>BTCW01000014.1:1262500-2512500 GCA_033239725.1 Echinochloa phyllopogon | reverse complement strand
ATGACTCGGTGAGAAGCGAGGTCATAGCAGCGGTACCCCTTGTGGTCAGGGGAGTAACCGAGGAACACACACCGTGTCGAGCGGGGCGCCAGCTTATGAGCAGCGGTGGCGGTGATGTTAGGGTAACATGCACAGCCGAAGACACGAAGGTGATCGTAAGTGGGAGGGGTACCGAAGAGAGCGTGGTGTGGAGTAGGAGCAGGACAAGCAGTAGAAGGAAGACGGTTGAGTAGGTAGGTGGCGGTGTGAAGGCTCTCGGCCCAGAAGCGCGGGGGCAAAGAGGCCTGGATCAGAAGGGTGCGCATGACATCGTTCGTCGTGCGAAGCATGCGCTCAGCCTTGCCGTTCTGAGGAGAAGTATACGGACAAGACATGCGCAACTGAACACCCCGAGAGAGAAAGAAGGAGCGAGAAGAGTGGTTATCGAACTCACGCCCGTTGTCACATTGAACGGCCTTAACAGTGAGACCGAACTGTGTGGACACCCAGGCAAAGAAGTGGAGGAGGGTGGGAAAGGTCTCAGACTTGGCGCGTAAGGGAAAAGTCCAGGAGTAGTGAGAGAAGTCATCGACTATCACCAGATAGTACTTGTAGCCAGAAATGCTATGAACAGGAGAGGTCCACAGATCGGAGTGAACAAGGTCAAAGGCACGCGTCGCATGCGAGGAAGAAGAAGAAAAAGGAAGTCGCGCATGGCGACCCAACTGGCACGCATGGCAGAGATGCTCATCATGAGCTCGAGTGCAAGGAAGGTGAGCATTACGACTGAGCCGAGCCAAAGCGTCGTGGCCGGGGTGGCCGAGCCGACGGTGCCAGGTAGTGGAAGAGGGAGTCGCGGCGAAGGCAGCTGACACAGGGGATGCAGAAGGTGGAGCAGCGGAAGAAGGAAAACGGAGGGTGTAGAGGGGCCCCGTGCTGTCGCACCGAAGAAGGGGACGGCGGGAGGCCAGATCCCTCACAGTGAGCCCAGAGGGATCAAAGTCGACAGAACAGGAATTGTCGGTGGTGAATTGCCGAATGGAGAGGAGGTTATGAACCATCTGAGGAGCAACAAGGATAGTAGAGAGACGGAACGGACCAGAAGAAGAGCCCACGGAGGTGACAGGTATACAAGACCCATTACCAACCATGATAGAAGGAGGATAAGAGGGGTGTGGGGGATGGACAGAAGAGAGGACACCCGCATCGGGTGTGGTGTGGTGGGAGGCACCCGAGTCAGCAATCCAGTCAGTGCTGACTGGTGGTGCCGGCGCCATGGTACTGAACGAATGTGCCAGCATCGCCTGGGCGGGAGGAGGATGACTCCCCCCGAGGGCCGGACACGGCCACATCGAGATGTGCCCTGACCATGGGTCGATGTAGTATGGCCAGAGCGCACCGGAAGGAGCAGGGGAGGTGCGGCCACGCTCCAGGGCACATGAGCTGAGTGAGCAGCAGGTGCGCTCCGACGACGCCTCCTCTGCCGACGGCGCCCATCGCAGCCGCCACCCCCGCTCGTCTCGGGGTTAGGAGGCAAGCCACAGGAGAGCACCGGTTGCGTCTGGCCGGCCATGACAGGGGCCGGACCCGGCCACATCGAGATGTGCCCTGACCATGGGTCGATGTAGGATGGCCAGGGCACACCGGTAGGAGCACCAGGAGAAGGGTCGGTGCCCAGGCCGGCGGCGGCGCCAGGGGCACCAAGGCCGGCCGCGGGAGCAGCGGCCCGGCACCAGGCGCCATATGCGGCAGCGGTGTCCAGGGGCCAGCGTGCACCCACGGCAGGCGGGGCCTGCGCACCTGCGGCCATGGAGGGGGCGTCGGCTCCCGACGCGAGGGCGAGTCCAGCAACACCCACGGCGCCCAAAGTGGCTAGTGCGGATGGATGAGGCGCCGGTGGCGCCCAGCCGACCACAGCAGCGGTGGGATGAGGCATCATGCCTGCGACGGGCGGGGACGACCCACCCACGGCGAGCAGAGGCGCGGCTGCGGCATCCAGGACGGCCGCGGGCGGGCCGGCGGCGGCAGCCAGGGCAACGGCTGGGGCAGGCTCGTACACGCCCGTGCGGTAGCGACGCCGACCCCTGCGCATGGGCCCGTGGGCTGCCCGCGAGGTAGCGGCGGAGCTGGCATCTTCCCGTGCGGCGGCGGCGACCAGGACGCCCGCGCGACGGGGCTTGATGGCGCAAGCTGCGGGAGGAGCCGCTGCAGCGGTCAGAGGAGCAGGGATGACGACTGGCACCCGCGCGCCCGCGGCGGCGGCGGCCGGGAGGCAGGCGCGCGCGGCGGCGGCCAGTGAAGGCGCAGCAGCAACCTGAAGGGGCGCGCCGGCGGCCAGGAGGGGCGCGCCCACGCTGGGCGGCGCCAGATCAGGCGGAGTAGAGGAGCTCGCGCTCGCGCCCGCGCTCGAGGCGGTGGCGGCGGCGGCGGCGACGATGTCCTGAAGAGGCGCGCCGGCGGCCAGGAAGACCGCGCTCACGGGGGGCGGCGCCAGATCGGGCGGAGCAGAGGAGCTCGCGCCAGCGTTCGAGGCGGCGGCGTCTGGCCCGGATGCACGCGCGCCCGCGCCCGCGCTCAAGGCAGCGGCGGCGACGGCAGCGCCTTGCCGGCCTGCACGCGCGCCCACGCCCGCGCTCGAAGCAGTGGCGGCGGCGTCCGCGCTAGCGCGCTCGCGCTCGCCCGCGCCCGAGCGTGGCTCCAGGGCAGCAAGGGCGGCGACAGAGGAGGAAAGGGGAGGGAAGAAGAAAAGGGAGGAGAGGGGAGGAGGCGCCGGCGGCCGGCGGCCGGCCATGGCGGCGGCGGCGGCGGCGGCGGCGCTACAGTAGACAGGGGTAGGAAAACCTAGCTGATACCATGCTAGAGAGGAATAGTTGATGTGTATTCCTCCAACCCTAGAAGGGTGGGTATATGGTTAACTGTACATGGGCCTAGATGGGCCTAATATACATGGGCCCTATGGGCTACATATCACTATACTCCAACACTTTAGTTGATCCGGTGTTTTGTGAGCATGTCGTTCCGGCTGACTTTGGCATCGTCGCCTGCTTAGCTGCGAGTTTTGCTGGTTTTCCACCAGTGAACAGTGCATTTGTTCGATTTTTTGTTCTGGGGTTTCCTTAGGAGTAAATTTCACCACCGGTCTTTAAACTTGTCTCGAGTTGTACTCTCAAAATACAATCGATCATTAAACTTGTCCCGTGTTTCACAGTCCTTAAACTTATCTCGAGTTCTCATTCCGATCCCGATACTCTCAAAAATGCACGTAAGAGTTCCTAAACTTGTCTCATTCTCTCATCTTGGTCCATAAACTTGTTCCATTCTCTCATCTAGGTTCGTATACTTTAAAAATGCATTGAGTTATTTAAAGAAAAAAACTTTTGTGAGCTATTTAAATTTTTAAGATTTCAAACAAAGTTCAAAATTAAAGGGGCAGTTATCGTCACGAATTGCGTGTGAAATATCAAAATCTCTAAAACAACCGGGAGCCAATTTTTTTATTTTCTAAAATACCCATTCAAAATAACCAAAATTAAATGGTATTCACGTCTCTTTGTAATCTCGAAAATAAAATCAATTATTTAATAATTGTGTTAAAATAACAACCCTAAAATTCAACAAATCTTGTATCAAAGGTTCTTAGACACCCATATATTTGCGATGATTTCTCCATAGATTTTGGATCAATTTTGAGTGAATTCAAATTTAGTTTGAAATTCTAAAAGTTTGAAACAATTATTAAATAATATTTCTCAAACAAATCAATGTATTTTGATAGTACATGGACTTGGATGAGAGTGTGGAACAAGTTTAAGGACCAAGATGAGAGAATGTGACAAGTTTAATGATCTTTATGTGCATTTGGAGAGTACTTGGACCTGAATGAGAACCGGAGACAAGTGACCGCGATGAGAGTGCGGGACAAGTTTAAGGACTATTATGTGTATTTTGAGAGCATCGGGACCATGTTGAGAACTTGGGACGAGTTTAAGGACCGCCGTAGAAATTTACTAAACTAGAGCCAGCAGAGCACTTTGTTTTTACCTTATTCGCCGGGTGTGTTTAGATCCGCGAAATGTTGAGTGAAAAAGTCACATCGAACACTGTAACGCACTGTAGCACTTTTCGTTTGTTTGTGGTAATCATTGTCCTATCATAACCTAACTAGGCTCAAAAGATTCGTCTCGTCGTGTACATCAAAACTATGTAATTACTTTTTTTATTTACCCACGTTTAGTATTTTATGCATGCGTCATTTGCTATATTTAATATTTTGATGTGATATCGATGTGACGTGGATGTGATGGAAAGTTTGGGAAGTTTGGCATCTAAACACCCTCATTGTGGCAAAGGTTTCGCTGTCCTTTTGGGTTATTCAGCAGCCAGAAAAATAAATTTGAAACGGTTGCTTATTGCGGTGCTTGCCGGTGAGGTCGAGGGAGCAGCCGGTGTCCGTTCGACGTCTTAGTCGAGGTAGTTTGGCCTTGTCGATGCGCTTCCAACGCCATGATGTTCGGCTTCTTGTCTGGGTCCGGCGGCATGTAACAGATTAACATGTAGAGAACACACACGACTGCCATTGTAGCAAAGAAGTGAAATAACCCAGAGTTTGTTGCCACGTCTAGGGTTACATGATATATATTACACGATATGTATATTTGTTGTCAAACAAAGGTTCTAGTCACTTTTCCATGTTATCTAATCCATGCCCTATTCCATAAATTAAGTAATCCATGCCCTGTTCCATAAATTAAGTAATTCATGCCCTCACCAGTCACCGAGTCCCCTCGTAGCAATTGAGTCTCATTGAAACACTACCCCTCGAAGCATCTCCACTATCACCTATTTTTTTCATCAAACTTTTGACATCGGACCAACTAGTCCTTTGCTAGAGTAAAAATAGCTAGCCTTTGCTATCTCACCCATCCGGGCGTGCAATGATTAGGGAGGGGGCGTGGAACTTTTAATTATACAGCATCATCCAGCGGCAGAAAAAGGGACGCGCGATACATCAAACTGATCATCAAAATTGATCGTGCAGGAATTACCGGTAATTACACAACTCAGAAATTTCTGCGTACATGCCGATTCTAACTTAGCACAAAATTATCATGGAATCAGACTCAACTTTACTGGGACAAGTGAGAACAATAGCATCCTCTACCAGGGTCAGATCAAAACAATAGGCAAAAATGATACAATGGTATACAGCTTTTGCTCCCGACGCTGTGAAACACACGATCATGAAAGTAAAATCGACCAGGAATTCAATGAAGTTCCCTACATGCGCTGCTTCTTAGACTTGCTTTGAGTTGTTCCTCTGAGGAAAGGATGCCCAGCATTCAGGTTAGGCCACAACACGTGTATTGTAATATTATCTGCGCATGCTTTCACTAAAAATAAGTATTATCTGCAAATACGGAAAAACAAACGGAGAGATCAGATTAAAAACAGGGCAAACCAAAAGGTTAATTGACAACAAGAAAATCTTGTGTTTGTAATTTCGTGAGGAAATGAACTGACTATACCAAAAAACAAATAATTTCTCATGCATATGTTAAAACATTGAATTCAACATAAACACATGCTCATCAAAGCCAATGCAGCACTTGGCAAAGGAAGAAAAATTTGATGTCCAATTGTCAGCTTTGATTTGAAAGAACAAAAACAGGCCGAGTGGAAAAAAACACACCTAACAATCAATTTTATGCAACAGGTAGCAGTCAATATCAGAGGCAATCAAGTCTAAAGCATCAGCTAGGAGCAATGAAAATAATGAGAGCTTTGATGATGGACTACAGCTGTGGTGAAGACCAATTCAGAGAAGCAAAGCAAATGTGTTTTTAAAACATAAGCTAGTACTCAAAATATATATACAGATCAAATGAGTTCCATCCTAAGCTAAGTTGGGCATAGCCATATACTACGTACAATGAAAGCCAATTAGCCAACGAATCACAAATTTATACTGTAAGCCTTAAGCAAAAAAAGGAGAATTTTCAGCAGCGGAGCTAGTCTGGAAGCAGAGTGAAGAGCAACCATTCTGTTCAGTGAATGATTTTGATCGGAGGTAAAAAGAAACAACATATTTCCACCAAAGTATAGGAGTCCAGACCATACACATGTTTTTTTACATGGCCATAATATACAGGTTACATGACAATTGACAACTATGCCAGCCATAGGAACATGTGTAGGGATTTCTCCATCTACCATGAACAGGAAACTTCTTATATTTATCGAACACGTCTGAAATTTCAGAAACATGTCGACACCACATTATAACCAACTTAAACGGTTTTTCCCTAACAACTGCAAATCAACTGCAAGGGGGAAAAGATGAGCAACAAACCATCTTCAGTTGGGGGAAAAAACAGGTCTCATGTAAGGAGGACAAGGCGACAACAACAAATCGTAAATCAGTGTCCAGCATAGCTTCCACAGGTTTATCAGAAGTCCTTAAACCATATGGCAAGTTATAACAGCAGCGTCTAGACATATAAAAATTAAGGTAATAAAATACGAAAAGAAAAACTTGATAAAACCATGAGTTAAACTACCAGAGAGTATACATGGGACCTACCATCCACTTATCTCAACTGTGTAGGGGAGCAGAGGAGGCCTGAAGCATCTGCCCCAACTGTGGCAAGCTCACATATAGTACAAAGCTGCCCTTCAATGGAAGGAACAAACCGTGATCCACAGTACGGGCAGGAAACATCCTTTTGGCCACGGTAGATCGGAACAAATGTAGCACCACAAACAACAAATGGATTTCTGAAGTCGTAGTTCAGTTCGTGAGAATCATCCTTATTCTGGCAAACTTGCAGCACCTGTCGAGCCTTTTTTGCTTGAGCCTCCTGGGGGCTGTTCTCAAGAAGCATCCCCGCAAAGTGTGCTGCGGTAGCATAGTTTTTCTGCTTGAAGCAAAGAGCCATAGCACTTGCAAGCACAAGCCTCATATGAACTCTCTGAAGCTTGCAGTTTGTGAAGTAAGCAGCCAGCTCCTGTTGACGGGTCACATCATCCCTCAATTCCTTTCTCTTGAGTTCCATCTTCAGACCTAGAACATACTCCCTCACTATCTCGATTAGTTCCTTCACTTCATCAACTTCTCTCCGCGAGTCCACCACAATAACAGGAATGGCATGCAAGATGTTAAGGAACTGCCTCAGTGCTTCCGGGAACTTGCCCTCAGTTGTGGCTTTGTAGGCAGCCTTGAGTCTGTCTTCCATCTGTGAGAAACTGAAAACAAGTGCAGGAGGACCCCTCACATTAGGACTTGCGGACTCATTCCAGCCTTTCTCTACAGCAACTGATATAACCGGAGCAGCAGCAAGTGCACGCAGATATGTATGACTGCCCATGTGCAGATCAAGAAATAAGGGCTTCAGTGGAGCAAAATTCTTGATACCCAACTGCCTGCTAAGCAACTTCATTGCTGTGTCGAAGTTTCCTGCAGCCGCATGCTCCCCGGCCAGAGAAGATCTCTGAGTCCAGATTTGGCTGACAGGGATGCCTGGTGTAGGAGCAACAAATACAGTAGAGCGAGCATTGTTCGCAGCCTTTGGAGTCTCCATTTCAGGTGGAAGTTCCAGATCTTCCAGGTCCCAGCCACCTTCCTCACCATCCTCCTCATTTTCTTCACCCTCCTCCACATCAAAACCATCACCGCCATTTGCCACCACCTCAGTTGCATCAACAATATCTAAGTCTTCATCACCCCAATCAGCACCAGCAGCAGCATCATCTTCCTCCTCAAGCTCTGCCCGTCCAGTAGCATCCAGTCCACCTTCAAAAATACCACGCATTACCCTAAGCAATGGCCAATCACCACAGGCTGTGAGAGGTACAGGGGGAATCAGTAGCGAGTGAGATTTTCCTTCGGGCAGAGAAGGAACATTATCGCCCAATTCAGCAGCAATCCTCTCAGCAATTTCAGTGAGCCCATGAGTGACAGCGGTAACATAAGCAAGAGGTAGCTGCCCTGCATTCTCCAAGATCTCAACTCGCTTCTTAGCATCCCCAAGATACAGTGCATTGTGGAACTGTCCCATCAAATTGTTATTCTGCCCAGCAATTTTGCACATGAAGCCCACCTTGTCCAAGTAACCAGTAATGAGATACAAGAAAGCAAGCCTCTCAAAATTCTTAGTTCGTTGGTAGGCATATTCCACGATACCAACATTCCCTTGTCTCAGGGCCTCAATTCCTAACCTGTACCAGTGATCCTTGTCATCGATCTCCTTTGCAGAAGCAACTGCAATTTGAATGTTACCACTCTCAAGAGCCAAGTTAAATCTGGTCTTCTCATCCTTCACAAAGTGCAGAGCAACTTCTGGAAAACCTTTCTGTTGTAAATAAGAAATCACAGCCTGCCCACACAGCTTGGAGTTCTTAATCATAGCCATAACATGATCATAGCGTTTCCGGAGAAGGGCGAGCTTGAAAATGTACTCCGATGCGTCAACTGCAACCAGCTTGTTCTTCCCATCACGATCTAGGAAGAAAATGTTGTTCCCAACAACCCTCGTTATGTAAATAGGAACATCAAGGGTTTTTATGATCCCACTGTCTCCATTAGGAAGACAGTACTTGATATGGTTCAGTGTACTGTAAATGAACACGCCATTCTCATCCCAGGCACCACTTTTCACACGGATGGTTTCATGCAGTGTGCATTGATGGACAAGCTGCTTGCTAGCTATAACCACCGCATGCTTGCTCAGCAGTGCAACAAATTCCATATCACTGGACCAAACAATATATTTGACAGCAGGCGTTTGGAGCTCACCAAGAACTAGCCTTTGCTGAAGATCAAAGATGGCCACCCGGTCTTCAGCTTTGCATAGCAAGTTACCGGTCCCAGCATAGTATATTGCATCAGTTGCAATTGGCAGGGGGCTTTTCTTCATGATTTCGTTCTTAAGATTCTTCACCAGAACTTGATTGCTACTCTTCTCAAGAACCGCAAATCTGTTGCGTGCCACAAAAACAGCAGACCCACCAGCTCCCTTCTTTGCCTCTTGCAAGTAATCAGACCTGCCAGCAGAATCCTTGGGGACAATGTACAGTTCATATGAGCCACCATCAGCATCAGAACAAATCAAGACAGCATTTTCGGTTGGACTGTACGATAGCGTCCTGGGTGACTGGTTCAAGCTGACTGATCCAGGTCGTCTTATTGGAGCCACCTGAACTTCTTTCTGGGTGGAGTATTCAAAGAATCGGAGGAAGCGGTCCTTCACATAGAAAACAGTGTCACCACTAACACAAAAGGCCGGGCGTTCCCTCTCCAATTTGAACACAATCATGCCGCTATCATGACCAGCAGCAAGTAGGTTCATTTCAGGGTGAGCAGCAAGAATCCAGAAACGGTCGTGTTCCCGCCTAAATGTTTGAATACCAGTTCTCTTTGTGGCATCCCAAACGCGAATACTTTTGTCTTCTGAGTTAGACACGATGATGTCTTGTTTCACATGGAACATCACGCAAGACACATTATTCATGTGGCCCCTCAAAGTATCAATTTCCCAAGCCTTGGTGTCTGTCCATAAAGATCGAATACAAATTATTGTATCTATTTCCCTAAAATGTATATAGCTTTCTTTTTCTATATGTAAGGTACTAAAATTGCAAGCTAAACTGTCAAGCGCTAATTTACATGCAATATTTAAATATAGTAAATCTAAAGCAATTACAAATTGTGAGACATGACTCTTGTATTTAGTAACCAGTTACATCATATAGTAATATGCATACAAATTTATCTGAGAAGGCAAGATTGTTGAACAGGACAAAACAAAAGAGTACCATGGTTAAAAAATATATATAACATTAGGTAATTCTATCATGGGGAAACATCAAAACATACGTACTTGAATAGTTATCATTTCGGCTACACACAAACAATAGAAGCGAGATATGCAAAGTGAAGACCAGGGAAGTAGCAAGACTATTACCGTTCATTCTCCATAGCTTCACCTGCCGGTCATCTGCCCCAGAAACAATGAGTGGTAAAGAGGGATGAAATGATGCCCAGTTGACCCCACGGTCATGGCCTTCCAAGACATATTTCACTACAGCATCAATGCCTCCAAATAGATCTGTGTTCATCTGGGTGAGACGGAGGATGTCATCTGCAGGAGACACCGTCTTCTTCCTCAGAGCTCCGATATCCCAGACACGTACAGTCTGATCAAGTGATGCCGATACAACCAGGTCCTCTTTTGGATGGAAAGATGCACACATGACATAGTGGTTATGCCCAGTCAGCACGGCCACACAGGTGCGTGACTGCCAGTTCCAGACGCGGATTGTCTGATCGTCGCTAGCACTTACGATCCATGGATACTCATGATGGAATTGCACAGTGCGAATGTAGTCAAGGTGCCCATGAAGAGTGAAGAGGCAGCGGTGTGTCTTGTAATTCCAGACCTTAATCTTATAATCATCACCTGCATGGCATCACAGTAACTAGAATCTTAGAAGACTCATAGGTTCAAACACGCCGTGTCAAAGTCCAACTGCTTTACAGGTAAGGTGCTGAAGACGATGGCTTAGTTTCCTTAACTGAATTCTACGATTGACTGGTTACGGTTTGTGCTAATGAGAATGTATTTGTGACATTATGCATTCTACATTTCTACCTCATGTTTCAAAAGACTATAGAATCCACTGAGGCTACAGTCACAGGAAAATCAAGCACTGAGGAGTTATTTATCGATCAGATCAACGTAAGCTAGGGTGATAACACAAGGACCAGATCCGACCTACCAAATTATAATCTCGTAACCACCGAATGCGATCTAATAGAACAGAAATCGTAAGCAAGTGCGAGTCCAGTCCAACTGCCGACGATTACACAATCGCCGGATGACGAATCACGCACCAGACGGGTGAGAGATGTGGCGGGGTTTACCTCCGGAGACGAAGAGCGGCTGGGTGGCGTGGAAGTGTACGCCGCGGACGGGCCCGTCGTGCTCGTCGAAGCGGTCGAGCAGGGTGCCCATGCGGTAGTCCCACATCTGGATCACCCCGCTGTGGAGGCTGGCCAGGATCCATGGCCGCCGCGGGTGGAAGCTCAGGCCCTTCACCCGGTTGCTCTTCGTCTCGAACTTGGTCAGCATCCTCCCGGCCCGGCGTCCCCGGCCACGGCGGCGGCGGCGGCCAAGCTCGAGCCCAGGAGGTGGTGGATCTGGAGGAGAGAGATGGGAGGGGGAAGAGAGAGAGAGAGAGAGAGAGAGAGAGAGAGTGCAATGGGCGAGGGAAGGAGAGGTAGGGGATCTGACGATCTGACACGTTTGGACTTTGGAGAGGATGCGCCCGGCCCGGTTGTCAGAGAGGCAAAATGCAATTTACACCCTCCATAAAAATGATGCCACAAATCACCATTGACCTAAGTGAAAAAAAAATTATACCGTATGCCGTGCGTTGTTAACCTAAGCTGTAAGTTTGTGCCAGGGCTAGAGGGACTCGAGCTTAACATTAACCCGTTGTCAGAGCCTCATTCTAGAGACATTTCTTTAAGGTAAAGCAATTTATTTGCAAATGGGGTGACGCTTAGAGCAATGGTGCGTATTGTAAGACGATGCTATGCCTAATAATTTATTTGAGAATCTTGCGTATCAAGCAAACATGATTAAATAAATACTAAGAAGATATTCTTATCATGAATCTACCAAATCACTCTAGTGGCGCCTGCGTGTGCCGGACTGAAGGAGAAAAAACAGAGAGGAAAAGAAAGTCCCAGGCCCAGGCCGTGCTGCTGGTGGGTGGGAGGCGGCTGCTGGGACTGTGTTGGGCCCGTGTCCAAGCCGCGTCATGGGCCAACCAACAACTACAAACTGATGATGGGCTTGGAAAGGAAAGGAGCCTCTTGATCGGAAGGGAACTGGCGTCCTCCAAAGGAGGAGCTTCCGATCCATGGGCCCCGACCCATAATCACTCGATCCACCCACCAAAGTAGCATGGGCCGCAATCGGGCCAAGTGTGCAGTGGAAAAAACAAGGTGGCCTGCAGCCCTGCCCGGCATTGCTTCGCAGTTCATCCTTTTGCTCTGGCGCCGCCTGTCTCTGTTGCTTCTCCCTCGAGCAGACAGCAAAATCAGGATTGAATCCCCCACAGTGCGTGCCTCCTCACTGCTCAGCTGCTGCCTGAGCCTGATCCTATCGCCAGCCACTCGGTCTCCTAGGCTCCTAGCATTATTACGACAGCTACACTGCCTCCGTGTGAGTGACTGATGAAACACTGTGCCACCATATGACAGCTACAGCGATCAACAATCCCCGCAGTCCTCACCCAGCCCGACAGTCGCCGTGCTCTGCTCCCAAGACCACTCCCTTCCATTGCAGCCACACGAGCTCACACACACCACCACGGCCATTGCCCAGCAGGCACCAAGATTTTTTTCACCAGCGCTAGCTACTGATCTACTGTACTACTACTAGTGTAGCCAGTGGCCACCGCTACAGGCCAGGTTCACCAGGTGAATGAAGCTGGATTTATGAATTGATTGGGCGTAATCAGCAACCACAGACAGGCGCCGTAGAGTGCGCTGGGGCCATCATCGAGGCTTCAGTGTGAGCCCATGCAGGCCTGTCTGAGCTAGCTCCAGATCGAGCGGTCGCTGAAACGGCTAGCTTGCATATATGTAACCCTAGCTAGGAGACGACTGAATTCACATGTAGTAACCTGCATGTTCTATGAACTCTTTTCACATGTAAATTACTAGCTTCTTTTTGGAGCCTTGTTTGTGTTTGGAATGCGGGAGTCTCACAGGGAAAAAGAGACCGCTTGCTTGTTGCAACGATCCGGGTGAATCTCTCGCGTTTCCACTTTCCGGATGCTGACATTTTGTGAAGATCATCGATTTGGTGGATATGTAGCTGGATAATGGCGATGTGATAATTTGCTGCCCCGGCGCTTTGATCCGGGCAGCATGCATTTTTCAGTAGTAGATAGGGATATCGCAACGAGATGACTGCTGGCCACTCGCTGCAGATCGATCAAGGGCGTCCCTGTCATCTACACAAAACTTAAATCGCACGGACATCCCAGCACAGTGGCCGGCCTCTGCATTGTCAGGTCAGCCAATAAACAAGGCTTTAATAAGCCCCTGTGGGGCGAGAGAGCGAGGCTGTGGTGAGTGGTGGCTGTGAGCGTTGCCGATCACCTCATTCTCACCTGTGCCGAAAGTGAAGCACAGCCGAGTGTAGCCAGAGCGTCAGCAGGCATCGCGATCGAGAGCAAACGCTGCCCGGATCTTTAAATTTTCAGTTGCGATGTTCCCGTTCGAAAACGACGCGGATGCACTGTGCACTGTTCATCGTCAGGGCTGTGGCTGTGGTGCATATACTGTACTGCTCTTGCTTGAGCGAGGGCATTCTCCATCCATTTCTGCAATGTCCATTTCCACCGTGGAGTAATAATAAAACAATGTCGAGAAACGTACTGAACATTCATCTCGGCAGAGGCCAGTGTGTGGGCTGTGGACTGTCGTACGGCGCCATTGAGGTCATCGGCGAGAGCTTTGAGGATGTCAGCTCAGCCATGGCCGAGAGGCTCGCAGGCCTGCCATAGCTCGTTACTGCCAGTGCCACGCTGAGGTCTAGATCCAAAATATGGGAGTGGAGATTTGGGGGTTTGGGGTCACATTATAATCATTGCGTCACTGTAGCATTTCATTTGTATGCGTGAAAAATTATCCAAAAATTGATTAATTAGGCTCAAAATGTTCGTCTCACAGAGTACAACAAAATTGTTTAATTAGTTTTTGATTTCATCTACATTTAGTACTACATACACGCTATGACATTTTGATGTGATGAAAATCTTCTTTTTGCGAACTTTGGGGTTGAAAATAAACGGCCGAAAGTATTCCCGGAACAATGCACGCCGGCTGCCGCGCGCCAGCGAGGCTCGCACTCGCACGTACGGCTCCGCTTGCCAGAACAGTGGCGCCGGCGAGCAAAACGACGCGCGACGCGACGCCAGGAGAGTGCCGGGCCGGGCCACCACCGTGGAGCCATAAATGGCCTGGACCAGGACCAGCGCGCGCGCCGTCGACTGGACAGAGGCCTAGGGCACTGGGCACTAGGGGCCACGCCCCACGCACACCTGTACGTACTGCAGGTCTGCAGCTTTCCCAGCGACGCCTGCACGGCGAACCAGCGATGGAGCAGATCTCATCTGCATCGCCAGCTCGCCGTCGCCGCAGCTGCTTGCTTCACCGGCAATGCGCCGCCGGCGTCGTCAGAGCCTTCCCCGGCGACGCGGGGAGATATGCGTGGTGCGTAAGCATAAATGCCGTCGCGGACGACGACCGGCGCCACCCAATAATTTCTCCGGCTAGCAACCTATGGTTGCCGGTTAGCTGGCCCAATCGCCGCATTAATTAATCATCGATCGATCGGCATCGATGATGGGCCAGTCGCGAGTCGTGCTCGGCGACGCGGGCGGCGGGCCCCCAAGCTGGCCATGCCGCCATGGCTGGGTGGTGTCACCCGATCGGATTCGACGCGGGCCACCCTTTGCTGAGCTGAGCTCACCGCCCCGTGGGCTCGGTCGGGCGCCCCGGCCCCGTTCGTCCCATGGCGGCAAGTGATGTGGCACTTAGCTTTGTACCCGTACGTGTCAACAGCCACCGGACCGGACCGTCAGTACAATCGTACAAATACATCCACAATCGTGCAAATACATCCGATGAACCACATGTGACAGTAGCATGGATACAATAATACAACCCGGCGAGACCCAAAAACCCGGCCTGCGCGGCTATAAATTGTGCGGCTCAACACCATTTTCCAAGCCGTGGGCGACCGCAGACACACGCACCCCACAGTACAGAGCCCCCGCGCGACACGCTCGCTCTGCCACTGCCACGACTCGCGCGGCTCACGGCCACCGATGGCGATGGCGACCGAGTCCCCGGCCGGCGGCGGCGGCGCGGCGTGGGAGTGGGAGGGGAAGGTGTCGTCGCGGGTGCCCGCGGCGACGGCGGACGAGGCGTGGGCGCTGCTCTCGGACTTCCTCGCGTTCCACCGGTGGCACCCGCGCGTCGCCGCGTGCCGGCTGGCGTCCGGCACACCGCGCGCCCCCGGCTGCGTGCGCTACTGCGAGGGCACCCCGGCCGCCGGCGGCGGCGGCGCCGCGCCGCCCCCCGACTGGGCGCACGAGACGCTGCTCGAGTACGACGCCGAGCGCCGCTTCTTCCGCTACGAGATGAACGACAACAACATGGGCTTCGGCCTCTTCTTCGCCACGTTCCGCGTCGTCCCCGTCTCCGGCGCCGGCGGTGGCTGCGAGTTGCGGTGGGAGTTCGAGTGCGAGCCCGTGCGCGGCACGCCCAGGGAGGCGCTCGTGGCGCGGCTGCAGACCGGGCTCGACGGCATGGCCGCCCGCGTGCGCGACCACGTCCTCGCCGCCGGCGCTACTACTACCCCCGTGGCGCCGGGGATGGAAGCCGCCGCCGGTGAGCAGCAGCTCAAGCTCGACAACTCCATCGCCGTCTGATGATTGAACGCCCGGCCGCTCGCTGGTGCTTGCTCACACGCTTACGCTGCCATTGTCGTGTGGTTAATTAAGTTGCTGTCCCATCGACGACCCTGCATGTACGCGCGTACGGTATAAGATCGTACGGCTGATCACTACCACTACTGTCTCGGTTTCACTTACCGTATATATGTACGTACGTGTACTTCAGCGTGCTGGGAATAAATGTAACGACGGTTATTATTTAATTACTGTGCTTCTCGTATTGTACCAGGCATGGAAAGGAAGTCGATGCATGATCATCTTTTTTCACAAAGGAGAAATTAAAACGCATGGCCAGATAATTCTACTGCTAACAGAGCTGGAAAAGTGTGGTATGTGCTTGCATGGATGTCAGCATGTGCGAGGCATGTGATGTGCTGCTCTGTTGCCGTTGCCTGCGATGTGACTGGGATCGATCGGTGGTGATCCACTAACGAGTGGAAAACCTATTCAAAGTATCAATCTGTCAAGGTCTCTTGTTGCTTGGTTGCGTTGGGTTATTCGACTGCGGGGAATATAAACCAATTTCCTCCCGATGAATGATAAGCGGGAGAAAATGTATGGACACTGATGTAGGTAGTAAAATCACAATGTGGAATTTTTTGGCACTGGAAGCCAAGGATAAACTAGGGATCTAAGCGTCTCTAGGAGACTAGCCAAATCGTGTTTTAAAAATAAATTTAGCTCGGATTTTATCAATGATTCTACAAATTTAGTGACTTTTCATCCCACCTCATTCGCCCACCTCATTCGCTAGCTATTTTTAGCTGGACTACATCACTAGTCATCTTTACAGAATTGGTTGGATTCCTCTGTTATTTGTTAGTTAAATTTATTTTCGAGAGTAGCTAAATCGGTAAATTTGACTTGTCTTTTTAGCTAATTTCTTGAAGATCAACGTACCGTCGTCATTACCTGCATGCTGCTCTGCTCAATGAGCGACGAAAACACCGTGGGACAGAAATGGACCCCTACACTTATGCTAATGAAGTAATTACCCACCGCTTGCTTAGGATTGGAGGCCGGGTTGGGTTTATTTTGTCGGCACACTTCAGAATTGATCACGCTGCTTCTATAGGAGTACTAGTATTAAGCATGTGATGATGGACCGTGACTAGGATAAACAAATCGCCCAAGTGAAATTCTAGTGATACGGTCGACTACTGGTGGGACGATGCCGCCGCCTCTCGTGCTGTCGACAATTTGGCATCTCCTTCTGAATTTTTTTATTCTCTTGGTAGCCTCAGCACGCGCCGGAAATTGGAAAATTAGGACCCGTTCAGTATAAAGAATGCCGTCCACATTTCCCATGTCCCGATGGATCAGCTCGGGCCGTTTTTTCCTCCCTCAGCATTTACCGCTGCCACCCCCTGTTTGATTTGATTTGATCGGTATCGAGACGAATATTTACACATTGCTTTGCCTTAAACACTCTGACGAAATGTTTCATAAGATGGTTGCCGTCGCGTACGTCGAGCCCTCGATACATCGGAGCCGCAACTTGCCCCCCCGCTGCTTCGTGTGTTGCGTGTGCGCCTCTCAACGCCGCTCTGTTCGTTTGACTTATCAGCTAATAGTATTTTTTTTAAATAAATTAACCACCAGATATCAGCCAACAGTACTTTTTCTTTCAGAATAAATCAGTATCCGTCACCATCACCAACCACCGAACAGACGGAGTTACTGGCCACCTACCACCACCACTACGGGTTTACCATATCACCTTGGGCCGTGTTTTTTCTGTGGTCGAAAATTTTTTTCACCCCGTTTGACCAATAATTAAGGATATTAAATAAAATCAGTTTACAAAACTATATTCACAACCATGGGTTAATTCACGAGACAAATCTATTGAGGCCTCTGACCGCACGATTAGAGGATTGTTACTGTAGCATTGCTGTAGCAAATCATGGACTAATTAGGCTCATTAGATTCATCGCGTAAAGTTACACTCATCCTAAAAAGATTTTACAAATAGACTTTATTTAATACTCCATGCATGCAAGATTCCCTTTGAAAAAAATAACCTAGATTTAAAGAAACACGGACTTGGCCACCATGGGCGGCGATCGAGGAGAGTGCGTTGTCAGTTATCTTGGATGCACTATGCCTGCAACCGCCGCTTTGTCCGAATCATCATCATCTCCTCATGGTCGATCGTTGGACCCGGCCGTCGTGGTGTCAAATGGTTAATGGTTTCGCAAATGAAAAGGGGTTGTTGTTGTGTGGCAACTAGCAGGGTCCCAGAAAGAATACAATTCTCGCGTTTCAAGGAGTCAACCAACTTCAAATTTGACTGAATTTATACAAAAAATTCACTAATATTAATGATATAAAATAAGTATCATTAGATTAATAATGGATTGTATTTTTATACTAAATATATTTGAAGATATAAATGTTAGTACTATTTTGTATAAACTTGGTCAAAGTTGAAATCGTTTGACTCCTCGAAAAGCGAGGGTTGCATTCTTTCTGGGACAGAGGGAGTAGTACGTAGCCTGCATTTGATTTGTTACTGGGCCTCAAGTAGGTTTCTGGTGGGCTGGTAATGTCCATGGCCTTCCACAAATTGGACTTGGATCTGGGCCTAATCTGCGCGCCGATTATATTTTTTAATATTTTCTTACAACCGATTTAATCAATATTTTGGATTGCTAGATTCAATATTTTCTTAGGTGATCAGATAAAACATTCATTTTCTCCTCCCATCTCACCTAGGTTGTTTCCCCAATATATTTTTTATAACTGATTTAACATTCTTCATATACTAACTTAATATTTTAGATTATGAACATTTTGCGGGATCAGCGGATAAGGTATTTATTTATTTAGTTGGTTTGTTCTCTCACTTTATCTCGGCCATTTATCTAGCACGGATCTTAGACACGGGAAGCCATAAAAGAAAATTGTGCAGCCTTCATTGTTTCCAGCTACACTACTCTTGGACCGTGCAGCCTTCATTGTTTCCGTCCGATTTGTGCCATTTCGACTGGCCGGTACTGGTTCACAGAGAAAAATAGCGTTCATGCTGAGAGAAAAATAGTACTGCTGGCTGGTGGCTGATGAACGGGCGTTGGAGAAAACTCAAATGCCTTTGATTCAAACTCTGAATGGACTCCTGTCAGAGTCCCTCAACGACCTGCGAGTCAGAGTTCAAATACCCGCGCATAGTGTCGGTCACTAGCTCAACAGAGACTGTTTGCTAAACTGACCCCAACGGCCCAAGCAAGGTTGGCAAAAGGATCCCAAGACCATGAATGCATGCTCCTCTTTCCGTTATTACTGATAGTTACAGAATACAAATATGCATCCATCTTGGCACACAAATCATCTCCTTGTGAAGACCATGAATGGCGAATTCAAAAGAGAATCACACACCAGATACAATAATCTACAAATATCACTTTCAGAAAGGAAAAAAAAAACAACACCAAGAAATGCGAAAACCACGTGCAGCTGCCATATCAGCCGGGAGCCATTCATAACACGGCCTGCTGTTGAAGCATCCCGTCCATCCAGCCGATGATCTCGGCCCCGATCTCATCGCGCTCGGGCTCGAAGAGCAGGTCGTGCAAGAACCCGTCGTACAGCCTCAGATCCTTGTGCCTCGACGTGGCCTCATTGTAGAGTTCCTGGGAAGCCAGCGGGTCTGTCACCCGGTCCGCGGTCCCGTGCAGGACCATGAACGGGATGGTGACCTTCTTCAGGTTCTGCAGCAGGTAGGAGGATATGCGCAGGATCTCATGTCCTGTGCGAACCCTGATCGGGCCTGTGTAGACCAATGGGTCGGAGTATTTCGCAAGCAGAGCTGCAGGGTCGCGAGACACCGGTATGCCTCTTTTGTTCGCTCCCTTGAACTGGAACTTGGGTGCTAGCAGAGAGATTATCGGTGCCACTGCCTGAATGATCCATTAATTGTGTCAGTTAGTCTGAACATTTCGATGTGAACGGAACAGCATTATCTTAGAAAATGCAGATGTTGATCAGAATTGGAGCTTACTACTAAACAGTTAGTTTTAGTTGCCTCTTTTAAAAAGTGCTCTAGTGTTCAATAAACTATAACTGTCACTGTCTTGCAAAATGATTTCATCATGAAACTGAAATGGGAATGGGCCTCAATCAACTTGTTTTATTCAATGATGGATATGCTGGATTATTTTGGAAACGGCCAACTTGTTGATCTGAAGAACAATCATGTCATATGGACTTCAATTGTGAACAGACAGTAAAACAGAGTGGTTGCATTACCCCAACAATAGGATGGGCAGGTTTCACACGCAGAGCCGGTGATGTCAGGATGATCCCCTCCAGTTTCTCTCTGATATGAGGGTACAATGATGCCTGCCAAGTTGTAACTAGTGATGAGCACAATAAAAAGAATAACATCAAATCATGTAGAATGAGAATCCGCAGCCAAACCATTTTTCAACCAGGCTACTTTGTTAAGGTTTTGCACCATTTCTCTGCCCGTCAGGGTGTTCCGTTGTTCACAGGCCCAGAGAAGTAGGGTCAGTGTCCAAACCTGGCCTAAATTGGGTAGAGAAATACTATTCAATTTCATAACTGCATACCTTTAAGACTACAGCTCCGCCGGTGGAGTGACCGAGAAGAAAACAAGGGACCCCTGGATTCTCCATCATAATTTTGTCAAGAAGCACTTCCTGTTTGTAGGTAATAATGTCAATTAAGTGTTCCATCAGGAACAGAAATAAGAACTATGCAGAAATAGAGACTCACAATGTCTTCGACAACATAATCTAGTGAAGGCACATAGCCGTGCAGACCATCACTTCCACCATGCCCTGCCATGTATAGTATGCAAGAGTTAGCATGTTGACGTTTGACTGAAACACCAGAGCAAAACAGATTGCAAATGAACGGACAAAGTTACTTTTGCTTCACAGCGTTGCTAGCAAGTGTGAATAGTTTATAAGCATGGTGACATTAGCAATTAAAAACTAATAGATGATATAAATAAATTTGCATCTTCCGTTCTTTATTTCTGAGCGCAGCACCGATCTTTCACCAAACCATACATATCTCAGATAACATATGATTGTTCAGAATATATCTAAAGCAGTGCTCCTTACCTATCCAATCCATTGCATATACTCCAAAGCCACATGCTGTCAGCTGATCAGCGAAGTGCAAATACCTTCCACTGGAAATGCAGGATCAACGGTATTAGATTATGCTTTCGAATATAAGGGAAGTAAATAGAAATACATCACAAGTCTATGACGAAAAGGACTCAGCATGGTTTCCTAACCTGTGTTCATTCAGACCATGTATGATGACCAAAATGCCCCTGAAGTAAGTGAGGAATAAATAATCAGTGAAGATTTGGCAGGAAAACAATTACATAACAGTGCGACACCGCGGATATAGAATTACCACTAGAACACGCATTTGAAGATTAAATCATACTTTTCCAATGTATTACAAATGAGGATAAATGAGATGCCCAGAACCACATTGTCAGATGGTGCAACAAACTACCAATACCTAACATAGTTTAACCAGAAACAGTAGGAGTGGTGGATTACCTAAACTGGTTTCCTGCCTTCTTTTTCTATTCTTGTTTGGTGGACATTTGAATATGGTGCTATTAAATTGATAACAGAGATCATGCAACTAGACACGGAAGCATGACAAGAATAAGTCCCACATGATGTCGATAAAAGATAGCATCACCTAGATTTTTTATGTACAACTCAAGTATTAAAATGTTTAACCCATTCCGTGATAGCTAAGTTGCTCTGAGCCAGAAGCCCTTAACATTCAGAAAAAAAGACGACTGACAGATATGATGGAGAAAAGGATGCAGACAAGGCATCGCTTTAATTCTGCTAATCCATTGAACTTTAGTTGGCTATCTAAATGCTAAAGTTTGGTATGAATCTTCTTTGCCCTCCTTTTCACTATTCATAAGTTGCTTGCTGTAATAGAAAATTATATGCATTCTAGGTTATCCAAGTTTAGCCAATATGCTCGGAATAAGAATCCATGTCAGATATAGTCAAACAGTTCGGTTTTTAGAAGGGCAACTCATGTGCAAAAGCATGATAGCCAATTCATTTGACCTTACAGCCAACAACCTAACAGCAAGCAACAGAACCAGAATCGAAAGTGGAATCAAAATGGTGTCATGGACAGCTTCAATGCAATCCCAAGCGGTGCGATGAATGCAAGAGCACTGACGTTGCGCAAAGTGGATCTACTCGACGTGAATTGCACGGCACGTCTTTATTCTGACTTTTGCAAGGGCTAGGATAGAAGTAACCATAGAAGAGCTCAACAGAGCTGTCTAATCGCATCAGGTGCCGTGTAAATGACTCTTCTTGGGTGATCAAAACCCTAAATAGGTGACTGATGAGGAGTTTATTCGTAGGGATACTATGGAGTTCATCCCACACTGCTACTAGTACATGAACAGCTCAAAATCAAAATATGGAGGCCACAATACAATCGCCATGAAAAACCGAAAACCAATGAGTAAGTTGCACAAAAGTCTATGCTTTGACTAAAAAAGAAACGATAAAAGTTTCGACTTTCTCCGGGATCATCGTCCACGAACGAAGTTCTCAATAACTGCCGGAAGAGACTTCGAAAAAATCTAAAAAAAACATATGGACAGAACCCAAATGATGAAAAAACTGTCCACGCAAATGCACCAGCCCGGGTGAAATCACAGCCACAAATTACCCTCCCCCGCCTCGCTATCACCACCCCACCGATGAAACGGAACAAAATAATAAAACTCAGAAATGCCCCAGTGAAAACGAAATCTCCAGAAACAAACAAAAAAGGCGACGCCAATTTCCACAGCCGGAACCAACAAGGAAATTAATCGCAAACGCCGCGGCGCGCTCACCTCATCTCCTCGGCGGCGGGCGCCCAGAGCCGGCAGAAGAGCGCGTTCCTCCTGGCCCCGGCGACGAGGAACTTGTCCCACCTGGTCCCCTGCCCCGCGCCCGCGCCCGCGTCCTCCGCCATGGCCACCTCCTCCGCGAGCGCCCTGCGGCGGCGCACGTCCTCCTCCTCCGCGGCCTGCCGCCGCCGCCGCGACTTCCATGTCCCGGCCCCGGCCTCCGGCGCCGACGCCGAAGCGGCCTCGGACCCCGCCCCCCGGCGCCGGCGGAGCCCGCCGACGAGGACGAGCAGCCAGAGGAAGAGCGCGCGCAGCGCCACGGCGAGGCGCATCAGCGCGCGCCGCGACAGCACGGAGCGGAACACCGGCACGATCCGGCCCGTCGCGCCCGACGTCATCATCATCTCGTCCCCCCCGCCGCCGCCCCTCTCCATCGCCGCGCCGCCGCTGCCTCTGATGATCCTAGTTCCCTTCTCCTCCCGCCCGCCCACCCCTTTTACTTTTTCTTCGCGGTTTACGCGGTGGCGCGTATTTATAGGAGCGATGAGGAAGACGACGCGCGGCTGGCCTCTTCCTGGAATTCGGCCTTGCTTTGGTCAAGTCAGTTGCTCTCGGCCTCCTCTTCCCCGTTCGTTTCGCCCCTTCCGTGGGAGGCAAATTGCTGAAGCCGCCGGCTAGCCGGTGGGACCCACACGCTACCACGCCCACAGGCCACAGCTGCTGCTCATTCATGCCACGACTAGTGGAGACATGGACTGATGGACCCCATGTCCCGACCTGGAGCCTGAACTACCTCTGCCTAAAAGTCTTTCTGGCTTTATATAATAATTATATAGTGTGAGAGTTTAAGCTTTTATAGTCGGCAACTTATCAGGAAAAATCAATCCTTCCGTGTAAACTTTGAAAGCCACGATCTGATCCACACGATGCTGTAGTTTGAGAGATAAACCTTGTAGTTTGAAGAAGAGATTAAAAAAATCACCATATTCTTTATCAATGACTAAGTTATGGCATTAACTGTAAACGTTTTTAAAAGACATACACTCTGTTGGTTGTTACAACAAATGGCGCAATGCCAAATACGTGCCCTTTGACAGAGTTTATCCTGAATTCACGAAAAAATCAGCTACGGGACCCTCGCCTACAAAATAAGTTAGCAATGGGCCGGGTAACCTGCAGACTCGATCTGTTTGCGTGTGTAAATCGTAAATGGTAGTACGTACTCCGTAAGTCCATAGCCTCTAGAGTCGGCACCGGCAATGACACGGAAGGGGACAAATAAGTCATGAATACAACGCTCCGTCTCTGAACCGATGGCAGCGATTCGAGTACAGTATGCGCCTACTTCCGCTTGAATGAACTAGCCGGGGGAGGCTATGCATGTCTTCAAGAAGCGTTGGACAAGAAGTGCGCACCTGCCACGTACGTAAGGGTTTAGATACCAAATTCTACCCCCAAAATTCGCTACGCAGAAAGAAGATTCTCGTCACATTAAAATGTCATAGCATGTATGGAGGACTAAATATATATAAAATTAAAAACTAATTGCATAGTTTTGTTGTACTCTACGAGACGGATATTTTGAGCCTAGTTAATAAATTTTTGACAATTTTTCACACGTACAAACGAAATACTATGGTGCGTATTTATTGCGCACGGTACCAGTCAGTCCCGAATCGGCACCACCCGGAACTAAACAAGCCTTGTTGGCACGACACAACGCACAGCTACCACCGCATGTACGACGTCACATACACGGCCGCGGCCATGTCTGTGTTCAAGGTGGCTTGGTTAGCTTGGGCGACGCCGGCAATGCGCATGCCCCCGTACGTGCCTCGCCGCGCCCCTCAGCTCGTTCCTGATGAATCGAACTAATCGCCTCTCCATGACTCCATCGATCAGTTTTTTAAGTGACCGGACCGGCCGAGCACTGCCTGCGATATGGGTGAGTGACGTTGATAGAGAGACGACGACGGCATCATGCAGAGCCAGACGGACGACACGTCGGATCCGATCCGGTGCTATTCTTTAATTCTCACGCATCATCATCACCAACAACGAAACGAAGAAAAGTGGGCTGCCCTCTGACTACGGACTTGTGATCGATGAAGCGACTCCGAAACGATGGATTAGGGATAACAAGGTTCAGCCAGATGTAGTACAGTATATAATCATCATCGAGGATTCTGAAGATCCTCCCAGGGTATCGAATCGACGCATATCAATCACGTCCGCCGACTCCGATGATACCGGCGGCCCCTCACATGTGCAGTCTGTCGACTCCGATGATACATACCCCCGCCCCGGCCCTCACATGCTTGCAGTTAAGCTGCAGAGCCACACACACACGTCCCACCCGTTTGTTTGTCCGCCGTCGGAGGAAAAAGACAGAGATCGTGCGACCCACGTCGGCCGCACGAATCTCCAACACCGGGAGCCAGCAGGCCTATTTGACTTCCGAAAGCCATATAGAATCTCCGGGGGACACCGACGGAGCACTGTGTCGGCCATACTGGACGACGACCCCTCCTACCTAATGTATTTTCCACTTAATGAACAGTAGACTGGGTACCATATACTGCTATGCGATGGTCACGTGCATAGGTGGCCCCTATTGCACTGATCAAGCTCCGGTAGTCGCGGAGCCACTATTCGGCAAGGACTGACTGCCGCCACACCTACACGCTAAAGAAATCTTCTTTGAACAACGATGGTGATGGATGGAGAGCAGGACTAGCAAGGCCTCGACCATAAGCTTGTCATAGATAGATTTTTATCCTAACTTCGCCACTGGTCAGAGGAGACCACACCCCGCGCCAGGCCGCCCACGCGCCACACCAACGGCGGGACAAGCTTTCGACCTTTCTTCTTTCGAGCGAAGAAGAAACAAGTCGGCCAGTGTTGGGCCCATGTTTTTTCGGCCTCGGTACAGTTGGCTAGGGGCCCAACAGCAATCCTAATAACATGGGGCCACGAAACCCGCCGCGCGGGCTTAAAAAGGTTCAAGCCAGACGAATTCACTGGGCTTAGTGCACTAGAAGAAATTGCTGGGCCCCCAAAACATTGGCGCAGAACCAAAATGGTTCTCTCTATGCCGTTCTACGCTTATTTAGCACTAGCTTTCCAAACAGACTCTCAAAATAATAAATGACCGCCTCTATTCTTGTGAGACTTTTATAAATCTTTTAACTCCACCAACAGTCCCCGTTGTATGGTGGGTTCTCCAGAGAGCTTCAGGAACAAAGAAAGAGTGGAAAAGAAAATTCAGATGCCTCACCAAAATAGAGGGTCGTCTGTTAGAGCATCTCCAAGAGACTAGTCAAATCATTTTCTAAAGTTAAATTTAGTTATTGTTAGAGAAAAAACGTTTCCAATAGACTCTGTAAATGACCCTTCAAATTTAGTGGCTCTCCATCTCACCTCATTCACTAGCCTACCTCACTAGCCATCTTTACAAAATCTGTTGGATTACCCCATTGAATTAGATGACTTTCTATTTTTACAAAGGGGCTGTAATCTCCATATCTAAGAGCATCTCCAAGAGACTCTGTATTGTGTTAGTTAAATATGGAGATTATAACTTCTTTGTAAAAATAGAAAGTCATCTAATTCAATGGGGTAATCCAACAGATTCTGTAAGATGGCTAGTGAGGTAGGCTAACTAAAAATAGCTAGCGAATGAGGCGAGATGGAGAGCCACTAAATTTGGAGGGTCATTTACAGAGTCTGTTGAAACGTTTTTTCTCTAACAATAGCTAAATTTAACTTTAGAAAATGATTTGGCTAGTCTCTTGGAGATACTCTTAGAGAGTTTTTTTTAAACCTAATCCTCTAAATTTGCAGAGGTCTGTCGGAGTTGCTCTTATTACCTGACAAAGGTGACGGTGCTTCAGTTCGCAGCACCACTTAGGGTTACGGGAGGGCTAATCTACAACCAAACCATGAAACCAACGTAAAAGCAGGGCTGGCGCCCGATGAGGCGCAAAGAAATAAAAACACCGAAAATTTCAGACTCCCTTTTTATGGGTAGTACGTTCATACTCCACATTGTGTAGAACATCAGATGTACAAAAGGATCGTGAGCTGCGACGTGATGCAGTCTCTACATAGATTGGAATAGGGTATTTTCTTATTAGGTACAACAAATTAAAGAACAAGATGTATAGTTCCCCCTTCCAAATAATATGAATTTGTCCATACTCAAGATTTTGAAGATGTCTCGTATATGTGCAACGACCTCTAATTACTCTAGCGAGCTTTAGTTCTGCAAGAAGACTCGTGTGGTAAAGGACGACAAACGACCGAGAAAGGGTAAAGGTGAGGGAGGAGATGACAAGTGTTGTGAGAATGATCGAGGAATGATTAGGGTTTACCCGTTTGGGTTCTAATATTGATCGAGTATTACTCCAAACCATTGATATATTCAAATGATCCAACAGTTAGAACAAATTTGATAGACTTTTGCCCATACTCCACTGCCTATAACAAATTGTATATGCACATTTTTTTATCGATATTTATGTGCATATAGTTACAACGAAAACATAGTACACAACCATGAAAAAACTTGGTGCCTCAATAAAAAAAAACTGAAGGGCATCAAACTTACAGATGCCACAGACTACAAACTTAACTAGAAGTATACTATGCTGACACATACAAAAGATACATGCCCATCCATGATCACTCATGCCGGGCTAGCTAACTAATGAACCTGAAACCTTTATGCACCCCAGTCGAAGTCGGTCAGGTGCTGAGAAGAAGAAGAAGCAGCAGCAGCTCCGATCATCAGTTGAAGTCCTTGGTAATGGCCGGGATGCAGCTGGAGCTCCTGGCGAGGCCGCCAGGGCCGTGATCCTTGGGGCTATTGGACCTTGACCTCTTCCTCAGTATCTCCCGCATGGCCTCCGTCTGCATGAGCACGGGGTTGGCGCGGCCGACGCGGTTGAACCGGCCGCACACGGCCATGTGCGCCGCCAGCGCCTCCTCCGTGCGGCCGCCGTGGCGGCCGGCCTCGGCCTCGCCGCTGACGGCCGCCGCGCACAGCCCGCACACCCAGCGGCCGCAGTAGCGCTCCCGGACGCGGCGCACGTACTCCGGCGTGCACTCCTCCTGCATGCCGCAGCACTCGCACCGCGCCTCCTCCACCACCTGCTCCGTGATCGCCGGCAGCAGCTGCGGCAGCTTGGCGGTGGCGGCGTCGGTGGCCTTCTTCTCCCTGGCAAGCTCCAGGGCCAGGTCGGAAATGGTGCGCTGGAGCCCCTCCATCGAGATCCTCCTCGGCTTCGACTGCCGCCGCGGCGCCGGAGCTGGAGCTGGAGCCGGCGCCAGTGCGGCCGCGACCGCTGCGTCTCCGTTAGGCGCCATTATATTAATGGCGCGCCGACCTGGATCACGCACCAATTCAATCAAAAAGATTACTTGGTACTATTTTCTGACCAGTCTCTCTTGTATCATCAGTACAGAGATTCAGAGAAAGAGCTGGCTAATGTTAAGAAGTGATGATGACTGAACAAAGTAGCTAATAGTAACGATTAGCAGCTTTTAGTATGCTGGCATTTCACAATGCTTTGCTCGGATGTAAATGTGGATTATGGCAGTGTACAGAAGCGATCTTTATATACAGCTAGCCGAGGCTACCAGCGTTGCAGATGATATGCATCACTTGAAAAAGTATAGATTAGTGGAGGAGGTGCGTCGTTAGCTCGTGACACGATCGAGCGAGCTGGAAACAAAAGGAAGGGGAGGGAGAGGCGCCGAGAGGGCGCTTGAAAGCCCTAGATCGCTCCAGATCTGCGGCTGGGATCAAATTGGCTGGCTGGTACGTATCTCATGTCCATTTATCATGCTCGTGAGCGAGATGGTAATGTGTCTTGCTCGATTTTTCCTGTCCATGAGTAATGTACAGTAACGTAATCCTGCTGTCTGCTGCAGAATTTGTTCAAATGAATTTGTGGGAAATACTTCATTATCTGTATTGCAGAAAATTATTTTGAACAAACGGGCATAGACCACGCACCATTTCTATTAATAAAGTACAGTAGATATTTATAAGCAGGGGGGCCTGGGAGGATGTGTTGTGCATATATGCAAGTATTGCAGGGCAGCAAAAATCTCTTCACTTGCTTGGAGATAAAAAATGGAAAGCCACGATTGGTTGCCTCTCGCCTTCTCCAGGGCCATGCAAAAGGCAGTACGAAAGAACCACGCGGCTCACAATCAGACTGAAGGTAAAACAATTTCTTCGATCTGTGACGCTGGGGCATTAGATGGCAGTACTTTTCTCTCAGAATAAATCGGCCACCAGACAGTACTTTTCTCTCAGAAAAAATTAGCACCAACCACCAACCATTAGCCAAATGAATCGAGCTAGGACGCATCATCAAAGCAACGGTAACTAGCTGAAGCAGAAACACATATCCAAATACAGTACATGCCAACAAAATTTGCTTCCATTTTCCCTCATCGTCCTTAAAATACTACAGTGACCATATGTTACTGCTCCACGCATGCGTTATCGTGCTGTTAAAGTTTGCACCGGGCCCGGCGGCAAAAGCAAGAGATCGATCTCCCGGGTGGCCGAATCGAGCGAGCCGGGGGCGATACCATTCATCACGGGCGCTGCATGCCGCTGTGTCCATATGCCGTGGCACGCAGTGGGCATCGTGCAAGGAGATCCACGAGCTCCTGCTGATGAGTCCCCTGCAGGGCAAGTGCCCTGCATCGCATATCATTGCATCCAAGCATGAAAGAGATGCCGCGAGAGGGGCGGGCCGGCTCACGGGAAGTTTGGCTGGGGGGATTGTATATTGCCGCCGGATCGGGATGTGATGTGCCTCGCGCTTTTCTTGCTCTCTTTTGGTTGGGAGAGGCTCACTGTGGGCCGTGTCTCCCTTCATTGGCCGTGTTTCTATGTATTTTCAATTCTTTTTTTCCGAAAAATCTTGGATGCATGAACTATTAAATAAAGTCTATTTGCAAAATTTTTTTAAGGATGTGTCTAACTTTACGCGACGAATCTAATGAGCCTAATTAACTCATGATTTACAGTAATGCTGCAGTAACCATCTTCTAATCATACGGTCAGATGCATCATTAGATTAATGATATGTCTCGTGAATTAGCTCGGAGGTTTTATACGTAGTTTTATAAACTGATTTTATTTAATACTCTTAATTAGTCGTTAAACGTGCGTGCAAAAATTTTCGTCCCCAAAGAAACACGGCCGAGTCTCTCATCGGAATATCTGATTGATTGATGAAATGAGGATAGGCTGCGCTTCATCAGGGCAGGTACATTGCTACACGTAAGCGGTCTCATAGATCGTCTCATGCAGTGCCGCATAGGATTTTTGCTGATGTGGAGGAGAGAGAGCGAGGTGAGAGAAGGAGGTCGTTGTTTCGCAAAACAACCGCCTCATGAACTGAATTTTAGGACTATGAGAACAAATCCTCAACCGTTGTATGAGTTTTGTTGCCATGCGACCAATAAAATTTCTTTATTTCCCCATAAATTAAGGGATGTTGTATTACTAGCAGACAACCAAAACAACAACCTATTGTATAAGTTGTCTGATAAGTCGATTACGTGTCACTGCATAAGACCGCCTATGAGACGGCACCAATGTACCTGCCCTCGTCATGGGGTGCCTTGGTGGCGCTCATCATTCCTCCCTCACTCACTCGTTGCTCCTTCAACTTGGGCTAACCGATCATGGATGACTTGCTTTGGGTTGGGGAGTATTCTCTGGCGGGCCGAGCCACTGAGGACCAGCAGAGCCCAGAGGGCCTCTTTGCTTCTTCGGTACCTGGGCCTGTCGAACTCTCTAGTGTATGGGCCCCAAACCAATTCTGTACTGTGAGGGCCCGTCTGGCCCTCAACTCTCCCTGATCTCCAATTCTCCATGCGTTTGAACGGCTAACGAGTGCTGCGGTTCCCGTGAGATTTAAATTGGTACTAGTAATTCGCACATAGATTAGTAATTCGCAGAATAGTAGGGAATTTAAATGTCTTACCGACAGATTTCGGTTGTAACTGTAAACATTATCTCATGGGACAATTTTTTTCTGTTATTTTGCTTTCTGCAGAAAAGAGAGCAACTAGGGTCTACTTTTGAAACATACGGAGTAATTCTGTAGAAATCATGCAGTATATATATATATATATTCACCAAAACAGATAATTTTTGTTTGAAATCCACACAAAAGATTCTGCGTCGCAACTTGGGGGCCAACGCGGAAAAGCGGATGCCTATATAGCGAAGCGAGCGGCGGCCGCGCTCAAAGGCAAAACCAATCGCTTTCCGCGCCGCCGCCGCCGCCACCGCGCCCGCGCCCGCGGCCGACCGTCCCTCACCTCTCGCCCCCGCACCTGGCTTGTCCTGTCCCTCTCCTAAACCCCTGCTTGAACCCTAGCCACCGGCCCCCCGCATCCGCCAGGGAGCAAAGCATGCACGCCAGGCTCCTCAGCGCCCCGTCCCCTGCCTCCACCGCCGCCGCCTCCCCCTCATCCTCCTTCTCACTCCCCTCCGCGGGCGCGCGCCCGCGCCGCGCGTCGTGGAAGCCTCGGGGCCCCAACTCCGCGCCGCCGTCGCTTTCGGTGCGCGCCCAAGCCTCCATGGAGCCCGCTGCGCCCCGGCCCGAAGGGTGCGTGGTGTCTCTCCTCTCCTTATCGTGTCAATTCGCGCCGATTGCGATGGCTAGGACATTTTTTTTGTTTTTGTTTTAATGCTTGTGTTGTGTTCCAGGCAGGGCGGCCGGCCGGTGCACGGCGTGACCAACACGGTGGTCGGGGTGCTTGGGGGTGGCCAGCTGGGGAAGATGCTCTGCCAGGCCGCGAGCCAGATGGGTATCAAAGCCATCATCCTGGACCCCCTCGAGGGCTGCCCGGCGAGCTCTGTCTGCCACGAGCACGTCGTGGGGAGCTTCAACGATGGGGACATGGTCCGGGAGTTCTCCAAGAGGTAGGCCAAGTTGCAACCCCTTAAGCTCTGTTTGCAGATTGTATCTATCTATGGAATGCTGGTGGACTGCTGTGATTCATACCTTTTAATTCTGTTACAGGTGCGGTGTCCTAACAGTAGAGATTGAGCACGTTGATGCCGCCACTCTTGAGGAGCTCGAAAAACTGGGTGTTGACTGCGAGCCTAAAGCCTCCACAATCATGATTATTCAGGTACAATTTTCCTCCTTGTTCCAACCTCCTGTTAAATTTTTACTGCTTTGAAGTAATGAAGTTGAAGTGTAAATGCAAATGTATATGCTTTCTTGAAATGCTGCATCTAGCTCGCCAAAGAGGAAAAAATCTAGCCACAGATGCATATTGAACTGAATTTTGTTATGCCAACTGTGAGCACTTTAAACAAATTAGCTCTGGTTCAACCTCTTGATTCTTCATTCTTTTGCACTTTATACTTATTTGTAAGTTCAGTTATCGTTTCATGGACCGTCTCCTGGAATTCATTCTCTTCAGGATTCCATTTTCGACAACTCCATTTATCTGAACGTGCCGTTTTTGATTTACTGATAGTACGTATGTGTTTTACACTCGATTGCAGGACAAGTACAGGCAGAAACAACATTTCTCAAAATTCGGGATCCCGTTGCCTGACTTCATGGAAGTAAGCACCAAATTCTAACATTTGCGATGGTGTTGGAACTAAGCGTGTCGCGATAATTTCATCGTGTTACTTTGCAGGTAGATACTTTACACAGTATAGAGGAAGCCGGCGAAAAGTTTGGCTATCCTCTAATGGTCAAAAGCAAGAGATTTGCATATGATGGCCGGGGCAATGCTGTTGCCCAAAAGAAAGAGGAGCTATCTTCTGTTGTTGCTTGTAGGTGGATAATTATTGACTTTGATTTTCTCTTAGAGTTCTTAAAACTGCACTGTTTCTCTTTAAGGAACTGTTCACTGGTTATGAAAATTAGCTTATTAGGGTGGCTAGTATTTGCATGTCATCAGCCATTAACATCTTTTAATTTAGAATGCTACTTCACATTCTTCTTGCAGCACTTGGTGGGTTTGAGCATGGCTTATATGTTGAGAGGTGGACCCCTTTCATAAAGGTTAGTTAACTTTCATAAAGGTTAGTTAAAAATTCAGTTTAATTTGGTTATGTAGAAAATTGAGACTGTTTAATTTGTTAACCTTATGTTGAAAATCCTGCCTTTTTATTTGATACCCTGCTTGGTCATGTTGTAACTCATCTATATGTTCTGTATATTGAACTTCCTTGTTTTTAGGCCCTGTCTTTGCATTGAGAATTTTCCTCACAACCATTTCGCAAATTATGCTAGTGTCCTGGTGCATCTGGAATGATCATGGTACATGTACATTATTCTTGATGCTTGTGTTTCTGACAGTTTTATATGGCTGAGATGAATATATGGTGTGTTCTCTGCAAGTTAGCTAGAAGATATTTCTCCTCTTTGTTGAAACAAGTCTACTATAGGATATCATGTTAGTAATTTAGTGTGAAAATGACTGATGTCATATTTCCATGGTTCACAGTTTGTCAACTTTGTTGTTTTATAAAAGTAGCTAATTATATTTTATTGATTTACTGGCCTTTTTATCTAGGAGCTTTCTGTGATTGTGGCAAGGAGCAGGGATGGTTCTACTGTCTGCTATCCTGTTGTTGAAACCATTCACAAGTACATTTTTTGTCACGATAATTTGCTCCTTATTCCTTTTTCATCTTCTTTACAGTTTTCTCTGTTATTTTATAAAATTTTAAAATATGAAGCATTTCTTTGAACCTCCAGGGAAAACATATGTCACATTGTCGAAGCTCCTGCTAATGCATCTCAAAAAATAAAGAAGTTAGCTACTGATGTGGCTGAAAAAGCTATCAAATCATTAGAAGGAGCTGGTGTTTTTGCTGTCGAGCTATTTTTAACAGAAGATGATCAGGTTCGTTAGTCCATCAACCTATTTTTCATTTTAATCCTCCTGTAGCAGTGTTGATGTCATTATCCTCATATCAATATTTCAATAGATTTTATTGAATGAAGTGGCCCCTAGGCCTCACAACAGTGGGCATCACACAATAGAATCATGCCATACCTCACAATACGAGCAGCATTTACGTGCTATTCTTGGCCTTCCCCTTGGTGATCCCTCAATGAAAACACCTGCAGCGATGATGTACAACATTCTGGGTGAGGATGAGGTAATGAATGCCATTTTTCTTGTGTTAACTTGTGATTATATTTAGAATACATTGAATTAGGATTTCAAAAAGTCAGATTTCATAGTTTTTTTACTAATAATTTGGTCAAGTTATATGCAGATTAGTATATGAAGTTTGTATCAATAGATTCATATTTCACAAACATTTTTAATATGACATTGATTTGTATCAGTTGATGATATATGCTATAAGAGAAATTGACGGTCAAAGTTCACTTCTAAAGACTTCTCCAAATCCTAATACATCTTATAAAATGAAACATAGGGAATAATAAACAGAAATTGGGTTATGTTGTCATGTCTCATGTTTCTATTTAGTTATTATAGTAATTCAGTTACCGTTTCATATTTTGGACTCAGGGTGAGGCAGGATTCTTTCTGTCTCATCAGCTTATCGGGAGGGCATTAAATATTCCAGGTGCATCAGTCCATTGGTATGCAAAACCAGGTTAGCTTAGCCCACTCCTTTTTCCGTTGTTACTGTCATTTTACAAATCCTTGTTGCTTCCCCCATGTCAGAAAATATTTTTTAGAAAACTGTTCTTTCAGAGATACGGAAGCAAAGGAAGATGGGTCATATCACAATTGTGGGGCCTTCTAAGATCAGTGTAAGATCACGCTTGGACAATTTGCTGCAGAGAAACACGTCTAACCCCAAGAAAGGTATCAAATTCACTGTCAAGTCTATCAGCGGATAAATTTGATTTAATGCCCATCTTTGCAGCAAATGTTTTGACCTCTTAATCATATATATATATATATATAGATAATAGCTGCTAGTTTTATCTGACCCAGCTTGCTTGGTATTAAAAGGCTTTATTGGTGGTGGTGGTGGTTGTCTTATCTGACACATTTTGATTTCTTTTTAGTTTACACCTGTTCGTTGTGAAATTGTTCATGCTTTTGACCTGATTTTGCACCTTTATTTTGGAACAATCGTTTTCTTTTCTTTTCATTCCAGTTGACTTGTTTAGATGCTAAAATGATGTAACCTCTGTTGCAGTTATTCCTCGTGTCGGTATTATAATGGGATCTCAGTCTGATCTTCCCGTGATGAAAGACGCTGAGACTGTATTGAAGGACTTCAACATACCTTATGAGGTCTGATATCTGAAAACGTTCTCTTGACAACTTTTGGCCTGCTTGCATGCCATGCCAAGTTTGATAAGAATGTAACATTATAGATGGCTTAATTTTTCAGCTAACAATTGTTTCCGCACATCGCACACCAGAGCGGATGTATGATTATGCCAAGTCTGCTGTAGACAGGGGCTTGGAGGTCATAATTGCAGGCGCAGGCGGAGCAGCTCATTTACCAGGCAAGTATCAGTTGACAAAAGCGCAAAAATGAATTAACCTTGATATTTTTATTTTGACAAGGTCACATTGCGTATGTAATATATTTTTATTTTATTGATATTGAGGTAATTTACCTTAAAGTACTATTAACTTTTAGCATTTGATAGTACGATCCATTTTCTTAAAACTAGTGATGTTGCCAGATTATCTCATTATTTTCTACCCCACTCATTATGTTATGTATGCTGGACAGAGAGTTTCTGGATGAAGTGGATTCAACATTAAACTCACCAGATCCATATGTATAAAGTTAATGATATCATCATTTGTTTTATTGCAGGGATGGTAGCTTCATTAACTCCTCTTCCCGTACTTGGAGTTCCCATCAAGACATCATCATTATCTGGACTTGATTCCCTCCTATCTATTGTGCAAGTTAGTGTTTAAAGCAACTCTGTTATTTGAAAGTCAGATTGCATTATGTGTCAAACATTTGATAATCCTAGCAGTTCTTCAATGTGTACCTTCTCATACATTTTCAGATGCCTTGTATTTGCATTTCTCTCTCAAAGTTGAGCATTAGGGTTTTATTTTTTGCATTTTTCATTTCTTATCACATGCACAAATTTTTTATTTATCCAAGCTTAGATTTTTTAGTGGCAGCTTCATTCTAGAACAGTTTCTGGTACATGTCAGGATGACATATGATACATTGTTCAAACATTCTTTGTAAGCTGCATGTTAGAACAGGACCAAACTGTTGTTATCTCACGGTTCAGTTAATGACATTAGAAAGCTTGAACTATGCAGTATACACTTCTTAGGCCTCGCTGGCACGTCAGATTTTTTGGCCAATGATGACTATCTAAGGATGTGCACAGCATGTGTACATAAACTACAATGCATATTTTTGCTAATGAATAGTGTTTCAGAGCACCCACAGAAATGAATAAGTAATGTTCATCATTTATCTCTAGAATAATTTGCCGTGTCATCATCCATGTATGCATGGTTGTCCTTTGTTTTTCCGCTACTGATTTCTTATGGACGAAGTTGAATATTGTGTTGGTATTCTCTCACAACTTATGCAGATGCCAAAAGGTGTTCCTGTTTCTACTATTGCTATCGGGAATGCAACAAATGCAGGTTTGGTGGCGGTTAAGATGCTGGCCACAAACGACCCTGAACTTTTGGAGATGTATGTTTCTTTTCTATTGTTATTTGCATGCAAATTTACAATCTGAATCATGCAAGTGTTCACGGTATTCAGCTGTAATATCTTCTGAGTGGAATCTGCATCAGGAGCATGTTTTGGATTGGCCTTGCATACATTAATTTTTCGAATTTTGTTCTGCTACCTTATGCTGTGGGGGTTGGGGCTACAGATAGTGATTTTCAGTTTCAGCTGATTATTAGTGGTGGCTGGTCTATCTATATGGCCGATGATCATATTGTGTCCGCATTTAGATCAAAACTGAGGTCACTTGAAATTGGCAGTCAGTTAACTGTTAAAATAGTTTCTGACTGTTACACGTGATACCAATATGACGCATGATATTTTTGCAGGATAGCTCAATACCAGGATGATCTGAGGGACATGGTCTTGGAAACAGCAGAAAGGCTTGAGGTTCTAGGTTCGGAGGAATTTCTGAAGCAGTTGAAGGCTTGAGCTTTGGTTCTATGGGTTGACAATCCCTGGCTGCCCAACTCAGCAAAGGTTGGGAGAGGTACTAAAAATCCTTGAGTCTGGTCCGAACTCCTTTTTCCTAGCAATTCTTTTGCTAGGGGAGAATGATTGGGAAAGTCCCAATCACTTCCCTATACGAGAGTGGACCAAAATAAGTAGAAGGCGTTGTTAGCATTTTTTTAGCAAGCAATGGCAGGTGTTCTGCCCTTTCATTTAGTGTTGTTAGCATACAAGAACACGCCTGAAATTTGAGCATTGTTGCGCAAGGCAGCACATTGCGTATGCAAGCGTGGCAAGGCTCGTGTATGTTGCTAGTATAGTGCTCTGATGAACTTCACGTCGATGCATGTCATTTGCCAACGGCAAGGTGTACGTTGGTCCTAGGACGAAGTAGATCAGAGAGTTTTGAGACGGGGGAGCAAGCGAGTGCTGCTGGGTTTATTTTGCCCAACAAGGCAACGGCATATGTTTCCACACTAGAGATTTGTAAGTTGGAACTGTTTGCCGCAGCAGCAAATGTTTCCACAGTGGAGATAAAAATGTAAGCTGGAACCATTTGCCAAACTTGCCACAACAAACATGCTATGCTGCTGCTCACGTGTTGCCGTTTGCAACCAAAACTTTTTTTTTCTTTCGACATCAAGCCACCTATTTTATTTATAATAATATAATGATTCATCAGATACAATTAACATGAACAAAAACAATCAAACTGTAATGATCGGTCCTTTGTCCTGAATAATTCCTGATGCAGTTTTGAAACAAGGACAAGCAATCAGACACTTCTGTCTTCTTGGGCCTTGTTTAGTTATCACATTAGATGAAATAAAAAACCAATTACACAGTTTTGTTATACTTTGCGAGATGAATATTTTGAGCCCAATTAATTAATGTTTGAATAATTATTTATAAATACAAATGAAATGCTACCGTTGCATATTTACGACGTTTTGCTAATTTTAGCATCCCCAATTCGGAATCTAAAAAGGCCTCGGTGCAGTTCTGGAACAAGTACAGGCAATTACACTTTGGTGAGTGAGTGCATGCGTAGCTCACGCTGAGCTTGCGAAGGCAAGTCCTGACCCTTGCAGCGCATCGTCGACGCTCTGGTCCAGCCTCCGCGCCATCTCCGGCGTCATGTGGTTTCTCCAGTCCCCGGCGCCACCCTTGCTGAAGAAGGCCTCGTTGCCGCGATTCACCACCGCGGCGTTCTTCAGCTCGCTCAGGCCGCACCCCATGAACTCGGCCAGCTTCTTCAGGTTGCTCCGGGGATCGCGGAGCATCTCCTCGTTCCCGAGGAACAGCACCTCGCCGGGCCTCCTTACGCTCTCCTCCCAGTACTCGAGGCTGTGCCGCCATGGCGGGCTGCAGACGCAGCGGCCGCCGCAGAAGAGCTCGAACGCCTCCGGGAACGTGAAGGCCTCCGCGCCGGCGGCGCCTTCCTGGTGAAGAGCCACGAGGAGGCGAGCGCGTCCTTGGGGTCCCGGCAGATGTACACGATCCGACACCCGGGCGCCGTGATCGTCTCCGGCAGCAGGGAGTAGGGGAGGTGGGTGGCGAGCGTGCGCGGGGAAGGGAGCGCCTCGAACTCGTCCCCGAGGGCGGCGGCGGAGCTCCCGGCGAGCGCGAACTCCACGTCGAGGAACCTGACGAGGTCGTGGGGGTTGCTGCGGCGGAGCGGGTGGCGGCCGGCGGCGGCGTCGGACGGCGGGTGCGCCGCCCGGTTCCGCGCGGCGATTCTCCTCCGCCTGTGCGTACGGGGAGTGAGCCGCTGGTACGGTGCCGTGCGTCTCTTCTTGCTCCACAGTTGCGTGCTGCGGTGAGCTAGACGCCTAGACCTAGACCTGATCTTAATCTCCGTATCATGGAAAGCAAGTAGCTCTAAAATCAACGGAGGAGACGGGCGTCGATCATCGCCGTGCTCGGGCTGGCTCGTGGCGGGTGCTGGTTCGTGCTAAGAGAAAAATATCGCTGGCTGACTGATGGCAGGTGGCGGGTGCTAGTTTGTGCAGAGAGAAAAACGCTGTTGGCTGGTTGTTGATAAGCCCTGTTATCGTTTAGAGAAAAAAAAGATAGCAACAGTACGTGTACGTGCGACCAGGCTAGGCGGCTAGCTGCTACAAGTCTGCAAATGGAAATTGCACATGTTCGGACGATAATTTTGATGAATTTTCACACCGATTTTCAAAATATAATTGGTACGCTTCCGGTAATTGACTTTGACGTGTATTTTATTTTAAAGAACAAATTTTGAAGCAAAATATAACCGGGATTGAAATAAAAAATCAAATGATATTATTCTCATATATTAATTTTTTCATAGGCTAATTGTTGGTTGAAATTTAGAGGCGTTACAAGAAGAAATGGAAAGGAGTGTTCCGTATCAAGTGGTTTCATCGCCCTACTCTTGCGGCACAGAATCCTAGATAGATATTGTTTTGAAAACTTTCTGCGCTTGAGCTATTTTTGTTGAAATATGAAAAGCAAGATGTAGGAGTATGCCATTGCACACTTGCAGCCTCAAGCAGCGATGTAATTAAGGCTATTAGATTATCGTTTTGCGCGTTGCGCTTTAGAGTAGCATTGCTTTTGGGCTATTTGTACGGTTGAATTGCGGTTATCCAGAATGTCTATTAGGACAGTCTTAATGGAATTATTAGGATAATTTCTCCACTTACAATATTATTTAAGGTATGTACGACAGTTTAGACAGCTGCTGTCTATTTAACATATACAAACAGCTAAATAGACAGCTCTACAATGAATTGTCTATTTAGCTGTCTGTGTCATAATAAATATACAGAAAAACACTGTTGAGCAAGCACCCATGCCATCTAATAAGCCTATAAATATGATGTAGGATCCAAATAAATCCTGTCACCATATATTGCTTCCATCCTAGAAATTAACTTTTTGTGTGAGAGACGCAGTAGGAAACCGCAATCATCCAGACCGGAACGAGCGAGCTCGCTCCCTGCGCGGCAAATTAAGGTAAATTCTATCTTCATTCTCTCTTATTATTACTTGCCGTCATATATAGAATGTGCAGTATATACAAAACCTTGCTGATTTGAACACTGATTATGTGCACTATCAAGCTAGATGAGGGATTGTCACATGAAATCGGTATCTAGCTAGTCATCAGTTATTCGTCAGCAAATGATCGAGCTTCCTAAATTTAACCTGGTGGTCATTATATATGTTTTTGTATTTCAGCTAGATGGAGAGCCAACAAGACCTGCGACGGGCCTGCTTGGAGATCGCAAACAAGCTGGAGAAACTCGTCATCATAGGCGCAACCAGCAGCAATAATAATCCACGCCCCGACGTCTCCGCCGCCAAGCATGCCGCCGGCTCCGGCTCCGATCAGCAGGCGGCGGCGGTGGAGACGGTGCGGTGCGCGTGCTGCGGCGTGGGCGAGGACTGCACGGCGGCGTACATCCGCGGCGTCCGCGCGTCCTTCTGCGGCGACTGGCTGTGCGGGCTGTGCGCGGAGGCCGTCAAGGAGCGGGCGCGCCGGGACCCGGCCGGCGGCGTGGCGGCGGCGCTGGGCGCCCACGAGGCCGAGTGCCGGGACTTCAACGCCACCACGAGGCTGAACCCGACGCTGTCCCTCGCCGGCTCCATGCGCCGCATCGCGCGCAGGAGCCTCGACCGGCGGACGGCGTCGTGCCAGGAGCGGAGCAGCCTCGGCGCGCCGGCGTCCAAGGCGGCGGCGCTCGCCAGGTCCGCCAGCTGCGACCCGCGGTTCTCCTGGCCGACGTGATGAACACTGACCTCTCCATCCCGGGGACAGGTGAAGGTCAGCAGGTGATCCATTGATCGATATCGAGCTCTCGTACGGAATTGAAGAGCTACTGAAAAATATGATAAGGGAGCACGGGTAGCATTCATGTCAATATATATTTGTAGGGATCTCTCTCCCGTCTTCTCTATTTAGAAGAGATGTTCCTGTAATCCCTTGAATGCACATTATGTACTTCTGTATCATTTGCTTTGTCGATCACGCCAAAATGCATTCCATGATGATGTAATCCATTATTCCATTTAAACCCATTTTCTTATTAACTATATTTGCCTTTCATCACTGAAGTAGTTTTTGATCATCTTCTATCTAATCTGTCTAACTATTAAGGCACCTAGTGTCTTTTTAAAGATACTTTTGAATTGATCTTGGTCATCCATGAACTAATAGAACAATTGATATACGAACTGATCGGGTAAGATTCGTTGTGGTGGACCATACCCATCTGGGTTGGAGTCTTCGACTTGACATGAATGTCGTATTTTCTTGGATTTAAATAAGGAATTAACTAGCACTATTTTTCAGTGGTAGGTGATGCCCTTATCGATAGCGAGATGTCTGTGGTGACTTCGTAAATCTCAAGATCGGATCTGCCGACCTGATCTTTTGGCTTTGCATAAATGTATCCTAGGGGTGACTGTGCATGCATGTGAGTGTCTGCGTCTATACTGGTCTTCCGTAAAAAAAGACATCTTAGCTAGTTGACGGTTATATTTAGTAACCGCATGTTTTGATTTGGATACAATTAATTACGAAAAGATCATTAGGCAAGTATATTGCTACAGGTTTGATAGATCGTCTCATAAAGCATCATGTCTGATTTTTCTGATGTGGAGGATAGAGAGCGAGGTGAGAGAAGAAAATTATTGTTCGGAAAACAACGGTCTCATGAGCTAAATGTTAAGACTACAAGACAACTCCACCATTGTATGAGTCGTTGATGCAATGCAACTCATAATAGTTCCTTTTTCATCCTCAATGTAATAGATCCGGTGTTACTGTGAGACAACCAAAATAACAACTTATTATATATATGAGCTGTCTAATAAGTCGACAACTCTTAAGATTATGTATCAATGTATAAAATTTTCTATTTGACCACATCAATATGTTTGTCGTTAATAACTACGAAGTATGCACTTGATTTGAAAAGGCAATTAGTTTAGTAACTAAGCAAACGAGTGAAGCTTTTCTAATTCTAAATAGCGCGCCAGCCAATTGCCACGACCTAACGACATTCCCTATGTACAGTATCGAGGTTTTGCATGTAGGAGCCACACGGGCTGCTGCTAGTAGCATTTTAAAACTCGAACAAATTGAACTTCACTGTTTTTTTCTTTTTTTGAAACTGGAAACTGAAAACTGAATTCTCTATGCCGTTGAAAAGACCATTTGGCCCCGTTGAAGAGACAAACAGACACAAAATGGTAGTAACTGCATTGAACAAAATTCATCCTTATCTGACATAATCCGCCCGTACAAAACGCAGTACGTACATTGTTCGACCATTTTACATTTGTTTCCTGAAACCAAAACCATTTCGGATTTTACATTTGTTTCCTACATTGACGAGACGAAATTCCAGTTGACGAACATGAAGCAGGCGCAGTGCGCGGCGCCGCCGTCGTCGAGCACCTTCCACGCCAGGGCCTTCTCGTACGACACGGGCCGGCCCAGGCCCAGGCCCGCCACGCACAGCCCGCCGGGGATGCACGCGAACCCCTGCTCCACCACGCCGGCGAGCTCCGCGCACAGGCTCTTCCTCCCCTGCCCGTCCAGGTCCAACACAACCTTCTCCACCGCCATGTCCTGCAGCGCCACCAGCGTCGTCTCCAGCATCTCCAGCCCCGACTGGTTCGCGAACGTGAACACCGGCACCGGCATGGCCTGCAGGGATGCAAATGGATGTCATTCTCGTGTCAAGAGGAGTGAGATACCCATCATCAAAGCAGTTTGTTTTTTTCAATCAAATGTGGTGATGGAGCCACGAACAGACCTTCAAAGAGCAGCAGAGGATAGCAGTGGCATGGTGCCAAAGGGCTTTCAGGTCTGCCTCACAGCCGCCGCCGCCGCCGCCGCCGCCGCTACCATCTGCGGATTTGATGAGCTCGGCTCCAAAATGGAACCTGAAAAAGCCAAGCAGCATCAGCACAAATTTAGTAGGTATTCAAATCTATGCACCTGCATTTTGAGAGCACAAACCACAGACCTGTAGCTCTGGCAAATCCATCTGGAGAGCGTGGCGGCCTCCGGGCTAGCGGCGGCGTTGGCGGCCGGAGCGTGGCCGACGCCAGCGCCGACGTGAGGGACGAGGCGCGAGGACGAGAGCGCCAGCGCGATCCTCTGGACCGACGCGATGATGCTGCGCATGTACTGCCTCGCCATGGTGGCGACGCTGTCCTGCAGGTGGCTCTCGAACGCGAACTGGAACGCGATCGTCATCACGGCCCTGGAGCCGCCGGCGTTCATGGAGCCACCGCCGGGTACCCTGCTCCGGGGCGTGCCGGCCTCGAGGGTGGAGGCAAGGTCCAACGTGCATTTGGGGCTAGATGTGTCCTGACAGGAAAGAAAAAGAATTCAGACAGTGTAAACGAATCAAACAGAGTTCATGGCCGGGTACTTGAAGCTGAAATGCTCTACCGCCGCTTTGGATCATGTATACTTACAAGAGGAGAGTCGATGGGGATGATCCGGAAACCGGAAGGCAGCAGCGGGGAGTCATCGCTGAACGATGCATCAATGGGTGCGAAGATGAGCTCTGAACAAGTGCCTAGGGTGTTCTCGTCTACACCATTGTACATCTGCCAGTTTAATCAAGGGCACAGGTTTTACAAACAAACAAACAAACAAAAGCTGTCTTTCTTACAATTCAGTCAATCAACATGAGAAAACTGAGCTCAAGTATCTAAGTGGTAAAGTAAAGTAAAGTAGAACTAAACGGTACAAGAAGTTACCTGCAATAGAAACAGATCACGGTGCATGAGAGTGTCTTGATAGTTACTGGCATTTCCTAATTTTATAACCTCAAGGAACTGAAATAAAAAAGATTTAAACAATCAACATACTAAGCAAAAGAGCTTTGTGAAAAAGTTTGGATACGACAAATACATATCGCAGTATGATAGAGGCTTACTTCTTCAGGGTCGAACGTGTGGGCTAAAGGAAGTATGACCTGACCACTAAATCCTCCAAGGCGAGACATAGGCAAATTGCAGAAATTAGGTTTCATTGCAGAAGCAAAGAATGCATCCAAATTACTATCAGCCCACTGTGACCGCTGTTCCCGCATAAACCGTAGGAGTGCTGGCGGAGAAACATCCTAACAAAAAGTAGTACAGTTGATGTAAAAATATAAAATTGAATATGCCTAGCTCAAAAGGATAATCAAATTATAAGTGCAAGATGAAAACTAACCTGCAGCAGCATCGATGCCTTTGCACAGAGAACACTGCTACTGACCATAGGCAATCCATTGTTGAAAGCTGCATTGCAATTGATCACTTTGCTCGGGGATGAGTTAACTGAGATACAAACATCATCCACCCCGTCACTTTCAATCACAGACCATCCATCATCAGCAAGCCCATTGAGAGCTTCATTGAAACCTCTGAAAAAGTGTAAAAAAGAATACAGCCGTTACTAAAGAAGATTCATGGCAACAACCATCAGCTATCTGTCTGTGCTGTTCAGGAACCCAACCTGGTGAGCTTTTGGCTCAGAGCCCGTAAAGCAGCAGGCTGTCGCCCCCATCCAGTTATTACAGAATGGGTATCTTCATGGGCAACCTGCCTAAGATAGCGCAAAGCCTGGGTAGGATTTGAAAAAAAAATAATCAGTCCATAAATTGATCTGCTATTTACAAGAGCAGCAAAGAAGATTATAGTTCATGGTGCTGTACCGCCATAGACATCTTCTGGGCAACCATTGCAGAGGATTCATAAAGTGGACGCACAACTTCAGGCACGCTCCAAGGCTGAGAAAACATGAGTAGCTTAAATTTCTGCAATAGATAGATGAATTGAAGTGTAGGCAATTGCTATTAATTTTTTTAATCGTATTACCTCTAAGTCCATATGATCAACTATGTGTATGACACTGCCTCCACCATCGCTAGGCCGGATCAAGAAGCCACTAGGAAGCATCTCACCCCTTATGAAAGGCTGGACAAGAGGCATGCTTGGGCCACCTTGCTTGCTACTGAGCGATCTTTCACACACCTGAAGAGCGAAATAAAAAGTCAAGCAGCTGGCAGACCAATACATGCACATGTACTACATCCTAATCGCATATGTATGTTTGATGCTCAGAAACTCACCACTAAACTCCCATAATCAAGAATAGAGGTGTACCGCAGCAACCAGAAGTCACGAGCTGGTGCCAGTGTCGTGGGGGCATAGAGCTAACGACACCACAAAAATAAATAAATCGAAGAACACGACATGACATCTAAGAAACTCAGTTAATAAATTCTAAAGAAGCAGCAATTCATAGTTCATACCTGCATGTAGAGAAGCTCAATTGTTCCATTGTTACCGGCCGGCAGAACATTCACCACTTCCATGGACCGGCAATCACGTAGCCACAACGGCCGATCTTTGAGGATTTCAGCAACCTGAATAGACACAACTCAAACACTCAGTTATATGTGCTCATCAGCCACAAGGGGGCTGGTGCAGGGAAGTGAAGCAAAAGAAGCTTACTTTCGCAGGCTCCATGCCCACGAGGCCGCAAGCTCGCGCAGCGACACCCGCGCAACCATGCGAGATGGCAATGATTCCAATGGAATCCGGACCAGGCTGCAGTGCAGGTGACCAACCATGCCAAGAAAGATTGAGCAAACCACGCAAGAAACCTCAAGTTCAGAGCAAGAAGAAACAGGAAAATTTCAGAGACAGACCAACCTTCATCCCAGGCATCTGGACCCACTCGACGGCGGTCCCGGTGGCCTTGGACAGAAACTCCGTCAGTGTCTCCTCCGCTATGGACATCAACCTGCCCAGACAAACAAGCCGTCCATGTCCATGTCACATGCAGGCAAGAACCAGTGAACAACCAGTGACAGTGAGCCAATCAAGAGAAAGAAGCGCGTACCCAGCAGGGCTCGCGTCGCGCGGCTGAGCCGCCTGCGGTTGCGCCGCCGCCGCCACGTTCTGCTGGCCGCTGGTGACGACCGACTCGCAGCTCGTGTCCGTCGTCGCCAGGCCCGCCTGCAACGTCGACGGCAGAGGAGTTAGGAGCTGACTCCGGCGAGGAGATGAAGTCGAGTGGAGAGGGACATACGCTCTGCGTCTGCTGGCGGTAGTAGCCGTTCTCGTAGACGAGCTGCGAGACCTGCTTCTGCAGGCGGTCGTTCTCCTCCATGAGCAGCTTGTTCATGGCCGTCAGCTTCCGGTTCAGCGCCTGCAGCCGCGACGACTCCTTCCGCTGCTTCTCCCGGCACCTGCATCATGCACGCCAGGACGACGTCGCGCGCCAGAACAAACAATTCGGATCAACAAGGAACCAATATTAATTGAAAGAGGAGCATCCGAACATGGTGACGGCGTCATCGTCACGATGGTAATTACCTTCGGTTCTGGAACCAGACTTTGATCTGCTTGGGGTCGACGTTGGCGAGGACGGGGCAGTCGCGGACGAGCTGCTGGCGGCGCAGCGAGCTCGGCTTGGAGCACTCGTAGTAGAGCCGCTCCAGCGCCTCCACCTGCTCCGGCGTGTACCGCACGTACTTGCTCGCGTCCATCGCCGCCGCCGCCGCCTCCTTCGCCGTCACCATACCCAAATCTCTCTCTCTCTTTCCCCCTCCCGCCCCGCCGGCCGCCGCCGCAATGCCACCCGTCCCCAAGAACTCCGGCACCACCGTCCCCGGCCACGCACCCTCCCAAACTAACCTCGCTCCAAGCTACAGCTATGGCCTATGGCTCGACGACTAGCTTGAACTGGTAGCTAGCTAGCAGCCTAGCACTACTACTTGTGCTGGTCGCAGCACGCGAGCATTGGTGACGCGATCGAGGATGATGGGATCAAGTTGGAGCGGGGAAGAAGCTAGCAGGGAAGGGGGTGGCTGGGGGCGTTGGCTGGTTGGTTGGAGTATAGAAGAATAATACTAGCTGCTCGCATGGGGCCATGGTCGGCAAGCACGAGGAGGATCGGTGGCGCCTTTGGAAGCGCGCGGGCCGGGGGAGCTCTAGCTACAGCTAGCTTCGAATCCACACGATCGATCGAGCTGCTGCTGCTGCTTCGCCTTCTTTAAACGAGACGGGGAATCGGACGTGGAGCCCTGCCCGCGGCTTCGATCTTCTTCTTCTTCTTCTCCCCCAATAATTTCATGGAAAACGATGGTTCCGTGCTGCCTCCTGCAACTTCAATCCTGCCACCTGTGGGGCTCGATCGACTCGACTGATTGTTTTGTTTACTAATATTCGCCGAAAGCAGCAACAATGTTTTTTAGTGCGTGTTAGTTTTTCTTACTCGTTGCTTCGGGTGATTTAAACATGCTTAAGAGTTACTACATCCGTTTCAAATTATAGATCGTTTTAACTTTTCTAGATCCATATATTTTGATATGCATCTAGATATATGCTATGTAAAAGTTATGAACCTAGAAATGTCAAAACGATCTATAATTTAAAACAGAGGAAGTAGCTGTTAGCCGCATTTGTTAGAATGCATGCGGCGATTGCACACAAGAAACGATGTAATAGTACTTGCAGGATTTTATTTTAAAAAAAATAATAATCATGTACTATCCAGGAATTAAATGTGAATTCATCAGAATAAGGGTGTGACGTGTGGAGTATGTGACTACTGAAACCAGACGTAAATTCTTGGTTAGGGTTCGTGACAGATTAGCGAAGCAGCGAGCTGCAAATAATTGAGAGCTTTCTGCACATGCTTTAGGAGAGATTCCAAGCTTTTCTTTTCTTTTCCATTTCTTTGTTTTTCTATCGGTGGAATACAACCTGCATCTTTTCCTTTTTCCCGTCACGCCGATAGAGATGAGAGAGAGAGAGAGGAGGGAACAAAATAAAAATAAAAATTCAGCAGCAGTGCTTAAAGGAATCCCTTTCCCTTTTTCTTTTAGCTCTCCTTTTAATATTTTTACCAGCGTTGTACTCAAGACATTCCCCCTGACTCAGGGCGTGAATTCTCGATACCCTAAAGATTATTTCCGCCATAGAATTTCGTGAGCTCGACAATATCATATTGCACCTTGCACGAGCTGCCCCCCTGAATTGACCAACGTCCTCCGTGTATATACACGCACACATGCCACAACCAAATTTTCTACTTCCGTCTAAAAAGACTAAACGTACCATTTTCTAGTATATGAAAATAAGCTATTTAGCAATTTTTGGAAATGGGGGCATCGTTCTTGCCACACTTCAATCTGGAGACCAATTGCAGTTTTGCCCTCTATCATTTTTCAAATTTTATGATTTTACCCATGTTTTCTCTGGTTTGGATGTCTGTCAAGTGACACTAGATCAAACGAATTCAACAATAAAAAAAGAAAAAACGACTAAAATTTTGCAAAAGGGCCGTGACAATTCAACGCACTCGAAGCCCTTTCAGACTAATCCTCAACGACTCAACAGCAAGCGCGATCGGGAGACCTGGGGAAGACCGACCAGAGGATGTTCCTCGAGATTGGAGACTGCTGTTTTCGCCTTGGATTTTTGAGAGGCCTTGTTTAGATGCAAAGTTCTAAAACGACGTAAATACGTCACTGTAGCATTTCATTTATATTTATAAATAATTGTCCAAACATTGATTAATTAGGCTCAAAATGTTCGTCTCGCAGAGTACAACAAAATGGTGTAATCAGTTTTTGATTTCATCTACATTTAGTACTCTATACATGTGTCGATATTTTGATGTGATAAAAATCTTCTTTTTATAGTGTAATTTAGGAGTGAAATTTAGGATCTAAACAACCGCATAGCACGAGGGGGAGGGGGAGGCAGGTTAAAATACATCGGGTCGGGTTACGCGGACGCAGAAGACCCGGGGTGGTGAAAGCGGATTTTTTTTTCTCGGCACTTGGAGCCCGATTAAAGGAGGCGATCCGCACCCGCCACGCATATCCCCCAGCTGCCTGCGCGCCTCGGTAGAAATCCGCCCAGGCTTTCCTTTTTCTTTCCTCGCTTCTTTTTTACTGACAGCCAAACCGCTCGCCGGCTTGGTAAAAGCGTCTCGGATTCACTTTGACAGTTTCACCTACACCATGGTAGCCTATCCATTTAACCGGCTCACATTGCCGACAGCTCTATTATGGAGTATATACAGTAGCTGGCAAGCTGGTGTCTCTGGCGTTCCCCTGAAACAGATGTGATGTTTTCGTCTGTGGCACACGTGTGATATTCAGTACTAGTACTTAGAAAGCACGGCCCCTCCAGCATGGATGCATGAATATGCAGAAGAATTTCATCTCTAGCATGGAAGCATGAATATGCAGAAGAATTTCACTATTAGGATGCGATTTTTTTTTGTACTGCATGATTCAGTGCTTGTTTCGGCGGTTAGCAACCGGCCCCTCCAATACTTGGGAACAGCTTATATAGCTTGTTGTGGCAGACACTTGGTCACTCACTCAGGTTATGATTCTATTTCTTTTATTTGCAACTCCTGTGGTTATGATTCTAAGCCATCATTTGGCACAGCAATGTCTTTCTAAGTTTATTTTGGATATCCTACTAATAGTATAGTGTCATATACAAAACTAAGGAGTGTAAAGAACATGTATCCCATAGCTATAAACAAAATCAAGGTTCTTCTAAAAAGAAGGTGATATTCTACTTGCTAAATTTTACTGAACATCCCGCATCATATGCAGGGCGAATATGCCACGGGAAAATACAGTTCTTTCAAAACAATAAGTGACCATAATGATTATAGCTATCTCCAGAATTCTCGATTAAAAAGCACTAGACATTTCTGTTTGAATCTAACAGAAAACGAATTGACATTCATTTATTATTTTTCCACCTGAACAAGTATACCTCGCGCAATGATGAGGTATTGGTACTAGAAATACGGATACCTACATGGTCGACCGAGACTGGACCCGGGAAGGAGGAAAGTTGCAGGCTATCAGCCTGACAGCTGCAAGCCAACCCACTATTCAATACTGGTCCACATGGCACTTGCCAAGACCACACTTTCTCTCATATCAAAACTCAAAAAGAGATCCTCCATGTTTTTCTTTTCTGTGAGCAGGGGAGATACTCTATGCTTGCAAACATAAGAAAATGCAAAAGCTGGGCAAAGCTAAAAAAGCTAGGGCTTGTCCTATCCCACTACCAACCACTTACCTGGGTCTGACGTGTCATGGCCTGGATATGCACACCTTTTGTGTTATTCTAAACCAATCACCTATCAAACCCAGCCCCCCCAATATGGCCTCCCCAGATTTGCTGTGCCATCCCATGGTGACCTTATCAAGGGGCCCCACCTGTTGAACACCCAACTAACCTAGCTTTTGCACAGTATTATTATAAGTTTCCAACACATCACCAATCCCTCCTTTTACTGGGCAATCAGGCATTCAAGCTTTCTTAACAATACCACCAAAATCAGACTTTTCCTCCACTTGATAATGGTGGCGGCCAAATCGAATGCTTTGGGTTTTTAATTAGGGTTATCAGAAAGCACTAGGCATATTTAAGCTGTAAATCCGCAAGGAAAAGCATCAGGCATGGAAGATAATGAAATGGAATGGAGGGGAGCCAGGGAGACCTACCGTGCAGGCCACTAACACTCAGAAAAAGCGGGGAGCCGAACAAATTCCGGGACACCCCACCTCAGTGGAAATGAATGGTGTCTGAATTGACTGCTGCTGCAGTGACAAAACATAGTCGGCAAATCATTAAAGAAAATCTCTGCAGGGCAGTGAAAATTCCATAATTCAGTAACTGACAGATGGTAAGACTCAAATCGTGTTCTCCACCACAAAACAAGACATTGATTAAAAGAGTATAAACAAGCTCATCGAATAATACAAGCCTCAAGATACCCCTGATGTGATTGTTGCCACACAGATGTCAGGTTCAGAGACAAAAAAGGAAATGTTCCCATCCTTTTGAGACATCTGGGATAGATGATGGATCCTGTGACAAGATGTATTTGATTAACAGGTGTTTCATAGACGGTGAAGTGAAAAAGACGGTGAAAGTCATCTCTGACTGACTTACAGGTAGATAGGTATTCAATCAATCGTCTGTCAAGATCAAAATGCTGGCAAAGAAGTTTCTGCAAGAAATACACAAGCACAGTATTAACCATCTCGCGCAAAAAGCGATACCACAAAGTAGGAGCACGTCAGCAACACTTGATATAATCGAGAGTTTCACGCTGGGCCATTGAGAATGACTCAATAGCTAACTGAAGTTTCAGGAGTTCTATGATTGGTGCGTGAATAAGTTGATCGCATCAGTACTTCGATGTTCTATCAAAACTAAAATGAAAGTGAACTGGAGTGTCAGAATGTATTTCTTGCTGTCTTATTACACGCCATTCTCTAGGTAGGCCACATTTCATTATTCACCCATTTCTTTTGTGTTCCCTTAAGCCCACCATCCAAACTAGCTTATCTCCCAGCTACCTTTTCCTTAACAGGATCATGGTTATCTGTTATCCGCAATTAGAATAACCAGCCACATCAATAGCATACTACCAGAAAATGGATAAGCTTATCAAAGAACATATATGGAAAATAATATGTTTACAGCTATGCATATGGTTGCATAAACTGTGGAGTAGCGTTAAGTCCCTTACTAAAGAACATGCTGATCAAAATGACAGATTTCCGAAGCTATGTAAAATTATGAAGGTTGATCCATAAAAGAGATATGACAAAGTGATAAACTTATCTGAACCATAAGAGCAAGAAGTGACGAAAATAACCTTAGTAACTTTTGGCACAAATACTTTTGATTCACTTGTGGCTTCCGGGAATCGAGCAACTTCAGTCACCTTGTCAAATAATATGTAAGTTGGAAGATGATCTGTTCAATGAAATCCAACAAATGGAAATGGAATAAGAAATTGCTCGGTGCTATAAAGTGAAAAGTTAATAGAGCGCATACGACTGAAATGCAAGCACTCTCCAACCTAAACAGATAACAGTAAACAAAAGAGCTGACAAATGAACCAAACAAATTACCCCACATGGATACGCCAAATTTTGCTGCAGCATTTGGGAAATGCCCAAGGTCAATTATTCCAAAAGAGATGTTCTTGTTGGAGTATCTGCATTAATATAATGTGAAAATGCAATCAATAGAAAATATGAGCTATGGTATCTTCAGGACAAAAGGAAGGTAGCCAATAGTTTACTAAACTAATTTGCAGATATTGACTGGGAAGCATAACAGTAAAATAGTGTATTTCTTTCTCAAATACTAACATAGTGTGTTTCAAGGGCAACTGATGGTTAGGTTTTTTCTCGAACAGAGAGGAGAACTGCCTATCATTATATTAAGAAGAAATAGTTGATCCAATTGCATTCGAGAACATGACCGAACAAGGACCACATGGTCCCTAGGCAAAATGAAAACATGCCAAACACTAAAGTAGTAACCACAAACCGTGATGTAACTCTCAAGCCAAGAGATGGTTAGTAGCATGTGACTGCAGGAAAGGATGACTTGGAAGATTTCAAGCTTCTAGTTGAGTCTCAAACTCTCATCGCACAAGGAGGTTTGGCGGTAGGATCTCAGTACTACCATACAGCACAGAAGAATGGAAACTCCACAAGGGAGTAAACAATCAAAAAATTCAAGAAACTTACATATTAGAAAGCTCTGGCAGAACACTGCTAGCCTGTATACATGTTGCTGAAAATGAAGTTCGGAATTCAACCTGTATACATTAAAATAGCAATATCCAGTCATTTACAGAAGACTCCACACTGCTTATTTTGGTGGAGCCACAAGAGTTTGTAGTGATCAAGATATCTATACTACGGCTGTCAAAACTCAAAAGAACAAACTATATTTTTAATCATAGGCGCTAAAGTTATATAGCAACGACTGGATTTCCAAATTTAGTTGAATACAGCTGATTGTCATCATTCTATATGAAATTCTTCTGAGGATCCTACTCACTTCATAAGATGAGAGTGACACATCTGTACAAAATACCTACAGGTTACAAAATCTTGAACAGATAACAAAGCAGGAAGAAATTTGCCAGTGAATGAAAAAGCGAGGAGGCATTGATTAATAGATGGGAAACATTTAGATAAATTACCAGCAAAATTAGTAATTACAGGTATCTACAGGCTACAAGTCTTGAACAAATAACAAAGAAGGAAGGAATTTGCCGGTGTATGAAAGTCGGAAGATAATGATATTACATAAGAAACATGTCAACAAATTACCAGCCAAAATCGTGATGTTGGCTCTTCAGTTAGCAGGCTTTCTAGTTGCAATGGGGTCAAGTGATTTGAATGGCCTAAGCAAAAAATAAAATAAAATATCAGTTAGCAAAGCAGTATTAGAAGCTGGAGTAGAAAACGGAGGATGAAAACAAATAGTTTTGAACTAGGAAAAACATGACAAGTGGTTGATTTAATAGATGAGACGGAGCGATTCTTTTCACCTGCATACTGTCATATAATATTTCAGAGAGTTTTATATAAAAATAATATCTTAGAGTAGATGTGGTATATATTATTATAAAGATTATCCAACTATTGCAAGCTTTTGATGTATACGGAAGCATTAATATAGGAAAAGGCTAATACTCACAAAAAGCTAAACGAAAATAAATGGTCAAACATAATTTCAATCATCAATACACAAGCTCACTCTCCGTTCAGTTGCAAATTTGATCAAAGTTAGAGAGGTTTGACCTAGGAGAAAGCTAGAGTGACCAAGAATTTGGAACGGAGGGAATACCAAGGTTTGTATTATTGGTAATCCCAATTCAAACTCTATCTTTAGAATAATACAATTTAAGGACTTCACATTAAAAACTAATCAATCTAGTTGTGAACATATAAGCCTTATCCATTGCACCCAAAGTTACAAAGAAGAAAGATGTCATCGGCCAAAGTCCAGGCCAAAGTCTAGGACAAAGGAAATAGTGTTCAATTCAGTAAAGGGTCAGTTACCGCCAACGTCAGCACTGTATTAGTATGGCCAATTAGGTAATCTATTCAGGAGTTGAAATCCTTCCTTGTACTAGAAGCGCTATAAGAAAGCTGGTAATAAAATGCCACATTCAGTGATTGCCCCATGATCACTTTGCAAACTCTTATTTAACCAGATATAAAACTAGTTATACCGGTATCAAAGCTCATCGCCAGCCATTTAACCAATTGATTATGTATTGTTTTAGTCAAATGGAACAAGTGAGCAGAACTTTACTAAAAGAGCAAGTTGCAAATGAGCGCACCAAGGGTGCATAACAAGGATACAAATACAAATCAAAAGCATAGTAACCAATACTTAGGAAAAACAGTTATCAACCGCCAGAGAGTTACTAGATGTAAACTTTCTAGTCACATGCATAATTAATGTAGAATATGAACGGTAACACATACCTAGGCCATCATAGGGTGGTTGTTGAGCTACAGCATATATAACTGCAGAGGAATGAAAAATAAGCACAAGTTATGACAAACTCAAACTATAAAAACATTTGAAAAAGGGGGAAAAAGTGAAGCAGTTGAGAACTTAATACGAGTTACTCTACAGTTTTAATCTCAGAACCTAACATCAGTTATATTAATAAGCCAACAGCTTAGAAAACAGAAAAAAAAAGGTAAGCTAATCTCATCAAGCACGCCCCATATCAGCTATAAGAAGGCTGTGGTTTTTTATTTTCTTCTTTCTAGTATGCCTAGTTGAAGGGCTCAAATAACAAAATCACACACTTCATATTGTGCAGCAGTAACTACCTAACTGCAAGACCGGCTACCAACAGTGCTATTGTACAGCAACCAGAACTCCAGAAGTAGCCAATAAGTCCTGCTGGGGTGTTCATTAGGCTAAATAGCAAAAGCTTTAGATGGCATAAGATAGCAGGACAAACAAGATTCCCCATCCTGCTTACAGAACACAAGCTACAGTAGTGTGAACAGTGTTAGTGCAGGCAGAGCCAGCTGCTTGGAGCCGCACCAAAACACGCCCCCCTCAGGCATCATAAGCATGAACTTGATAGGCCCAGTATTTCAGTTATTAAGGACAAGATTGTAGCGGTTACAGTCTAAAAGATACAGATTCGAGTATGCTGGGCAAGGGCAATAATAGTTACATAGATCGATTAAACGTACCAACAAATCCCAGAAAGTAGCCAAGGGCCAACCAGTAATCAATAACCAAAGTAACTGCCAACAGTAAGCCCTAAAGCGCAAGAGGGAAAAGAAGGAATCAGATTGTGAATTCAGCAAACTGAACTGCAGTAATGAACCAGAATGCTATAGTAACCTGATCCTATCAAAGACAACTACAAGTAAAGGTTCATTATTCATATGAGGTCAATGAACAATGGATGAGGAACTAGGATCTCCAACTCTAACACACCTTCGCATAGAGCAGTGAATCAGCAATGAATGTTTCCCAGGTTTCCTCTTTCACAATCTGCCAAGAATTAACAGTTTAATTAGCAAAACAAGCATATTCAGGAGCTACATGATTCACTATCTCATATCAAGTAAAATAATGTGCTACCCTTCTCTTAGAAAGAGGCACAAAAATAAGAAAAAACTTCCTAGGCAAAATTATTTTCTTATATGAACCAAAGCGAAACTTCAGCGACAAAAATTCCTATAACATATAAATAATCCACTTCCAGCAAAAATAAGAAAAGGACAAGAATCGTGCAAGCCTATTCGCTTATTTGTAATATGAGGAAGTATTCCACAATGAACAGCACAACATTGTCTGTCACATCACAATCTACAGTGGTTAATCTGATGCAAACTTACAGCACGGCGTATCTAATTCCACCAAAAAAAAAGCAATCCATTTACTGGCCCTATATTAGTAGATGGCAATGTGGTCCATTTTCTTCAGATTTACCACACCAAAGTTCAGCATCTCAAGTAGCAGGTTATCTGATTTAAATGCAAAAGTTATAAATACACAAAACGTGGCCCATCAAATTCCCATTTAGAGCAACAGGGAATTTAACACATAATCGCACCAATTTTATCACCAAATCTTAGCACACAGCTGAAAAAAAAGTTCACGCAGAGATCCTAGGTAGCACTAATCATCGAACCTTCACTACGAAGAGCACGAGGAACACGAGCACTGCCTGGATCTCCTGCAAAAACAAGCACACCAACGCCGATAGGCATGAGCCATCACAACTCAATCACCAGCCAAATGACACGATCCGGATCGAGCACTCGGGGATCTCCGAAGCTTACCCGTCGGAGGAGGCGGTCGTGGAGGTCCCCACTGTCGTCGGCGGAGAGCGCCGTGCTGCGGGCCGCGAAGTAAGAGAAGAAGGCGAGGAGGTGCAGGAAGTAGTAGGGCTCGGAGATGGCCGCGTCGAGCCACGGGAACGGGTGGCTCTGCCGCGTCGCCCCGCCGCTCGTCGCCGGCGCCGACGCCTCCGTCGCCGTCGCAACCTCCATTTTGTTCGAAGTTTAAACCCGACAAGAAATACGCCTCCACTGCAGAGCTCGCGTATTCATTCTCTACGCCTTTGCGATCGGGAATCCATGACACATTCCGACTTATGGGCCCCATTTTTATGGGCCCACATGTTGGTGACACGAACCTTCTTCACATCACACGCGACGCTTCGCTCCATAAACCCGTCTCTCTCTCTTCCTTCTCCCCTTTCTTCTCTCTCTAGGGTTTCTCCTCGCCGCCGCCGTTCCTCCTCGCCGCCGCGATGAGCGCCGCGAGGCCGGACCACCGGCGCCACCACCCGCCATTCCTGCGCGACCTCTCGTCCCCCATATCCTCGTCGTTGCGCCTTCCTCCCGCCTCCGTCCGGCGCGAGACACAGGCCTCCACCCCGCCGCCGCCTCCCCCGCTGCTCTCCCTTGATGACCTCTCCCACCTCTCCCCCTCCCCGCAGCCGGCCACGCCTCCGCAGGCGACGATGTCCCCCTCGCCTCCGCCTCCGCGTGGCGCCGGCCTCTTCGCATCCCCGCTGTGGTCCAACGGCTCGCCCGCCCCCTCGGCCTGGTGGTCCCCTTCGAGGGAGGAGAAGCCCAGGGACGGGTCGCCGATGGATGGCGTCGTCCAGCACCAGCAGCAGTCCCCGACCGCGCCGTCGGGGCATCTGTCGCAGCAGCAGCAGCAGCAGAAGGTTGCACTGATCACGCTGCCTCCGCCCAGGGAGGTGGCGCGGCCGGAGATGCCCAGGGATTCGGCGCCTGCTACTGGCCAGGTCGACGAGGAGGAGTGGGTCACCGTTTTCGGGTATGTGGCCTAGCCTCTAGCTAATTCGCTGCAATGGTATGGTAGGATGTGTGAATTGTTTACAATTTGTTGTATTGGATTCATACGGTTGCATGTTTCGTGTTGCAATTGGATTAGATGCTACTTCCTAGGGACTCGTTATGGCCAAGTGTATGTGGAATTGGTAATGTTGATGCAACAACACCCTCAGCTCATATTCTGCTAAGCCCATATCCAATGGATCGGTTGCCCTCCTCCATGATGTTTCTTTCCTTTTTGTTGTTGTCATACTTATGAAGTTGCTTACATATTGGTGGCAATTGGGAACATTAATTGTGTATGAACTTTATGGTTCTTTTAGTGCACGATCTTGGGAGTTAGGAAAGGAATATCTCAATAAATATTGATCAAGCAGTGTTAATCTCTTCTCTTGTACTATTTCAGTATGTAATTTAGAATTTTAGACAAAATGTTCTGATATAGATGCGTATACTTCGATTGGTCATTTTGTTTCAAAAAATCATGATATACAAGAAACAGAATACCTGTTGTGACTTGGGGTGTGTTTGCTTGAAGGCCTCGCAGGCAGCGCTGCCAGCTGCAGGCGTCCTGCAAGCCCTGCCTGGGGCAGGCAGCTCTGGCCAGTCATAAAGCAAACAATCTCTTGATGCCCTGAATATCTGTTGAGCTTTCAATAGTCAGACATATTCTGAATGCTGTGTTGAATGGCTATAAATGGTTGGATGCCAGTATTGTGAAGATTGTGATGTATTTCATTTTTATTAGTCTTCCATCTTATTTCTTCCAGATTTTCACCTGGTGATACTAACCTGGTGCTGCGAGAATTCGAGAAATGTGGGATGGTCCTGAGACACGTTCCTGGTCCAAGAGAAGTGAACTGGATGCATATCTTGTATCAGGTAACCACTTACAGCTCTAATGTTTGAGCACTAAGCCACTAACAACACACTTGGTCTATGTTCCCTACTTTGTACTGAATTGTCCTAGAAATAAGCCTAAAATAAACCAATGGAGTAGGTGACATTTTTATGTGCTGGACTAGCTTGATTTTCTAAGTTTTTATTTTGGAAAATGTTGAATGGAAGTGATTCCTGATTAAGGTATGGGCTGCTTTGGAGTCCTGAAGATCTGTTAAGCTTATCAAAACATTGTAAGCATGCTATCTGTTCTCCAGGCATACTGTGTAATTATAGAGATCGAAAAGTGATAATGTGATTAGGGGCTTCTTTTACTTATAGTGATGTTAATCAGGACAGTGTAAACTTATTTGAACCATTCAATAAGTGTTGTGCATAGGATATCACTGGTGTGCCTATATGCCTTCCAACATTTAAACAACATCCCTCTTTTTCTTTCGTTATCCTGATAGTTCCATACTTTAATATTGTTCCCGCATGATAATAATAACAGATTAGGACATCTGTAATCATAAAAGTTACCAGCCACTCCATTTTCTGGCTAGCCTGTAGTTTGGAATGTAATGTGGTAAACATCATTTCGCATAGGAGGGAATCAAAGACTAAGTGGTTAAAGCAATAAGGGGCGGTAGCAGTACGTTATGTGACACAATAATTTTCTTCCAACCAGTAATAATGTTCTCATGTTGGACTCACTGTATGCTTAAAATGATTCATGGACAGGTTATTTATCAATGCAAATAAATCAGCTACATGCCCTCTGTTCTATCGCTTCTACTTAGTGCGGATATCTTTGCTGACATGTCTGTTACATTGTTCTTATGTTTAGAGCCGGCATGATGCACAGAAAGCACTCGCGAAACATGGGCAGCAGTTAAACAGTGTTCTTATTATTGGGGTGAAGCCAGTGGATACATGGCAGCGACAGTACCTGAACGAGAACACCAACGAAAACTATCAGGGCAGCGCAACAGTCCCATTTTCGTCACAGCCTGTAGCACCAAGTGGCTTTGCGACCAGGAATTCACTAGCACCTTTGCCTAGCAACTCGATGCCAAATGGGACCTGCAATGAGGGCACTCGTGGCGCTTCTGGAGCCATTGCTTCACCTTCAAAATCCGTCTTGTCCAAAGTTATGGACTTGATGTTTGGCCTTTAAGTTCCATTGTTAACTCAAATGTTGTATTCTTTTTGAAATTCTAGGCCAAAATGAGGATCACTTATCAATGTTACAGTGATAACATTATTTTGGTCACCGTGGTTTGCATAGGCACCAACGCTCAGATTGTGTATTATGGCATCTGACCGTGGTGTAAATTGTAATATGACTCAGGTTGCAAATGTTGGTGCAATCTACTCATTGTCATTGGTGGCAAATGTTCTGGAATCTGGAGCTGTTCTTCACGTTGGCAAATTTCAATATAATTCTTGGATCTTGGTACGAGGAAAATAAAGGAAAAAAGGGCGCAAAGTGCTGTGATGTTGCAAATTGTATCAGTGTGTTCTTAATTTTAAAGTCATCTGAGTTCTAATTATTCTGACGTATTTGTTAAAATGTATCGTATCTATGAAGGGTTTGAGCTAGGGAATGCTGTCCTGTCTCCTAAAGTCAAACTCAGAATGGGATATGAATTGTCTCCCTCGCGGAAACAACGATGTTCCAATGTTATGTGTATCTCGCTCGAACCAAAAAAATGAGGGTTTGACCTCTTGTTTTTGTCAGCTCGGCGTAGACTTGGTACAAACATTCTCAAATATCTTTATGAACATTGAGAACCACATGATTGAAGTAAGTGGGTCAATGGTGAGTCATGAAATGCTCGACGTGCATAAGTCAAATCACCTAACTAACTGACATCACTAGTACTAAGTACCACTTAGAAAAACACGTTAGTACTCAATGGAGAAACACGTTAGTACTCAATGGAGAAGACACTTTGCAATTAACAAATTCCAAATACGTCCTGTGCTTCCAAGCCTCAAAGCCAGCACGTCGTTTGGACCAATCAACTACAAATAGTACAAAAAAAATGTCAAAACGTTTTTTTTATTATACCAAACATCCCCCAAATGCTAGTCTTTTCTGGTGGAAAATAAAATTAGATAGTCAACGAATAACGGTGCCTGTTGGAACAAAAAAGAAGAATATCTTTACAAAAAGAAATAAGTCCAATCTGGAATCAGTGGGCTGGCTGCTGGCAAGTGTCTTACTATCTTGCACATATATTGCCTGCCTTCTCCGGTCTTCAGATACCGTACACATCTTGTATTTTTATAGATTATTATGTTTTGTCTCGTTGCCAGTACATATGATTAGCGATTTTTTAAACATGTGGAAACAGTTTGAGCACGTACTGCAATCTTTTAGTTTAGTACCACCAGAGAAACAGATGTTTTTAAAGTACATACACAACAATTATTGAAACGTTGCTGTGACACAAACCTTCCAACAGAAATGGCAAAGCCAGCCTCAAACCACCATTTTCATACTTCATACTGCAGATGAGTTCATAATCAAGACATTTGCCAATTCTGAAGTGAGAGGTGGGCATATTGTCTTTCTTAATTGAACCCGTTTGGTCGCTAATGTTGAACAATATTTGTCATTTAGGGTAATTAATGACCTGATTGAAACATAGTCATCATATAGTTTAACTCAAATCTGCATGACCTACAGTATTAAAAGGACGCTTCAGACTCTCTTTAGTCTTAAGGTAAAGCCAAGATTTGAGCATAGATACATTTGACATTTGAAGACATGAAGACATGGCCGGTGGCTGGTGCTGGTTTGTGCTGAGAGAAAAATACCGCTGGCTGGTGGGTGGTGCTGGTTTGTGCATAAAGAAAAATACTGCTGGCTGGCTGCTGATAAGCCAAGGGAACACGGCGCAAGCAGTTGGGAGAAGTATTAGAAACACTTTTACGCATCACAATCATTAAGTTTTCTCATTGGTGGAGCCGGAGAGATTTAATCGTTGCAATTATCTATCAACATTAAATCCCTTGAAGAAAGCTATAGCTATCAAAGCTGAATCAGAATATTAATTTAACATTGACATTCTTCATGACCCAAACGGAAATGCGGCTGGTGACAACACCTGTCCGATATCCCTTGACGCCAACTAAGCATTGACTGGGTCATGAGTCACAAAGAATGATGATGGCACAACTTGAAAAGGAAGAAAATGGGGGGAGAAATTTCTGTGATGAAGCATTCAGAAATATGATCAGGTGTATGAGTAGTTTCATCACGTCTTTGAGATGAACACTTTCAATTGTTCTAAATAAAACACGCTTTGTCTTGCATCTAGGAGACAAAGCTACTTAGAATATACATTAAGTACATGTTAATTAGGCTTTATGTAGATACTTGCACGAGCATGAGTGTGTATTATAGCATTATCTTCCCACGTCTTGGTGTTTATCTTAGTTACCAAACCACAAATACCATTTGTTTAGTTCTTAATGCATGTGTACTTATTACAGCAATACCAAAATAAAATAATGCATCCATTCGCAACAAAAACAGTTGTATACATATGAGGGCATGTCTTCTTCTTTTTTTTATCAAAAGCAAACTCAAAATGAACATCAACCCTGCGCTTGTTTTATGTCAACACCTTGAATTTATACTTACATTTTGTCAGTTTGATATTCAAAGTCAATTCGATCTGTCGAGTTATTCATGTAACTAGCTTCAAAGTATTTATGCTAGAGCAAGAAATGAGAACTGGAATTCTTTTCCTTGAGTTGAACTGTTTGTCTAATAATAAAAAAGGTAAACGTTTTTACGTATTAATAATAATAAAGGGATTCTTTCAAGGATTAACATCTTCGCTGTAGACGATTTTGACTCTGTTTCTTCCCAACACGTGTTATAGCCTGCATTTCTTGATTTATCCAGAATAGCAAGCAATGAAAGAAAAAAAACATATCTGAGCTCTGTCTGTATCCTCCGCATCATGACCCAAAAACGGCCGCCCACCATCTTTCTTTAAAAATAAATTCGTTCAACTATGCACATTGAGACAGCCCACAAAGGGCACGCAGTTAGTGGCAGCCATGTAACAGAATCTTGGTAATCTTGGAGTAATCTATGGCCGGCCTACACGTGTGCCCAGATGGCAATCAAAATGTTCCTGTCGATCGACCATATATATAGCACTGTCGCTGAACGATACAGTAGCATAGCGGTAACTCTCAAGACCGTTAATAACACGGAGCTGCACAGGTGTGTGGCTTGCATGTTCCACAGCAGGGGTGAAGAGGACACTGTCGTCAAAACTGCCTTTTAACTTCAGAATTGCATTATTGTTATGCATACGCTGTTTCTCCGTCGCACTACAGGAGAACGAGGCACTTGGCAACCCTGAAAAAGACCACGGCTTCTGGTCCGCGAGCCCAGCCAAAATTTGGTCGTGCGAAAGCAGGAGCCATGTCGAATTCATAACTAACACGGTGACGTCCGGATCGCGACCAATCGAAACGGCCCTAAACACATAACTTAACACGTAATATATATGTATATATATATATATATAAAATTTAAGGGAGAGAGAGAGAGCTGAAGGCATTTTTGCGTCGCGGAAAACAACACCGAGGAGAGGCGAAAAAAAATCAGCTTTGTCTCGTCCGTCGACGTGACATGTTGGATGCACAGCTAATTGCAGTAGTGGAGATGGGGAGAAGCGATGAGCTTGCGTTGCTCCGAGTGCAACATGTACGACCACACCTTCCTGATCGACATGATCTGGATTCCCCCGGGCCGTCAGGCGACAGAGATATTCAGTTCAGACAGCTGGTTTGGTTTGCATCGTCCTCTCAATGATGGGGATGCTTCCAGGCTCCAGCTCCAGCTCCTGGGCGGAGTTCGTGACGCCTACGACGATCTAACCTGGAGACATGGGCTTGTTTGTTTCTTTGTTTGTTTAAATTTGTTTTGCAGGACAGCTTCCTCACATTCATCCATTCATCATTCACCAAATCTCCACGGGATCTCCGAGTTGTAATAACTAATGATCTGAGGAATTGCTTCCCACAATGTCCAGGATCCGACCAGAATCAATGATTCCATGGCAAACCTGTTGTTTAACTGCCCATCTCCTTGCTAACGGCTGCCTTCGTACCAAGGAAGTTAAGGTAATTTGGTATGTTTTGGCTTCTCATTGCGTGGTGAAAAAAAACAAGCATAGTGAATTTGACATATATATCTGCCAGCAAATTTAATGACTGGTTGGTGCTTGATTAGTCGTTTGTGTGTGATCATGTCAGTGGCAAAAATGGATAAGGTGCACCTTATCTGTACGGCTATAGTCCGTAAAGTGATAGGTACCTACACACAAATTAGTCGAAACAGATATGGGGTAGGAAACCATCTCTCTATATATCTCCGATTTGATGTTGTTTCGTATGGTTCTATGGCGTCGCAGTTGCACGTACTGTGGCTAAAGTTTTCTGATCATGAAGTCATTGTGATAAAAACACTTGTGTGTGGAAAGTCGATAACTTGCGAGGTAATGTGAATAATTTCTTGTCACCAGCTTATACCAGCTAGCAAAATAGTAGCAGAGCAGAGGGCCTGGCATTTTTAACAGGTCTCAAAAAGGAGATTACTTACCATGCTGGATCAAGCAAATGTCACTTTCACATAACTGGATCATCTCAAGTGCATTTTGATGGGTAAGTACCTTTTTTGAAATTAAAACACCATTGCCATTGGCAAATTCGATCAACAATGTTATGTCCATATCTAACCTCCTAACATCATTTCCATCCATCGAAAACAAGTAAACCCATCGCAATATATGTCATTACATAACTCACATCTCTTTTTTTACATCGATATGATCTCGTGTTTGTCTTACCTAGCTAATATACCTCGCTCACATCAGACACTCGAAATCCAAAAATAAACAAATCAAATGAAAAAAAAGAAGAAGAGGAAAACCACACACTTGAAGAAAACCCACAACCAAAAAGGTGAAAATTGAAGCTCATGTACAACAAGCCTAGTCAGTACTCCCACAGCAGGGGCTGGAAGGCGACGGCGTCGAGCCCATCGTACGGCGTCCACGGGTGATCGGACGGCTCGAACTCCACCACGTCCTCCACCCAGAGCGGCGCCAGCTCGTCGAACACTAGCTCCGCCGCCTCCACCGGCGCCGGCTGCCGCTCCTCCCGCCTCGTCTCCAGCTCTGGCTCCGGCTCCGCGTCGTGGTTGTGGTGAACAGCAGGTCCACCAGCTGTTGGTCGTTGGGCGTCGTCCGCCGCCGCCGCAGCCGCAGCTGCTCCCGCGGCCGGCGCGTACGGGGACGAGGAGGAGGAGGCGGTGCCAACGCCGCCGGATGACTGCTGCATGAGGGCGGCGGCGCGCGCGGCGGCGGCCTGGACATCGCGTGGCGCGAGGGATGCGGGGCGGGGGAGCGCGGGCGCGAGGTCGGGGAAGTTGAGGACGGCGCGCGCGCCCTTGATGCTGAGCGCGGCGACGTCGTGCGCGCGCGCGGCCATCTCCGGGCACGGGAAGGTCCCCAGCCAGATGCGGGACTTCTTCCGTGGCTCCCTGATCTCCGACACCCACTTCCCCCACGCCCGCATCCTCACGCCGCGGTACGCCGCCGGGGCCCCAACGCCGCCGTCGCGCGCGGTCGCGCGCGGCCGCTTGTTCTTTCCACCGCCGGCGCCGCTGTTGCGGGAGGAGGTGGAGGGTGAGGAGGAGGAGGCGTAGGACGACGTGGACGAGGTGTCCGAGCTCAGCTCGCTCATTGCTGCAGCAACACCGTGACGGCGCAGCTACTGGACCACGTACTCGAGGAGCTTAGGATGCAAATGGATAGCTGACGATCGAGCTCGATCAGGTATGAGAGAAACGAAAAGGAGAGGTGGAGAGAGAAGGGGCCGGGGGCCGGGAGGGATCGGAGGAGGAGGAGGAGGTGCAAAGCTTGCTAATGGTGGTTGCAGAGAGGAGAGGGGAAGAGGCGGGGGTTGCTGGCGGTATAAGTAGCAGATCGAGGAGAAGGTAGCCAAGCAGCAGCTAGGGTGGAAGCGCGCGGGCGGACGTTAACAGTAGGGTAACAGCGACGCGTGAGCGGCCGGTGGAAGGAGCTCCGATCCATGGCATTACTGCGGATGGATCCGTCATGGATGGCGCGTCGTCTGCACTGGGTCTCAGGTGGTGGTGATGGAGCTGCAGCTGCTGCAGCTGGAATCTGGATGGCTGGCTGCGGTATGTAGGACGACGTGGCCATGCCCTGCCGCGCGGCGGCGTCGGATCACCCGGGGCCAGCACTGATCAGTAGTATTATGCTAGGGCGCACGCTCTCGCCATCCCGCCGCCATTATATATTCACACCCATCCTTGCATCCACTGCCCGCCCATATATATGATTCACTGTTTGATCAGACGGCATGCAGTATATAACTACTATATATTACTGTTGTTAGCAGATACTCCTAGGCGGTGTCACTGCGAATTTTGCTTGTGCCGGGCTGCGTAATAGCTCTGCGGATGTATGTGACGCGGGAAATGACTCTAATTTTACTGCAAGTTTGGTGCATTGTTCAGATATATGCTGCGGAAAAAAGTCAACGATGAATAGTTATAACTCTACAAGTTTGAATGAGACGAATGGTCAAACCTTGTGAAAAAAATTAGCGGCGAATAGTAATTTGAAACATAAGCCAAATCTATCACATGTGTATGCCTATCGGATATGTGTTTTTCTGACCGTGCAAATGTCAAATAACCTGACAAATAAAACTCAGGCGGAAAAGGCTGTGTACAAGAGAAAATTTTGTTCCGGGATGAGGAATCCAGTGTTTTAGAAAAATTGTGTGAATTTTATTGTCATGTTTCCAATTTTCCAACCATGCATGGTAGCACAAGGTGAGATGGGTCTGATTGTGAACCCCGGCCGTTGGCTGCTGGACTCATTTCATCAATATAATAACAGTTAAACAAGCTAGTATATATTAAAAAAGCATGCGAGTGGTACGTAATTAAACGGATTGTGATCAGACGACACAAGTTGCCTCGTCTTGTATGACTTATTGACTTTTGCTGTATGCCTATTTTAAGTAGTTGCATCGCAGATCTTTTGGGGGCCTAATACGCCATTAGTAGCGACTACAGTAGCATTTGTCCAAAGACAGTGACACGGCATCGGATCGATCAGTTCGTTCAGACACATGCATACAAGCGGAAGGTACCTACGTGTCCACCGTCTCGTCACATGTATACACACAGCGCTAGCTTTGATTTCCCTGCTGAAAGCTTCCGAGAACATTTCCCCTGCTGAAAGCAGTAGCACGTAGCTAGCCAAAAAACCTGCCCTAATCAGATCAGATGATGTAACAGGTGTACTTGCCCATACTGTTTCCACACAGTATCTCAGCACTGTTGCTTAATCGTGTGTGTGTGTGTGTGTGTGTGGTAACCCTCTCACAGAACTGGAGATCTTTATATAAGATGTATAGAAGAAAATGTTCCTGAAATTGACCCATTAGGTGGCTCTGATGAAGTGAGCAGGAGATAAACTGTTTGAGAGCAGATGGTGAGCAGTGGCATGCATGCACCCGCGTCACCAGTGCCCATGCATGGCTTTTCGTTTTGGCTTCCCGGTGAGACAACAACATGACATGACCTGCCTCATCAGTCATCACAGCAATTACAAGCCTCGATGAGCATCAATCATTCATGGCCTACCAACCAAACCCTAACAAGATCCGAGCACGGTGGGCCAGCGGAAAATTTTCCATTTGTCATGAACGCAAAAGGCCAGGGGTTCGATCGATCGATCGGAGCCGGGCGGACACCGGCTTAATCTCTGGGACCCTGCCGGCGACGAGACGGATCAGATCGATCAGCAATTATTTGCCGGCGAAGATTATATATCATCGTGCCTATGTCCGCATACTAGTTTATCATTTTTAATATGTTCATATACTAATTCTAAGATACTTCAAAAAGAGTTACATGAAATTTTTTTTAAATCAATCCTATTTTTAAATATATTTTGATTATACCTTTATAATACTATATAAAATTGTATGTCCATATACTCAATGTATGCTTACATACCTAATGTATATATCATCACAGATAGTCTAGTATCATTATATACTACATGTATATATTCTTCGTCGATAAAATTCATCATGTATCATGAGATACATAGGTAGGCGAAGCTACACGCGTGTAGAATAGATTTATATATATATATATATATAATATACGGAGGAAGGACAGGACACCTGATGCTTGCAGACCTGCCCACTTGTTCCATTGCATGCTTGCGTTTCTGCCTCTAAATATGAACTCGATCTGAAGCCTGAACCTGGACGAACGGGCAGGCAGCCCTGTTGGGTGGTGTACTTTCCTGTCCGGGCTCTGCGCGTGGCCGTGATCTTGGATTCCGATGGTAACTCCGGCCTCTGCGAGGGTTTGCACGCGCGCAGGCAAGCCGGGGTAATTGCTGCCGGGCCTGGGTGATCGATGCGGCGGAGCACGGGCTGGTGCTCCAGGTTCCCTGTTCAGTATTGCCTCTACTCTGGCTGAGTTTCTACCGCCGGCAGAGATGTTTCCCTAAATTTCATCCCCAAATTCCACTATAGAAAAAAAAGATTTCCATCACATCAAAATATCGACACATGCATAAACTACATGTAGATAAAATCAAAAACTAATTGCACAGTTTTATTATACTTTACGAGACAAACATTTTGAGCCTAATTAATCAATGTTTGGACAATTATTCACAAATACAAACAAAATACTGTAATGTCGTATTTATGACACTTTCCAAACTTTGACATTCCAAAGTTTGGAACTAAACAAGGGCTAGGGCTAGCTAGCCGGTGAGGATTATGCATTGCAGGAAATGGCTATTGCAGGGCAGTGACTAGCTGCATAAAGATTTCAGAAGCAGGGTCATATATTGCTGGAGGCAGACAGTGATTGTGAGACAGATAGGTCGCCGGCCGGCTGACCGGTCGATTTCGTCTGGAGCGAGGAAAACTCTCTTTTTTTGAAAGAAAACTCTCTCGCAATGATGTGGAATGGACGAGCCAACAGTACGTTTTATTTCCGCATGCATCGATCGATCGATCATGCGTGACAGCGTAAGTATTTCGACGCGATATATCGATCGGGGAGATAGAAATTGAATCAGTTGCTTTTGCGATCATTGGCACGGGCCGTCGTGTACTCGCCACGGCGGCGGCGCGCATGATGAGGCGCATTGATTCGTTTCAGTAGGTGGGTGCAGCTATCGCGCGAGCCTTCCACAGACAGACAGGGTCCAACACCGCTGGAAGAGCCGTTGATCGATCGATCAAACTGGCCGCGGGGTGCTTGGATCTTCCTCGCTAATTTTTTCGGAGTTCCGTCACATTAGATGTAAAGATATTAATTAAAGATATTAAATATAGATAAATTAAAAAACTCATTACATAAATAAAGTCTAATTTACGAGATAAATTTATTAAGCCTAATTAATTTAATTACATAACGCGAGACAACTATATCATATATTTATTGTGGCATTAGACAATATAATACTACAGTAAATATATGATAATTATATACTAATTATAGATTAATTAGGCTTGTTAGATTCGTCTCGCGAAATAGCCATGACTTATATAATTAATTTATGTTTAATGCTTATAATTATCATATATTTATGGGACTAAATTTTAGCGGCTCGATCCAAACACCCGCGACCATCGATCGATCGTCTCCAACAGTAACGGTAACAACGCTGTAGTAGTAGCGTACCGCACTAAGGCCTTGTTTAGATAGAGAATAGGGAGCGGTGATTTGGGTGTTTGGGGTAACTTCGCAATCATTGCGTCACTGTAGTATTTCGTTTGTATGTGTGAAAAATTATTCAAAAATTGATTAATTAGGCTCAAAATGTCCGTCTCGCAGAGTACAACAAAACTGTGCAATTAGTTTTTGATTTCATCTATATCTAGTACTCCATACATGTTATAACATTTTGATGTGATGAGAATTTTCTTTTTACATAGTAAACTTTGGGGTTGATTTTTGAGCAAGGGCTAACTGCTGTATCCTCAGATTCAGCTATATATCAGGCGTCGTATATATGTAGGTTCAGTGCTCGCTGAATCTTTTCTTTTCTTCTCTTGTATCGGAGGAGAAGAAAAGAAAAGATGAGCACAACATACATACATGAGTGATGAATGAGCTTCGGTGATCGGTATGGACGATCGAGACGACGCCAGAGAAATTGAGAAAGATCGGCTGGAGTACGTCGGGGGTAGTTAGCGAGTTGGGTAGGATACTGATGAAAAGGATGCATGCATGAAAGCTGCGGTACGGTTGGGGCAAAGATACGGACATCTCTCTGGAACCTGTATCTGTATGCATGTATATGTTGTGTGGTATGCCCAGGCCCAGCAGCAAAAAGGCCACAAGTCTGCGTGCGTACGTGACACCTTTTTTGGCCGTCAACAGTTGAGCTTTATTTGATACCAAACTGAGCCCTTGTTTAGATCTCAATTTTCACCCCTAAAATTTACTATGTAAAAAAATTCTCATCACATTAAATGTCGGCATATGTATGGAGTATTAAATGTAGATGAAATTAAAAATTAATTCCATAATTTTGTTGTACTCTACGAGACAAACATTTTGAGCCTAATTAATTAATTTTTGGACAATTTTTCACACATACAAATGAAATGCTATAGTGGCTCACGCACACTAAAAAAACTAAAGTTTGGCTCCTAAATTTCGGAACTAAACAAGGGCTGAGACTTGCGTGGGCAATCGATCGGCATGACAGCTTTTAGACTGTATAGCATGCGTGTGTGTACACATTACATACATGGATACATCTGTTAGTCGTTAGGTCATGAAAAGGGGCACACCAATGCAGCTTGTTGCTGTACTTGCAGCTAGCTCACGGGCACAGCGAGCGCCCAACGGATTGTCAATTGGTTCATCTGGGCGTGCGCGACGTACACTGATGGGATACCAAATACCAACTGAACTGCGTCAACTGCAATTGCTGCACTGCATCTGTACACATGCATGCTGTTCCTGCGTGCAAGATCGATGCAGTAGGGTAGTTGGTTTGGCTCAGCATGCAGCTGCCTTGATCTCGTCACATGGTTCATGATCGAGAAATCGCAGGTTGCAACCGTCAGATAGACCAAAGTGTAGTCTCGATCATATCCAGCGCACTTGTAATATAAATTGTAATGGGTGCCTAGATCAGTGCAGTGCTCTGTAATTTATGTTTTTCTTTCCTGAACATACATGCACTGAACGAGTGATAATTCTAAAATGCATGAACTGAATGGAAGCAGGGATGTATATCCAGCACTGTAGCTCTCATTGCATTATATAGGCAGTGATCTACATCTACTTGGTCAGTTGGTTGTCCATGCCGCGCCATTAATTGGTAGCAGAGGCGCAAGCGCACTGACCAAGTGACGAGGGAGCTTCAAGGCGCGGCGCATGGCGGACAGCGCGCCGCCCATCATCACCGCTGTCGCCGCCGGAGGCAAATGCGTCTGACAGATCGACTGACAGTGTCCGGCCGAGATCGAGATGATGGAGCGCTGGACCGACCAGCTGTGGTTTGTCTGGTCAACGTGCCCAAAGGGGCCGGCCGGCCGGCGAACGCAGGCGCCGCCGCGGTGTACGGACGCGGAGCGCCATTGCACAGTGTGTGGAGTACGTGCAGCTGGGAGCGCGCCGCGCGGCGTGCAGGTGAGAGGAGGAGAGGAAAGGGAGATGCGTTGCATGCATCCATCTATGGGATGGGAGCTGATGTGCAGAGCCGCGGCTGCCGGTGGCCGGAGTTATCAGGCGTCGCCGGGTAGGTAGGAAAGGAAACTAACGAGGTCTAGGAGCTGAGGATCCTGCGACAGCTCGCCATGGGCGGCGGCTGTGCGGCGGCGCCACGACCGGGTCCCCCGGCGGCGGAACGGAACAGGGTGCCAAGGTTTCGCTTTTTTCTTCTTCTTCTGCTAGTACGACGTGGCGCGAACGAGCTGTGGCGTTCCCAACTTTGACACGCATTTTACCATTAATACGTCACTGTAGCATTTCGTTCGTATCTATGAATAATTATTTAAATATTGATTAACTAGACTTAAAATGTTCGTCTCGCAAAGTACAACAAAACTGTGTAATTAATTTTTAAATTTATAAATATTTAATAATCTATGTATATGTCGGTATTTTGATGCGATGAGAGTCTTGTTTTTTGATGGTTTTATAGGTAAAGTTGAGAACTAAACGAAGCCATGCGTGTGAGTGTGTCTCTGACAGTCTGACGAGACGATGGCGGCGGCGGCGGACAGGTGGGCCATTTTAATTTCGCCGCTTTGGACGGAATAGGCCCATCATCATCATGATGCAAGGAATCGATGGGCCGCACGCGCCCTCGTCCCGTGTGAGCCGAGAAGTCGTGTGGGCGGTGGTGGGCTTCCACTTTTGGGCCCACACGATTAACGAAGTAGGCCGGCACGGAGTCGCGGCCATGTTCCATGTTCTCCTAGATCATGGCCGTTTACCCATGAGGTTAAAAATACTACCCGTGGTTAGGGCCTCTCCAATATGAGGTCCTATGTTGGTTCTATACATTTCTCTCTCCCGTAGAACCAGCTCCTAAATATTATGAGTCTGACTCTATAAAGAATCAGGCCCTATATATGGAACCAAGTTCTATAGAGTAAACAATAGGTAAATGTACTGTGAGGGTCTCATTTATAGATCCACCCCTAGTTCTATACATTGCTGACGATACATCGGTAGACGTCAAATTATTATGGTACCCATCTATAGAACCGGGGGTACTTCTATACATTGAAGCATGATAGATTCTACTCGAAGATGTTGATATGGAGAATTAGCTTTCTTGTGCATTATAAAGGAACTTGCCAATAACCAAATAAAGGAGCGGGAATAAAACAATACACAGGCTGCTCACAGTGCATTGTTTTTTTTTCTCCAGGACTGTCTTGAGGGAGGCCAAATTAAAGAGCTAAAAATGGTTCTAAGTAATGGATCTTATCGTTTTTACTTAAAAGTTTAAAGACCTAATTAGTAGAATTGCACATATATGGGAACCATGGCACCCCTGGCCTCCTATGGCCTCCGTCCCTTTGATATTACAAGGGGTTGTCCTCTTGTTTGTTAGGACAAGAATTTTAATAGAAAAGATTTGTTACTCACATAAATATTTACGGTCGAGTTAGCGCCTGGACGTCCGACGCGAATCAAAAAACCGGACGGTGACGTGGCGCAACCACAACCATGTATTTCTCACTGGCGGTACTGTAGCACAGAAAAAATCCCGCCGCAACATGGATATGATGTTGCATACAACATGTAAATTTTTTACAACATCCAAAAATAACGTATGCAACATCAAACTATAGTATCTGGAACATAAAAAGTCATCGGTTGCAACATCAGGACATGTACAGAAACGCACGCCATCGAATATCATCTAGTTGCTACGGGAGTTGAGTAAAAATTCTCGCCGCAACATCAGAGCATGTTTCACGAAACATTCAATTTCATATGAAACATCCCATCAAACTTCATGCAACATCAAGACAAAGCTATTGCAACATCAAAATTATGCAGCTGCAACATAGAAAAAAATCAGCTCGGGCATGCAACCTCCATCAAGCCAAAATCATAGAGCTGCAACATTCTAAAAAAATATCGCAACACCATAGAGTACCTACTACATCATGGAGCCGAAGAGAACATAAGGTCTTCCTCCGGCTCAAGCCACCGCCGCGCACACGCGGCGTTGCTGCTCACGCGTCGCCGGCCTCATACGCTGCCGGCTCGGAGGAGCTCTGGATACCGTCATGGAGCTCCTGTTGCAGTTCGCGCCTCGTCGATGACCACCACGGAACTATCGTTGCCGACCCGCGCGCGCTGCTCTTACTGCCGGCCGTGCACGCCGCACTACATGCGCTCCTTCACTCAACTCGTCGCCGGCACAAGCGGGATGCTCGCCTTACCCTGCACCCGGAGGAGCGGCGCGGTGGCAGCCGTGGCCACGGACGAGCGGCGCCCGGCGCAGCGTCGCAGCGGCGTCGCGCGGAGGAGCAGGGCAGCGGCGGTGTCTCGCGGAGGAGAAGGGCGGCGGCCGCCGCAACCTGCGAAGGAAATGGCTGGCGGCGGCGTGAGCTCCGGGCCGGTGACGCACAACGACACAAGGTCGACGGCGAGGTCCGGTTTGGGCAAGCCATTGGCGCTGGCAGCCGCTCCCCACGGCCAGCGGCAGAGCTCGCGCGGCAGCGTTAGGGAGGAGCGCTGCCGTGGTGTTGCTGGAGTCTGGCAGTGGAGAGAGAGAATGGCGCAGGATGGTGGGAGCTTGACGGTGGAGAAGAAGATAACGATTACTTGGACAAGAATAGGCCATACGTTGGGTAAATACTTGGATCAGAATAGGCCACATAGCGTCCGATGGGAGCCGCGCGTCCGGACGTCTTCTCTGAAGCATTACCGAAATATTTATGCTAAATATCAGTACGCCATCCACGTGTGAGTATAAAATTACTCATTTGTCCTCACTATAGAGGTAGTAGACATATATCAACCTCATTGATGACAAAGCGCTATTAATTACCGTGATATGTTTACTCGATCACTTAAAAGTAGTCATAGGAGTGGAGTTTTGTACGTGTATTTGCAGAGTTCAGTGTGCACGCGCTGTATCGTGTTTTAGAAAAAAAATACATATATACTTGCGCCGTGTACGTATTTATAAATGTTGTGTCTCGGTCTGGGAAAGAAAATAAATTAAAGACACTGCTGGTGCTTCATGCTAGAAAAAAAGTGCTTCATCCGGAAGCTACACATATATACTTGCGTCGGAATTTAAAAAAGGAGACGATGCAGATGAGGGCATCTTGTCTGTGGTTGGATTTGATGGCGGGAAAATTCGGTACACACTGTTTGGCGACTCCTCCCTGATGGTGCTTCTTGCTCTTTAACTTATATTCCCAGCGTAGTGGCAAGGGACGGGAGGCGACGGCGACGCATGGACAGGAACAGAGGAGAACACCCACTGCTGGGCCGTAAAATCTTCTCCAGATCGACGCAACCAAAGGTGATAAGGTCAGAGGCCCAGAGCTAGACGAGAGGGAAGAGGGATATATACTGCCACAACAATTATTCCACCCATATCTATATGTAATATGCGTCTGGCCGGACTTGAGAGATTGGATGAATTATTTGTGGCAGCGTCCAGGGGAATCGAAGCGAGAAAATTAAATCTGAAGTGAGCTAGATCTGCAGTAACAATCGCCAGTTAATTTGTATAAGAAAGTTGCTATTGTAATATCGTTGCGAGTAACTAGTAATAAGGCACTCTCTTTCTCGTGGGGGTCGGTGGTGACTGAATTTAATTTCACAACATACTGAGTGAACGAACCTTGAGGTTGACAAAAGTTATCGCCTGCACACGACGAAGAGTGTCGATTAAATTCTGAAATAATTTTTTTAACAAAAAAATATGAACAACCCACGTCAAGCTAAAAGACTCTCGCATACAGATGGAAAAAATTCAGTATAGATAATCTTACCAATAAGCTACTGTACGTCGGCGTGCGAGATTCCTTGCGTGCGGCGGACGGGCGGCCTTGCAGCGCGTGCCTTCCGCCCTCTCCGTGCGTGGAGCCGTGCACGTCGGCGTTGGCATCTCTACCCAGGCTACCTGCGTTCGTCGTACTTCAAACACATCCCCTAAAGGGATTATTTTATCTTGATCATCAAAATTTTACAATACAGTTTTAGTTTCTTCACATCCGTCATTCTCTATATCTTATACTCCATACCAAATATACCATATTTTAATCAACCGTCACAGCTACCGTATCCTTTCTTCTCGCTTTTTCTTTTTTCCCCTCCTACTCCTACTACTCCATTCCTTCCCACCTCCGGCGCGACGAGCAGAGCCGCGGCGAGCAGCTTCTGGGCCGTCCGCAGGTGGCCGCAGCACCACTCCAGGCCCAAAGCGAGTCGCACGGGGTAGTCCTGGTCCCCGACGTCGAGGATGTGCTGGACGGAGGCGAGCGGGGCCGTCGGGTTTGCCGCGGCGGCGCGGACCGCGAAGAGCTGGACCGCCTCCATGAAGCTCGCGTCGAGGGCGAGGTCGTCGGAGGCGCCCGCGAGCATGTCGCGCACGAGCTCGAGCTGGGCGCGCACGTCGTCGGCAGCGGGACGGCGTCGGCGGCGGCGGCTCGAGCGCCAAGGAGCTCGTCGTCTTTAAGGAGCCGCGGCGACAACGGGCGGCGCGACGCGAAGCTGTTGGCCGCGCAGGCCCCTCGCCACCGTGGCCTTTGCCGCACGCCCACTACCGACGCTCTATTTGGCGTATGTGCGTGCCTTGGCTTCCGTGCCGTTGCTTTTTACGTTCCCCACTGCCGCATTTTTTGGCTGGCCGTGTACGCTAAGCACTGTAGCGTGTGCTTCCCGCTGCGGACAGCCTTAGCTGCTCCCTCCGTCTGGATGCCTAAGCATCCGTAGGTTCAAATTTTATGCTAAAATATAAACATTTTTTAGAGATAGGATAAAACTAAATGAGTTGGTGGGATGGGTGGAGAGTTGGTGGATAGTGTAAAATGAGGGGTATAAAGATTTTTTAGCAGTTCTGTTATTTTTGCATTTGAATGCTTCGAATGCTTATATTGTGGGATGGAGGGAGGAGTACACTGGGATTCTTGCTTGTCCTCTCATCGCGTTCCTTGCTGCAATGCAACTGGCGGCAGATTCGGCCCGGCCCGCGGCGCGCTGCCCCTCCGGCTATAAATACCCACCTCGAGCAGCGGCCATGGCTCCTCACCACAGCAGCAAGCAGAGCCTTCTTGATCGATCCCTACTCTACTCCATCAACGCGAGCTCGATCGATCTCCAAGCTCCACCAGCAACCATGTCGGACAAGTGCGGCAACTGCGACTGCGCTGACAAGAGCCAGTGCACGTAAGTGCTCCTCACTCGACTCTGCTTCTCTGCTAGCTGCTGCTGCCGCCTCCTTCTTCTTCGATCCTGTACTTTCCCCGATCGTATGCATGCGTCATCGATTATTCTATATCATGCTCGCTCGTACTACAGCGCCCTATAATTGATTTATTAGGTTGATCTGTATGCTAATTTAGTTTGAATCTTTGATTGGTCTGCAGTAAGGGCAACAGCTATGCCGCCGTCATAGTTGACACCGAGAGGTAGTGCTACTACTACTCTCTTTCTTTTTCTTTTTTGACAAGGGAAACTTTATTAAATTTAAGAATTGATATGGCTGCTCTAAATCAAAGATACCCCAGCGCGCAAACAAACTTTGAGTTTCATTTATTAGCCGCAACATGAAGCAATCAAGGAATCAATACATCATGTTTAATTTTCTTGCGATTATTAGCAACTGGATGGAAGCGCAAGAAATGAATTAATTAACGCCAAATCTTATAGATAGATAGATAGATCGATCGATCGAGTAATTTGGCCTGAATTTCTGATGCGTGTACTTGCATATGCAGCCGCTTCGAGCGCCGTGAGGAGGAGGTCGCCGCCGGCGAGCACGACGGCTGCAAGTGCGGCAGCAGCTGCTCCTGCACCAACTGCACCTGCGGCAAGTGAAGCCGCCGCCGCCGCCGCCTCCATCCATCATGCTGTCGTCAGCGTATAAATAAACCGCCATGCCCGTATATACGATATACGTGTCCCTACCGTCGTGCGACGTGCGTACGTATACGTACAAAGGACCTGATGATCTTGTGTGATCGATCGCTATGCATGCTCTCGCTCGATCGCCTCGTCGGGATACCTGACACGTACGTGTACGTATAGTATGTTTGTACGTACGTATGGTGTGTTGTGCCTAATTAATAAGAATCTGTGCCACGTGACCAACCTCTGTAGCTAATTAATTATTAACCTACCTCTGCTGCTGGCTGCTGCATGCATACGGAGTCCTGAGATCAGCTAGCTGGTCTCGCTCATGTGCTGTGTATGTACTAGCAGCTCGATCGCTTGCTTCAGGGTGTCATGTGACCATGTACCTCGATCTGTTGTTACGTGCAATGAAATGTACTTTGTGGTTTGATTAAGGGGGTGTTTGGATCACCGCGACTAAAATTTAGTCCCGTCACACGTAAGAATGCTAATTAAAATTATTAAATAAAAACTAATTAAAACTCATTATATAAACGAGACTGATTTACGAGATGAATCTATTAAATCTAATTAGTTCATGATTAGACAATGTAATGCTATAGTAAATACGTGATAATTATCTACTAATTATACCTTAATTAGACTTGTTAGGTCCGTCTCGCGAAATAGACACGACTTATGTAATTAGTTTATAATTAATTTATATTTAATATATCTAATTATTATTTATTTAAGTAAATCGAGTGCCGTGTGTCTGTCGTCAGTGTGTATGCAGGTGTTACTTCGATTCTCATCATGTAGTATAATACTAAAATCTGGAACCAAACGCCCTGTAACTGAATCACTGATGATATCGGTCTCTGCCACAGTTAGCTCCATCATTTTCAATTCTTTCGAATCACGATCGCAAAAAAAAAAAACATTCGACTCACAAGTTAGACTGTTGTTGTGTATTAAAAAAACAGATAAACCAGATGTAATATATATCTTCTATGAGATTTTGGAGATTATTGAGCATCTCAATATTTAGTGCCGGAGAGGAATAGTCTTTTTTAAAAAACATTCCAAAAAATATAATTTATACTAATAAATTCGGGAATCCAATATGGATTATGACGTGGATGATATAACATACACACAGGCCCATCGGCCCAGCCCAAACGGCCTTCGACGGATTCGCGGTGCTGGGCTTAGCCCAGTCAGATTGTAGACTTATATCGCCTCGCGCCCTCCTGGCTGATGAATTGAACTGCCACGCTCAAAAAATGGAAAAAGAAAGAAAGAAAGAAAGAAAGAAGGAAGGGCCGCCACGATGTATGTTTTCTCTGTGGACGCATTCACCCTCTGTCGAGATCCATCAAGCTGTATTGTACGGAGTATGTATGTATCCATTGAAAGCCAGGTGTACTTGGACGCATGTTAATGCATGTTATAGCGCTGTAGTATACATATTTTTTTTATAAAGGGAAATCTATTTCATCAAGCAAATGAAACTATCCCGGATGCTACATCGTGAGATGTACGAGGCCAATAATTATTACAAGTTTGAACTAAGTGGTTGACTCCGTCGTCTACATAGTTAACACACTCAACAACCAAGAGAGAAATGGCTGACATAAAACTAAGAAGTTCATCATAAACTTAATCTATTGCTAAACCTCCACCCATTTCTGACAAAAATCTCCATTGTCATATACTCCAAAAGGCGGCATGCATGTTGCATAAATCCCCTTTCCTCCTCCTTTTGGAACAAGATATATATACTATTGAGGCTTCAGTCACATTTGCCCTCTCATTGAGAAAGAGCCTCAGGGTGTGTTAAAGTAATCCCATTAAGGAACTACGGCCTGACCCAGTGAGTAACTACTATCGTAGCGAACCAAAAGCATTCACGCTTACCTTTGTCAACTTTGACTTGACTCAATCAAGTAGTGTTTTGTGTATTTAACTCACTGCTATATTGGAAGATCGACCATCTCCTTTTGCTGTAGTATACATATACCATCCGATTCCTATCGATCCAGAGTTACTCCGCAACTGTAGTGTAGAGTACACGAGTGCGTACGTATTTCTTTCTTCCGGGCGGGAAAGAGAGAGAGAGGAGGGCAGCAGCTTGCACCGCCGGGCCGGCACACAGTTCCACTGATCGATCGAAGGGGACGCTGCTCTGCTCTTCTCCGGCGCAGTCACCGGCCAGCATATAACATCGCATGCATGCATGCATGTGACTCAGCATGCAGCTCTCTCTCTCTCTCTCTCTCTCTCTCTCTCTCTCTCGCCGCGCGCATGCGGGGATAATGGCCGCCGCTCGCGCCCCAACGCGGCCGTAAGCGTGCATCCACCATCTAGCTTCTAGCGTGGCGCGGCTAGTTTGGATTCTCTCGTCTCGTCTCGTGCATCGTCTCTCTCTTTCTCTTTCGCTCTCTCTTTCTTGTGGATTAGTGTCAGTGATGACCTGTCTCTGGTCATCACACACAAGGTCTCCTGCATGCTCAGATCGATCAGTCTCAGCAATTCTCTCTCCGTACTGTACTGTACTGTCTCGAGTGAGAGCTCTTTTGTCTGTTCTTGCCCGGCATTGCTTGTCTTCTTCCTTCAGACTTCTCATTTCTTAGCAATATACAGTAACTATATATATACTGCGTAATAGAATAGAATAGAATACAGAATAGTACAGGCGGTCAAGGATGGCTGAGAACGCAGCCAGCACACGGGTGATTGGGCGAAGCCGTGAAGCCATGCATGTGATCCGGGCCGACCAGGAGCCGCAGGAGCACGTTGGCTGTTGCGCAAACAAGAGAGGTCTTCAGGCAGAGATCGACACTGATCGTACCTGTGAGAATGAATCTTGGTTTTAGCTCTTCTCATTCACTTTTATCTATAGCTTATAAAATATTTTATCATATTTTAAGAAAAAAGAAGAGTTATCTCTTGGTTGCGAGATAGTCTCATACACACATTTTAAAATTATATGAGAATAATATATGTAATCATTCATACACACGTTGTCTCTTAAAGCTATGTATGGCTCATACACTATTGGGGAGGGTCTTGTGCTTTTCATATTATAACTTGATCCTAGTTATTATAATCTAACTTAATTCTAGTTAATTTTAGCTTAAAAATTAGTAGTATTTTGTTGTGATACTAATTAAGACGTAAAATTTTTAGTACAAGCCCTACGTACTACCCCTGAAATTCTCTCTATATATGGGCATCCCAATGGATTACCTACATACCTGGTATATATGTAGGTGCAGCAAGATACGATCGAGGTTAAACTAACCGATGAGGCCGCCGGCCGGCCATGTAATTAACTAACCTTCTAGGTTCATCAGCTCTGTGATATGATGTGAATGGTAGCTAGGCGCCATTAATCACACGTGTTGCGTGGTTGGCCGGGCCGGCTGGTGGTTGGAATTGGATGTCACCGGCCTGCACAAGCGTCTGGTACGTTTCAGATCCAATCCGTCCGGCCGGCCTACAGGTCTCTGTACGTCTCCATGTGCTCTGCTAGGTAAGCGATACGTCGTCAGCCGCAGACACATACTGTATACTCGACGCGTCGAGTATTGCTCCACGTATGCACGGTCGCTTTTGCCTCCTGAAAACCACTAACGTAGACTGATACTCCCTCTGAAGGAAGCCGTTTAGAACAGCGACACGGTCTTCAAAACACAACTTTAACTTCTTATTTTTATAAAAAATATTTATCAAAAAATGATACATGTATTTTTCAAAACAAATCTATTCATATAACTTTTATAATTTTAAACTCAACAACTTAAAAGTTATTCATGATTTATATTCCCAAAGTTTGTCTCAAACCTTGTTCTAAACGGCCTTTTTTACTAATACGGAGGGAGTACAGTATAATACGTACTCCGTACTTCGTTCCGATTATAAGGCGCGATCATATCGTATCACCTTACACTTTGATTGTTTATTTATAAATCTATATGATCATGTTTCATTATACCATTTCAAAATTATGTAACGGAAGTTAAATATATTAATCAAATTACTGGTCAAATAATTATGAGAGTTGTATTTTTTTTAGAATTACATAGTACAACGCGGACGCTCACAACACGCACACACACTCACCCTTATGAATACACGTTCGCAAACCCTATCCCTATGAGCACATTCGAAGAACTGAGCAACCAGTAGATCTGGAGATTCTGAAGTCATCATTGACGTCTCGTTGTCGACGAGAACGCCGCTTACCACTTAACACATAACGCCGATAAATCCTGAGAAAATCCCAGAAAAAAGTGCGAGCACCAGGATTTAAACCCTGATGGATAGCGTCTCACTGGACCGTACTATCGTGGGACTACGAGTTGTATTATTTCTAGAAGGCAACTGCCGAACTTGGTGGCCTGCTAGGTATCTGGTGGGGCCTAACCTAATCCCATGAGGCTGTGGAAGCCAATTACTTAATTGGGCTGTGCCTGTACGTACATGGGCTACAGTTGTCTATAGCTAATCGGGGTCGTCTACAGATGATTCGGACCCATGTTAAAGCTATGATCATCATCGACCGGCCCGTAATAATGTCAGCTCTTGTTTCATAGTATGACCTGTCCCCCGACCCCACCCATCCTCTTGTTTTTTGTTCGGTTGCTTGTCCACGCTGTTCTCTCTCTGTACGTCCGTGTCTCTGTCTCGGTCGTTTGATTCATTGCTTGCTTGGTTGCAAATTAGAGCCCGTTCGGTTGATCTAGGTTTGGCTTATTTCGACTTATTTTCTCTCACATATTACTATTTATTTTATCAACGGAGCGCTATTCATTCGAAAACATATGCCTCAAATCTTAAGTTAAAAATAAAAAACCCATCAAATCTAGCACACGTCACAAAAACAAGCGTGAGATTGCATTTGATTTGACCATAACTTTTTTTTTGAACTTGCCCGAGCAAGCATGCATTTTATTAGGAGGTTGATTTGACCGTAAAATACAGTACAGTACAGTACATACCCTGCAAGCAAGCTGATGAGATCAACAAATGTGACATCGAAACATTAAATATAGTAGATGATGCATACATGGAACACTAAACGTGAGTAAATAAAAAAATTAATTATATAATTTTGATGTACACGACGAGACGAATCTTTTGAGCCTAGTTAAGTCATAATAGTACAATGTTTAATATAAACAATAAAAATTATTATTATACGCTGTAGTATCTGACGTGACTTTTCTAGCTATTCTACGGGAACTAAACACACCCGGGGAGAGCGTAAAAGTTGGAACTGGATCGGAGTTCGAGGTGGGAACTGAGGGCGGGAAGGAGCTTGTAGTTACCCGCCAAATTTTACCCGGCAGAGGCTGGTGGGCCCGCGGTGTCAGCCTGATCGAGGAGAAGATCCTGTGTACGCGAACGGTGTGGGCGTGGCAGCGCGGACGCCTCTGCCGCGCAATCCAATTGGCACCTAGCAGTGGGCCCCGTGCCACAGTCTTAACGGCCGGCGTCGGTCTCGAAGAGCCGCACCCGAGAGGCTACCCGCCGCGACGGCGTGCCTGTCTCTGACACCTGGGGTCCGGTGGGAGGCCACGCTTGTCAGGGCGTGTTGGAAGGGGGGTACGAGGAGGGCGCAGAGACATCGCAGCAAAGAACAGCTTCCGTATTTAATTCTGCATACATGGAACAGCCCCCCAACAGTTGGGTTATTTGGCTTTTAGGACCTCCTCTAGAGCTTGCTTGATGTTGAGAACCCTAGTCTTAGCAATGTGGATGGGCAAAATGTCCAGCAACCCCGTAGCCATGGCGAATACTACTCCATCTATTCTAAAATATAGGTGATTTGATTTTTTAACCTCAAGTTTGACCACTCGTCTTATTTAAAATTTTGTGCAAATTATCATGTTTTGATGGTGACTTGCTTTATTAATATATAATCTACAAAAATACCTTAAATTTGACTATATTTTCATAAACTTTTTGAATAAGACGAGGGGTCAAACTTGAGATCAAAAAAGTCAAACGACCTACATTTTGAAACGGATGGAGTATTTAATTTTTGACAATTCTTTTCACCATCTTTTTTTTAAACCGAATAGCAATATAGGAACCACGGTGTCTCACTCTCACGTGATATCTTTGTTTAATTGTATCAATCTTATAAATTGTGAATGGATATGTATAGATTCATAGTTATCCTGTCTAGTTTCATGTATGATTTTTTTATTCCACTGGGTATGGTATTGGGAAGTAAGTAATACTAAGAGTGAGGTTTGTTTTGCTTGCAAAGTTTTTCTTAAAAAAACTATGCATAGTAAAATGACACGATTCCAAGCAAAAAAAAACATACATCAACCTATGCATGTTTATTTTATATGGGTACAAGTGGAACAACAAAATCAGCTAGAACTGCATTCTATTTAAACGTAAAGTTTTTTCTTATTCCTACAACAGAAACTCTATTACCATTGACGTGTGTTTTAACAATTGCACTAGATAAAATCAATAAATCAACGTACGTAACAATCTAATGAGCGGATGTATAATTTTGAAGGGGCTTGTGCCCACTCACTGGAGGATTAAAGCATATGTAAAAAAGATTTTTTTAAGAAAAAGCACATGCCACTCAAATAAGAGAATAATAAGGAATTTCAAAAATCAATAATCGATTTTGGAGAATCTGTCTAGATAACATTGATTGTTTGTTGGATGACAACACATGATTTATTTAGCCGTAAGATCCACATCCAACGACATGTCTTCATCTTCAACCTCCAGCACGAAGCAGCCAGTGCTTTCTCCCTATTTCGCAAGTTGCAATAGTAACTCTTCCTCCTTCGAGCTTCCTTCATTCCACCATTGCCTCCATGCGCCGCCGCTCCACTAGGCAACGTGATGCTTCGGTGAGACCCTACCGCGCTCGTGGTAGCCACCTCCATGCTCCGCAGCCGACGCAGCCCTCACCCCTCTCTTGCCCGTCCATCGGATGTGGTCCATCACTCGGTAGGCACCGCCACCGTAACCTTGCCTCACCGCGCCCACGGTTGCCACCTTTGCCGGTCCAATCTATCACTTGCGATCTTCCCTCTAGGCCGCTACCACTCCTCAACAAGAACCCCCAACCCGAAAACTCGAACTCTAACTCTAACCTCGACGAAAGTCAACACCCGAGTTAGGGAAGAAAAGAGTGCTCTGCTACGGGCTACCGTGCATCTGCAAAGAGTAGAAATCAAATGTTGTGGAGCTCCAAAATACTTCGAATGAGGGTTAGCTTTTTCCTTATGGAAGAGCCGCGTTTATTTTCGAATTCTATAAGAAAACCCCAAATCTTATTTGGTGTCCTAACTCCCTAAAATATTAAATCTTGGAAGTCCTTGTGTGCAAAAGGGACCCTAAACAACAAGGACACCCTTTGCATAAGCCAAATTTACAAACGACCCCGTACCCTCTCGCTTCCTTCTCCTGCGACCTGCGAGTGCCGTTGCTGCTCCCCTTCCACTTCCACCGCGCCGCGGTTTCCACTCCTCCATCCTCCTCCCCGGCCACCAATCCTAACCCTAATCCACGCTCACCGAACCCTAGCTCTAAGATCCATCCTCTTGCTCCCGATGCCGCGCTTCCCCCGGAGACACCGGCCGAGCTGAGCCAGACAGCCGGGGCCCTCTCTTCGCTGCGGGCCTGCGGCGTCCGTTGCAGTTGCAGCAGCCGCCATGGGCTGCGTCTGCGGCCGCCCCTCCTCTGCCTTCGAGGACGGCCAGTGCCGAGCGACGCCTCCGCCGGCCGCGAAGCTCTCGGCGGCGGTGAGGAGGGAGGAGGAGGCGCGGAAGCAGCAGCAGCATGCGAGAGCGGGGAGCGGTAGGGAGGAGCTGCTGGAGAGGAGGCGGGCGATGATGGCCATGGCGGCGGCGTGCCAGGTCAGGAGCCCGGTGCCCAGGACGGTGGAGGGGGAGCAGGTGGCGGCGGGGTGGCCGCCGTGGCTCGTCGCCGTCGCGCCGGAAGCCGTGCGCGGATGGGTGCCGCGCCGCGCCGAATCGTTCGAGAAGCTCGACAAGGTAGGGCCCTATTCGTTGCTTCGTCCCTGCTAGTTTGTTCTCTCCCCATTTTGTTCTCTGCGTGTGTTGGAATCTCAAAACAGTAATGATTTGTGAAATTATGCTGTAATTTCTGAGTTTTGGGGGATTTCTACTGCTAGATGAGAAGATAAGCTGAGGTATTGCTCTCTGTGAACAGATGGGGATCAGTAAAATTGTGCGGTAATTTGGGAAATGTTACGTTTTACATGGTATTTCTAGCGACGAGGAAACAATTTGATATCGCGGGATCTTTTCATTCTTTGGATTTGATTTCTATCTATGCTTGGCAACGGCAGCTGGGGACGATAAGAATAGTAACATTCCGTTATTAGTGCGGGATGCCTTTTATGTTGGATGCGAGAATGCAATGGCATTTTCTTTCTTTTGATTTTTTTATAGTTTCAGTGGACCTTGGAACCTAGGAATAGTAGCTATTGCTTGCAAGCTTTTGATAGAATGTGGTAAACTTTGTTCTGTTAACAGGAATATTGTGATGAAATTTTAACTGTATGACTAGTGCTGGTTGTTTTTCTTCCATAACTTTTTTGCCTGCAAACTTTAATTAGCAAAATGGTAAAATCTTCTGCCAAGTGCAGGGGTAGACTGTTCACTTCTAGTATTGAAATTCCGGCAATAAGATGGTATAACAAAATGTGGTGTTCTGTTCTGGCTATACTTCAGTTTTATCACTTTTGACTCAGAGATGGTAGGAACTGACATTTGATTGAAAATACTTGAAATTGTTTTACGAGTTCAGGTTTTCAGCGAGTTGCTGAGATCATGTACGCAGATGTGCTTCGTGAGTGTCGCCAGGGGTAGTTCTAATGGAATTAACTCCCCGTGAAGATTGGCATCTGTAAATTCTATTATATTGTACTGTTAGCAATTTATTTTAATAATTGTTCTTTTGTTTATTCAGATTGGTCAGGGTACATACAGTAATGTTTACAGAGCTCGTGATCTCGAAAAAGAGAAAATTGTCGCTTTGAAGAAAGTACGCTTTGATAATTTGGAACCTGAGAGCGTGAAATTCATGGCGAGGGAAATCCTCATTTTGCGTCGTCTTGATCATCCAAATGTTATCAAGTTGGAGGGTCTAGTAACATCAAGGATGTCATGCAGCTTATATCTTGTTTTTGAGTACATGGAGCATGATCTAGCTGGACTAGCTTCTTTTCCTGGGGTAAAATTTACTGAGTCCCAGGTATGTGCTATTATCGTGGTGGTGCTTAGTTTATTCATCGGTCAGTATTCCTGCTACTTTTTTGTCATACTCCTTCCATACTCATATTAGATGACGTTTAGGACAGCAACACGGTCTCCAAAGCATAACTTTGACTCATATTTTCTATAAAAAATATTTATTAGAAAGTTATATATGTATACTTTTATGAAAGTAATTTTCAAGACAAATCTATTCATATGATTTTCACATTTCTAAACTAAATGGCTTAAAAGTTATTCATGATTTATATTCCCAAGGTTTGACCCAAACCTTGTCCAAAACGTCATCTAATATGAGTATGGAGGGAGTATTGTATATCCATGAATGTCTCAGTCTCAGAGAAATAAAAGAATCTACAACACTGCAATAGTCAGTAGCATTTTCGAAGTAAAGTGAAAACTAGCTATCCGTTTAAACTATGGTCAGAACATCCAGACAATAAGCACCGTTATTGTGCAGGTAAAGTGTTACATGCAACAGCTCCTCCGTGGTCTTGAGCATTGCCACAGCCGTCACATTCTGCACCGTGACATTAAGGGTTCCAATCTCTTGATTGATAACCGAGGCATATTGAAGATAGCAGATTTTGGATTGGCAAGTTTCTTTGATCCTGAACAACGGCACCCTTTGACTAGTCGTGTTGTCACGCTATGGTATAGGCCACCGGAGCTTCTGCTTGGTGCCACTAATTATGGTGTTTCCGTAGATCTCTGGAGTGCTGGCTGCATTCTTGCTGAGCTATATGCTGGCAAGCCTATCATGCCTGGTAGAACAGAGGTACGGAACAAGTTCCCTTCATTCTCAAATTATATGTTGAAAGAAAATTTCGTTAGTAGTTATGTTTGTTTACAAAACTAAGTTGTTAAAACGTGTCCACTGTTTCTAGGTTGAACAGTTGCATAAAATATTTAAACTCTGTGGTTCGCCGTCAGAGGACTATTGGAGGAAATCTAAACTTCCCCATGCCACCATTTTCAAACCGCAACACCCGTACGCCCGGCGTGTATCAGAAACATTTAAAGAGTTTCCTACTCCTGCTCTGGCATTAGTAGATGTTCTTCTTTCAGTAGACCCAGCAGATCGTGGAACTGCGTCTTCTGCTTTGCATAGTGAGGTATCAGTTTTGCTCTCAAACTTTTCTCCAGCTGCACAAGACAATTCTGTCTTATTTTAAGAACAGGTTATTCTTTTTTATCGGACATGCTGTTTCGATTCCCATTTTGTTTGCCCCACTTGAAATATTCTAGAATATAAAAATTAGAACATTGCAAAATGAACTTATGTTGTGCCTACTAGAGTCTATGCTCTATAGTCTATGGCAATCAGTAAATATGAATGCTCAAGTGCCATGCGTTTCTTTGTTCTGCTTTAATTTTATTAGAATATGATGTGTAGGGGCCCCTTAGTTCAAGCTTTCTCTAGCCAGTCCTATGTCCTTTTGTTATTGAGTAATATGTCCTAAGGTGGCGCTGGTAGTTCTTTTCTTATATTTCATTCTTCCTGCCTTGAATAATTAACTATGAGCGTACTGTTATGTTTGTAGTTTTTTACAACAAAACCATATGCCTGCAATCCTTCAAGCTTGCCAAGGTATCCCCCAAGCAAAGAGTTTGATGTAAAACGTCGGGAGGAGGAAGCTCGAAGGTAAGCACAGCGAACTTGGTGTTTCATTCTACTATCTATCAACCAAAACCATTCTTAACAAGGCAATTTTCTTTATTGCTTCATGTGGGTAAATACCTAAAGCATTTCACTAGGTCATGGGGCACAAAACATACCTTTGTTGTGGTCCATCAAGCTTAGATGGACACTATTTTTTTTTCACAAGCATATGATCATATACTACCTCTGTTTCACATGATGCATCAACTTTATTGGGAATTCTGTTCACAATATGTATCTACACCTCTTGCCATGCGTACCCATGTTGTGATAGTTGTTGCAAAGTTGAGTTACTATAGTGAGTAATGTAACAAGGCAGCAATTGTTATTTATTTTTCTTGATGTTCACTCTCTGTACCCATGGTACTTGAACAGATGTGAAGCAGAGTGAATAGATGAATCTGTCCAGTTCTCTCATTATGTTGTTCATTACAACATTCCATACATGGATCTTCCTTCTTCCCCTACCCCATGAAAGATTGTCATTTCCTTTTTTTTCCATCATATATTAGCATGTGCTGTTTTTCAGACCTCCGTGAATTGTTTCATTTTTTTCCATTTCCTTTACCTACTCCATTTATGTTCATTACATTTTAATACTCAATGCCTTGTCATCACACTGCACTACTTGCATTGTTTTTACAAATCATTGTTATGCACTTTCCAGGCAAGGTGCTGCTGGAGGAAAGCAACATAAACTTGACACTGAAAGGCGAACTAGGGAATCAAGAGCAGTTCCTGCCCCTGATGCAAATGCAGAATTAGTGTCATCGTTGCAGGTAATACTGCTACTAGTTGAAACTTCCCTGGTTTGTCCTTTTCATCTTTAGCTTGGATATGCATATGCATTTGTCCTTTCGTTCCAAACCACAAGTAACTTGTGTTGCTGACCGTGCGCCATGAATGTGTTCAATTTCAGAAAAGGCAAGCTCAAGCTAATACCAGGAGCAGGAGTGAGATGTTTAATCCATGCAAAGAAGACTCTGCGTCTGGATTTCGAATTGAACCACCCAGGCCAACTCCTGTTACTGAGTCTTCTGAAGACACGCAACATGCCTACCCGACCAGAAACTTTCATTCTGGGCCATTGGTTAATCGGAATCACTCATCAAAGGGCGGAGGTGTAAAAAATGGCGAACTTCAGGCCCCTGGTGTTGCGAATCATCCTGTGGTTGTGTCAACAAGATCAAGTCTCCGAACAGAGGATAGCAGCCGAACAATGGTTGCTCAAGCTGAAGCATTTGTTCATGGGCGGAGGCTGTCTGAGTCTATTAATGAGCATTTCAGTAACAGTGGGAAGTACGATCAAGTATTCCCAAAGAAGGATGACAGGAGCAGCAGGGTTGATGGAGCTATTGTAAGTAATACCCTATCTGAAATGGAAAAGGAACTTATCCTGTGTGAGCCATGGTTACTGCATTTGTTTGTTCAGATATGTACTGTAGCATGCATCGTCAATCTAAAAAATGCAGCTTAACAAACCCAGGTTTAGGTTGATGAAACTTGAAAAGGATAATCGTAAATCAATCGTACCTGTTCATCTGTTCCGCTTCTAGTTTGTCACTAACTGGAAGGGAAACTGACAATTTTATGGTTTGATGACAACAGGGCTACGGATCGAAGGGGAACAAGATCCACCATTCTGGGCCTCTGACCTGCCCTTCGGGCAATGTCGACGAGATGCTGAAGGAGAACGACCGGCAGATACAAGAAGTGTTCCGGAGAACCCGGGTGGAGAAGTCGAGGGCGAGGAGGGACCATGGACATCACCAGGGCGGCATAAGACCTGCCGATTTCGGTGCCATCCCGGTGTTCCCTTCCAGCCGCTCCAGCTACCAGGCTGTGCAGCAGTAAGACACAGCTTGACCCGGTAAAGATGAAGATCCGTTGGAGTTGGTAATCACCGGAGTTGCTCGATTCGCTCCATTCCCCTGCTGTTTTCGCTACAGGGAGGGATGATTTGCTGTGTAGCGCCCGTCTATTGGATGGAGAAACTCTGAAGGAGAGAAGGGGGGGAGGTAATTTGTTTATTGGCGGCAATTCTCAGTGTCTTATGACAGTCGTGTATCATCCGGTCCTGGCGGGGGTCTCCTTTTTTGAAATGTTGCTGGAACGGGTAGGTGTATTTTCAGCTCAACAAATCTAGTCTGGAACCCAATGTATGCATGAGACGAAATTTGGCACCAGAGGTTTTTCGCTGTGATGTCACCACATCTGAACTCATGCCGAGACCTGAGGGAGCTGGTGCCGTGCCTACTGCCTTGGTTGAAGCAGCCGAAGTAAAATGACGCGTAAAGCACGAGCTGTGGTTCCTTATTTGGCGGTGGAAACTCGAGAGGAAACAAGTGCTAATACTCTAGAAAAGAATGGTTGGTTGCCTGAAGTTGTGACGATTCCTGTGGTAGGTAGGCTGAACTTCTCCAAGAGATGCTCGCTAGCTGCTTCAGACCGGGGAGAAGTCGCTCGTGACCTAAAAACAAAAAAGTACAAGCCTGCTACGTGTAGCGTATGGAGTTTTGCTGGGTCATTAGTTGTTTATATCTTTATATATATCTTGTGCTTACGCATTAAGAATCCGTTTGTTCCCGGCCTCTGGAACCGGCCACGAGCTCAAATCAAATCTGTTTGTGTCTCTGTCAGCGTCACCATCACCGACTGAGCCATCGGCACGGGCGTCCGAGTCCGACAAGGACACGTCCGTCCCCGGCCGTCTCGCCGTACACGAGCCGGCCAGCCAGCCAGCCGTGTTTATATGTACTACGTGTACTCCGGCGCCGGGCCGGACCCTCCACTTCGGCACCGGCTGCGTCAGCGGCGGCGTACAGGAAGCGCCGCCGTGTCGTGCCGTCGTCGCCGCCGCCGCCCCCTTCTCGTGCGACGGCGACCGGCGCCATCTCCTATCCGATCCGATCCAGCTGCTGTTGGCGCGCAAGGGTCAGAGGAGACGAAGACGACACGCGTGGAAAGCGGAGGAAGAACGAAGAAGAAAACCTACCGTGCCGAGGTCAGCGGCGTGGGTTTTCCACTGGCGACACTACAATATACCCGTACCGGACGTATATACGTACGAAAGCTAGCACGGGACGTACGTACACAAGCGCACCAAATTCGGTCGCGTGTGTAAAACTGTATGTATTCCCTCCGTATGTACTGATAAAGAAAGACGTCTAGGACAGCGACACGGTCTTCAAAACATAATTTTGACTTCTTATTTCTATAAAAATATTTATCAAAAAGTGATACATGTATACTTTTATGAAAATATTTTTCAAAATAAATCTATTCATATAACTTTTATAATTCCAAACTTAACAACTTAAAAGTTATTCATGATTTATATTTTCAAAGTTTGACTCAAACCTTAAACATTGTCATAAACGTCTTTCTTAGTACTGAAGAAACATGAGCATAGCTTAGCGGTTAAGATTTCTTATGGCGGAACCTGTACATCTACCAGATTCGAGTATATGCCTGTATTTTTCTAGATCGTCGCTGCTGTGTTTGGTGAAAAAAAAAGCATGCAAAATCTTTCCGATCATCATTTGTCTCGCTCTACGTTCTTTGATGACATATTGACCCTGAAACTTTGTGATGCCTTTTAAAAGTGGAAAAAAAACATGCCGGTAAGGCTGCACAGTTTCCTCTTCTGGTAGCAATTAAAAGTTCCATTATTATCTCAAAAACGCTCAAGGAAAGCAGAATCCTAGCTTGCTTCATGTATTCCACCTGTTCTTAAATCTTTGTTCTCACAAGCAAGGTACTGAACCTTCACTCCCGAGGATACAATATACGGAGTATATGCGATGCTGACAGATGCAGCAGGAAGAGACCGGTGCATCGTGTCTGTGACTCTGTGACACATCCCTTGTCAGGCACACAATGTAATAAAACAGTGTCAAGAAGGGAAAGGCTGAACAGTTTTGTTTTTCTCGATCTGCTATATGGCAACGACGATCAAATTAATTACAGGCAAAGCAAATCTTCAGTTTGCCCGAACGAGTACTCTACCTGTTTCCTTTTACCTATCTATATATTTCTTCTCACAAAGCAAAAGGAGCTGAACTTTCCAATCCCAAATAATAGATAAGTGACGATAATGAGAGACGCAGCAGGAATGTCGTGTGCGCCTGCGTTGAAAGAGACGCGTGGTGCTCCGCGGTTGCGTACGGCATGGACGGAGAGCTCGAGAGGGCAGCCGGATCGCCGGGGAGGGTACGGCCGTCTTGCCGGGGGCGTTGTCAATTGCCGCCGGCCACTCCATACATACGGAGCAGCAGCTGTTAATTATTTCTCTCCCAACAAAGAGCAGCCTACCTATAGTATACAAGCGTTCCAGGAACTTCAGTTTTAGTCACGTCATATCGAAGGGAAGAATACTGATTAAAAGTATTAAATATAGATTAATTAAAAATACATTACATAAGCGAGAACTAATTTACGATACGAATCTATTAAGCCCAATTAGACTATAATTAGATAATATAATGTTATAGTAATAATTTGATAATTATGTACTAATTATAGTATTATAGGTTAATTAGACTTGTTAGGTTCGTCTAGCGGAGTAGATATGACTTATGTAATTAGTTTTATAGTTAGTTTATATTTAATGCTTCTAATTGTCACTTGTTTAAGAGACTAAACTTTAGTCCATAGTATCCGAATACATCTCTTCATAGAGCAAAAACACACACCAGCCTACCTATATATATATCTATCTTCGCGGCGTGTCTGCCACCAACAGTTAACCGTTCCCTCCGAAATCCCTGCTCCCGTCGCCACCTCCTCGTGCCAATCCATCCTCGCTCCTCCTAGACTGGATCCAATATAATCCATCTCCCCTCTCGCTCTCTCTAGACTAGATCCACGTCCACACATAATGCAAGTGCAAGTTGATGAGATCTCCGGGTAACTACTGACGCGAGTCTGATCTCTCTCTCTCTCTCAATCTGTCAATCTCTTGGTTGTTGGCCTGTGCGTGCTTCAATTCGATCGCCGCGCCGTTTGAAGTGGTCTTTGATCTCTTGCTTGCTCTGTCCTTTTGAACCGGTTCTTGGTGTCTGTATCTTCTCTCCCAGGACCCAGCTACACCCCGGTCAGCAGGCAAATAGTTTTTTCTTTCAATCTATAGATAGAGGAGGTCATCGTCGTCTCGCGATCGCGAGGTCTTTTCGGTTGCATCATCGTCGTCTTTAATTCCTCTCGCTTTGTTGCCTGTACGTAACCCTCTTTGATTTTGATCCATCCTAATCTAATCTCCCTCATCAGAATTCAATCTCCCTTTTGACACCGGTCGTCTTCGTCTCCCTCCTCCCTACGAGAGGAGGCTTCCTTCGTTCCTTGCAGCTTCGTCGTCCTTGCTCATCGACGCCGGGCGGCTCCATAAAAACAACAACCACCATGCAGTAGGCAGTAGGCTCCTGTATAGCACCTCCGCAGATCGATCGCGCCGGAGCTTGCTTGATCGGTTGATCGATCGGCCGGTGGGTCGGTCGCTGGTGGTGTTGCGCCGGCGGTAGATCGAGCCGCCATGCAGGCGAACGGCCGCGGCGAGCAGCACTCGCCGAGGTCGGCGGCGGCAAAGTCGCTGCTGCCGTCCCCCCGCGGCGGCGGCGGCGGCGGGGCCGAGCATTACTCCCCGTCATCGGCAAAGACCCCGCGCGGCGGCGGCGCGTCGCCGAAGCTGCTGCCGGGCAGCTCGGCGGCCTGGCTGGTGGACAGCCGGTGGGCGCTCTCCGCCGGGCTCAGCCTGCTGCTGTTCCTCGCCGTCGCGCTCGCCGTGACGTCCTTCTCCACCTCCTCCTCGTCGCCGTACGTCTCCGCCTCGTCCTTCTTCTCCTCCTCCGACCAGGTAATGAACTCCGCGGAGGCGCGCGTCCAGCTGGCGAACAGCACCCGGCAGCAGGAGGCGGAGGCCGCGGCAAACCCGCCGCCGCCGCCGACGCCACCGCCGCCGCCGCCGGGGGCGGAGCTGCCGCGGCTGGCGTACCTGATCTCGGGGTCCAAGGGCGACCTGGAGCGGCTATGGCGGGCGCTGCAGGCGCTGTACCACCCGCGGAACCAGTACGTGGTGCACCTCGACCGGGAGGCCCCCGTGGCGGAGCGGCTGGCGCTGGCGGCGCGCGTGGCCAACGCCACCGTGTTCCGGAGAGCCGGCAACGTCCACGTCATCCGCCGCGCCAACATGGTCACCTACAGGGGCCCCACCATGGTGGCCAACACGCTGCACGCCTGCGCCGTCCTCCTCCGCCGCGGCGGGCAATGGGACTGGTTCATCAACCTCTCCGCCTCCGACTACCCGCTCATGACGCAGGACGGTACGTAATGTACGCCGCCGCCGCCGCCCATCGCCGCCGCCGCCGCGCGTGCTCGAGCACACACACACGCATGCATGCCTACTGCTACACTATACCATGTTGATATTACCATTAGAGCTTGACGCTTTCTCTAGCTGCTGACAGATTCAGCCATTGATCGATTTCTCTTTGTGCCTGTACTGAATTTTACTTTTTACCTGACCAAAATGATTACTGATGGCAGATATCCTGCAAGTCTTCTCGACGGTGCCCAGGAACATCAACTTCATCGAGCACACCGGTTACTTAGGCTGGAAGGAGTGAGTAGCTAGCTACTCCACTGCTTAATTTCTTTCATCTCCATGGCCTAGCTAGCCTGCTTTGCTTTGCTTGCCATTCCCTCCCTCTACTAAAACTGAAACTGAAACCGAAACCTGATGCGTGCGTGCATGGTGTGATGAGATGTGCAGGGGCCAGCGGGCTCGGCCTCTGATCGTGGACCCCGGGCTGTACGGCTCCAAGAAGCAGGACATCTTCTGGGTGTCGCAGAAGCGCGAGCTCCCGACGGCGTTCAAGCTGTTCACGGGGTCGGCGTGGGTGGCGCTGTCGCGGAGCTTCGTGGAGTACACGGTGATGGGGTGGGACAACCTGCCCCGGACGCTGCTCATGTACTACGCCAACTTCGTCTCCTCCCCGGAGGGCTACTTCCAGACGCTGCTCTGCAACGCGCCGCGCTTCGTGCGCACCGCCGCCAACCACGACCTCCACCACATCCAGTGGGACGTGCCGCCGCGCCAGCACCCGCACGCGCTCAGGCTCGCCGACATGCCGGCCATGGTGCGCAGCGGCGCGCCGTTCGCCAGGAAGTTCCCCAGGGACGACCCCGTGCTCGACGCCATCGACGCACAGCTCCTCGGCCGCCCCGCCGCCAACGGCACCGCCGCCGCCGCCATGGCGTTCGTGCCAGGCGGGTGGTGCGGCGCCGACGCCAGCTGCGGGGCAGTGGACAACGACTGGGTGCTCAGGCCAGGCCCCGGCGCCGACAGGTTCCAGGGGCTCATCGACAGGATCGTCAGGTCCGAGGCATTCCCCAACAGGCAGTGCAAGTAGTACCAGTAGATCATCATACTGTACTCATCTTCTCGGTTCTCGTCTGTGTACAAACACCCAACACATTGGTACATGTAGTAGAGAAAGACAATCATAGCTCACCTTCGATATATTATTAGCATACAAACATAAGTCGATCGTGTTGGCCGGTTTCAAAATCAGCAAAGTCGCATGCATGCTTGTGTGATCCATGAGGCTCTGTCTGATGTGTGTGAATCGTCGTCTTCACCTAGTGGCTGCTGCAATTGATCCCGCTTATCCATTCTTTCTCATGATCTCTGGAATGCAGTGCTTGCAAAAGGGGACACTGCTCACTGAAACCACCTGAGGCCTTGTTTGGAAAATAGAGGATTGAAGTGGATTGGAGGGGTTTGGAGTGGAGCAATTTCCCCTACAAGTCAAAATCTTCCCCAATCCCCTCCAATCCCCCCCAATACTCTTCAACACTCCATTTCCCAAACAAAGCCTGAAGGTTTTGACAGCAGATGAAGATTTAGTTTCTGCTGTCTCTCAGTCAGGTTTAAAAAATCGTTCATGGTGATGCTAATGCTCATGCTACACAGGCCCATTCATGGTGATGATGAATAATGCCTATTTTATTTTATCAGCTAAAAGCTTCAAGCTCCTAGTCGAGGGCACACTGCGCTGAAACTACCCGAAGGTTTTCACAGCAGGCAGATGAAGAAACAGTTCCTTCTGTTTTTTATTCAGTTTGTGCTCTGTTTCTCATCTCAAACAGGTTTAAGTCATCCATGGTGATACTGAATGTTCCTGATTATGGTATTTGGAGTGCTGTGCTTGCAAAAGAGCACACTGCTTACCATATAGGCTGCTCATTGAAACCACCTGAAGATTTTCACAGCAGATGAAGAAACGGCTCTTCTGTTTTTTGATTCAGGCCTTGTTTAGTTCCCCAACTTTGTCCCCCAAATTTTACTGTACAAAAAGAAGATTTCCATCACATCAAAATGCCAGTACATGCATGGAGTACTAAATGTAGATGAAATCAAAAACTAATTGTACGGTTTAATTAATCAATGTTTGGACAAATATTCACAAATAAACGAAATGTTACAGTGGCGTATTAATGTCAAATGACAACTTTGGCATGTCAAAGTTGGGAAGTAAACAAGGCCTCAGTTTCTGCTCTGTTTGTCAGACAGGTCAAAAGCATTCATAGTGATGCAGAATGCTCCTGCTACACAGGCCCATACTGATGAGTGATAGTAGTTCCTTGATTTGATCAGCTAAAAGCTTCGGTCCCTAGTCGAAGGCACACTGCTAGCTGAAACCACCCGAAGGTTTTTCACAGAAGATGAAGAAACAGTTCTGTTTTTGGATTTAGTTTGTGCTCTGTTTCTTATCTCAAACATGCTTGAGTCATTCGTGGCGATGCTGAATGTTCCTGCTGCAGGCCCATACTGGTAAGTAATGCCTATTTGATTTGATCAGCTAAAAGATTCAGTTCTTTAGTCAAGGGCTAAAGCCATTATAACTAGGAATAAGTCTGCAGAGTTGATTTCCCAGTGAAGCTTTTAGCCAAACTATTTTATCTGGGATTTCTTCAAGAATGACACAAGGTTTCACCAAAGACAAACAGTACTCCGAGCATGGTCAATACTATAACTATTTTCACAGAAGGTTTTCACTGCACTTTAAGAACAGGCTTCTCTGTTTTTGGATTCAGTCTGCTTTGTTCCATAAACAGATTGAGGGACAGATTAATTGGATACAGTCTGCTCTGTTCCTTGAACAGATTGAGGAACAGTTCACAATTGTTCATGGTAGTATTAAATGCTCCTGCTACACAGGCTAAAACGGATGAGTAATGCCTAATTGGCTTTTAGTCGATGGCTAAATTTAGTATAACAAGGGACAAGTCTGCAGAGCTGATCTCCCAAAGAATTCATAGACGTACAACACCACTGAGAAATTTGATCCGAAATTTTCTCCCGGAATTTATCCAAAGTTCCACCAAAGACACGATACCCTGAGACGTACAACACCACAAAGATGTTTTATCCGAAATTTTCTCCCGGAATTAATCCAAAGTTACACCAAAACACGATACCCTGAGACGTACAACACCACAAACATGTTTTATCCGAAATTTTCTCCCGGGATTAATCTAAAGTTTCACCAAAGACACAATACTGAGGTCTGAGCATGGTCAATACTATAACTTGAGAAACCGGTATCTAAACGCCTCACCGGAATCTCCCAAAAATAATCCATTTACCAAAATAATATGGTCAATTTGCGACATCAAGGATAATGGAACCCTAGTAAAGCCGTGACCAGATGTTGCCGTCTCGGGTATCAGCATCATGACGAGACGAACGGCAGCTGCTAATAATAGAAGGGCACAATAATTGTATTAACAATGCCCTTTCCCAAAAGACAGACTCAGAGTCAACTATGCATATGCTTTCCTTTTGCTATTTTCACCTCAATTAGTGAGCATTATATATGCAAACTAACAATGGCAGGCACTCTCTTTTTCAACAAGATGCTATATTATCATCAGCATAACCTGCAGGTAAATTTAACAAGGGGCAAGACAGAGTGCACAAAGCATGACCATATACAGCTACTGTAAAATCTATAGTTGCAGACCACTGGATAAACACCTGCAAGCATCCTAGAACACAGGTTCGTTGAATCAAGGATCATTTTTCAAAGCGCAAAAGGTAAAGCTTAGGCTAATCTACTGAGCATACTCAACCGGATAAAACTACGGCTGCAAAGATGCTACAAGAGCTCGGGTACTCAGGTGCTCTGTGCTAGTTTCAGCTTCTGAATCCAGTGCAGGAGACGCTTCTTGGGATCCTGGCAGGTGCCGCTCTTCGGTATATCGAGGCAGCCGCCTTGTGAGAGAATGGAATGGAACTGTTCCAGGACTTTCACAATCTGCCAGAAATCAGGCCTCTTGTCAGGCTGCAATGCGCAACACTGCTCAATCAGGGGTCTGAGAGCCGATGGACATTCTGGAGGAATTGTTGGCCTCAAGTTCTGGGAAAACAATCAATCATGTGAGAAGTGCATACGCTTCAACAGTCTAGTCGTTGTACTCAAAGCAGGAAAGAAATCATTACCCTATCGGCGACAGCATAAGCAACCTGGAAAGGGGTCAGGTTCTCATAAGGAATTCTTCCAGACACCATTTCCCACAAGAGCAACCCAAAGCTATAGACATCCACCTTTCGGTTGTATGCCTTTTGCTTGATCATCTCAGGAGCCATCCACCTGTAAGTGCCCTCATCCTCCACTAGTACATCACATAAAGTCTCCTCACAGGCAATACCAAAATCAGCAATCTTCACACAGAAGTTCTCATCGAAGAGAATGTTCTCGGGCTTAATGTCACGGTGAACTATCCCTTGAGAGTGTATGTACTCCAAACCATGGGCAACATCAAGAGCAATGGATATGGTCTTCTCCATAGGGATGGGATGGTTCTCCGTGCTATTTAGGTATGACCTTAAGGAGCCTCCAGGAAGGAACTCCGTAATAATGTAAAAAACTGGTGGGCATTTATAGGCTGCAACAAGCTGCATCAGCAGAAAATTGTTCAGAGAAGGGTGGTTACATAACAAAGAAAATCAACATTACATGCATGTGAAAGGCGTAATTCATAAGCTCAACTCATTACAAACTATCAACCATGCAAGATAAACATACTGATAAATATTGTGAGCACTAGAGTACTCTAGCATAGTATGACCGTATACACCAAATATGATCAGTTCTAATGTTCCAAAGAATGACAACATAAGCTTAAGTTAAATAACTTGACAAGCCATTATCATCAGCACTAATTTAAACTAGTTAGATGAAAATGGTCATAATAAGAATGAAAAGTAAAACAACACACAGGCACTTGTACATATATGCAGCAGGAGATATTAAGACTCAAGGCACTGATCATATTCATGTTAATTGTTACCTTGATCACATTCTTGTGGTAAAGGTGAGAGAGTGAATTGATCTCAGTGTTATACTGCTTCTCAAGTTTTGCAGCCATCTTCCCATTGTCGTCGTCATCAGGTTGTCGGATAAACTTAATAGCAACTGGTTTATCATCATAGAACCCCCTGTACAGCCGGCTATATGCCCCGCTAGCAAACCTGTGCCCAACGAGCAGCTTGGATGGATCAAGTGTCCAATCAACTGTCGTTTGCACCGCTTGATTCATTCTAACCATCTGGGCCCTCCGATCATCAGCAGGGTTAACTGCACTAACCCTCCTTCCACCACTGTATTTCCTTGCCCAAGAATTATCCTTTTGAGACTTGTGCTTAACAGATACCGTTGGAGTTGAACACCAATCGGGGCTTTGACCCATATCAGACACCTGTCTAGCAAATGATTTTCCATATATGCTCTTTTCAGATCCCCTTCGCTGTGGAGGAGGGCTTGCAAACCTCTGGCTGCTAGACTTTGCTTCCCTGAACACTTCAGAAGGTGCAGTAATAGGGAGAGGGGACTTTGATCTCGGTCTGTGCTGAGGTCCATAAGCCTTTTGCGGACTAGAGCTTTGGTTTGAGGGAGCCTTGTTCAAGTAGCTGAGGAGCATCATTGAACTTGGGCTCTTGACCAGGCTCCTTGCTCTTGGACCCTTGCGATTATCTGAATTCATTGGGGGGCTTGAAGGAATCTCCAAACTCGCCCTCTTCGGCTTGTTGGCCTTGTCCCTATCAAGCTGAAGCGAGGATCGGACTTGAGGCAAGCTAGCACAGTGCTTTAGTGCAGTCCCTGTACCTTCATCATCCCGATCAACGGGCATCGACACAGACTTCCCCATAGTCACAAATTTCTGCAGTTTCCGCTCAACATCCTTGCCAAGCGGAGCGAAAGGTACCACCACATCCTTGCCAACCGGAGCAATAGGTACCCTTCGAGGATCCACTCTTGTGTAGATAGTGTGGGAGAACTTGGCCCTCCTAAGCCATGAGTTCTGTTCCTCCATAACAGCAAACAAGGAAGCCAAGAAGTAGTGCCACTGCCACAAAAGGTCAGATTCCAACTTTGGAAGTCTGGATCCATAGAAACCACATGTTGAAGTGGAGTTTCGGGGAGAAAAGGAATCTGTCGCTCAAAACACCAACAAAAGTCCTCAAACCACAGCGATTCCTTGGCCCATTTGTAGTAGAATTCTTGCGGCAAGTTGTGTGTCAGGCGTATAATTTACCAGGGTCCTATAATTTGCAGAGCTTGTTGGAGAACCAGGCAGAGTCCCATCCAAGGCTTCTCAAGAATCCTAAAATACAGCAAGAGGGAGGCACAATTGTAAACTGAGCCGGCTGAGCAACGGCAACTTTTATATCGGCAATTATTGTAATAGAAAAATGTATAGTACAATGATCCAAAGCAAGTATCCAATATTAGATTCAAATAATACACACATATATTTCAAGGGCTTGACTCTTTCTGATGGCATTGGGGGAAAACAGGTACCAAACGGGGTGCAAATGCACGGTTTTTGACAAATACAAACGGGGTGCAAACGCACGGCTTTTGACAAATACATGCGTTGAACCATGAGACACTGGAAGAGCATGTATGGTGAGTTGGTGACTGGATCAAGAAGGACGTCTAAACAACAGTTGGATTAGTCTGTGGGTGACCAATACCAGACGGCGTACAGATCTATCATTGTCAAGTTAGCGACTTTTCATGGGACGACACATGAAACAGTGAGCAACTCTCGCGGGAAATCCGTAGTTTCACAAATGCAAAAAACAAAGAACTTATCCAAAAATAAGGTTCAATTCTGAGATCGCGACTACTCTTCTTTCCCAAAAAAAAAGGCAAAAGACTGTGACTTTTCCAAAAACCACGAGCCAAACACATCTCACCAACAGGCACTCGAATATATTTCAATCAATCCAGCAAAAAGAGGAAAGACTCGTTGTACCAATCGAAATGACGAACCATCGCGATCAAACGCAAACCTCGAACGGAGTTGCACTTCAATGGCATCTAAACCCGACGGATATAAACGCGATTGCCCCAAGGAAACCAATCCATTAAAGGTGGAAGCTTTAACGAAAAGATCGCACACGCACAGCAAATCCGAACTTGCCTTTTTTAGAGGAAAAATGGATCGAAACCCCAAGAACTAAGCCGGCATGTAGTAGAACACTCAACATCTGGAGAAACCTCCAAGCTATCAATAAAAATTAGTAGTTCTGGAGGACGAAGACGAACCCCTATAAAGGAAAAGGTTTCGCGACCACAAAGATCGGAGCAGCAACAGAACTAACCTTCCAGCTATCGCGGCGGGTGGAGCACGCGGAAACCGGATCAAAATGCCAGGTTCCACCGCTCTCGCCGCTCCAGGTAAGCGGGCAGCATCCGAAGCAGGAGTGGATCGGAGAGGGGGGAGGGAGCCGGAGGATATCAAGAGCGCATTGAGGGCGCCCACCAGAAACGGGCCCGTGCGTCCTGCACACCCTGTAACGCGCCCTCGTGCCGGTGGGGATACGCACGCTCCCGCCCTCCGCACCGCCGTACGGGCTCCGTCCCTAACTCCCCTGCTCCTCCTCCTCCTCCTGGGCCAAGCTCTCCCTGTTCCACCGATCTCTGACGCCTTGAAAAGGGCTTCGATGAGAATACTGCGAGGCGCAGGGACTCGTATCTGACGAAGAGGAAGAGGGGGAGGAAGAGGAGGAGATTACGGCGAGGGCGGCGCAGACTACAAACAATTTCAGTTTTTCTTCTCTTGTTGGGGGCCGTCTACACAAAAATGGATAGTTTTGGGTCTGTATGTAAATATGGAAATGCTTGAGCTGGGGGTACTGATGCAAATGCGAAGATTTTGTGGGGTGCAATGTGAAGAGAGATTGCAGAGGAGTCAAAGACCCTGTTTAGTTTTCAATTTTGACATGTTAAAATTAACATTTTATCATTAATGCGTCACGATAGTATTTCGTTTGTATTTATGAATAATTATCTAAACGTTGATTAATTAGATCGTCTCGTAAAGTATAACAAAACTGTACTATTAGAATTTAATTTTATCTATATTTAGTATTTCATACATGTATCGGTATTTTAATGTGATAAAAAAATTTTATAGTGAAATTTAGGGATAAAATTGAGGAACTAAACAAACAAGCCGATGGCTCACTGCAACGGCAGAGGCAGCCAAGAAAGGGGAAGGGATTTGTGGTGGAGGGTGGGGCAGAGGGGTGGCGAGAGAGCGACTGCAGAATTGGGGAATGTCAAGCTTTTTTTCATCGTCACAACATAAAAAGTGGTTAGGGTTTTTTTAGTCCTCGTGACCTCTCCTTTTCGACATTCTTTGCGTCTATTATTGGCGCTAGGTAGGGGTCCCTCCATGGCCAAGGATTTAGTACATCACGCTTTGTTGTTGTCTCCTCTACCATTTTTATAAGCTTTATCTTGTTTTGTTAGGGTTTTTAATTAAAGTTGTTAGTTTTCTCAATATAATTTATTGTCTGTATACGCTTGTGTTGACTTACTGGCCTGTGTTGGGTGTAATTTTCTTGCTATATAGAATTTGACCCGAAAGATAGAGACATGATAAAAGCTAGAAAGGTCCACGTACACTGAATTGCTGACTTCGAGAATATGGTACCACTGATTGTAAATAATAAGAAATTTGCTCTTAGAAAACGATGTGATTCCACCTGTATCGCCATACCCTTAATGCATGCAACTAAAACCACGTCACACTATACTCTCAAAACTTGAATGGCTAGCTAGTATCATGAAAAATGTGTGCCAAAGAATACATCAAAGTATGTTGAGAAAGTTTTTGGCTATGACTCTGAGTTTGACCAAAAGGAGTCGGTATCACTAGGGATAGCACCGGCAGTTTTTAACATGTGGCAAGAAGATTGAGAGGGTCTGATTGGTACTTGCTATTTTTGCGACAAATCTGTGACCAAAATGGTAGCGTGAAAATGAATTGAAGAGAGGTTACTGGGTATTTACAATACTCGATTGTGGAAGTGAGTTGGTCAATCTGCGACAGAAAAAAAAAGATGTTTATGAAATACTGAGCATATGAGAATCATAGTGTGAGCTTCTGTCAAACCTTTGGTCAGACATTAGACTTTTCTAACCAATGAGAACACAAACAACAAGTACATATCGTGATGACTATGGGTAGTCGGGTAGCATACGAGAGAATATTAAATACCTTTCGTAGTTTGCAATATTCTACATATGAACTAACGTAAATAACTATGGAGAATATGTTGTACCACTACGACCTAATCCTAATCGCGTCTCTGTCTCTAACTAATTGCTCAATCACATACTCGATTTTAGGGATGCCAAGACTGTTGGACCTAGGAATAGGGATTATTCAGAGTTCCATCTAATTCTGATTCTCTATGAAGTGATTCTGTGGCTGAAAGTGATTCTCTTTAATTCCCTAGCATAAACTACCAAAATCAAGATGGAGAATCACTTCACAAAATCAGGAGAAGCTACTTTTTTCAGCCCTCAGCCCTTATCAGAGAATCACTTCTCAGAATCAGCAGAGAATCACTTTTCGCTGGAAAACTGTTTGGCATATGTACTCTTGGATTCACCGGAGAATAAGCTCCGGAGGAGGACCTTAGTTTCAGGCCGAAGAAAGATTCCTGCTGCACAGCTCACACCTCAAAGTCCAAGCCACGGAAGATCCCAGCTCATTCATTTGACCAGGCATTTATTTAGCTTTCTTTAACTGCCCAGGCAATTTTCTATGGCCTGCCCGGCCTTGTCTCACCTCTAATTTGTCCTGGCAATTGGCGTCATCTACAGAGGAGAACAAGGAAGCAAACACTGCTGCAGCTACCGCTGTTTGTTTATTTCGTGTGTGCCTCCCAGTGGCCACTACCAGGCATGCAGTCCCAAAAAGGTTGATAGATCCTGAAGAATTGACAGTTTAGGAAGTGGACAAGTGACAAATTCAGATACAGAAATGGTTGTGGCAGTTGATGAAGGGAAACGCTGCCAATTTGAGGTTCAGAAGCGTCAAAGGAGAAGGTGTTCAGACTGAGGAGGAGCTTGCCTGGACGTACTGGTCTGTTCATGCTTCTTTGGCATGGGAATCTAATATTTTTCTGGGAAGTAGTTGCACGGCGGCAAGTCCTGGCGTCGGGCTTGAATGAAATTCGTCAGTCGTCGGTCTCCATGCATGTTTTCTATGCATTTTCTGGGGCAACCCATAATTTATGAGCCGCTTCTTTCCCAGGCTGTGCATCTATACTTTTGCAAAGATCTGGTATGCTTTTTTTCTTTCTTGAAAGAATCAAGTTGTTGGGCTCATTTGGGATGCTCGAATTAATCATAGAGAAAAGAATAGCATGCGTCTGTCGAAATCGTTTTTCACATGTTTTGAGGACGCCAAGCAACTTTGCAATGTTGTTTGGAAATCTAGGGATTCTTCTAATCACCTAGCCCAAGAATTTCTTCGTCAAGAAATAGCCGAGGTCACGAAAAAAAATTGCACCCAAATGAAAAATCTGCATTACCATTCACATATGGATTGTCACTGTGATCCAAGGACGTGATATATTGATTCAACCCTTGATCACAACGCAAATGCCTACTTCCCCAACTATGCTATTGCCCAAGGTGGCTACGTATGACAAAAGGGTCTATTTGTCCTCACTTTTTTCTGTCTCAAATCTAGCTTCGAAAAAAAAGCTCTTTTTCCTAATGATGTTCAGTTGCTTTGACGAGTGATTCTAATTGACAGATGTTGCATACAAATTCTTCTTTCACTTCGCTAATCAGCGATGCGAGATGAGGAGTTGTTCTTCATTTATGATTTATCTACAACGCTACGTCATCTCTCTCTTTTTTTCACCCTACCATATACCATAAAAAGACGCCCAACTGAAGATCAGATCACGGAACCATTCTTCGATCAAACGTGTTATTCTGTACTATACCATTACTTATAAAATAAAAAGATCTCAATCAACGAAAGACTAGTTAATCATCCGTGAGAAAGCCGGTTAATATTATTATATACCGGAAGTAGGGATCTTGGGATCCGACATTAAACGCACATTTCGATAAAATTAGATTATCGTACCATGGGGAGAAGAAATGGAGCACCGACTGTCGCCGTCATCGTGGACTGCATCAACGAATACGCAATGCATTCTGATTTCACGTATCCCTTGGTTGACCAAGGACCCGGCTGGCTCGTCGCTGGGAGGCAAAATTTACCGCCGGGTCCACTTCTTTTCAGTTTTTACCGTACAAGAGGTAAAGTCTGGAAATTTTTTCTCTGAAACCTGAAACGGAATAAGAATGCTTAATGGTTGTAAGTTACATTTCAGAGCGATATTTTTTTTCCTGACTGAGAGAAATCCAGTCGCCGAGAGGCAGCAGGCCAGCAGCCGCGACCAAGTATTCGTCGGATCTTGACTCAAAAAAAAAGTATTCGTCAGATCCACGGGCCGGAACATGGGCCTTGGCCACTGCGCTGTCATGTTGATGATAGGCCATGGCCTGCTAATACGTAGGTTCAATTGGACATTCAGGCCCATTCTAGGACTTGTAGTCACTGGCCACCGGGCAGGCTGCTGGGCCGCTCTCTCTTCCTCCGAAATTAAAAAAAAAGAAGGAAATCACTTTTGTTTACAGTCTCGGAAGAAGCTCGATTTATAACTCTCTACTCCCTCTATAATTTTTAGATGTCGTTTCGGACAAATCTGCCAAACATAATTTTGACTTCTTATTTTTACAAAAATATTTATTAAAAAATAATATATATATATATATATATCTTTATAAAAGTTATTCGTGATTTATATTTCTAATATTTGACTAAAATCTTGTCTAAAATGATATTTAAATCCTATACGGAGGAAGCATGTGGTTTCTAACTCCTCCTGAAATATGTCATTTCTTCTCTGAACTGTCATAATAAAGGGCGCAGTTTGATCTGAAAAAACACTTTTGTTTATACAGTGTTTCAAAATCCAAATCCCCAGTCAGTAGTGACAGGAACAACTTTCATTACAGTATTCTTCAGGAGGCATGCAATGCAGATGCAGCCGTACGTGCCCTGCCGACGCATCACTGTCGCAGAGCCAGACTCCCAAGTCCAAAACCAAAACCAAACCCAAACCCCTCATGGATCATGAGTCATTAGGCTGCTGCTAGTGCTGGCTGCTGGTCCAGTCCTGCAGGATCTCACGCCTCTGCCGCCTGTGGTTGGTTCACTGGCCGCACCAAATGCAAGTGCGTGCCTGTGGGGGCGACCCCTGCCGGTGGCCGGCCGCCGCCGGCCAGCCGCCCGGCCGCGCTTGCCCTTGATTGCATTGCATTGCATGCGAGATCGATGGGAGGGTCACATGGCCATGGCGTGGTACTTGCTGCTTGCACCTGGACCACGTCCCACCCGACTTCGACTTCGACTTCGACTTCGACGCCTACGCCTACGCCTCGTTTCATTTCTCCCTCTGCACTTTCACTTTCAGAAAACGACGAACCCTCTCTCATCTCATCTCATCTTGAAAAAAAAATAAAAGAAAAAGGCTACCTTGCCCTCTCTATCTCTTCTCTCTCCACATGTGACCCTGCCTACCCTGCCTGCCTGCGTGTCTTGCGCCTCCAAATTTCCTTGTAATTTTGAGCCGGTTTCCTACTGTATTCACATATTCCGAATGGGGAATTTTGGGCGCATTTGTGATTTGAGTCTTGTTTAGTTTCTAACTTTGGGGGGTCAAACTTGAAACTTTGTCATTAATGTGACACGGTAGTATTTCATTTGTATTTGTGAATAATTATTTAAAAATTGATTAATTAGGCTCAAAATGTTCGTATCATAAAGTACAACAAAACTGTACGATTAGTTTTTAATTTTATCTACATTTAGTACTTCATGCATATGTCGATATTTTGATGTGATGATAATCTTCTATTTACATGGTGGAATTTGGGGCCTTCGAATCAAACATGTGGTAGCTGTTCTGCATGCCATGCCATGCGCATTGACCCCTGTCTTTTTCTTCCGTCGATGTCATGCATGCAGGTCAAACGCTGGGTATAGGCACGGGAGCACAGTGAGATCCTCGCACTCGTAACAAAACCACCTAGCTAATATCCCGGTGGCATCTGTACCTAACATTTTTTTCCCTTCTTCTATTTGTTCGCCAGTGTAAAACACTCTGCTGTGTATGTGCTAGAACATTAGCATATATATAAATAAATAAATATATATATATGTATATAATCTCCTGGCCGTGTTCTTCGTTGTGGGTGCGTGCTGACATAGGAGAGATTCCGAAACATCCGCAGTACTAGTACTAGTAGCTTTGAACAATATAATCAGCTGGCCCGGTTGCATGCATCAGCACTGCCTGAAGAATTGAGTACGTGCTGCGTGGAAGCCTTGGGTGTTTCTGCTCCCTCCTTTTTGCCGCGATGGGAAACACCGGATCAGATGCCAAACGGTTTGTTTAATCATATCAGCACAAGCCCCGGCACGTCGTGACGCCCGTCGTCGCCACTGGCTACCTGCCTAATCTCGCAATCATTTGTTGCCTCGCATTTGACAGTGGCATGTGTAACTTTGGCTCAATCAATGATTAGGATATATATACAGGACCTGCTTTCGGCAGTTAAAAGTCCTTGTAGGTAGATCGAAGCATATTTTTTCCCTATCAAAAGATGATATATATATGTATGTACTCGATATGTGGTTGATTCGATTTGATTCAGTTCGGGTGGAGGAGTCGGCGATAGCGCAAATAAATCTCACTTCATCCATACTCGGATCCCCATCCAAGTCTACTGTCGTCGCTTTGGATAATGGCATGCATGGTCTCTATTTTTTATGTTATCATAATACCCATACTAATATCTAGTTTATACTACGTACTACCACCTGCTAGTATGGAGCACCGTAAAAGAGCTCCTCTAAAATACAACTTTAACCACTATTTAACAACGTTATATAAATACTTTAAAAGTTATCAATGCCCAAAGTTTCAAAATTCTGACTAGATTCTTACCCAAAAACGACAATTAATTATTTGCAAATTGAAGGAATATGATTTTTAAGCGCGCGCTCTCACTCTCTCATAGTATCACAACACTTCCCCACTTAATTATATTATTTTGTCCAGGGGAAATAAGACAATATACCTGTAGCGCGCGGTACGTAAATTTTTTTACTACACCTACGTTTTTACCGTGACATCGGATTCCCGTAACGGGCTGGGCTGTACCGGCATGATGATCGATGACAGCAACGGCTCGATCCTGCGACTCCGACCAATTTAATGGCTGCTCTAGCTAGTCTACGTATAGTAATTAACACACGAAATAACTACGCATTCATACCATAATGTAGCTTTCCTGTGATGACTGACCGGTACACCATGGTACAATCGTATAGTACGTACGTTATCGGAATTCAAATTAATATACGTACTATACGTAGCAGCTAGCTAGGGTGCTGCACGCCCTTTCATTCGTCGAAAACACGAGCACATTTAGCTTCTGAGATTCTGAGGGTGAGTACGGTCAAATTCGAGCGTCTTTGCCGTGGGGGTAAAAGTGAGAAGAAGGTGATGAATTCGGGGCTGATACGTGATCAGAATTCAGAAGATGCATGTGACCATACCTGAGCTGACGACCAGCTGAATTCACTTTGCCGAGCGAAGCAGTGTACCAGTGGATGCTGTAGCTGTACTTGTATTCTACGATGCATAGGGAGTTCGAATTTGAGATGCATGCAACAAGGTATTACTTGTACACTGGAAGTTACCGCTCGCGGTTCATTTTATTCATAATATGCGTCGTCCTCGTCAGCTGCAAAAAGTAAGTGAAAGCCATGCAAAGCTGACGGCCGTCGCGTCGGCGATGTGACGTCGTCGGCTTTCCCTGTGCACGCGCGTCGCTGCAAAATGTGCTGCCGTCAGTGAAACTGGAGTCACGAACAGGGCTTCGTGAAAGTAACCCGAAGATGCAGTCGATTATAATGATGTGAAGAACCTCGATAGTTTTTGTTTACCCCCAAAGAATAAGAGAGAGTGAAGGAGCAGGAGCAGTCAACGTCTTCCTTTCTCGCCGATTGACAAAACGTGTACTCAATTTCACGCTCACATTTTCATTTTACTTTGATTGAAACATAGTAACATCTTAACCGCTTATTTGCGTCATATCAGCCGGTGCTCTCAAGCAAAACGGGAACACTGTCACTGTGAAAATGTGAATGAGTGGCAACCATGTCCCGAGATGCAAGTGGATGTCGCCCTGTTGGGCTGGCTTTTCAGCAGCCGGCCAGCAGTATTTTTATCTCTGCACATACCAGCACTAGCCACCAACCACTAGCCAGCCAGCGGTATTTTTCTCTCAGCACAAACCAGTACCAGCCACCGGCCGGCCGAACAGGACTTATGTTAGAGCCAGCGACAGATCTGACAGGCGCGCTCATTTGCCTAACAAGCCAGAGTAGCTCAGCTCCACGCTGTTTGCAATTGCATGAGGCTGTGTTTAAATCCGTAAAAAGGGGGTGAAAAAGGGTACATCAGACACTGTAACGCACTGTAGCATTTTTCGTTTGTTTGTGGTAATTATTGTTCTATCATGACCTAACTAGGCTCAAAAGATTCGTCTCGTCGTGTACATCAAAACTATGTAATTAGTTTTTTATTTACCTACATTTAATGCTCCATACATGCGTCATTTGTTATATTTAATGTTTTGATATGACGGAAAGTTTGGAAAGTTGGGAGAACAAAACACGGCCATGGAGTGGGCAAGTGAACTCAGCAGCTGACACTGAAGTGGGTCACTCTCACTCACTCTCAACATCTTCACAATTTCCTCCTCCCTCCTCCGAAAATAAAAAAATCCCAAGCTTTTCCTCAAAAGCTGCTAGCTTTTGCTCCAATTCACATCTATATTTTTCTTAAAATAATGCCCCTCAATGCAAATGGTGGAGCTCACCACTCCACCACCGGAAGAGCATTGTTTTTCTACCCCTTTTGATCACTCCCATATTCCACTCCCACTCCCTCCCACTGCCTCCACCACCACCACCAGTAGCAGTAGCCAACATGATGAGAAAAATATGCAGGGCATTTCGCTTTGGTTTCCCTCTCCTACGAAAAAGATGCCGCTTTTAGGGGCCCCTTTTGTTGTTCTACTATGCCAGGGTCCAATGCAGATCGAAAATGTTATTACCACTCCAGGTTTGAAGCAGATTTTGTGCAGATTTCGGTAGAAAGAGAGGGCAATTATTGGGTGTCCTGCTTGGAGCATGTCTGCTTCGCCTTCTTCCATGGATAAGCTAAGCTGCCACTTCTTCGAAACATGGCTCAACGGGGCCCTCTGTTCAGATCAGTACTAACCTCCATGATCAGTTTACTGTGTGCGTTTCAATGACACGCTGTTCACCTATGATAAAAATGCCACCTTTCTAGAGAGTTTGAACTAGTAGCAGAACCATATCTTTCTAGTTTCTAGATGTATAATCAGACCAGTTCTAACCACTGATTCATGTTCAGTTTTTGAATATTTTACCTGGCTAGAATAGACAATGTCAACTTGAGCAACCACTTGGCTCACGCTGGTCTCAATTTTTGACAGCTTAATGTACAAGCTTGCCCCACCAAACCATGTCAAAGCAAGCACATGGAGCAAGGAAAGGTAAAAAAATGGCAAGCTAAAATCTACAATTGAGAGGAGGACAGGAAAAGGGGGGCAGGAGCACTCAAACTCGGTGATCAATTAATCCCTCTTATGCGCCGAATTACTGTTACAAACACCAAGATTACAACATGAGGACTGGACATACAGGAATCATCCCAAAGCTCACGAGAGGGAGGGAGAGCGAGGAGCAAATCATCCACAGATCAGGTCGGCCTCCCGCTTCAGGAGCATGGCGATTAGCAGCGAGCAGAGCATACCGAGCAGGAGCGAGCCAGCCTAGAGGAAGGGAGGAGAAGCCAAGAAGCGGTCACGGCCGGCCGGTAGGCGACTGAACGGGGAAGAGCGGCAGCAGCCTGGGCGGCGCCTGCAGGTCGCCTCCGGCGCCGGCATTGCCGCGCGGGGACGGGTGGAGGTAGAACCCCTTCTCGGCGATGGCGCGGTCCTCGGCGGCCGCGGCCTCCTCGGACCCCGGCAGCGGCGGCAGCGGCGTGACGGGGCTCCCCAGCGCCAGCGACGGGAAGTCCAGCATGCTCGGCGACAGAACCTCCAGCCCACGCGGCGAGAAACCCCTCGGGGAGAACCCGTTGCCCGCGGACCCGCCGGCGGCGAAGGCGGCCGCGGCCGGCAGCAGCGGGCAGAGCATCTTGAGGCTCTTCATGCTGCTCCGCCGCTCGTAGAGCTTGAAAGCCGGCTTCTTGGGCCCCGTGGGCGTGGGCGCCGGCTTCTGCGGGGCCGGCGGAGACGCCTGCGCCCCGCCCGCCGCCGCGGCCGCCGCGGTCTCCGGCGTGCCGGTGAGGATCTGGACCACTTGCTTGAAGGAGGTGGTGTCCGCCTGGACGAAGGTGGTGGGGAAGGGGTTGGACGGGTCGGCGGAGGCCTGCGGCAGCGGCATCTGCATCGGCATCGGCAGCGCGGCCACCGGCGAGGGCGGCGGGGGGCGCTCCCGGGCGGTCGTGGCTGCGCCGGCGTCCATGAGAAAAATGTCGCCTTTGGCAGGCAGGCTTGGCTGGCTTCTCTTGGGAGTGAGAAAGACAGACGGGGAGGCTGGAGAGAGAGAAAACAGGGGGTTTTATGGGCTTTTCGGAGAGTGGAATTTTGGAGCTTTGGGATCTGGAATTTCAACTGCTGGGGAGATGAGAATTTGAGATGAGTGCTCTGCTTTTGTTTTGCTTTGTTTCAGACTGGAATATATGAATATTATTGTGTGTGTGCCACTGTGCGTGTGTGGTGTGGCTACTGGCTCAGATCTGACTTCCGAGGAGATGCAAACAAGCCAGTTCTCGAGACTTGTACCAGTAGGTCAATTTCGTCAGGATGGCTGTTTCCGCAGGTGAGCTGGATGGATGTGTTTTTGAATTTCATGTAGATTCTGTCCTTCTCTTCTATAACAATATATTTGACGTAGATTCCGTCTTACTTTTGAATAGGATGAACGACAGCACTGTTCGGCTTAATGTGATGTACTGGTACTTGTAAAGTGAGGAGTGTATCGCGTGTGGGTACTCCACTTGCTGGTACTTGTTGAGCGAGAAGCTGAACATATTTTTGAATGCTTGTACCTAGCTATTTTGGCATTTTTATGGGATTATAATGAGTTAGATAACATGTTCTCTCAAAACCAAGAACGGTTGCATTACATCTCTAGAGATGTGTTTTTTCTCGAGCTATGTATGGGACTATGTTTTAAAAACATGTAGTGTGTGTTTTCCGTAGAAAAGGATCTATATTTTGAAAATGTGTAGTGTGTCTTTCGCATGGGGAAAATGTGAGCTACATTCGGACTCCAAGGAAACATGCATTTGGCTGGCTTAGAAGGTTTCTCGGAAAAGACGGCAGTTTCTTAGAAGAAAATGACGCAACATATGAATGGCTTTTAAACTGCTTTGAGAAGATAAACTAGCGAAAGAGTATAATCGTTATAACCTTGTTAATCCTAAATAACAGGCACCAACGGTTGTGTATGAGCCGTATGTAAAATCCAAAGGAGAGTAACAGTTTGGCTTAACCTAGAAGTTTTCTGAAAAGCTCATTTGAAAGAATGGTGTTTTCTTAATAGGAAAAGACATAACGTATGAAGGTTTTGAGGAAAAGATGATGCTTTTAGAGAAAATGACATAACGTATGAACGGCTTTTAAACATGTAGTGTGTGTTTCCTATGGAAAAAACATTTGAATGTGAGCTGTACTCAAACTCCAAAGAACATACGTTTGGCTTCGGCTAGGAGGTTAATCGGAAAATATGGCACTTTCTTAGAAGAAAACGACATAACATATGAAAAATTTTAAACCGCTTGAGAAGATAAACTAGTGAAAGAGTATAATCGATTATAACATCATTAAGCCTAAATGACGTCTACGGTTGTGTTCGCTCCGTGTGTAAGATCTAAAGGAGAGTAACAATTTGGCTTAGCCTGAAAGTTTTCTAAAAAGTTCAGTAAAAGAATGACGTTTTCTTAATAGGAAAAGACATAACGTATGTAGGTTTTGAGAAAAATGACATTTTCCTTAGCATAAAAATAAATAATATATGAACAGCTTTTAAACTACTCAAGAAGAGAGGCTAATGAAAGGGCACAACCGATTATAACGTCATTAAGCCTAGATGACACCTATGGTTGTGTATGAACCGTATATAAAATCCAAAGGAGATTAACATTTTAGCTTAGCCTAGAAGTTTCCCCGCAAAGTTCATTTAAAAGAATGTTGTTTTCTTAATAGGTAAAGACATAATGTAAGGTTTCTAGGAAAAGATGGTGTTTCTTTAGCAAAAAAAAAGACATAACATATGAATGGCTTTTAAACTACTCAAGAAGAGACGCTAGAGAAAGGGTGCAATACATTATGGCATTATTAAGCCTAGATGGTGCCTACGGTTGTGTATGAGGCGTATGTAAAGTCCAAAGGAGAGTAACATTTTAGCTTAGCCTAGAAGTTTCCCACAAAGTTCATTTAAAAGAATGGCATTTTCTTCTAGGAAAAGACATAAAGTATGAAGGTTGCAAGGAAAAGATGGTGTTTTCTTAGCAAAATAGGACATAACATATGAACGGCTTTTAAACGACTCAAGAAGAGATACTAGCGAAAGGGCACAATCAATTATAGCATCATTGACGCCTACTGGTGTGTATGAGCCATTTGTAAACTTTAAAAGAGAAAATGAGAGTATACAAGTTGTCTTAGCTTAGAAGTTTCCTTGGAAAGACCGTTGGGAAAAATGGTGTTTTAGTAGAAAAGACATAGTGTATGAATGGATTTTAAAATACAGGCACCATCCTACATTGCACCCATTATTTTTGGATGAGCGTTATGCAAATTCGAGAGGAGGGTACATTTGGTTTGGTCTTGAGGATTTCCCCTGGAGTACATTAGCGTTTAGAATATGTTTAGTATTCTTGCCTAGAGACGTAAACTTACGCGGGGGCATGTTGCTTGTAGGAGCCATCTGTAAACTCAAAGAGATACTAGCAAAGGGCATAATCATATGTTGTGTCACTTAGCCTGAACGACACCTACTATTTTGTATGAGCCATCTGCAAACTCTACATGAAACTATACTTGGCTTAGCCTAAGAAGTTTTCTCAGAAAGTTCATTGAAAAGTAATACACAACGTATGAATGGATTTTAAACTATCGGAGAAGACATACCAGAGAAATGCATATTTATAGAGAAATACTGCATTTTCTTAGCAGAAATGGCATAACGTATGAATGGCTTAAAAACTACTCAAGAAGAGGTACTAGCGAAAGAGCATAATCAATTGTTGCCTACTGTCGTGTATGAGTCGTATCTATACTCCAAAGGAGAGTATACATCTTGGCTTAGCCTAAAAAATTCCCTGGAAAGTCCATTTAAAAGAATATCATTTAGCAGAAAAAGGCACAATGCATGAATAAATTTTGAACTACTCGAGAATAGAAAATAGGAAAAGAGTTACATTAATTTCAACATCATTATAAGCCTAAATGGTGCGTATTGTTTTGTATGAGGCACTGGCAAACTCCAGATGAGAGTATACCTTGGTCTAGCTTAGAAGTTTTCGTGAAATGTCTATTGGTGTTTTAACATGTGTTCAAACTTCTTTATGGGCCTGATTGGTTACCTGGCTTAGTTGAAGCTTGGCTACGAGTTAGCCATGGCCAGTGTTAGCCTGGCTACGATAGTACTTGACCCTCATGTTTGGTTGGTGTGCTTGTCTAAGCCTGGCTTGCGAAGCCTGCGTTTGGTTAGCTGGCTTTCATTGGGTATGGTCACCTTGTTTTTATGTGGTGAGTTTATCGTATCATACATCAAATACTTTGAAATTATCTCTCCAAATTCTTTCTTTTGTGCATGACGCGTAATAATATACAAACTAGTAATTACCATTCTAGACATTGATGTTAATTATTTATTGCATAAATAAAAAAATTAAAAAATATAATGAAGGACTAGCCAAAGCCAATTCCACCGTGACAAAAAAATGAAACGGAAAGAGAGGCAGGCAAAAACCACAAGCTCCTATCCTTATCTGTTTCTTTCGAGCGAGATATTTTCTCCTTCCCCTCTCTCTGGCCGTCTCTCATCGATCTCTGCGCCTAATCTCTTTGCTCCACGATGTTCGCCATCCCTCATCGGCAACTAGAAGTCCTCCCCTCGCTAAGCTGCTGGAGCTTCGCATCCTCCGTGTCCGTTGGTGCTGCGCCGCCACCGATACAGCAACCGTTGCGGCGCCGTCGAGATGGATACCTCTGATTCTGGTGGAGCAGCACCAGCAGCTTGAAGGACCTGGGCACCGTGGAGTTCGACGGGTAGGGCGGTGCGCTGGCGCTGCGAATCAGTGGTGTAGCGGAGGAAGGTGAGCCTTCCGATGGGGATCCCAATCCTCATCAGTGCTCGATGCCTCCTCTTTCTGCTCATGCTTTGCCTCCTCACACTCTCCGTGCACCTCAACGGCGGCCATGGGAGCAGCGGATGATGGGGGGCCGGCGCGCGAGCGGAGCGGGCGGTGCGCGTTTGGGCGGTGAGGCGATTCCTTCACATGAGCCAGCGAGAGCTAGTGCAGCCTGCATAAGCCGAAAACGCAACCTCATCGTGTTTCCGGTTATGCAGGCCGTACGAGGCTTTTTGGCCCGTCGGAGCCTGGCTAACAGTTAAGCAGGCATCCAAACAATCGGAGGATGCACTATCAGAGACTGGCTGGCTAGGTTCTTAGCCAGGGAACCAATCACGCCCTATAAGATAAAACATCTTACACAACACCTATTACTTTTGTATGAGTCTTCTACAAGTTCCAGAGGAGGGTACATATGAGTCTTCTACAAGTTCCAGAGGGGCATGTTGTGTTTGCATGAGCTGTATGCAAATTGTGGAGGAGCAAGTGCATAATTGGTTTGGTCTATAAGATTTTTTTTTCAAAAAGCACATTGATATTTTAGCATACTTTCAAACTTCTTTATAACTACAAGAGACACCAACCTACACACGTTTGTGCTTTGTACTAAGTTCACAAGCATATCCACCTTTTGTATTCCTACATCTTTCTACATGTTTAAGTCAGGATATATTTTTTTGCTAACTCTTCCTTGTACGCATGTTTTGAAAATTTAAAGTGTGTTTTGCATAGAAAAGGTCATTTATGTGTGAGTCATTTGCAAATTATAGAGGATCAGAGCATATATTGGCATGAAAGATTTACCCAAAAGTTGTCTATATTTCAAACTTCTTGAGAAGAGATGTTGGTAGAAGAGAGTGTTTTGTTAAGTTCATGCAGTTGCTCACTCTTTCTTTGCTACTTATGCCCTTCCAAGCCTGTAAGGCATGCACCGTTTTGTACAAGACATGCATCAATTTATTATATAAGTTCAGAGTTGAAGTATGGGGAGTTGTTGTTGTTGGCAATATAATATCAGATTGGGGAGGAAGGTCGGAATTAGCAATTGATAAAAAAGAAAGGATATGGGCTCGCGTGAGTAGAAAACAAAAGATATCCATTTTAGTTCTATCATCAGCTATGGGTTCAAATCTAAGAGAAATTTTAGATAATGTTTCCTACCCCGAAATTTTCTTGTCTTTCCCGAATGCTAAAGAGAAGAAGAGGATTGAGTCAAAAGAAAAAGCTATTTTGGAGTTTTATCAACAATTTGCTTGTGTAGGTGGGGACCTAGTATTTTCGGAGTCCTTATGAGAGGAATTACAAAAGAAATTTTTTCAACAAAAATGTGAATTAGGAAGAGTTGGTCGACGAAATATGAATCGGAGACTGAATCTTGATATCCCTCAGAACAATACATTCTTGTTACCACGAGATATATTGGCCGCTACGGATCATTTGATTGGAATGAAATTTGGAACGGGTACCAAAATATGCTAAATTCCATTGCATATGTATTCCTGTATCTTTCTATGGTCAAATAAAGATATATCATTTTGATATTTTGTTTCCTTATATGTATGTTGTACAAGCCATGCATCAATTTATTACATAGGTTCAGAGTTGAAGGACGGCGAGTTGTTGTTGTTGGCAACCAAAAGGATGCTAAATTCCATTACATATGTATTCATGTATCTTTCTATGGTCAAGTAAATATATATCATTTTTGTATTTTGTTTCCTTATATGTATGTTGTGGAATTGTGAAGTGTGTCTATATTTTGCAGGGGGGCATTTATATGTGAGCCATTTGCAAATCTAGAGAACCTTATAGTAAGTTTGGCATAAAGTATTTTCTAGGAAGTCATTATGTCTTTTTCAAAACGCTTAAGATGCAAGAGTGTCATGTGGTGCCGTTATTTTGTTGAGTTCATGCTATCCATAGTTATGTTTTCTCACTATTTCTATCCTTCGAAGAGTGTAAAATATGCACCAGACATATATGGATCAATTTGTCCAAAAACCTTCCCTTTATGTTTCATATATGCCGTTAGATCCACTTAGCTTTGTTCGAAGCACATTTTGTTTCATAGAGATACACCCAGGTTGTGATGTGGCAAGTTGTGATCGGTAACCAAACGTAATAAGCTAAGTTCCATTGCACAACACTATTACTTTCTTCCTAAGCTATGTGAAACCTATAGTTAATTTTGATTTTGTGGTGGACACTCAATCATGTCATAAATGGTTAAGCTTGTACTGTAATAACTTGCAAAATACTTTTCTATTTTACTCATGATATATATAGCCTTTGCAACATGTATATATATAGTTTTTTTCATACACGAGTGTCATTGTCGGACCAGCCCACCAAGTCGGCCCTAAAATTAATGAGGGCCATGCGTGGATTCAGAAAAGCTGGAGCAATCGGCCGGGGGCATTGACTGGAAGGGTTATTGGCAAATCTGCATAGCCCCGAACCCATGATGGTTCTCTATGGCTCCACCAGGTTTGTCTCTTAGTTTCAAAGGTTGGACTTGAGCAGTTTTGCTTCATAAAGGATGCTGGTTGTACCATCTCTCCTACTAATTATAACGATAATTTCAACAATAATCGAAGTCCTATCAATTGATGTGCAATCTAGCTTCATGAGTATGTTTTTACTCTGCCACGGGGTTACTATGTCACTACCACTATGAGAGAATATACCTCATAGATCTAAGCTAGCCAATAAACTGGCTAATAAGAAAAATATTGAAGCCCATACATATGCAGTTCACTCAGGTGGTATTATATAGAAATTTTGTTTGGAGAAAAAATGTTTCACTTGCAGTAAGAAATTTTCTTTTGATAAAAGTATATAGCCATATATGGCATTAAAATGTGGATAGAAAATGTCGCCAATGTACATAGCTTCTTCCATATACCGTGAAATATTATGGTTAAGCAATTTTCATGTCCAACTCGCTATTTTTTAGATCAAGTTTAGCATAGAGAGCATCATATTTGTAGAGAGAAGCCAACGTTTTCTCTCTCTCTTTGAGATCAAGAAGGCACAATGTTTTGCATCACGGAACATTGTGCGGAAACTTCTTTTGGCCAAAGATCGACGTACAGCAAATCATACGTATGTACAGACCGAATGCACAAATTCCGACCGTTAAGCAAGCAAGACCCGATCCAGACGAGGATGAACAAATTGGGGGGCCTTGTTTAGTTCCAAAACGGAACTCCCAAATACACTATGCAAAAAGAAGATTCTCCGTCACATCAAAATATCATAACATGCATGGAGTACTAAATATAGATAAAATCAAAAACTAATTGCGCAGTTTTGTTGTACTCTGCGAGACGAACATTTTGAGTCTAATTAATCAATTTTTGGATAATTTTTCACAAATACAAACAAAATGCTACAGTAGCGCAATGATTACGAAGTGACATCTTACTCCCAAATTCAACCTCTCAATTCTAACATGTAAACAAGGCCCGGGAAGAAGAAATTTTTTGTCAACAGGCCGGACGACCAGCGCCTGCTCACTACAATTTGATACGGCCGTGTCGTTGTCAGTCACATTCAGTGCCCCCCGTCCGTTCATCATCATATATATATATGCTCCCCCGTTTCTGGCCTGATCACCAATGGATGCAAATGGCTCGATCCCTCTCCCGGAATGGGCCGACGATGACCTCTGCTGGGTTTAATGCCATGGTGTTGTTGCATGGTCTGGAGCTAGCAAGACGACGATGACAGTGATGGAGGGGCGGGCAAGCTAGCCAGCAGTGGGTATGGATGGATGCATGTCATATCTGCCATGGGTGGGCGACATGCATGGGCTGAGGCCGAGCGCCACGCCGGCCGCCATGGAGTCCAGAAACAAGCTGGCAGCTAGTAACAGCAGGGATCTTGCTTGCATTGCATTGACTGGGCGGAGACCTCGAGTCTGGCTTCGCTTGCATGTCTGATGTCTGTTTGTGTGGTCTGCAACCAGATCCCAAGGTACCATAATGGTAGGGGGAGGCCGGGAGATGCTTCCCTCCTCACGGCATGGTATTGCAACAAGTACACGGAGAAAGCAACTCAATAAGAGAGTGTTTGCTATGTTTTTATGATAGTTAGATTGTCGTGAGTTTATAAGGGCAAGAACAATTGTTAATATACACAACGAGCGTTAATCGGTCCTCAGTGTGTCTGCAAGTGCGATCAGTTGTTTCCAGCACTCATTTTTTAGTAGTAGTCGCTACGAGCATTAGTTTTGCATCGGCATTGGCACATCAGCTCTTTAGCTGTAATGGGTGTGATCGACTGCAATGGCTGCGGCTTATTTGGCTTGCAACGGTGTCAACTGCCGATCAGCTGCAGCTCAAGCTAGCTTTACTTACTGCTGCAGTGCTGCAGGTTCTTTCAAACACAAGCTGTGTGATTTGACAGAGGAGCCGAGGATAGGAGTGTGTGTGTAGGAGGAGCAGGACAATCAAAGGCAATGCCCGCACTTTTCAACGTGCGGCACTGTGTGATTTGACTTTGGGAGCCCATCCCTCCCTGACTCCCTCGAGCTGCAGCTGCTTGCTTCTTCCTCGTGGGCTCCTGTCTCTCTGCCCGCCGGCCGGCGTGCACGCAGCCGCAGGTGCAGAGGAGCTTTTGCTTTCTTTATTTATTTCTTTATTACTCCGGAGTATTTATATTCCGCCTCCGCCGTCCCGGGCTCCGAAGTCTGTCTGATCCCATCCCATGCCATGCCATGCCATGCCATGCCATGCCTTTCTTCGCGTCCTCTTGCCGTCAGTTCAGAGCTGAACACGGATGCTCCTATTGTTATTGTATATATTCAGTTCTTCAGGTTCACACCGAGAGTCGTCTCCGGGATAATGTTATGGATTCATCGATGCGTCGTCATGGACTCATGGTACACCCCCTAGGTATGGTGCATTGGCATTGCATCATGTCCGTCCCTGCTCTGCTCTGCTGAAATACAGAAATGGCCGACGCCTGAAAATGGTGGACACTTTGCAGCAACACTCATGCAGTGCTGGTGCAGAGGTTCAGGTCCCTCCGGGCTCCTCTTCTCTGCCAGCGTGATGGACGGAGGAGGCATGGGAATTTCATGAATCTCTGAACCTGAAAGAAAGGGAGAATGGAGTTTGTAGCTTACAAGGGAAATTACAGTACAGGACAAGTATAGGATTGCAGATTTGTAGTGCAGAGCACGGACTTGGGCCGAGGTAAGCGAAGCTGCAGCTGGGCCACGCAAGCAAATGCATGCAGATGGGCCTGGGAAGGCATGCAGCGTCTTCGCCTCGTTACGGCTTCGCTTCGCCTACAAGTGTCTTCTCGCCCACGGCCCACCACCACTCGTGAAAGTGTATGAACATGGGCCCTACAGCTAAGGGCGCGCGGGCGGGCGGCTCGGCCCATAATGAGCCCATTAGGGTTCTCGCCCCTGCCCCCTGGTTCCCGGGCCACCTTAGTATGCAACCTCTCCCTTTACCAAAAAGAAGAAAAAACTCCACGTGATTCTCCCCGCTCGCCCCCGCCGCCGGCCGCCGCGTCCTTCTCCGCCCTTCGCTCCCGCCGCCGCCGCGGACGCCGAACAATCTCCTCGAGGCCCGCTTGCAGGTTGCAGCCATGGCGAGTTCTTCTTCCCCCATCTTCTCTCTTCCCTAGCACTTCTCAGCGGTGGCGGCGGCAGCCCAGCCGTTGGAGGCGCAAGCAGGCGCGGTTGGAGGTGCGGGCGCAACGCTAGCGAGACGCGTTCGCGCGGTGTCGACGGGCTGGGAGAGATGCGTTCGCGCGGTGTTGGCGAGCTGGGCAAGCAACTGCGGCCAACAGAGCAAGACGCGCGTGCCGACTTGCGCGAGGTTCAACCGGCGGGTGGATTGTAGTTTTACCAATTTGATTTCTTGCAAGCATATACTGTTGGCTTGTTTGTAATGCTCTTTGCTGTCCGACCTATCAGTGATTTGAATAAACTTACTGTCTTTTTGCACTGGTCATTGATGATTTCTCTACTGACGGAGGGCTGATTTTACTTCGCTAAAAGCTGAACACCGAACCGATTAAACAGAACCAAAACACCCGAACCAACCTGTCGGTTCTAACTGATTGCCCAGCCCTAGTTGGTCCTGTCCATGTGTTGGACAATTCCAAGTCAATTGGTTCAGTAGATTATGGTGCATTTCTTTTCCCAATTTGTTAGCTATGGTGTGAGCCATCTTTAGTTGTGGCCATCCATTAGAAAGCACACACATTGTTGTTCAGTTTCTGATGTCTTTTATACTTTGATTTGAAGTAAAATATGATGGTACACATTTCATTGTTTGTTAATGACGCCTCTCATACTTGCAGAACACCGGTGAGACAGCTTTTGCCCTCATGAATGCCGACGAGGAAGGCGAGTCGGCGCTTCAGCTACTGTGTGATGCGGACCCGACTCTCTTCCTCTCCCCGTCCACGGACCTTGCTGCCGCTGCCCGCGCGGCCTCACGGCACATCTACTCCTCACTGGTGCCATTCTCCCCCACGCAGCCGCCTCTGCACCCTACCCTCCTAGCGGACCCTGCCTTCGATGCCGAGCAGATTTGGTCCCAGATTGAGCTGCTTGCTCGCCCAGTCCTCCCCCACCTGCGCCGCCAGATCCGTTGCCTCGAGCAGCAACCCTTGTCACAACCACAGGCGTCTCTTCCTGTTCCTGAAGAGGCTCCAGCTGATGCCGAGGAGGAGCAGTTGGAGGAGGACGGACATGATAGCGAAATGGATGAGTTGAAGGCGGAGTTGGATGAGACAGATAACGATGAGGAATTGGGCGAGGAGGAGGAGGAGGAGGAGGAGGAGGAGGAGGAGGAGGAGGAGGAATTGGATAGGAAAGGAGGGAGCTGGAAAGGTTTGGAGGACAAGTTCCTGAAGATAGGTGAGATGGCGGAGTTCCTGGATAAGGGGGATGAAGACGAGTATGGTGGCGGTGCCAACCAAGGAGCGAAGAAGGCAACGAAAAACTGGATGGAGGAGAGTGATGATGAGGGTGAGGACAGAGATGAAGATGACGAAGATGACGATGATGAAGGTGAATTGGATGTAAGGATTTTCTTCTTTCTCTCTCTGTATCTCAATTGTAGCAAGATAATGATAACCTTTGTTTCTTTATATTAGGAGAAAATAATTATATAGAGCTCAGAAAATTCAGCAAAAAAAAATCAGAGACATTCGTGCATGAATTTATCGTCTCTTATAATGTTCAATATCATAATTTTTATGTAACCATGTTAGTCCGGATAGTTTTCTTCTTTGGCATACTGATGATGTTGTTTGACTATAGTTGGAAGATTTTGAGGATGACGATGAAGAGGACGAAGGAGAAGGCGGTGGGAGTATAATGTAAGTCTAGCTTTGTCAAGTATGCTATTGTGATAACTGCAAATCATTTTGGATTAGACACTTGTAAAAAAACAATGAATACATACTGGGTTATGTTAATGTTAGTTTTACTATTGTGACATCATTTTTGAGAAGCTTGGTAATTTTTTAAAATGGGAGTTGCTTTCATTGGATAAAATGATGGATCATATTTCTTTGCTACCTTATCGTTTCTTATATGGCTGACTGGGCTTGCTTGATAAATTTCTGAAAGGACCTTGATGTCACCTAGAGGGGGGGGGGGTGAATAGGTGAATTTGCAAATTACAAACTTTTTCACACAGTTAGTACAGAAACCGGTCTGACCGGTCAGACCGCTTTCTTGAAAGCGGTTAGACCGCTTTACCAAAGCGGTTAGACCGGTTTTCCACAGAGAAAACCAACTATGTAAATTAACCCCCTCTACAAGTTCTAGCACAAACCAAACTTGGTGATGGGCTCCTATAGATGATAACTAGCAGGTCCATTTAGTCCCTGCACACAAGTAGAGCACACCCAAGTAGAACGATGCGGAAGCGAATATAAATGCTAGAATTGAGCTTGTGAAGTAAAACAAGAGACAAGGATTTGTTTTCCCGAAGTTCGGAGTTCACCGCTGCCACCAAGGCTGTCACAAAGACACGATGAATCCTAGTCTCCGTTGAGGGCCTACGAAAGGCGGGCTTATCCACTCCAAGCCACTTTCCTCGGTTCCACTAACCTTTGACCCTTTTCCACGAAGGAGGCAAGGCCGGCCTTTACAACCAATCCGTGGCTTGCCACACTCACGGTAGCTCACCGGCGACACCTAGCCGTCTAGGAGGATCACCTCCAAGAGTAACAAATGCTTCAATTGGTTGCTAAACTCCACAGGAAGTGCTCAAGCTATGGATATGCTCTTGGTGGCTGCAGATAGCTCACTCAATCTTTCTATAGCTCATACACAAAGCATCCCTCAACCCAAATCCAAAGATATGAACTAAATCAATCAACTCTCACAAAGAGAGGTTTGGGGAGAGCTTGCTGGTGCTTGGAAAGGCTCTAGGCGTGCAAGAATGGCAGGGGAACCAGCAGCCCTCAAAGGAGAGGGCCAAGGGGTATAAATACCCCAATCCCAAAAACTAGCCGTTATAGCCGTTGGAAACCGGTCAGACCGGTTTCCCAAACCGGTCAGATCGGTTTGGGTCGACTCAGCACACTTGAGTCTCAAAAGACTCCACTCTCAAGGCTATCTCACATGGGTTGATCTATGAGCACTTTTGGTGTTGTCAAACAACTAATGTTGCATCCCTCTTGATAGTACGACATTCCTAAACTCAAGATTAAAACAATAAAGAAATCTTCCACTTGAGCTTTTATGTCTTGATTGTTGCCATACTTGGTCATTCTCAACTTTGAGGGCTTCAACATCTTTATATTGCTGAGCAAATCCAACTTGAGCCAATGGCTTAGAATTTCCGAGTATATCCAATTCATAAGCCATTTCAATATATGATCAATAGAGAATTAGATGCATTGCATAGCTTCACTCGGTAAGGCTTGATTAGTGAATAGAGATCAAACTATGATGCTAGTCTTCACCCTAGCAAAGTCCCTCGGCAACAAGACCAACTTGCCCTTCTCTTTGCTTGGTACCTGGACACGACCATCTAGTTTAATCCCTTTCACCATATCTAGCCACATTAAGATCCACTTTGTATTGCATCATCATGAATACCACACTGAAATCCATGTCTTCTATTAGCTTGAAATATCATCAATATTGTTTTGTATGTTGTCTTGTATGTTTTCTTTGGTAGATAACTTGTCCATAAGCTTCCATGCACTTGAGACCATATAATATCGATATAATCATGTCTCAATTTGAATATACCCATAGCTATGGACCAAGCCCAAAGAAATCCTAATTTCTTCAAATAATTTATCCCAAAACCTTTGACAAGTATCTTATCAATGAGACCAACCAATTTGCATAAGACCATGTCTCATTTATTACTTTCACACACTTGTCATTGTATTGCTTAGTTGTATGGGATCACACTCACTTGTTTGCTCTCATGTCATTTATACCAATAATAAGCACATATTCTTTTCAACAGGTATATTATATGAATGTCCATACGAATAAAACCCTGCTCATATACTTAAGCAAACAAGTTAAATACAAATCATGTTGTCATCCAAAATCACCAAAACATATAAGTGCCTAGATGCACTTTCAATTTCATTTCATGAAATAAAGCCATACTAGATATCTGGATCCTCTTGTTAATAGCTTATGAAGGTGCAGAAACAGAAGCAGAAGAAGCTAATTTTCTTTACATTGTTCTTAGCGTGCATATATTTGTCCAGCAAACCTTTCTAAATTTCCTTAGATTGCACAAATCGAACAAAGCATAGCCACTGTGTTAATAGGTACACATTTTCAGATATAATAGCATTTTGCGTTGTAATCTGAACTGCAAAGGGTATTTTCAGGTACAAAGATTTTTTTATGAAAGGGCATAACCAGCAAGCCAAAAAGAGAGATGGTTCCACAAAGAAAGTTCAATTCAAGGATGAAGCACATGAAATTGAACTAGATGGAAGCGAGATCAGTGATGGAAATGTTTGTCCCACACTAGATATACTTGTTTTAGTTGAACCATACACACATACTAGTTTGTCAATGTTCTTTTTTCCCCTTTCCACAGGAAGAACAGGGTCTCTCAACCCATGAAAAGGAGCGTTTGAAGATGCGTACTCAAATAGAGCAAATGGAGAAAGCTAACCTTGAACCTGGTACTTGGACTATGCAGGGAGAGGTAATAAAAGAATGTATTTTGTTTTACTTTTGACTATGCATATTTCTAAACTTATAACATCCCGTTGATGATAATTTGATATCATTTCAATTTTAAATAAACTAAATAGTTATTTGTAGGTTACTGCTTCAAGCAGGCCCATAAACAGCGCCCTAGAAGTGGACCTTGATTTTGAGCACAATGTAAGACCTGCCCCAGTAATCACCGAGGAAATCACAGCTTCTCTTGAAGAGATGATAAAGAAAAGAATTGCAGAGGTACATGTTGTGTTTTTGCATTTTGTCCCTGTCCATGGTGTTCAGCTTCAGCTATATTGTGTAGTAGGGTTACTTGCACTGGTAAATTCTGAGGACTAGTTTGAGGTCACTTTCTATGTTTCTGTTACTAAGGTTTAGATTTTCTTTCCTGTTTTTTTACAGGGTCATTTTGACGATGTTGAGAAGCCTTCTCTCATTCCATCTAAAGCTCCCAAGGAGCACAAGGAACTGGTATAGTAGCTAGAATTATTACATGGTAGTCATAAGATAACTGTGCTACTGATATCTTACTATTGTCAATATTGTTTCAATAGGATGAAAGCAAGAGCAAAAAGGGTCTTGCTGAACTCTATGAGGTTTGCACTGCCATAATTTTTTTTGGTTTTATATCCAAACAGATTGTAATTAGGATAAGTGTTAAATCTATTAATTCTTGTTTTCTTGTTCTTCCAGGATGATTATGCACAAAAAGCAGGCATTGCACCTGCCCCTCTATCTATTTCAGATGAACTAAAGAAAGAGGTGAGTCTATTCACTCCTTACAAGGATACAAGGAGAGTTGTGTTTATCTATTGAAAGTAGTCTTCCCTTGATCTAAATTGCTGTTAACAACCCAATACTACATTTATATCGTTTTGAAAGCAAATGTCTTTGAAAGAACAATCTTTCAGTGTCTTGTCTTGTCTTGTCTGTGAATCATGGCAGATGTTAATATTCTCATCTTCCTTAACAGGTTCTTATACCCTTCTGCTTATTTTGATCACTGCAATATCACTATCTGTGTTTGTAGTTTGGCTTTGTGATAGTATGCAAGATTATTTTCTTAATATCGAGAACTTAGCTGTTGGCAGTGGTGATTGGCAATAGTTTATTTGCTGTTGGCCATGAAATTGCCAGTCAATTATAGTTGGGCTATTGGACCATTTTCAGGAGGTTTCAAATTACTTTGTTTCGATAAACGAGAAGAATTTCATTATTATGCTACAGTTTTGTTTCAACGAGCATATATATGCAGATAAAACTTGGTGCATTACATTGACCATTATTTGGGGTGGAAATGTGGAATTCTTACGTTAGTCATGTTGTTCTTATGTTTATGTTTTGTTCAATCACCCTGTTGATGCTATATGTATTTTTCCGTTGTGATTATATTCATGATTGCCAACTTGATATTCAATGTTAGCTAAGCTAAGTGATGTGTACTGTTAATGATTAACTTCCTGTCCACCCAGGCAAATACTTTATTTAAGAGGATATGCTTGAAATTGGATGGACTATCACATTTCCACTTTGCTCCAAAGCCGGTAAGGGTAACTTCAGAATCCATGTGTGCAAGCTCAAATTTTTTCGCCGTATGATTCCAAGTTTGGTCCTTTTCAGGTCATTGAAGATATGTCTGTACAAGCTAATGTGCCGGCCTTAGCAATGGAAGAGGTACAAACACCCTTCACTTTTTCCTGTGATGTCCACTCTATCATAGCATTTTGTGTAGTGACACTATCTCTGTCTTGCAGATTGCACCTGTAGCTGTTTCTGATGCTGCAATGCTTGCTCCTGAAGAAATCTTTGAAGGAAAAGGCGATATTAAGGAAGAGGGGGAACTTACACAGGGTGAGCGCAAAAGAAGAAGAGCCAACAAGAAAAGGAGATATGCAGGTAATTCTTCCTAGGCCTTTCAGAGAACAGCTTTTCGTCTCTCATTCACTCTATGGCTTTTTGTTTCCCAATACTGAGAATTGTGTTTAACTTGCTCAGTCATCTGTTCAAATTGAGCATAAAAATGATTTTTGTTTCCCCTGTTCTTTCGAAATGCAGGATCACACAAGGAGATGCCAGCCAAGTTGCAGAAAGATTAGACTCAATGTTTGAGGAGCAAGGACTGCCTGCATACCACTGTTCTGTCCTAAATCACCGAATATTGAGTTGGAAAGGGGTCCAAGAGCGGCAGCTACAAAATTTCCAACTTTCATATTGTATACCTTACAAGTCTGTGCTTGTTTGTCACATGATTAGGAAAGTGCGAGTGTTTTGACTTGTTGAAGTGTAATTGTGAGGTTGCTGGTGGGGAGTTCGTGTTTTCAAGCTCTTTACAAAGTGGTAGTGAAATTTCAGAAATTAAGCTGATAGTGAAATTTCAGAAATTAAGATGATAGTGAAATTTTAGAAAGTTCACAAATTACGTTAATTTGTGCTAAGGGCGTGTTTGGTTGCTTACTAGTTTTGTCACACATTTTTGACTAAGTTGGCTAACCTTACTACCTTAGTCTTTCCGGGAAAGGAAAAATGACTAACCCTTGGAAATGTTAGGCAAGAAATTTGACTCTAACAAGTGGGCCCAGATGCTAAGAAATTAGTCAGAATAAGTTGTGGCAACGACCAAACATGCCTATTAATACATGTTAGTTTTGTATGGTATGTGCTTCGACCGCTTTGTATTTGTTTCTTTGTGAACGTTTTTGTTTCCAGGTGTCAGCACATTGGTGTGATTTGACCTAATTTGTATGTGTGAAACTTCAGTGGTGCACTTGGTGGCTCATATCAATAGGATTGTATCTGTTTTGTTTCTGAAGTTCTTTGATTCTTTGATCCATTTTAAAGGATTTGTCATGGGTACTCATGGCATCAGCTTTTGAATGGGCAAGTCTTGCATATTCTCTGTTGTTGCCTTCTGAACCGGAGCACCCGAAGCTTCCACAAGAAAATTCCTTGCCAAATAACTTTGAGATGGCTCAATTTGCTTTTGAAGTGGTTCATTGTAGCTTGTTTTCACTAGGGAGACTTGAGGAATATTTCCTTCTATTTTGGCAGCTCTGTTTCTCTGAATGGGGTTGTAGCTTTGGCTCTTGATTATGAAAATGCTCTGGAAAGTCATTCAGAAGATATGGATGTTGGTTCTATTTGCGAAATTCAAAAGATTATTTTGATGAGAAAATGCATTTGAAGGGTAACCTTGCAGAAAGCACATATTTTTTGCCAAAGTTTCATCGTTTTGGAATAACCTTGGTCCATGCACATTGAATAGATTGGCAAATATTCTAGATCAATCTGTCAGGTATTCTGTATTTCAGATGAGAGACATGTGGAAAGGACAGCAGTCTTATGTTCTGAGTGGTTGGTGAAAATATTGAAGCCTATCTGTCTTGATGATATAAACTTGCTAAGAATGTTTGATCTTTTGGTATCCAAGGGAGAATATTGGCCGCTCTGGTTGAAGCCAAGTTTACAAAATAGGCATGCATGTCAGCATGTGTGAAGGACCAGTTGGAGCTGGTTATTACAGATGAAATTGTAAGAGTTCCTTTCTCTGTCTTCTCTCTCCCCATTGCCTTTGCTCTTATTTATCACAAAATATTGTGTAGCGCTTTTGTTTAGATGATGTGTCACATCTTTATGAAATATCTGAGTAGTTATTAGCTAAATGTGTCACTTATCTGTGGTACAGTGGTAGACGGTATTTTATCCTCAAAATTTATTTGATTTGTACTGTTCTGTCAACTCTCTGAATTGTGTCTAGAAATTATGAAATGCCACTTAACTTGTGAGAGCTCTCAGTTACTGTAGTAGCTCTGGAGAACTAAATCAATAGTTCCTTTGGTGCAGGAACTGAAACAGAAGCGGTACATTGCTTTTGTTGGTAGGCTTATTCTCAATCTTGGATTTAGTGAAGTGATTTTAAGTATTCCTGGAAATCTACGATGTGCCACATGTCTCTTCCTTGACTAGGCTCAGCATGGAAAAGAGGAAGTGCACTCAAAACATTCTTGCCTTCTGTGGTTCAGTGCATGAAAGAGGAATCACGTGTTGAGGTTAGCATTGCGTCCTTGTTGCTTGACACTGTTAGGTGGCGCCCTTTTATGCATGAGAATTGTCAATGGGTTTTAATTCTTGGCATCTTTCTGTCAATGACTCGATAAGGTTGAGGAAATTCAAGACCATTTTCTCCACACTCTTGTGGCTTGTTATATATTGTACTAACACCAAGGATGGTCTTTGGAGAGAATCTGACGCACTTGTATATTTTGATTAACGGTTGAGCAATTTTTTATGGGCTTAACAGTAAACATAAAATGTCTGAAGGTTCTTCCCTTTGATGAGTATTGAGTTGGTTTGAAGTAGCCATTTTTAGTCTGTCATCCATCCCAATGGAAGTACCAGTGCAAGGTAGGCTTAATTACAATTCTCACTAGAAACTCAGGTACAATATTACCTTTACAAACATGTAATATGATTTTTTACTTTGTCAGATATTGAGTATTGGATGCTAGTGGTGCTGTCTTGCTTCCTGTTGAGCATAACTGGAACTGAGGGATTGGTAGTTATGGTTGAGAGAGACACATCAGTGATGCAGAGATGCCATAGTGCTGACTCTCTCTATAATGGCACAGCTTCTACATTGTTCACTAGTGAAACTGTGATGTCAAGGACTGGGGGTGAAATGGACGGTATGCTGGACAAAACTTATGGAGAATGATTGGCATTTTGTGTTCCGCATGGTATTCAAGCGTTTTGAATCATCTGCTTTGCTTGTGGAATAAATTACAGATGGCACAAATGATGCCATAATAAACCTGGTATCAACTGAAGATGCCTTGGAGAAGCTTAAGTGGTTTGCACTACAAACAAGTTAACATTAAGCCTTGCGGAATCTTCTCTGGTTACATTGTGTCACCTCAACCATCTTGGTTATCTCCAAGAAGCAGGGGACTGTGCTCAAGTGAAAAGCCTTGGCGAAGCTTAAGTTTGCAGCTTATTAGATCAGATGACTATGCTGATGGTGGAGAGTGTCCTTCGTTTGTAGGCTTCTGGGGTCTCAGAGAATTGTAAAATCCTTCTGTGAAGAGGCTTCTGTAAAGAATGCTTTCACCACAGATTAGGTCCGTTGAAATGTGGGGACTTAACAAGGGTCCAGTCAGTGGGCTGTATTCAAAGGTTGCTACATACAAAAGGAGTTGACAGGAAGTCAGGAATTGATCTTGTATACCCCAACTGTTGCCCCTGCGCCACGTCGATGTTGAATACAAAAGAAGTTTGGGTATCATTGAAGTGAAGTGCAGAAAATAGTTGCTTTCCCTTGCGTCATTCGTTTCTTCTAGACATGCATGTTTTCTGGCACCGTTCAACCGTTCGTGTAAATGAAGGTAAATGAAGCGCGTGTGAATGTAGTGCTCAGCGTTACAAAGGCTGAGGACATTCGTCACTAAGCCCAACGTTTTTTTTTGGACACCTGTCTCCAAGCTCTGGGGTGCTGGAAGAGACCTGCGACTCGGAGTTCTATGCCCATTGCAAGCTCCATGTTTTCTTTACACAACCGCACTGGCTTATAGAATTGCTTGACGATGACAACCGCACTGGCTAGTAGCACGGCTTGATGGTGCCACATACCATGACAACTTGACAAGTGGTCCCTGCGGGTAAATCCGTTAAGTTGATGCAGCAATTTTTCAACAGAATTCCGAAAGGTGCTGGCTCCAGTGTCAGAATCATGGCAGAGGACTAACGGTTATTGTTGGACAAACAGATCAAGATCGCCAGCATTTTCTGAGCTAATCACAGTATATTCAGCAGTTTTATTCTCTTCTTTGTACGACTTTTAAGATCTGCTACGCAGCAACGGCGGTCAAATGCCACAATCAGAACTCGGCTAAAAACAAGGACCGTGCTAACCCCGAGAGCGCGGCCCCGTCGTCCTCGTTGTCTTTGCCCCCGCCGCCTCCCTCCACCATCGGCCCTGGCGGCCGAGCCGTCGCCCACCACCTGTCTTTACGCTAATCCCTCCTCCGCCGTCTCCAACGCCGCCTCCTCCGCCCCGGCTCTGACGGCGCCGCGCCGCTTCCGTCAACTGTCGCCGCCATGCTAACCCGCCGATCGTCGTCTTCTTCGTCGCCTCATTCCTCCCCCACCGTTGGTACCGCCCACCGGGCGTCCTCCACCGCCCTGGCCAGCGATGCCATCACCGCTTGGCCCTCCGCCCGTCGCCGCTGCCACCGCCGGCCCGGCCGCTGCCCCAGTCACCTTTTCTGGCCGCCAGTGAGCTCCGACCCCGGTAACTTCGGGCCCCTAACCCCGGGGCACTAACCCGGTCGGCGGCTTAGAGTTAAGCGCGCTCCACGATAAACGTGACCGGTTGCGGCTTAGAGTTAACATAAAAACAAATCTATGAACATAACCATTTTCCGACAACTGAAAAGATTACACTGCCTTTTTTTTACGCCATGAGGAATGAGGATGGTCAGTCGCAGACACGTATAGAGGTGTCCTTCTACTTGAACTTTTCAGTCAGTCCATGCAAATTAATCTAATCCAAACAAATCATACATGATATATTCATTTTTTCCAGGATTAAACATCACTATCGTCTTGCATCAGAAAATATAGCTGAAACTTTGGGTGCCAGTTCAATTCAAAATATGGAAGAATCTTGTTCCACCAGTCGGGATAAATTTCATGGGCAGTATCAATGAACATCTGTGACGACACTATACAGTCCATGAACTATATCCATAACAGAAAAGATCTGAAATAAAATCATTGTCGGGCAAACAATTATGAAATAAAAGGCCGATGACGATTGTGTTTGGGAGTTGTGTCCATTCTGATGATCAGATCGCCATTTCCCACTGCGGAAAGAAGCGTATAGTAAACTCAGGATTGTTTCCGGGGAAGACACGTAGACCTCCTGCGTGTTCGAGAAAAAATTCGGATGATTGGATCGTCATTTCAAGAAGCAATAGTAAACTTTTGCAGGATCGCATCACATTAGTTGCTTGTTTCCTGGGAAGATCGAGCGGATCACATCACAATCGTCGAATTCAGCAACGGCAAATTACCCAAAACAAAATCCACGCTCATCTTAATAAAGTACAATTTCTTTCTTTTTGAATAAATGAAAAATCTCTTGTGAATCAAATTATAAAGGGATGAAGGAACAAACAAACAAGGCGATCAATCAACAACGTACAATAATACTATCGCGTTGCATTGGTTTGTGTTTATATATATAGATATATATCGTCGTAGCTTAGCGCCTCATCCTCCTCCTCCGTCGCCGTGGTGAACGGCTGCTGTGCGCGACGAGCAAGGCAGGCAGGCAGGCAGGCGCTTGGATCCCCCATGGATGTGAGATCGATCAGTTGGTGTTGCGGGCGCAGCGGGTGATGACGGAGCACCCGCGGCGGTAGGGGTTGGCCGCCTTCTGCGACGCGCAGTTGCTGTAGTAGGATCGGCCGCGCTGGTTGCAGGGCACCTGGTCCGCGCGCAGCGCCGCGTAGCTGATGTACCTGTTCGTCGGCTGCCGCCCCGCCAGCGTCCGCCGCACCGCCTCGCCGGCGCCGCCGCCGGCGCCCAGCCCGAGCTCCTCGGCCTCGTCCACGCCGCACTCGCCCACGGCGCCCGAGCACTGCTTCTTCGCCTTGGACGCCGCCAGCACGTCCATCGAGGCGATGTCCGGGAAGGTGCCCGAGGACGCCGGCACGGCAAGGCACGCCGCCGTCGCCGCCACCAGGAGCGCCACCACCACGAGCCGAGCCATAATCTCACGGCTAGCTTTTGGTTTCCTTCGCTTCGATTCGCTTGCTAGGGTGATTTAAGGATGTGTCCCGCTCCCTGCCTTCTCTCTATGTGAAGGGGAGGGGAGGAGGAGGGGGGAGATGAAGAGGACGACATGGGAGGCCATTTGGAGGGGGAGGCGCTGGACGGGAGACGAATCAGGGTGGCCGCTCGCTGCCATGGACGGCCCGCGCGTCGCGGTCTTGGTGCCCAAGCTTAATTACCCTAATTTTGGGGTTTTGTTTGGATATTAATAATAATAACCAAGAAAATTTGAGTAGAATTGGTCTGTGGCAACATGTTTTTGCACACAACACCAAATCACTATCAGATTGAGAGTTCCATAGCCTCAATCTGATACTAATTTGGTGCACTAATTGTAGATACTAAAATTAAGTTGTTGGCCGTGTTGGTTATGCAGCACTTTTTTTTTGTTAGCAAAATGCATAACGTTGAATGGAATTTTTTTTCTTCGTTTCATTTTTTATGCAATTAGTTTGCTGTTAGATATAACTGGCAAATAAATAAACAATTTGCATGAATCATGGTGAAAACAAAACTAATCAAGGCAACATTCATGCATATTGACCTCTCTCTCCAAGTCCGAGCACCGACCCCTTTGGTAATGGAGATCCATAAGTTATTTTGACAATCAGCCGAACAGAACAAAAATCAAAAGTTATTTTGACGCCAACCCTAAAACTCAAGCAAAACTAAATCACCAACGAAATAAAATACAAAAGTACATGTAAGCACCATAACTATTAGAATTGAGATGAAGTCCTGGAGTCGAGAAGGATCAACAATATATATCAAACTAGAATTGCTGCTCCAACGATGACAAGGCACGCAATGACACCACCACACCACAACTTCAGGCTACTTCAAGATTTACATACATTTTATTTCTACTACTTTCAAGAGTAATCCAGGCATGGGTAAATGCCCTCGCAGGTGGTGCAGCAAAAGTGTGTTGCGGTTGGTGCCTTCATATAGGGCTCAGCATGGTATAGCTTATTTCGCCTTTCGTATCATTGATTCATTTTTATTACGTCTGCTGTTAATAAGCTTGCTTTAATTTGCTGGTATAAGGTCTCCTGAATAATTTTGCACATTCATTATATTAGAATATGTACTAATTCTACACCTGGGGGGATATAATTACTCACAAACAACAGGAGAATTGAATTGCATTTTGTCAAGGAAACGTCTGTGCGTTGTGTTCGTTCCGTTGTCTGTGTTACGGAGGAGTCATGACCACCTAAGGTTTGATATTTCAGTTAGAGATTGTAATAACTGGCAAGAAATTATAAACAAAAAAAAACTGGGGATTTGAGATAGTTTGCACGAATCATGGCAAAGAAACAAAACCAGAACAATAATGCAAGCAAACATACATGTACCTCTCCGGCCATTTTGGTTTAATAATGACAAAATAGCCAAGTTCATCATGAACTTTGTGTAAAGGGTCAAGTTAGTCCCCGAATTTTTAAAAAAGTCAATCTAGTCCATCGACTCTTGTATTTAGGTCAAACATGTCCCCGAGCTGCTGTGGCATTGTAGAGTAGCATGAACTGGAGGTAAAATATCAATTTTGCTCTTAGCTCTTACATAATGATAGGTAGAACCCATACGTTAGGATTTTTATTTTTTTACTCATATGAGCTAGAGCAGGAAGCCAACGTGACAGGCCACCTGCGTGGGTAGAGGCTCTATTATACAATTAGTATCCTAAATAGGATTTTCTTACTGTGCGATCCGATGTGAGGAGTAAATAAAAGAAAAAAATCCTAACTGTGCATCCCACATGTCATTATGCAAGAGCTAAGGAGACGAGACATTTCATCTTCAGCTCATACCACCCTGTAGCGCCACATCAGCATAGGGATGTGTTTGACCTAAAAACAAGAGTTTAGAGACTAAATTGATATTTTTAAAATTTCAGAGACTAACTTGACCATTTGTGTAAAGTTCAAGGATCAACTTGGCTATTTTGCCTTTAATAATGGAGACCCATTCATTCTAAAGATTTACATATCCCACAGGGAAGTATTTAGAAATCTTTTCCAAACAACCGAACGGAAGAAAAACAAAAGTTATTTTGATTGAATACCCTAAAACTCACAAGGAAGAAAATAATCTAAATATATCACCAACTAATAACGAGATACAATTAATCAAGTTTAATCACCAACATCGATGGTTGCATGTCCATGGAGATACGAGACTGATCGATCGACCATATCAGACTAGCACTGCTGATGCACCGATGATAAGGCACGCAAGGACGACGCCGCCACCCCTCAACGCTGATGCGGACGACGGCGACGGTGGTGACGATGTCCCGTTCGTGCCAGGCGCGGGCGCGGGCGCGGGCGCGGGCACCGGCACCGGCGACGGCGAAGAAGAATCATTCTTCCCCGAAGCAGGCGGCGGCGACGGTGGTGGAGAGGATGGACGCGGAGCAGGTGTAGCTACGGGAGGCGGCGACGACGACTTCGGCGGCGGGGCCAACGCGCGCGGAGCAGGTGTGGCAACGGGAGCCGGCGATGATGCCTTGGGCGGCGATGTCGTGTCATCGCCGCCGCTGTTGCGGACGGCGAGGACGACGACGATGAGGCGCTCGCCGGCCCTGCACCGCGCCGCATCGCTGCTGATGAAGAAGTAGGGCCCGGAGTTGTCGAAGACGAAGCGGGAGTCGCCGCCGGCGAGGCGTCGCAAGGGCTGCGTGGCGTTGCAGGCGTCGTAGTGGCTCTGGCTCACCAGCAGCACGCCGTCGGCGTCCTTGTTGTACCTGAACACTGCACGCATGCCGTGTCGTCACTCGCACGCGATCCCATCCATCCCATATCGTGAATGAAACCAGAGAAGAGAGGGAGGCGGCAGTATTTACTCACCGAGGGTGTCGTTGACCTGGAAGCGGTTGCGCTCGGCCCAGGTGTTGAAGGGCTCGCCGGGGTTCGGCGCCCACCCGCCGCGGCCGCCGACGTAGAAGTCGCGCCCATCGGCGCTGGAGCTCGCCGCCAGGAGCACGGCGAGCATAACCATCACCGCCGCTCCGGCGATCCTCCGTTCCATCGATCGCCTCGCCTGCTACGTACGTGCAAGTTCCTAGCTAGATAGCTACCAAATCTCTGATTCCTGCACCACTAGTGATGACCACTGTTAATCTATCGCGCCTAGCTTATCGATCACCGGAGGTGATTATTACCTCGCCGTCCGGCGTCGTCTAAATCTGAGGCTTGTCTCTGCAGGTCTGTGTGAATTGAATCTGTGGCGATCTTGAGGGCTGTCCATGGACTCTTGGTGTATTTATACACGAGGGATGTTACCGTTGGGGTGTGCATTGCATTAGTGAGGCAGGGAGCAATTAGCTGTGAATGGCGTTACCGATGCTGAGCCAAGGAGTTACGCCATTCCTTTACCTCCTTGACGAAGCAACCGGCTAGCAATGGCATGTTGTAACGGCGCAGTGTATTACTGCCCTGCCTTGCCCAGCCGCCGTATGTGTCCACAGACCACAGCACACAGGATGACAGGAACCAAAAAAACCGCCACAACGGTCATCAGTTTGACTGACAATAGATAGGCCTCTATGGGCCGGGATTCTTGGTAGGCTTGAATGGGCCGTCATGGCCTGCTAAGCCCAGTGGGCAAACAAGTCGGCCATTTTTCTAATTGGGCCCATGATGCAAAGCTAACAAGGAGAACAACAGCTAATCACGTGTGGGCTCCCTTTCTACTACTTGGGTCTCTGTTTTTTTTGTTTTTTTTCATTTGCTGGTTGCACACTGTTCGTTCTGCCGCGTGTGCTAACAGTGCGAGCGTACTGGAACGTACAAAAGCAAATGAAAACCGCTTCTTCCGGCTGATAAATTTGTCTCTGCACTCGTCGCGGCAGCCCGGCGATCATACGGCCATGCCGTATTGCCGTCTCTACGCTTGCTGGCACTGACAAACGGCGTTGGAATGTAAGAGGCATCAGGCATGGATCGCCATTCTCTCCCATGCTCATCAAAACCCTTGCTCGCTCCCAGCATCTGTCATCTGAATCTGATGAGTCCTCCTTTGAATCTGAAAGGGAAAAAAGAAATTGGAAAGGGGGGATTCAGTGGCAGTACAGCAACGCAACGCAGCAGAGCAAATTCCCTGGTGACTGGTGTTGCTGCCTCTGCCTGCGGGGCGCCATTAACGCCGCTCGGGCTCGGACAGTCCTCGCTCATCAAGAGTTTTAACTGTTGGCGTCTCAGAAAGGCCAGCTCAATGCGCATTGAAGGCGATGCTCCGTGGATGTGGATCTACCGGCCACCACCACCACTCCCGGCCCTCACGTCTCTGGCGGAGTGGAGTGGTGATCAAGCATTCAAGCGTTGGAGTAAAGAGTGGGATTGTAATGTAATGTAACACCAAGAAAGCAACCTCATCATGGCCAAGGATCTTAGACATCTTCAGCTACAATATAATTGCGTTGTACTGCTTGCAGCTGTAGAGATCGGTGTGCAGAAGAAGCTAGCAAGGAGCTGCAGCCACGAGCTGAGGGAGCTGAAGCTTGGACAAGGAAAGATGAACAGTCCATGGTGTGACTTGTGGTGGGTGCTTGGACCAGTGGTGCCCGGGGTTGGTAAATGGAGGAGCAGTAGTTCGTTACTCCATGGTGTGGCTTGTGCCGGTGGACGCCGGTGCAGCAGTGGGGCCAATGCAAGTTGGCCAGCCAGTGATCAAGATTTGGCACATCTCTCATCTCCGTCTCCTCCTCCTCCTCTCTTCCTGCGTGCCCTTCGTTTGGCTGACTGCGGGTGCTGATTTTTTTTAAGAGAAAAATAATGCTAGTAAGTGGCCATTGAAACTGCAAGGCATCCCTCCCTCTCCTCTGCATGCATGCATGCGCGTCATCAGCTGCCGCCTCCTGCGACGCGTGCATTGACTGCACGCTAGCTGCAATGCCGTGCCCGGGAGCTGAGGCGAGTGTTGGAGGGACGATGACGGAGCTGGCCGGACTGGACCAAAACAATGGGGGTTTCTGACGATGATGATGAGGTGCAGGTCGGTATATGCGACGGAGATCTGTACGTGCACGGACACACGGCGTCTCGATTCTTTTGCCCGGACAGCGAATTCATTCGATTCATCACCGTACGTCTCACCGACTGTAACACCCTAAAATAGCCTATTTAAAATTTTTTAGTAATTAATTGATTATTTAATGTCTTGTTCATAATTAATATAGGGTAAATAAATAATTTCTGGAAATTAAAAATCAAATATAAGGTATAGAAACATTTTTGTTGCATTCATGCTGGCTGCATTGAGTTTTGGATGTGTGTAGTTTAAATAAGAATTTAAATCTAAATTAAATTCGTGTTTAAACGGCGTTTGTTTGAGCCTTAGAATAGTTGTTTGAACTGGAGTTCGCTTTCACTCCCTGATCTTTCTCCTCGGCTCGACTTTGCACCTCCTTCCTTTCTTTTCCTGAGCCGGCCCGCTTCAGTCCCTCGGCCCAACACCCGCTGCTGGCCCAGCGCCCCCTCTCCTCTCCCCCTTCGGCCCAGTCCACCAACCCTGCTCGCGGCCCAAACTCCTCCAGCAGCTCAAGTCCGTTTCTGCTCCTCCAACTTCCGGCCCGCCCCACTTTCGCCCCTCCAACTCCTCAGCGACCCAGCCGCTTTCCCCCGCCGCAGCGCCCGGCCCAGCATCGCCCACTGCCCCCCCCGGCCCAGCAACTTGGCCCTCCGCCTGGCAGCCCGAGCCAACAAGCCGGCCCAGCACCGCGGCCGCTTTCCCTCCCCTCTCCGTCTCTCTGGCGCGTGGGCCCCGGCCGTCAGTTCCGTCTTCCTCGCGGAGACACCCGGCCGGAGATCACGGGCAGCGGCACCGCCGGCACCTTCCTTCCCAGCGCGCCCGGACGACCCTGTGGACCCCTCGCGTGGCTTCGACGAAGCTTCCGCGCCGCCCCCTTGCCATAAGCGAGCGCTCCCTCGAAGGAAACCAATCCCCTCAGTTGGAAAGGGAGCACCGCCGCCGCCGTCCCCCGATTCGTGGCCTGCACGCCAGGACCCTCCCCCGGGGCTATATAAACAGGGCCGCCGAGCTCCAACACCTCCACCAACCCTTGCCCCGAGCTCCCAAGCGTTCCCCAGCACTCCCCACGGCTTGCGCCGCCGCCGTCGATCCACGTCGGCGCCGCCTTCCGCTCGACGAGAACCCACCCAGACGCGTCGCAAGGAGGTAACGGAGCTAACCGATGCGTCCCCAACCCCGTTTCGCCTTGTTTCCAAGTCTAATAGCTCGCCGACCTTGCACAGCGCCGCCGCGGCCGCCTCGACTCGTCGACCGCCGTCTCTTTCGCTCCGACGTCGACTTGAACCCCCTCGGTGAGCTCGCCAATTCCTCCTGAATCTGTAGGACCAAACCAAGCGTCGAATGGTAGTCCCTAGCTCTAGATCGCTCCTAACTCCGGCGAGCCTCCGCCTCGGCCGAGCGGCGCCGCCGCGCGGTCGTCGTCCCCGGCGAGCCCCGAGCCCCGAGCCGTTCGATCAGAACGCAACGACCCAGATTAGATCCCTGGATACCCCTTCGCGTTTTAAATCTCAGCCGCCCAGATCAGATCCAACGGCTGCCACGCGTCCGAGCCGGGTCAATACCGGTCAGCGCTGGTTGTTTTGCTAAAGTGACCCTCAACTTCCTGACAATCAACCCGCGGTCCAGACCAGTTCAAAAATAATTACAGATAGGTCCCGTTTTATTTGTTTAAGCCCCTGATCTTTTGAAAATTCAAACCCGCGGTCCTGTCTCGAAGTTTTACGCGTTAGCCCTCGTAGTTTTACGTATAATTACGTATAGGTTCTCGGTTTTCACAAATAAGCCCCTGAAACTTAGAAATGTCATAACTTTCTCGTTTTAGCTCCGATTAGTGTGATTCTTGCGCTCACGTGTTCGTAGCAAAGCGTAGAATACTTCTAGCTCCTGTTTTTGTACTGTTTTCACCGTTGGTGTACTGTTTCTAATAGAATACTCTTGTTTGCATGTATTGGCTTGTGTGGATGCTTGTGTGGTGATTCGTGTCCAGTCAGTGAGCTGTTGCCGTTGAAGTTTGAGTACGAGGACCTTCAGGAGCCGGACTCGCAGCAGCAGCACTTTGAGGAAGGCAAGTTATAACACGGACAATCCTTGCTACCTATCCACTTGTAATTAATCATTTTCATACATGCATGTGTCTAATTTTGATGTACCTTAAGGTTGTACCTAGCTTTTGTTTATCCTGTCCTTGATTACCTTGGGTTATGCATATGGGTAGAATCTTTGCTATACGCAACTACTGTCACCTTTACTTAAATGTTAACTTGACTTAATGGTCCACTTCAACCTTAACGTTAAAACTTGCTTTTTAGCAACATGGATTAGGGAGCTAGAGCATGTGCTGTGTGCTTTGTTCTAGTGTCTCCCTCTAAGGACCGGTTCTTAAAGCGGCAACCCAGGAGCCTGTCACCACCGCTAGAACTATAATGGCTCTAGTCTTGGACAAGTAGCTTGTACGGCTCTAGCTTGATAGTGGTTACCGAGGGGCCAACGGCGTTGTGGGAGGCAAGGCACGGGGTGTTTTCCCGATTCCACCGAGGACGGTAGCCCCGTCGGCTAGATCTCGTTAGACCCAGTCCCGTGTTGGGAGTCTCAGCGATTGAGAACTCCGCGCGTTGCGCATTGTTGGGTGGATACCCGCGCTCTGGATGCCATCGACCCCCTCATGGTGTGACTCCGTGGGCGTACGTCGATCTCGGTGCCTAAGGACTCACCACCTTGTAGTACCGCATCGACTACTGTCTTGTTAGGGTGTCTTGTGAAAAGCCTCGTAGCGTCCCTATGCAGTCACACCTCGGAAGTGTTGATGTGCGTGGTTGGGTGCAAAGTTCCCTTGAACTTTTACGCGACTGGTGGGTAAAGGGAGAAACCTCTGCAGAGTGTAAATCTATCATGATAGCCTTGCTCAGGGTCACGAGCGGCCTGGATCCTTTTTGATTAGAAGATGATGTTTACTTATGCTTAATGTCACTTATACCTTATTAATTGGGTTTCAACCGGGTTTCATTCACTTGTAGTAACTTGGATAATGTTAAAACGAACCAACTAAAAGTGCTAATGCAGTTAAGCCGTGTCTAGCCTTTTTGAGCCTTCATAACCCGTGCTATACTTGCTAAGTAATTGCTTTACTTACACTTGCTATTTATTCAACAAAATCCCGGACGGGTAACAGATTGGGATGTGCATGTGTCTGCTGCTGAGTTTCCAGAAGATCTACCGTACTACTGAGTTGTGTTCTCCCAGTCAGAGTCCCTATAGAGTGCGGCTTCATTTAGAGAGAGTTTTTAGTCTTCCGCTGTATTGGTTAGCTTATTTATGATGCACTCTGATGTAAAACTCTTTTTATTCGAGTAATATATTCAGCATATGTTCTTTGTTTACCATATTTGTTTGCTATATGTGTACTGTGACATCCTGGGCACACATATGGCCACATTCGGGTTTCTGTGTAAATCCGGGCGTGACAGATTGGTATCAGAGCCGTGCTGACTATAGGAACGCAGCCTAGATAGTACGGTGGACAAATTACTAGGAGACCCCCATGACTTCAATTATTTATGTGTGGAATTATGTCTTTAAGTGCTTGTTTTTATTTTTATTATGCATCTGCTTGATTTGGATCTTTGTGATGATTGCGATGGGCGTGGACGCAAGTCTTTCACCATCTAGATTGTTGGAATAAGGCTTAAGGACTTTAATGTCTAAATAGCAGGGGGGTATTCATTTCTCTTGCTAATCTGACCGCCATCTTATACTTGTTATTATAGATGGCTAATCCCAGGGGCCAGAACCAGAACCTGAACCCGAATCAGCAGATCCCCACCATCGAACAGCTGATGTATGCTCAAGTCCAGATGATGCAGCAGATGGCTCAGACCATGACGCTGATCCAGCAGAACCAACAGAATCCACATCCTCAGGCGGCTGCTCCACCCAGAGACAAGAGGGGCGAATTTCTGAAGGGACGCCCTCCGACCTTCACCAAGGCCACCGACCCACTGGAGGCCGATGACTGGCTCAAGGCTGTGGAGAGGCAGCTCGATATCGCCCAGTGCAACGACAGAGAGAAGGTGCTCTACGCCGGAGGTCAGCTCCAAGGCCCGGCATTAGACTGGTGGGATTCATACCAGTCCGCTCACGCTGCCCGTGATCAGATCACCTGGCAGGAATTCCGTGACAGCTTCCGCTCGCACCATGTGCCAGAGGCCCTGAAGACCCTGAAGAAGCGGGAGTTCCTGGCACTGAAGCAAGAAGGGATGAGTGTCACCGCTTATCGTGACAAGTTCATCGCATTGGCCCGTTATGCTCCAGAAGAAGTGGCCACTGACAAGAAGAAGCAGACCAGGTTCCGTGACGGCCTGCAAGATGCTCTGCAGTACCAGCTACTGTGCGCCAAGTTCTCCAACTTCCAGGAGATGGTGGACGACGCCTTGTTGCTGGAACACAAGCACCGTGAGATGGAAGAGAAGAAGAGGAAGCTCCAAGGCCAACAGATGGGGAGCAACAGTCGTCCTCGCTTCGCTCCTCCTCAGGGGAGTCAGCAGATGGGAGGCCAGCAACGCTTCCAGGGCCAGTCAAGCATGCTTGGTCGTGGCCAGTACCAGCATCGTCCTCAGTACCCCCGGGCGCCACAGCAGCAGCATCCCCAGGGTCAGCTACAGATGGGTCCAGCTCAGCACAACCAGGTGCAGCCAAGTCCAGTTCAGCGCATCAGTCCAGTCAACACTACACCAGTGGGTCCGAGGGTGTGCTACCACTGTGGAGAGCAGGGGCACTTCGCCAATGTCTGCCCCAAGAAGACCCATAACGCCACCGGACAGAACCAACAGGCCGGTCAGCAGCAAGCTCAGGCAGGCCGAGGTCCACAGAACCCCGCCAGGGGCAAGCTCAACCACACGGGTGCAGAGACCATCGAGGGAGCTACCGACGTGGTTGTGGGTACGTTCCCTGTCAACTCGACTCCTGCAACCGTTTTGTTCGATTCTGGAGCTTCGCATGCTTTCATATCCGCTGCTTTTGTGAAAAAGAACCTAGTGGCATTGCTGCCCATGAAGAATGCTATGCTAGTAAGCTCACCAGGGGGGAACAACGAGCCACTCTACGTTGTCCCCATATCACCATCACAATAAGGGGGGTAGATTTCGAGGCACGTCCGATAGTCCTGGAGACCCTTGGGTTTGACTTGATTCTGGGTATAAGCTGGTTAACCAGATATGATGCAGTAATCCAGTGCGCCAAGAGAGCAGTACAGCTGACAGCCGAGTCCGGTGTAAAGGTGGAGTACCAGACAGCTAGTCCCTTGGGGCATAATCAAGTCAACCAAGTCGAAGGTGCATCGCCTGAAGACATCAGAGTAGTGAGCCAGTTCCCGGATGTATTTCCAGATGAATTGCCAGGTATGCCCCCAGAACGCGAAGTTGAATTCGTTATTGAACTGAAACCTGGCACTACACCTATAGCCAAGAGGCCATATAGAATGGGAGTAAAGGAACTAGCAAAGCTCAAGGAGGAGTTAGACGCGTTGCTAGCCAAAGGGTACATTCGTCCGAGTTCTTCACCATGGGGAGCACCGGTGTTGTTCACGGATAAGAAAGATGGGACACAGAGGTTGTGTGTGGACTATCGAGCCCTCAACGAAGTGACCATCAAGAACAAGTACCCATTGCCAAGGATTGATGATCTGTTTGATCAGCTGAAGGGAGCTTGTGTGTTCTCCAAGATAGATCTTCGATCGGGCTATCACCAGATGAGGATCCGCCCGTCAGACATACCCAAGACCGCTTTCACCACTCGGTACGGGTTGTATGAGTTCTTGGTCATGTCTTTTGGATTGACCAACGCTCCTGCATACTTCATGTACCTGATGAACAGCGTGTTTATGGATTACCTTGACAAGTTTGTGGTGGTATTCATTGATGACATTCTGGTCTTCTCCAAGAATGAGGAAGAATATGAGGAATACTTGAGATTGGTGCTGCAAAGGCTCCGAGAACATCAGTTGTATGCCAAGCTGAGCAAGTGTGAATTCTGGTTGAAGGAAGTGGCATTCTTGGGTCATGTGTTGTCCAATGGAGGAGTGGCAGTCGATCCGAGGAAGGTCAATGATGTGCTAAGCTGGAATCCGCCTCGGGATGTGAGCGAAATCAGGAGTTTCCTTGGGATGGCCGGATATTATCGACGGTTCATTGAAGGATTATCCAAGATTGCTAAGCCCCTGACAGCGTTATTGGAGAAAAATGCCAAGTTTGTCTGGACTGAGGAGTGTCAAGTCAGCTTTGAGGAGTTGAAGAAGAGACTAACAACAGCCCCAGTGCTGGTTCTGCCCGACATAGCCAAAAGCTTCTCTATCTACTGCGATGCATCCCGTCTAGGACTGGGGTGTGTGCTCATGCAGGAAGGGAGAGTTGTGGCATATGCTTCGAGACAGTTGAGGAAACATGAGCAGAACTACCCAACACATGATCTGGAGTTGGCAGCAGTGGTACATGCTCTGAAGATTTGGAGGCACTACTTGATTGGACACAAGTGTGACATCTACACCGATCATAAGAGCCTCAAGTATGTCTTCACTCAGTCAGAACTGAATATGAGACAACGCCGATGGTTGGAGTTGATCAAGGATTATGATCTGGAGATCCACTACCACCCAGGAAAGGCTAACTTGGTGGCAGATGCCTTGAGTAGGAGGAGTTATGTGAACAAGATCACTGATCACTGTCTGCCAGCAGAGCTCAGCTTAGAGTTTGAGAGGATGAGTCTGGGATTTTTGACCAGCATCACAGAGATGACGGTAGAACCGACTCTGGAGCAGGAGATCCGGAAAGGTCAGCTTGGGGATGAGAAGATCAAGGAGATTGTGGAGCATGTTGCTCTAGGAAAAGCCCCTGGTTTTCGAGTGGATGATCAAGGAACCTTGTGGCATGGGAAGAGGATATGTGTACCCGATGTGGCGCAAATCAAGGATACAATCCTGAGAGAAGCACATGACTCAGCTTATTCAATCCACCCAGGAAGTACCAAGATGTACCAAGACATCAAGGAGAGGTTCTGGTGGTATGGATTGAAGCGTGATGTGGCAACCTATGTGGCTCTATGTGACACATGTCAGAGAGTCAAGGCTGAACATCAGAGGCCAGCAGGTTTGCTCCAGCCCTTGAAGATACCTGAATGGAAGTGGGAAGAAGTTGGTATGGACTTCATCACTGGTCTGCCTCGCACTCAGAGAGGATTTGACTCCATTTGGGTGATTGTGGATCGATTGACCAAAGTGACACATTTTCTTCCAGTAAAAACCACTTACACAGGCGCTAGATTGGCAGAGCTGTATATGGAGAGGATAGTGTGCTTGCATGGAGTGCCTAAGCGGATAGTGTCTGGCCGAGGTACTCAGTTCACATCACACTTCTGGCAGAAGTTACATGAGTCCATGGATACTAAGCTGCATTTCAGTTCAGCTTATCACCCACAGACGGATGGACAAACAGAGCGGACCAATCAGATCTTGGAGGACATGTTGAGGGCATGTGCTTTGCAGTATGGTGTCAGTTGGGACAAGAGTCTGCCCTATGCAGAATTCTCGTACAACAACAGCTACCAGAAGAGTCTGCAGATGGCACCATTCGAGGCTCTATATGGCAGGAAGTGCAGAACACCACTGTTCTGGAATCAAACTGGAGAAAGTCAAGTTTTTGGGCCGGAGATACTCAGAGAAGCAGAGCGCCAAGTGCAAGTAATCAGGCAGAACTTGAAGGTGGCACAATCCCGGCAAAAGAGTTATGATGATGTCAGGAGGAGGGATCTCACCTTCGAGGTCGATGACTTTGTGTACCTCAAGGTGTCACCGATGAGGGGTGTGAAGAGGTTCAATGTCAAGGGCAAATTGGCGCCTCGATACATCGGACCGTTCAAGATTCTGGAACGGATGGGTGAAGTGGCATATCGGCTAGAGCTACCTGAGAAACTAGCCGGAGTGCACAATGTGTTCCATGTGTCTCAGTTGAAGAAATGTTTGCGGGTGCCTGAGGAGCAAATCCCGATGGATGACTTGAATGTGCAAGAGGACCTCACCTATGATGAGTATCCAGTCAAGATTTTGGAGGAGTCCGAGAGGGTGACAAGAAACAAGGTTATTCGGATGTGCAAGGTGCAGTGGAACCGACACTCAGAAGATGAGGCGACTTGGGAAAGGGAAGAAGACCTCAAGGCCGAGTACCCGCACCTCTTCGCATCCACGTCCGAATCTCGAGGACGAGATTCATCTTAAGGGGGGTAGGTTTGTAACACCCTAAAATAGCCTATTTAAATTTTTTTAGTAATTAATTGATTATTTAATGTCTTGTTCATAATTAATATAGGGTAAATAAATAATTTTTGGAAATTAAAAATCAAATATAAGGTATAGAAACATTTTTGTTGCATTCATGCTGGCTGCATTGAGTTTTGGATGTGTGTAGTTTAAATAAGAATTTAAATCTAAATTAAATTCGTGTTTAAACGGCGTTTGTTTGAGCCTTAGAATAGTTGTTTGAACTGGAGTTCGCTTTCACTCCCTGATCTTTCTCCTCGGCTCGACTTTGCACCTCCTTCCTTTCTTTTCCTGAGCCGGCCCGCTTCAGTCCCTCGGCCCAACACCCGCTGCTGGCCCAGCGCCCCCTCTCCTCTCCCCCTTCGGCCCAGTCCACCAACCCTGCTCGCGGCCCAAACTCCTCCAGCAGCTCAAGTCCGTTTCTGCTCCTCCAACTTCCGGCCCGCCCCACTTTCGCCCCTCCAACTCCTCAGCGACCCAGCCGATTTCCCCCGCCGCAGCGCCCGGCCCAGCATCGCCCACTGCCCCCCCCCCCGGCCCAGCAACTTGGCCCTCCGCCTGGCAGCCCGAGCCAACAAGCCGGCCCAGCACCGCGGCCGCTTTCCCTCCCCTCTCCGTCTCTCTGGCGCGTGGGCCCCGGCCGTCAGTTCCGTCTTCCTCGCGGAGACACCCGGCCGGAGATCACGGGCAGCGGCACCGCCGGCACCTTCCTTCCCAGCGCGCCCGGACGACCCTGTGGACCCCCTCCCGTGGCTTCGACGAAGCTTCCGCGCCGCCCCCCTTGCCATAAGTGAGCGCTCCCCCGAAGGAAACCAATCCCCTCAGTTGGAAAGGGAGCACCGCCACCGCCGTCCCCCGATTCGTGGCCTGCACGCCAGGACCCTCCCCCGGGGCTATATAAATAGGGCCGCCGAGCTCCAACACCTCCACCAACCCTTGCCCCGAGCTCCCAAGCCTTCCCCAGCACTCCCCACGGCTTGCGCCGCCGCCATTAGCCGTCACCGTCGATCCACGTCGGCGCCGCCTTCCGCTCGACGAGAACCCACCCAGACGCGTCGCAAGGAGGTAATGGAGCTAACCGATGCGTCCCCAACCCCGTTTCGCCTTGTTTCCAAGTCTAATAGCTCGCCGACCTTGCACAGCGCCGCCGCGGCCGCCTCGACTCGTCGACCGCCGTCTCTTTCGCTCCGACGTCGACTTGAACCCCCTCGGTGAGCTCGCCAATTCCTCCTGAATCTGTAGGACCAAACCAAGTGTCGAATGGTAGTCCCTAGCTCTAGATCGCTCCCAACTCTGGCGAGCCTCCGCCTCGGCCGAGCGGCGCCGCCGCGCGGTCGTCGTCCCCGGCGAGCCCCGAGCCCCGAGCCGTTCGATCAGAACGCAACGGCCCATATTAGATCCCTGGATACCCCTTCGCGTTTTAAATCTCAGCCGCCCAGATCAGATCCAACGGCTGCCACGCGTCCGAGCCGGATCAATACCGGTCAGCGCTGGTTGTTTTGCTAAAGAGACCCTCAACTTCCTGACAATCAACCCGCGGTCCAGACCAGTTCAAAAATAATTACAGATAGGTCCCGTTTTATTTGTTTAAGCCCCTGATCTTTTGAAAATTCAAACCCGCGGTCCTGTCTCGAAGTTTTACGCGTTATCCCTCGTAGTTATACGTATAATTACGTATAGGTCCTCGATTTTTCACAAATAAGCCCCTGAAACTTAGAAATGCCATAACTTTCTCGTTTTAGCTCCGATTAGTGTGATTCTTGCGCTCACGTGTTCGTAGCAAAGCGTAGAATACTTCTAGCTCCTGTTTTTGTACTGTTTTCACCGTTGGTGTACTGTTTCTAATAGAATACTCTTGTTTGCATGTATTGGCTTGTGTGGATGCTTGTGTGGTGATTCGTGTCCAGTCGGTGAGCCGTTGCCGTTGGAGTTTGAGTACGAGGACCTTCAGGAGCCGGACTCGCAGCAGCAGCACTTTGAGGAAGGCAAGTTATAGCACGGACAATCCTTGCTACCTACCCACTTGTAATTAATCATTTTCATACATGCATGTGTCTAATTTTGATGTACCTTAAGGTTGTACCTAGCTTTTGTTTATCATGTCCTTGATTACCTTGGGTTATGCATATGGGTAGAATCTTTGCTATACGCAGCTACTGTCACCTTTACTTAAATGTTAACTTGACTTAATGGTCCACTTCAACCTTAACGTTAAAACTTGCTTTTTAGCAACATGGATTAGGGAGCTAGAGCATGTGCTGTGTGCTTTGTTCTAGTGTCTCCCTCTAAGGACCGGTTCTTAAAGCGGCAACCCAGGAGCCTGTCGCCACCACTAGAACTATAATGGCTCTGGTCTTGGATAAGTAGCTTGTACGGCTCTAGCTTGATAGTGGTTACCGAGGGGACGGCGTTGTGGGAGGCAAGGCACGGGGTGTTTTCCCGATTCCACCGAGGACGGTAGCCCCGTCGGCTAGGTCTCGTTAGACCCAGTCCCGTGTTGGGAGTCTCAGCGATTGAGAACTCCGCGCGTTGCGCATTGTTGGGTGGATACCCGCGCTCTGGATGCCATTGACCCCCTCATGGTGTGACTCCGTGGGCGTACGTCGATCTCGGTGCCTAAGGACTCACCACCTTGTAGTACCGCATCGACTACTGTCTTGTTAGGGTGTCTTGTGAAAAGCCTCGTAGCGTCCCTATGCAGTCACACCTCGGAAGTGTTGATGTGCGTGGTTGGGTGCAAAGTTCCCTTGAACTTTTACGCGACTGGTGGGTAAAGGGCGAAACCTCTGCAGAGTGTAAATCTATCATGATAGCCTTGCTCAGGGTCACGAGCGGCCTGGATCCTTTTTGATTAGAAGATGATGTTTACTTATGCTTAATGTCACTTATACCTTATTAATTGGGTTTCAACAGGGTTTCATTCACTTGTAGTAACTTGGATAATGTTAAAATGAACCAACTAAAAGTGCTAATGCAGTTAAGCCGTGTCTAGCCTTTTTGAGCCTTCATAACCCGTGCTATACTTGCTAAGTAATTGCTTTACTTACACTTGCTATTTATTCAACAAAATCCCGGACGGGTAACAGATTGGGATGTGCATGTGTCTGCTGCTGAGTTTCCAGAAGATCTACCGTACTACTGAGTTGTGTTCTCCCAGTCAGAGTCCCTGTAGAGTGCGGCTTCATTTAGAGAGAGTTTTTAGTCTTCCGCTGTATTGGTTAGCTTATTTATGATGCACTCTGATGTAAAACTCTTTTTATTCGAGTAATATATTCAGCATATGTTCTTTGTTTACCATATTTGTTTGCTATATGTGTACTGTGACATCCTGTGTACACATATGGCCACATTCGGGTTTCTGTGTAAATTCGGGCGTGACACCGACCCACTTCGCGATGCCATGTCAAGGTCAAGCAATGCAATGGAGGAACTGTCCGAAATCCCTTCCATCATTAGTTTTTTGCTAATTTGAGAAAAAAAACCCTTCAATCCTGCAATCTTTTATATATATGGATCCACTTTCTCCGTATCTTTTCAAATTGCATTGGATGATCCATGCAAATGGTGATCGATCGGTGAGGTGACTGATCGGTGGATATGTATAATGCATGCGGGTCTGCTGCAGTGAACTGGGGGGAGGGGAGGTAATTGCATGCAGAGCAAGGACTGTGCTCTGTGCAGTGCGCTGAAGCATGTGAAGGTCACATGGACAGGTTCGTGTGGTCGCGGGATACCGCGTGCCACTGTAAATATGTCCCCACCACCACGCCTCCAATTCAACTCGCTTCGCTTCCCAACCGTCAAGCTAGGATGAAAAGTGGCACGTACGTTCTCCACATCGCTGCTACGACGATCGGCCTCCAATTAGATGAAATTATTATAGAAAAAATCCAAATGGACGGCCTGACCCTAGCCTAACCCTACTGGCCCGATCTGGCCCGGCCCGGCACTACGCAGGTCCTATAGTTTTTCGTGCCGGGTCGAATCGGGCTGTTGTTCCGACTAGTCGATCCAGGCCTAACATGATGGTCTGTTTTTCATGCTGAGTCGGCACGATCGGGCCAGCCGGCCCAGCGTGCCATGACCGCAACAGTGCAACCCGGGCCACCACGGCGGCGGCGCGCGGTCGGTGCAGGGGCCAACGCGTGGCCGGGACAGAGGGCTAGCGCCGCGGCAACGGCGTGGCGGCGACCATCGACGCAAATCACGGCGGCGGGAGACGAACGGCGCAGACCACTCGTGGCGGTGGGCGATGAGTCTCGCGAATCGCGCCCCATTGATGGCAGACGGCGTGGCCCCTGCCGCGGCCTTCCATGGTGGCGGCACGCGGCTGGTGCAGGGGGCTGCAGCGGCGGCCACGTTGGACGCCGGCGCGGCCGGAACAGAGGGCTAGCGCGGCGGCAACGGCGCAGCTGCGACCCCCTCGCGGTGTCGCGAATCATGGCAGCGGGCGACGAGCTGCGCGAATTGCGCCCCTTAGCGGTCGTAGCCCCAGCTGCGGGCTCCCACGGCGGCGAGCGGAGGTCGGCGCGGCCCCCTCGGCTCCGGCTAAGGAGGGTCGAGCGGCGGCTCGTGACGATGTAAGAAAAATGGGGTTTATGGTTGTGTTTTATATGGAGAGTGTTGGATTGGCTTGGGCTTTTAATGGACTGGCCTGCTAATTGGGCCGCCGTCGTGCTGGCCCAGTAATCGTGTCATGCCTGCACTGTCGGCCAAATCAGTGGCCCAAGCAATGCCCGATGCATAGTACCGGCCAACTTAGGTAAAGCCTCGGACACACGGCATATAAGATTTTTCGGTAGTGATTGTTGTTGGGACGGACCGTGTTTGGACCGTGTTTTGTGGGCCTTGCTTCGGGCCGTCTAATGAGCCCGGCCCATTTGGATTTCTATAGGTGAAATACAGTCACCACTCTCCAGAGAGGTTTATAATAACGAGATTTAGGAGCAACATTCATAGTGCTTCTTTAGAGTTGAATTGTAGTTGATAAATAAACCAATCCAACATACAATCTTTCCCACGAGGTAAACCAAATAAAGCTGTTCTTCAGCAAAACTGCACATGTAAAAGGCTAGATCTTTTCCCTGGAAATGGATGCGTTTCCTCATGGATCCACGCTGCAACGATCCATCAGAACCCACAGGTCCAAAGAGGAAGCTTGCAGCATGAACCAGCTCCCTAGCTCCATGGCTACGTACACTCAGTACTGGTAGCAGTAGCACGCATAGTAACTGTTCAAAACAGCTGGGCCGACCAGCTCGCGAGCAAGAACAAAGGCCCCGAGACAACACTACACCATGGACCCCTTCACCCGGACACTGCTGCATCCAGAGGACAAGAACTCAACAGCCTTTTATTCATTGCGACATCTATGGCTCGTGGGGTACAGATCGATGCGTGGTTGAGGGCGACCCCGAGTCAAGACTCAAGAGCAGATCATGAACAGCTTAAAGGCTTCAACAGATTTGCTCAGGATCAAGCTAAAGTTTGGATACCTGCGCTAAAGTTTAGCGCTTTAAATAAATGATAATTATATGTATTAAACATAAACTAATTATAAAACTAATTACATAAGTCACATCTATTTTACGAGACGAATCTAACAAGCCTAATTTTGTTATAATTAATACATAATTATCATGCATTTACTGTAACATTATATTGTCTAATCATGGTGTAATTAGGCTTAATAGATTCGTCTCGTAAATTACTCCTTGTTTAGGTAATGTGTTTTTAAATTAATTTATATTTAATACTCCTAATTAACACATTAATATCCGATATGACGTCGCTAAAGTTTAGCGTGGAGGAAACAAACATGGCCGAACATTGCCGTGGCGTGATCAGGGACAGCCAGTTCGATCCAGCTTGCAGTCTCACTGTCACGGTACCTGAACATTGCTTTTTTTAGAAGCAAGTTTGGAACCAAGCTATCACATACAAATTAAAATTCAGTCTACTGTGCAAGCATTAGGCCTAGATCCCAAAAGCAACTCCCAAATTTATTATGCAAAAAAAAGATTCTCCGTCACATCAAAATGTCATAACATGCATGGAGTACTAAATGTAGATGAAATCAAAAACTAATTGCACAGTTTTGTTGTGCTCCGCGAGACGAACATTTTGAGCCTAATTAATCAATTTTTGGACAATTTTTCACAAATACAAACGAAATGCTACAGTGACACAATGATTACGAAGTGACATCAAACTTCCAAATTGAACCTCCCAATTTCAACATCTAAAGTTGCAAAAAGCAACTCCCAAATACACTATGCAAAAAGAAGATTCTCCATCACATCAAAATGTCATAACATGCATGGAGTACTAAATGTAGATAAAATCAAAAACTAATTGTACAGTTTTGTTGTACTATGCGAGACAAACATTTTGAGCCTAATTAATCAATTTTTGGATATTTTTTACAAATACAAACGAAATGCTACAGTATCGTAATGATTACGAAGTGACATCTTACTCCCACGTTCAACCTCCCAATTCTAACATGGCGAAAGAACTGGGAGCAATACGAGTACTGCTTCATGATGTCCGTTTAGCTGTTTCTTTTTCCAACAAAGAAAAGCAAAGCTTGCAGCTGCATTTCTCCAAGAGATTACGCGTGGAGATTTTTGCAGTGATTCGAAAGAGTTTGGAATGCAAGAATTTCACATGAATTTACGGGGAAGTACACCTCAATGGATATTTCTTTGGGAATGCTCCATTTCAGACAGATAAGCGCGCTTTGGTCAGCAAGTAACGAAATGTCTTCTGAAAGCAATAACAGATCAAAGCTCCACTCTGCATAAGCTTTGGTCAGCAAGAAAAGCAAAGAACTCAGCATATATATAACCGCTTGATGATCTCCATTTGCTCACAAGAACTCCGCACAAGTTCGTGAGATCGCAACGATGCTGAAGGGCCATACAGTGTCAGTGTGTAATGATCGATCACCAATTGAAAGTCGACAGATCATGCATACAAGTACCTCTGTTCTCCATGGCTGGCAACAGGAGCACATCGATCTGCATCAACAGAGAAACAGCGCGCAAGGAGGGAGGGGAGAGGTGTGATGGGCTTGAACAGCGCAGCAGTCTACTCCGGCAATGGAGGCAAGCCCACGCCTCGCCTACTCGGCTGAACGGATTGGTCGATACCTTGATGTCCGCATTGAATCCCCTCGCCAACCACCCCGCTGCGTCACCTGCGACCTCATCAATTCACGGCGCTCGCCTTCAATTCTCCATGGCGCCAGTCTGGTAGCTTCTGCTCCCGCTATTTATACCCATTGCGCTGCTCGGCTCAGCTCATCTCATCTCATCTCCAATCCACAGTCCACTTCACTCTACAGCAGCAGGAGCGGCGCAGCAAGCAGCTGCCATGGAGGCGCGGAAGACGGCGAGGGCGCTCCTTGCGAGCTTCGTGCTCGCCGCGTTGGCCGCCCAGGCCTTCGTCGGCGTGGTCGAGTCCAGGACCAGCCCCATGGAGAAGGCCAGCCAAGGTACGCGTCTTCTTCTTGACTCCTGATCGAGCTGCAATGGTAGCTAGCTAGGTTAGGTACTTCGGTATGCATGGAGATCGAGGTGAAAAATGTGGTGGGTGGTGGCGAGAGCTTGATGCATGGACAATGGACATCATAATATCATATCTGTGGTTGCTGTTTTCAGGTGACGTGAAGAAGCCGGACTGCGTGCCGGGAATGGACCCGCACTCGTTCCCAGGCATCGGCGGCGGCATCACGCCCGTGCCGTCGCACGGCGGCTCCAGCGGCACGCCGCCGTCCCACGGCGGCGGGTACGATCCGACGCCGTCCCACGGGGGCTCCGGCACGCTGCCTTCCCCGGCCCACGGGTCGTCACCGACTTCGCCGTCCACTGGCGGAGGCGGCTACGGTGGCTCCCCGTCGTCGCCGTCCCACGGCGGCTCGTCCGGGTCCTCGCCGTCCCACGGCGGCGGCTCGTCCGGGTCCTCGCCGTCCACCGGCGGAGGCGGCTACGGTGGCTCCCCGTCGACGCCGTCCCACGGAGGCGCGTACGGGTCCTCGCCGTCCACCGGCGGAGGGTACGGCGGCTCCCCGTCGACGCCCGGCGGCGGCGGCGCCTACGGGAGCGGATCCTCCCCGACGCCGTCCCACGGCGGCGGCGCCTACGGGGGCTCCCCCACGCCGGCGTACGGTGACTCCCCGTCGCACGGCGGCATCGGGACCTCGTCGCCGATGCCGTTCGTCCCCGTCGACCCCCACACCCTCGGCTCCCTCCCCGGCTCATGCGAGTAAGCCCTCGCTCGCTCTGACCCCGCCACGTCACCATGCTTCTGCATGCATGCATGCACGCTCTTTTTATATATATCTTAATAAGCAAGCAGAGCATGCAGTCACTGACGCGCGGGGCCCTTACGGCTCTCGTCTTCTTCCTCCTCCTGTCGTGATCAGCTACTGGAGGTCCCACCCGATGGAGATCTGGTCGGCGATCGGCGGCCGGTTCCCGAGCTCGATGGGCCACTTCTTCGGCGCGGCCGGCAGCGTGGGCGGCGCCGACGTGAGCATCCAGGACGCGCTGGCGAACACGCGGCCCGACGGCGCCGGCGCGCTGCTCCGGGAGGGCGCCGCCGCGCTGCTCAACTCCATGACCCGCGCGGGGTTCCCCTACACCACGGAGCAGGTCCGCGACGCGATCTCGGCGGCGGCGGCCGGCGGGTCCGACGGCGCCGCCGCGGCGCAGGCGGCGGCGTTCAAGAAGGCCAACGAGGGCAAGGCGTAGTGTGGATCGAGCTAGAGCTAGCGAGGAGGGGTGCACGCATGCAGGAATGATGACGTGTCGATCGAATGTGTTTACGCCGTGGTGATGGTGATCATTAGCTTGGAGTTTTTAGTGCTGGGTGTTGTTGGATTTGATGGTGATGGTGACGTTGGTTGTGTGTTGGAGTGAGCTCACCGACTTGTGGTGTGTAATCGCTCGTGTTGTTTTGATGTTTTTTCGTGTGGAATGAAGCAAGACTACTGTCCTAGTTGGATTCCAATCTCAGCTTATATATCCTTTACAATATTCAGGCGAGGCAACAAGCTAGTTTATACACACCGCCTGAACACAATTATGTCGCCGGCTTCCAATTTCCAAAGAGAAGAACAAAGTTCACAAATCCAAAGGCTCTCAATTCTGCATTCTTTTTTTTCTGCCGTAAATCTTTACTACGAGTAGTATGTAGTACTAACGGTGCTATTCATATGACGCATCGATGCGGGTGGGGCCATGTCGTTGACGAGCATGGGTGTATAGTACGGAATATGTACTGGCATGCAGTGGATTGTTAATGGGTTCACGATATTTTCACTGTCCGTTCGTCAGTGCAACTGTGCGGCAAGCATATGCTCTATTCCCAAATTTCACCCACAAATTCCACTGTACAAAAATAAGATTCCCATCACATCAAAATGTCGACACATGCATGAAGTACTAAATGTAGATAAAATCAAAAATTAATTACACAGTTTTGTTGTACTTTGCGAGACGAATATTTTGAGCCTAATTAATGAATGTTTGGACAATTATTTACAAATACAAACACGAAATGCTACAGTGACGCAATGATTGCAAAGTCCAAACTTGGACTCCCAAAATTAGGATCCAAACAAGGCCCGTGTTAGCTGAGGCACAGCCTAGATCCCAAATTCCACCCACAAAGTTCACTATGCAAAAAGAAGATTCCCATCATATCAAAATGTCATAGCATGTATGGAGTACTAAATATAGATAAAATCAAAAACTAATTGCACAGTTTTGTTGTACTCTACGAGACGAACATTTTGAGCCTAATTAATCAATTTTTGGATAATTTTTCACACATACAAACGAAATGCTACAGTAGCGCACACACTCCAAAAGACCAAACTTTGGCTCCCAATTTCGGGAACTAAACAAGGCATTAGTTCCCTAATTTTACAATAAAATTTCAGTACACAGAAAGAAGATTCTCATTCTATCAAAATGCCGACACATGCATGGAGTACTAAATGTAGATGAAATTAAAAATTAATTACACAGTTTTGTTGTACTTTACGAGACGAACATTTTGAGTCTAATTAATCAATGTTTGGATAATTATTTATAAATACAAATGAAATTTTATGGTGATGCATTAAGGGTGTGTTTGGATTGAAGCTCTCAACAGACAGACCAAATATTGGCCGTTGACCACAGTCAAGTGCAGCATTTGGATGCCAGCCGAGATTTGGCTGGCCCTAGCTCCAACACAGGCACTTTAGTTCATTTTTCTGCCCTGCTCCGGCCAATCTTGGGCGGCCGATTCTTCATCAAAATTTGACCATGGCCATGATTTGGCAGGGCAACTGGGAGGCAGCAACCAAACGTACCTTAATAAAAAAATGTCAACTTTAACGTGTCAAAGTTGGAAACTAAACCAGGCCTGAGTAACTTTACAAAGGACACGCACGGGACGGTAATTGTGCGATTGTGCTGGCTGCATTTACAATGCCTCTTGTGAGTAGCTAAGAGCTTGGGCGATGGAGAGTAGACGTGTAAAAAACTAAAATTCAATCACATAGCTCATTCATTTGATGGTAATAAAGTAAGATGGCAGAGGGAGGAAGACCAGACTACCACTGATGCTTTCTTGTTTATTTTTTGGTAGCTCCTTAAGAAAGATTTATTTTGTAGTAGTTTTTTGGAAGGAAGATCTCTGTAGAGGATTACTGACTGTTGCAGCGGGTGAGCGGGCCATGTGCGGAACTGAGGCGTTGTTTATGCCAAGAATCGCATCTCTGATCCGGTTTTTCCAATCCCAATCCAAGAACGAGGCGTGAGAAGATATAGATCAGATCTCGTTTCCCTTCCCATCGCAAACATAAGAAACACGTAGAACACAGATATAGGTGGAAATTCGGGTCTCTTTCTCATTAGTCATAGATGAATACAAGGTTGTTCATTATATAGATGTGGGGGAACCCTTCAGGGTATATTTGGTATGAGCCCACAATTATCCCTTAATTAGGGATTTCTTAACACTCCCCCTTGGGCGAATACCACGACAAACTCATGCCACATCAAAACTCCAAAAACCCAGTGGGAAAAAAATGGAGAAAGAGTGCATAGTGTCGCAACTTGTATTTACACATTGTTGTCTCGTTAAAAACCTTATGCGAGAAACTTCAGGAAAACTCACTAAGGGAAAAAGAGTACAATAGTTGTCTACAGGACAAATTACAATCTTCTAGATCGTAATGTTCTATACTCAATAGAATACTTGGCAATGGCTACCTATTAGGAGATGTACTTCCCCTGAACCAAGCAAGATAATTTTACTATAGCAAGAAGAACGCTTTCTTCTGGTAGCTTATGCATATAAATATTTAGCAAATAAATTACATGTCACTGTAAGGATCAATTCAGAAATTTCACCTCAAATATCTTCTGGAACACAAGAGGTAAGTATAGATAAGCCACTTTGATTCGCAGTATCGTTCTACTGAATCCTAAGTAATCTATTGATAGATCCTTCAGATCAAATTGATGCCTTCAAGGCATACTCTAGGGCACTCAATGTCTCATGGATTAAGATCAATATTCGCTCCCCCTAGCAACAACATCCGTTGAAGCTTTTACTCTAACATATTCTTCAAGATATGTATTATTCTTCTAGAATAACGAGAAGAAAATTGGGGTGTCATGTTTCCATCTCTATCATAAGCCACAATATATGTATAATTGTATAATACAATAAACTTATTTAATATTTAATCAATTGCAGCTCTAAAACTGTGTAAGAAAGGCAAAGGTCCATCAGAGACCATCTATAGTCCTTCAATAATCTCAATTGATCATATACACCTTTCCGGTCTGTCATACTGGAACAATGGGGATATAGTTGCCAGTAACACCATACCTTCTGGGTTTCTACCTTCTGGGTATTAGAGGATACCGCCAATCCAAATCTTCTGGTGGAAAATACATCAGTACACTCAAAAGTACTTCTAAAATGCACATATGAAAATATGGCGATGTTCTGATCTTTGGTTCCTCCTTTCATACTTTCTCGAGTCTTATATGGGTCTTTGTACTCCTATACAAATTAAATTTTGGTGTTCAACTCAGACCAGTTTTTATTTCTTTAAGAAAATTCCTTCAGGGAAATATCCTCTCAACAGGGAGGTATTCTCTCTCAACAGGGAGGTATTCTCTCTACAGAGAGTAGTTTTTATTCAAGATGACAAACTTCTTTTAAAAATGTAATATTGGTATGAGATTTCAATGTTGCTTATTTAAATTGCAGATTATGAGTCCTACCGGGATCTCATGATGGATTTTCAGAATCCTATTAACTGCATATTTTGATTCATGCCTTTGCCAGATATATAATGGAACCGTGTTTATTCAACACACATGGGGATTGATCCATTTCAAGACCACTAGAACCATCGCATTTACCACCTATTATATCAATAATGACCCATAATTGTCCAAACTTCAGGTTCAGAACTTTCACTTTGCGATTTTTTGTTCAGCCTCAATTGCATTTTTCATTGACCCGATAAAAGAGCTTCAAGCACTCGTGCCTAGGACTTTATTCCGGATCCGGGTTCACTCGAGGAGAATCATTGCAATTAGAGAGGCAAGATAGGTGTCGACACTTTCGTTTCCCACAATATTCAATTAACATCTTCGTCATTTCCTAAAACGAAAGATCCATTGTTGTTCCGTATTCCTAGCACTATTATATTGCGCGCATCACTAGGAATTTCATCTTCAAGATGGACCTCTTCGTGAGGCAAATCACCAGCAGGGTGAGTTCATTGGAGGAGATTTTCACATACAACATGAATTTGCATCAAGAGCATATGCTTTGACTAAGGGCGTTGGATCACATTCGCAGGCGTCCCCGCAGAAACAGATCATACCGATAAGTCAAATATGGATATAATATTAATCCCGGGTATATCCACATCTACTTCAGGTAGAAGCATTTACATTATGTTTAAACCACTATGGTTACTCCTCAATGAATCAAATGGTTTTCTGGCAAACTCCATATATAAAGGAGTATACACTAAACAACAGGTTCAGTTTGACTTTTCTGCATTTTATTCTTCTATATAAATATCAAGGCATTATCCAAGATGGGCATTTATCTCCCCCTAATGCCGAGATATTTCTGAACAGCATACTAACAAAATCCCCAGCCACAATCTTCTGGTAGTGACTAATATATGCTAGGGTGGTGATTTACTTAGGAAATCTTATGCACTATAAAAGGATGGGGGTTTTAAATTTATATCTTTATATGCAGTGAGTTCAGACTTTAGATTAATGCAGTGGCATGAACACTGCATTTATTTCCTTCTGCTCGAAGGATTATGCTCAACTTCAAGTGAGATACGTAACTCTTGCTGTTCACAAGTTATAATTCTATAAACTTATTATTGCTACCTAATATACATGCAATCTTCAGGATTTAAATTGCCATAAGTAGCAAAATTTTAGCCTTAGAAATTCTCCGAGGGAAAGTGCACGCCATCAGGCTGATACTGCCAAGCATTTGTATATAGAGTTGTATAGTCTGACTCATTTTATCAGTGCCCATGGTTTACCCAATTACTCATACCATTATGAAATTAGAAATCAACCTTTATGTGCAACATTTATCGGTATAGTTCTTTCCAAAAGAACTTCGACTACATTTAATAATAGCCTCAAGTACAGGAAAGGGAATGAGCCAACATGGAGCCCAAGTCAAGGTTGGACTTTCGATCGACAGGCTAAAGTACTACTTGCATATTCAAGTGCACGGTACAACTAATCGGAAACATGTGATTTATATGTATTCTATACAAACTCACAGCACAATAACAACTTCAGGTGGTTGATGCTAAAACTTGTCGATCAAAATATTTCCAAGCTACTTATTTGTGGTACAAACTGCCTACGAGGCAAATTTTCTCCTCATGTTATATACCAACTATCCTATGAAGCATAATTTCAATCTCTTCATCGTTCAGCAAAAAGAGAAGCTTTTAGAATATAACAGACAAGGCTAAGAATTTGTATTATATGGGAAATATCATTATAGTGCAAAGTTTTCGACTAAGCAAAGGATAGAAATTACTTGGCGAGAGCAAAAGATAATTGACCAAGATCCTTCTGGCACTAGCTCAAAACAATCCATGCTACTCTCATATGTAGAAATCGTAATAAGACTTGAAAAAGGCAAGGAGAATGCAATAGACAATCTCAAGTTCTACTAATTCCTTTCATAAATTATAATCACTAGTAGCCTTATAAATAAGGGCTTTATGGCTTTTCAGCACCAAAAATAATTTACCAAGAATTGGGCCAACCCCAAATTTAGCTTCAAGCTCTTCAGTGATATGAGATTCAAAATCAATTTCCTATTGTTCTTACTTCTGGCAGATCAACAATAGATCTTGAAAGGGCGTTCTCCAAAATAGCTTTGATGCAAAGCAGCCCAAACAACTTATCCATCAGGACTTACCTTTACCATTTGACTTACACTTATACTTGTTTAGTAACTATCCCAAGTGTCTATTCAGCGACTTTATGTCATTCTGAGAATTATATGCTACATGAGCAAAAATGGTCCAAAATAGGACGAGCAATGTGATTCTTCAGGAACACATAATAGTTTTCCACTATAACATGATCAAAAAATTCTCAAAATATTACTAACAACTTGTTAGTGTTCTTGCAACTTCATGTATCTAGGAGGCGGGGTTGTTATTACTTTTTATATCATTGTATACCTCTTGCTATTTCAGCAGCAAAAAGAGGAAGATTGTAAGCTTTTGTCTGATATTTAGAATATTGGTAAGGTATTACTAGCTTGTCATTCGAGCACATAATTATAATCCCTATTTGTGATGTCTTATTATGGAAACAAATTTCATGCATTATGTTATATTGCTTTGGGTTACTTCAGGTAAATTAACTTTATGCACGAAGAGAGAGAGAGAGAGCGCGTGCAAAGAAATAGAGTGCGGTCTCATCATAGATATTTCATTAATTTCCCATATGTTTCCAAGCATTATTTGATCTCTATAATTATTATGGCCTTTCGGCTATATATATAAATATATTATGCCACAAAAATTACAAATAAAATCAAATCATAAAGATAGCTAAATGCGAATAAACAAATTCGCATACAACTTGTAAGGGATTAACAATGTTATTGCAATTTTATGTAAGCCCCAACCTAGAAATACGTCTAGGTTTTCAGTATGTGCAATCATTGGAGCTGTGGTGGCTCGGCTCCATTTCACATGGCGGCTCGATCGCATGCAAGACAGCGAGCAGAGCACCACAAAGGCGCGAGGGACACGCTGTCATCAGGGCGGTGGCCGCGCATATCATCCACGATCATCTTACGACGTCAGTGCATTTTGTGGGGGTTGCAGGGCTTGCCGTTCGGCGGCAGTAAATTGCGGGTGTCAGCTGGATGCAATTCAGTACAGCACCGCAATCATGTAATTAGGCAGTGCTTGCCTTTTCTTAACGCACAACACATTAGCACATGGATAGCGTGGTCAACAACAGGCAACGACACGCTTGCGGTGGAGGCGCATGAGTACAGATTACAGATTGGTCACTCAACGACAGTATGTGAGCAGTCCAGTCGTACAGCGATGGCTTTGGGCCATAGCAAACCAGCGTTGCTAGACCGTTGAGTACAGTATGTATGTAGACATACAGTTGACTTCAAGCGACATGATGAAGCCGGACCGCAACACCACTTGCTTGGCGTTGAGCGCTATACAAGCAGCAACATCTCAACTAACACATGAGTATACCAAGATCGGTTGCATGTTTGTGGGCGCATGCGCGTGGGCTGATGGCCACAAGGTGCTGCACGAGGCATCTGTCTCACAGCCAGAGGTGTACAGAAAAATCTCAAAATATACCCCATCGACATGATATATCCAGAACTAGCTAGAGAAGGCAACCAATCAATTCAGGAACAGATTACCACCTAGCATGAAACGGGTAGACTTCAGGCAGCACCGCGCATTACAGATTTGCTAGCTTACGCGCTAAATGTCGCCAGAACGTAGCGCTTGGGAATCTTCATGTACTAGAACTCACCGGCGTACGCACATATTCCGTTCTATGCGTTGGGGTGGCCAGCGATGCAAAGGATGCGGCGGCGTACATGCATGCATAGCATGGTGGGATAGCCGGCGTCTTAGTCCATATCAAATCAACAGCAATCAAAACAAAAAAAATAACTGCCGAAAAAAAACAATCTACTAAGGTTTACGTATTGCTAGATGTTTTGTTTTAAAACAATACACGGATTGCAGACATGAGGCAACAGATCCATAACCATAACCAATCCGCTTACTGGGAATATTAAACTGCTGGATTAAAAAAACTAGTAGATTATAGATTTGATTAGATTAGACGAACCGTGGCCTGTTCCTTTCGCTGTGCATGAATTCGGCGACCTGGTGGCCATCTGAACGACGAGAAGTGGCGCAGCTAACGAAGATGACGGCAATTCCATCCATACGTGAGTTCGCTTATTGTTGTTGAAGTGCGCACATGCACATGAACCTGTTTCATGCATGCATGGGCAGCTTCGGTTCATGCGACAACCTGGCCAGTTGACTGGCCGATCGTGTCGCCAAGCACCATGGTGGACGGGTGTCCGCAGTCCGCTCGCGGTGATCGGCATGGCGGCTGGCTGCCGCGCGGCCATGTTCTGGGCGGACGCTTGTTCCGAGGCGCGTCGACGCAGAAAATTTCAGATCGGAAACAAGAATTAATCTATGGTTAGCAACCGCAAAAATTAGACTGATCTAACTAAAAATTAAGAACTACTGACCCAGTTGGAAGAGCGTGCTGATAACGTGTTAAGAATCGGATCCTGATCCGGTTTTCCCAATCCCAATCCAAGAACGAGGCGTGAGAAGATGTAGATCAGATCTCGTTTCCCTTCCCATCGCAAACATAAGAAACACGTAGAACACAAATATAGGTGGAAATTCGGGTCTCTTTCTCATTAGTCATAGATGAATACAAGGTTATTCATTATATAGATGTGGGGGAACCCTTTAGGGGTATATTTTGTATGAGCCCATAATTATCCCTTAATTAGAGATTTCTTAACAGTTTAGATGTAAAATAAGGGTGGGGATTTCAAGGTTTGAGGTAACTTTATAATCATTGCGTCACTGTAGCATTTCGTTTGTATGTGTGAAAAATTGTCCACAAATTAATTAGTTAGGCTCAAAATGTTCGTCTCGCAGAGTACAACAAAACTGTGTAGTTAGTTTTTAATTTTATCTACATTTAGTACTTCATACATGGGCCGACATTTTGAGGTGATGAGAATCTTTTTTTTGCATAGTAAATTTGGGGGTGCCAATTTGACATCTAAACAAGGCTGAATCTGGCTGGGCCGACGACAAGTGACAGTAGGCCTGGTCCACAATATTTTGGGCCAGTAGTTAGTTCGTGAAAGGAATTCCTTCGTGAAATATGAAACGGCCCGGGGGTGGAGTGCGCACGGGTGGTGTGGCCCATCCTGGCCCGTGTAGGGCCCTGGGCTTTATGCGCTGTTGCAGATAGCCCACGAGGTCCCCCGGCCGGGCCGACCTCCCTCTCTCTTCTTCTCCTACCTCCCCTGCCGCGCAGCCCAGTGGAGCCCCGGCCCGAGTCGCAACGCTCGCCCGAGCCACGCCCGCTGCCGGCGCCTCCACAGACGCGCCGCCACTTCGGTCGCCCACCGCCGCAGGAGCTGCCCTCCTCGGCTCCGGCGCGGCGGCATCGACGACGATGTCTCACGCACGCGCGCACGGCGGCGCAGGAGCTCACCGCCGGCAGTTAGCGGCTGCAATGACTCGACGGCGCGCGAGCGATGCGGCGGCAGGTAACAACGTAACCACCGGACTCCTGCGACTGCAGATTATTACATACATAAATGAGCCCCTGTCATCTTTAATTAAATTACTGCCCACGTAGGTAGAATGGTAGATAGATACTGATAGAATGCATAACATGGCGCTCGTTCTAGGAATTCCTCGGTCGGCCGGCCGGCTTGTTCTCCTCGGATTATTATTCCTCACCCGGCTTGTACTCCATGAGTGTTAGATGATATGATGGCCTACCCAACCATGGAAATTGTATATATGCTCTGTGACCACCAAGAGCAAGAAACTCCAAACCATATCCTGTTCCCCGTTGCATGCTGTAGAGATCAGCACGCAGCTGTATATATATAGTTACTTCGTGCCTTCTTTCTTGTTTTTTTTGTTCGTGTGCTCGTGTCACTGTAGACTTTTCCCCTCACTTTGCAAAATGTAAATATTATATTAAAAACATTTAGTCCAAAATTAAAATCTTCGAAAAAAAACATATAGATGATTACAAACCAGCCTTTTTCAACAAATAAAAAAGTACAGTGCAATTCAATGCTCCTTAAGTCTGTATAACACAAACACATCAAAAAAGCTAACAGAATATATGCACGCATCATATCAGATCATGAGATTAACAGAAAATTAAAATGAGCGTGTATAGTGGATACAACTTATTATTATACAACACATACAGATTATATCGCAGTATGTACGCGCATGTGTACTGATGAAGAATGTACTATAGATACACAACAGTTTAATTAACACGTACAGATATGCGTACTGCTGGCAGGTCTCTTGCTATCAATCTGTATATGATAGCTAGTTCTGCTACTGCAAACGCTGATCGCATAACCTTGCCATACTGATACAAATTACAATTATCACACGCTTGTACCAGTTACAATTATTAGTTCCACAAACTTAGATGAGTTACTTGATCTCGATCGGACACATATAGCAGGTAACAGCTGCGTGCATGTCAACAGTGCCTTTGGGTAATTTCTTCATCTGCAACAACACAACATGAATTAAATATACTAGTGGCTATATATGCGAAAAACATTTTGATATTCTGTTTCCGATACAGGTATGCACTTATGCTAGTAGACGTATAATCAGAGGTAATTACATACAGTCAGGTGCATTTATTTTACCTAATGTGTACAGTGTGTTGACAAATTTAACTGAAGGGCTGTTGTCTGCAGTAATGCATGGACAAAAGAAAATGGGCAGGACGATTGAATTAGCATTATTGGTGTCTGTTTAATTCAGCAACAAACTCATATGTGCATGATATATATAGAGTCAGAAGTTTATCAAGCACTCTTCGTTCCATAAGCATATTCTACAAGGGAATAAACACACGGTACATTACATGCAAACTAATAAAAAGGAGATCTGTGTATGCGTGATATATACCCGAGTTGAAGGGTTGTTGGTTGCAGCTGATGGGAATAATGCTGAGGCTGCTGCATAATGTTCACTTGGAGAAAGTTTCTTGAGTCGTAAGGAACCATGTGATCATATTCGCTTGTTGATGGTGCTCCCACCATGTTCATTGGTGGCTGTCCCCTTTCATTATTCTCAGCGACCTGCGGTAGAAATCGCTTCAGTTTCAGTGATTATATTAGTCAGCTTAAAAGATCAGGGCCTATTATGAACAAGCTCTACTACTGTACGTATCTATTACCTTGCTTCTCAAGTACATGTTGTCACTCTGTAGATCCATCTCCTGGAAACAAAATGAACTCCACATAATTTGCAGCTAGCAGAAAAAAAAAAGTACTACTGCCAACAGAGGAATTCTGAATTTTACTAACCCTTTTCTGCATGTACTCAACTTCAGCGTATAACAGCTCATTCTGCAAGAAAGGCATAGGTCATTATTACATCAGCACAAATTCAAAATTAATTAGATAAAGCTATTTGTTCCCCATATGCATTTGACAATTGCAGGCATTTCTACCCTTCCAAAATTCAGTACAGGTCCTGCTTTCAGTAGGTGAGCTAGATATCCCTCTTATTGGAATGTTTGGAATTTAGTTTAGGCCCTTAGAAACCCTCCTGATGCATTATTCGAAGTTTCAAATAGAGAATGTTTATCTGTACCACAAATGATACTTGCACATACCTTTCTAGCTCTAATCTTCCCTATTCCTTTCTCCAGCCTGCCCTCCATCTGTTTAAGATCCCTGAGGCTCATGGTGTGGATGGCATCACCAACTATGGTCCTACTAGATCATTAGAGAAGTTGTTCTCAATTAAGTAAAAAACATGGATACATGCATATTGCATACTACAAATCACATTCACAGAGCTGCTACCTGTTTGAGTTTTGCAAGCTACTGATAGTCTGGCGCAGCTTGGCGGACTCCTGCTGGTAATGCTGCAAGTTCATTGTATGAATGCATTCAGTAAACAATAAGCTAGTTGCCATAGATAACTGACATTACAAAGAAGATAGCAGTATAAAAATCAGTAGCACGTGATGGAATTCTTAGGCTTGTTTGAAATGAGGAATTATTCAGGATGTACTAGTGCTGAGCAGAACTGAAATCACAAGAACATCTTGGCTCTGATCCACTGGTAGTTACAACCTCCTAGTGGTTTCTGAATTTTATTTTAGATTTAAATTATGTATCTATACTTAATATCTTTGCAGCTTGAGCTTGTACAAAAGAAGTATGCCATCATTTCTTTGGATTTCCTCATATGACTAGCATATCGACTATATAGTTATTTCACTTCAGTTAGCAAGAGTATAAAGAGGGAGCACTGCAGCCTGAGGCTCTGAGCTCCATACAGGCAAAAGAAAACTTTCTTTTATGGTTGGTGCTAGCACACATGCCCATAAATTCAGAGCTAGGCTACCTTTATCATCAGATGGCCATGCATTAGTATCAGCTTTCTTTTATTAAGCAGCTTCAATTGCATATTAATATTTCATGTGGAGTCAGGGAAAGTAGCCCTCAGAGACTGCTAGAGTTGGAAGTAAAATATAAAATTCATGGTGGTACTGTATCTAATTCGGTGTGTGGATCTTGCATAATAATCAATCAGGGGCACAAATCAGTGAATATTGAACTAATGCGCTTAAATCAGTGTGCTCGAGTGTTCAGAAAAGTTGTGAGACTGACGGACGAGCCTCTTTAATTTGCTGCTAATGTGCACAGATTTTGTTGGCCTTGTTTAGTTCCCGAATTTGGAGCCAAACTTTGGTCTTTTGGGGTACGTGCGTCATTGTAGCATTTCGTTTGTATGTGTGAAAAATTGTCCAAAAATTAATTAATTAGGCTTAAAATGTTCGTCTCGCAGAGAACAACAAAACTGTGTAATTTGTTTTTGATTTCATCTACATTTAGTACTCCATGCATGTGCCGATATTTTAATGTGATAGAAATTTTCTTTTTGCATAGTGAACTTTTAGGTGAAATTTAGGATCTAAACAAGTCCTAGGATTTCTATGTCCCCATTGGTTCCTAGCATAAAATTGCGGGGCATCGTCGGTCCAAAAGACAATCCTAGCGTTATACACTGGACCGAACAGAGGATCCTGAGACTGGATATAGTACATACTGCTTCGTACTGTGCATTGACCGTACTTTTCCGCTCAATTTCTTGTCTGAAGATCTTGCGACATCAGGTTCTCCCTCGAGAAGCAGTTAAGGAGGAACGTTGACCATGCTTGTATTCAAGGATTTCTCTTAGAAACTCTATATTTTGATGTAATAGGAATATTTTTTTCATAGTAAAACTTAGGGATGGAATTTGAAAACTAAAGAAGAAGGCTCTAGATGGCTGAGCTTACTACTACACACTCGCATCCAGGGTGTCAATTCAGAAAAAGACTTTACAAGGAAAAAATCGACTTCACCCCTAACCTATGAGGGGTGGAACACATCACCTCCTAACCTATGAAAGTGAATTTTTTATCCCCTGAACTTTCTAAAACCGGACAAATCACCCCCTGAAGCAGTTTTGAAAAATCATAATAAATCACAGAAAAATCATAAAATGGAAAATCAAATTGTGTTGGACCCCAAATGAGTAGATCTACGCAGTGAACATATAATATGGTATGCTTTAGTACATTTTTTTACAGCTATGAAGAAAAGCATAGATATAAAGTTACAGAAAAAAATGTACTAAAGCATTTCGTATTATATGTTCACTGCGTAGAACTACTAATTTGAAGTCCAACACAATTTTATTTTCCATTTTATGATTTTTCTGTGATTTATTATGATTTTTCAAAACTGCTTTAGGGGTGATTTGTCCGGTTTTAGAAAGTTCAGGGGGGTAAAAAATCCACTTTCATAGGTTAGGGGTGATGTGTTCCACCCCTCATAAGTTAGGGGTGAAGTAGACTTAGATTGACATGATTTTACCTGGGCATTGACTTCTGCAACTGTGCCCGAGTTGGAGGTGTCACTGTTGGCCTTCTTGTACCTCTCAATCGTGGCCTTCACACTGCCAAGGTGTCAACTGTTGGAGTAAGTAAACACTCTATTCTGGAAGAAAATTAAATAATCACTAGTATAATCACATGTACACAAGCAGCTAACTGTTGAAGAACAATATATATGACCACAAGATTACCCAAAATCACATACAATATTTTTACAGCTGATCAAATTAGTTGCTGAAAGGGGCTTCAAGGTAGGTCACTAATGAAAGTCTGAAAGCGGGCCAAGAACAGTAGGCTTGATGCACTCTGCAGGTTCTTTATGGTTTCCAAGAGACCGAACAGTAAGAATATAACATCGTAGAACACATTGGTCCGAAGCCTGTGCTAGCACAGATCACAAGTCGTCTTCTCTGAGCCAAGCTGCTGGCTACTCCCTCGTCCCATAATATAAGCATTAGTTGATTTTTTCTGTTCACGTTTGACTGTTCGTCTTATTTAAAAAAATTATGAAAATATTATTTATTTTGTTATGACATGTTTTATCATCGTATATATCTTAAGTATATCATAATTGTTTTTATATTTTTATAAGTTTTTTGAATAAGACGAACGGTCAAACGTGATGCACAGAAATCGAGAAATGCTTATATTGTGAGAGTAGTGGTTAGCAACAGTGTTTTTTTCTTTACCGACAATCTTTTGTACGGAGTACTAGCCAGACTTCAGTGCTTCTATATGGTACAGTGCCACCCTACAGTCAAAATATAATAGTAGCCGCTAGTATGGGCCATGTGTAATTCGTCGTATATATGATGTCCAGACGTAACTCGTTAATGAGTATACATTGAAATCATCAGTATATTAGGTTCAAATTGCTAGGTAGATATTCTCGTTCGTGTTCATATAGAATGATATCATCAATTAACGATTGATATGTGAAACTGCACTCTGCCACAGCAGCCCAAGGTTCTGCTAGTGGAAAAACGACAACACGAAGGTGAAAGGCCTACAAGCCGAAAAGGTGAAACACTGGACACACAAATGCTATGTGCCGAACAGTTAGATTAAATTGATTATATTAATGTAGTAAGAGTCGATCCACATATGTATGTTGATAATTCATTTATAAACTATTATCCATTTAGAGAACGGTGAGTATATTAAAATTATATCTAGATGGAAAATTTAGCAAATGTTGATATTTATTAATTCAAAATTCCTTTTTGATGTACTTAAGACATCATTTTATAGTTAAATATCGTTTTGGAGCTTAATTTCCTTGAAACAAAAAAATTGACAAAAGAAATGGAATTGGATGTAAAATATGATTTTCTTTTCTTGAACAAAATAAGGCATGAAATTTGTCAATGACAAAATCGACGAAAGCTAGTAAGCATAGTATAACATCAAAGCTAGTAAGCTCAAGGAACTGAAAACTTCTTTTAAATAAACAGAAATACAAACTACTTAAACTAGAACACATAGGAGAAATCAGATTTTCTTTTTAATTGAAGAAGTATAATGCCCACGAATTCAAGTTTATTAACGTCAGAACCTGAACTTTTACGGGCAGTGGTAGGGTTTTAGCACTCACAACCTTCATCAATTAAACAAGGATAGTTCTTCCGGGGAGAGTTGGACTCCAACATTTTTCAGGCAAGTTCTTATAGGAACTAGGCTAGTTCCCCTGCTAAACTCCACCTTTATTTGCTCCAGAAACTAACAAAAGAATGAGCCTAACAAGCTTAGGAATACCAGCTGGTAGGAGAAAACACTATCCTAACATACACACAAAATTAGACGGATGCAATATGCTAGTAGTTAGCTAGGTATAGTAATGACCATTGGGTACCAATGCAAACGTGTGGCAGAAAATTCTCCACAAAAAAAAACTTAAAATATCTTTTTGTGTTCTTGCTTCTGGAAATTGACTAGCTAGTCCCCGGCCTCATCGTATATTTTCACCACACCAAGCCCTTTTATCCACACAACATATGCGCAATGCCGCCACACACAAAAAAAAGAAGCATAAAATTGCAATGGATCATCAGAGACCCCCTTCTGAATGACAATAACAGGAGCTGCATAGGCAAATGACAGAATATAAGATTTGAGCAGCATGTCACATCAGAAAGAGGCCCTGCTCCAATGCAACCATCAGCTACTACACTACAGCAATGCAAGCGCTAACACATGTCACACATCCCTCTCTCCTTCACACCAGATGACCAAAGAAATGAAACCTTAGCATCCCCGAGTACCCCTCTTGGGGTGGCCGGTGTTGTTCATGCAGCTGGCACAGGATTTCACATGATTGGGTGGGAACAGTGAGCATGTTTTAACCCAATGGGCAAAGGAGTGCAACAAGCCAGCAACACACATCTCAACACAGGCGCCCAGCACACTCCTCGGCCCTTGGCTTTTTACCCAGGCCTTTAACCACTCTGACCAAGCCACCAGCTTTCTTTTACTCCTCGTGTCGTCTCCCAACGCAAGACGGTGCGGGCGCCAGTGTCAGGCAGGCCAGTGCTCCGCCTGCATGCTGATGCTGCCCATGCCATTGGCCTCCCAGACCCAGCACAGCACTGGCACAGAAGCACCAGTCACAGAGGCAGAGCGAGCCATGGACAAAAAGAAAAGGGTTTTTCTTGCATGCTCCTGCTTCATCTTGTTCAGAGTTGGTACAGTGAATGCATGTCCACGTGTCACTCACCACAGATTTGTGCTCCCAGCATGCTGTCAACATTTGTTTTGGGGAATATTGGGCCGGAGACACTGATCCCCGAAAGAATATGGGATGGAAGAAAGAAACTACTGGTTACTTTGTATTACCATAAGTTAGTTATATTATCTATTAATAATGCCCCGTTCATAAAAAATAATATTTTTGGATTTTATGTTAGAAGGATCTATCAGCAAATTGGTTTTCATTTCCATTTCTACTCTTCACATACATATTATGGTTACCTCCACAGGTTACTTAAAGTATACCCATATAATTCATCTGCTTAATATAACTTGTTTTTGTTCAAACAGCTATGAAAGACGTAATACTTGATTATGTTCAGATGTGCTGTTCCCATGTCATGTTTTCTTCTTGTTCATTGCTCCAAATTATAATCCTCCACTCTTAATTTATTTAAAGAAAATATTGCTCGATTTCCAAACATACAATTATGGTCAAGAGAAACTCTTAGTAAATGATCTCCTAGCTGATTTATTTGCTTATTAATATCATACTAATTGTGTGTGTTTGCTGAAACAAGAACATCTCATTTTGGTGAACTTTGGTTCTTATTTAACAAAGAAATGTTTTTTTGAGACAGAAATGCATACGCAGAAAGGGCTAAAATACTCTTCCTTTTGGAGACCAAATGCCAAAATTCACACACATATCCAACCATTTTACCACAAAATGTTTGTGCTCCTCTTGTAAAGTACGGAGTGTACACTCTTGATGTCAGGTGCATCAACAAACACCCGTGAATTTTTTTTGCACCGCACACAGTCACACACATGGTGAATTTTGGTGACGTGATATGATGAGAGAGAGGGAGAGGGAGCACATGGGATGAAGTCACGAAGCCCTTGGCTGGCTGGGAACAACAGAGGGGCTGAAGGAGATGATGCAAGAGAAACTGAAGATAGTAGCAACCAGTTACTTTATCTCTCTTCCTTGTTACCTCACACATAGACTTTCATGGACACATACTTGTACCATGCCAACTGGTACAAAAACAAGGAGCAAACCCAAAGACACCACCTTGCAGCAGCTAGATCTGCTTCTACACAAGCAAAGATACAAAAGGGAAAGAGGGAGAAAGGGAACCCAAGGATAGACACATATATGTCTTATATTTTGTGTGCAAATATGCTTTATATTTCACACCATGGGGTGTGTGTGAGATCTAAAGCTCTTGCATGCATCTCCCTTCTCTCTCTCTACAGCTCTGTCACACACATGAGGAAGCCAGGGAGCTAGCAGAGTGAGAAAGGAAAGGGCATAAATACAGCAAGAAAAGAGCAGGACCACCATGGCCAAAGAGCCTCAGCTCTCTTTCTCTCTCTCTCTCTCTCACACACACAGGGTCGAAAGGCTGAGGACATACTACACATACAGCAAGCTCTGTACTAGATCTATCTAAACATCTAGCTCACCTCACCTCGCCTCACAGGGAGCAGAGGGGAATGAAAATACACAGAAAGAAACTGCTGCAATTTCTTTCCCCTTGTTGCTCCTCTCAGGAACACCAAAATGAACAAGCAGCGGTTGATATAATAACAGAATGAAGTAACAACAAAAGATGCAGCTCCCATTTGACCTTCCCCACACTTTTGCCTAGAGAAAGCTAGGGGCAAACTTGCTCCAATTTGGACAGTGCAAGAAACTGAAAACAGAAAAGAAACAATATATGCGTTTATTAGAAGTTGAGATGGATGGCATTTGCATCACCTGTTGTTGGCGTACTCGTAGAGGCGGCCGCGGCTGGAGAAGACGATGAGCGCCACCTCGGCGTCGCAGAGCACCGAGAGCTCGTACGCCTTCTTGAGGAGGCCGTTGCGGCGCTTGCAGAAGGTGACCTGCCGGTTGGTCGTGTTCTCGATGCGCTTGATCTCGATCTTGCCCCTCCCCGGCTTGTCGCCGGAGCCGGTCGGCGCCGGCTGCTCTTTCTCCTTGGACGGCCCGCAGCTCAGATCAGCCTGATGAACAGGAACCGGATCAACCAGCAGTGCAAGAAATAATATGAACAGTAAATTAAATTAGTTGCCTGTTCCTATATAAGAAACAAATAGAAAAATTCCTAAGATCGAGAGAGCAGGAGCATGCATGCAGGTAGCGGTGATCTGTGTGTATATCAAAATTTGGAAGGAAGTAGAGCGGCATACATGATCCATTTCCTATCTTGCACTTTGCCTTTTGTGGTGTGCCTTTTTTCCCAAAAAAAATTAGAGACCATAGGCAGCAGCCATGTATGTTCCTCTTGTTTGCCTCTCTAGCTAGATCCTTACAATATAGTAACCAAGATTCTACTACACCTATACTGCTATGAAGATGATGCAAAGAGAGAAAGGAAGCTAGCTGATATTTTAACTTCCAGAAGCAAGACAAGAGGCAATTACCATCATGTTGAGCATGGATGGTATGGCAGTGCCTCTTTGGGCTCTCTCTAGGGGAGGAGATCCAGAGAGGGAAATAAGAGGATATGAGAGGAGGAGCAGGGAGAGGAAGAGGAGGGATGAGGTATTTAAGAGAGAGGGGTGATGGGAGAAGAGGAAGGGGAAGGTATGTGAGGTGATGCAGTTAGCAACAGCTGTATGTAGTGGCCAATTCCTATGGCTCTTGTTGCATTTTGTTCCCCCTTCTGGCTTGCAGAGCGCCTTTTGATTTACCAATGCTTTGATCTCTCTTGTGTGGCTGCTGTCAGGTCTCCATATATATCCATTCATCTACCTCAGCGGTCAGCATGTAAGCTGTAACTTGGGGGAGTTGCTTTGTTTGTATTGGTATGTACACTGTTACCACAAAAACCGTTACGGCGCAGCAAGGCTCTATTTCTTGCTTTGCTCTTTCCGGGTTGCACTTTGACCAAGCAGAGTGAAAGAGCATGCTAGTACTACTTCTAGGCAGGCTCCACTTGTAACAATACTAGGATTAATTTGCTCAACGACTATTTTTTTTCAGAATGCGTGGCTGCATCAATCTGTTCAATTCTTTTGCTGATCGAGCAACTGATTAATTAGGAATTTAGGATGATGTAATATAATTCATTTTATCAACTAACAAAATTGCATTTTTTACAAGGAATCAATAAATTCGAGCTTTTAATCTAAATTAATTAAGCATATAAATGTTTTTCTTTTCTGAGTGTGATTGATATGTGAATTTATGTATGTACCTAGTGATATCCCATTTTTTGGGTGATTACCATATGAATTTGTGTCCTTAGTGATTAACATGTATGCACCATCAGGTATCAGAGCTGATGAAGGTACATACATGAGAGCTATTGTGTGCAGTATGCCCCAATCCCCATGTGACACCGCACAAACACTGTCCCATTTCTGTTTGGCACATATATGCATATAATTAAGATGCAGATCGAGATAATGGCTAAGTACTCTCCAGCGGCAACATCCCATTTATTTGAGCTCCCATTTCTGTTGCTCTCATGGGATGCATGCATATATGGGACCCTTGCACTAGCCCAACCCTGGCCCTCCTCACATATAATGTGGTGGATGCATCACTCTCTTCCTTGCCCACCGCCCTCTCCCACTCACCCGGCCATCTCCATCACTGACCTGGGCCAGTGTGATGCATGGATGATATGCTGTATGCGCATTGGTATCGATTCGACGATCGTCAGGTCATTCATCAACAACCCTTGCTACTACCTGTCGAAATTCCAGGGCAATTTGCGAAACGTCATGCCATTTTCGGTCTGGTGGAAGGGCCTCGTCGGCATGTCATTGCTGTGAAGTTAATTACCACTCAATGGGCCTCCCTAAGTCCATGTATCGACAGTCAGTCTGAAGATAGGTTGGTGGCATGAATACATCAGAGTTGGGAACCACGATCCAATATTGGCAATATTTACACCTGCCACTAGCATATACTGAAGCAGGGTGTAAAAGTTTATCTGCTAAGGCACTTGCAGAAGTTTTTCCTCGCAGAATGGAGCAAGAAAGTTCAAAAACTGTTGGAAAGATCTGTTCTTCTGAACTTCTAAAATTAAACCTCTTTTAACAACATCACTAGCTCTGCCTGACTTCTATGGTCTTGTCTTTCCTGTGTATGCAGAAAGAGCAAAGCCATGAGGAGTTTCAGAAATGGCCATAGTTATTCAGCAAGATGCAGGTTCTTGTTTTGTTTCTGCAAGAACTAGCAAGGTGACCCGCGCAAATTACGCGAGTAGCTAGCATTATTTTACTTATCTTTATCTTTATATATTTTTACATAAAAAATAGATGCACACTATTTTTCCTAATGGTATTATTGTAATTGTTTTTATGTATGACTGAAATCAAGATATTATATATATTTTTCTATAAGTTCGACTATTTTCTTGCATGTGAATTCAGAAGAAAAAAGAATTGCAGGAGATCAAAAGATTACCTATTCAGAATTTTATTTGACCTAGTAATTTTCTCCCACACCACCGCACACACGCCTCCATCTTTTGTCGCTCGCATCCCCACCGTCGTTCCTGGGCTCGGCATCTTCCGAGGATATCTTCTTTATCATGCTCCTAATAAAATGCAGAATCGACAACATCCATGGACCCTACACCTTTGCTAGTGAAGTCCCTTTTACCCCCAGTATCTCCTCTCCTCTGTAACACCCTAAAATTCATCACAATTAAATTGTAGCAACCATTTGAATTTTTCTAGGATTTATTAAGGCTTAAATAAATTTTCTAGGAATTAATTGGAATTTCTAGCATTTTATTAATTTAAATATCACGTTAAATAATTATTTTAGTCAAAATAAGTTTTTGTTGCATTCATGCTTTGCATATATTTTTGGTTGCTAGTAAATCAAGTTGGAATTTAAATTCTGTTTAAATTCGAATTTGATTTGCTTTTGTTTGAGTTTTAGAAAAGTTTAATTTAGCCGAGTTCGTTTTCACCCCTCGAACTCTTGGCCCGGTCCAAGTTTGCCCCCTGAACTCTTCTCTCGCTCGCTTTTCCTCCCCGCCTGCTTTTCTTTTTCCCGGCCCAAATCCCTTTTTCTCGTCCGGCTCGTTCCACTTTCGGCCCGTTACCGGCCCGTCCTTCTTCTCCTCCCCGCCGCTCTCTCTCGGTCGCTGACGAGTGGGACCCCCGTGTCAGCAGCTTCGTCTCCGATGGGGACTCTTCCCCGAGCCGAGTCCGAGCGCCGCCCGCCTCCGACTCCGTCCGCCGCACGCCTGCCGAGCCCGGTCCCCGGCCTACTTAAGCGCGCACCGCCCGCCGTCCTTCCCATCTAGAAATCGAAGCCGCGAGCTCCCCAAACCCTAGCGCCGCTGCTTGAGATCCGCCGCCGCGTCGGTTCGCCGTCGTTCGTCGCCGGTCGGTCTTCGCCGAGATCGTTCCTGGTGAGTTCGCCATCGTCTCCTCTCTCTTTCCGTCCAAGTCCCGTCGAAGCTCGTGCATCGTAGCGCCGGGTCCGCATCCGCCCGAAGCTCCGCCGCCGCGCATGGCGCCGCCGTCGTCGTCCTCTGCCTGCGCGCCGAACCAGTCGTCCAGATCACCTTGGTTGAACTCGTCGTGGTCCGGCGAGTCCATAGGACTTGATCCCGTAGCAATCCGAGCCTCGTAGCTCTAGATCGGGGTTGCTCCGGCGAAGCGCCGCCGCGGAGGAGCGCAGCGCCGCCGTCCTCGCCGGTGACCCGAGTTCCCGAACTCCCCTGACCGCCCGATCGTGATCCAACGGCCCACAACAGATCCCGTCCCAAGTCAAATAAGTCGGTACCGGTCAGCGCTGCAGTTTTTGCTAAAGAGCCCCTGAAGTTTTTGATAATCAACCCGCAATCCAAGTTAGTTCAAAAATAATTACGAATAGGTCCTGTTTTCTTCTATTTTAACCCCTGCAAGATTTAAAATTTTGCCCGAGGTCCAAGGTTTGTCTTTTTACATGAAAACCCTCGAGTTTTTATACAAAATTATGTTTTAGCCCCTGGTTTTTCACAATTAAGCCCCTGGAACTTTTAAAACTTTGCCAGCAAGTCCCTGAACCTTAGAAAAGCCATATCTTTTGCGTTTTAACTCCGATTTTAGTGATTCTCGCGCTCACGCGTTCGTTGTAACGTGTAGATTAGTTTTGTGCTGTTGTTTTCTTCTGTTGGAATTGTTTGGTGTATTGTTTCTTATTTGTTGTATTGTTTCCTTGTATGTGTATGTGTGATGCGATTAGGAAACGACCAGTTCGAGGATTTCTCTGAAGAACCAACTGTTGGAGAAGGATTTGAGCAGCAACCGAGTTGGGAAGAAGGCAAGTGTATTATGTCATGCAAATGTCCTAATAATTATTAATTTCACCACCCGTGCATGTGTCTTAATTCGATGGGTTCCTATTTAAGGATTTGCCTAGCCACTATATTTTCCTGTCCCTGAAACTGGGTTACTTAATTAATTTTGATGGTAGATGATGCTTAGTTTGCTCAACTGGGATTGGTTAAATGAACCCCTACTCTATGTTCCATGTACTCTTTTAAATAATTAATTGGCAAGATCATATCTTTTAATTGAAACATGGAGAACCACCCAGGAAAACAGTACAACCATGAGTGCCATATGGCTCTGGCTTTGACTGACTAATTAGGTGCTCTGGTTTATGGTAGCTTTACTCGAAAGGGGCATGGGGGGCGGCGGTTGACGGGGTATAGCTCGGTCCTTTTGAGCTGTGGGCTTTGGTAAGAGACAGACCTCATTAGGGAGGGTTATGCTTTGCTTCTGAACCGGAAACCTTAGCGGGCTATCATTTATGAGAGTGCTTTTGTAAAGGTCTCATAGTGAAACCCAGTATTCGGTCCACGTGGTGTGGGAAGGGTACAATGCTTCGGCAATGGGAATCACGGCTTATGGTGAAAGTGTACAACCTCTGCAGAGTGTAAAACTGTTATAACAGCCGTGCTCACAGTCAAGAGCGGCCTGGACCCTTACATGATAATCATACTTGAACATGATCTAAATCGTGGTTACTTGAATATGTTGGGAATATGACATTCATTAATTTGTGGGTGGTATATACTTTCATCTGCTAGTGAATAGTTGCTTAATAAAACTTGACCAACTAAAAGTGCTTACTGCAGTATGGTCAGCCAACCTTTTAGCCTCAGCCTTGTATGTCATATTACATTTGCTGGGTACGTTATGTGCTCATACTTGTTGCTTTTATTTCTTTCTTTTATTGCATCGACTACATCCGGAAATGCTGCTCAGATTGGGAGAATTTTGAGGATTTCGCTACTGATTTTGAGGAGTTCTAGGCGAGTCTCCCCCAGTCAATGCCTGTGGAGATGGAGTCACTTTTGCTTCGTTAGATGAACGTTTATTTAAGTCTTCCGCTATGACTTTTGAGTCAACTCTGAGATTGTAATAATTGCACTATAATACTCTTTCGCTATGCATGTTTATGGATATTCACTTGTGACGTCTACCATATGTGTGTAAACTGATCCTGGCGCACATATGAGATGCACCTGGTTTTGTCTTTAAAACCGGGTGTGACAGAGGTGGTATCAGAGCTATGTTGACTGTAGGACGCAAGCTTAGATAGAAATGGTCATTCTCTAAGGATTATTTTTGCTTAACTACTCTTGGTCTATCTATTCTTGGTTTAAATTGCTATTAATCCAGGTCATTGATAATTGTCTCCTCCTTGATTTTGTTTTCTGGTCTATCTTTTTCACCATCTCACCTGGTTCTAATGTCTCTAGAACTGTTCTCACCCCTTTTCTTGCTTAAACCATAGATGGTGCTGACAAGGCAAGGTGCTCGTAGATTGGCAAGCACTCTTTCCTCTTTTTCGTCGCATTCGGTGCAAGAAGTGGAACCGGAACCTGAAGAGATAGAAGTAATGGACGAAGAAGTCAACTCAGTAGGGAATGCTCCAGCTGGATCTGAAGGAAGTGAAGGACCCTCTCCGCCGCCTGACATGTGGGTAGTGGCTATTCACCACCACGACGGAGGCAACAGTGGGTTCCCTATGATGCTTCGAATGCTCTTCGAGCGTCTGAACTACCCAGTGGAGATAGAATATTGTGGAAGAAGGAGGACACATCCAGATCACCCAGAGGACTGGGAAGTCGCTGTATACATCAGGGAGCCTGACTATGAGTTTGGAGGAACCAAAGAGGCTGCAGTACATCATGCCATCGCCATCAGGTCAACTTTCGAAGCTGGAATCCAGGATGCAGCCAGGAGGGCACTTTCTGCGCTTTGTCATGAAGAGGCTGCTGAAGTACGTCACACTGCTTGGGCATATCTTCCTCGAAGGCAGCAAGGCACTCCAACTGGAGTTGTACCACACCCGCCAGGTGTGAACTCTACACTCAACGTCCAGGTGGCGTTCACCCAGATGCTTGACGTGCACGCCGATGACACCACAAGGGAGCTACAAGAAGTGCGTGAGGAACTCGCTGCTGAACGAAGGAAGAACAAAAGGCTGATAGCTGAACTCAAGGGAGAAGCACTTCCGTCATTGGATGAAGATGTAGAAGGGTTTTTGGGACATTCACCGCCCCGCTAGACAGTGCTTGGTGGATCGTCTAGTTGCTTCACCCATACCTATTAAGATAGGATACCCTTTATTTTGTTAGTTCAGTACGTTTAGAATCGTGAGACTCGTGCGTAACATGTGTTTTAGTTGGTTTAAAAGTGTGGTAGAGATGTTTGTTTTTGTGCTAGTGTGTGATTTGGATCTTTGTAATGATTGAACTTAATTGTGGAGTGATGACCACAATTGAGTAATTAATAAATAAATAAATTTAGTTAGTTTTGGGTTTATCTTGGTCTCTGATCTTAGCCCTTAACTATCACTTTATCCATATAATTGTACCCCTCTTATAAATCATGATATGCGACAATCTGATCTCGCCGCTGCATGATATCCTGGTACTGTCAGAATTGTTTCTGGAGCTTCGGAACTCCGTTTGACATAAATCCGGTTGGGTTGGATTAAGGACTTGATAACCTAGGTTCTGGGAATTTTTCGTGATTTTTGGAGGTTCTGGCAGAGAGATATAATGGTTTTATTGGAGCAACCAGAATCTGTTCCGTGGTCCTGACACAGCTGTCTTGTTTATTTTATATCTCGAGCTACAAAATTCCGATTGAGGTGATTCAAGTTGGGTTAGTTTCAGAATTTGATAGTCTACGTTCATTCAAAAGATCATGATTTTTGGATACACATAATGAGAGTTACGACTGTTTAATTAGGACGAACAGAATCTGTTTCAGGATTTGATTTGCCCGTCATTGGCAACTAGTTCTACACTAACTCTTATCTGTTCATGATTTGAGTTATATCTTTTTACCACCCTCTGAACCTCATGTTCTAACCACCAGATGGTAAACACCAGGTCTGGAAGTGGAGTGGATCAACCACCGGTGAATCGTCAAGGACGTGCCAACCCCATTCCAAATCCTCCGCGGAATCAAGCATCTTCAGCAATGGATCAGATCCTCGCCAACCAGACTCAGATCCTCCAGGGCATGGCTAATACCTTGGCAGCCATGCAAGCACAGAACAACGACAACAACAACAACAACAACCAGCAGAGGGACAAGCACCGGGAGTTCATGAGTCACAAACCTCCTACCTACTCCCACTCCGCGGATCCACTTGATGCTGATGATTGGCTGAAGACTGTCGAGAAGAAGCTGGATATGGCTCAGTGCAATGACAGGGAGAAGGTCCTGTATGCCTCAGGTCGCTTGGAAGGATCAGCTTCAGATTGGTGGGATGCTTATCTTGCTGCTCATGCCACCCCTGATGCTATCACCTGGCAGGAGTTTAGAACCAACTTCAGGAGCCATCATATTCCTGCTGGTGTCATGAAGCTGAAGAAGAAGGAGTTCCTCTCACTCAAGCAAGGTGGGATGACCATCAGCGAGTACCGGGATAAGTTTATTCAGTTGTCCCGTTACGTCCCAGATGAGGTGAAGGATGATGAGTAGAAGCAAGAGCGATTTCTGGAAGGATTGATTCCACCGCTTCAATATCAACTCATGTCTCACACCTTCCCAACATTTCAGAAGCTGCTGGATAAGGCTATTGGCTTGGAGAGCAAGCGTCGTGAGTTGGGAGAGCAGAAGAGGAAGTTCATGTCCTCAGGACAGTCAAGCAGTAACACCCGCCCTCGTTTCCAGCAACCTCAGCAGAACATGCCTGCTCGTTTTGGTGGGCAAGGGAGTAACTTTGTGCAGAGTCAGGGTCAGCGGTCAGCGCCTCCACCGCAGCGTCCAGCATTTCAGCAGAACCGCCAGACCACCCCGACTCAGACTCCAGGGAAGACCCCTGCACCAGGCAGTGCTCCTACTCCCCGTACCTGCTACATTTGTGGAGATCCCAGCCACTATGCCCACAACTGTCCTAAGAAGAATGCTCAGACCCCTCAGCACCAGAGTGGTAGTACACCTAGGAAGAAGACCCCTCAGCAGCAGAACAGGAATGTGAATCCGACGCCCCAGAGCAACAAGGGTCAGCAGAATCAGATGCGGGGCAAGGTGAACCATGTTGCTGCAGAGACCGCACAGGAGTCCCAGGATGTGGTACTTGGTATGTTCCTCGTCAACTCAGCCCCTGCATCGGTTTTATTCGACTCTGGAGCATCTCATTCTTTTATTACTGCTCAGTACGTAGCTAAGTATAATATATCTATGGTCCCTATGAGAAATTCCATGCTAGTTAGCTCACCCGGTGGAAACATGAAAGCTAATTTTATCTGTCCCCGAGTTAATCTGAAAATAGTTGGGGTAGACTTTCCTGCTGATCTGATAGTCCTGAACTCTGAGGGAATTGATGTCATACTTGGAATGGGATGGTTAGCTGCTTTTAATGCGGTGATTCAGTGTGCCAAGAGGTCCGTGTTGTTGACTAGCCCTCAGGGAGAGAAGATTGAATTCGGAGCCACACAACCCTCAGCTTCAACTTACTCAGTGAATCAGGCCAGTGGTGTTCCTTTGGAAGATATCAGAGTTGTTTGTGAGTTTCCAGATGTCTTCCCAGATGATTTGCCAGGTATGCCACCCGAACGAGACATTGAGTTTATTATTGAGCTTTTACCTAGTACTTCTCCTATTTCTAAAAGACCCTATAGAATGGCTGTTAATGAACTAGAAGAACTTAAGAAACAACTTAAAGAATTGTTGGATAAAGGTTACATTCGTCCTAGTTCTTCACCTTGGGGAGCACCTGTCATTTTTGTGGGTAAAAAGGATGGTACTCTGAGGATGTGTGTGGATTATCGTTCGTTGAATGAGGTAACCATCAAGAATAAGTATCCATTGCCCAGAATTGAAGATTTATTTGATCAGCTGAAAGGAGCTAAGGTTTTCTCCAAGATTGACTTGAGATCTGGCTACCATCAGTTGAGGATCAGGCGTTCCGACATTCCTAAAACAGCATTCACCACCAGGTATGGATTATATGAGTATACTGTGATGTCGTTTGGATTGACAAATGCACCCGCTTACTTTATGTACCTGATGAATAAGGTGTTCATGGAGTACTTGGACAAATTTGTGGTGGTGTTTATTGATGATATTCTGGTTTACTCGAAGAATGAGGAAGAGCACGAAGAACATTTGAAGTTGGTGTTGCAGACTCTTAGAGAGAACCAGTTGTATGCCAAGTTTAGTAAATGTGAATTCTGGTTGAATCAAGTGTCTTTTCTTAGTCATGTGGTCACTGAAGGAGGTATTGCAGTGGATCCAAGTAAAGTCAAGGATGTGTTGGAATGGAAACCTCCTACCACGGTCTCTGAGATCAGAAGTTTTCTGGGATTGGCTGGATATTATAGGAGATTCATTGAAGGCTTTTCTAAAATAGCGAAACCTCTTACTTCGCTATTAGAGAAGGGCAAGGAGTTTGATTGGTCAGAAGAGTGTCAGGCCAGTTTTGAAGAGTTGAGAAGGAAGTTGACTACAGCCCCAGTGCTTGCTATGCCAGATATTCACAAGAACTTTGATATCTATTGTGATGCTTCTCGTAGAGGTCTTGGGTGTGTGCTCATGCAGGAAGGCAGAGTAATAGCCTATGCATCCAAGCAGTTGAGGAAACACGAGCTGAACTATCCTACTCATGATCTGGAGCTTGCAGCTGTTGTTCATGCCTTGAAGATCTGAAGGCACTATATTCTAGGTAACAGATGTGAGCTGTATACTGGTCATAAAAGCCTGAAGTACATATTTACTCAGAAGGATCTGAATTTGAGACAGAGAAGATGGTTGGAGTTGATCAAGGATTATGATCTAGGAATCAACTATCATCCTGGCAAGGCTAATTTGGTTGCTGATGCGTTGAGTAGGAAATCACAAGTAAATGCAATGTTTGGTCGCCAGTTACCAGCTGAGTTGCTTGTAGAGATGGAAAAGCTGAACTTAGGATTCCTGAATCAGACAGAAGGTGTAACAATGGAAGTTGAGTCTACACTGGAACAGGAAATTTGGAAGGGTCAGCTTACTGATGAGAAGATAAAGGAAATCAAGGAAACCATGTTAGCAGGGAAAGCTCTTGACTTCACCGAAGATGATCAAGGTACAATTTGGTTTAGAAAGAGGATATGTGTACCGGATATCGAGTCTCTCAGAGAGCAGATATTGAGGGAAGCTCATGATTCCGCATATTCTATTCATCCTGGAAGCACCAAGATGTATCAGGATTTGAAGCAAAGGTATTGGTGGTATGGACTAAAAAGGGATGTGGCTGCCCATGTGGCATTGTGCGATGTTTGTCAGAGAGTCAAAGCTGAACACCAGAGACCAGCCGGTTTGCTTCAACCACTCAAGGTACCTGAATGGAAGTGGGAAGAAATCAGTATGGATTTCATTGTTGGATTACCTCGCACTCGAGGAGGATATGACTCCATATGGGTTATTGTGGACAGATTAACTAAGGTAGCTCACTTTATACCCGTTAATACTACATATACCAGTGCTAAGTTGGCAGAGTTATACATGTCCAGAATTGTTTGTCTTCATGGTGTACCTAAAAAGATAGTGTCTGATAGAGGTACTCAGTTTACGTCTAGATTCTGGCAGAAGTTGCATGAGTCTATGGATACAAAGTTGAATTTCAGTTCTGCATATCATCCTCAGACAGATGGTCAGACAGAAAGGACTAATCAGATTTTGGAGGATATGTTGAGAGCTTGTGCTTCGAAGCATGGAGGTAGTTGGGACAAGAGTCTTCCATATGCAGAATTCTCATACAACAACAGTTATCAGGCTAGTTTGAAGATGGCACCGTTCGAAGCGCTTTATGGTAGAAAGTGCAGAACACCGTTGTATTGGAGTGAAACTGGTGAGAGTCAGTTGTTTGGGCCAGAGATACTACATGAAGCAGAAAGACAGGTTCAGATTATCAGAGAGAATTTAAGAACGGCTCAGTCCAGGCAGAAGAGCTATGCAGATACAAGAAGGAGAGAATTACTTTCGAAGTAGGTGATTATGTGTATCTGAAAGTATCTCCTATTCGAGGCTTGAGAAGGTTTAAGGTGAAAGGAAAATTATCTTCTCGTTTTATTGGACCTTTCAAGATTGTTGATAGAAAAGGTGAAGTTGCTTATCAATTGGAGTTGCCAGCCAGACTGTCAGATGTGCATGATGTGTTCCATATCTCTCAGTTGAAAAAGTGTCTTAGAGTTCCTGAGGAAGAATTACCCTTGGATGAGTTGGATGTGCAAGATGATTTGACTTATAAGGAATACCCAGCTAAGATTTTGGAAACTGCTGAAAGAGTTACTAGGAGTAAGGTGATTAAGATGTGTAAAGTTCAGTGGAGTCATCATGCGGAAAGCGAGGCAACTTGGGAAAGAGAAGATGAGTTGATGGCAGAGTTCCCTCAGATTTCTCTAGTCCGTCCGAATCTCGAGGACGAGATTCTCTTTAAGGGGGGTAGGTTTGTAACACCCTAAAATTCATCACAATTAAATTGTAGCAACCATTTGAATTTTTCTAGGATTTATTAAGGCTTAAATAAATTTTCTAGGAATTAATTGGAATTTCTAGCCTTTTATTAATTTAAATATCACGTTAAATAATTATTTTAGTCAAAATAAGTTTTTGTTGCATTCATGCTGTTGCATATGTTTTTGGTTGCTAGTAAATCAAGTTGGAATTTAAATTCTGTTTAAATTCGAATTTGATTTGCTTTTGTTTGAGTTTTAGAAAAGTTTAATTTAGCCGAGTTCGTTTTCGCCCTCGAACTCTTGGCCCGGTCCAAGTTTGCCCCCTGAACTCTTCTCTCGCTCGCTTTTCCTCCCCGCCTGCTTTTCTTTTTCCCGGCCCAAATCCCTTTTTCTCGTCCGGCTCGTTCCACTTTCGGCCCGTTACCGGCCCGTCCTTCTTCTCCTCCCCGCCGCTCTCTCTCGGTCGCTGACGAGTGGGACCCCCGTGTCAGCAGCTTCGTCTCCGATGGGGACTCTTCCCCGAGCCGAGTCCGAGCGCCGCCCGCCTCCGACTCCGTCCGCCGCACGCCTGCCGAGCCCGGTCCCCGGCCTACTTAAGCGCGCACCACCCGCCGTCCTTCCCATCTAGAAATCGAAGCCGCGAGCTCCCCAAACCCTAGCGCCGCTGCTTGAGATCCGCCGCCGCGTCGGTTCGCCGTCGTTCGTCGCCGGTCGGTCTTCGCCGAGATCGTTCCTGGTGAGTTCGCCATCGTCTCCTCTCTCTTTCCGTCCAAGTCCCGTCGAAGCTCGTGCATCGTAGCGCCGGGTCCGCATCCGCCCGAAGCTCCGCCGCCGCGCATGGCGCTGCCGTCGTCGTCCTCTGCCTGCGCGCCGAACCAGTCGTCCAGATCACCTTGGTTGAACTCGTCGTGGTCCGGCGAGTCCATAGGACTTGATCCCGTAGCAATCCGAGCCTCGTAGCTCTAGATCGGGGTTGCTCCGGCGAAGCGCCGCCGCGGAGGAGCGCAGCGCCGCCGTCCTCGCCGGTGACCCGAGTTCCCGAACTCCCCTGACCGCCCGATCGTGATCCAACGGCCCACAACAGATCCCGTCCCAAGTCAAATAAGTCGGTACCGGTCAGCGCTGCAGTTTTTGCTAAAGAGCCCCTGAAGTTTTTGATAATCAACCCGCAATCCAAGTTAGTTCAAAAATAATTACGAATAGGTCCTGTTTTCTTCTATTTTAACCCCTGCAAGATTTAAAATTTTGCCCGAGGTCCAAGGTTTGTCTTTTTACATGAAAACCCTCGAGTTTTTATACAAAATTATGTTTTAGCCCCTGGTTTTTCACAATTAAGTCCCTGGAACTTTTAAAACTTTGCCAGCAAGTCCCTGAACCTTAGAAAAGCCATATCTTTTGCGTTTTAACTCCGATTTTAGTGATTCTCGCGCTCACGCGTTCGTTGTAACGTGTAGATTAGTTTTGTGCTGTTGTTTTCTTCTGTTGGAATTGTTTGGTGTATTGTTTCTTATTTGTTGTATTGTTTCCTTGTATGTGTATGTGTGATGCGATTAGGAAACGACCAGTTCGAGGATTTCTCTGAAGAACCAACTGTTGGAGAAGGATTTGAGCAGCAACCGAGTTGGGAAGAAGGCAAGTGTATTATGTCATGCAAATGTCCTAATAATTATTAATTTCACCACCCGTGCATGTGTCTTAATTCGATGGGTTCCTATTTAAGGATTTGCCTAGCCACTATATTTTCCTGTCCCTGAAACTGGGTTACTTAATTAATTTTGATGGTAGATGATGCTTAGTTTGCTCAACTGGGATTGGTTAAATGAACCCCTACTCTATGTTCCATGTACTCTTTTAAATAATTAATTGGCAAGATCATATCTTTTAATTGGAACATGGAGAACCACCCAGGAAAACAGTACAACCATGAGTGCCATATGGCTCTGGCTTTGACTGACTAATTAGGTGCTCTGGTTTATGGTAGCTTTACTCGAAAGGGGCATGGGGGGCGGCGGTTGACGGGGTATAGCTCGGTCCTTTTGAGCTGTGGGCTTTGGTAAGAGACAGACCTCATTAGGGAGGGTTATGCTTTGCTTCTGAACCGGAAACCTTAGCGGGCTATCATTTATTAGAGTGCTTTTGTAAAGGTCTCATAGTGAAACCCAGTATTCGGTCCACGTGGTGTGGGAAGGGTACAATGCTTCGGCAATGGGAATCACGGCTTATGGTGAAAGTGTACAACCTCTGCAGAGTGTAAAACTGTTATAACAGCCGTGCTCACGGTCAAGAGCGGCCTGGACCCTTACATGATAATCATACTTGAACATGATCTAAATCGTGGTTACTTGAATATGTTGGGAATATGACATTCATTAATTTGTGGGTGGTATATACTTTCATCTGCTAGTGAATAGTTGCTTAATAAAACTTGACCAACTAAAAGTGCTTACTGCAGTATGGTCAGCCAACCTTTTAGCCTCAGCCTTGTATGTCATATTACATTTGCTGGGTACGTTATGTGCTCATACTTGTTGCTTTTCTTTCTTTCTTTTATTGCATCGACTACATCCGGAAATGCTGCTCAGATTGGGAGAATTTTGAGGATTTTGCTACTGATTTTGAGGAGTTCTAGGCGAGTCTCCCCCAGTCAATGCCTGTGGAGATGGAGTCACTTTTGCTTCGTTAGATGAACGTTTATTTAAGTCTTCCGCTATGACTTTTGAGTCAACTCTGAGATTGTAATAATTGCACTATAATACTCTTTCGTTATGCATGGTTATGGATATTCACTTGTGACGTCTACCATATGTGTGTAAACTGATCCTGGCGCACATATGAGATGCACCTGGTTTTGCCTTTAAAACCGGGTGTGACATCCTCTCATCGTCTCGCACCCTCACACGCACTCATTCGTCTCCTCAAGTCACCTGTATCCCCGCCGTCGCTCCCAGGCACATCTTCAACCAAGGATCTATCTCTCATTTGTCTTGCTCCTCATCGGATGCGGAATCAGGGGGAGAGGGTCCATGATTCCCATGCACCTTCACTCACAAAATCTCCTTTACCCGTAAAAACACATGGGCATTTATCTACCTAAAGTACCTCGTCTCCTCTCGCCATCCCGCACCATCGGGGTACGTACCCCTTTGTCCTCTCACATCGCTCGCATCCCCGTCGTTGACCCGTTGTCCTTCCAAGTGCAACATCTATCGATGATCTCTCTTTGTTGTGCTCCTCATCAGATGCGGAATCGGCGGTATCCATGTCTCCCACGTGTTTTCGCCTACGAAGTTCCTTTCACCCATAGCAATGCATGGCTATTAATCAACCCGCAATCCCTCGCCCCCTCTCGTCGTCTCGTACCGTCGCACACACCCCCTTCGTTTTCTCTCATCGCTTACATCCCTGTTGTCGTCTCGCTGTCGTTCCTGGGCATAATGTCTGTTGAGCATTTTTTCTTTGTCGTGCTTCTCATCGAATACAGAATCGGTGGCGTTTATGACTCTCATGCGTGATCGCTTATAAAGTCTCCTTAACCCGTAGCATAGCACGGGCACATTTGCTAGTCTTCTATAAAATTCAATGGTTCGTATCTTTATCTTTTTTTTCTATTTAACATGGTGATATAGAATTTTTTGGAATAATATGTACCATTAGATCTTCATAAAATCTAACGGCATATATTCTTTTTTTTAATTAACGGAATAATATGGACCGTTAGATCGCCATAAAATCCGATGGCATATATTCTTCTCCCTTTTGGATTAACAGAATAATATGGACCATTAGATCTTCATTAAATCCGACGGTATATATTTTTCTCTTTTTTTAAATTATCAGAATAATATGGACCGTTAGATCTTCGTAAAATCCGACGACATATATTCTTCTCGTTTTTGGATTAACGTGGGAATTTCTTGACTCTCTCGGCGAACGTGGTGGCTCCTTTTAACACTATTGTATTAATATAATAGATTGTTGCCACAGTCTCAAGCCACTGGATCCTTGTTGCTGTGTATTGCAAGTTTGCAACTAGCCATGCATGCATGACAACAAAATTGTGTACATGAAAATATATGAATAGTATATTTGAAAACCAGTTGGAATTAATTGAAATCACAAGAATTAAATAAATGACTTTAAATTAGGACAGAGATAAAAGAACCAGAAAACGAGAAGGAAAAAAAAATTCTATGTGACATCAAATCAACAAGCTTGCAACCTGTGATCAAATCTGAAAAGTTTGTCGTTCCATATTGGGTAATTGCCAGAAGGACTGAAAAGTACAGCTGATTGAACCAGGGTGATATGAAACCAAAATGTCCAATCAAATACTGCAGATCGAGGGGCGGTTGACCTTTGCACACATGCTACAGATAACAGGTGAATGCCTTGACACAACGAATTTTTTGTGCCATTCATGTATTCCACCAGTCAATCAAAAGTTGTTGATTGGTAAGTTTCTGAATCTACTTAATTATACACTAATGACAATTTAGCTTGACTAAGAGGGAACAAATCACCAACTAGTAGATGATACTGTGGCACTGAAAATGATGGGTCATCATTGGATAATCTCAGACTTAATTAGGTGCGCAAACCAATGTTTCTTTATTAGTGTCATCAATGGATGTTTGAATTGTGGACTTGTGGTTCCAAAGATATAAAAATCTGCCCATTTTTGGACCACACAAACTACTGATATTTTTAGCTTTCTGAATTTCTGGTTGGACCAATCAGAACCAATAACTTCCTTTTCTGAAACCTTCTTACATGCATGATTAATTGACTAGTACTTTTCGCCGAGGTTATCCCATCTGTAGCGTGTGGGATTAAGGATCGGGCGTGTCACACTCTAGCGAAAGAGCAATTTTATAGTTCTTGGGTATATGTGTGGTGCCTCCCAGCTGTGGCTGCTAATGTTCTAAGGATGGCAAAAAGGGCCCAGGCAAAAACTCATTGAACCACCATATTTATATTGCATATAAAGTAGAATTTGCAGCTCTCTTCAATCTTCATCATATTACCATGCCGTATCTATACACCATTTTCCAAGCAACAGTTTATTCTTCTGCGAGGTGCCACCACACTGATCTAATTTATATGAAAAATAAAATTAAATATAGGAAAAAAGGGACGTACAAGCAGTGTAGTCTGTAGCCTTCACACGACGACGCTGAACGGCACTACGCTTTTTTTTTTCGAGGAACTCTAGCCTACCTAAACATTACCATTGATCAAGGATAAGGTATATATTACATCATCCCAGGAATTTTTTCTCTCTCACTACACTGACAAAGAAATGTACAGTAAGCAACAACGACACCTGCAGTAACTCTGGAATACACGAATTACATCAATCCATGGCCAGCGCGTTGTAGCCAGCAGCGTATGTATGTACGTGTAGTGGACTAGTGGGACGTACACGTATTCATGGGCGATGTACTCGATCATGTACTCGTGTGCGATGCACCATCATTCAAGTCTGAGAAAAGCCAACAGGAGCAGGGTTTTGATCGAGTCCCACTGCACTAGCTGCTAGCAGCTGGGGGCTCACCACTGCTGCAGCTAGCTTTCGGCCAATTATTAGAGCACTGTGGCAGCCTCCAGTGATCCAGGCACATTCTAGTGTCGTTCGGATGGGAATGCAGGAGCAGTTCCCAACTGGAAAGGCATGGGGTTTACTGCAAGCATCAGAAATCATTGCGGCCAATGCATCGGTTGGTACTCATGCCTGACTGCACTACTGAGCCTTGTTTTGGCTGGTGATCTGAAGACATTATTCACCAGATCTCATACAAGTTCGTACATGGTAATTGTTGTAAAAAGTAAGTAAGCCAGGTAGATGTTTGATCAATATCAACTGCAAAATTACAGTACATGTCCGAGATGGACAGTTGCTTAAAAGCATCAATTTCTTTCTAGAGTGAAAACATATATATGAACTACTAGGACACAGTACAATATCATGTGCACACATATGAATGTTCCTTATGAAAGAGCCAGAGATGGGCAGACTACATATATATACTGCCATGAACATACCAAGGACATACAGTGCAGGTGCTGCATGCATGCTTGCTCAGAAACTCAAGAGAGGTTCAGAGAACTTAACCATCAGAGACTTTATCTTCTCGGCACCCAGTGCACGTAACCAATAAGCTTTATTGGTTGGAAAGAGATCAAGGTGAGTACATGCGATGCATGCATCGATCACAGGCACAACAAATGAAGGGAGAGATAACAACCTTGTCTCAAATGGACAGGCTATGGAGGAGATGCCATGGCAGCTGCACTGATTGTTTTCCACAAGTGAGCATGCTCCCACATGAAGGAAAAGATCTCTACCCTGATCTGCGTGCCGGAGGCCTCATCCCTCAAGCAACAGTGATGCATGCGCGCTGGTCGAAAGGGACTGCCATCATAGTGCTAACTGACATGTGACACTTTCCTAAACACTTAACTGCCCTCACATGGATGGAGAAGCTTTGCCGTTGCAGCCTTTCAGGATCATTGGATTCACCTCCTGAATAAATGTCTGAAAATTTCACCGAAATATGTATACACCTAAGCGGCGTCATGTCCTTTGTTTCAACAGTATACCCAGTTTCCAAAATCAAGTCTTTGGTATTTGAGGGAAGATTCGTGCTGTCCTGAACCCTTTTATATGCTAGAAAAATTTCAGGTTGTTGATGGGAGATGCTATCTACAGTAGTACATACCTCTCTCTCTCTCTCTCTCTCTCTCTCTCTCTCTCTCTCTGATGAACAGCACACGCAAGAGGCCCTGCAACTTGTCCAGAAAGATAGTGGCAAATGCATGTTTGGTGTACTGAAGAATCGTTCAATAATAAGCAAGAACAGCTAGCTAGCACCGGGCTATATCCAATTAATAACCGTGACGTAAGCGTTGAAGAGCATCGGAACCGTCTCATTTGGAATTAATCCTTCTTGCAGTTCAAAGCCAATTTCTTCTGCCATCCATCGTTGTTGACGCATTCATGGACACAGAAATGACGAAAAGAAGAGAGCCTAATAAAATTCTCGAGCCTAATAAAAAGAGAGATTATTCAGAGTTTCAGACTGTGCAAAAAGGTCAAAGAACGAAGGCACAGTACAGAAACAGACAGCCCTGAAAAAGTTTGAGGAAAGCGCCTGCCCGATTAGCTAGCTTAATCCAACAAGCTAGGGATCAGTTAGGCGGCCTCGCCTCGTCGGCAAAGACCGGCCAAAAGACGGATGGACGACGGCGAACCACGCCGCCGCGGGCGCGCTTTCGGTTGAGCCCGCACCGCGCCGCGCCGGTGGTCGACGGATGCGGCCGGAGGAAATGGACACGCCGATCGAGATGGGCAATGGCCACGACGGGGAGTGATCTGATAGGGACCCCGGCCGGCCGGAGATGTGTGTGTGTGTGTGTGTGTGTGTGTGTGTGTGTGTGTGTGTGTGTGTGTGCGCGAGCTGAGCCGAGAGAGACTCGTGTGGTCCATGGCCATGTCCGTTTCCTTTCCCTTTCAGCTTCAGGCCGGAGCCTCATAGCGATGCCCCGGCCAGCAGGGTTCCCAAAAGCCCTAGCCCTCCTGCACGGTCTCCACTTGCCATCCAAAGCAAGTGCAGGCCTGGCCGGCAGGCAGAATATAATTCACCTTCGCATCATATATATACTCGATCGATCTATATATCGATCGGAACCTATGGCAGATTAACAGTTCTGCAGCAGCTAGCTAGCATCCATTTCAGGTATCTCCAGATCTTTGCAGAGTGGAGGTAGCTTATACTAGCTAGCTTGCTATGGCATTAGCTGTGACGACCTTTTCTCATGGAACAAGATGAGCATCTCTTGCTATGGCATTAGCTGATGATCACCCAGTTGACAGTAAAATGCATATGCAAGTAAGTCACAGACTCTATGAAACCCGGCCTCCTCTCAGCAGCAGGGAATTCTGCTGGACGGTGGTTGGATCCCTGATCTTGTTGCCATTGCCGGCCGGGGACCGGCGACCGGGGAATTGAAGGAAATCTGGGCGGATCCGGCGGTGACATGGGCGTGTACCGGAAGGAGATCGAGCAGGCGCAGGAAGCAGCCACAGCTAGCATGCAGCGGCGTCAGGCGGGTGCCCGCTTTGTGGGCAAGCGTGGCACTGTGCCAGGGGTGCCCGTGTGTCGATGCGCCGGAGGACAAGGTGGCTTTCTTCCGCCAACGGACTGTACGTACCGGCTGCCGTGCACGCCTCATGTCCATTGTCCATTGATTGGAAATATATGCATGTGGTGACATTTCAGATGCATGGTTTGCAGTAACATCAGAGCTGCTGTAACTACGATGCTACCATCATCATTTCGTGCGAAGTTTATATTTACCATCTTGGTGTTTACAGGCCTTGTTTAGATCCCAATTTGGGAGCTCCCAATTTGGGAGTTTCTAATCATTGGGGGACCGTAGCATTTCGTTTGTATTTATAAAAAATTATCCAAACATTGATTAATTAGGCTCAAAATGTTCGTCTCGCAAAGTACAACAAAACTATGTAATTAGTTTTTGATTTCATCTACATTTAGTAGTCCATATATGTGCCGACATTTTGATGTGATGGGAATCTTCTTTTTGCATAGTGAAATTTGGGGGTTGAATTTGGGATCTAAACAAGGCCTTATATGCTATGATTCGGGAACAGCGAATTCAACAACTCAAGCTAGCCTCCCAACGCAGACGTTCACCAATACGCACGCGCACTCACCCCTATGAATGCACGCACGCAACCCTACCCCTATGAGCACCTCCGAGAGACTGAGCGCATCGCTGTCGACGGGAACGTCGCCTACCACTAAAAGAATAGCATCGATTAAATCTTGGAATAAATCCAGAAAAATGTGACACCAATGCTAAGTCGAGGACTCGAACCCTGGTGGACAGGTTCCACCACAAGACCTTACCAACTGATCTATGATCAATTCACAAGGCAGTTCTTGAATGACCAAACAAGTAGGCAACCAGAGCGGGATGAATAGAAAGGCTAAAAAATTCTCATCGAGAATTAGTTATGGACAAGCTAATAGACTTACAAACGTTGCTAGAAAGCAAGCCCAAGACGAACAGAAACAAAACAAACCAAATCAAACCAAGAGATGGAAGCAACACAGAAGTCCCAGAAAATTCTTCGGAGATTCTGCAACTTACGGAGATTCAATTCTACACAAATCTCCAAAGATACTAAAACTACGAGATTTCCGGAGACTCCTTTCCAAGTCCTAACGCAGAGCTGCTAGAATGGTAGCTGACAAGTCGAAATAAGGTCGCTTAAAATTTTAGAAAGGGCTTTGACACCCTTGTAATGCTCGGTTGGAAGTTTTGGTTGCGACATAATGATAGGGTCTTTCTTTGTTCTCCCAAATGGCTAGTTTTCTTTTATAATCGATCAGTTGTAGGTGGTTTATTCTTTTTCCTAGCATTGTAATTATTTTTGTAATTTTGGTGTGAGGTAGGAACCTCTTTGTAAAACTCCTTTTCTTCTTAATGTAAAGTTTGCTCAAGCATGTTCTAAAAAAAAGATATAGGGTGCAAGCATTCAACCCGTTTTAACTTTTACTCCATTAGTCCCATGAGTTTCCATATACCCTCACCAAGTTAACCATTTTGTATTTCTCTCGATTAGCCTCCGGTGTGCTCCTCCGCTCCACCGTTACATAGGTGTAGGGCTGATAGAAAAGTTTGAGACTCATGAGCCGGCTTGGCTTGTTTATATATTAGGCTCAGTTCATATATTGACTCAATCTCCCAAACCAACTAAGCCAAGCCTTTTGTTTTGAGACTGAGTTGTTCAATTGGCTTATTAGACTCGATAAATGTGACAACACCAAGCTTACCGTTTACTAATACAATTTTATTGTTGTTATTTGGCTAAAATGAAGTTGTAATTTGACTATAAGTCAAATCTGGTACTAATTAAGTCTATTTCGAGTCTCCAAATGTCTATGTTATTCCAATTTGTTGACTTATGTTATCTATTTATGTTATATCAATATTATTAGCATGTTAAATTATCATATGTTGATTTATATCATCTTTGATCTTAACATTAATATTAATCAATGCTCGGCTCATGAGCCAAACGAGTCGGCTTGAACTTTTTGAACAGACAGGCTCAATGTTCAGCTCGTTTGGCTTAACGATTCAAGAGCCGCTGCTTTGTAGAACAAGGGGCTCCAAATATAAGAGCTCTCTCCAATAATTTTTTTTATGCTAAAGAGTAGTAGTTAAATTTCTCTAAGGTTAATGACGCACTTGTGCGGTAATAGCGTCTTTCCATCCGCATCCTGGAAATCAAATGTTGTGTAAGAGCGTGCTTTCTACACTAGGTGCGTCTTTGTAAAATAAAGTAAATAGACTTTGGGCCGGAACCTAGTTTTTGGGTGCCTAAAGTTTTTTTATTTGAAAGTGATATTTTTTAAGTTATCCTCCTAAGCTATAGAAAGGAAAAGAGAGGCAAAAGGGGACCCACCCGCACTTCACGGCTTAGAATGGAAGCGCAACAGAAAAAACATTTCAACCATCCAATTAATTAGGCATGTTTGAGACTACTCCACGTTTGGAGTAAAGTGCACCCATGATACATAAAGTTGCATCATTGTTTCACTTTGGTCCAACAAATTGTAAATGTAGCAATACCATACATCAAGTTGCATAATAAGGTGGCCTACGTTCCAAAATTGTGCACTAGTGGTATTTTATGTCCTGATATGTGCTAAGATGGAGTCCTAGAGGAGTTAAGGGCACGTGGACTGAGTATGACACCTCTGTAGCGACATTCTTATACTTTGTGATTTCATTCTTGATTGACTCAATCAAAGAGGAGGTGTTGGGTAGCGGGGCTATTTGAAGGTGATCATAGGCTAGATCGAAGACATATATGCCTTATAATTAAGGTCCGTAGTTTATGGTGTAACTAGAGTTGGATAGGCTAGAGGCTTTACTATCAACTAATAGGATACATCATCATATTTATTTTTTCCTATCACCATACGTGATTTGCCAATTTCTTATCAATTGTCTTGGTTTGCAATATGCTATAAAATTATACCAGGTAAAAAATGCAAGGGAAGTCTACTTAGCATTAGTATATGTCTACTTTAGCGATGATGAACTTATGATGCAATTTTTTCATAGCTTTTGTCAGTGGATATTACAAACAAATATAAGAAATCACAAAACTTTATTTAACACAAGCTACATGGTCCTCAATATCCTAAGCACCATCACTAGAGGTACGCTTGTGGTTCTGAGGTTTAGTTTTAGGGCTAGTTGTGATTTTTAGACTGTGGCTCTGGGGTTTTGTTTGGAGGGGAACACTTTGATTGGAGATGATATGAGCATAGATTATATACCAAGTTTCCATTTTAGTCCCTCCTCTGCTTCAAGCATGCACTTAGATCCTTCTGTGTCTTTGTCAATAGCATGCCATATCTGCAAAATACACACCACTAGTGTACCTGGATCTTATATGCACACATCCAACAACTTAGTGTATGGTGGGTGTGATATTTGCAACTTGGTGGACCAAAGTGAAACAATGATGCAACTTTGTGTATGGTAGATGCACTTTACTCTTTTTTACTCCACTACAAGAACTTCATGATGGAGCAACTCCAATTTCTGAATGACCCATTTATCCTCTAGCTCCACAGACTCCAGAATTTGGTGGAGTTGTTTGGGACTCCAACAAGTTTCTTAAAAAAAAACTAGAGTGGAGCAGTCCCAAACATACCCTTAATCAGGCGTAGAGATGATATTAGTGAACGAATGCACAAACTTGATTTCATCCAATGGATCAAACCATAGTGAGTTCCCCAATGGTACTTTTCTCCCCTTGACCAAGTTAGGCCGAACCTAAGCGCCCAAGTAAGGCGTGAGGTAACTCCGCCTCTAACACAGCCTACTCAAATCTAATCTATATCAATATAGTCTTGCGCATGCATGGCCCGCCTAATGTTTCCTATTAACATGGAGCACCACAACATAAAAAGGAACTTCATTTGTCTAGTTTAACCATTTACTCCAGATGGTACAACAAAGTCATACAACCAAATTTTGAGTCGCATTAAGATTCTATTTTGTTACTGGTAACTAGATAAACACTCCAGGTATGCCACAATACAAGCTCACATGCCTCACACACCTGAGCGCAATTGTTTTTTATTTATTTTTATTTTTTAATTTTCTTTTAAAGGGAATAAAACTGCAGAACTAAAAGGATCTCTCAAAGTCTTCCAGACCACTAAACAAAACAATGTACCCTTCTTCAGATGGGCTCCGATACCCTCCGCATTGTACATTATACCGTCTTCATGTCACCATCATCGATTGCTTGTGCCATCAGCTTCAACACCTTCAAATGCAGTGGGCAGAAATAGATGTTAATACATTTGCATAAAACACACTAGTTATGAAGGAATCCAAATTATAAATAACAGAAAAATAAAAGAGCAAGACATTTGATAAACCGGTTTGTTGTGATTTATGTTCTCCTCGACTGTTTAGAGCTCTTTAATTCAAGGCCAAATTTTGGTACAAATATTTGCACAGCACTGAACCATCTTGAAATCCCAATCTCAGGGCAGATGGGTGTGAATCGTATGGATTTTAGCATCCTGACCAAGCCACTATGTGAAAGCAAATGCTCTCCGCAAAGTTGAGGCAGAGGTCTAAAGCCAGCTCCAGCATTGAGTTTTAGAGGGGTGAGTCTTGTCTGCAGTACTGCAGAGGGACTCACCCATTGTTATGTGGGCCTCACCGATGCTATGGCTCACATGTCAGTGGCAGCGAGTCTCTATGCAGTACTGCAGAGGATTTGCCACCGCCATATAGAGAAAAAGATTTCTGCCATCGCCTGGCACCTGGAGCTCAATCCAGCACACAGTGCAAATGAATAAACAAATACTTCCTTGCCATCATGTGTCCTCTCCTCTACATGGAGGAATGCATGAACAGCTAGAGAAAATTGGATAGTTTATTTTATTACAGTGAACCCTATTTGTAGATAGTGCTAAGGATTTAAAGTTTATTTTATTACAGTGGACGCTATTTGTAGATAGTGCTAAGGATTTAACACGTTGAAGCGTTTTTCTCCTCAAAATTCTACATGGACCGCTAGTCTGACCTTCGCATGAATATATCGATGCTGCAGCCCACAGATTGCAACAACTTGGTCGTGCCCGTGACAATGAGATGGCCAGATGGGAAACAACTCTGACTACCTACCACTACCAGTTGTGGCCAGTCAAAGATGGATACTGGGCCGTGGAGATTGGGCCTTGCAAATTGCTACAGATGGCAGACGAGTGTATATATGGGGCAAACAAATTGCACTTTCGTATATATGGGTGGGGTCTACATACATATAGCATATGACTTCGCTTTATACAATGATGCAGTAACATCCTCTAGACGTTGGTAAAACGAACAATAACAATTATTATTATTATTAGTGGGCACTTTATCAGAAACTATCCCATTTTGGAGCTCTTCAGATATTTGAAGCTTCTCTGGTTGAATGGGTTAATAGTAGTTGAAAAACGTCAAAAAATGCTTCCCACGCAATGTAAAGCTCCACAGATTTTAACATGGATGTATGTCAACAGAAAGAAGTTACAGATTAAAATACTTCAGTGTCAACTTCATTTCTTCATCCTCTTTTAGAAAGAAGGAATGCAGAACCGTCAATCTAATTCAATAAAAAGTTATGCCACTTCATAATAAAGGGAGGCAAAAAAAATATTTACATACAACTAAATGAATCCAACAATTTGTTGAAAGTTACTGCAGTGAGGCGACTGCAATATTGTAAAAGGACAACACAGCAACAAAAGGAAATAAAAATAAACAGCGAATAGCCATACCTTCAAAACCTGTAACCTCTTGCTAAGCAGCTGCTCAGAAAACAGATGCTTTTGTACTAGAACCTACGGGTACCTGCTCCTTTATTCCGGTGAGGTGCCAAAACATTTCCATTACTACTACCAATGGACACACAAGAGTACATTGGTGCGGAATTGTCGTCCTCTGTATTCTCACTTGGTATCAGGATATGCTTTGCCCCGGCGCTGAGCTTCACTGGGCCTGATCTAACCACAAAACGGCTGCTAGATGAAGTAGAATTGTCAGGATCAGCTCTTGCCGTTCCAATTCCTGCATTTCTGGACGGAAGGGCTGCAGAATCTCTGCTATCAGGAACTCCTTGAACTACCTGGTCTAGGTGACTCCATGTAAAACTTGCAGAGTTATGAGGGTGAACTGATGACCTTCCAGAGTACAAACTAGACACAGGCAAATTGGAATGGTAATCTGAAGACGGTGTCACATGCTGCAGCTGTGGTGAAAATGGCGCTGAGGGCGAGCCTGTCTTAGTGGAATGATCAGAGAAATAACGCCAATGAGGTGGTGAATTCTGAAGAAATGCAGCACTGCCATGATTGGAAGGAGGCGGACATCCCAATAGAACATTTCGGTGAGACTGCAGGTTTGTAAAGTCCCCGCACCTGTCTTCATATCGTGATGGATCAGCAGAGAACACATTGGCAGCAGGCAAAGGGTGGCTGACATTATGTGGGGTTTTGTATCTAAAATGTCCCTGAGCCGTGTTTGCAGAACTTGCTGAAACGTTGGGAATACTCTGAGTCTGTAATGATAGGAAAGGCTGACCTTGTCGTGGTAGTTCCAACACCACCTTGGTGGTAAGATGGTCTTCAGTAGGATTTGTGTGCTTCTGTGCTGCCCCAGGCAAACAGTCAACTCTAGTATCATCAACTCTAGTATTGGATACTGTAAGATCCTGACCCATCAAGCGCAAGGTTTGCCCTGCAGAAGGCCTAGACTCTTGATGCATGTTCATTTCTGAATGGAAAATTTGTTTCTCACTGTGTGATAGATTACATTCTCGAAATTGAAAGGAAGAAGGTTCACCTCCAGTTGAGAGCTGTGAGACACCATGATGCATAGTCATGGAGCACCAATTTTGCAGCTGAACCGAATCAGAAACAGTTTGCTTAGGCTGTGTACAAGGGGACATTGTTCTGTTGTCCAAGTCAGTAGCATGTTGCTGTTGTTCCTGTCCATGTGGATTGAAAGAGTCTTTATGGTTTGTTCTTCCATTGTCAAGAACTTGTTGATCCACACAACAAGTTCCAGCCGGTGTATCCTCAAGATATGGTTTATTCAAATCAGCAGGTTCATCGAAAGCTATATTCAGATCAAACAGATCAGTGGGCAATCGGATACTGGTGAGCTCAGATCGATTATCAGAATTTGTGTTCTCATTTGCTTCTTTAGCCATAGAGAAGGCTTTCCCACGCATACGAGAATTAGTACTTTCTGCAACAATTTGTTCCTCTTCACTGGACATTTCTATGGACGACGATGATGATGAAGTCATAGCAACAGAGAGTAGCTTGCAGATACTTTCCAGTTGGGGTCTTTTGGAACATTGATTCTTACTGCCAAGTGCATCATTTGCTTCCGAGAATTTGACACGCTTAACTGATTTGCGGCAGAGTTCTATGACTCCAGGGCCCTTTGAATTGCCATTATTTTCCTTAACCATTTTGACGGATGTATGCTTGGTGTACTTCTTCAGAATGCTATGCAAAGGGTGTTTTTTAATGTCTCGCTGTTTTCCCAACTTAGTAGCCTTTATACTCCCAATATAGTGCCTGTCAGCCTTCTTCTTATTTAAGCTATCATTGAGTCTTCCATGTTTCCTTCTCTTAAGATCTGGGATCTTTTCCCTCTCTGTACTGAGATGATATTCATTCTCATGTTCCTCTGATGCATCAGGAGTATCCAGCCCATCTCCCAAATTTAGCTTCTCAAGTGATTTCTGCAAGATTGAGCAATACTAAATGATGACCAGAGGTAAATATAACTGGTGAGCAGACAGAACAATTGAAAAATGCATGTAGATTTTCTGATGAACCAGAAAAGTGGGTTCATTATAGAAGGAAGAACCAATTCAACATCACAAATATTTAAAACTAACTGAAAACTAGCATGTCCTAATTTTTATCCGGTCTGCATATCTAGGAGGCACAAAATTTAAGTATTTTTTTATAGAATTGGATCATTCTTGTTCTTAGTAGATAATCATCTATCTGATGAGAACACATTTGATAAAACTCTGTCAGATATTAATTTAATATAAAGCCACCATCTAGGTATGCAGGCTGGACAGACAATGTGAAACAGAGGAAGTAATAACAAACTTCAGTAAAAGAAACTAACTCACTACTTGAAAATTAATGTATTTATGGTTTTGGAACCAAGCACATAAGTACCATATAAAAACATACTTTCCAGATTCACAAATTTAATATTCCGTCATTTATTTGTCAAAACTTCACCACACTGAAACCATTTTGTACATTTGCTACTCTAAAAAAATATTGTCCTAGAATCATGTTTGACCTACACTAACCAATACATATAGATATTGGAAGCAAGATAGATGTGTAAGAAGGGTCTAACAATTCCAATAAGAATTCTCTAATACATGTTAGAGAATCTTCAGAACTCGCCGTGGTGTCAAATTATTGGGCGATGTTTTTTTAACAAGGGCAGAAGCACCATATATCATGTACCACCCCGTGTATTTTCCAATGCTCGATACTGACACATCATTTACTAGAACCACGATGATTACACTCATGGAGACGTAAGCATGATTCTGGTTGTAGAGATGTCAAAATATCCAAAACATCAGCAAACTTCATTTTAAAGGTAGTGTCAGCAGCTCTAGTGCCAACTGCCAAGTAGAGATACTTTACATCATCATTTTGCTATCAATATGCACATTACAAGTCTCTTCAGTAAGGATGGATTGACTTAACATCCCATACTTAAGGAAACCAATCTCTAATACATTAATAAATATAACTACACGAAAAAGGCTCATCTAGCTATGGCAATTATTATTTAGTTCAATACACTAGTAGTCCTTGAACTTATCCCATGGTGTTATCCAGGTCAGTACAATCTCAATTTGAAAAATCAGGCCCTTAAAGTTTTTAAATGTACTAGTCAAGGTCCAAAACAAAGAAGTGAGTGATTAGCAAGCTAACTAACGTTTATTGCACATTGCATGCTGGTGAAGAAACAATGGTGAGGGAGAACTAAACGAAGGGAAGCCAAAAATGAGTTTAAAGAATTTAGAGATTTCAATTAGCGATAAGTTTGAAACATGAGTCTGTATTACTCGCTAATATTGCCCATTTCCTAGAGTGCAATTGAGTGACATAGCCATCGATTTTAGCCAACTGCCAGCCAGTGGGCAACGACAAAGTGTTTTGGGTAGGAGGTTTTCAAGGTAAGGTGTTTTACTGTTTTCAATAAGCATAGAGGGAGCCAGGGAGGCCTTGCGCGATGGTCATACTTTGCTGTGATGTCACAATCTGGCGAGGCGCTAGCAAAGACGATGGACAATGCCATGCAGGAGAGATAAAGGGATTGCTTGCACCAATGGATTAGTGAGTCTGTATGATTTCCATGAATCGGACGACAAGGCGTCACTAGGATGGGAGGACAAGTGCAGGTCATATAAGCATGAAAGCTTTCTTGGATGCCACACAACATCTGAAGAGATTATGTACATAGATTATCGCGATGATGAGTAGGGAAGTTGGTGACGGTGACATGTAGCATGGGGGCATCAAGTAGTATATATCACTCGCACCAATCATTCAACATTGAAGGATCATCCACCTTCATTCCATTCAATGTGCATAAACAATAGATGAATTCAATGTGCTCCACCCTTCGCTTTCTTTTCGTTTTCACTAACACCAACTCCACAACATTGAAGTAGCCTAGAGCCGACTCCACTCATCATTTGCCTAGCTCTCATACTGCTATTCAGGTATGCATAAATATCAACCAAACCCGAACAAACGAAATGAACCAAACACCAAAATTGTCAGTTTAATTGGTATTTGATGATCGGTTTGGTTACATTTCTGCAATGTTTGGTGTTCCATGATTTATCTAGTCTCTAAGTTGCAATCTACCCAACCAGCATGCACCTCCAATAACGATTGCAACCTAGCCCACCCCATGGCCCAAAAAAATCACCACAACACAAGACACCCCTGGCAGGCTAGCACCTTAGCTCCATATGCCACAAAAGCCCACACCCCTCATGCCATCTCCAAATCCAGGCACCGAGCCAATCTAGTGATGCGTTTGTACTCATATTTAACGATGGCAATGCTCGCAAGCCGTGGGTACTAGGCACAATGTGCATCAACATGCCCACGGGGGCCAAATAACATGTGTTAAGGACATGCTAGGCAGAGCGATTAACCAGCAGTGAGCTATGCTTCCATGACTTTTCTGAAACCGAAAACCGAGTTGAATAGATTGACACCGAAGTGCTCAATTTCTTTATTCTTTTTAGCAACTTGGATCATTGTTGGTGTGCTCGGTTGCTAATGTTCAAAAACCCAAAGCTTTCATAAAGCTAAGAAACTGGGGGGAAAAGATTGCACACCCCTACTACTACATGTACCATTCTTTCTTATGGGCATGTTATCCACCACATTGAACATCTAAACATCGCCATAACTACCTAAACTACAGCTACATCGTTGAGCAACAAAGGATTGCCATCCGAAAATGGCATGGCAGTATGGCACATGCATGGCAAGAGAGCAAAGAGAGGTTAACATGTATCAAAGATGCATGGCACGAAAGCAGAGAGAGAGAGAGAGAGAGAGATAGAGACAGAGAGAGAGAATAGGAATAGAGTAAATTCCTCCTATGTCATTGAAAAATACAACTCATCCCTTATGTGCCATCTAAAATATAGTCATCCCCTTAGTGCCATTCTTTCAATTTCTTTCATCCCCTATGTGCCATTCCATCAATCAAGTTCACGGCTAGAGATTTTGAACAGAGAATGATAGGTGGGCCACAAGAAAAAGCGGGTCCGCTGCAGGGCAAATAGGTCGCCGCTGCTCTCGTTCGGAAGGAGAGCTGAGCCAAGGACGGCCGCCACTGTCGCTATTGTCCACGGGACACACACAATCCGCCACTCCTGTTCGCGAGGAGAGTTGAGGCCGCCGCCGCTCCCATCTGTGGGCATAGCCTAGCACCAAATGCCGCCACTTCGCCTCCGCGAGCACGCGCATAAGCCACCACTAGCTGCTGCTTCTGGCCGCCAGAGTGCGTATGCCGCTGCTCCCGTCCGCGGATCAAGCCGATCGTAGGCTACCGCTGTTCCCCCTCCGCAGGCATGCACGCAGGCCACCGCTGGTCCCGTATGTCAGGAGACGCGCGTAGGCCGCCGCCGCCGCTCCCATCCGTGAGCTGAGTCAAGCGCAAGCTGCCTCCATTCCCGTCCGCAGGCACACACGCAAGTTGACAACAGTCCCGTACGCAGGGAGATGCGCCGGCCACCGCTGCCGCTCCCATCCGCGAGCGGAGTCAAGGGCAGCCATGGCCAGCGTTGCATTGTAGCTGAGATGCCCCTTCGGCCCTCCCACTCTCCCAGCAAAGGCGATGGAGACGACGGCAGCCAGTGCATCGCCCGGGGCTCCCACGGGAGAAGAACTTCGACGCGCGGGCGCCTCAGCCTACTCTGACGCAAACGGCGTTTGGAAATTGAATAACGGAATGGCACGTGAGGGACGGAAGAAATTAAAACGATGGCACTGAAGGGATGGCCATATTTTAGATGGCACATAAAGGGATGAGTTGTATTTTTTAATGGCACATAGTTAATTTACTCATAGGAATATGCCAAATGGGATCAAATTGACTAAGGATGTACTTATGCATCGATTTAATGTGCAAAAGAGTACACATAAATCAAACTAAATTGGCTAAGTAGGGTAGCATATAACAATCAATTCAATAAACAGTATTTACAAAGCAATATTTTTTTAGCAAATTATAAGTAGAAATCAATTAAGAAAATTATGCAATATTAGGTTGACCAGCCAAGCATACAGTAAAAAAATAACTAATGACAGCCAAGCCTGTAGGCATTAAAACTAGAGGTATATATTGAACGTATTCCAATTTACATTCTGTACCAAAAAATGCAAGGAAAAATAAAATTAAGAACTTTCCTTATCGATATCTTCATTTTGTACATTTATTTATTTCTTATTCCCCACCAACCTTAAATTGCTCCCTAAATCTTGTGCAACCATTTTATGATGGTTCAGTTAGTTCTTAATTTCAAGATACCAGCTTAGCCTAGAAACAAAATCAAAAGTTTGAAATACATCAACACGAGCAAGACAGATCCTATATCCAGAGAAACACGGTGGCAAATGGACTGATAAGGTCACAGCCATTAACATGTAGTATTAAACTATAGTATTGTATGCACAGAGAAATCATATACCACATTATATCCAGCTGTGTTCAATTAATTAAGTACCTACGTGTACTGCATTAGTTTATCTACAATCTACAAGAGTAGAAAAGAACAGCAATCATCATATCGTGCATAGGCTGAAAGCCACATGCATTCCAAAACTTCATCATCACCTAAACACTGTTCCCATGTTTGGCAGTGGATGGCAGACATTTCCAGACAAGTTATATGCACCATGCATGCATTACATATCTTTTTTTTTCATTACCCCCAACCAAACACTGCCCAGGCAGGAACCAGGTGAGCATTACCCAAGCAATGATAGAGTCCCATATAGCCAAGAGAGAATAATAATGCAGAAGATCTCGATCTAGTAAATGCCTGATGCCTGCATTCCTGTGATAAAGGTCCCGTGTGTGATGGGTCCAGGCCCATCAGAAATGTGCCGGCCGGGCGGACACCAACTAGTACGCATCACACATGCAGGAGCTAGCTTGCCGTGCATGTTGTGTGAGAAATGTAACACGACACACCATTTGTAACTCGGTGTACCATATATATAGTACCGGTGGTAGCTGGTCTGTGCATGTCGCGAGGCAAGCACTAGTTTGTCGAGCCATGAAAACGCCACGCAAACCAGCTAATCTTTGCCTAAGAGCGCAACAAGAAAATAAACCCCCTCCAATCTGCAGAGATCCTCACCATCAATGCGCCGAACCTCCGTGACACTCGTGTCGATCGCTCGGAATCGACAAAATCAGCATGAAATAACACTGGCCACGCATGAAAACAGTCATGCACTTAGCAAGGTAATCATGCCCCAGCAGGAAAAGAGAACACAATCATCCAACAAACTTTAACGCTTAGCGATACAAGACACGTACTACAGCTTTGACCAGCAAATCATCTGCTGGAGGACTCGCAAGTCTCGAGCACGAACTAATTAAGCTAGCTAGCGTTAATGCCGCAGATTTGGATTCGCAAATCGGCCGCGGGTGCACAAAATAGTCCATACATAAAATATCCTGCCGCGTCCCCATATAAAGCAACAACCAACTTGGCCCCCTCCTAAAGCATTAATCCTCAAATACCAACCAAATCAGCCACTTTCAATACAGGTCGTAATAATAATAGCTAGATATGAGCCATATAGCATACATGGATGATGCGATAGAGATGGCTAGAAATTAATGCTAATAAGCATCTAACGATTCCGATGCTACCGACAGTGCCCAAATCCAAGACGCGGGAGGAGGCGCAGATTAATCACCAGAAAATAATCGTAGTAAAAAAAAAGCAGGAGGCATATAGCATTGGAACAAGACGAGACGATATCATGATTCAGGCACGGGGTGGGTCGGGTCGGGTTGGGCTGGGCTGGACCACATACCTTTCTGGTGAAATTCCCCTCCGCCGCACGCCGTTCTGCCGCCGCCGAGGACTCCGGCTCGTCCGCCACCGCCCCCTCCAGGCGCCGCTTCCGCCGCATCTCCCTGCTCCGCCGGACGATGGCGCAGAGCACCTCCTCGTCGTCCTCATCGGCGCTGGGGACGACGGCGCCGCCCACGGCAGGCGCCGCCGCGAAGAGGTCGGTGATGGAGCGCTTCTTCGGCGCCCGCCCGTTCCCCGCCGCCTCCTCCTCCTCCTCCTCATCCGCCGCCGCCGCCGGCAGCTCCGGCTCAGCCGCCCTGATGGCAGCGAGCTCGTCCTCCCACCAGCGGAAGAGCCGCACCTCCAGGGGCGGCAGATCCCTGGCGGCGAGACCGAGAGGCCCGAGGTCCGCCGCCGCCGTGCGCCTCCTTTGCTCCGCGAAACGCCTGCACAAAAATTCCAAACGGATCAGGAAACGGGGAGACCAAAACTTGGGCACGGTCGCCGGCGGCGCCACACCCACCTGATGGAGAAGGCAGCCGCCGCCATGGCCGCCGGGGGCGAGTGCGGCGCGCGGAGGAATCTGCGCCGAGCGGAAGTCAGTCGTGGGGGTTTTCTGGGGGCGAGGAGAGAGAAGAGAAGGGGGCGGAGAGGGAGAGAGATGGTATTTAAAGGCCCATGGGGAATAAAATATTTTTGGGGAAATTTCGATTTCTTCGCGGCGAATTAATTACAGCTTCCCGCTCCTTTAGCCAATACTACCATTTTTTTATTTTGGATGCACACTTATTTATATACTAGTTTAATGGTTTGGTTGGTCTTGGTGTCGTGCTGGGCCCCGCCGCTCCATTTACTACGGTGGACAGCGACGTGTGATGGACAGCGACCAATGGGGATTTTTTTTATGGCGCTAGTGGCAGCTGACGTGGCGCGATCAGGAGCGTTGGCTGGTCTGGTGAATCATGTGACGGTGACACACAGGCGGTGGAGGAAGGTTGGGGTAGAAAATTGTTCACACACACGGCAAATGTCTTTATTAATTTTGTAGATTGCTCTATCTCCACATTTAATAAAACAAATCTGGCAACACATGTTCCATCAAGGAAAAAACATTAGGTGTGGTTGGGCTTGTGAAGTGGGATGAGGGTGAGGGTTGACGGCTCAAACCTGGTTCAAAACAAAACAATAACCTAAAATGAAGGATATAAATCATCACGAACAAGTTTTTTTCATGAAAAATGTACGATTGTTGGTTTTCCATGACATAAAAAGATATGTAGGGAAGTGAGAGGTGTTGGTGGATGTATGGTGAAATCCTTTACTGGAGAAAAAAAATCGTTGGCGGTGCACGCAAGGCGACAAGGATCGAGATCTTGTTTAACCGAAGATAGATGACAGCAAGAAAATTAATAATATGACAGCTACAAGTCTGGTATTACATATACAACGACTGAGGTCGTATGACAGCAAAAAAACAATTAAGAATGATATCATACAGCCCAATATGAGCATACACAGGGGGCAAAAAAACATGGGCATAAACTGCGAGGACAATTGTCAAATAGGGTAATAAAAAAAAGGTTAGGGCATTTTCCTCTAAGGACATGAAGATTATGTGTGGAAGTGAGAGGCATTGGCGAAAATGGTAAAATCCTCTTGTAGAGGAAAAATCACTGGCGGCATGGTGGCATGGTGCACACAAAGCTAGCCGTGCATGCACAATGATGAGAATTGAGATTTGTTAAACCAAAGATTGATGGTAGCTATGGGAAACTCGATAAAATGGCGGCTAAGGGTCCAAGATTATATGATGGATGAGTTGGTATAATGTTATCTAAGAATGATAACAAATATGTGCTCCCGATATGATCATACAAAGGGAACAACAAAAACATGTGTATATGCCACGCAAGGACAATGGTTGGAGAGGACAATATGAAAGCAAGATATATGACATTTTATCACAGATAGATGGCAGATTTGGAATTTATTTATTTAAATTCATAGCAAGAAAATTCCATCTAGATCAATATGTCCTATATTGGGAGCCACTATAATAAACGTGTACACACCAAATATATTCTACAAGATATATGGCATTTTATGTTTGTCTTTAATAGATTTGTAGATTTTGATTTTATAGCAAATATGAGAATTGATTCCCTCTATTTATGGATATGGAAACGGCTATCTAATGAATAGCAGCAGGCCATAGTCGTCATTATTCTATCTATAAGAGTAGGTGTGCACACCACATTCCCTATGTTCTACTAGCTACATGATACATAGGAGTATATATATAACTTTGTGTCTACTGACTAGCTCTATTAAATTTACAGATTTCTCTGTCCTCTTCGGTTTCTAAAATGAATCTGGCGACCAACGGACGAAATCATATCTCGGAAACACACGTGGAACTATCAGTACGTAACAAATTGCTACGGTGTACATGAATGTCTGGATTTTTTTTTGGACATATGAGGGTCTGGATTGGGTACCCGTAACAATAAGAACGGCTCTCTCCATTTCAGAGTTTGATGGTATGCGGGCAGTGGGGCCATCCTGCGTGTGGGCCCCCTGTACCCTGTTGTCGGCGAGCCTAGCGGGTGGCGACGACAAGGATCCGACTGTGGCGCCCTTTCTCTCTCCTCTCTCTCTCTCAACACTGACGACTACTGCACACATCTTCCTTCCTTGTTGCATGTGAGTGTGCTTCTTTTTCTTTATTGTTTGCCTTTTCCGTTCCCCTTTCCTTGCGTGGTTTCCGGTTGGAGATTCTCTCGTCTCGTGCATCCGATTGGGGCTGCAGCCAAGATCGCCCTTGTACGTGCTGTCTGCTGGCCTGCTGACTGCGTGTGGGCCAACCTGCATTTGCACCCTCCTTCGCTATACACGGAGTATATATATATTCCCTCCGTATTGTAAAGAAAGACGTTTAGGATAAGGTTTGAATCAAACTTTAAAAATATAAATCATGAATAACATTGAAGTTGTTTAGCTTGAAATTATAAAAGTTATATGAATAGATTTATTTTGAAAATATTTTCATAAAAACATACATGTATCACTTTTGACAAATATTTTTATAGAAATAAAAAATTAAAGTTGTGCTTTAAAGACCGTGTCGCTGTCCTAAACGTCTTTCTTTACCAGTACGGAGGAAGTATCTTTGTTATCTTTCTAGCTAAAATCTCTCTCATCAGCTCCTATCATTGGAGAGATCGATCTTCTCGTGGAAAGTAGCAGAGTACTTGGCGGCTTAATTTTGTCTCGCGGCCAGTTGATTCCAGATGGCCCCATCAGTTTATATATATATATATATATATATCAAATACTAGGAAATAAGGAACCCAGCTGGTCTTTGTGTGTTTCCTACGAAATTTTTGGAAGTTTCGTTCAGCGAGAAAGTATATGTGCGTGTGCGCATCACGATGGCCCGGCCCGCGCCCCACCTCAACGTTTGTTACTTCATGCGGTGATTTAGTTGGTGCGTGGTTGGTGGATGATAGAAGGCGTGTATGTACTACCTGGCGTCAACATGCTTACATGCGTTGAAGAAAACCATCATCAACACACGCGCTTGTGACCGATATATATACCACATGGAAATAAGAATAATGACACACACGTCTGGCTTTGAACTGAATTGTCGGAATTGTTAGACCGTAGAATTATTCCTCCGATCCGTCGACTCAAAAGAAAAACTAAGAATTATTCCAATGCTTAATTACTTATTACGACGACCCAAAAGTCGTCATTTCATTTTATTTGCACAAAAGACCACTGATCAATCAAATAATAAACTCTTCATTTGTTATTGTTCTTACTGTTTACTACTCTGCGTAATGGCCGGGTTAAGTTACGGACGTGCTATTATGCATCGAATCCGTGGATCGTTGGCTTTAGTGTGAACCGTTCGTACGGGCGCGTCTGGTAGCTGAACCAGTGTCCACACATACCAGTGTCCACACATCAGGTATTGATTCATTTTTATTTGGCAGCATGGGATTCAAATCAGCACGAACTATACACACACACATCAGGTACTGATTCATTTATTTGTATTTTTACATCATTATAACTAACCATTCCATTCGATGTATACAATCGCGCCGTACATTATTTATATGGAGAGATGATTTGTCGAGAGGAATTGAGGAAACCCGTGTATGAGCACTATATATCCTATGTTATCTTTAATAATTAAACCAGAGTACGTATGTATTGTGCATTTCCGATTGTTCACAAAAGGAATCATATGAGATCTGTTGGGATGCAAAGGAGCTATGAATTAAAGAGCGTCCAATAATTGCATTGTGATGGTTGAGTGGTTCGAAGCTTATTCCTTTTTCCTATGGCACTCGATACTTGTATTATCTTTGAAACAACGAAGTGCATATTAAAAGGAAATTACAAATCTTTTCAATTGAGGTCAAAGCTAAAATATAAGGTGAAGTCAAACTTGTTACATAAACCACAAGAGTAGGTGCGAGTAGGCTATATCTGCACTAACTCGCGTTCGAGCCGGGATCATAAGGGAGTTGTTTGCCTTGCCATATATTTCTTCTTTTTTTCATGAATGTGTATGGTCACATGTTTCATTAAAAGGATTATTTTTAATAGGGGCCATAGGCTAGAGTAGCCACCCGCGTACTTTGGACGCTAGGCACCAGGCCACTCTAGCGAAGACATGCGCGACGGGATTCGAACCCGCGCCGCAAGCTCCACCCACGGAGCTGCTAGCCACTCGAGCCTTCCCCCGTTCCCAGGAGAATTCCTTTTTTTTTCCTCACCACCTATAGCAATGATGTGTTTAGCTAGAAAGCCCAATGGTCTAGCCCATGGAATATGGAGGCCCATGTTTGGTCAGTTCGATATAAGTGTAGGGCCATGCCTGCAGGGTTGTTTGCGGGCCTATCTTGAGGTAAATGATTTTTTCGACACTATTAGGAGTTTGCCATGCTCAGGGTTGAATAACGGCACTTGCCATATTTCTTTGCCTCCCTATATAAGCTATATTAGGCCCACCAAACATGATCCTAGAAAAGCTCGATTGACTCAAGTTGGCCGCTGGACTTGGGATGTACCGATAATATGCGAATTAGTTTGAGTGTGCGTCTAAGCTACCAAGTGTGTCCTAAATGCTTAACCACCATGGGTACATATAATCTATACAATATTTATGATTAAATTAAATATGAGCCCACTTAAAAATGGACATTCAGGTCAAGATTATCCTAGTTATTAACAATACCAACTTTCTTGGGTAGAAGAAATAACTTTAGTGGTGTGTAAACTTGTTACATAAACCACAAGAATGAGTGCGAGCTATGTCTCCACTAACCCGTGTTCGATCCTGGAGTAAGACATGCCCTCTTTGGTAATTGAGCATATTATTTTTGTGTCATATATTTCATTGAAAGACTCTTGGGTGGTACCATACAAGAGGATTGCACTCTTTTACCACATCGGCTCAGGTTCGAGTCTTGACAGGCTCATAATAAGAATATGGAGTTACCTTTATTGCAATATTTTCTTTTCCCTCACCACTATGGCACTGCAAGCTAGGGTGTTTTTGGCTAGAAAGCTGCATTCTTCTATCACATCGGCTCAGGTTCGAGTCTTAGCAGCCTCATAATATGGATACAGAGTTACCTTTATTACAATATTTTCTTTTCCCTCACCACTATGCAACATCCTGAATGTCCTAAATGCTTAATCATCATGATCTACAATACTTACTGCTAAATTAAAAACGTGTGTGCCTACTAAAAATGGGTCAAAATCATCCTACACAGCTTATTCACAATAATACGAACATGATTGAATAACTTTAATGGCATAAAATTAATTTATGTAGGGGCCAGATGTTAGAATAGTCCCCGCATCACCTGGACGCACATGGATTAGGTTCTCTCTATGATACGTCTGACCGATGCTGTCCTCGAAATTCTAGCCCGGTTTAAACCGTGGTCGCTGGCTTGAAAGCCCGGCCGACTGAGTTGGCCAACCCGGTTCTCCCCACACGAGAGCTAGGAAAGAAGAAGAAGAAGGAGGAGGGAGGATATATATCGATGAATGGCTAGCTAGCGCCGACGGGGACCATTGATTAGGCTGACACCTGACCTGAATCGTGGATGGCAGGATGGGTATGTGCATGGCGACAATACCATCGCCATTGCCATTTCCATTGTCACCTCACCTGCCCCCAGATGGGCTCGGCCTCGGCGGGCATCACTGCACACTGCATGAGGCGACGCACACTGCACGGGGGCCTGCCTGCAGCTGCAGGGAAAGCGATCCAGCTGCTGCATGCGCTGCGGACTCGCCATGGAATTATGCGCGCCCTCGCGCCACTCCACGCACTCCATGCTACCCTGCAGCCTGCTGCTGCTGGGAGATCGATGCTCCTGCATGCGCAGCCACAGCACACTATCAGTTAACACCAGATCAGCTGCTAATATAACCAGTCGAGGCAATCGAGTATATATTCTCTATTTTCTCGCAAAGATCAAATTATAATTAATATAAGTACGACTATATAGTATAGTACTTAGAATATCTATTTATATATGTACATGTACTATTAGCTAATAGCAGATGAGGCGCGCAGCAGCAAATCACATATAACTGGATGTATATGTAGCCTTTTTCTACATCATCATGCTACTGTATGACTCAACTGTATACTGTATATTGTATATATAGACAGCGCGTACAAAACGTATGTCAGAATATCAATTAATTAAGCTGCTGACAACACAACTTAATACGTACAGGAGTACTGTAGTAGTTTTCCTGTACATATTATTGAAAGGCTTAATTGGTCACCATGAATCGGCGCCATGACTACAGTCTACACAGATGGACTTTAGCTAGCGGTACCTGTCTTGCATTAGAAGCCTTTCATTAATTACAAGCATATACCCCAATAAATACGCGCGTTCTGCACCAGCACAGCTACGCAAAACCAAAGGTTTCGGATCGAGTGCAAAATCTTAGATTAATTACCTTATTAATGAGTCACAAGTGCTTTACTTTATATGCACAACTATACAGTCTCTAAACTTAGCTTCTTTACCTTATTTTTTCTTGAATTGTGGAATCCAACTAAATCACAATAAAATTATAGTGCATTTCTTTTGTCCCGAAACGAAAAGGGAGGAGAGTTGGAAAGGAGGGACTTTTCTAATAGCTTTGAAGTGCATTTCAAGACCAAATCTAACGATACTTTTTTTATATTTTGACATATCCAACACGTTTGCCAAAAGGTTCATGACGAGAGGGAGAATATACTGTGTAGAATTTTCCCCAATTTTGCTTTTACTTAACTTTTTTTAGTGTTCCCTCCCTCAAAATAAATGTGACTTTGACCATACAATATAATTGGATCTTTTTATCACGTTACAACAAGATGTAATAACAAGCTAGACCGAAATATATGGAAGTGTTTTCAGTGGAGAGCCTGATGATGCACTTTTTTTATTGGATAAATCCATTTAGGTACAAATCTATAAATGGTCAAAGTTTTTTTTATAAAAAAACAGCTAGCTGGTACGCATTCATAGAATGTTAAACAAATACATATATAGAAGGTTAGAATATACTTGCTATCCGATCCAACATCTGGATATTATCAATCCCGCAAACGCCTAATTAAGGATTTGCAATACTCGTGCACGGAAGTCATTTTTTTTCAAGTAAACATTGAAATAATGACCGTTATTTGCTACAAATAGTGTTCTTGTAACCGATCAGTAGCTCTTCATTCGGAGCCTGCCATTACTTGATCACATGCACGCAGCAAGCTACTGTCCTATATGCAGCAAAAGAATCTATGAAATGATAATACTACGTACCCTTCATTCCATCTTAACTTTTATCATCTATCGTCGAACTACATGTGCGGTAGCCAAATGACATGATGCTTTAGGTAATGAGTTCATTACTCGATCTGCTGACCATTCATCAGAAAATCAAATTTATTTCTAACCCAGATCTCATTATCTCAATCTCTTCATGTTCCTCTATCCTCTTTAATGCCAATCTAAGTACAAAGTTTTATTGCGCTGTTACTGCATAGTTTCACTGTACTGTTACCAGATTAGAAACACTTGGTAACTTGACGGTGTTACGGAGATAAAACTCCCCTCTTATCTTATGAAACTCACTCCTCTCTTCACAATAATTATACCACATCAGTAAATTTACTATGTGGTATAAAGTTTACTTCCCATAAAACTTTCCATTGAGACTATCGTGACTCATTGCAATGACACACCTCCTTTTCATCACCACACTCCCCCGCCATCGATCCTACGCCTCTCGGCTCGGCTCTGGCTTCTGCTTAAACGCTGTCATATTTTGAATCAAGGAGGGGTTGACTAGTTGAGGTTTGTCACTTAACCAGCCCAATGTTGTTACTATAAATGTAATAAAAATAATTGTGCTTTTAATAATTATGCTTAGAGAAGTTATATGTAAAAGATTGTATTTTTTAAACTCTGGTGTACGACGTGCATGCAACACAAAATTCAACACTTCACCTTTTACCAACAGTTCATCTAGAACTTTATAGCTATTAATATTATAAGGTGTAAAATATTATAGGTCAAAGTGTACTGTTACATACCACACATCAGGTAAAATGCGCCTTATAAAAAGAGAATGATGCAGCATTTGACAACATTGATCCACTAGTTGACCATCAATATAATTTGTAGTTTTTTTTGGCAAAATGGAAGTCGCTAAAGCTTTAGCGGTCAAAGTTCGAATTTGAATACCCAATATTTTAACTAAATTTTTAGCACTAGTCAATCTAAACACGGGATGAGCTAAACTTTAGCCATACTATAAAAAGATTAAAAAAACATTGACGAGTACTAATAATGGATAGGACCAAGAGGAAAATACTTCTCTCATCTACTAGTTTCTGTCTCCACAAAAATAAAAGTAGAGATAAACATGATATTTTTATGGAATTAGCTAGCTCATAATCTTTATACTATATACTATATAAAGATCCAAAACTTTCGATACCAACGGACCCGTCCATCATTGAAACATTATCCCTCCTATGACCCCATCCGTCAGACTCTTTTTTTTCATCAAACTTTCATTGACAAAACAGTCTGAACCCAATATTACTCATCGTCAAAATATACAGGAACCAAATGTGACATGCACTATGAAGTATGAACCCATGACTCGTTATCGTCAAATCAGCAGCGCCGTGATCACCGGTATAACGAGCACACACTTGTCGCATGAGCATATTTGCTAGTCATCCTGTATTAAAATAGATATGAGCTAAAGGTTAATTATGTACTCCGTACTTAAAGTTTGGCGTTTGCTATTCTTCAACGATAGACAATCACATACTCCCTCCGGTATTGTATTAGAAGTCGTTTAGGACAGCGACACAGTCACCAAAGCACAACTTTGACCCCACTTTTCTATAAAAATATTTCTTGAAAAGTTATATATGTATATTTTTATGAAAGTAATTTTTAAGACCAATCTATTTATATGATTTTTGTATTTCTAAATTTAACGACTTAAATGTTATTTATAATTTATATTCTTAGACTCAAACATTATCTAAAATGACTTCTATTGCGATATATATCGGAGGGAGGAGACTTTAAAACTATACGGTATAGCCAGTAAAAGATGATACTACTCGGCTACTAGGCGGCTACGGGTCTAGCTAACTTTTTTAAGGTAGGGGAGGTGTCATGCTACTTGCACTGGCAGGTGGAGTCTGGCGCCTGACTTGGCCGTGTTTAGATCCTAAATTTACACCTCAAATTTATTATGTAAAAAAAGATTTTCATCACGTCAAAATGTCACTTCATGCACTAATTACACAGAATTAGTGTAGTCTGCGAGACGAATATTTTAAGCTTAATTAATCAATTTTTAGATAATTTTTACATATATACAGTGCTCATGGAATTCCGTAATCTCAATTTTTTCGATACTTTTAATAAGCTTTCGGAAGTTGGGAGGGCCGCAGAAAATCATATGCATGTTTGACACGTAGGGTAAGAGTGACGTACCAAGAGATGTGTTGACAGCCAAAATTGGCAGTCACCCGGATAAACCGGTCTGACCGGTTTGTCAAACCGGTCAGACCGGTTTGAGTCTGTAATTCGAGTAGATTTAGGATTCCGAGTTTGATCCCATATTGTAACCGACTCATGAGGGGTAAGACTTCCCCGGCGTATATATATGAAGGCTAAGGCCGATTGAGAGTTATTCCAATCGAATCAACATATTTGTCCTTTACTTTTTATCTCTCAACCCTAATCTCTTCCAAACCCTAATTGCTGTCCTTTGCTCATCTCCGCGACGTACTAAGGCGTTCTAGGTGGCCTGCCGACCCTAGAGCAACCCTAGATTGCTTGAGCTCCGACGGGGTCCCTCCCGAGCTCGAGTTTCTAGGTCTTCACGACCTCCTGCCAGAAAGCGGTCTGACCGGTTCTAGGAACCGGTCTGACCGGTTTGCCCAAGGGGGGCCGGGTGTTGGCCGTGGTGACGGCCGTGCTGCGATCTCGAGTGTGTTGTCGCATCTTTGTGTCAACATACTTTTTGGTGACTCCGCTGGGGAAAGGTTAATCTGGTTCCAAGACCGATCTAATCTACCTCGAAGATGTCGGGTGCAACCAGTGAGCTCGACAAGAACAACATCATCACCGCTACGATGGAAGAACTCACGGACGAGGAGCGGAAGCGGTACCTGATTGCTGAGGAACACTTCAAGGCGCAATTCTTGCAGGGCTTCAAGAAGGATCGTGGAGGCTTCGTCAGGAGAGTTGAAGACTTCGTCATGCCAGCTTTTAAGTTGGCTAACGATCAAGTTGAGGAACTTCCTAAGGTAACCGGTGAACCCTCTGATTTAATGCAACAAATAACTCGCATGATGGATGAAAAGTTGCATGCTGCACAAACTGTTACAAGTGAGTTAATTGTTAACATGGCTAGTAATTTTGAGGCGTTTAATAAGGGTAAGAATACTTTCGAAGATCCTAATGCATGCCCTAAAATTGATGCTAGTACGTCAAGTGTACCAGAAAATATTATAGATCATAATTTGGGTGTGCCACTGAATTTCTATCAAGGCCAGCCACCTCATTCTAGTTCGGTCCAAGAACCGGTCAGACCGGTTCCAACCAGTCAGACCGGTTTGCCCAATTCAGTTGGACAAACCGGTTCTATGGGTGTAGGTGCAACGGATGCAATGGTTTTATCCAATACAGCTACTTCTGGTCCTGTTTTTACACCCCCTCGCACTACTGTTGTAGGAAGTGCACCTATGGGATCTAGCGTCTCTTTTGGACCGATTCCAAATACTACTCACAATACTGTGTATGGTGCTCCTCGTTTTCAGAATACAACTATTGTAAATTATCAAGCCGATTTCTCTAAGTTCAAAGAGGATCTGGCTAATACAATTAGAACAAAGCTTGGGATAGATATGAGTAGTTCACGTTTATATCAAAAACCATATCCTCCTAAATTTGATCTAGTTACATATCCTAATGGTTGGTGTGTTCCTGAGTTTGTTAAATTCAATGGCGAAGATAATCGTACCACTTGGGAGCATGTTAGTCAATATATTTTGCAGCTAGGAGAAGCAACCTTTTATGAGCCATTGCGTGTTCGCTTGTTTTCATTAACTTTAAATGGAACTGCTTTCTCTTGGTTTTCTTCGCTTGCTCCTAATTCTATTCAAAGTTGGTCCCAATTGGAGCGTAAATTTCATGAACACTTCTTTAACGGAGAAAATGAAACTAAATTAACTGATTTAACATCTATTAGGCAAAGCCGAGAGGAATCAGTTATGGATTATTTCAAAAGATTTAGGGATACAAAGAATAAATGTTTTAATTTGTCAATTTCTGAAAAAGATTTACGATCTTATTTGAAAGAGAAATTAGAAGGTTTTGATTTTCTTTCTATTAATCACTTGCAAATGAAGGTCATGAGTCTCGAATTAAAGTTAAAACATATTAAAGAAAATGCTAAGCCTCATCGTTCCAATGTTCATTTGCTTGATAATGATTCTGATAGCTCGGATGAAGAGGATAATGAAGTTTATGCTGCTGAATTTGTTTGGCCATCAAAAGCTAAGCCTTGTTCTTGTCCTTCGTTGAAGCCGGTTCAAAAAAATCGGCGAGAAGAAATTAAATTTACTTTTGATGTTGCCAAGTGTGATCGTATTTTTGATGAATTGTTTAAGAATGGTTTCATTAAACTTTCTCATGCAATTCCACCAGCCGATCAATTGAAAAATCATGCTTATTGTAAGTGGCATAATTCTTTTTCACATGCTATTAATGATTGCAATGCTTTCCGACGACAGATACAATCGGCTATTAATGAAGGTCGGTTAGTACTAGCTGAGATGCAAGTTGACAAGACTCCCTTCCCTGTGCATACCCTTGATTTGAACACCAAGGTGCTGATTCGGCCAGAACAAGCCGAAGGAGCTAAGGGGAAGAATGTGGTAGTCTGAGAGCCAAGGCCGGGGAAAATTGATGATCAAATTCCGGCCAGAAAAGTGATGCTTGAAAAGACTCTGGATGGTAAAGAATCTCTGAAAATTACAATTAACACATCAAGACCCGGGGGGCAAGAAAGTTCATCAATTGAGACTCGGTCCGCTGATCAGGCGAAACCAGTCAGACCGGTTTCCCAAACCGGTCAGACCGGTTTGCCCCTGGACCGACCAAGAACTTTCAAGCCTAGACGCCCGGAAGTGGGTACTTGGAAGGTGAATGAGCCTAAAGTCAAAGGCATGGTTCTGAAGCAAGGACCTACTTTTAGTCAACTCCTGAACAAGTACACAAAGGCCGCTCAAGTCAATCGGCCAACAAAGAGAACAAGGTCACCACCGCGTTGGGATAGTTCTTCAGATAATAACAAACGTCGTGGTGATATTACTATTGTGTTTCCTCCGCAGAAGATGTATGCTACTATGCCATGGGCACCTCCGGCGTCAGATTCTCCATATCCAACATGGGACCAAGGAGTGTGGATGCAGTGCTTTCCCATGCCACAACCACCTCAAGATTACATGGGAAATGGTCCTAGGATACCAGTACATGACCGATTGAGCTCATATCAATCAGATCCGGCGTTAGCCAGCAAAGCGGTCAGACCGGTTTCCAAACCGGTCAGACCGGTTTGGTCTGAACAGAAACAATATGCTCCTCCTCAACAAAAATATTGTGTCAAGGAGAAGAAGGAGGAAGTGAAGCTTATAGAAGACCCAAAGCAAGCCAAGATTGATGGGTTTGTTAAGATTGGTGATGTTCCAGTGGCTATGCAAGAGTTGGGTAAAAAGCCGATAGTTATTGGAGATTCGGTTGTTAAAAAACATGTCATGGCCAATGATCATGAAGCTGGGAGTAGCAAGGCTGCGAAGAAAGTGTTTCAACCAAGGTGGTGTCCTTCTGGTTTGACTCATACACAAAAGAGAAAATTACAGCGCTTGCGAAACAAAGAAAAAAGGGAACAGGAAGCTAAGAAGTTAAGAGATGAACATTTCAACAGATATAGGCCAATGATTCCTCAGAAGAAAATTTGGCAAGCCAAGTCAGTTGTGCAACCAGTAGCACAACCGGTCAGACCGGTTTCAGAATCCGGTCCGACCGGTTTGGGCACAACAGAAGCGGTCCGACCGGTTTCTGGAACCGGTCAGACCGGTTTGGAACCAGAGGTAGAAAGCACATCTGTTCTCATTATAAATGAAGCTATTACGCTTGAAAATCCTCCAGTGGTTGAAGATGAAGAGATGGTTGATTTCGAAGCTTCTCCAGAGCATAACAATATGAGTGTTAATGCTGTCTATTTATCATTGGATTACATTGTGGTGCCAGAGGAGGAAATATCTCATCTTCAGCTTGGGCCTCGCGATGCTATATTTCAGAAGCCGCAAGAATCAAACAATCACTTGAAGGCTTTATACATGAGAGGTCATATCAATGGGAAGCCAATCTCACGAATGTTGGTTGATGGTGGGGCGATTGTGAATCTTATGCCCTGTTCTCTCTACAAGAAGATTGGCGGAAAGGACGAAGAATTGATCAAGACGAACATGACGGTCGGTGGAGTTGGTGGCGGTGATCCTATTGGCGCCAAGGGTGTGGCTTCTATGGAGTTGACCATTGGAAGCAAGACCGTTGCTACAGCTTTCTTCGTTTCAGAAGTGCAAGGTAACTTTAGTTTAATTCTTGGGCGTGATTGGATTCATGCAAATCAATGCGTACCTTCTACCTTGCATCAATATCTTATTCAGTGGATCGGTGATGAAGTTGAAGTTGTACATGGTGATACTTCTTCCTTCGTTGCAACAGCCGATTCCGATTCTATTAGTGCAAATGAAAATATTAAATGTTTGTCGGGCTTAGATTTGACCGATTATGAGCTGATCAGTTGCACTAAGGATGGTTTCGTTACTGCTACATTAAAGCCGATGGAGAATCGGTTGAATTACTTGCTGTAATTGATGGAGCAAACAAATCAACAGAGACAAACCGGTCAGACCGCTTCCAGAAACCGGTCAGACCGGTTTAGGACTAAACAGTGCCAGTCGAACCAAACTGGTCAGACCGCTTCTGGGAACCGGTCAGACCGGTTTACGTCTGGACAGTGGCTTCAAGAGCGAATTGATCATTTTCGAGAAAAAACAGAAGGTACATTTGAAGCCATTGAGGATCTGGGTGATATGGATAAACTGGGTCAAGGTTTTACATCAGCCGACCCTTTAGAAAAAAATAGATATCGGTGATGGTACTATTCCTAGACCAACTTTTGTAAACAAAAATTTATCGGCTGAGTTTAAAGCCGAATTAATAAATTTGTTGAAGGAGTATGTCGATTGTTTTGCTTGGGAGTACCGTGAGATGCCCGGTTTGAGTCGTGATTTAGTTGAGCATCGTTTACCGATAAAAGCCGGTTTTAGACCTTTTAAACAATCAGCTAGACGTTTTAATCCCGCTATTTATGACCGAATAAAAGAAGAAGTTAATCGTTTACTAGATGATGGTTTTATTCGGACTTGTCGTTATGCGGAGTGGATTTCTAATATTGTTCCTGTTGAAAAGAAGGATTCGGGAAAACTTAGAGTTTGCATTGATTTTAGAGATCTTAATAAAGCTACTCCGAAAGATTCTTATCCTATGCCTATAGCCGATGTTTTGATTAATGAAGCATCCGGGCATCGTGTTGTTTGTTTTCTTGATGGAAATGCCGGATATAATCAAATATTCATGGGCAAAGAAGATATGCACAAAACGGCTTTTCAATGTCCGGGATTTATTGGTTTGTTTGAGTGGGTGGTTATGACTTTTGGATTGAAGGATGTTGGCGCAACTTATCAAAGGGCTATGAATTTAATCTTTCATGATTTACTTGGTGTTATTGTAGAAGTGTACATTGATGATATTGTAGTTAAATCGGATGGCTTGGATTCTCATTTAGCCGATTTAAAACTTGCTCTTGAGAGGATGCGACGGTATGGTTTGAAGATGAATCCACTCAAATGTGCTTTTGGTGTTTCATCTGGAAAGTTTTTGGGATTTATTATTCATGAGAATGGCATAGAAGTTGATCCCAAGAGAATTGAAGCTATGAAAAACGTTGAAGCTCCTACTTGCAAAAAGGATTTGCAAAAGTTTCTAGGCAAGGTGAATTTCTTAAGAAGATTTATAATTAACTTGTCTGGAAAGGTAGATGCTTTTACTCCTTTACTTCGGTTGAAAGATGAAGCCGATTTTATCTGGGGGGCAAAACAGCAAGAAGCTTTTGAGAAGATCAAAGAATACTTGTCTTCACCACCGGTGCTTAGGGCGCCTAAGAGAGGGGTTCCGTTCAGACTTTATGTGGCAGCTGAAGATAGAGTTATTGGAGCTGTTTTGACCCAAGAAATTGATGCTAAAGAATATGTGATTGCTTATATAAACCGACGGTTAATTGATGCAGAAACGAGGTATACTTTCATTGAGAAGTTATGCTTGTCATTATATAATGCTTGTTCTCAGTTGAGGCATTATTTATTATCTAGTACTTGCATCGTGTTGTGCCAAACCGATGTTATCAAACATATGTTGCAAAAACCGATTTTAAGTGGTAGGATCGGTAAATGGGCTTATGCTTTAGTTGAGTATGATTTGGCTTGTGAACCTTTAAAATCTATGAAAGGCCAAATTGTAGCTGATTTTATTGTTGAGCATCGGATTGATGATACTTGTGAATTCAACGTCGGTTATGTTGCTTGTACACCATGGAAGTTATACTTTGATGGATCGGTTTGCAATGATGGACAAGGAATTGGTGCTGTTTTGGTTTCTCCAAGTGGTGCCATTTCTGAGTTTTCAAACCGATTAGAAGAAAAGCGTACCAATAATCAAGTTGAATATGAAGCTCTTCTATTCGGTTTAGAATTTTTGCAAGACATGGGAATTAAGCATGTTAAGGCTTTTGGTGATTCACTCCTAGTGGTACAGCAAGTATCTAAGGTATGCCAATGCTATAATGGTTTGTTGAATGCATATCTTGATAGATGCCTTGATATTATAGCTTCTTTTGATGAATTTACAATCAAACATATTCCAAGAGAAGAGAATGGCAAGGCTAATACTCTGGCTCAGAAAGCATCTGGTTATATCGTTGCAAAGAAATATTTCTACCTTCAAAGACCGATGCAAATAAAAGCAGAGATTCAGGTTCTGGACAAACCGGTCCAACCGGTTGCACAAACCGGTCTGACCGCCAGAACCGGTCTGACCGGTTTTGAAACCGGTCTGACCGCTTTGTCTCCTGACAACGGTAAAAAGGTCTTGGATGATGTTAATGGCTCCAAGTTTGAAGATCAGGACTGGAGAGTACCTATTGTTACCTATTTGAAAGATCCTGGTCGTAGTGCAGAAAGAAATATTCGACGATTATCATTTAAATACATATTGCTTGATGATGAACTTTATCGTCGAACCGCCAAAGATTTGCTTTTGAAATGTTTAGACTCAGATCAGGCTAAAGTCGCCATGGGGGAGGTTCATGAAGGTATTTGTGGTACACATCAATCGGCTCCCAAGATGAAGTGGTTACTTAGACGAGCCGGTTTTTATTGGCCTACTATGATGGCGGATTGTTTCAAGTACTATCCAAGTGTTTGGCAAGACGCGTGAAGATTAATGGCCGATAGATTTTTGATATCGTCCTTAGCATAAATTTTATGCTCCTGGGTTGTAATTACTTGTATATTGCTTTTTAGTTCTCAAGTTCACTAAAAACGCAGGGGGGCATGTGTTGACAGCCAAAATTGGCAGTCACCCAGATAAACCGGTCAGACCGGTTTGTCAAACCGGTCAGACCGGTTTGTCAAACCGGTCAGACCGGTTTGAGTCTGTAATTCGAGTAGATTTAGAATTCCGAGTTTGATCCCATATTGTAACCGACTCATGAGGGGTAAGACTTCCCCGGCCTATATATATGAAGGCTAAGGCCGATTGAGAGTTATTCCAATCGAATCAACATATTTGTCCTTTACTTTTTATCTCTCAACCCTAATCTCTTCCAAACCCTAATTGCTGTCCTTTGCTCGTCTCCGCGACGTACTAAGGCGTTCTAGGTGGCCTGCCGACCCTAGAGCAACCCTAGATTGCTTGAGCTCCAACGGGATCCCTCCCGAGCTCGAGTTTCTAGGTCTTCACGACCTCCTGCCAGAAAGCGGTCTGACCGGTTCTAGGAACCGGTCTGACCGGTTTGCCCAAGGGAGGCCGGGTGTTGGCCGTGGTGACGGCCGTGCTACGATCTCGAGTGTGTTGTCGCATCTTTGTGTCAACGACATGTTGCGGTCAATAAGAGCACTTGATTGTCGCAGGCTCCGTGCCTCAATCACATCAATCAACTTCAACTGTGTTCTGCTTTCTCTTTGAAAAATGAATTATATTGTACCCTTTTGTATACTCCAAAGTAGTATCTGTCTCAGAGTACCGTGTTCAGCGGAAAGAAATGAAATCCAAAGTAGTTCACATGTAGTATTTTTTTTATATAAATTAGAGCATGTATACGTGAAGACTAGAAGAAGCAGGCCTGTTTGGTTCCACGGATTAAAATTTTAGTCCCGTCACATCGAACGAAAGAATGCTAATTAAAAATATTAAATATAGATTAATTAAAAATGCATTACATAAGCGAGAACTAATTTACGATATGAATCTATTAAGTCTAATTAGTCCATGATTAGACAATATAATGCTATGTTAATATTTTGATAATTATGTACTAATTATAGATTAATTAGACTTGTTAGGTTCGTCTCGCGGAGTAGATATGGCTTATGCAATTAGTTTTATAATTAGTTTATATTTAATGCTTATAATTGTAACTTATTTGAGGGACTAAATTTTGTCCCTAGATCTAAACACACCCCTAGTGGTCCCGAATTTATATCGGGTAACATCCGGATCCACAAACTCTCGAAATATATTTTTAGGCCATCAAACATGTCTCGATATGTTATATGGATCCCTAAACTTTTAAAATACATTTTTAGGTCATTGAACTTATTCATGATGTCATTCGGGTCTCTAAACTCTTAAAATATATTTGTTAAACTTGTCGTGGGCGTCGTAATAAGTCCAAATATCTAGGGAGGATAAAGACTCCGATTCTCGCATTAGATCTCATCCTTTCCCACCACCTTACCCATACCCCGGGGCTCTATCCTCCAATTGTGTTGAGGTTGTGGCCCTACAGCTATCAACACCTCAACAAACGCACCTGATAACCGCGAGACTCGCTTCTATACATATGGCAACGGTTGGATATACCCTAGTCATTGTTCTCTTATTCTCTACCATTCTTCATCTTCTACTCCATGGTCTCTTCATCTTTTGTGTGTGATCACCTGCACAAGATGATGTGAAGAAGTGAGCAACACGGAAGCAGCCCTGCTAGTGGCAGAAGATAAGTTTGAGACATGAAAGTGAACTATGCAAGTTTAGGGACCCAAGGATGACACGCTGAAACGAGTTCGGGAGTTTAAAAATGTATTCTGAAAGTTTGAAGATCTAAATGACACATAAAAGTTTAGAGACCTAAAAATACATTCTCACAGTTCAGAGAACTAAATGACATCACAAGATAAGTTTAAGGACCATCCGTGTATTTTACTTCTTAACAACATTAATTCGTATAAGAAAACACAATTATCAATTGCATGCTTTAAATTTAGTTAAGCACACATATTGCAGCCAATTGTTTGTTACTAGTACGTACTAATATGATGTGTTATGTATATATAGTTGAGGTTAAAAAACTGATAGACGGAAGATGAATAATTTGGCTGTTTGCCAACCAGCTCTTGCTCTTACTTACATCTCGACAGAACGGCGTAGCGAGTAAATACAATCCGACAAGAGAGCTGGGTTTGAGTGAATTATTGGATTTTGGAATCTGAAAATGCTTGATTGTGAAATCTAGGATAAAAAAACTACATGCTTGTTATAGCTAGAGATTATGAAAGACAGAATCAAGAATCAATAATCGTAGTCAAAACAAATAGAACATTGCCCTATGGTTGTGCCAGACAGTATTGAATACTACTCTCGTCGATTCTAATTCACCATTTTTACCATTTTATTTGTATCATAAATATAAGCCTTTTGCATTTTCGAGGTACCTTTAATTATGACCACTCTAATTTCCTATTTAATCCTTATTACATGAGTAGTTCATGAGGATTTTTTTACAAACGCGCATAGCTATAAAAGAAAGGGAGGCTAGTGGTATAAGACAACATAGTCAAATTATTTACAACTAACCTCAATCTGTGTGGGCAAGACAAACTTACTAGATAAGAATTGAAATGGAGTGCTATCTCTCTTCTCACAAATAGGGTTTAGGGTAGTTTATTATAAATCAAATTATTCTAAATTTGACTGAATTTATAAAAAATAGTACTTTTCTTAACATCTAACACGAACGAGCAAACTATAAAAATATATTTCATGATTATACTAATTGATTTAATTATGCTAATTTTTTATCATAAATATTTTGTTCTTTTTAACTCAGTCAAATATAAAATGGCTTCCACCATGAGCATATGTGTCAATGACATGGAGGACCAGATCTCACATGTCTCTTATTGTATAGCATGGATGGAATGAGACTACAATAAAGATTGTGCTGTTAACGTACTCCCTCCGTACCGGTAAAGAAAGACGTTTAGGACAGCGACATGGTCTTCAAAACACAACTTTGACTTCTTAATTCTCTAAACATATTTGTCGAAAAGTGATACATGTATACTTTTATGAAAGTATTTTTTAAAATAAATCTGTTCATATAACTTTTACAATTTCAAACTCAATAACTTAAAAGTTATTCATGATTTATATTCCCAAAGTTTGACTCAAACATGTACCTACTCTTCATCGGATCAAATTCATCATGTATTATGAGATACGCAGATGGCCGTAGCTATACGCACGTGTATATATATATGTGTGTGTATATATGTATATATATATGTATATATATATATACTACTCACAATACTCTTCTATGGACTACATGTTTTTTGTGTGTGAAATTTGTTCCAGCCTAACATTAAAGGGGAGACCGATCGATCAGCAGTTTTTGCAGAAGAGAAATCAGGTGTGCATCAGTGCATGTGCAGCAGTAATACAGAAGCAACCAAGAACTTGTTTAGATCCCAAATTCTACCTCCAAAGTTCACTATGCAAAAAGAAGATTCACATCACATCAAAATGTCATAACATGCATGGAGTACTAAATATAGATGAAATCAAAAAATAATTACATAGTTTTGTTGTACTCTACAAGACGAACATTTTGAGCCTAATTAATCAATTTTTAGATAATTTTTCACATATACAAACAAAATGCTACAGTGACGCACCCACTCCAAAAGACCAAGATTTGCTCCCAAATTTGGGAAACAACACCAAACAGATGGATGCCGTTTCGCCCCCACCGTAGTACCCACCCCATGGACCATGCCCATGCCCATGTGTGCATGCTCTGCCCCCCCTGCGCACCCGGCCCACACCAAAAGGCGTTTACCACTTGCAGGGGATGGAGAATCCCATGGCTCCCTCAACTTTCCCATCACATCAATCAATCACCAGCAGGCGGCAGGCCATCATACAGCCGTCGTGTAGGAGTAGCAGCAGATACTGTAGCTGTAGTGTGCCCCCGGTTGTCCTGTGAGTACTCACTACTCTCCTTTTTGTATTGGGCATCACATTGGATTATCGGATTTGATAGATGCCGCCCCCTGAATATGCTGCATGTCTTGATGCCTGATCCCCCAACTCCAAACAGCGAGAGAAAGCTAATGAGTTCAGCTGGTGTCTCAACTGATGATGTCCCTACTAATAATTACTATCAACTGGGAGAAAAGGAAGGGGTTTGTATGATACATGGCAAAAAGGAGAGACACGTACTGCACAGAGATGAGACACAGAGTATTGTAACATTATTATATTGTGCAGAGAAGTGATATTATATATCACACTACTCTGATATATATTCTGATATGTCTGATAAGATAGAATGCGTGTTAATCTTGAATTTTTTATGTAATCTTGAGCTGGTAGCAAGTTCCTGGCATGATTGTGTCCGGAAGCAGGATAATCTTGTCAAAAAAGAACATCGTTTCAGAAACTCACTTCAGTTTTGTTCTGGGTTATTTGGATCGGTACCATTACAATTCTCAGAAGTTGGAGATATAACATTACAATTCACCTATTTGAAAACATATCATTGCAGTTCTTTCATACTTTGAACGGTACCATTATATACGTCTTTGATTCCATTAAACTGTCTTTGATTCCTTTGGACCCACCGGAGACCTCCATATTTTCGTATGGCCCAAAATACCCTTGCTACCTCTCCTCTCTCCCACCCGCTGACCTGTGGAACCCAGACGTCAGGGTTATCTTCCTCCTCCCGCCGTCCAGGGAGGGATCGACTAGCTTTGGACAGCGGGACGGTGAGTGCGACAGAGTTGGGTCCGGTGGGCATGAGGCAGAGCTTCCCGCCCCCAGTCTGCTTGGGCTTCTGGTGCGGGTCCTTGACGGGCATCGGGTGGGTGAGGGCCTTGCTGCATCGGTCCTGCTTCGGGACCGGGAGAGGGCGGATGTGGAGGTGTGGCTGTGGCGAGGAGGAAGGGGGTGGTGGAGTGGAGGCTGCTGCTTCGTCGTCGAGCAAGCGGGAGAGGGAGGAGGGCTTGGGTTTGGCGGAGGCAAGCTTGTCCCCGCCGGCGGGCGCGCGGCAGCAGGCGGGGCGGTGGCGCGGCGGCCAGGCGAGGTGTGGCCGGAGTGCCGCATCAGCGTGCGGTGGCCGAACGACAGGATATGTGAGGGAGCTTCGTGTCCGCGGGCGGCGGCCAGACGGCGGGGCGCGGGGGCGCGGAGCGCCGCGCCAGCATGCGGCGCCGGACGGCGGGGTACGGGGGGCAAGCGCGGCGTGTGGCGGCCGGACGGCAGGGCACAGGGGCGAGCTCAACAGCGCGGTGGCGAGCTCCTCGCCGGCGTGCTGCGGCCAGGGTGGGGCCGACCGCAGCGCCGACAGGCGGCGACCGAATGGCAGGGCGACGAGCTCCCCTGCGCAGCACCAGCTAAAGAATGGTTGGGGAAGAAAGGAGGAAGAAGATGACAAGTGTCTCGCGTGTCAGTGATAGGGGAGAGTAGCTGCAACAAACTATATGTATTTGTATACGCCTGCAGGTGGGCCCAAGATGTCTCCATACGTATTATGTGCTATTTTTGTGGGAAACAAAGAATTACAGTGATATGTTTCCAAATAGGTGAATTGTAGTGTTATATCTCCAACCTTTTATATTTGTAATGGTACCGATCCAAATAACCTTTTTGTTTTTCGAAAGAGACCGAGGTTTGGATATCGCTTTTGTACTTACCTTTTTCTTCTCTTGAATTACTGTTAGTGGAAGGAGGAATTATTTTTCTTCTTTTTTTAGCGAATTCTTTTTCTTCTTTTCCGACTGTGATGGTCGATGGAGTCAATTTGGTACGGTATGTGGTCCACGTGCATATAAACAGATGTCTTGTATATTTTGTTGCCAAGGCCGGCGCGCATTCTCCTGGACAAAATTTGTGTTGAACGACTTTTGAAAAAGCTTCAAGACACAGACACAGGGGCGTTACAATACTGCAATTAAAGCCTCTAGTATTAGGGATGCAAGTCCATCTATTTTTGGGTCATTGGATTGACCCAAAACTTAGAAAAATAAACTACAATGACATGCCATATAAATAGTTTAGAAGATAGAATGAACTAGAGTGCCTGACCCAAAAAAACACCATTGGGTACATACTTGCATCCCTATCTATCTAGTATATATGTAGATACTAGATTCGACGTACACTCCACAAAACCAGAGCACATAATGCATTAGTGTGCATGACGTGGATTCGCGATTTGGTACTGTTCATCAAATAAATGACGAGGACCCTTTTATCTATATTATTTCGACTTAGTATATCCTAGCAGCTAGAAGTTACTGCAGATATGATTTTAAAGATTATTAGCTGGCAAAATTTGCATCGCGAGAAAAAGGACTAACGCTGCAAATGTTAATTTTTCCCCTATTTGCTGATTTATTTATTTTTTGCCTAACTGATGAACCAGCAGCTCTCTCGGGATACCATTAGTGAAGGCTTTATTAGTGGTTTGGCAGCTAAATTTGACATCTTTTTTTGAAGTTTTAGCATGTCCTACGGTTATTTTAAGCTCCGCAAACTCTTCCAATAAGGCCAAATTAACTCTGACTATATTTTTGTGTTTGAATGATTATTAAAGGCAGCAATATGAAAAAAGTCACGACTTTAATTGGTCCGTATATATATATGATAGGGTCATTCTTGCAGATATATACACATGCAATGCTACGTACGGGCACCCTTTTCTTCTCCGCAAGGACAAAGCTACCCTACACGTACGTACCGAATTCTGAAGAAACCTGCAAAATATATATTTACAACCATTTTTCGACTTTTAAGCATGAACTTCCGGGTGCATTGACCCCCTGATCTGATTACTGGCATATATGTATATGCGTGTGGTATTGTTTTTGCGAAATATGGGTACGTACTGTGTATGTTATTATATACTGTTGCTAATACAGAAATGTTTCCCGGCCAATAGAGCTTCTTATAGAGAAGGCGACTTGGAATTTTTTTTTTCGAAACTTTGGGCAAAATGCATGTGGGCACATATAATTTCTTGTAATTAACACACACAAATTATTATGTGGCAATATTGAAAAAAGTTAATAGGTGGCAGCCGGGACCGGGAGCCCAACTCTGAGAACTAAATAGCACCAGAACCGATGTAATGACATATATATTATAACAATGCAAAATAAAGTTTGAAAGCATTATGTTTCTGTTTGGCGGAGCTCCGAGAACTAATTCTCTGTTGAATTCATCAGGAGTTTTGCCAAACAGTTTTTTCACAGAAAAATAATTCTTTATTGACTACGTGAAGCGGATTTTTAAAATAAACTAAAAGGCTGGGTTGGAAAAATTAACCTCTCCTAATTCTATTGAGTGATTCTCCATCATGATTGTGATAGTTTATGGTAGAGAATCACTTCTATTAGATATTTAGATTCTATAGAGAACTGAATTAAATGATGCTTAACAAACCCATCCTATATATAGGCCATGTTTATTTCGCACGCGCTAAACTTTAGCGCCGTCACATCAAATATAAATATGTTAATTAGAAGTATTAAATATAGATTAATTTAAAAACTCATTACATAAATGAGGAGTAATTTACGAGACGAATCTATTAAGCCTAATTCCACCATAATTAGATAATGTAATGCTACAGTAAACATATGGTAATTATGTATTAATTATAGTAAAATTAGGCGTTCGTCTCGCGAAATAGACATGACTTATGTAATTAGTTTTATAATTAGTTTATGTTTAATACATCTAATTATTACATATTTAAAGCGGCACCTTGATCCAAACACCACCATATACATGTATATGCAATGAAATCATATATACCTAGGCAGCGGCAGATGTAGGATGTAGTGAAATTCCTCGATCAGATAAGGGCCCTGCACAAAGAGACAACCAATACGTCACCCAAATTAAATGGTGTATAGGTGCACGCGTCGGAAGCGACAACAAACCTATAGCAGGCCGGAAACGTGTGTACCGTTTGTGGCACGGCGTTGCACCTGCACGTACACTGGCTAACACATACACGAAAAAAAAAGGCTTTCGTAAGCTAGCAGCGCGTGTGGAATAGTGCATGCGTGCGGACATATTGTGTCCGTGCATGCGTTCATATGCATTTCTCGGGGCCCTTATATATGCTGGAAACGGAACTAAAAGTTCCTTGGTGTGTCAGAAAATTGGTAAACTAATTAAGTTGTCACGGTGCAATTCGATCGCGATGATCTCCGTTATCTGGCTAAGAAAATCATAGTGCATTTATTTCACATCCCATTTTCTATAACCATGCATGAATCGTGATGATCCTCATCTTATGTATAGCTATATATGCTACTTTTTTTCTGATGCGCGCAGATTGGCAACCTGATTGATATGTTTTTAATTAACACAAAAGCTTCACAACAAATATTTGTAGTTCCTCGGGTAGTATTGTTGCATTAATTGACAATTCTTTCGGTGTTTGAAAATCATTAGTCGTTGATGGGTACAGAGCTAATGCTTAAAACGTGGGAGAAACTCATTAGAGAGAACCAGAAACCATATATAGAAGAAACCAAATTCGTGCCTCCAAAACCAATTTATAAAAACTTATGACGGGTATTTTTGCATTTTGACCTGTCGGTCGGTCCAAATAAATAGTCTGCTGTATTTTCACTTTGTCTGACGAATATCACCACCGCTACATTCTTCCCCTTTGCTCAAGGACAAGCATTGCATGCAGCTGTGCCTATATATATATATATATATATATATATATATATATATATATATATATATATACCGACGCGACCAGGTGCTACGACTTCTCCAACAGCACCTCCCCGAGGACGATCTCCGCGGCCGCAGCGAAGCCGCATCGGCGATCATCGATGGTGAAGCTAGGATAAAACTTTACCTATAACAAATCTATAACCGAGGCCTTGCAGACATAGCTCTCCGTTCATCTCCAGCATATATACAAGAAGAAATTCACTAGCAGCAAGCATGGCGCCTCGCCAGATCGGTGGCGATCCTCGTCTTGCCGTAACGCCGGCAACCGGTTATTATCTTTTTGAGAAATTATGAATTCTATTATATAACAGACACCAGCTATCTGTATATTTTCGTGGTAGTTGTATGTCTCTTTCGTCAGAAATTGAGAAGAATGCGTGCACTTCGAGAATAGGGTGACATCGCACTAATTAATAAATCTGAACATATCATTATTAGTAAGACTAATATTATATTATCTTTTGAAGATGGGCCTGATGTGATCGAATTGAAAATTAGCAACCCACAATGTATTTCATCATTTATAAGTGTATGAAACACGCATATACAAACTAGCAATAATATCCACAAAATTCTGAAATTTAAATTATGTGTCACTATTATCTCTCTCTCTCTCTCTCTCTCTCCCTCACACACACACACACACACACACACACACACACACGTATCCTGACTACATCCATCACACACACGTATGGTATCACTACCACATACTTATCTCCTAATTAATCTCCTATACGTATATATACGCGCACGTGGATGTCAGCTCGATCCTTCCCCGGTTTGTCCATGTAGCTACATATAGCATTTAATTACACATATAATCCAAGCCTCCAATAAAAAGATATATAACAGGTGTATGTAGGGTACACGCTCATCCATAAAAATTACGGAGTATATGAATTTAAAAAAACTATGTGTTGCTAGCGTGGATCATTATTATACTAGTGGCCGGCAGCGCCAACAAGTGGCAATTAATGATTAACGAATGGAAATGGCGTGACAGACAGATCAGTTCATGTTGCTGGCATGCACGTAGTAAACAAATGCTTCATTCGCGTGTTGAGTAGTGAACAAAATCTCCCTAGATAGGTGTCCAGTTTTCGTCCTCTTGTTAGTTGCTGCGTGTCGACCAGTTGCTTATTATAATTAGTTTTTTTTTCGAAACGCCAGTAGCTTATTAATCAATGTCAGCCCGTCCTGCTGGCTATAAGTTTCTTAATCCATGCAAGCTAATATATAGCTCTAGCTCTCGTCACCTATAAGACTTGCTAGCTAGTTTGTACTGTGTTAATTAGTAGTGTGTAGACGCACGTCTCCAAAAGACACGCTTGTACATGTTTGTAGGCTAAAAGAAGTCAGATCGATCTACATATATATACGATATATATCGAGACAGGATTAGGGTTTATCTAGATAGTGCGTGTACGTACTCTAGGTTAGGAGAGAGGACGGTGTTGCAAATTAGCTTGGATTCATTCATGCATGTGAGATATGGTTGAGGGCAAGTAGTGGCAACGAGTCAAATGGTAGGTGGAAGCACTAAGATGAATCAGTAGGAAAAGCATATCAAGACAGCGAACGGTCGCATGTGGTGTGCTCGGAGAGGTTGATGGAGATGAAGGGTGAGGATTAATTAGGGAGGTTTTGGAATAATATACTGGGAAAGTATGTTTCACTAGGCTACATATCCAGTATGTGTCTTCGAAAAAAATGTTTATCCAATGGATAGATAGAAAATAGAAAATATACGGGCTTTTTTTTTACAAACTACAGAAAGGCCTAAAACAGTGGATGTGTTGGGCTAGTGGTGCCGGCCCATAGTGATTGAACCGTCCGACTAATCGAATTATCGGGCCTTTTTCTTTTTCTTCGGTCAGATGGAAATGGAGCAGGAACAGCTGTGTATGAACGCGCCGCGGCAGCAGCAGACCGTGGTCGTCGCATCGCATTAATAGACGAGAGACAAAGGAGTGATTGGGCCCTCTTTAAAAATCGCAGTACAGGCACAATTAATAATGCCGTGACCAAATATCTTGCCCGTAGCTAGAGCTCGATGACACTCGATTTGCTTGCTTTGACAGATCGAATTAACCCAGCTGTGAAAAAGTGAAGTGAAGAAGCGGAGTGGAGGAGGTCGTATTCAGCAAAGATCACGCTGACGATCACAGTGCGCGAATACACGTACCCAGCTGTGAAAACATGTAACCTAGCTAGCTCAAGTCTGAACATCTGTCGCTCGTACCGCTCTAAATTATAAGTTATTTTATCTTTTCTAAATACATAATATTTATTATATGTAGACAGTTTACATTTAATTGTATAGCAAAAATGACGTGTCAAAATTTAGGATGAAGATATATAGTACTGGACAATGTGGAGATAGCGCGCAGCGCAGGAGAGTTGTCTATTCTGGATGGAACACGTACATGTGTGTACGTGTGCGAGAGATCGAGAGCTAGAATCACTCGATCGGGCTAGGCCACGAAGCAGATCACGAGCAACTGGAGTACGTGCCGACGCGAGGCGCGCGTCAGGGCTGACGCGCAGCGCTAGCTGGCTGGGGATTCCTCCATCGGCTTATTGCCCAAGCTAACTCTATGCATGCGTCGCCGTCGGCTCGGAGATGTCCGATCCCCCAGGCCGGCCGGCATCCGATCGATGAACACGTACGGTCACATCGTCGGCGTCGGGCATGCCCCCGGCCCGGCCGTGCCCCTTGCCTTTGTGTCCGGCCGGCTAGCTGGGCATGGAACGGATGATGCATATGAGATTGCCATTTTCTACATTAATTCTTCTACGGGCCCGCCCAGATCGATGGATGCATATCATTGAGGATTAATTTTCATCAGTAGCACGGTATGTAGTATGTACGACGTACGTATCTACTCCCTAGAATAAAGCTATTTTCTCGAATAGGGTATAAGAAAAATGAATAAAAGATCTAATATAGTATATATATATATATATATGCATCCGGCTGGTTGTTCAATACTTTGTTGAGATATTTCTCGGCATACTGCTGCTCATCATCAAAATTTAAACATCAGTTGACTATTTGCGTGCTTCACACATGTAATAAACTATATAATGCAAGAGGAATTAAGATTTAAGACGAGGGATCCTCTCCACTAAACTTTAGTCTTGTCACATCGGATGTAAGAATCTTAATTATAAGTATTAAATATAGATTAATTAAAAACCAACTACATAAACGAGAGCTAATTTGTGAAACGAATCTATTAAGTCTAATTAGTCCATAATTATACAATGTAATGCTACATTAAACATATGATAATTACGTACTAATTATAGGTTAATTAAGCTTGTTAGGTTCGTCTTGCGAAATAGATATAACTTATGCAATTAGTTTTATAATTAGTTTATATTTAATAGTTCTAATTATCATTTATTTAAGGGATTAAACTTTAGCCACTTGGATCCAAACACCACATGTATCTCTTACTGAAAGAAAAAAGTCGCCTCGCCGAGATATCATGCAAATTGGAAAAAGAGGTTTGCAAGATGGAGAAAAGGAAGGGCACTATTTTATCGGATTAGTACTAACTCCATACTAGTGTCTGCCTACTGTGCGCTTGATCAAAGGACCGACCGTTATCTGGATAATGGTGCCCGGTGTGGTCACGTGATCAACCTCATCGAACGAGAATCAAAATCTTCACGTCGTCATGTACGTAGATTATCCTTTTCTTTTTCCATATAAGACGTTTGTGCAGTGAAACATTGATACTAAATAAATATAGACCTCCATGATTATGTGGTGAAATCGTTTATGTATCCATCCACCGCGAGATGCTAGGACGGCTTTGTTTTGTCATTTATAATTTCTATAAATATATATCCACTTTAAAAAGTTTTTTATAAAGATTAAAAAAGGATAAAAGTATAATATGAAAAAGTGGTTAGTGTTGTATGGTTTCAAGTCTTCCATTCACGCTTTTTTTTGTTACATATATACTAGCAAATATGCCCACGCGACACGCGCGTGCTATATTCGTTACGTCGGCGATCACGACGCTGCTGTGTTTGACGATGATGAGTCTTGGGTTCATACTTCATATGGCATATCACCTTTGGTTCCTATATTTTGACGATGAGTAGTCTTCAGTTCAGACTGTTTTGTCAAGCGTGGTTTGACGAAAAAAAAGAGTCTGACAGATGGGGTCGTAGGAGGGATAATGTTTCAATGACTGGTGGGTTCGTCGACTGTCAAAAGTTTTAGATTTTTATAGTATATATATATATATATACTAGCAAGAACGCACATGCGACATGCACATTTAATAAAAAAAGATTGCATAACATATAGTTGGTCTGAGACCGTATTGATTAGGAACTCGACGATTCTATACTACAGAGACGAACGAGAGATGCGGAGAGTTTGACGAAAAAAGGCCTGACGGGTGGGGTCGTTAGGAGGGGTAGTGTTTCAATGACTGGTGGGTCCATCGTTCGTCAAAAGTTTGACGAAAAAAGTCTGACATGTGGGGTCGCTAGGAGAGGTAATGTTTTAATGATTTGTGGGTCCATCGGTCGTCGAAAGTTTTGAATCTTTGTAGTATAGTGTTGGGGGCGATCATTAGGGGTACCCAAACCTATGGGACAATCACCCTTGTTAAACACTAAACTCATGCACATACCAGAAAAAAGAAAAACAAATTAAGGCTCACGGCCCAGCAACGAACAAAGGCCCAGTCAAGACACCCGCGGGGCGCCTCGACGCGCACCTCAATCTCCAAACTACGCCTCGGTCGAGGCCTGATGATCGAGCCTCGAGCAACCCACAAAATGGGGAGAGCTCCGCCTCGGTCGAGACCTCCGCTCCGACAAACAATTAATGACACTCACCGCCATCGTGCATCCAAAGTCAAAAGGCAAATATCTCGCCACGCCGCTCTGACAGCCACGACCCCCCTCCCCCCCGTCACATCCGCCAACTCCCGTCACTATGCTGCCAACCGTGGCTCTGTGCGGACAGGCCGACACTATGCTAACAGAGCACGTCACTCCGAGCTCCTGTGCTATCAACTCCGACGACCTGAAGCCCTCGATCAGGCGGGAGAGACCCTTGAGCACGCAGCAGGAGAAGAAGAGAGGACGGCGGAGGCATGGCAGTCCATCCCGAGCACTATGCGACCAACCCTGGCGTTGTGTGGACATGTTGCCGCTGTACGAATAGGGCCGGGCCACTCCGACTCCCTGTGCTACCAACTCCCACAGTGATTTCCCACAGAATGGGCTGTGCACAGGTATGGGAGACCCTCGAACTGGCGTACGGACGAGTCATTACCGCACGCAGGTCAGCTCGGGTCCTCGAAACCACTCCCTGGAGTAATCACTAGTACAAGAATCGATCACAGGGACCACAACGCCGTGTAACAGTGGTCAAGGACAAAGAGCCACGCTGTCGACGATTTATGTCGAGCATGTCTGCCTGGGGGTACCCCAGAAAGTAGATTTGTGGGGATCGCCGGACCTGGAACTTGATGGTTAACGCGAAGACACAACACACAAGGAGTTAGACAGGTTCGGGCCGCCAGTGTAACGTAATACCCTACGTCCTGTATGGGGTTTGTATATTGTATTCTTCTCGTTGGGTGGTTCTGTAGAACTCTACCGAACTAGGGACCCCTGCCCTCCTTTATATATCCCAGGGGGCAAGGTTACATGGTAAGTTTCCTAGTCGGTTACAATATGGGAGTCCTAGTAGGAATACACGAGTAGTTCTACTTGGAATAGGAGTTCTCCGAGTAGTTCTACTAGGACTCGGTCTTCTATCTTGAGGGTACCCGGGGATGTATATCCGACAAGCCCCCGAGCATCTTGCACCTTTGCTTCAAGTCTTGAATCTGGTTTAACATCTTCGAGTAGTTGGAGCTAAGTCCAAGACGCTCAAGCCTTCTCTGTAGAGTAGTTTACATTAGAGTGCATCTTTAGATGCACCCAATGGGTGTAGCCCCCGAGCCTCCGACTACTTTTTAAGTAAATGGATGTTCAAAAGCAGTCTTCTATCTTCATCTCGAGTAGTTAAATGGTGTGCACCGAGTAGGTGCACCCATTGGGTGTAGCCCCCGAGCTTCGAATAGTTTTGTTAAAACTAGTCGAAGGTCTTGAATGGATCAACAATAGGCACAAAAAATGTGTACCCCTTGACTGTAGCCCCCGAGCCTTGAAGCGAATGGTTTACATTCGGTCCAAGGGTCAAGAACATAGTCTTTGAGTTGTTGTAATATGCAAGCACCGACTAGTTTAAAGTACTCGGCTGGCATTGTAAGGCCACACCGTTTGAGTACAGACTAGATCCAGTACTTGTCTTCATGTCTTGGCTTGTACTGTGCAGCCCCCAAGCTTCAAGCGACTGGTTGAAGTACTCAGCATGTGAGCACCGACTAGTAAAATACTCAAGTGGCTCCGTGGTCGTGTTATGAATATTCAACTGGTAACCCTGCAATTTAAATACATAGGATGAGTAGTATCCGATCAAGAAATATCCACGAAGGATAATAATAGCATTCGTAATGCATGTTTTAAACTTGTTGCTCATTACTCTTGTTAGACTCGTAACCACTCGAGTAGTAGCCCTGTTACGTTTAAACACTTGGTCCCGCTTAGCCAGTCCTTTTAAGGTGCATAGGTGTTGCGAATTACCAAAGTTTCACAGATTAAGGTGCACACTACCGAGCGGCATTGGTCGTTAAAAGTGCAGAGAAATAATAAAGTAGTCAGTTAGGACATTTCTCCTGTAGGAGAGGTCGCGCGAGGGATCGTAACCCATCGACGAGAGGTTATGCGAGGGTGTAGCCCTCGAGAATTATTGTTGTTGAGGGATGTACTCTGTTAGAGCACTCGGCTCATGGCCAAGCATGTTTTTAAATAAGCTGATTAAATTATTATAAAGAAAATAATTATTAAATAAGACTTAGCTTTATTCACGGACGATCGTTGACGAAACCGTGGCGGTCGTCGATGGAGCCGCGATGGCCGTCGTTGAAGTCGACTAGTCGGAGTCGGATCCGACTAGTTGTTGATGGCGCAGTAGCCGATCTCGACTAATTTATAGTCGAAACGAGTAGACGAAGTAGTCGTATGGCGATTCGACGCAGCCGATCTCGACTAGTTTTAACTAGTTGAGACGCGTAGTCGAAATAGTCGAGACGAGTGGTCGAAGTAGTCGTACGACAAGTCGATGCAACCGGACGTCGATGTAGTCGTACTTGCTGAAGTCGTTGTCGATGAGGCCGACTAGTCGGAGTTGGTTCCGCTGTGCAACAAATATACCTGCATAGCGACGCACGCCTGGCAGATATTAACGCCCGGCGCCACTCCTACCGCTGTGCAACAACTATACCTGCATAGCGACGCACGCCTGTAACCCCTCCTCCTTGGCCTATAAAAAGAGAGGGCGCGCCCACGAACAAGAAGAACCCTAAGACAACGGAATAATCGAATACAGAACAAGAAACAAGACTCACGTACGCCCCGCGCTCCACGATATTGGCACTCTGCCTCAATCATCTGGGACTTGGAGGCCTAGCCTCTTCTCCCGACCTGCTTGTATCCCCTACTACTCGCAGTCCGGTGCAGGATAATACATTGCACGCTCTAACTCGCTCAAAGTACAGTCTTGCGACCGGAACCAGGATAAATTCGTGTCTTGCATTACCTTCTGCATCAACCATTAGGGGAGGGAACACAACGCATTTCTGGTTGGTGTCGCAACCACGATTTCTTAACACCGACATATAGATATTGATGAGGACATGACACCCATACATATGTCCATTAGGGGTGCATGGGGTGGAGAAGAAGGAGACCAACATGGTTTTCCAAGTCAAGAAGAAGGCCCAAGGCTAATCCGATTCGAGTCCCTAAGGTGGAGGCCCAAAGAAACTCAAGTTCGAGTCCGCCTCAGAGTCCAGGAGCAGCCCGCACTAAATTCATCGCTCAGGTCGCATACGGGCTCGGTTTTTGACGTTCTACATATGCTTGGAAAGCTAAGGAGATAAGCTTTCCAATGGCACTGGTCCCACCTCAAAATTCGTTTTGAGTCATCGAGAATCGTTGAAACAAGTGGACATCTAGAATCTGCCAGGGTGCTGCGCCGCCATCTTTTGGGCTGTTGGCCCGTGTATCATGTTGGGGTTCATTATGGACGTGGTTAGGGGGTTTTGCTTAGATTAATCTGTCGAGAACAGTTTCGCCATTATCGGTTTGTAGAACCCCAACTTTTGATCTTAATCATACATGTGCAGTGTCACTTCCTTTGAGAGCTGCTTCTTTCGAGTTCTTGCTTGTGTTCTTCGTTTCACAGGCAGGGATTAGCCTTCTTGGCGAGGTCAACCGGGTTGTGACACGGTTGATAACCAGAGGAGTCGTGGTGCTAAGATTGCAGGGTTCGGGTTTGCTGACTTGAAGCCGGATCGGTGAGTTGCGCTCCGCCCAAAACGAGTTATCCTTCACCTGACGGAAGATCGGGAAACCCTAGTTCCCATCAAGTGGTATTCAGAGACAGGTTTACCGTCAGGTTGGTCCTTTCGCCTTTGTCCTATAGTCCAGAAAATAGCCCTAAAAAAATTTTCCCGCTGTCCTAGTACCCGTTTAGCCTTTGCAATTTCATTTCAGTTTCGCTCTGCTGAGTTTGTGTCCGTGGTCAAGTCTCGTTGCTGGTTTTAGTAGTGTTCGTGTCGTAGTTCAATTGTCCGTTGCTGTGATTCGTTTGTTTCCGCCGCTATCCCATCCATTCAAGCCACCACATTACTCGATTTGCCTCGCTAGCCGCCTTGTGTGAACTCTCGTCGTGCAAGCCCTAGATAGGTTGCAAGCCGCTTTGATCGCTTTTGCATTGCATACTTGATCCTTTTTTCATCTGGCGAATACCTATTGCTTGCTGCCGCAGACACTAGGAGGAAGTTTACCCTAGCCGTTGCTGTTTTTCGTGCCTTTGGAAATCATAATTTGAGATACCTTCCATAAAACAGGCATAACTTTTCAATCGGTGCTCCATTTTGGCTCAAATTTTTACAGCAGATTCGTGACTTCATTCGGAGGTGACCCAAACTAGCCATAGGCTTGTTTGGTCGAGTCAAAAAATTCAAAAAGAATCAGGAAGATAAATAAAAAAATTGATCAAGTTGTTTCAGGGTTTTCAGAGATTGTTCCTGAAATTTCTTAGGCCGCATCTCACCTCAAAAATGGATGCAAATTTTTATGGTTGGAGCTTTTGATATCCTTATTCATAGAAAAATATAAAAACAATAGTTGAGACAAATAAAACATCTTAATTCCTACTAGTCCTACCGAGAAATTGCTGAAAATATTAAAAAACAATTGCATAGAGTATTGTTTTGCTTGTTCTGTGAGCTTTATCCATCGTTTCTTGTTCCAACTTGTTGTGCTACGCCTAGGACATGTCTGAGCCAGCAATTGTGACTTGTGCTTTGGATACTTATTGAACTTTGCTATTCTGCATTCGTTATTTGCTACTCCTTGCTACATATTTAGCCTTCCGAGCTCCACAAACTATACTTCAGGTCAGTGCAGCGAAAGACTCTTGCAATCTTGGTACTACTTTCTCACAGGTATCACAAACCAGCCACCGATTGTACCATCCACTGCTTTGCGGTGGTAAGAACCTTGTAAGAGCTTGGTAAGACGTGTGAGAGTGTGTATCCACCAACAAATATAATAGCTCATAGAGATTTATTTTGATCAAAACCAGACAACTAGTTCCGTTTAAAGTCTAAATTGCAGGAAATCAAGGCACAGATGTCTGCAGGGATGGAATAAAAGAACAAGCCACAACTACATGTAGCCGACAGTCATCAAGGTATGGGAGGTAGAATTACCATACCAACCTACTCTGGATCTTATGATGGAGACGAATATCTTGACTGAGAGATGAATGTAGAACATGTGTTTAATTCCCATCTAGTTCCTGAGATACACAGAGTTCAACAAGCTACAAGTGAGTTTAAGGATTTTGCCTTTATTTGGTGGTACGGGCTAGCTGCAACTAATGCTTTACCTAGTACATGGGAACAACTTAAAGAAGCAATGCGTGATCGTTTTATTCCTCTTTCTTATAAACGTGATTTGCTTAGAAAAATGCAGCGCTTATTGCAGGGCAATATGTCTGTTCAGGAATACCATAAAGAGTTTCAAAAGTGTAGAATATGTTGTAAAATTAAGGAATATGTAGAAGCAACAGAGAATAGATTTTTGTATGGTCTTCGACCTGAAATTCAGAATATTCTTGTTGATCACTCTTATAGTTCTCTTTCACAATTATTTGAACATGTTTGTATGGCTGAAAAACAACTTTTATGTGATGATAACGTGTCAAAATTAATTGCACCTATTTACCAAGATGAGGTACAATATTTTGAGGAGGACACCATCCCTGTTCTTGTCCCTAACATTTTGCAGCATGTACATAATGAAGATGGTCATACAAAAGAACAGGAACAAGTAAATTTTTCAGGTAAAAACTCTCTTGATGTGCTGAATTTGCCCTCCAATGATGCAAATAATGCTATACTAGAACCTTCAATTGTATTACCTTTGTCACAAGTAGAGAATGAGCATGATACTTTTGATTTGAAGCAATATTCATGCGCTGAAAATAATATTATTATGCCGATTACTTGTGCACATGATGAACTAAAATTATTATCTTCTTTAAACACTTTGGGTTATGTTCAGTTTGATACTTTATGTGCTCTTAGTAGTTTGGAAGAGAAATTTAGATGTGCTGAGTTGCCATGTTTGTCTACTTGTACATATCATTTATTGGCAAATATAATTGTAAAGGAGAGTATATGATACATCGAGTCTATATTTGTGCAAATCTGAAATCTCCTTCTGATGTACAAGATTGTGATCAACTAGATTGTCTATCTAGTTTTACTATAACGAATCGGGTTCACTTTCAAGAAGGGGAGCGTTGTTGGCTGTTACCTATGTGTGCTAGTGCTGATTTTTCTTGTATTGAACAGATACTAGCGGTTATGCAACCATCTATGCCTGCATTGTGTTTGGTTAGTGCTAATCTTTTGCAGGATATTATTGAAAAAGATCGTGTGCGTTTCGATCAAGGAGCCTACGTATTTGCCGACAACTCTATAGGAGAAGATGCTTTGAGAGATTACAAATATGGTCATGTCACTCCCCACAATATTCTCAGTTTCCATATTTTCCACAACCTTGTGTTTCTTCGTATTGTGCAGGGCCATCTTAGAGCACAAACGACGCCGAGGACGGCTTTTCGTCAAGAAGGGGAGGATGATGAGGACATGACACCCATACATATGTCCATTAGGGGTGAATGGGGTGGAGAAGAAGGAGACCAACATGGTTTTCCAAGTCAAGAAGAAGGCCCAAGGTTAATCCGATTCGAGTCACCAAGGTGGAGGTCCAAAGAAACTCAAGTTCGAGTCCGCCTCGGAGTCCAGGAGCAGCCCGCACTAAATTCGTCGCCCAGGTCGCATACGGGCTCGGTTTTTTACGTTCTACATATGCTTGGAAAGCTAAGGAGATAAGCTTTCCAATGGCACTGGTCCCACCTCAAAATTCGTTTTGAGTCATCGGGAATCGTTGAAACAAGTAGACATCCAGAATCTGCCAGGGTGCTGCGCCGCCATCTTTTGGGCTGTTGGCCCGTGTATCATGTTGGGGTTCATTATGGACGTGGTCAGGGGGTTTTGCTTAGATTAATCTGTCGAGAACAGTTTCACCGTTATCGGTTTGTAGAACCCCAACTTTTGATCTTAATCATACATCTGCAGTGTCACTTCCTTTGAGAGCTACTTCTTTCGAGTTCTTGCTTGTGTTCTTCGTTGCACAGGCAGGGATTAGCCTTCTTGGCGAGATCAACCGGGTTGTGACACGGTTGATAACCAGAGGAGTCGTGGTGCTAAGATTGCAGGGTTCGAGTTTGTTGACTTGAAGCCGGATCGGTGAGTTGCGCTCCGCCCAAAACGAGTTATCCTTCACCTGACGGAAGATCGGGAAACCCTAGTTCCCATCGGATATATAGAAGAAAGATAGGTACGTTGTTTTGGCATTTGCAGTTTCTAACGAAATATATATCCAAAAGGATAAAAGTATTATTGAAAAGGATCTTGGAATTGCAGCTTCGATCAGCACCGGTAAAGATCTAGCGAGTGCCGACGTGGATGTGCCAGCAGGCACTCAGCCTGCCTACCACGGGTGCCAGGTCAGCAAGGAGGTCCCACTCCCACTCCCACAGTTACACCACCGGCCGGTCAAAATCATATCGTGTTCGCTGGCGCGCCTCCGGCCTTCTCCCTTCCCTTCCCGCGATAATATCTGCCGGCCGGGACCGGGACGCAACAGCTTCACCTCACCTCCCAACCGCCCGCGTGTGTCACGCTGACCACCGCCGGCCACATCCATCCATCGGCATCCAGCCGACCACCGCGCGCCACCCGACAAAACCACCACCTCTTCTCTCTCCATCTGCAAGCTGCAGCTGGAGCTAGCTACCCACGCCGCGACGCCCAATCCGATCGCCTCCTCCTTCCCTGAGCTCTCCTCCCGCCTCCCGCTGCCGCGGCAGGCGAACAAGTGCGTGGTCGTTGCGGCGCCGGCTGGCCGATAGATGAAGGTGCTCTGCTCCGCGTGCGAGGCGGCCGAGGCGCGCGTGCTCTGCTGCGCCGACGAGGCCGCCCTCTGCGCGCGCTGCGACCGCGACGTCCACGCCGCCAACCGCCTCGCCGGCAAGCACCACCGCCTCCCGCTCCAGGCCCCCGCCGCCCCCAACTGCGACATATGCCAGGTACCGTGTGTTCCACCGCCATGTGCCTTCCTTCCTGAAAATCTCGCGTCTGCAAACTGACGGCTGAGGAATTGAATCCCCCCCACCTGTTCGTCTTCGTCCCCTCGCCCGGCAGGAGTCCCACGCCTACTTCTTCTGCGTCGAGGACCGCGCGCTGCTCTGCCGGAGCTGCGACGTCGCCGTGCACACGGCCAACGCCTTCGTCTCCGGCCACCGCAGGTTCCTCCTCACCGGCGTCCAGGTCGGGCTGCAGCCCGACGCGCAGGAGCCGCACCCCCCGAACGCCGCCGCAGCAGCAGCGCCGACAGCTCCCCTGCCGCCGCCGCCGCCGCCGCCGCCGCCAGCCAAGAAGGCGCGCGGAAGCCCGGCGCCGCTCTACAGCGACGACGACATCGACTGGGCGGCCGGCGGCCCGGACGCTGTCGGCATCACCGGGAGCCTGCCGGACTGGTCCCTCGTCGATGAGCAGTTCAGCGCTCCGGTGCTGAGGCCGGCGGAGCCGCTGGTGGCCAGGAACCCGTCCAAGCGGAGCCCCCGGCGGACTCTCGCGGCGGCGTTCACCGTCCAGGGCGGCCTCGCCGGGGGCATGCCGGACTGGCCGCTGGAAGAGTTCTTCGGCTTCTCCGAGTTCAACGCCGGCCTCGGCTTCACCGAGAATGGCACGTCCAACAAGGTCAGTAGTACTCATCTTCCTTTGCAGTATCACTGTATCAGCTCTGAAAAAGCTCGCGATTTTTTTTATCTCGTTGCATGCACACACTTTCTGGTACCAACTTTGAAAAAAGAAAAAAAAGACACTCTTTGGTTGCAATTCCTGTTAAAAATTATATCTTCAAGTACATAGTTGATCTTGTTCCTCTCGTGCTTCCCTGAAATTGAGGCAAATGCGTGGCTCTGGCAAAGTTTCTGATCGCAGAGCATGTTGTTTCTGAACATCTGATACACTCTGTTCCAAGTCCAAGGAACCTGACGGTGGTCTATGAAATCCAATTGGCAGGCTGACAGCGGGAAGCTCGGGAGCACCGACGGCTCGCCGGCCGGCCGGTCATCGTCGGAGTCGGCGCAGGACTTGTTCGGGCAGGTGCCGGAGTTCCACAGCCAGTGGTCGGTGCCGGAGCTCCCCTCCCCGCCGACGGCCTCAGGCCTCCACTGGCAGGGCGGCGGCGGTGGCCCGCGCCACGGCGCAGCAACCACCGACGCCGCCGCGGTGTCCGTGCCGGACATCTCCTCCCCGGAGAACCCGTTCCGGTGCTTCGCCGCCGGCGCCGGCCAGCCGCAGCTGGCGCCGCCCTCGAAGCGCTGGAGGAGATGTTAACGTGACAGATAGGGAAAAGGAAGTGTCTCTCCTATGGTCATTCAGTACTGGAGTGGTATAGGTTTGCAAGCAAGAAACACAAGCTTTCTGTGGTGTATGTTCTTCCATGGTGAGAACTGAGAAGTCCTAGCTCGTAGGGCAAGTGCAGAGCTAGCTAGCTGCTACTACCATAGGAGCTACTGTAGGCAGGACATGATCGAGAGTGAGGATTGCTTGGAGAAGACGAAGCAGAGAGAGGTAGCAAGTACACTTGTAGTTCCTAGTTGTTGAACCTGATTGGCTAGTGTAAGTGTAACTATGTAGTAGTACTACGTTGGTTGTGTTAGCTCGAGCTGTCAGGGAAAAAAAGGTAAAAAATGAGGGAAAATAAGATAGTTGAAGGTTGAATGCCATTGGTACTGTGAATCTGCTGGGCTGTCACGAGGATAATCATGCATGATGCGTAAGCTCCAGCTGACAAGGCACCGTGCATCTGTTAATTGTCGCTTGGTGAGGCCTACTGCCTAGTAAGGTACTACGCACTAATTTGTGCATTGACTTGCCAAACTAACCATCATTCGTACTCGTGCTCATCGAAGAAATCAGCAAAAGGGTGGAAAAATATGGCATTCAGTCCAGTGGCCGAACATTGAGTCAAACCAAGGGAGTTAGATAAGCTAGAACCGCAGATTGTATAGAACGTGTTATATAAATATTCAAAATGACAAGCACCGATGTAAGACAGCGCACGGAGGAAGGGGGCCGGAGCCCAGTTTAGCCTCCAATATGGTCCGTCACTGATTCAGTGCGTGGGAGGCTGAAATGGGTCAAGCATTCAGCGTCAAAATGGAACGTTTTTTTTAGCAGAAAATGGAACGGAAATGGAATAGGATGAGCACAGAAATACGAACATGGGCCTCCAGGAACATGTGCCACATAGGCCACACCCAAAAGGTCACAATTCAAGATAAATTCATGAGGCAGAAAAAGGCCCAATCGAAATGAAACGAGCATTCCACAACGCAAAGAAGGGGATAGAAGAAAAAAAATGAAACGGTTGTCATTTTTGCTCGTCACTATGCCCGTCTTTTGTTAAGACCCAGTCGCTCACGGCACGCACACTCACCCTGCAAACACATATAGACTAACTCTATCCTATAAACATCCCTAAGAGACTGGACCGACAGATCCAATCTTAAAATTACGAAATCACCACAGACGTCTCACTGTCGACACGAACATCGCCTACCATTGAAAGAATAGCACCGATTAATTTATGAAATAAATCCAATAAAATGAGACAATATGCCGAGTCCTCGACTCGAACCTATATAAGCAAATTCTACAAAAAAAAACTTACTACGATCAATTTGCCACCGTACCCGTCTCATCCTCTCTGCCATCAACTGGCCGCCGTAGACTAGCAAAATAGGCACACATGAGATTCTGCAGGCCATCCCCGGCCTCCACATCACGGGAGTCACCGTGAATAGATGCCACATCGACCTTCTTCTACCTCGTCTACCGAATGGCTATCCACTGGATTTGTTGTTTGAGAATGTCGTGGCTATATTCTTTTAATGTTGTGATGTGATGACAACTGAGTGTTGCATGTCCTCTCAGTTCTTTTTCATATATAAAGATTATTCATGGATATTGCGAAACATGAGTTTGTTTTTTTTGAAAAAATATAGAAGTAGATGCTCACAATGTATTCATACTCACTCCTATAGATACATGCACGAAAACCCTATCCTATAAGTATCTTCAATAGACTGGTTTGACAGATGTCAAGATTGTAAAATCACCACACTTAACACGAACGTCTCACTGTCGATAGGCATGCCACTTGACACTAGAAGAATAGTGTCAGTTCAATTATAGAATAAATCTCAAAAGATATGACATCGGTAATAAGTGGAGGACTCGAACCCGAATGCATGCAACTGGGAATTTTGTTGCAATAGAAATTTTGCTCCTAGAGTCGGATGCATGCAAGCTATTTTTTAGCATATTTTCAATGTTGTAAAGCATTGATTTTTATGTTTCTGGTGCTACCTTTAAGTCTAATAATGATGGCTTGTTGTTTGATGGGAGTTTCCCGTCGGACGTCCAGCGCCAACATACTTTAGAAAATAGGATGGACATAGTACATTAGGAAAAATGTGTTTATATTAGAAGTGAGAATTTGGTCGGGTTCGCATCCACACGTTGATAGATATATTTTGTTATTTATGTTGTTATTAGAAGTGAGTTATGTGGTATTCACAATTACTAATTTAATAATGTCAAAACCCTGTGAAGACTCTGGTTGCTAAAGCAATATGTATGTAATCAATTAATCACGTCTTTTTCTAAAAGCGTTATAAATTTTAGACTTTTTCTGAAAATTTTAATATGTGAAATACTATGGAGTGGTGGTAGCGCGTGTGGTCAAACGTCATAACTGCAATGCACTACAACTTTAGACTGATGAAGGATGAGAGGATTAGATCTGACTAGAAACGCAAAGTGCGGCAACGCCACGCATGGCCAAAGGAGACCAGTTTTGTTTTATGTTCAGGACCTGGACAGTGTATGGCCTGACGTCAATAGTATATAAAGTTGGCTGGGTGGTATTTATCTTTATTATATTATTTATTATCATAATTTTGTAAGTTTGAATGCTAACGTTAAGACAACATCAGAATTTGGCTCGGCTGAAGCTTGGATCATATAATGCATCTAAATAGTTCATCTTTTAACTTCAATGTATAAAGATGAGAAACTTGCAAAGCTAAATGAATCATGGGTCTTTCCTAGGCCAGCGTGAATCATATAGATATACCTAATGATGCTACTATTGATGCAGGGGAGAAATAAATCTAAGGGATGGCTATTGTTGTGCCGACTCCTCCATAATGTCGTGCAGTTTGCCCTTCTTCAGTCTCTCCCGGGTTGTGATCCAAGTGGACGCTGCTCTGGTCTGCAGTTTGCACACGGTCACTATCTGCAGACCAGAGGAATATAGTTCTGATGCAAACGGTGCACTTCATAGATTGGTCAGGAGTTACATCAAATTCAGTTTGACTAAAATCTTGTCCAAAATATCATCTAATACCAATATTATGGAGGGAGTATAATTTACCCTGATAGAGCCTATGAAGATTAGCAGTTGTTACAACGTTGCATTAGACCGGTCTCGGTGCACAGTTTCACTACATAGCCATCTAGACCAGAAACTAGGTAACTATGCCAAAAGAGTTTCATGGTTATGAAACTCCTCACGTACCCCTGTTTGGCTGGTTGGTGGCAGGTGGCTGGTGCTGGTTTGTGCTGAGAGAAAAATACTACTGGCTGGTGGCTGGTAGCTGGTGCTGATTTGTTCTGAGAGAAAAGTACTGCTGGCTGGTGACTGATAAGCCAAACGACATGAAACTCTTTATTCTCTCTTCTATGACACGTCAAATTATTTAACGCTACGAAACTCCCTTGGGGGCATCTACCCAGCAACGAATAGTGTTGCATAGGAGTGTGGCATACGAACGTGGAATGGAGATGCAAGTACTGCCCATTAGCAAGCCTCCTCCTTTATCAGTTACAGTTAGTTACTGCAACACAATTTCCTTTTTCTTTTTGCAGAAAACAACCGGTCATATCCATCAATTGAGCTTGGCTCACTGTATGATCCATGCACTTGGTTGTACCATTGCGGCATGATTACTCTATTTCTGTAGTCTGAAACCATTCTAGCTTTAGACATAGGAACTCCTGAACTAGGGAGCATTGCCTGTCCTGCTATACGTACTGATAATGTATTTCTGCTAGTGTATTACTCCCTAGTCTGAAAAATCTTACACCTGAACTACTTTAGTATTTCTGGTAGTGTATTACTAAAAAGTTTTCAATTGGTTTTAACTGTATATGTATTAGTAAAAAAAAGTTTTTCTGGTGCTATTGTTATGGGATCAGTGAGAAGACCTGAACTGAAAATCTGGTTCTAGTGCTATTTGTGGGGGTGGTTGCTCTTTTTGGATTTAATCAGCACTTAGAACTGAAAGTCCAGTGTTTATTTTTCTCAAAACAAATTTGATGTTCACTTTTGGAATTTTCTCTAGTAGTGCACTGCTATTCAGTTTCTCTCGTACTGCACTGCTATTCAGTTTTGTGTCTGGCTGAAGTGTTGTGTGCTTAACTTTGACAAAAAAATACTGTTGTAGCAGGAGCTTAATGAATATAACCAGGCCTTTTTCTCCTGATTTGTACAGTTATATTTTTCCAAATGATTTCTCTGCCGGATGGTTTGTTGTTTAAGTACCTATTGACCATTGTTCCTGAAGCAATATAGCCAAGCTTTTTTCTCCTGGTCTTTTTCTCCGTAAGTAGCTAGACCATAGTTTTTACAATCCCATGTGTGAGTACTGTAGAGACATCTGTCTATTGTTGTATGCAAGCTTGATGTACTAGGTTTGTCCTAGTTTCATCTTCAGCTTATGTTATTATGAGCTGAAATTAGGACAAGCATATTAGCATGTGCTGTAGTACTTCCACCAGAAATCTTCCTAGATGTAACCTGGGAAAATTGTTTTTGAGGGTTTGTTAGGTAAAGCCTTTAGTGATATCACTTTCTGAAAAAAACTTGAGCTACCAAATGTTTCAGAAGGAAGTCTTTCTGTCAAACCAAATTCTTTTCTGGCTTTGGTTGTTTATCTTTTAATACGGCATGTTAGATTTAATTAGATTTAATTTGTCTGCTTTCTTTCTGGTTAGATTTAACTTTGAACAAAAATTACTGTTGTAGCAGGAGCTTAATTTGTTCAGTCTTTTCCAAACAGAGCCAAATTCTGAGCCTTTTGTGAAATAGACTTCTGTGATTTAAATTAGTTTGATTCTTCTCAGATTGCTTGTTAGAATTGTGATAGAACCTGTCCAATTCTTAGTAACTGGATACATGATTTGCAAACAAGAAAAGGACTACTTCTGTTGAGTTATTCTCTATTTCTATCAGGAAAGCTAAGTAGGCAAACATATTTTTTGTCCGGGAAGGCTTGGTGATTCAAATGCCCCGCCTGTTTGATTTTCTTGTAAATTCCATAAGCCTTTTACACTGATTATGCTCCTACTTTATTATGGGGGCTTCTGCACTTCTATCATTCAGGGCAGTTGAGAACATTTTAGCTACTATGTGTGCTTAACTTTTCTGCTAACTCGGCAACTGTAGGCTTGCTTTTCACTATGTTGTTAGAGAGTGCTGCTGTTAGGCCTGTGTGTATAGGAAATGCCTGCTTATACAAACAGTTGGTGTTTCAGTGATCCCCTGATGGCAATCACGATCGTTTTTTTGAGTCGATCTGTATGTGAAATTGTTCTTTGACTCTATGTGTTGATAATGTGGTTCTTGACTAATTTTAGCATTACTGATGTGATGTCTCACTTGAGACATGGGAGATGCTTGAGGCAGTAGAGCGTCAGATGGCGATATTAGCTTATCCATATTATGGGTCAATTGCGCTTAATTGTATCACTTGGTGTAGATTAGTGATTGAAATTCCTGGATTTCTCTGCACATGAGAGCACTTCAGTTCTGATCCGATTTGATTTATATGTTTTCTATTACTAATTGATTGAATGCCTCTGTATAAAACTGAAACTTTCTTCTTTCTATGGTTTCAGTTCTCAGCTGCGTGGCAGTTTGATGGAGAAGAAGCTTGGACTTGATTTGATGCCAGCGTAGAAGAGTAGTAACTTATGTGTAGAACTTCTGTTTTCTGTTTTGGTGCCATGTTGATCCTAGTTTAGTTCAATCTAGCAAACCAAACATTAATTTTTCTCCTTGGAGATTTTGGGACTTGATTCTAGCTTACTCTGTATTATTTATGCTCCAACAGTTTGGGACTAGATTGTGTTCAACAACAAAGTCGAATGCTTGGCGGTGATGGTTGGTAAAAGAATATCGTGCTCTTTTTTTTGCTGTCTGCTAAAATATCCCTTGCCTAATTCTCTACCGGAATCCTGCCAACCAAACATGTTATCAGGGGCAGGGGATTTAATCCAGAAACCACACGTGGATTCAATGACACAACCGGAATCACTCTTTCCATGTCTGGATTAAATCAGACCCTGGTTTGAAACATCTGCAACCAAACGGGCTCTTAATGGCACCGATCCGCAATCGGACAGTCAATGTCGCGAGCTGGACGGATCCGACGGCATGCGGGTTAATAGGCGACGTGGATTCGTTACCCGCTCAGAGAATAACCGCGGTTTCATCTTTTAGAGATTACACTTTTGCTCTTCTTCCCCGTTCGAGGGATGTTGAAGAGCTTCATGGCCACCGCTGCTCTTGGTAGGAGAATGTGCTCTTCCAATGGATCAATGAAGTTAGCATTGCTGGGTTCAATTCGGATGTCCTAGACCAGTCGATTGAGTTGTATCGAATAAATTAAGTATTTTTTATCGTAAGAGAATCTAACATTTCTTTTTCATGTGTCATCTCTTTGTTTTATCTGCCCATCAGACTTTGTTGATTGATCTAAAACTTATAACGTTTTTCTCCTCCTAATTATCTGGCCAGCAGAACTTGTGTACAAAATTGCTTGCACATCCCAAAGTTTTATCTTTTATGTTCTATTTTTGCCCTATATCTGCGCTATCCCCCGTACGTAACAGCAATTCCCTCGGGCTTTTCCAACAACAGTGGCTAACAGAACAACGGATCTGGTGACCAATTTTGTTTATGCTAACTTTATCTCCACCAAGGTCATCATCTCATACAGATCACATAGTTGGGAATCAAGTTTCTCCTGAAATGCATATGTTGTGACACGTTATTCAGTACGTGGAAATTGTTTTTTAAATGAAGTACATGCAAATTGTTGATCTTACGACTAACAAAACTAGCCAACACTTTTTGCATCTTTTATCTCCTTGTCTCTATGATTCCTTTATATCCTCAGTACAATCATTCAACGGAATTTTGTCACTTTGTTCGCCTTTACTTGTGTGGAAGCTTGAGGAATCATATGACTTTTCATGTTCTCAATATTACGTCGTGTTGATATTTCTTCTTGTTGTGGTAGCACTATTTTTACAAGTTTTACATGTTTTTTTTTTGGCAATGAGACCATTATTTGCCTTTTGTCTATCCATGTCATTTGACTAGTGTGGTTTTCCTACCCACGTGAATGATTCCTTGCCAGGCCAATCTTGGACAGTTGGATGGCCTGACTTTTGCATGCTGAATACTCATAGCAATAAAACATATACATATATACAGTAACCCGCCAGGGTCAAATTTATCAAAATTTTTGCCATTTGTTTCACCAGTAGTCGTATACGTGGAGGAGATAGAAATGGTATCCATGGCTTTTTGAGGGTTTTTCTTTTGCGGACAAGTCAGAGAGCTTTCATTAATTTAAAACATCATTACAATTTTTGTCGGCAATCTCCTCTAGCCGGTCCGGGAGATAGCCAACCCAAAGAGAAAGAGGGAGAAGATTGGGTCTAAATTTATCAAAACTTTTGCCATTTGTTTGGCCAGTACTCGTATACGTGGAGGAGATAGAAATGGTATCCATGACTTTTTGAGGTTCTGCAGCCAGCAAAAGGCCATTTCGGCTGGGATGAGGAATGAAATCCTTTGGGGGTCTTCACTGGGGCAGTGGCGACGCCCGGCCCATTCATTTGTTATCTGCGACGCAAATTGGCAGCATGCAGATGCATCTATCGCACCCAGCATTATTATTGTCACCCCACGAAAAAAACCTAGAGCACAACAGGAAAGTGGATTCCGGGGTAGCCAGCCAAAAAGGCAGACACCTTTCTATTTGTTCGTTGTAGCATATGCGTGTGCCTTTTCTGCGAGCAACCGGAATTTTCTTTTTGCGACACCGCCCGTACGTACAATTGTTGGCTCGCTCGCCATGTTGACGCGTGTGATAATCGAAGCTATACTTTGGACTATACTATAGTATCACACAAGGAAAACTTTACTTGTATTCCATAGGAGTAAGCGCTAGCTAGTGGGCTCTGAATTGAAAAGAGCAGATCGACTTTGCTCTTATTCCTTCTTGAAATAGCTACGTGCACGATATGAAACTTGTCGGGGACAGACCCAGGGGTCCCCTAACCATCGAGGTAACCACCCTCAATAAACGTTAACCACAGAGGGCCGAATCACCAGCAGCCCGAAAGGGCCACCAAGGCAGCGCGGCCCGTCACAGCTTATCACGGCCCAAAACAGCCGTCCGAGCTCGCCTGTCGAGGGGACCCAAGTGGCGGCCCCCGTCTCCGCCTCGCTCGAGGGACCCGAACCCCCCGGGTCAGGCGCAACGCCAACTCCGCCTCACTCGAGGGCCGCGCACCCCCTCAAGCAGGCGAGCCAACTCCGCCTCGCTCGAGGCCACCCCTCTACTCGACGCGGCGCGCCCCGGCGCCCCGCCCGACAACGGCATTTAATGCCCGCCCCATCGGGCAGGCGCCGAAGTCAAAGGGCGATCTCTCCCCACGCCGCGCTGCTGACACCGCAGAGCTCGTTGTTCTACCTGCTCCGGTCACTATGCGTCCTCACCGCTACTGTGCGGACGCATGCGGCGCTGCGCAAGGCCCTGTGCAGACTTGCAGGCGTCATTCCGCACCACTATTCTACCTGCTCCCGTCCTCCCCCCCCAGTGCAGCCCTCGAATGGCGTGAAGAACCCTCGAACGAATATATGAGCAGCGACCGAGCACGGACTCCGGTCAGGCGCGGCCCGGTGATGACGAACGTCGGGTCAAATCCACCAACTCTCGGCCATTCCCCGGTAAACCGGGCACGCCGCGCACTGTGGTCAACAGCAACCACCATGCCGACCCCTGTGCCGCCAACTCCTGTCCTTCCCCACCTGCCACGCCCTCGAACCAACCAGCGGCGGACGGCTGGGCGCGGATTACGGCGGCACCGCCCCTCGAAACCACTCCAGGACAAGCACAGGGACGGCCGTGACACCCGCAGAAGCCGGAGCTCGCCATAAATCCCCCGCCAGGGTCAAGGACGACCGCACGCCCGGCGCCATGCTCTCCAGTGCGCGCCCCTGTAGCACACACTGTACTTGTACTTGTAGGCCCCCCCTCTCCTTGGCCTATAAAAGGAGGAAGGGGGCGAGAGAGAAAACAGAGGAACACGCACACGATCACCGCCTTCCACGATATTGGCACTCTCCCCAATCACTTTCACACCCATTTTTAGGGACTTGGAGACTTCCTCTCCTCTCCCGCCGTGCTTGTAGCCCCCCCCCCCCACTGCAGGCACCTCGGTGCAAGATAGTATAGTGCCGCGAGCACAGTCTGCTGGACGTACGGCCCCGCGGCCGGAACCAGGATAAACTCTTGTGTCATCGTGCTAGCTCTTGCATCAACCGTCAGAGGACGGGACACACCGCATTCTGTGTGGCGCTGAGGTTGGGCGGCCAATCTCAGCACCGACAAAACTAGTTGTTTGGTCATCAGATCTTTTTTACGGATCTATTTTTCCTTTGCTTTTGAGGGATCGTTTGGTCATCAGATTATCTATATATCTATCTATATATTTATATATACTATAAAGATCTAAAACTTTCGAGTGCCAACGGACCCATCAGTCATTGAAACATTATACCTCATACGACCCCACCTGCCAGGCTTCTTTTTTGTCAAATCACGCTTGACGAAACAGTCCAAACCCAGGACTACTCATCGTCAAAATACATGAACCAAAGGTGACATGCCCGATAAAGTATGGACTTAGGACTCATCGTTGTCAAAACAGCAGCGCCGTAATCGCCGGCATAATAAAGGTAGCACGTGTGTGTCGCGCGGGCATATTTGCTATATATATACTATAAAGATCCAAAACTTTTGACAACCGACGGACCCACTAATCATTGAAACACTATCCCTCCTAGCGACCCCACCTGTCAGGTCTTTTTTTGGTCAAACTTTTGACAACTGGTGGACCCACCAGTCATTGAAACACTACATCACTACTACAAAAACTCATATTCGTCCACGACATTTAGTACCAGACATAAAAAAACTGGTACTAAAGTGGCACAAAGGCCCCAGAGAACATTTAATATTGGTTGGTAACACAAGCCGGTACTAAAAGTGTCATTTTAGAAACCGGCTGGTGTTACCGGCCGGTACTGAAGTGGCACGGAGGCCCCGAAGAACATTTAATACTGGTTGGTAACACAAGCCGGTACTAAAAGTGGCATACCAACCGGTACTAAAGTGGTGCGCACGTTAGTACCGTCTTGTAACACCGGCCGGTACTAAAGTGTGCCACGAGCCGGTAATAACGTGTCCTCCACGAGTTGTTACTTCAAAAGGAAAGCATCTCCCACTTAGTCACAAGTGATGCATAGGTGGGATGGTAAGAAAGCAACGCGCGAGGCTGGAGGTCATGTGTTTGAATCCTCGCGGACGCGCACGTGCATTTACGCCTCCCTCGTCCGTCTCTGTAGCATGGAATTGTCGAGTTTGTAACAAACACGGTCCTTGGACAACTATATTTGTTATATAATCTTATTTTCTATTAAACGCGTGTGTTTTTGCTAGTAATAGATAAATATTGTGCACTTGTGGGTCTTCCCTCCTCTTGTAGTTATTTTCCCCAATTCCTGTCCTTTCTATTTTCCTATGATTATTTTCTTGTCTTCCTTCTGAATTCTTACTTAACCAAAAGGTTCCTGCTACTTTCTGAATCCTTATTTGTTTAACGGTTCCCATATATGTACATTAAGAACCTATCCATCCAAACCACAACTCATACGTTTACCGGGTTATTATTTTGGCACATCTTGTACATGAAAATCGTATTGACTCCGGCCTGCTGTTCCATGAATATATAGAAATGTCTCCACATCACCTAATGTTTGGCTGGCTGCATTTAGCAGATGTAAAAGAGCATAGGCAGGCAGAGAAGCCTTGAACAAAGTAGTACCTTACTTGTTCATTGGCTATATATGAGAAATATCTTTTGTCCCCCTCAAGCACCTGAGGAGGGAACCCCAAAGCCACACTATCTGATGAACATTGGCTTTTAGAAATATGCTCGATCAGCTTGTGCAATAGTGGGGTCACCTAACAAAAAAACTAAAGTACATACACGCATATATACGTAAAGTGCATAGATAGGCCAGCATCTAGCCTTTTAGAGGTATTACTATCGTTGTTAGCATGATTTTCAACGAAAAAAAATTAAATTTCGTCGAAAAATACTGTTATTCTCTTGTCTTTATCTCTTTATTATGGGCAACCGGGCAGCATTAGGCCGGGCTAGAGACAAGACGACAGAGACTGACGTTATATTTTCTGAACACTTAATTTCAGCGTTCAGTAGCAGCTAGCTAGTAGCAGGATCGATGCTGAGGCACGCATTGCATCAGCAGGCCGGCTATATATAAAGCGCCACAAGGTGCTTCGTTCTAGCATCATATCATATAGGTTGGGCCATAGAACCTTGCTTGCATTTGCATCGGTCGAGATGTCGACGTCGTCGTCAAGGGACAGCCTGGTGCTGGGGCGAGTGATCGGCGACGTGGTGGACCAGTTCTCGCCGTCGGTGGCGCTCCAGGTCTCCTACAACGGCCGCCGCATCATGAACGGCGTCGACCTCCGGCCGTCGGCGGTGGCAGCCAGGCCTCGCGTCGAGGTCGGGGGCACAGATCTCAGGCACTCCTACACGCTTGTAATATTCAATTTGCTCCTCGACAGAGATATCTCGATCTCTTAGCTCGTGAGTTTATTTTTAACAGATTCCAATTAATTTCCTGAACATTCTCCATGGCTTTTGGATGTAATTGAGCAGATTATGGTGGATCCTGACGCCCCCAACCCGAGCAACCCGACGTTGAGGGAGTATTTGCACTGGTGATCCATCATCGATTATATTTAGCACTTTCGTTTTACTTGCATGCATGTGCACACATGCCACATAGTATGGTTTATGTTAATTTGGATATCACCGTTCATTTTTGCAGGTTGGTGACAGACATTCCTGGGACAACTGATGTTAACTATGGTAAGTAAAAATAATCAAGCTTAAGTAGCCCCAGTACTAACCTAGCTAGCAATATCTCAACTATCTACACACACACACACACACACACACACACACACACACACACACACACACACACACACATATATATATATATATATATATATATATATATATATATATATATGTCAATGGACAAAAATAACATGCCAATTTTGAAAATCAAACTTTACTAAAGGACAGAGATATGCATCCTTTATGAAGAAATATATAGCATGGCACCGTATTTTTCCTTTTCCTCATGTACTCCAATAACATTCAATTCGTATAAGCATAATTACTTAGGATGGAACACTTTAGTAGAATATTGTGTTTCATTGTCTTAGACATAGTATTTAGTATATTATATAAACTACCACAGTTTTATAGCTCTTTCTTCAAATATGAATTATATTATGCATATTATTTTAGATTCTAGATACTAAAACATTAAACATGACAAGGATAGCTTCTGAATTAGCTAGTGATACCTGTTGTCCTGTTTCCCGGACCCCCGTCGCGCAGATAAGGAAATCGTGATGTAAAACTATGGCACAAATATGTCGTGTCAGCAGGAGCAACATCATATCAGATATTATCTGTTCCACTTTGACAGAAAGCAGGAACATATAACTGGAAATAAATATATATTATACTTATTACACCATATAATTTGACAATATTCGGTGTGTGAATTTATTCAAAGGGAAAACATAAAAAAGTGCCACGCCTCATGCTGGACCGCATATCTGTTTTGGTCTTGGGCTAGGCACTCACATAAGGGATTCCGGATTTAATGTGTGGCCTCTTCTAGAAAACCTAGATATGTTATGTGTTTGCGCTGTGTTATGAATGACTTGAGAAAAAAAGTTGAAAATGCTTAATATTATTTCTCTGTTTATAAGTATTCTACATATAAATTCATTTTCAATTATCTGTAGCTAGCTTCATCGACCATTTTCAATTTAATTTCTTAAATTTTTATTGATAGAAAGCTATGTGTCCTGATCAAAACACATGCTTGGAAGATTATAAGTCAATTGAGACATAAAAATACGACATACTTCCAAAACTAGAAATGCCCCCAGTTCCAGATACATGATTATGTTTAAATACCGGAGACCTGTATAAGGTGATCTCCACGCCGTTATTTCATATTGACTCGCTCAATGCATGTATATGTTCATGCTTATATATCTTGATCATACAGCCGTATTTTTGAGCGATACATAAAAAAATCGTCTTGAGTGCATTCCCATATACCTAGATCTTTTTACATTAGATGTAAAAGTATATATTAATTACTATATAGAATTTTCACATGATGAGGAATATGTGCATAGAATATTGAAATTCGTAGATGAATCAGTAAGGAACTTAATAATATCTCACCGCAGCTAGTGTATAACCTAACATGCATCAGACATGTTCTTATAGAAATATCTCATGTCTTTGAAACCATGTTTAGTAAGTACGCTCAGTATTTTTTAGAATCTGATAAACACTGTGCAAAGACATTTTGAACATTTACATGAGATTTATTTGGATAATATTCTTTTGCGCGATAGTATATTTAAATCATTGAATTTTCAAATATACTAGAATATATTCCTCACAAAAAATATACTTGTTATAGAGTATATGCGATATACATTGTATATGAAAATAGTAGTGGTCTTATTTTTTAATAGTTAATTGTGAGCAACATTGTTCAACCTGTTTACAGAAGGGACACACAGTTCCGGTTTGAAGAATGTAAAATTATTTGAGCCTCCAGGCCATCCGACACAGAGAATGAATGATTTTTCGGACTACTTATTTACTATTTGATTAAGGAGAAAGGCAAACTAAATTTCCGCAATATATAAAAAAATAAGACAAACTAAGGGGATCTACAAAGAAATGTGGTTCGGTAGGTTCGGCTTCTTTCATTGTTTTGCAGATCTTAAGCAACTGGTGAAAATTCAAGCATCTGTGCATATGACGTGATGAAAAAAAAAACTGTTTTTAATTTTTATCTTTTGCTAATCACCTCCGATCCTTTGAGAATCCGTGCTATAAGATAGTGCGGTAATTATATATATACACACACATCATGCATGCATATAGGTGGTCGTGGTCTCGTGGATGATGGATTATATTATTGTGGCTCCAACGACAATTTCATGAATATATATGTGTACACGCAGGTCGCCAGGTGGTGTGCTACGAGAGCCCTCGGCCGCTGGCGGGGATCCACCGCGTGGTGTTCGTGCTCTACCAGCAAATGGCGCGCGGCTGCGTTGACCAGGCGCCGCTCCTCCGCCACAACTTCTGCACCCGCAACTTCGCCGTCGAACACGGCCTGGGCTCCCCCGTCGCCGCCGCCTTCTTCACCTGCCAGCCCGAGGGCGGCACCGGCGGCCGACGCCTCGTCATCCGGCCGCCGCGGACGACGACATCCTAGCCCTAGCTAGCTAACTGCACTGTATGAAGAACGGCCGCCGTCAGTACGTGCGACACGTACAGACCGGGGTACGAGGTTAACCAGCATGAAGATATGTACGTATATATACACATATATACGGCGTATTTCTACATGTACACGTATGTACGCGCGCAGCGACAAGGGCGTGCTACGGCTACGATCTCGTGTACGTATATATGGTGTGCTTCAGTACTTGTGATTGATCATATGCATGGTGTATGATCGAATTAACCTGCTGTATTTCTCATGGATCTGCATATATGCTAGCTGTTGCAGATAGTGCATGTACTACTGGTGTACGTGATTAATCACCTGCGCGATTACTGAGAAATGAAATTAAGGAGAGTGTTTGGATCTCTACTAAAGTTTTAGTCCCGTCACATCGGATAAGGTTGCTAATTAGTAGTGTTAAATATAGATTAATTAAAAATATATATTACATAAATGAGGGATAATTTGCGAGATGAATCTACTAAGCTTAATTAGTCCATGATTAGATAATGTGATGCTACAGTAATATGTGATAATTGTGTATTAATTATAGCTTAGTTAGACTTGTTAGGTTCGTCTCGCGAAATAGATATGAATTATGCAATTAGTTTATAATTAGTTTATGTTTAATATATCTAATTATTATTTATTTAAGAGACTAAACTTTAGCCCCTTGGATCCAAACACCCCTAAGCCCTTGTTTAGATCCCAATTTGGGACACCCAAACTTTGGAGTTTGGTAATAAATGCGCACTGTAGCATTTCGTTTGTATTTATAAATAATTGTCCAAACATTAATTAATTAGTCTCAAAATGTTCGTCTCGCAAAGTATAATAAAACTATGCAATTAGTTTTATATTTCATCTATATTTTATACTCCATGCATGTGTCGATATTTTGATCTGATGGAAATCTTTTTTTTTGCATAGTAGAATTTGGGGGTGAAATTTGGGAACTAAACAAGGCCTAGGGGGGAAATATTGGGCCATTGAGGCCATTAACTCTCAAATGGCTCATTTCTTTTGGAATAACAAATATCACTTGGCCAATTGGCAGCTTGTTGCAAAAAGAAAAAGAAAAAAGGGGTGTGGAGATCGAGGTGATTGATGGCCTCCTGGATATCTAGATATAACACCATTTGAGTGAGAATGTCATTTGGAAAAGATTCATGGATTTCAAATATACACATCAGGAACTTATTCGAGATCTTCTGCTGCACATAAACTGGAACTTCCCCTTTTAGGAAAGGATCGGAATTCTCTAGGCTAGCAAGGCATCTCAAAATGGGCTTAGATTGGGGATGGGCACACTGCCGTGACAGTCGACCAAATTAAAGGTGTAGTTCTTCTCAAGCTTTGCTATTCAATATTGACAGCTTTACAGCAATATCATGGGAAAAGAAGTTACAGTGCCTGAAGCTTCGGATGGTGAGAAATTAATATTTACTTTTATTTATTTTTTAAACGACGACCGTACCCAGTCAGGTGATCAATTTTGTGGCATGAGCTTGTGAACAGTGCAGAATATATTTCCTTTATTACCGATGACCGTGATTCTATCATTTGGCATTTTAATTCAGTTGGTGTCTTTTTTTTGGACAAAATTGGTGTCTAGTTTCAGGGGAGCAATTCCGGCCAGTACAGCCCAGCTGTTTGGAGCAATAATAAGCTTCTTGCAAGATACAATGTCTAAACAAAAGACCTTGTGTCAAGGATAAATTCGTATATGTTTATCATCTTTCTCTGGTTGATGTGTGGCAAGTAATGCTCGAATTACATTTTATGTTGCCTGATAGTGGATAAGTACAGAGTTTAGTTCTAAATTAACCACTACTAAGACCAATTTGCCAGAGCTCTAACTCAGATAAAGGTCCTTTACGAGATTTGGGATCTGTTTGATAAAATAAAGTAATTCAACCCTTTCTGTTGAATCCAAAATGAAAACACGATGATCCAAATAAGTATACTCAGTCTACCAAAAATTCGACTCTTTGATAGAATTTATGAAGGTAGAATTATCAGTTTTGAAAAAATTTAGCTCTGCCAGACAGGCTCAAGAATATTCTAAACAAAACCAAAGAATCGCAATCGCTGTCACACAGCTCCCTTTGCTATTGTGAACCCATATATTCCTTTGCAGCTTTTTTTGGTGAGGGAGTAACGTACCCAATCCACTTGTTTGTACCCAAAAAAAAAGCATTTGCTATCTATTTATTAGACACTAGTACTGCACCGAGCAAAAAAACAAAACAAAATAAAATACTCAAGGTACAATTTAAGTGAATAATAACAGACAAGATTTTTATGATTTCTGGATGATTTTCACTCAGAACCGATTTTGAAAACTGGACATTTTAAGAGTACAAATACAGTTTTCCAGCTTATGGGGCACTAGTAGCGGTTAGTTTAGCTGTTGATACGCGTGTTCCTGAGGAATGAGCCGCTCTTGGTGATCTCGCGCAGCGGCTTGTCGGTGAAGCGGACCAGGTTGTAGGCCCACGCGCCCGCCACCGTCCCGCACACCGGCCCAACTACGTACACCCAGATGCTCTTGTACCGGCCTGCTACGATCGCCGGGCCCAAGGTCCGCGCCGGGTTCATCGACGCACCAGTAATGGGCCTGCAAGTGGGCCAAGCCAAAAAAAACCCAACTCAGAACATCATCGCCCAGTTCAATTTTCTGAATTATAAATGACGATGAGTTTTGAGGCGAATCGCGGCGGTTACCCGGCGAAGAGCACGTTGAGCAGGACGGTGGCGCCGACGGCGAGCCCGGCCAGTTCGCCGATCTGCGCTAGCACGATCGCCAAAGCATGAGCTAGAGTAGGGAAACGGAACTGACAGGTAGATCGGCGGGGATGTCGGTGGTTACCGCTCTGTTGTCGGTGGCGACGCCGGAGACGACGAACATGAGGTAGAAGGAGATGACGAACTCCAGCACCACCGCCTGCGCCTCCGACCCCGCCGGCGCCGTCCCGAAGAAGTGCTCCCGCGCGGTGGCGCCGCCGAACACCACGCGCAGCGTCAGGCTGGCCAGCGTGGACCCCAGCACCTGGGCCACCGCATACGACGGCACCTGGGCACGACATAAAAGACGCATCCATGCTCGCTGAATTCATCTTTATTTCGGAAGCCATTGATGGAGATGCCGAAGCAGGCGCTGCGGTTAGGACGTCGTGCTCGATCAGAGCCCATGGCACCGGTGCGTGAGGCGGAAGAAGAAGACGTTGCTACGTACCTGCTTCCATGGGAAGCGTCCACACGTGGCGAAGGCGACGGTGACGGCGGGGTTGAAGTGCGCGCCGGAGATGTGGCCGACGGAGTAGACGAGGACCATCACCACCAGACCCCACACGGCGCAGATGCCCGGGAACGTCACCGTGCCGCTGGTGCTCAGGTTCACCACCACGGAGCCGCACCCCGCGAAGATCATGAAGTAGGTCCCCAAGATCTCCGCGACAATCTGATTTGTCCATGGAGCAATTATTACCCATCAAACAGCATGAAATTCTCAGTCAAATTTCGATTCATATGTATATACACACAGTACGTTTTGAATTCGCATTAACAGTTGTATGTATGTATGCATGCTTTCAGATACGTGCTGGTTGTACTGAAAATGTTTCGGAAAACTTGTGTAGGGGTACAATTAAGTTGGACAGATATATAAAGGCTGACCACCGGGTAGTACCATGCGACTGCTGTCAGCTGATCAATACCGTGCATTGCATCACTAGTACTATTTTACGAATTCACTGTCCTTGAATTACATTTTACCGCCTGTACGAACGATTTCACACTCGCAGACGCAGCTAATGATAACAGACAAGCAAATGCAAACGGCATTGCTGATGGTACTTGAACAATAAAAAGTGCAGCCCCGTGCAGAATCAATGCCCAGCATCCATTCGCAGCATCACGAACAGAGCGATGCCATGAGCACTTGAGTTTCATAACAGCGTTCGCGGCCATACCTTCTGCATGAACTGGACGGAGATCATGTCGTTGCCGCCGCTGCACCCGTTGTTGTCGCCGCTAGGTCCTCCATCCTCTGAACTCTGATACCTCGCCTGCTCTCCATGGCGGCCTTCTTCCACGGCCCCGTTTGCGCCTCCAGCGCCGTCGCCTCTCCCGGCCATCTTCTCCCTTACTAACCCGGCCTACTTCATCGCCATTTTCCCGGCCTTCTGCTGCGTACAAGTACAACGAACACCACCACCACCCTACGAGCCTAAGTAGTAGTAGTATATAATGGCAGCATATATAGCGATGCATCCAGCTAGGATGCAAAATCTTCTCGGATTGACCACCTACTCGATCTACAAGTGTGGCGTGTGGGTGCCAAAACGGAACCAACCCAACTAACTGGTGATAAACACGAATTGTTTACGAGGATTCCTTCGCGTAAGCTCGCCGTGGCAGCCGCCTCCTTTTTCCCACCAAACTGATCTGAGCTCATCTTTTCTCAAGTCAAATTTGACGAGTCCCAGCCTTTCAGGTTTCCCTGTCCAAATTGCTCAGTCGGTGCGGCAGGTTTTCACGAATACTCACTCGCTCAGGATGCTGGCAGTGCACCGCAAGTCTAGACCAGCCAGCAGGCATTCACGCACGTCGCTCTCGGGCAGGACTCGCTCAGACACGCCCGGCCGAAATCCCGCGCGAGTTTGGCCAACGACTCCGTGCGTCTCCTCCATTCCAAGCTTGCTCGCAGCAGGGCCTGGTTGGGTGAGCAGGCCGGGCCGGGCAGCAAGCTCCCCCGTCAGTTGATCGGGTCAAACAAAGCAACCCCATCCCATGGCGCGTAACACTAACAGCGCGCCATCGTTTCGTTTCGTTTCGTTTCGTTTACCAGCACGTACGTACGTAGCTATCAGCTCACCCTGATCGGCGACACCCCACTTGGTGGCCTTGAACGCGTCGTCCGGTACGAGGGCAGGATTTCCCCTGCTCTGCTCTGCTCTGCTCTGACTCGGTACGATCCGGTCTGTTAATTCAGGAGAGCGACGGCACCACCAGTACATGGTGACGGCCGTGGCCGGCAGGCGGGGGAGCGCATGTTGGAATACCACGGGGGCACGCGGCGCGGGGGGAAGGCACCGTCACCCGCTGACAACGGCAAGGCAGAGAGCGACGTCCGGCGGAGGTCAACACTTTGCGTGGCGCTCGTGCGCCCGCGGTGCCGGCTCGAGACGGCAGCACCCGTTGTCGTGAGGGGAAGGAAATTGTTGTCACCCCCAGCAAAACAAATAGATACACAATGTGGTGTTTGAGCTAAATGCTTCAAAGATTTCTGAATGACTCCTGACATTTAATTTACAATTGTCACGACAACGGCACGGGGAGCTTATGCAACAGCCAGCCGAGAGATCACCGGCTGTGTCCTGGGCTAGTACATCCGAGCTGGTTTTGCCCGAACCAAGCCCTTCACCTCTAATCCCCTCGCATAAATAACACAACAATTATCATCACAACAAGTGAAGCTATCTGAATGGGAGCCACACAATTGGTCTCCTGTCCATTACGAACTAATCAACAATAAGAAATACACTAAAAAAAAACAACAGCAACAATTCCTCCAAGTTAGCGATGTTAAGCATCGGCGCCCGCCTGCCCGCCCTAGAGCTTGAGGGTAAGCTCCAGGTCGTCCGAACCAGAGTCCTCATGGATCCGCTCGCCTTCCCACGCCCTCACAAGCCCAGCAGCCTGCTGCGCACCGTTTGTGCAGCTCCCGAACGCAAACTCATCAGAGACGGCATCCATCATGTGAACATCCGAGGCTCGCATGCCAGGGATCGCAGGGGAGCATGTCCCGCTTTGCCCAGGTGTGCACATCCGCGATGAGTTGCCACCTGGAATGGACTCTTTGAAGACAACGCTGAACGGATTAGTGGACACAAGGCTGAAGGTAGGGGAGTTTGGACTGGTTGATGAGATTTGGATACCGGCGAGCCATGCTGGGTCAGGTGCCATCGATCGCCCGGGGCTGGGCGGGGTGGAGTTCACTATAGATGGGCTGTTTGCTCCGTGCCATGGAGGCTGGATGGCTGATTCATCCCAGTCTGTCTTCATCCTAGGCGTTCGGGCAGATGGCGAGCTTAGTGGAGGAGTTACTGGAGCGCTGATGGAGCCACCATGGATCAACAGTGGCGGTAGAAGTGGATGTTTCTTTGATGGAGTACCATTGGAGAATGTCTTGAGCCATGGTAGGATAGGGTTGCCATCCATACCATTGGCCATTTCATTAGGAGGGAGGAAGGGGGAAGATGCACCGCTGGGGAATGAAGAGGATGTAGGGCTCGCATTGTATGATGCCCGTGGACTTAGTTGGTAGGACGAACATGGACTCGGTGACACGGAGCACCCAATCGCATCCATGCGTTCTTGAGGCTTGCTTCCCTGTGGAGAAAATACAAGACATGATTTGATTAGTTATAATGCCCACTGGAACCATTCAACTGTGTTTAATTGCAGAACAAGATGAGTAAACTGCCAACAGAATCAATCTCCCAACAGTAGCAGTAATCCATGAATCTGTTATCACTAGGCATTGCCACTTAGCAAATACTATCTAGAAAGCAATAACCAGAACAGTCCAATGATCGATCACAAATGCAACAGCTTGTGCAACGCTCACAATGCAAATCCTAATGAATTGTAAAAAAATTGCAAATCCTATTCTTCAGTCTCGATTGAAACACCATGAATGCAGATAGTCACTTGATACAATCATGTGCTGATGTCTCCTTAGCTGAATGAGCATCAATACACAAGTGCCAAACAAGTAAGAAATGCTCCACATCAGTACTGTACAGTATATTCTACAAACCTAGTGTCATATGAATTGTGAGCTAGATCAAGCAATGGTACAGGCTATGGCAGCTTGATCTCGCATACAAGTAGATAGGGTCATTTTGGTGAATAGGGGTGCCTGAGTAACCCCAACAACCAATCAAGCGATTCAGTTTCAGAACCGATCCAGCATATATTGATCCAAAGCGCTAAACAGCAGTGCAGGACCAACAGCGAAATGTTGGAAAAGCAACCTCAACTGCAGGAGCACTAACAGAATTCGATGGCCGATCCTAGTCTAACTCTCAATGACCACTCCACCACCGAGCCATGGAGCCGAGAATCAAGCACCATCTCCTCCAAAATTCGAAGCGATTGGGAGGGGATTCTACGAACGCGTCAACACTCCACCCACCACACCCGCCCGTGCGCGGTCCAGACTGGCATCCCGCACCTTTTGCCCCCTCGCCACGTGCAACGGCCACCCCACCCACCAAAAAAATGGAGAGAAGAAAAAAAACAGAGAGGAAAAATCCGGCAAGCTAGCTAGCTTAGCTACACAACACAGTTCACACCGTACTGCAGCGAGCACACCCCAACCCCACGGCGCACGCCGGCACCTGCGCCGCCGAGGTAGCTGACCTGCGCGGCGGCGAATCGATGGAGGGAGGGGAGATCGAGAGGGAAGGGAGCGAATCGGTCGGAGAGATGTGGCAGGGCAGGGAGACGAGATCTGCGTGGGCGGGGGAGCGTACCTTGCGGTAGGTGGTGCCGTCGGGCTCGACGACCCACCCGGCCTCGTTGCAGAGCGCCTTGAGCACCTCGTTGTTGTCGCAGTGCTTGGGCAGCTTGTAGCCGCCATGCGCGCGGAGGCCCGCGAAGATCTTGGCGGCGATCGCGCGGCGCCGCCGCTCGCGGCGCTTGTTGTTCTCCCGCTCCCTCCACGTGGGCATCCGCCCCGCCCCGGCCACCCCCAGCGCCCCTCCTGCTCCTCCTCCTCCTCCGCCCCCGCCGCTCGCCATGCCGAGCCGAGCCGAGCGAGCTCCGGTCGCGCCTCGCAGAGGAAGGCAAGGGGGAGGGATGGGAGCGAGACCGGCCGGGTCGGCGCCTCGTGTGGGGTGGGACTGGGAGGAGAGCGAGAGCGAGCTCTAGCGATCGAGGAGGTGGTGGGGAGAAAGCGTGAGGCGAGGCGAGAAGGGATCACACGGAAAGGCAACGCACGCCGGGAGCGAGGGGGGGAGGAGGGGGTGGGTGGGGTGAGGGGAGCAGTGGCGTGAGCCTTGAAAGGCCCTCCCCGGCGAGGTGGCGGACGACAAGGCCCCTCGATTTCGGGGTATCCACGCGCCTGCCACCGGCGCGGAGGAAAGCAAAGCAAAAGGGAAGGCTGGCGTGCGCGTGAAGCGACAAGGGAACGAGCGATCCCCGCAGCGCAGGGGCAGAACGGGGAAAGTGGCAGGCAAGCGGCACCACCACTAGGCAAGGCAAGGCTAGGCTAGGTAGACAGCGGCAGGCCACGAAGCGTGTCTCCGCCGCGCGCGGCGGGGACCACCCCGCCCCGGGCCGCGTCTCGGTCCACGTCGAGCGGCGCTGCACGTGGGCGCCAGTGGGTTCCGGGCCGCGGACGACCGGGGCCCACGGCGGGGAGGGACACGTGAGCGGGCCCACCGATTGCTTTAGGGATCACGCCTTCATTTTCTTTTCTTTTAGTACAGTATATATATATCCTAAAAATATGATTTGTTTCTCCCTCTCTGGCGTCTTATTTTACTCCCCGCCTCGGCGTGCGGGGGTGCGCAGCAGCGAGCGCACTGACGGGGCAGGGCCAGTGGCCCACGCCCACACAGGGCAGGTAGAGGAAACGGATCTCCCAAACATTTTCGCGTGAATTCTCGTGTAATTTTTTGGCCGCGAAAAAACGGAGTTCTCTCCAAGCCAAGCAGACGCCACTACCACTGTAGGCAGGCAGGCAGCTTATCACGGGGTCGGGAGGGCGCGAGGGAGGCACGTGCTGCCCGTTCCCCTCCGGCGCTCCACGACACGAGTGAGCCCGGAGAAAAGGGTCACCTCACCTGGAGACGCCAACGCATGCCTGGCTGCAAGTTTCAACGCGAGAAATCGAGGAAACCCATCGGCGGCAGCACGGGGCTCGTTGGCGGCTCGGACGAAAAAACGGGGGAGAGGAGACGAAAGCATCGCGTGCCGTCCAAGTTTTTTTTGCCCCCGTTCGTTCCCCTCACGCGGGAACGGGGACTAGGGTGTCACGAGTAGGCACTCCGGTCAGTCAGTCATCCTTCCACTTGCAAACCCATGACTGATCTGATCCCAGAAACAAACTGACCGGTCTGAAACGGATCTCCAACACGGCGACCACATCGCGCGCACACTCGCAGGCCACTCCAGCAGCCGTGCCAAACGGAAATAGGGCAGGGTTCCATTCCGACCAGTCCCGTCCCGGGATGGGAACTGAACTGAACACCACGCTGCACTGCTAGAGGATCCAGGGTTCCACGGTACGAGTGGTAAAGATACGGTGTGAAAAAGCATCCATCCACTCGTGACCGCGTGAGAAAGGTAGAAGAAAGCGACGGTGCATTAGCCAGCAGTTGGTTATTAAAAAAACGGGGGCGTCCAGCTTTGCTTCCCCCTGTTAGTGACCATGCTCACCACGTTCAGTGGCTCTCCTTGTTTGTAGCTAGCTAGGCAGTTACACATCGTGATGTACATGTATATAGGCGTAAGCCTCTGAGCAATACAACTTGAGTTGTCCAAATTCTCTTGCCCATCGCTTACATGGTATCACGCGATCTACGATCCTAAACTTCCGCTGCTCTACTCCCTTCCCCGGCGATCGTCTCTCCTCTTCCCCGGCACCGATCCTTCCTACGTCCCGTGCCGCCATGAGCTCCTCTTCCTCCTCTTCTCTGGCCTCCGATGACAACTCCGACGCCGAGTCCGAACTCCCCCACACACTCCGCGTCCAAACCCAACCAGCTGCACCGTCGGTTGTTCATGGGATTAACATCCTCAACCGCGTGCCGATCGTCCTCGACTTCAACGAATCCAACTATGTCGCCTGGGCTCGTTCCTTCTCCGCGATCTTTGGCCAGTATGGTCTCCGCGATCATGTCGACGGTTCTCCGGCGAAGGGCGACAACGACCGGGTCCAGAACGATTGTGCCATCGTTTCCTGGTTCTACAATCGGATCTCGCCCGAGCTCCTCTCCATGGTGTCCGAGGACACCGACACAGCCTACTCCATATGGCGCGCCGTCCGCAACCTCTTCCGCGACAACAAGGACACGCGCGCCGTCTACCTCAGCGCCGAATTCCGCAACTTCTACCAAGGTGACATGTCCGTCCTTGACTACTGCTCTCGCATGAAAGTCATGGCGGATCGCCTCGCCGGTCTCGGCGCCCCGGTTGGCGACAAGGATCTCATACACAACATCGTTCGCGGCCTCAACCCTCGGCTTCACCACGCCATCCCGCACATCACGCTTCGCCGCCGTCTGCCGTCGTTCCTCAAGACCCGATCCATGTTGCAGCTTCAAGAGCAGCGCATCGCCGAGTCTGAGAAGCTGCAAGCCGCCGCGGCCTTGGTCGCTCAGTCTGCACCGTCGGGTGCACCTGCCGCCCCCGGCGCGGTGACCGCGCCGGCCACTCTTCAGGCCGCGGCCGCGTTCCTCGCTCATGCCGCTCCCGGCGCGCCATCTCCTTCAGGTGCCCACGGACGCCCGCCGGCTTCCTCGCCAACACCCCACAGCGGCGGGCGCCCCTCCAACAACGCCACCGGCGCGAAGAAGAAAAAGAAGAAGGGCGCTCCATCTACTCCGGCGCCACCGTCGGGCTTTTGGCCGTCCACTAATCCGTGGACAGGGATGGTCCACGCCTGGCCGTTCCAGGCTCCACGCGCGCCAGCAACCAACGCTGGTGTGCTCGGCGCCCGTCCTTCTGCTCCCGCACCGCAAGCTCATGTCGCCGGCCCCTCCAACGCCATGGATCCCAACCTCCTCGCCACTCTGAACGGCATGTTGCTGAATCAGCCCCAGGCCGGCGAGTGGTTCTTTGACACCGGCGCTTCCTCTCACATGTCCCAAGGCTTCGGTAACATCTCCTCTCCCTCCCCCAATTCCTCTTCGACACAGATCATTGTTGGCAATGGGAATTCTCTTCCCATCACCCACACTGGATCCTCCTCCATCCCCACCTCTTCTCATGCTCTTGCTCTTCACAATGTTCTTGTTTCCCCTTCCCTCATCAAGAGTCTTATTTCTGTACGTGCACTTACTCGAGATAATCTTGTGACTGTCGAATTTGATTCTTGTGGTTTCTCTGTTAAGGATCTCCACACCAAGGCGGTGATACTCCGCAGTGACAGCACAGGCGACCTCTATCCGCTGCAGTCGTCGCCGTCCAGTTCCACTCACTGCCTCGCCGTCCAGTCTGCTGATCTTTGGCACCAGCGCCTCGGCCACCCAGGCACCGAGGCCTTCCGTCGTCTTCTTCAGTCCTTTGCATTCTCCTGTAATAAATACCTCCCTCATACTTGCCATGCTTGTCGTGTTGGCAAACACGTTCGTCTTCCGTTTTCTGCCTCTCAACATAAGACAATTGCTCCATTTGAATTAATTCATTGTGATGTTTGGACGTCCCCGATTGCAAGCTTCACTGGTCTTCAGTATTACCTTGTCCTTCTTGATGACTTCACTCATTTTGTTTGGACAATCCCCTTGAGGCACAAGTCCGAGGTTGCCATGCATATCATGGTGTTCCAGGCCTTTGCTCAAACGCAATTTGGCGCCCTGTCCGTGCGTTCCAAACTGACAACGGGCGCGAGTTTGATAACTCTACGCTTCGCCAGTTCTACACCAAGCATGGCATTCTTCTTCGGCTCTCTTGTCCTTATATGTCCCAACAAAACGGGAAGGCGGAACGCGTTCTACGCACCCTAAATGACGGCGTCCGTGCGCTGCTTCTGCACGCCGCCCTCCCTTTCCGTGTTTTGGGTTGAGGCCCTGCACACGTCCACCTACCTGCATAATCGCAAGCCATGCAAGCCACGATCTCTATCCACGCCATACTCCCTCCTGTATAACGCTGATCCTGATTACAGCTTTCTTAAGGTGTTTGGATGCCTGTGTTACCCCAGCGTGCCGGCCACGAGCACTAACAAACTCTCTCCACGTTCTGTGGCGTGTGTGTTCATTGGCTATTCACAGGACCATCGCGGCTACAGGTGTTACAATCTTGCAACCCCTCGCGTCACGTCTACTTCGATGAGGCCGTGTTCCCGTTCCGATCGGGGCAGTCTGTTACCTCTACGACCGGCTGCGCGTACAATCCGTGGCGACCGGATCTCAGTACCGCAGACGCGGACGTACCGCCTCCTCCGGCACCCTCGGCAGCCCCGATCCCGCACGCGTCGAACGACTCGCCGCAGACCCCGGCTTCGCCATCAACGCCGCGGTCATCGTCAGCCTCCAGGACTGCTTCACCGCGCACAACGACATCGACCCCCACAGCACCGTCTCTCGGGCCGCCTGCGTTCACCTCAGGATCGCGGCCACCGACGCCGTCTTCTGCGACCGGTGCGTCTGCGCCGCCTCGGTCGTCCACGTCCTTTGATGGTCCGGCGCCACACCCCATGGTGACCAGATCTCGTGTGGGCACCCTGAAGCCGAACCCACGATATGCTGCCACGGCGACCACGACGAACATCTCCCCGATTCCACGATCCGTCCATCAGGCGCTCAAGGTCCCCAACTGGACCCCAGCGATGCAGTCCGAGTTCGACGCCCTGCTCGCCAACAACACCTGGCAGCTTGTTCCATGACCGCCGGGCGCGCATGTTGTCAGCGGCAAGTGGGTCTTCCGCCACAAATTCAAGGAAGACGGCAGCTTCGATCGATACAAGGCCCGATGGGTCGTCCGCGGCTTCACTCAACGCGCGGGCATCGACTACGGCGAGACATACTGCCCCGTCGTCAAGCCGGCAACCGTGCGCATGGTGCTCCATCTCGCCGCCCAGCGTGACTGGCCGGTGCACCAACTCGACGTCAACAACGCCTTTCTCCACGGCGTTCTCGATGAGGAGGTCTACGCTCGACAACCGGCCGGATTTACATCAAATCCCGATCTGGTCTGTCGCCTCTCTAAGAGCCTCTACGGCCTCAAACAGGCTCCCAGGGCGTGGTACATGCGCCTGGCCACCTTCCTCGGCACCATGGGATTCAGGCCGACGCGCTCTGACAGCTCCCTCTTCGTTCTTCGGCGTGGCAGTGACTCCGTCTACCTGCTCCTCTACGTCGACGACATTGTACTCACGGGTTCTTCCAACGACATCCTGCGCCAAGTCATCAGTACCATCAACGCTGAGTTCAAGCTCAAGGACATGGGGGCGGTGCACTTCTTCCTCGGCATTCAAGTGCAGCGTCGTCCCGATGGGTTCTTTCTTCAGCAGCAGCAGTACGCCATCGACTTGCTTGAGCGCGCTGGCATGACTGACTGCCGGCCTTGTGACACGCCCGTCGACACGAACGGCAAGCTCTCAACCAGCGCCGGGACTCCACTGTCCACCGCGGACGCCTCCGACTACCGCAGTCTCGTGGGCGCGCTCCAATACTTGACCATGACACGTCCGGACCTTCAGTACGCTGTCCAGCAGGCATGTCTCCACATGCACGCTCCCACATCAGCACACCAAGGCCTCGTCAAGCGGATTCTCCGGTACATCCGAGGCACCACGGCGCTCGGTCTTCATCTCCGGCGATCCTCCCAGTCCGACCTCACTGCGTATTCGGACGCAGATTGGGCAAGGTGTCCTAACACCCGGCGTTCTACCTCTGGCTATTGTGTGTTCATGGGAGACTCGTTGATTTCCTGGTCATCCAAACGGCAAACGACAGTTTCCCGTTCGAGCGCCGAAGCCGAGTACCGCGGCGTTGCCCATGCTGTCGCCGAATGCACTTGGATCAGACAGCTGCTCGGTGAACTCGACTGTCCCCTGAGCAAGGCAACCATCGTGTTCTGCGACAATGTCTCCGCCTGCTACATGAGCTCCAACCCAGTGCATCATAAAAGAACGAAGCACATAGAGCTTGATGTTCATTTCGTCCGGGAGAAAGTCGCTGTTGGCCAATGCAAGGTTCTTCATGTACCCACGATGCAACAATTCGCCGACGTGATGACCAAGGGTCTACCGACGGCGTGCTTCAAGGAGTTTCGAAACAGTCTGTGCGTCACCAGCGTGGACGCTCACACTGAGGGGGGGTGTTAGTGACCATGCTCACCACGTTCAGTGGCTCTCCTTGTTTGTAGCTAGCTAGGCAGTTACACATCGTGATGTACATGTATATAGGCGTAAACCTCTGAGCAATACAACTTGAGTTGTCCAAATTCTCTTGCCCATCGCTTACACCCCCCAGTGTTTCCTACTGACGAGTTGCTACCATGTACTACAGGCATAGGACACGGGGGGCTCCATGCCAATTGGAGCTGCCGGAGCACGCCGACGGCAGCGCTTCCAATATAAAAGTGTTCAGCAGTTCATGACAGTGTCAAAAGAGGACAAACGTCAAGGTAACAATCAGATTGTGTTTATTTCCAAAAAAAAGAACAATCAGATTGTGAAAGATTTGTTGAGGTTCAGACGTGTCACTGATAGTCAGATTGTGAACAGTCAGGCTGACGCTGAACTGCTGGGGTGAAGAATAATCACTCACCTTTAGTTCCCACATTTCACCCCCTAAATTGTACTGATTCTCATCACATCAAAATATCAGTACATGTATGGAGTACTAAATGTAGATGAAATCAAAAACTAATTGTATAGTTTTATTATACTTTACGAGACGAACGTGTTAAGCCTAATTAATTAATATTTGGACAATTATTAACAAATACAAAGTTTGCACCTCTAAAGTTGGAAACTAAAGAAGGCCTGAACCTCTGAACCTTACCCTCTTCAGGTCCACCAGAATATGCGTCTGCACTGCAAGGGATAATCAATCAGTTCGGTTTCGATTTCTGACAAGGAAAGAGTAAGACGCAGGAGGAAATATCACATCCATGATCCATGTTGGATCTTGGGAGTACAGCGAGATAACATACGCAGACCAGCACGGTTAACATTGATGACTTGTTGGACAGCACCAACTGGCCAAGCAAGCAAATGAAGTCGTAGCAAATGCTAGGATACAATATCCTTATGTTTTTTTTATGCAGGGTTATTGGAACACTGCAATTGGCATAATGGCTTCCAATAGAAAGCAACCTTAAACAAGGATTGCCATCTATCTACATAACTAATTGTCGATCATATGGTGCTTGTCAGACAAGGAACTTGACAAATGTGCACACCAGGATCTAAGGGGAATGAACTTATTATATCAAATTGTTCCATCTTGCCGTCACTGTCAACGATCAGAGTCCTATACATGATGAGGCACTTCAGAGCCAAGACAGCAAATATTGTCGACATGAGTCCCCATGCTTATCCCCTACTGATGGACGTTAGCTTTGTCTTCACTCCTCAGAACCCCAGAAGTTAGCAGACAGATGTGAGATGTCACTGCTCAAACAGCTGCCAAAACAAACAAAAATGGACTGTTCAATGCCATGAAATAAGTGAGAGCCAGAAGTTAAACGCACTATATATCTCTTATTTGTTTGATTGGACAAAAACTCAAGAAGGTTTAACCAAGTTAATGCAGGACTCATCAACAGTAGATCAAAAAGTTAAGAGCAGCCATACAACACTGAAATTTCATACATATTCTATGCTTCATCTTCATAGGGTTACACAAAAGAAAAACAAATTAGAGAAACCACTGAGGTCAGCGATCTAACCTTGAGATTGTGATTGTGACTGAAACATCAAGCATGAGCCTCAACTATTTGCTCCAAAAAAATGCAGACAGCGTTATATTAAAAGGACCAGACAAGATGTTAAAACTCTGCTGCTCAGCAACTAACTGCTAAGATTTATGGTGTCCTTTAGCAGCTTGCAAATGCTAGCTTTTAGTTCAGATGTAACCTGGAGATCCTTCGAGCAAGCATCCAGTACAAACAAACTAATAATCCTCATTGTATCCGAAAGAATCACTTTATTATGCCTAGGGACTTCCTGGTTAACAAACTTGCATGAACTTCTCAGTTTACAAGAGCTGCATATCTGAAAAGAGGACAAGATGCCAAAAGTTAGAGTTGAGTGTGTATTACAAAAACTTCCTTTTTTTTTCTCCGAGTACTATGTGCTAAAGCCTAACCCACCAAGCAATGACTATGTTCACTTACTTTATCTTCCTGGATGTTGAAGAAAGCTCGTAATCTTTTTGATGCAAAAACCGTTCTTCTTTCAACAGTTGGACACCCGAACAAGGCAAGCTTCTTCAAATCGCTCCCTGACAGCCATCTGCCAGCATTGGCAAAATGTTCAACAACAGATAGATTTCGTGACAGGCTACTGCCACTGCACATTATCTTAGTTTATTTTCAATGTAGCTAATAGAAAATATTAAGGTCATACACGGGCACGGCAAAATAACTATCCAGACCCTGTTAGCTATAAAAAAACTGGCCAGTAACATTGCAGATTTCCAACACTTAAGCGAGGAATCAAACTGAAGGTGGGGTGTTACCATTTACCAATAATGATTTTGCCCCAAAGAATCATTGATCATAACATGGAATGATCCAAAGGATAAAAAACTCAATGTGGCAGTTTGCAATGATATGATGCAATGCAAACAGTTAGCTTAACAAATCTCATACAATACGTCCAGCAAAAAACAAAAAACTCATACAATACAAATGTATTTAAGCCTAAACCAGATGGATGGAACTAAGAAATGCAATCAATTTACGAAGCAGGAACACAACCATGGTAAAATTGCAAGGGATTACTTTCAAGTATATAGGGCAGAAGTTCAAAATTACATACAAGTATATTTTCCTTTAATTCACTAGTTTCATGACATTTTATTAGTCTAACTTTTAGCAATATAAACCATATGCTCACACTGATGCCTCGAAGTAACACTGCAGACTTCCAACACTAAAGCAAGGAATTAAATTGAAGGCGGGGTGTTACCATTTACCAAGAATGGTTTTGGCCTCAAAGAATCATCTATCATATCTTGGCATGATCCAAAGGATAAAAGATTCAATGTAGCACTTTGCAATAATATTGACGTTGTGCAAATAGTTTGCTTAACAAATCTCATAAACACAAATGTATGTATGCTTCAACCAGATGGATAGAGCTAACAATTGCAGTCAATTTATGAAGCAGAAACACAAATAGGGGAACAAATTGCAAGGGGTTTACTTTCAAGTTGGAGGAAAGCAGTTCAAAATTAGTTACAAGTACTTTGATCCAGTTGTTTCTTAGTCTAATTTCTAGCAATATGGACCATATGCTCATACTGATGCTCCCAAGTAAAAAGGTCACCATTTGCAAATAATCCACTTCAGACATTGCATAACAAAACCATACCATTTATTGTGACAACTTACACGTTACAGTGCAGTCTGCAGTATGAAAATGCAAAAAACCATCTCACGCCATCACCAATGCGTACACAATGGCCCTGTTTAGTTTCAAAAAATTCTCTCCAAAATTCAGTATTCACCTATCACATCAAATCATATCAAATCTCTCTTCTCATGCATTGAGCATTAAATGTAGGTAAATAAAAAAAACTAATTGCATAGTTTTGATGTACACGACGAGACGAATCTTTTGAGCCTAGTGAGGTCATGGTAGGACGATGTTTACCAGGAACAAACAAAAAGTGCTACGGTGCGCTGCCGTATCCTGACTTTTCTATCAACTTTTCACCCCCTCTTTCCGGGAACTAAACACCCCCATTAATAGCAAAGTCGACCTTTCAAATACCGGAAGAAACACAACAACTCGCGAGATGCATTCAGTTCCAATGATTCCAATTCCCAAGCCATGGGCGCAAAATCTAAACACCCCGAATTACCAACTGACGGGACGACCAGCGCGATGTGCAACTATCGACTATAAACTAGCTAGCCATTTCGAGAAATTCTCCCTGATTCCACACTACAAATCAACTCTCTTCCTGCGCAGTCACCGTCGACCAACCGGACCAAACCGAATTGGGCAAGGATGCTAGTGCCACCGAACATTATAGGGCAAGAAGCGGCATGGGATGCGGCACTCACTTGGCGACGGCCTGGTTGTCGTGCCCGAACCGCTCGGCGGCGGCCTTGACGACGTCGGGGGAGACGGCGGCATGCGGCGCGGACGACAGGTCGGGCCCCGGCAGGTACCGCCCCTCGTGGAGCCGCCAGAGCAGCTCCCCCGCCTCCTCCTCCCACGGCTGCCTTGCCTTGGGCCTGGGCCTCCCCGGCTCGTGGCCGGAGCCCCGCGGCGGCGATGGAGACTTCCGATCGCCGAAAAACGAGGTGACGTTTGGCGGCGGCGATCGACGCTTCGGTTTGCGGAAGATCGAGGAGAGCTTCGGCGCGGCGACAGCTGTGGCGGAGGAGGTGGTGGAGGGGAGGCGGCGAGCGGCGGATTGCGCCATGGGGTTTAGGGTTCTTCGCAGTGCGGTCTCGGGGGATCTGAGACGGGGAACAGAGGAAGAAGGTGAGGGGAGGCGGCGGGCTGCGGCTGCATTCTCGACCGTCCGATCGGGTCCTTGCGGTGTAGATTGGACGGACTCGAAAGAAAGATTCGGCGTGAAAACAGGAGTAATTTCTGCACAAATTCAGCATCATTGCATCAAACGAGCGGTGAAGTTTGAAATTTCTGCATGCCAACAGCTCGAGATACTAGCCTATAGCTACCCTTATTCTCAGTGCAGGTGAATCCGATCCAACTGGTTATTGATCGCGTTCCAACAAAACAAACACGGCCAACATTTGCAAACCAAACAAAAGTTTCTCGTTCACAACCTATTCGGTTAGCTGACCAACAGTATTTTTCTCTCTACTCATATCAGCATTGGCCATCAACCATCAATCAGTCAACGATATTCTTTTCGTCAGCCGAAGGGATCGTCGGTCAGTCAGCTGCAGGGTACCGAACAACATGTCAGCATCACTGCATCAGCAGGGATGTAGCAGAGGCGACGGAGACATCGAAGACTCGTTCGTTCTCAGACAATGAGCAGAGGCACTGGCTGCTACTCGAGGGCAAGGAGATCACAATCGCATCTTTAACACCGTGAGCGTCGGTTCAACGCCGACTGCAACGATCGGATCGCTACTGCCTACTGCAGAACATTCCGGAAGAGAACTTTTCTGCTCAAGACACTGCATGTCGGCAGAGCAAAACGAAAAAAAAAACACAATGACAACAGTGACACCGTCATCCGTTCCGAAGTATATTCTAGCCTCTCTTGCAACATCAGATCAGAGTTGCAGATTTCTCTTCAAAATGGTTGTTACGGGGCTGAAAATAGTCTGGGGAAATGAACTGAAGCAAGATGCAGCTATTAGTCTGTCCAACTCCATGACCATGACCCTTGTTTATAGAGAATCACATTGGCAACAAGGAGCGATCTCGATCGACTCTGCTGCACCACGGCAAGGGTTTTTCTTCCAAGAGTCTGCAAGCAGGCAAGCCGGTGTCTGCCGTCCATCTCATCCTCCGAGGATACACTGATGACTGATCCTAAAGTTATCAACAGGTCACCAAGCGAAATCCTAAAGAAGTTTTTGCTTGCAAAAATAATGAAGCGCAAATCTCGAAGATCATTATGTATCCGCTCATGTCAGCTATGGATCTTACATTTCCACCCCCGGACTGTATAACTCATAAGCTAGAGCTAGCTGCTAGATTCCATTAGTTTTCTTTTCTTTTCTTTTTTTTTTTGATTGCGTTCGCTAGATTCCATGAGTTTGCACTATACTAGTACTAGCTAGTTTCATAAGCTGCCAAGCAAGTTCAACGCTTCAATTCTCTGTTGAACGTCCCCTGAACACTGCAAGAGCAGTAGTACAGCAGAACATGCTTCGATCCGCAATACGAGTTCGTTTGCTCCACGCCGTACTTACATGATCTGATTCTAAAGCAGATAGTAGTACTAGATATAGGTAGGTCAATGCACATACAGCAATGTGCCATGCATGTAGCCCTAGCAAACCCAACAGAGAATCGGGCGGTTTATTTGCCACGATCTCAGCTCCCTGATCAACTTGATTGTTGTTTGTCGCCACGCCTTAATTAGTTTTATTTCCGGGCATAGCTAGCACAGCAACAAAGGAATGACTAGTCGTTCATGCATACCATCCACACCATGGACAGGCCGGTCTGGCCTGACCTGCACTGCACGACTTGTCTTCCTCCTCCGGACGCTCTCGCATAATGTTCCATGCATGCCGGCGGCTAGCTTCAATAATATATGCAAGCAGGACATGTTGTTTGACGCGGCGCGTCCTTCGATTCAATTCCTCCACGGGGCACACCAGGCTGCTCATCGTCGTCACGGCGCCATCAAGCAACCCTAGCCTGCCTGCCGATGCCGATCGAGCACACGCACGAGCACGCATCAAACGTAACCGGAAGAGAATGCATCGATCTGCACTTGCACTGCTGGCGATTTCTCCATGTGACAGCGACTTGGAATCGGCCGAGCAATTTGAAGTAGCGCGCGTCGCCTGCCCACGTATGCATCCGATCCTCTTTCACATGCTTCTGGCCTATATAAATATATGCTCGCATTCTTCCTCCTGACAAGAGAGACACAACAAGCAGTTCGTTCAAGACCTCGATCAGGAGCTAGCCTCAGCCAAGCAACAACATAGTTGCTATAGCAAACAAAGAGTTGGAGATCAGTCACCAATTAATCAATCATCATGCATCCGCCACCGCCGCGCAAAGCTGTGGCCTTCCTCGTCGCCGTCGTATTCCTCGTCGCGGCGTCGTCACCGGAGCTGCTGCAAGCGGCCAGGAAGATGCCGAGTGATCACCACATCAGAAGCTCCACACCACATCAGGCGCTGCAAGGAAGGCCTACTACTTTGCTGCCAGCGCCGGCGCCGGCTCCGGCGACGACCACCACCACCGTTGCCGCAGCTAGCCGCAGCCGGACCCTGGGGTCGGTGCCGAGACCCGGCGTCGGCCACTAGCTTAGCTGGCTGGCTCGATCCATAGACAGACAATGCCTGCTCTCGACCATCGTTCACGCCGGTGAAGGCGCGGGCGAGCCGCCGGAGCGGCGCCCCCGCCGTCGTCCGTCTACCCCGCAAGATTGTGTGACTCTTAGGAGTCGATTGTGTGACTCTTAGGAGCGAGCTATGACGGCAAGACAAGATGATGATGACACCAATGGCAATGCCGTGCGGTGTACGGAGGGGGCAGTAGTGTGTGTCTAGACGCGAGAGACGCAACGATGAGGACGACGACGACGGACCCATTTAGATAATGGCCGGGCCATGCCCACGTGTGACCTTAAGGCTACCCGCAATGCGTTACGGCACCAGCCGCGGTAACTGCATGCCGTAAAAGATGTCGTAAAAAGTGCTGTAACGCAGCTCTGTAAAGCCCACGCTACCGAAACGCAAAAGCATGTTTCACGATAAATCAAGCGTAAGTGAAACGTTACGCTACGGCCGTTGTAGCACCAGCTTTCTCTTCCCCCAGGGTAGTTGGAGGATGATAATTGGAAGTAGATAAATAAAATATGTAGTAGTTGTATTTTTTTTGAACGACAAACTCGACGAGTGCGTTTCTATTGATATAACAAGAAAAATACAAGACTACGACACTGGCAGGCCATAGTCAGGAAACAGAAAAGAAAAAGAAAACAAATGACAAACTCGCCCGGTTGGATTGGGACATCAACACGGGTTATCGCTCGACTACACACGCTGACCGGTTGGATTGGGACATCAACGCGGCCACACACAACCCACAACGACAAAAGGGACAACACAGCCACAGCTTCCACCTACAACGGCGTACCTGCGGGTAACGAACCACTGAAGCAAAAACCGGGGCCGATAAAGGAGCCGGAGGGACAAACACCACCACACCTAGAGGGCCACCGCAGTGCAGGACCGACCGCCGCTGTGCTGCTGCACCCAACCAACCGCCCGACGGCGTGAAACCACCGAGTCCGAAGCAACTCAACGCGCGGGGGGCTCGCCACTTCCGTCGTCACTCACGTGCGCGGGGACCTCCAACCCGCCACGAGTAGTTGTATATAGAGTAATAGAAGTGCACGTAGAGTAAAAGAATCTAAATAACGTGGCTAGAATATTTTTCTTGGAGTAAAAATATAGAGTAACACGAGTGCACGTGCTGTAAGCTCGCAAGGTTGCCATTGGCGTTTGCGCCACGACCGGCTGACGTGCACACGACCACTACGATAGCAAAAGATCGATGCTAGCTGCTGCCTGAAGGAGACGTACGTCGTCGGCCGTTCAAGTCTCGCTCTGCTTCTTCGTCCCTGCTGGCTGCTGCTAGCCATTAGCTAATCAGCAGCGGCGACTGGTGCTGGCCAAGTAAAACATTCCGAGCTCTGAGATAGACACTGCCCTGCCTGCGACGGCTGCTACCGCGGCAGGTTCAGGTGTCCATCGATCAGAGCTAGCTGGGGAATTTTTTAAAGAAAAATCGCAATCACATGTTCAATGCTGACAGTGCAGTATATTTGGACACGGGTGTTCGTCATCAGCGCCGATCGACTGCTCCAATTGATTCGTTCGATCGCTAGTTCGCTACTGCCAGGAACATTCCGAGAGGAAACTTTTTCCGTCCGGCGCCTGCCTGACACCACAACAGCAACCCTCACCAGTGACCACTCTATTCTGACCAGTGACAACTTGTCCAAATATGTCATCTAGATCCTCAATCTTTTAAAATATATTTTTAAGTCCTTGAACTCGTCCCAACGTACCATCCGAGTCCACAAACTCTCAGAATGTGGCAGAAAATAGAGAGATCTAGTGCGAGAATCAGGAGAAGTCTTCATCTTTTCGCATGTTTGGACTTGAGGTCGTGACGAGTTTATAAAAATATATGTTTGGTACTTTATGGATCTGAATGGCACATTTGTATAAGTTTGAGGACTTAAAATGAGTTTTGATAGTTGAGAGATCCAGACGACACGTTGAGACAAATTCAGTGACATAAAAATGTATTTTAAGATTTCAGAGACCTAAATGACACCTCGATATAAGTTTAGAGACCACCATAGTATTTTACTCTAGAAAAAAATGTATTACTGTGAGGACGAATAGATACGTAGGTCAGCACATAGTCATGTGCTGGAAGTACGTGACACACGGTAAATCAGGCGGTTTGCCTGCCTTCCAAGTGTCCAAGTGCTGTCACTTGTCACCACCTGCAATGGGTTGCTCTCACCTCCATCCACTAGGGGCCAATCAAACGCAAAAGGTGACATAGAAGCGACCTGACACCTTTCTTGCAACCGATTGATCAAGAACCAACTGGGGTAGTAATTTGTAATTCCAGTTGTCAACTGCATCTAGGACTGATTCAGTCATTCAGCTCGCATACATGCAGCTGCTCCTCCAGGGAAAAAGAAATGGCGATCCTTAATTATTGCCGGCCTGCAGTTTCCAGTAGCCCGGAGGCAGATCGAGGGAAGAGTTGGCAGCTGCAACTTGCACCACCGCGTTCCGTCGTCCTACGCACGCAACGCCGACGGGAGCCGCCGCTGACCTGACCTCCACGACTTCTCCGGCGGCCGCTCTGGGGTAATAATATTTAATTATTCATCTTATTTAAAAAATATGTAAGTATCATTTATTTTACTTATGATTTACTTTATTTAAAATATACTTTAAATATGGCTTGTAAAATATACTTTATTTAAAATATACTTTAAAATATACTTATGATTATTTAGTTAATTCTATATCCTCGGTCCCAAAACTGCTGGGGACCTCGCCAGCAGCCTCCTCTGTTCCGCATGAATATTGACAGCAAATTTATAGTACTAATTTATGTGCCAGTTTAATTCCTTCCTGATTCTAATAGAAACTCGAAACATAGAAACAAGCATCTTCCATATGTATAGTTAACTACTTTCAACGTCTTCCAATTGATTAAGTTTTTAAATTTTTTTACTGTTAAGATGGACTGAGATTAAAGAAACTGCACACTGACCTCTTAACTAGCTGTGGAAGGATCACACAACTGTGTCCCAAATTAGAAAATGGTTCAACTCAGTTTCTATAAATTTAAATAGATAACAAGGTGATCCCTGTTCTTAATTTCTATTAGCCACCTTTCCCGGTCTACATCTTGCATATTATTGTTCTTCCTCGCGCCATACAATATTACCTAGCTACTTTCAAGGTAGTAGAGACCATGTTATATGTTAAATGAATTTATAGAAGAAAAATGTAATTTCAAGGTAGCAGATACCATGTCATTACAAGACAGCTGCATTTCTTTTTCCTCCTTACCTTTGCAGAATACCAGAGGTCAACATATGCTACAAAAGTTTGCTAAAAAGAATGTATGTAATGACAAATGAAAATCATACATTTTCCTTGTCTTTGTTGATGCATATACTGCTTTATTTATCAAATTTAAAGCTCACTACTTCCACGATAGCAAAAGATCGACGCTGCTGGTGAAGGAGACGTACGTCGTCGGACGTTCAAGTCTCGCTCTGGTTCTTCTTCCCTGCTGCTATGCTAGCCATTAGCCAATCAGCAGCGGCGATCGGTGGTGCTGGCCAGGTAATTAAAACATTCCGAGCTGAAGCCTTGGTTAGTTTTCAAATTTCACCCTCAAATTTTACTATACAAAAAGAAGATTTCCATCACATCAAAATGTCGGCACATTGAGTACTAAATGTAGATGAAATCAAAAACTAATTACATAGTTTTATTGTACTTTACGAGACGAATATTTTGAGCCTAATTAATCAATGTTTGGACAATTTTTCATAAATACAAATGAAATGCTACGGCGTATATTTATTGTAAAACTCTCGAATCGGAAGCTCCCGAATCAGGATTTAAACCAGGCCTGAGTGAGATGGACACTGCCCTGCCTGCGACGGCTGCTACCGTGGCAGGTTCAGGCGCCATCAGAGCTAGCTGGGGAAATTAATTTTTTTTAAGAAAAATCGCAATCACATGTTCAATGCTGACAGTGCAGTATATATATATGGACGGATGTTCATCATCAACGCCGATCGACTGCTCCAATTAATTCGTTGGATCGCTACTGCCAGGAACATTCCGAGAGGAAACTTTTTCCGTCCATAGATATATGGCGCCGTCGGCACAACAGACGAGTCGATCGTCTCAACAGCAACCCTGACCAGTGACCAATCTGTTCTGAATTTTCGGTCTTCCTCGCGCGCTTCACAGCAGTTGAGTTGAGTTGAGTTGGCTATTTGGATCCAAAGAAAATTATCGCAGACTCTGAAGCCCAGGGAAAAGAAATGAACAGTTTGTTTTTGTTTCTAGAGGATCATGGGCAACAAGTAACGCGTGCCACTACGTACATCTTATTCGTCATGCATTACGAGGTTGGGACGAGAGATTGCTTTGCTTCCAAGAGTGTACGCAAGTCAGCAAGCAAGCCACGCACGGCCTGTACGCCTCGTGTACAATTGCAGTGTGCAAGCAGGCGTTGTGGCCGTAGCAAGAAGATGACGGAGCAGGCACCCAAGCCACTGCAACCGCGTCTTGACAAGGTACAGAGGAAGCATATATTATCAACATAATGTGTATTTGTTAATGTCAACATATTTAACATAGTGCGCATGGGACAAGAAAGTTTACCCTGGAACAGTCAAAGTACCATGTTCGAGTGGTCAGTTCTCAACACTTCTCTGTTGATCATGGAAATCTGTGCTGGAATTTTTATTTTTGCACCAGTATCGCTCGAGTTCCTTCGTCCCGGTTTGCCTCCCAAGTGTCTGAAGTGCTGTCAGTTGTCACCACCTGCGATGGGTTGCTCTCACCTCCATCCACTGGGGGCCAATCAAACGCACGCAAAAGTGACATAGATGCGATCCGGACAATAAGCACCTTTTCTTGCAACCGATCGATCAAGAACCAACCGGTGTAATTTGTAACTCCAGTTGTCAGCTGCATATACGACTGATTCAGGCATCCCGCCGCCATCGGCACTGCGCGCTGGCCGGCCGGTGATCGAGAGGAAGAGGGCGGGCTCAAGTGAAGTGTAGCAGTCGTATAGCAGGAATCTAAGTTGACAACAAGTCTGATCCAGAGATTTGTGTATATGGCGAGGTGAGCTCCCGCATGCATGCATGTGCACACTCGAGGAACGATAGCGGTACGTACGAATATATCTCCCTAGCTAAGGTGCGGCGGGGCGGACCTAGAGCATGAGGGCAGCACCTCGAGAACAACAAATTTAAAAAGATTTTAACATGGTAAAAAATTGTTCACTACTTTAAGATCAAAACCTCGAGTGAGGGCATGTGCCCTCGCTCACTCCAACGTAGGTCCGCCGTACGTGCAGCTGCTCCTCTAGGGAAAAAGAAATGGCGACGATCCTTAATATTATTGGATTAAATTCTCTCGTACCATTATAATTTTTAAAAATTAGAAAAATGTGACTGAGGTAGCCCCCGCCTGTCAGTGATACACCGATAACATATTTTCAAACTGTGAAAATTATAATCCCCACCTGTTTGTGAAAATTATAATGACATGAATCTAACTAGCCCTGATATTATTGCCGGGCCGCAGGTTCCGGTCGTCCAGAGGCAGATTAAGGAAAGAGTTGGAGTTGGAGAGGAGCAGCTGCGCAACTGGTTGCACCACCGCGTTCCGTCGTACGCAACGCAGACGGGAGCTGCCGCTGACCTGACCTCCACGACTTCTCGGGCGGCCGCTCTGCGTCGCGCGTTGTACGAAGCTTCACCTCCTCTCGCCGCCGGCGGCAGCTTGCTGCATGCCTCCATTTCAAATTATCATTCGTTGCTCAACATTTATCTTATTTGTTAAAAAGTTATATAGATATTATTTATGATTTTTTAATCATCCAAGACACTATACATATGATTTATATTTTGTATGTATATTTGGATTAAGTTTTTGAATAATAATTTAAAAGGGAAAAAAGTATTAGCCGGATGGTAAGTGTAGGCGTGTTGTTTTTATCGGACCTTACCTTACCTTGTTCCACGTGGCGCGTCGTCGCGGCGCCATCAAAGCCTGCACACGAACGCACGCACCCACGTACACTTGGATTCGGTCCAGTCTTAATTTGATGGCGCCCAAAAAAGTACAGCCTCTTGGACGGCCTGACAGCGTAATTTAGGCGAAGGTTTCCAGCTAATCGAGGACGTCCATGTGAATGATGAATTATACTAATCCCTCCTGTGCGAGTGCGATGACAGAGACCTCACCTCTTATTGGCGAGCCAATTTGACCTCGCCAATGAGCCGCCTAGCTCTGAAATTCTTGCAGGTGGCGGCTCTCAGTCTCACCTCTCTCTTGCTGCCGCCTATAAATACGCTGCAACGACGCTCACATTATATTCCTCCCTGCAAATCGCAACAATAAAATCAGAAACAAAGTCACAGATAGAGAGCTAGCTAGACACACACACACACACACAATCTCAGGACAGCTAGCTAGCCAAGAAGCAGGGTAGCTAGCTAGAGATCGATCCATCGGAATCGATCCGAGCGCCGCCATGGCTCCATCGTCGCTGGCCTTCGTCTTCGTGCTCCTCGTGGCGTCGCCTCCTCTGCTGCAACTGCAAGCGGCAAGGACGACGCCCAACGATGGCGCCGGTCAGGGGCAGCAGGCCGCGACCACGACGATTGGCAGCTCCACGCCAGCGGCGGCCAGGCCTGCGCCGCCATCGTCGTCGTCGTCGTTGCAAGAAAGGCCCCTCCTTGCGCTTCTGTCGTCGCCGCCACCGCCACCGCCGGTGAACATCATTGCGGCGGCTGGCCGCAGCCGGCTGCTCGGCTCGGTGCCCAGCCCCGGCGTCGGCCATTAGCTCTATCCAGAGAGTCCAGGCAGCAGACCTGATCTCTTCTCGTAGCAGCTTAATATACTGACCATGCATGCGTATTGAATTGATTTCTACTAGTATCAGTTTCAGCATGATGAGAGATCGATCTCCACACATATACATGTGGATCGGATCGGAGTTTCAGACAAGAGCTGGTTTCTTTATATGTTCTCTTTTTTTTGAAACGAGAGTTTCTTTATATATGTTTATTAAACTGGCAAAAAAAATTACCATCGATTTGTTCATGTCACTGTCTGCTGGATGATTCTGATCGATGTGTGCCGGCATTTTTCGACGTTTCACGTGGGCTCCCTTTTGAGTTCCGTCGAGTGAAAAAAAACGACCTGATTGATTGGACATGCCGGCGTTGAAATCTCCATGTGGCGCCAAACCAATCCGTCGTCTCTTTTGCTTGGGTTCCCGTCTCAGTTGCTTGCCTTGCGTTGCATAGACACCCGTTGCGTGCGTTGCCACTGATGAGCGATGCAGCGGCAATGCCAAGCTTATGCTTCCTCAATTTGCTCCAGCTGCTAACATGTGGTAATCTGAGGCTGGTCCCTTTAAAATGCAGCAAGTCAACGCACTTAGATTCCGCATTGTGCCTTCCAAACGCGTTGGATTATTTGGTTTGTTTTGGGAGCGCCTGAATTTTAATTTCATATCCCAAATCTGTACCAAGATTTGTACTTTAGGATGGGCGAGTATATAATATTGGAATTGCAGACGTTTTTTGTGCAATATCTATATGATAGTGCAATAAAATTTTCCCAGTACTAATTGATTTTTTTTTGTAGTTAAAATTTGAATATGATCTGAACCGTTCAAGTCAGAAGCCAAGCGTTGATGAGAGCTTATACAATGCTCATGTTTTGTATCGACATTGTTTGTGATAACATGACCAAGTAGGTTTAGATGTGTTAAAAAGTTTCCTGTTATTTTTTGGAAAAAAATGTGCCGTTAATCGCTTCTGAAATGACACGTTTAATGGCCTATTTATAATACGAATGATTTTAACAACAATGAATCCCTTTTCTATAGTGAACTGACCGTTTATCGAAAATTCAAAAGTTGTATTGCTAAAAAAAAGAGGGGAAAACAACAGTTTGCAAAAAAAAATTCCATGAAACTGTCACCATCTCACAGATGATGCAGCTTTATAGACATATAAAGAATACGCACTATAGCTAGTTCCCTCTATGTGAGTTCATATACATGCACACTTGGTCAAGCATGCAGCTCAACACACGATGAAATCTTATCCTATATATTGTGTCAACTGTCAACTCTTCCCTGAAGGAAAAAAAATGCTGATATGAACAGATCAAAGAGCTAGCACCAATAATTGGCACATTTGACAGCATCAGAAATTATCTAGCTACTAGGTGTTACAAAACGAACAAAGTATATGCAGGGCACATCACCACCATATCAGCCAATAGCAACGGTTGCGGTGAAAAGCGTGCAGTATGAAGAAGTAGAAACATCACATTCCCAAAAACTTTCTACACTGAGATGTCCAGTATTAATCCCTGAATGGATAAACATGGCAACAAGAGTGTAGTTTTGCAAATGCCGGGCCTGAGAGGAGATGTCCATGTCGAGTTGACACGAATCATGGAAATTCGATCGAGAGCCATTCAATGTGGTCACTGTGCACTTTTAAGATTTAAGCAACTGTACCAGATAATAATTAGCAATAACCACGGTCTTAACTGTGACAGCAACAGTACGGGCCACATAGGATTTCATGAAACTGGAAGGTGCGCCATATAGACCAAACTCACGGCTTTTTTTTTACTTTTGGATATAAATTGAACAACTGTCTTCTTCCTCCTTGTCCTAAAGTCACAATCCAGATTGACAAAACGAGCACCTTATTGTCAACGGGCACGCATATTACTTACCACTAAAAAAATAGTTCTGGTTAAATTCTAAAATAAATTCGGAAAAAACGCGACACCAATATTGAGTCAAGAACTTAAACCTAAAAGATAGATTCTACGGTCAATTTGTCTCTCTATTATCCTTTCAGAAACCGATTGAAGATTTTAAGTTCCACCACGGTTGTATAAGAATTCCCAATGTTGAGTAAACCATGAAATTAAGTTTCACTGTGAGCACGGGCGAGATCTCGGGATGTTAATTTCCCTGGGAGTGGTATGCCCACCCACGTCCATCAGATATTTTCCAGGCTACTTGCACTTTTCTCCTTTTAGCTGTGCTGCATATATATCATCATATCACACGCATCATCGGTTGCTATCTCGGAAGAAAGACGACAGAAAAGGCCGGGAAGTGTACGTGTACCGAACCGAACGCGCATCCAAAATCTTTCTTTCAGAGTTTCGACTCTCCCAAGCGCAGTCTGGAACGGAACGATATTCTTCTTCCAAGCTTCAACTCCATCGATCGATGGGGACCTTTTATTTTCTGCCCTGTTTGGACCTTTTTCATGACAGCCAACACTCGAAACACCGGCCGTGTTTCTTTCCCTTTAAAAAATATTTTTTTAAAGAGAATCTTGCGTGCATGGAGTATTGTCGGTGCTGAGATTGGCCGCCCAACCTCAGCGCCACACAGAATGCGTTGTGTCCCGTCCCCTGACGGTTGATGCAAGAGCTAGCACGATGACACAAGAGTTTATCCTGGTTCCGGCCGCGGGGCCGTACGTCCAGCAGACTGTGCTCGCGGCACTATACTATCTTGCACCGAGGTGCCTGCAGTGGGGGGGAGGGGGGGCTACAAGCACGGCGGGAGAGGAGAGGAAGTCTCCAGGTCCCTGAAAATGGGTGTGAAAGCGATTGAGGAAAGTGCCAATATCGTGGGAGGCGGTGATCGTGTGCGTCCCCTCTCTCGCTCCCTTCCTCCTTTTATAGGCCAAGGAGAGAGGGGGGGGGCTTACAAGTACAAGTACAGTGTGTGCTACAGGGGCGCGCACTGGAGAGCATGGCGCCGGGCGTGCGGTCGTCCTTGATCCTGGCAGGGGATCTATGGCGAGCTCCGGCTTCTGTGGGTGTCACGGCCGTCCCTGTGCTTGTCCTGGAGTGGTTTCGAGGGGTGGCGCCGCCGTAATCCGCGCCCAGGCGCCCGCCGCTGGTTGGTTCGAGGGCGTGGCAGGTGGGGAAGGACGAGAGTTGGCGGCACAGGGGTCGGCATGGCGGTTGCTGTTGACCACAGTGCGCGGCGTGCCCGGTTTACCGGGGAATGGCCGAGAGTTGGTGGATTTGACCCGGCGTTCGTCATCACCGGGCCGCGCCTGACCGGAGTCCGTGCTCGGTCGCTGCTCATATATTCGTTCGAGGGTTCTTCACGCCCATTCGAGGGCTGCACCGGGGGGGGGGGGGAGGACGGGAGCGGGTGGAATAGTGGTGCGGAATGACGCCTGCAAGTCTGCACAGGGCCTTGCGCAGCGCCGCATGCGTCTGCACAGTGGCGGTGAGGACGCATAGTGACCGGAGCAGGTAGAACAGCGAGCTCTGCGGTGTCAGCGGCGCGGCGTGGGGAGAGATCGCCTTTTGACTTCGGCGCCCGCCCGATGGGGCGGGCATTAAATGCCGTTGTCGGGCGGGGCGCCGGGGCGCGCCGCGTTGAGTAGAGGGGTGGCCTAGAGCGAGGCGGAGTTGGCTCGCCTGCTTGAGGGGGGCGCGCGGCCCTCGAGCGAGGCGGAGTTGGCTCGCCTGCTCTAGGGGGTGCGCAGCCCTCGAGCGAGGCAGAGTTGGCTCGCCTGCTTGAGGGGGTGCGCAGCCCTCGAACGAGGCGGAGTTGGCTCGCCTGCTTGAGGGGGTGCGCGGCTCTCGAGCGAGGCGGAGACGGGGGTCGCCACTTGGGTCCCCTCGACAGGCGAGCTCGGACGGCTGTTTTGGGCCGTGATGCCTTGGTGTCTCTTTCGGGCTGCTGGTGATTCGGCCTTCCGTGGTTAACGTTTTTTGAGGGTGATTACCCCGATGGTTAGGGGACCCCCTGGGTCTGTCCCTGACAGTAGCCCCCGAGCCTCTGCCGGACTAAGGGTCAGTCGGGCAGAGGCTGATGGTTTGCGGGATCGATCCCGGGCATTCTGCGGGGGTTACTCCTTCTTGATTACGCATGTTCTTCCGTGGGGGCGCGCGAGCGCACCCGCGGGTGTAGCCCCCGAGCCTTTGGAGGAGTGAGTTCACTCGTGCAAGGGCTTTGACTCCCGAGGGTTGTGTTAGTCGCTCCCCATTCGACGTGGTGGATTGCGGGGATGATACCGATTTATACGGAACCCGGGGGGCGGGTCCTGCACGGCTTCGACGTGTTTCGCGCATAGGAGGAGGAGGATATGCTGCAAGGAGCCCCCGAGCCCTGGCCCGAGCAGAGGCGGTCAGGGGGGCTTCTTGTCTTTGAGTTGCGACCCTCGCTTCCCCTTCGCGGGGGAGAGGGGTGAGGTCATCGTGTAACCCTCGAATTAGGCCGCGTACACGGATGCCTCGGTGAGCTGCTAGCGGGTAGTTCAAGTGGACGCCCGTGCCCCGTTCGCTAGGGGTCGGCTCGTGGTCCGGAGACTCGTCCATAAGAGCGCTTGCAAAGGTTTGCTAGGTAGGGCTCGGCCCCCTTCGATGGGGGCCGAGGGCGCGGAAGCTCTCCCTCGATGGGATCCCTCGTCTAGCTGCCCATGTCTGGCCTTGAACACAACAGGGGCGTCCCCAAACTTCGCGTTCGGGGTAAAGTCCGTTGAGCACGCCCGAATCGTCCCTGACTCTGTTGATCCGGAGCGCCTGTCGAACCCTTTCGCGGGCCAGGCTTCGTACTCCTGATCAGTGGGGCCTTGCGAAAGGTGCAGGTCGCCCTCGAGCAGCGGGCTCGAGGGTTGGTCGAGCGTGACCGGTAGCCTTCGCATCGCTTAATCTGGGGCGCCCGTCGAACCCTTTCGAGGCCGGGGCTTCGAGCCCCTGATTAGTAGCACCCTGCACCTCGGGGGGGAGGGGCGTCGTTGTCTTACCTTGGAAGGAACCCTTCCGTTCGGTTGTTGAAGTTTCGGTTTGCGGGCCTACGGCGACCGTTGGCGGGCGTGGTCGTGGCTGACGTGGCACGGAGTGGGCGAGGTGGGCGTAGTGGGCGCACCTTTTTAGGCGAAGTTGGCGTGCGCCGGGGAGAGGCGAGGCGACGGGCGGTCAGGCGCCGCTGCCGTGTCGTTTCATTTTACTGTGCCGCAGTAAATGCCGCCGCTCACGCGTGACGTTCCCCGGGGAAAGGGGAGGGGGCCCCCGGTTGTCATCGATGCGCCACGCGCGCCCGGCCCGTCGCCAATGGGTTTGTGTGCTGCGGCGGGGATGAACTCGCTCGCTCCCTTATAAAAAGGAAAGCGGGGGGAGGGGATTACTTACCTTCGCCATTCCCCGCACCAGCTTGCGCCTCCGCCTCTCTCGCTTCCGAGTCCGCTTGCTGCTCTCTGCTCATTCCGCCCGCCTTCGTCGCCTTTGCTCCCCACTCCACCGTCTGCCATGGTGGTCATTGAGGGCGTCACCGAGTGGACTCCGTCCACCGCTACCGATCACCTCCTGGAGGGCCTGGTGACCGGCGGGCAGCTCTCGCCCCGAGGCGATTCGGCGCGGCCGGCGTGGATTGTCCCGCCGCTGGCGGCCAGGGTGCCGAACCCGCCGGCGGGGTACGTGGTGAGCTTCATCCGCTTCCACGAGCGGGGCTTCAACGCGCCAGCCAGCCAGTTCATGCGGGGCCTCTGCCACTACTACGGCGTGGAGCTCCACAACTTCGCCCCCATTGCCGTCTCTCAGACGGCGGCCTTCGTCGGCGTCTGTGAGGGCGTGCTGGGGATCGAAGCGCACTGGGACCTGTGGGTCCACCTCTTCCGCGCCGAGCTCAGCACGTCCGGCGCGGGGAGGGGGGTGCGCCGTTCTTCATGCGCTGGCGGTCTTACGCTCGCGCCGTTCGAGCCCCGGAAGCATCTGTATCCGGCCTGCAGGATGACCACCAACAACAGCGGCTGGGCCAAGGGGTGGTTCTATCTGCGCAACGACGGCCTGGGGTTGCCGGAGTACACTGGCAAGGTCTTGACGGAGAAGGCCGATTCCTGGAGCTATGGGGTTTCCGGCGACGGTCAGCGGGAGAGGCTCCGCCCCACCATCGACGCCCTTCGTACTCTGGAGGGGTCGGGTTTGACCGTGGCGCACGTGCTTGCGCACTGCCATCGTCGTCGGGTGGTTCCCCTCATGGAGAGACAGCTCCCTCTGTTCCGGATGACAGAGGGCGCCGACCCGGCGGCATTGGCGGCTTCGCGTATGTTGCCGGAGCCACTCCTTGAGGAGTACGTCGTCACGAGGGTGCGAACGGCGGTGCATCCCGACACTATGCCGAGCGACCTCTGGTCGTTCCGGCTGCGCCCCGATGAGGGCCACGTTTTGTCGGTAAGTCACCATTTTCCCTCCCGAGCTGTCGGATTGATTAACTTAGAATTCCCTTCCTCGATTCATTGTGGTTTCAGGAGGTAAACTGCCACCTCTACCGCTCCCTCGCGCCGACTCTGGAGGTGCGCGCTTCAAACCACGCCCGCCGTGACCGCGATAGGGACGCGAAGGCAGCGAGGAAGGCCAGCAGCCAGAGGAGGCAGGCCCGGCGGGACGCGCACTCGGCGGCGCTTCGCCGTTGGAGGAGGGACGACGGGACGCCGCCGGCGTCCCCAGAGGACTCCCCGGACCCTCCTAGCGAGGAGGAGGAGGAGGAGGAGATCGACGCCGGTGGGGCTCTGCCCGCCGGTGAGGAGGAGGAGATGACCGTGCCGCCGCCGGGGGCGGGCGCGGCGAGCCTTGGCGATGTCGCGCCGGTGGTGGCGCGGACGGCGGTCGCGCCTGCCCGACCCGCGGCGCCGTGGGCGCAAGTGACTTCTACCCCTGCTGCGGGCGCGTTGCGCCGTAGCAGATCGGATGCCGAGGGCTCGAGGGATTCGCAGCCCCCGAGCGGGTTGAGGGGGTCCTCGAGTTCGAGGAGGGCTCCCTCGTCGGGCGGCTCGAAGCGGAAATTGCAGGCCTTGCAGGACTACGTCCGATAAGTCTCGCTTTGAGCTATTCTCGTGGTTTTCCATCCCCGTTTGGTTTTTTGCTTCGTAATTTCCGTTTTTCCTTTCTGATTCAGCGCTCGGGGTGCTGCCAAGGCCAACCCCAACCTCGCGCCTAAGAAGGCGTTGAAGGTCGGGGCGTTGGATTCCCCTCACATTGGGGTCGCGTTCGCGTGGGACTCCGCGTCCAGCAGCGCCGCCCGCAGTGATGCCGGAGGAGCCGGCGCCGGGGGTACGAGATTCCCGGCCGATGGAGACGGAGCAGGAGGGGATGCCCCCGATGGTGGTTATGGAGCCGGGGCAAGACGCCCCGGTGGTGCACGTGGAGCTGGGGCACGGCGCCCCGGTGATAGAGGTGGAGCCGGGGCACGGCGCCCCGGTGATAGAGGTGGGCGAGCAGGGGGGCCGTGCCACCGCCGTGGCCCCTACTGGAAGGAGGCGGGAAGCGGTCGCGCCGATCGGCAGCACGGACATCCTGTCGGCTTTGGGTTGCGCACAAGGCGTGGCCCAAGATGACGATGGCGGACGTGCTCCCCCTGCGGGGGTGGCTGCGGCCGAGGTGCCGGCGGCGTTTTCCTTGGCCCGGGGGCCGCCGCAGGCGCCAGTGGCTGGGGAGCGGCGGAGTGGGATACGGCCGAGGTGGCGCTGCGTCAGGGTCGGCGCGGCCCGAGCGCATGGCCGGAGGAGCCCGGCGTCTCTGCCCGAGTCTGGCGGGGGAGGAGAACGAGCTGTGGGCCCGAGCAGAACGGGTCGGGAAAGTCCTGGAGCGGGCCATCGCCGCCGCCGCCGATCTTCATTCCAGGCAGGCGCTGGAACTTTTCGAGGTAACCCCGTGCTTATCCATACTGCTTGGTAATTCGTCACTATTTTTAGTTCGTGCCTTATCCTTGATGGTTCTTCGTGCAGCTTCTGCGGTAGGAGGCGGCAGAGAAGACCGCGTGGAGCTCGAGCGCAAGGCGCGCGAGGAGGCCGGGACCAAGCTGCTGGAGGCACAGGGCCAGCTCTAGCGGGAGCGCGAGGCGCTCACGGCGGAGCGGACGCGGCTCGAGCAGGAGCACAAGGCGTGCGAGGCCGCGCAGTCTCAGCTCGCGGAGGCGACGACCCGGGCAGAGCAGAAGGCCCAGGAGGCCGAACGGCTGGGCCGCTCGCTTCAGGAGAAGGAGGGTGCGCTGGCCACCGCGGAGGACCTGCTCCAGCAGGAGCGCACGGTGCTTACCGAGGCCACGGCCTTGGTAGATGGTATGGTCTTATGTTTTCTTAGCTTCCTTGGCTGTTTCTGTGTTGGAGTTCGTTTTGACGTGCTCGATCCTTGTCAGGGCTGCGGTAGGCCGAGGCCGAGAAGGCGGACGAGGTGGTGGCTGTTCAAGCTGCCTACTCCGAGGCTCAGGGTGAGCTCGAGACTCTGAGGGCTGCCACCGACGCCGCGTGCCGGGACATCCAGTGCGTCGACATCCCGTCGGGGTCGTCTTTGCCCATCCGCCTGAGGTCTTTGAGAGGCTGCGTGGCGGAGCGCCTCGAGAATGCTCTTCACCTTGGTGTGAAGAAGGCACTCGGCGTGGTGTCGACCCACTACGACATCGACCTTGCGGCGGTGGCGCGCGGTTATTTTATCGACGCAGACCTGGATGACGACGCCGCCCTTGCTGCTCTCGACGAGGCCGATGACAGTGCCGAGGACGCCGCCACAGCGCTTGCCGCCAAGTTCGGGCGTGAGCTTTTTCCTGGCGAGGACGAAGATGCGCGCGCCGACATCGGGCCCGAGGTCGTGGCTGCCCCCGAAGCCGAGGCTGATCCTGAAGCCGACGCCGTGGTTTCCCTTGAGGAGGCCATCGCCTCAGTGCGCCGTGATGACGATGGTCCTGGGGCCCTCGCGTCGGTTCCTTCGACTGTCGCCGCCGAGGCCGCCGCCCTGGGGGGTCTTGACACTGCCGCCGCGCCCCCGCAGGAAGGTGAAACCTGAAAGGTTCAGGCTTAGAGGTCTAGATGTATCTTAGTTTTTTAGGAGACTGGCTCTGTACATAAACTAAGTTTGAATTTCGATTGTGCGCTTCGAACTTGCTTGATTGTTCTATTGTGCTATTCTTGGATTGGAGAGATTTTGGGAATCTGCGAGTAATTAAGGCGTGGAGTGGAGAGGGAGATGTCGTATCCCTTCGAGGGCGTAGGCGGTCTCACAGCTCAGCCGGCTCCGGCTTTAGTTAGCTCGCGCCCCGCATCTTTCTAAGCGTTCTGAGTTTTAACACAATTTTAAAATTGGGACGATTAGGGGGGGTAAACCCCCCTGCAGCCCCCGAGGGGGGCTTGGTTCTATCGAGACTAGGTCGAGAATAGGACCAAGTCCCCCTTGTTCATGCTGTTAGTAACAATGTTTCCATGTTTTTCGCAAACTTTTCATCGTTGTTAGCTAAGAACATGAAGTATTTACAAGGAATGCTGAGAGTTTTAAGGATAGAAGCGACGTAGCTGTTGGATGTTCCAGGCGTTGGTGAAGATCTCGCCCTTCTCGTTTGCCAGCTTGTAAGTGCCAGGCTTGAGGACCTTGGCGATGATGAATGGTCCTTCCCATGGTGGAGTGAGCTTGTGGCGCTCTCGATTGTCCTGGCGCAACCTTAGCACCAGGTCCCCTTCGTGAAGGTCTCGACGCCGCACCTTCTGAGCTTGATACCGCCGGAGTGATTGCTGGTAGCGTGCCGAGTGAAGCAACGCCACGTCTCGAGCCTCATCCGCCTGGTCCAGCGAATTCTCGCGGTTCCGTTGGTTTTGTTCTTCTTGGTAGGCCTTGAGCCTCGGAGACCCGTACTCCAAGTCTGTTGGGAGGACGGCCTCGGCGCCGTAGACGAGGAAGAACGGGCTGAAGCCTGTGGCCCTGCTTGGGGTTGTCCTGAGACTCCAAATCACCGATGGCAGCTCAGCTACCCATTTCCGGCCGAACTTGTTTAGCTTGTTGAAGATTCTTGGCTTCAGGCCTTGTAGTATCATGCCGTTGGCACGTTCTACTTGGTCGTTCGTTTGTGGATGTGCTACGGCCGACCAATCTACGCGAATGTGATGGTCGTCGCAGAACTCCAAGAATTTCTTGCCGGTGAACTGGGTGCTGTTGTCGGTGATGATCGAGTTGGGTACTCCGAATCGGTGGATGATGTCAGTGAAAAACAACACGGCCTGCTCAGATCTGATGCTGGTGATGGCCCGGACCTCGATCCACTTCGAGAACTTGTCGATGGCCACCAACAAGTGGGTGAAGCCCCCGGGCGCTAGGCGGAAAGGCCCCACGAGATCCAACCCCCAGACCGCAAAAGGCCATGTTACAGGGATGGTCTGTAGGGCGTGCGCCGGGAGATGCGTCTTTCGTGCGTAAAATTGGCACCCTTCGCAGGTGCGCACGACTTCGTTCGCGTCGGCTACGGTGGTAGGCCAGTAAAAGCATTGCCGGAACGCATTACCCACGAGGGTACGCGGCGCCGCGTGGTGTCCGCACACCCCGGCGTGGATGTCGCGGATCAATTGCTTTCCCTCGGGGATGGGGATGCATCGCTGCAGAATTCCCGAGGCATCGCGTTTATACAGTTCGCCGCCGACCGAGACAAAGGTCTTGGCCCTTCTAGCGATGCGGCGCCCCTCGGTCCGGTCCGAGGGCAGCTCCCCGCGGTCGATCCACGCGAGGTATGGGCTGCGCGAGTCTTGCGGTCGTGTGTCCACGTCGATTTCCATGGCCTCGGCCGAAGAATTTCCAACGTCGAGGGCTTCGAGCCCCTCTTTCGAGGGGTCCTCTTCCATGGGCTCGAAGTTGACGGAGGGTTGATCGAGGTCGCGGGCGAAGACGTTTGGAGAAACGGTGACTCGCTCTGACGCGATCTTGGCCAGCTGATCCGCTTCCTCGTTGTATTTGCGCACGATATGGTTCAGCTCGAGGCCATAGAATTTGTCCTCAAGGCGGCGAACCTCGTTGCAGTACGCCTCCATCTTTTCGTCGCGGCAGCTTGCGTTCTTCATGACTTGGTCGATGACCAACTGAGAATCTCCCCGGACGTCGAGGCGTTTGACGCCGAGGTCAACGGCGATGCGGAGCCCGGCGAGGAGGGCTTCATACTCCACCATATTGTTCGACGCCGGGAAGTGCAAGCGAACCACGTATCGGATGTGCTCCACGAGGGGCGAAACGAAGAGGAGGCCGGCGCCTGCCCTAGTTTTCATCACTGACCCATCGAAGTACATGGTCCAGCACTCGGCTTGGATCTGTGGCGGTGGAAGTTGGACGTCGGTCCACTCAGCGACGAAATCCGCTAAGGTTTGCGATTTTATCGCTTTTCGTGGCGCGGAGGAGAGAGTTTCTCCCACAAGCTCCATCGACCACTTCGCTATCCTACCCGAGACGTCCGGGTTGCGGACTATCTCCCCCAAAGGGAAAGATGAGACCACGGTGACCGGGTGGGCCTCGAAGTAGTGTCGCAGCTTTCGTCGCGCGAGCACTACAGCGTAGATTAGCTTCTGAATCTGTGGGTACCGCGCCTTGGTCTCGGTCAGCACCTCATTGACGTAGTACACCGGCCTCTGGACCGGCAGAGCGTGATCCTCCTCCGTCCTTTCCACGACGATGACGGCACTGACAACTTGTGTTGTCGCAGCCACGTATAGGTAGAGGGGCTCGCCATTCTACGGCATGAGGATTGGTGCGCGTACGAGCGACACTTTTAGCCCGTCGAGGGCTTTTTGGGCTTCGGGGGTCCACGAAAAGCGTTCGTGCTTTTTTAAGAGCCGGTACAAAGGTAAGCCTTTTTCACCAAGTCGAGAGATGAAACGGCTGAGAGCCGCGAGGTAGCCCAGTACCTTTTGCACCCCCTTAAGGTCCCGAATTGGCCCCATCCGTTCCAGGGCCGAGACTTTTTCGGGGTTGGGTTCGATGCCTCGTTGGGAGACGATGAAACCCAACAGCATGCCCCGCGGCACCCCGAATACGCATTTCTCCGGATTTAACTTTACCCCGTTTGCCCGGAGGCAACCGAATGCGATTTGCAAATCGTTTACCAGATCGTCCGCCTTTCTGGTCTTCACAACGATATCGTCTACATATGCCTCAACGGTCCACCCGATGTGGCTTCCGAAAACGTGTTGCATACATCGCTGGTATGTAGCTCCAGCGTTTCGGAGGCCGAATGGCATAGTGACGTAGCAAAACATGCCAAACAGGGTGATGAAAGAAGTCGCGAGCTGGTCGGACTCTTTCATCTTAATCTGATGATAACCGGAATAAGCATCAAGAAAGCATAGCAATTCGCACCCAGCAGTGGAGTCTACTATCTGATCTATTCGAGGCAAAAGGAACGGAACCTTAGGACATGCTTTGTTTAAACCGGTATAATCTACGCACATACGTCATTTTCCGTTTTTCTTCCTAACTAGAACAGGATTAGCAAGCCAGGTCGGGTGAAATACCTCTTTGATGAACCTGGCCCGCAGAAGCTTGTGCACCTCCTCCCCAATGGCGCGGCGCTTTTCCTCGTCGAACCGCCGCAGTCGTTGCACCACCGGCTTGGAGTAAGGCTGGATGTCGAGGCTGTGCTCGGCGACCTTCCTCGGAATACCCGACATGTCCGAGGGTCTCCACGCGAAGATGTCGGCATTGGCGCGGAAAAAGTCGACGAGCACCGCTTCCTATTTGGGGTCGAGGGTGGTGCTGACCCTCAACGCCTTGCCCTCTGGGGCATTGGGGTCGAGGGGCACCGCCTTGGTGTGCTCTGCAGCCTCGAAGGTGCCCGCGTACCTTTTGGCGGAGTCGGCGGCCTCGTTCGCCATCTTTTCCAAGTCCGCCACCAGGGTCTCGCTGTAGGCGAGCGCCTCTGCGCCCTCGACGCACGCGACGTCACACACGTAAGCATGCTCATATGACAATCCCACGGTGATGACGCCCTTTGGCCCCGGCATCTTCATCTTGAGGTAGGCATAGTTGGGGACCGCAATGAACTTGGCGTAGCACGGACGCCCGAGAATGGCGTGGTACGCTCCTGGGAATCCCACCACCTCAAAGGCGAGGGTCTCCCTCCGAAAGTTGTCAGGGGTGCCGAAGCAAATGGGTAGGTCGATCTGCCCGAGGGGTTGGACCCGTTTTCCCGGTGCGATGCCGTGGAACGGCGCCTTGCTTGGCCTCAGCTGGTTCGTGCCAATGCCCATGAGCTCTAAGGTGTGGACGTAGAGGATGTTGAGGCTGCTGCCCCCGTCCACCAGCACCTTGGAGAATCGTGTGTTGCTGATGACGGGGTCGACGACAAGTGGATAGCGCCCCGGATTCGGGACATAGTCCGGGTGGTCCTCGCGGCCGAAGGAGATGGTCTCGTCTGACCAGGCGAGGTAAGTTGGCGTCGCGGGGTGAATGGAGAAGACCTCTCGGCGTTCACGTCTTTGCTCCCGGGACGTCGCGTTCGTTGTGGGCCCCCCTACGATGAAGAAGACATTCTCCACATGGGGGAACTCGTCGTTGCCGTCATCACCCGTACCCTTCTTCGGGCCATCCTGTTGACGTAAAATCCGCACCCCACGCCAAGCACACAGCAAGCCGAATTAGCTGGCTTCACACGCAGCACGAGCGTTTGAATCCGAAAGCGTGCCAGTCAATTTTCCTGAAACTGACAAAGGGAGAAAAGATGTTTAGGTAACACCTGGAACGTTCCGGGCAATACCAGTCAGTTCCATATTTGCGGCTACGGAGCCAGTTTCGAACGACACATAGCTACAGAGAAGCTATCTGTCGGCAGTTAAAGCCTCATTCGGCAATCGGCAAGGCACGCAGGGAGCGCACTGCCGAATGCGTGACGTAAGCATGACGAAAGATCGGCTTTCAGCCGAATGAACATTGTAACGCATACTCATAGCCGATTAACGAGAAACAAAGCATGATAGATAAATAAAAGGGCGAAAGCATGACCATAATTTCATAATAAACAAGAATGCATAGATTAAAAGCACTAGTCTACCGCATGTCTAGGTACTTTCCAACCCGTCAGGCATGAAAACAAACAAGTTAATCCACCGCATGATACGACTTGCTTGGAATCACACCACCAACCAAGAATAGGACAATCCACCGCATGATACGCCCTAAACATGGAAGGCTAAAGGCATTCTTTATTTAAAAACAAAACCGTGGACGTGTTTCACTCGTGACGATACTGCCGAATTCAGCTATATAGCCGAATCGGGTTCCGTGGAGAAGGAACATGCTTCGTCGATGATGATAGATCTATCAGATCGAATCGAATTCTAATCCACCGGATGATTAGCTCTAAGACGACCCAAAAACCTGCATCTACCGCATGATACCCGGTTCTGTCAAGATCTACGCAAGACCAACGAGCCTGAACCCGCAACACGTGGCAATCTAGATTGACTTCGAATTCGGCTATGAAAAGCAGAGCATCGTGAGCTGGAGCCGATTCTAATCAACCTAGACTGGGCAAAGGAGTGTTGTAATGAATCGAACACGAAGGTAAAATCCAGAGCAACACATGGTAACTTAATGAATCTATCAGATCTTGCCAAAATCCAATAGAGCCGATAACTTGTTCCAAGCTAAAACTTAGCCCACCGCATGGCTCATGATCTAGCAATGGAACCTTCCTGAACCAAGGCCTAAATCCACCGCATGATACTAGGCATGATGCAGGGTTGCCGGTACTTACGGAGGTCGACGGATCGATGACTCCTCTCGAAGAACTCGACGACTCGACTAAAGGACTCGATGTTGGCACGGGGCCGGTTTGTTGTATGATTGATTCGATTCGATTATTACAGCTGCCATGGGTTTATATTTATACCCAGGTCTTGATACAACTCCTAGTCGGACATGACTACAATACTTGTTTCTAAAAATAAATGACGAATCTTCGTGCCCATATTGCGTTCCTTGTTCGAACCGGCCTTTTCCTTATGTTTTTTCCACGTCATCACGCCTTCCCGAATGCTACCGCTTTTACCTGCGGAACTATGCCTCTGCCGAATGACGACGCGTTCCCGACCGCAGAGCGTTATTGCCGAATACTTCAGAGAAAGCCCCTTAGCCGAATGGTATCCTTCCATCAAATCCGGCCCACACGTCAGCCTCTTCCTGGTGCTAAATTTTGGTGTTAACACATGCCCCTTCAATTTCGGGATAAAAGATGCTTTTATCTCGGAATTGACCAGGAATCCCCAACATCTCCAGGCTGAATCCGCTTTGATATCCGTTTTCCGCTTCCAAATCCTCAGAGTGCGTTTCCAAACTCAAAACCCTAGTTCGTCGAATCTCTCAAGCTTCAATCTTGAAATGGCGAACCAGGATCAAATTCTTCAAGTAAGTTTTGTTTCCCTCAATCACATTCGGCATTACTCTTTTCGAGCTGCATTTTGAATCTCCGATTTGCTCTTCCTCTGCCCTTGATAGGCTCTAGCCACCGAAATCTTGACCCCCACTGAAGAACATTCCGCATCTTTCTTCCTCGGCCCCTCAGGGAATCCAGATCCCTCCGAAATTATTGCGGCCGAGTCTCAGAGGATTCCTTTCAAAACTTCTCTGATGAGACCTCACGAATGGCAAGATGCATTCAAGAACTGGCCTCTGCCCCCAATCGCTGGCTGGAGAAACTGGTACAAAAGGATTCTTGAAGATAAAAGTCCTCAGACACAGAATTGGGACAGTCTTCGTATTTCTCACTGCTTGGAGCTATCTCTAGCCGAAACACCCAAGAATGAAAATCTCCTGATTGCAGCTTGTCACTTCTGGTCCAATGGCATGAATGCTTTTCTCTTTGGTCACGGACCAATGACTCCAACCCTGGCCGATGTATGCATGATGGTCCTCTGACTGACGTTGAATACAGGGCCTTTCTGAATATGTGGCTGTGCAGATTTGCTTTCTGTGGTAAAGCCAATGAGCCAACTCTGAATCACATAGTAATGGCCAAAGACCTGGCTGCAGGCACACTTATCCCTCTCGGGAAATATCTCCTGGGAAGTGTCTATCACATGCTCCATCAGACCATTTATCAGATGCACACCAACAAGAAAATTTCCTGCGTTAATGGTCCCTGGTGGTTCGTCCAGATGTGGCTGCAATTGTACATGCACCAAATTGTCTCCATTGACCTCAACAGCCGACATTTCCCCTCGGTCAATTACCAGGAAGCAGAAGCCCAGAGCACCAAAGGCTGTCAAACCTATGGGGAAGCAGCCTCCACTATTGCTATCAACAAGAGCATTGGAGAACTGTTTGAACTTTTCTTCAAAGGCTTTGCCAATCCCCTCTGGTTCCCATACATGGACAATGACAATCTCACTTTCCCTTGTGAATTCAGCTTCGAGACTGGATGCATAGATGCAGAGTCCACAGCAATTTTTAACGCTTTCATTCGGCCTTGCATCTTACCAACCGAATTTTGCGGAGGAAGGCTGGTTCAAAGTTCATATGAATATTATCAGCCGAACATAGTTGCCAGGCAACTAGGGTGTGGCCAAGTGCCCCCAAGATTATTTCTCCATGAATTCCTCAAGCCGAGGCAGATCATCAAAGACTCCACAGAAACAAGAAGGGTCTTTGATTACAAGTGCTGTGCAGCCATCTATCAACTCGATCCCTTTGTGCCAACAGCACTCATTCATCCTTCCTTCACCCTTTGGTGGCAAGAATTCCATGATCATATCTTCAATACACCAGTTCACCCTCTTTGCCTTGAGTTAATGCCTGGTTATCAGCCGAATTCAGAGGTAAACATGCTTATAATCCATCTGTTTTTCCAATAACACCCTCTTTCATCGACTTTTGATTCTGTTATTCTGCAGGACACAGTCCCTGCCCCTCTGGCTAGAGCAATTGTATATAACATCGCTGGCCCAATATCTATTCTGGGGCATCTCTCTCCTTCTTTGGCTCAAATAATGTCCAGGCCTGCCAGTCTGGATCCAACTCTTGCTGCACCACCTTCTACCAAGAGAAAGATTTCTTTTCTAACTGCCCCTTCAGCTATAAAGAAGAAAAGAACAAGCAGCAAAAGAATTGCACAGGTCAAATTTCTCCTTCCTCGAGTAAAAATGCTAATTTCATTCTGCTCATTTCTGTTCCTTTATGATTTCAGGCCAAATCACAGCGATTGGCCATTAGCACAGAACCTGCCGATGCTTCAGTGATTAGTAAAATTTCTCACCATCTTGTCCTTTAAAACTCTTTTTCATCGGCACTAACTTTCTTTCAGTCACAGAGCAAGCTTCAATGGATCCAATTTCGGAGAGCTCCTCTTTTTATCAAGAACCAGCTTCAGCTCTACCTGATGTACCTCAGCCAGAAGCCTCATTTCCACCAAAGAACCTTCCAAGCTCTCCTCAGCATGACATACAAGAATCTTTGCCTGAGCTTGAGCTGCCCTCTCTCTCCATCCAAGAGGTCAGGAATGAGGTAGAGATGATTACCCAGTTCTCCCAGCTTTTATCCAATAGACCATCATTAATTCGGCAACAATTCTTTTCCAGGATAAAACAATTTCGTCACCCAGCTACTCATTTGCTTTGGACGATCTTGTTGCCGAACAAGGAGAAGAAACTTCCTCTGGTCAAGCCTTATCAGAGGAGAACCAAGCAAAACTGAAGGAAATCCTCTCCTTTCTGCATAAGGACACTCGAGATCAAGTCAACAATGCTGATCTCTTAAGAGACTTGCTTGAATCATTTGATCAAGATCTTCCTGCCGATATCAAGATTTCTTTAGATCCAGTTTCTAGATTGGACGATCATTTTATTGCAGTGAAGCAAGCTCTGAAGAATCAATCTGCTCAACCAGCCTTGGAGCAAAGAAGAACATTGGCCAAGCAATCTGTAAAAGATTTGCACTCTAGAACTTAGAGCAATAAGGAACTGTTAGCTGGCCTACAGGCTGCACTTAAATCAAAAGAGACCAGAAAAGCCGAATTAGAGGCTGAATTGAAAAACTTATCGGCTGAAATTGAAGCTGATAAAAAGAAGATAGCCGAAATTCCTGGTCTGACAGAAAAGTTGCGCAAGGAGGCTTCAGCAGCTCTGAATGAAGAGAAGCAACTCAAAGCCAAACTTTCTGCCCTGGCCAAAACTCAAGAAGCTGACAAGCAGCTATTAGAGAATATCAGCAACATGATCTTGAATGCCAAAAATGTAATTTCAAAGTACTTGGGTGTGTAAATTGTGTCAAATAGTTTGATAGCCGAATGCCTGATCAATTCTACATTTTCCATCATCTTTATTCCGGCTTTGTTTCGTGGTGCATAACTTATTCGGCAACGTTGGCTTCTGCAGTATCAATCTCGAAAAGCTTAGTATAGCCGAATGTGACGTCAGCATGAATTCCAAACGACACCGAAACCGTTCGGTTTTGAGAATCCTTTCCACCTTCCGAATTTTCGGGATACGCACCACGATCTTTGGCCACGATTTCCTCTGCGGGTTCTATAAATAAACATACCGAGTGCCGCCATCTCCTCACCAAGTCTTTTGCCTTCCTCAAACTCTTCTTTTTCCCAAGCACAGTAAACTCAAGAAAACCCCAATGACGAATGGAAGGCGACCGGCTGCCGACGAGCCCGAAGGAAGTCGCGCCGGCGCTCGCCGCAGGTGATTGGCTGCTTGCTTCTCTCTGTTCTTCTCGAGATTTGCCCTCTCCTTGACGAATCTCTTTGTTTTTTCAGGGTAATCCAATGGATTGTCGCCGCTGGTGCGCCAGTTGCGGCTCCAGCCGCTGCTCCTGCGGCGTCCAGCTCTTCGAGTTCGTCCAATCGGACTCTCTCATCGGACGACTCCCGCTACTCAGACGGCGATGCTCGCCGATTCAAGGCGGAGCGCGACGACTCTCGTCGCGAACTGGAGGTCATTTCCAAGCAAGCCAGGATTGCGGACCTCGAATGGCAGGCCGAGCGCAAGCAACTGCTCGAAGTCATCGATGGTAATTTCCATAACTTGTTCAATCCTAATCCCATCTCTAGTCATTATTGATCTACCTCCATTTTGTAATCTTGCAGAACGCGATGACGAGCTCAATCGGCTGAAGGCGATGGTGGATGAGCTGGCGAACAAAGTGAACGCCCAAGGAGACATACCCGAGGCTCGCCTTGGCGCGGTGGCAGGCCGCGTCGACGAGGTGGCTCTCCATGGCGTTCGCCTAGGCGTCGCTGTGGGTCTCATTGCCATGTCGACACACACCGGCACTGACTATTCCAGGATGCCGGTTGGTTTCGCCAACAGCAACCCAGAAGACATCGATGACATTGACGCCTCCATTGATCGTTTCGACGGCCATGGTGCTGCCATTGCCGATTCCATTCATCCCCAGTCTGTTTTGAACAGGCTCTTCCAGTAGTTTGTACTAGGGATTCGGCAATAAAACTTATCTTTTGTGATCTTGTATGAACTCCTGATGCAATATATTTTGTGCTAAGGGCAATACACTCTGGTATTGGCCATTTCTTCTTCTGTCAATATTTGTCCTGAAGACGGCTCCTTCCCGAATGCCGGCTGTCTCGATTGTTCTGACATTGAATACTTCAATCAACGATCAATCTCAACACTAGGATAATATTTCTTCAAGTATCTCCCATTGATGGCAGCAGTAAACTCTTCTCCTAGCAAAGTTTTCAGGATATATGCATTTCCAGGCACGCATCTGATCACTCTGAAAGGGCCTTCCCAGTTTGGAGACCACTTACCGAATGCACTGTATTTAGTCCCAATCGGCAATATTGCTTTCCAAACCAAATCTCCTTCTGCAAATTGCTTGACTTTCACCTTCTTGTTGTAATATTTAGCAACTCGCATTTTATTTTTTTCAACATTTTCCAAGGCCCTGAGACGAATCATATGCAAATCTTCTAATTCGTCCATCATCAAATCACTATAATCTTTGGAACTTAAATCTTTTTGCAACTTTATCCTCCTTGAGTCTAATTGTATCTCCCATGGCAAGATAGCATGATGTCCATATACCAACTCATAAGGAGATGTCTGTGTAGCCCCATGTGGAGCCATTCGGTAAGCCCATAAAGCCTCATTGAGTACCGAATGCCACTTCCTCGGCTTCTGATCAATCTTCTTCTGTATGATTTTGATCATAATCTTGTTAGAAGCCTCTGCCTGACCATTAGCCTGGGCATAATAAGGAGTAGAATTCAACAATTTGATGCCCATACTTTCAGCAAAATCTCTGAACTCTGAAGATGTAAATTGAGTCCCTTGATCTGTGATGATTGTTTGAGGAATTCCAAATCTGTAAATGATATGTTCTTTAACAAATTCAACCATATTCTCCGATGTCACCTTCTTTAATGGAATTGCCTCAACCCATTTGGTAAAATAATCGGTTGCCAAAAGCACAAACTTATGCCCCTTGCTAGATGGAGGATTTATTTGGCCAATCAAATCTATTCCCCATCCTCTGAATGGCCATGGCTTGATAATAGGATTCAGAACTGATGCTGGAACTCTCTGAATGTTTCCAAATCTCTGGCAATCTTGGCATCCCTTATAATATTCAAAGCAGTCTTCTAGCATTGTAGGCCAATAGTACCCAGATCTCCTAATAACCCATTTCATTCGGTAGGCCGATTGATGTGCTCCACACAACCCATCATGTACTTCACTCATCAGCCTTTTTGCTTCTTCATGATTTAAGCAATGTAACAGCACCCCATCCAAGGATTTATAATATAAATTATCATCGAGAAGAACAAACTTTAAAGCTTTATACCTGAGCTTTCTAGAAACCTTTCGGGATGGATTCTCCAGATAATCGGCAATCTCTTTTCTCCAATCATCTTCTGCCAGATTACTCCCGAAAGCATGTACATCATTAGCAAAAATTTCTCGAAGCTCTTTATAACCCGAAGCACCTTGAGCTAATCTGTTTGCCTCTTCATTGTCTCTCCTAGGAATATGCTGCAGAATTACTGACTGAAATTCCTTTAAGATTTGCTTGCATTCCTCATAGTAATTCCTCAAGACATCATTTTTGCACTCATACTCGCCATTTAGTTGCCTTATGACTAATTCTGAATCTCCAAAAATTTCAACTGCAATGGCCTTTGCTTCTCTCAAGTATTGAAGTCCTCTGAGCAACGCTTCATACTCAGCTTGATTATTAGTGACAGTAGGTTGAATAGGAATAGCAAATTCAAATACCTCTCCTCTTGGTGAAATTAACAAAATACCTACTCCACCACCTTTGTCACATGAAGAGCCATCGAAGAATAATACCCAAGGAGCAATTTCAAGCGAATTAACTGATAAATCGCGATGCTCAGTAATGAAATCAGCAATAATCTGTCCTTTAACAGCCTTTGCCGATTCAAACCTTAACTCAAATTCAGACAAAGCTAAAATCCATTTGCCAATCCTTCCGTTCAAAATCGGCATAGACAACATGTGTTTTATCACATCAAACTTTGAATACACAACGCATTCGGCATGTAGTAAGTAGTGCCGAAATTTTGTACAGGAGTAGTAAACACATAAACAAAGCTTCTCAGTAGCCGAATACCTCGTTTCGGGATCAAGCAACTTTCGGCTAAGGTATGCAACTACCCTTTCCTTTCCCTCGAATTCTTGTATGAGGGCCGATCCAATAGTTTGGGCATCGGCCGCCACGTACAACTTAAAAGGCTTGTTTAGCTGTGGAGGTACCAATACTGGTGGTTTTTTCATGTATTCCTTGATCTCATCGAAAGCCTTCATGTACTGGAGGTACCAAACTTCTGATTCTTCTTGACCTTTAACAGTGAAGAGAAAGGCAACATCTTTTGTGATAAGTTTGATATGAATCTTCTTACGAAATTGATCTTACCAAGCAGTGACTGTAATTCCTTAAGATTAGTTGGAGGAACAACTTCATCAATGGCTTTCATACTTTTCCTGCCAACCCCTATTCCTCCTTCATGCACCAGAAATCCCAGAAATTCTCCTGCCGAAACTCCAAAAGCACATTTATTTGGGTTCATTTTGAGCCCATGTTTCCTAGTGCATTCTAGAGTTTTCCTTATGTCGGCCAAATGTGCTTCATGATCCAATGACTTAATCACGATATCATCGATATATATCTCCACAATCTTGCCGATCAACTCATGAAAAATATAATTCATAGCTCTCTGATAAGTTGCACCAGCATTCTTCAAACCAAACGTCATGACAACCCATTCAAACAACCCTATATGTCCTGGACATCTGAAAGCCGTTTTCGCTATATCTTCCAATGCCATAAAAATTTGATTGTACCCTGCATTACCATCCATGAAACTAATCACTTTATATCCAGCAGCAGCATCAACCAACGAGTCAGCAACAGGCATTGGATATCCATCCATGGGTGTAGCTCTGTTCAGATCTCTAAAATCTATGCAAACTCTCATCTTCCCATTTTTCTTGTACACAGGAACAATATTAGAGATCCATTCTGCATATCTGCATGGCCGAATAAAATTTGCTGCTATTAATCTTTCCACTTCCTTCTTCACATCGGCCAACACTTCATCTTTGTAGATTTTCCGGGGTGGTTGCTTGTAAGGTTTATAACCAGGCTTAATCGGCAATCGATGCTCAACAATGGAACGATCTAAACCAGGCATCTCCGAATAACCCCAAGCAAAGCAATCTTTGTATTCTTTTAACAACTCAACCAACTTTTCTCTGAAAACTGAATCTAAGCTAGCACTGATGAATATCGGCCTTGGTTTGTCACCGTCTCCAATGTCTACTTCTTCTAATTTATCAGCCGACACAAATCCTCGTCCTAGCTTCCCATCAGTCCCATCGATTGGATTATCCATTAAAAATTACTAAAAGAGCCGACTGCTTTGATCGGCTGTTGATCACTGCTGACTGGCTCAACAGGACCTTCTCCCCAGTCCTTACCTGAGAAGCAATCTATGCCTTGATATTCCCAGAAGGCCGGTTCCACATTAGCCACGCTAATTGAATCATCTGCTGGGACAATTTCCACTTCATCATCTATCCACTGAATAAGCTGTTGATGCATAGTAGATGGAATACAGCAATTCGCATGAATTCAATCCCTTCCAAGTAGCAAGCTGTATGCCCCTTTGCCTTCAATAACAAAGAAGGTTGTAAGCAGAATCTTGGACCCAATCATCAGATCTACATGTACACATCCTTTGGTGTCCGAAGGATTTCCAGCAAAATCATTCAACACTATGCTTATTGGCGTTAAATCTCCAGGGCTCATGCCAAGTTTCCTGAATGTATTGTATGGCATCACATTAACAGCAGCTCCACCATCAACAAACATCTTCGTTAGTGGCTTCCCGTTGACATATCCTCTTAAGTACAGTGGCTTCATGTGCCGATTCTGGACTGGCTTCTCGAAAATAGCTTGTTTATTCAATACCAATTGTGCCATTAACCCATATTGTTCGGCTTCATCCACTTCTGACAATATCTCTTCCTGTACAATTTGATTAGCTGGAGCCATGAATTCATTCGGCAAGAAACATACCATGCATGTAGGAGCCGAATGACCCGATTCGTCAGGCCTGTCTTTTGGACGCCATATCGATTTCATCCTGGTTCCTGCTTGCTTCAATTCTTGATTCCTCAGGCGTTGGACTCTTCTCTTCTGGCTCCTTCTTAAACCAGGTGGACACCACTGTCCTTTCTGCCAAACATACTCACGATCTTCTTCCTCATGATCAATCCATCTATAATCAGCACGTCTTTTCATTGGTTGATCATCATTCTTATATATTTTTAGACGCCGATCATCACTAGGATGTACCCTTCCAATTCTTTCGTGGACGGATCGGCGAATGGCAACATTTTGCCTATGTTCGACATATCCATTATTGCATTCAGGACAGTTATTCCACGTAGGCAGCTTTAAACCCTCGTTCCAACAGTGTCTGAAGAAAACACAATCCCAATGTGCACGTTCTTGTTCTCGGACATATTCTTCTTGTTCTTCCTCAAACCTTTCTTCTTCGCGCCTTCTTTTCTCCTCCTCATACTCACGTCTCCGGTAGCGCTCTTTTTCTTGCTGACGCTGCCACTTATTGAGGAGAATACGCGATGTGACTCTGGGTTTAGAAGAATTCCCAATTTCAAATTGGCTATTCGGGAAGCGAGGTCTCTCCTCGCGAATCTGTTCGATCGTGATTTGCCGATTAGGATCTACTGAGCCACTCTGCTTCGCTTTCTTTGACGTCAGGACTCTCATTTTTTCCTTTTCTCCAGATTCGGCAGTACTCACCATATTGATTGAGAACCCAACCATGTTCTGAGGAAACGGGTTACTGTCCAACTTCATCTTATTGTCGAATTTCAAATGCCCTTCTTGGATAGCTTTCTGAATCCTCACTCTAAAAACCCTGCATTCATTGATGGAATGAGAATTTCTATCATGGAATCCACAGTACCTCTTATCTTTCACTCCATCAGGCCGAAGCATAGAATGCCCCTCTGGTAACTTGATCCGGCCTTCCTTTACAAGATAATCAAATAATTTATCTGCCTTAGTTACATCAAAATCATAGGTGCCCTTATTCTGTTTAATCCACCTCTGATTCACCATGACTGGTTCTTTACTCCACACTATCTCTGCTGCAGCTATCTCCTCGCTATCTTCATACTCATTTTCTTGATCTGCTCTTTCAAGGAATTGGTTATAGATGTCAGCTACATCATTATTTTTAGCAAATCTGGCATCTTTCTTGAAACCATATGCCTGGTTACTCATCAAGGCCAATCTGTGTGACAACTGGCCCAGATCATCAAACTCCATCCCGAATAGCTTCTCCCGAATGGCAGGCAGCATGCCAGCTACAGCCATACTAGCCAGCTGGTCATCAGGTATGTTCAGAGAAAAGCACATGCTCTTTGTTTCCCTAAATCTCCTGAGGAACTCCGTAGGTGTTTCATTATTCCTCTGCCTTAAGCTGGTCAAATCAACCAACTTTTTCTCGATACTGCCAATGTAGTAATGAGCATGGAATTTCTGCTCCAGGTCTTTCCAAGTACAAATCGACTGAGCAGGCAAAGAAGCAAACCATGTAAAAGCTGGACCCGTCAGTGACAAAGGAAAGTATCTGATTCTGAAAGCCTCATCTGCCGAAGCTTCTCCAAGCTGCATCAGATATCGAGCTATATGCTCCACAGTGCTAGTATCATCTTGTCCTGAGAATTTAGTAAACTCTGTAGGCACCTTGACTCTATTCGGCAATGATACCCTTTGGTACCATTCTGGGAAAGGAGACGAGTACATGTACCCCTGATTTTTAGGCTTCAGACCGAATTGATTTTGCAATACATCGGTCATTTTTTGCACCATGAGGTCAATACTGGTATCTTGATTCCCTGGTCTTCCAGCAAGCATGCCTGCAGTACCAACATATCCAGGATTCGGGAGAGCGTCGATAGCATTGTAATCCATAAACTCTGAATATCCGTTTCCATACATGTCCCTTTGCAGCCTGTTGTTCAGAGGGGATATCTTATAAGCAGAAGCAGGTGGATTTCCCGTGGTGCCGAACGCCATATCACCATATGTACGAGGTTTCGGCAATGCATGCTGAAGCTCTTGCTGAATCGGCTGTCCATTCGCGTCTTTGGTTCCAGGAGCTTCAGTTTCTTCAGTACCTTTACCATGACGTTTCGGAACCGATGCTTGAACATTGAAATATGTTGGTCCACCAAGTTGCCCATGCACTTGCTCAAAAGGCTTATCCACGTGCTGACCAAAGATGTTGACCAGTATGAGCCGAAAACTGTTCAGGAATGCAGCATTATGATTGGTCATTGTTTCTCCCAAAGCCTTGTACAACAAGCTAGAAAGCTTCTCCCTTTCTTCATCTTCAGTAAGATCAGATTGTCCCGGCAAAAGAACTCTTGGCAGATCTGACTTGAGAAACGGCGCACCACTCCTGTTCTTAGCAAAAGACAGCAAGCACTTCTTGATGAACTGATCTGCAGCGATCTTCACCATCTGTTGATGTTCATCAGATAATTCTTCGAAAGTGACATCCAGAATGTCTTTTAATTCAGGCATTTTCGAAATTTGTCGGGTCCCACCGGGCGTGCCAAAAAGTGTGTTGACGTAAAATCCGCACCCCACGCCAAGCACACAGCAAGCCGAATTAGCTGGCTTCACACGCAGCACGAGCGTTTGAATCCGAAAGCGTGCCAGTCAATTTTCCTGAAACTGACAAAGGGAGAAAAGATGTTTAGGTAACACCTGGAACGTACCGGGCAATACCAGTCAGTTCCATATTTGCGGCTACGGAGCCAGTTTCGAACGACACATAGCTACAGAGAAGCTATCTGTCGGCAGTTAAAGCCTCATTCGGCAATCGGCAAGGCACGCAGGGAGCGCACTGCCGAATGCGTGACGTAAGCATGACGAAAGATCGGCTTTCAGCCGAATGAACATTGTAACGCATACTCATAGCCGATTAACGAGAAACAAAGCATGATAGATAAATAAAAGGGCGAAAACATGACCATAATTTCATAATAAACAAGAATGCATAGATTAAAAGCACTAGTCTACCGCATGTCTAGGTACTTTCCAACCCGTCAGGCATGAAAACAAACAAGTTAATCCACCGCATGATACGACTTGCTTGGAATCACACCACCAACCAAGAATAGGACAATCCACCGCATGATACGCCCTAAACATGGAAGGCTAAAGGCATTCTTTATTTAAAAACAAAACCGTGGACGTGTTTCACTCGTGACGATACTGCCGAATTCAGCTATATAGCCGAATCGGGTTCCGTGGAGAAGGAACATGCTTCGTCGATGATGATAGATCTATCAGATCGAATCGAATTCTAATCCACCGGATGATTAGCTCTAAGACGACCCAAAAACCTGCATCTACCGCATGATACCCGGTTCTGTCAAGATCTACGCAAGACCAACGAGCCTGAACCCGCAACACGTGGCAATCTAGATTGACTTCGAATTCGGCTATGAAAAGCAGAGCATCGTGAGCTGGAGCCGATTCTAATCAACCTAGACTGGGCAAAGGAGTGTTGTAATGAATCGAACACGAAGGTAAAATCCAGAGCAACACATGGTAACTTAATGAATCTATCAGATCTTGCCAAAATCCAATAGAGCCGATAACTTGTTCCAAGCTAAAACTTAGCCCACCGCATGGCTCATGATCTAGCAATGGAACCTTCCTGAACCAAGGCCTAAATCCACCGCATGATACTAGGCATGATGCAGGGTTGCCGGTACTTACGGAGGTCGACGGATCGATGACTCCTCTCGAAGAACTCGACGACTCGACTAAAGGACTCGATGTTGGCACGAGGCCGGTTTGTTGTATGATTGATTCGATTCGATTATTACAGCTGCCATGGGTTTATATTTATACCCAGGTCTTGATACAACTCCTAGTCGGACACGACTACAATACTCGTTTCTAAAAATAAATGACGAATCTTCGTGCCCATATTGCGTTCCTTGTTCGAACCGGCCTTTTCCTTATGTTTTTTCCACGTCATCACGCCTTCCCGAATGCTACCGCTTTTACCTGCGGAACTATGCCTCTGCCGAATGACGACGCGTTCCCGACCGCAGAGCGTTATTGCCGAATACTTCAGAGAAAGCCCCTTAGCCGAATGGTATCCTTCCATCAAATCCGGCCCACACGTCAGCCTCTTCCTGGTGCTAAATTTTGGTGTTAACACATCCTCCTTCGCGGAGGTGCGCTTGTAGTAACCCTTGATCATCTCGCACTGTTCGAGGGTGTGGCTGACAGGGCCCTTATGATACGGGCATGGCTTCTTCAGCATCTCGTCGAACAGGCCTCCCCCCTGAGGAGGGCCTCGAGGGCCTTTGCGGCCTCGCTCGACCGCGAGGGCCTCGTCAGAGTCCTCGCCCTGCTGCTGCTGCGCGGCTTGCCGAGGCTTCTTGCCCTTGCCACCTCGTTTCTGCTTTTTAGCCTTTCCCTTGGACTTGCTGCCCTCCGCGGGCAGCTCCTCCGCGCGCTTCCCCTTGGTCTTGCCGTCGAAAATTGCCCCAACAGCCTCCTCTCCAGAGGCGAAGTTGGTAGCGATGTCGAACAGCGCGTTGACGCTGGTGGGATGGTTTCGCCCCAGCTCGCGCACCAGCTCCCGACAAGTCGTGCCTTCAAGGAAGGCGTGGATGATTTCGGAGTCACCCACGCTCGGGAGCTCGGTGCGGCGCTTGGAGAAGCGGCGGATGAAGTCTCTCAGCGGTTCATCGGCCGCCTGCCGGCACCCGCGCAGGTCCCAGGAGTTTCCGGGGCGCACGTACGTGCCCTGGAAGTTACCCACAAACATCCTGACCAGGTCGTCCCAGTCGTGGATCTGGTTCGCGGGTAGGTGTTCGAGCCATGTCCGTGCCGAGTCTGCGAGATGAAGCGGAAGGTTGCGGATGATCATAGCATCGTCGGTGGCCCCGCCCAACTAGCAAGCCAAGCGGTAGTCATTGAGCCACGTCTCGGGTTTCGTCTCACCCGAATACTTGGTAATGGTGGTCGGTTGACGAAAGTGCGGCGGGATGGCGGTCGAACGGATTTTCCGGCTGAACACAGGGGTTCCCGGGGGTTCCGGCGTCGGGCTTTTGTCCTCCTCGCTGTCGTAGCGACCCCCTCGTCGGGGGTGCCTACTGCGGGGAGGTGCCGCGTCCTGCCTCTTCTTGTTCAGGACGTTGCGCACGTCACCGTCGTTAATGGCGCCTCGTGTGTCCACGAGTCGGTCCTTCGCGGACCTCCTCGTTTCGCGGTCGCCGGTCATGAGCGCCTTCTCGTCGTTCGTTGGTCGGTGAGGCGTCCATGCGCCCCTAGGCGGGGAATGGATGGACTGTTCCTTATCCCGCTTGCTTCCTCCGGCTCTCGAACTGGCCTGGTGGCGCATGCGGGAGGCGGAACTTTCTGCTTGTTGAACGGCCGCTTCTTCGACAAGGGCCTCCACCTGGCGCCGCATGTCGCGCGCCTCTGGTGTCGATGGTTCGGGCATGGCCCGAATCAGAGTTACTGCGGCGACGAGCTTCTGGCTTGCCCGCGGTGGCATGGCAGGGACGGCGTCGTTGCCATCATTCATGATGCGCGCTTGAGCGATGCGCCCGGCGGCTTGCGCACGTTCGTCGCGCTCGGGCTGCCGGGCTTCCAGAGCTGCGCGCAGCTCCTGTACCTGCTGGCGCTCCTGTCGGAGCCTGGCTTCCAGCTCTTGTACCTGCACGAGCTGTGCCTGTGCGAGTGCGGCTTCGCCCGATGGCTCGGCGGGCGCTGGTGGCGGTTCGTCGTGCCCGGCCCCGTCGCGCGTTTCTTCATCCTCTCCCACGGACTCTACTTCGCCGTCGAGGACGAAGCACTCCCGCGTGGGGTCGTATTCCCCTTCGCTGGAATCGTTGGAACAGGTGAGGCAGAAGTCCGCGGCGGCCTGGAAGGAGGTGAGACCTTCGCGGTCGCGGAGCCCGGAGTAGTCCAGGCCTGGGTGCTCCTGGCCGCGCACACTTTCCCCGTCGTCCGACTCGGGCTGGGACCCGCCGGGCGAGGAAATGTTGAGGTCACGGATCGAACCCAGCTGGTGACCCGGCGAACCCTCTTGCGCGTTCAGGTTGGCGCTGATTGCCGCGGAGTAGCTTGCGGCCGCGTTGCTCATTCCGTGCGGGAGCTGCGCCGGCCCGGCCGCATTTTCCCAGCGTGCTCCCTCCGCGGGAGCCGCTGGTGGGGGTGCCCCCCCTGTAATGCGGCAGCGGGCCGGAGCAACAAGTGTGCGTCCCAATCAGGGAGGACGACGCGTGGGGCAACGCGCCGTTCCACGTGAATCTGCAGCTCGTGCAGTCTTCGACGTCTCCTGAGCTGGGGCGGCGTTGGCGGCGCCGGGATAATGGCCATCATGTCGGGGGTCCTGGAGGCGAGCCGCATGAGGAGGCCCTCACCGGTCGCTTCGAACTCCAGGCTCCCAAACATGATCCGGTACCCGCGCGGAAGCGGGCCGGGGGACCCCGTGGCGGATCGTGGCGACATGGCCTTGGCGTGGCTTGCCGTCAAGGGAACTAATCGGGTGAAGTGGGTTGATCACAGCGCAACCCCCTACCTGGCGCGCCACTGTCGGTGCTGAGATTGGCCGCCCAACCTCAGCGCCACACAGAATGCGCTGTGTCCCGTCCCCTGACGGTTGATGCAAGAGCTAGCACGATGACACAAGAGTTTATCCTGGTTCCGGCCGCGGGGCCATACGTCCAGCAGACTGTGCTCGCGGCACTATACTATCTTGCACCGAGGTGCCTGCAGTGGGGGGGGGGGCTACAAGCACGGCGGGAGAGGAGAGGAAGTCTCCAGGTCCCTGAAAATGGGTGTGAAAGTGATTGAGGAAAGTGCCAATATCGTGGGAGGCGGTGATCGTGTGCGTCCCCTCTCTCGCTCCCTTCCTCCTTTTATAGGCCAAGGAGAGAGGGGGGGAGGGGCTTACAAGTACAAGTACAGTGTGTGCTACAGGGGCGCGCACTGGAGAGCATGGCGCCGGGCGTGCGGTCGTCCTTGACCCTGGCAGGGGATTTATGGCGAGCTCCGGCTTCTGCGGGTGTCACGGCCGTCCCTGTGCTTGTCCTGGAGTGGTTTCGAGGGGTGGCGCCGCCGTAATCCGCGCCCAGGCGCCCGCCGCTGATTGGTTCGAGGTTGTGGCAGGTGGGGAAGGACGAGAGTTGGCGGCACAGGGGTCGGCATGGCGGTTGCTGTTGACCACAGTGCGCGGCGTGCCCGGTTTACCGGGGAATGGCCGAGAGTTGGTGGATTTGACCCGGCGTTCGTCATCACCGGGTCGCGCCTGACCGGAGTCCGTGCACGGTCGCTGCTCATATATTCGTTCGAGGGTTCTTCACGCCCATTCGAGGGCTGCACCGGGGGGGGAAAGGACGGGAGCGGGTGGAATAGTGGTGCGGAATGACGCCTGCAAGTCTGCACAGGGCCTTGCACAGCGCCGCATGCGTCCGCACAGTGGCGGTGAGGACGCATAGTGACCGGAGCAGGTAGAACAGCGAGCTCTGCGGTGTCAGCGGCGCGGCGTGGGGAGAGATCGCCTTTTGACTTCGCCGCCCGCCCGATGGGGCGGACATTAAATGCCGTTGTCGGGCGGGGCGCCGGGGCGCACCGCGTTGAGTAGAGGGGTGGCCTCGAGCGAGGCGGAGTTGGCTCGCCTGCTTGAGGGGGGCGCGCGGCCCTCGAGCGAGGCGGAGTTGGCTCGCCTGCTTGAGGGGGTGCGCGGCTCTCGAGCGAGGCGGAGACGGGAGTCGCCACTTGGGTCCCCTCGACAGGCGAGCTCGGACGGCTGTTTTGGGCCGTGATGCCTTGGTGTCCCTTTCGGGCTGCTGGTGATTCGGCCTTTCGTGGTTAACGTTTTTTGAGGGTGATTACCCCGATGGTTAGGGGACCCCCTGGGTCTGTCCCTAACAAGTATTAAATGAAGTCTATTTGCAAAAACTTTTTAATGATGATTGTAACTTTACGCGACGAATCTAACGAGCCTAATTAGTCCATGATTTACTACGGTAATGCTACGATAATCATCATCTAATCGTGCAGTCAAAGACATCATTAGATTTGTCTCATGAATTAATCTAAGATTACGAAGGTAGTTTTGTAAACTGACTTTATTTAATACCTTAACTATTAGTCAAATGGGTGAAAAAAACTTTCCACGCCAAAGAAACACTGCCATTTGACTGCAGCGTCGACCTGTATTGGCTCGCCACTAAATTAAAATGGCACTCGTTCGCAGAAGGTTGCAGAGTGTGCGTGCGTGGAAATTTGCCAAATTAATCGACGTACGTTGCCGAGAAATTGCAACGAGTTATTGGTGACGAATTGGCGTGTGTGTGCACTGAACCCAGGTGACATCTAAAATGCATTTGGAATCAGAGACCGGCCGCGTCCCGGTCGGAGCAGGTCATCATCTTCGCCGCTTTCGGAGCATCTTTTACCGGTGCCATTACCTTGGTCTCTAGTGACGGGAATCCGTGGACTAATGACCGGCGGCGGCTAGCTAGCTGGTGCCTTCACTTCGTCACAGACACTAAAACCACCCACAAACTGAGCCATTTGTTTCTGTATATAGCCTTGTGCGAGACTGATCTGCTTGTCCCTAATAAACTTAATTACCGAAGAATTTTAACAGAGTCAGCTGCATTCACTACTGAGACTAACTTTTTTTGCGTGTATTTTTTTTACTCTGATTTGCGAATGATCATCCTATAGTACGAGATTCTTCTACTCCGATGAGTTTTCTCCTATGTTGTGGCAAGATTATTTCTCCTATATATGTTGTCTCGGTACCGTACATCGTAAACACCGAAGGTCTAGCAAAACCTAACCTCTTGAGCCCTCGTTTAGTTCCTAAAAAATAACTTCAAAGTTCACTATAAAAAAAAAGATTCCCATCACATCAAAATATCGGCTCATGCATGAAGTACTAAATGTAGATGAAATCAAAAACTAACTGCATAATTTTGTTGTACTCTGCGAGACGAATATTTTGAGCCTAATTAATCAATTTTTGGAATTTTTCACACATACAAATGAAATGCTATGTGACGTAATAATTACGAAGTAACCCCAAACACTCAGATCCCCACCTCTGTTTTGCATCTAAATAAGGCCTAAATTTCCACTCTGCAGCTCGATCGGAATCTTCTCTGTTGGGACGTACTTTTAGGCGGAATGTGACGTGCTAGCACTTCTGAACTGCGTCCAGTGGCAGTGCGAGGGGCACAGACTTGCTTATTGACGACACTAGCTTGTTGTTTTCCTTTGAAAATTATTGCAATCCTCCCGATCGATCGAGGCCTTATTTAGTTTCGGAGCCAAACTTTGGTCTTTTAAGGTGTGTGCGCCACTGTAGCATTTCATTTTTATGTGTGAAAAATTATCCAAAAATCGATTAATTAGGCTCAAAATGTTCGTCTCGCGGAGTACAACAAAACTGTGTAATTAGTTTTTGATTTCATCTACATTTAGTACTCTATGCATGTATCGACATTTTAATGTGACGAGAATCTTTTTTTATATAGTGAACTTTGGGGGTGAAATTTGAGATATAAACAATGCAACGACAAGTGCCGCGTCAAATTGGTTATGACGGGTCTCGAGCAGGTAGCGTTCGTTCTTCCAAGTTGAAACGCGAGGAATCATGCATATATACAAAGACCAAGCTGTCGAGTTAACTTTTAAAGGCCGATGGCACTTGCAAATTTCAGAAATCGCCAACTAATAAACTAAACTAAATCCACGTTTTGGCCACGGGTGTACTTAGCGCGTTGATCGGAACTTACCAAGTGAAAGGTTTATTTCGAGTTTCTGTATGCCTATCTTTACTGATTGCATCACTCTATACTCTCTAGCAGTGAGTTTGATTCGTGTGCTGGGACAGACCAAAAAGGTTCGCTTGACATGAGCCAAACCCACTGTGCATCTCACTTTGAAAAGTGATGAAAGGTGCGATGCATGACGCGTAGTAACCATTCACCGGTGGATCGAGTACGTGTTAGCCACTGTTTCCATGAAGAACATGGCAATAAGTACACTACACTATATATAGACTTATAGAGTATTGACCACAGCTGTAGCTACTCTTCGGAAATTGCATTTCATTATTGACGGTGACAAGCTGACAGTGGACATGCCCCTTTTTTTTCTTTTGAACAAGAATAAGTAGATGTGCACCGGCAATCACCTGCCATGTACTCCTCACTTCCAAGACACCGAAATGTTTCAGTTTTGTTCTAAGTAATTTTTTTCTAGTTTAAAAAAGTCTATATAGAATAATATATTATCATGTACAATATACATTATTCAGGTGGATTTAATTTGAAAGAACTAACTTGATGATATAGATTCTTTCTGGCACAATGTTATAGATGTTCAGAAAAAAAAACTAGCACGGATCGACAACGGCTGGGCGGCCCAGAAAAAATGGGCCGAGCCCAGACTACTCCTGGGCCAATACGAAAATAAGGCTACTTAGGATTCGTGCTAATTTTGACAAAAGTTTGTACTTGTACTGTTAACTTTAGTCCAACAAAAATCATCATTTTTTTGCGAAAACAAACATCATCATTGAAGTTCTATTAGGCCAGTTTCAATGAAAGTTTCATGGACACAATTATCTAGAGTGACACATCATTTAAAAGTATTTGAAATTAGGATGAAACACCATCCTCTCAATGCATAGTTTCATCAATTGTTGTTTTTTTAGTCACATGCAAGACACAAGCTGTCTAGGTAACTGTGTACATGAAGTTTCATCACCATGAAACTCATTTCACATATATCTAATTAATATAGTGACACATCATCAAAAATGCTGACATGACAGTCAATTTATTATCCATAAAACTTCCACAAAGACTAGCCTTATGCACACACTACAGAACGAAAAACGAAGACGAAGAAGAGCCGAGTTTATGATCTCCAATATGACGCACTACATGATCATAACTCGTGAGTTCAGAGCTTCAAGCTAGGTTAATACTAGTATATATGATCTATCAAATCAATTCAAAGATAAACATGTACTCCATATAGTATATATGTATGTGCACAAGTGTGATACATACTCGTGACGATCAGATCAGATAACACAAGCACAGATCAACCGGACTTGTCAATGCACGCATGGCGCCGGGCATGGCGCCGGTGCCAAGTCCTCTGAAGCCCGTCGTGTGCGCTACACGTGGCCCCTGTTGCTCGGGCCTGACGGCGGCAGCGGCACCAACCGCCGCGGCTTCGCCGCCGGTGCCGGCGCCGGCTGACCTCGACCGTGACTGGTTGAGAGAGTACCCCCCGGCGGCGCCGGTGGCGGAGCGAGCACGCCGTCGCCCGCCGTCGTCGACAAAGCAGCAGCACCGCCGCCGCCTGGCGCCATGAGGACAACCGAGTGGCGGCAGCGGCCACCGTCGCTCCATGACGCCACCCTTGACGCGGACGCCGTCGTCGATGCAAGCGCTAGCGCTAGTAGGAAGAACAACCCTAGCGACATGATCGTCGTCTTCAATAGTCGCCGGGTAGAACAAGTTGAAGGTGGAGAAGGAGAAAGCATGGATGATGGATCGATGGGCTTGGCCTGCAGCAGATGGTTGTGTGCTGCTGATTTTATTCTTCAGAACTCTTGTGATGAGCTGGACTGGAATCTATTTGAATTGATTTGCTGATAGAGGAGAGGTTTGGTACGTGCTAGCACGGCGTCTCTATCTCTATATCTCTTCAGGGACTCGATCTTGACAAGTTTGCATCATAGACATCGCATGCGTTGTCAGGATGGTAGGGGGTGCATGGTCATGCATGGCAGTGACACCTGACGGGAATCAGAATAGGCTAGGGCTTTTTCAGATAGGGAGGGTGAGAGGCGGGCGGCGTCACAATGCAACTCTACACGACGTAGACCGTGCAGACGTACTGCGGCCAAACTGCAATATATGTTCTTCTAGAATAATGATGGCCGGCGATGTAGAATATGAACTTTGCCGGCCAATTGCAATAATCCTGCTGATATATGCCTAAACTTTTGAAGTTCATATATATGCCTATATATATAACTGCTCAATTTTTGTGGGGATTTGTATTCAGATCATCACTAATTACTAGCTAGGATGGATGTATTAAACGGTAAAGCAACAAGATCGAGCTAGCAAAGATGTTTAGGCAACCACAAGTACGGATATAGGATCTTAATATTACATGAGTCGTAGTTTGGAGCCATATAATACGTGTCAAATATATGTATCCACAAATTGTGGCGACCATGGCCAAAAGTTCAAAATTATCATTTCTTCGAAGAACAGAATGCGTTATGGTGTACCCTTTATAGGAATATAAATTGGAGACGTTTGCTACTGAGTCAAGCCCATGCACGCACACCTACTGATTTGATCTCTCTTTCTTTTTGTGACACTGTATGTTCTCAATCAGATGTCATTCTTGATCATCCTAGCTATGACAGGGTCCATGCATGGCTGGCCCATCACCGGCCGAAGGAAGGAAGACATGTATGGAGCAAGCATATTTGCTGAACACACGCCCCGACAAGGAGCCATTGTTTGTATGGCCCGGTTTCTTTACCATGGGAAATATATTTTCAAAGAGAATTTTACATAAAGTATTAAATAAAGTCTATTTGTAAAATCTTTTTGGAGACGGGTGTAACTTTGCGCGACGAATCTAATGAGCCTAATTAGTCCATGATTTACTACAGTAATGCTACAGTAACCATCCTCTAATCGTGTGGTCAAAGGCCTCATTAGATTTGTCTCGTGAATTAATCCGAGGTTGTGAAGATAATTTTTTAAAACTGACTTTATTTAATACCCTTAATGATTGGTCAAACGGGGTGAAAAAAATTTTTCGCTTCCAAAGAAACACAGCCTAAGCGTGGCTAGTACTGACAGCATTGCTATCATCAACCAAAGTTGCTCGAGAAAATTAAGCTCTTACAGTAGCAGCCAACAGGCGGCATGCTGAAGCACGAGCGAGCTGTTGAAGTACAGCTATGGATGGCCAAAACTCGAACTGGACATTAGCTCCACGTTCACAGAATTGTCACTGAATAATTAAGGGGAATCAGGAGCAGGTTCACATTAGCTCGTACAGTACAGTAGCTTCAGGCAGCAGCTCTATTTGACTATGATCTCCAATCAGGAGCTCCGGCGAGACAGCGGCCGGCGTCTGGGGTGGTGGTCGGCACTCGGCAAGCAAACGAGATAAGACAGAGCCCATGTTGCCAGAACTGAAAACAAGCAGTTCAGAGACATGGCAATGGGGTCACTGGTCAGGGGCTCATGACGGCAACACACAGGCACAAGAACGCCGCCGGAATCGGATCGATCGCACCACACGGTGCTCCTGCTCTTCTTCGGGAACACGACGCAGCGGCCTCGCAGACTGGGACGGCATGCGCCATCTGCGGCGGCTAGCGAGAGCTTGCCGCGACGCGAGGGGGCTGCCGAACCCCGCCTGAAACAGCGGTCGGGAAGGGCATTCTCCGCGCCGATTCCGTTCACCGGGGCCGCCGGCGCGAGACCAGACCTTCAGGAGACCTCCGGTTCGCGGAAGCTGAGGCGGGCGGGCGAGAGACGGCCGGAACGCGGCGGTTGCCCGGCGAGGCAGCGACCTCAGGGGTGGTCGGTAAATGAAATACCGTCCACCCTTGGGGCCCTGTGAGCCGCAGGATGGGAGCTGTACGGTTGAGATTGGCCTGGAGATTACTAAGGAGGCGCCCCTGTTCTTCTTCCTCGCTCCACTCTGGCCCCAATCCCGCGAGCACCCGCGTTCCTCGACGGCGCGCTGAGCGATGCCTCTCGCGAGCCGCGAGCACCGGCGGCGGAACAGAATCTGCAATCCTAGTCCTCGAGAGGCAGCGGGCTCGCCGGCCGTCGGAACCGCCCCCAAGACAATAGTGTCAACGGATCAGGCTTGCCAACGGCTAGACCAGTCCGAGTCTTCAGCACCTCCAACCTCCTGCGCACGACGCGCTCTCGCCGCGCCCATAGACCGCGCGCACTCGCCGCACTCGCTGCATGCGCACTCGGTCGCCGCGCGCTTACGCTGCCGCTAATCGCGCTCGCCCGCACACGCTTGTACTGCACGCATGTATAGCTGCGGCCAATGGCTTCTGTTGTAACTATATATGTAACACTTATGAATGAATACTGAGTTGAGTTGGCCTGTTCCATTCTACATGGTATCAGACGCTTAGGCCCTTCTTCCTCCCTTAACCATTGCTTCCGCATCTGCTATAATGCCGTCCTCTTCCAACCACTCTGATTCCTCCTCGGATGATGGCTACTCCGTCGTCCCCGCCGCCGCATCCCAAATTCAGGGCATCTCCATTCGCCATCACGTTCCTGTCATCCTCGACATGGACGAAGGCAACTTCGGTCAGTGGCGTCTCTTCTTCGACTCGACTCTCGAAAAGTTCGGCCTTCAAGGTCACGTTCACTCCGTCACTCCTGACGACGCACGCGACGGCGAGTGGCGCATGGTGGACGCCTGCGTTGTCAATTGGATCCTCGCCACCGTCTCCAAAGGGATCTTTGACATCATCCGTCGTGATCGCCATGACGCGCTCACGCTCTGGAACGCTGTTCTCAGCATCTTCCAGGACAATGAACTACAACGTGCAGTTTACCTGGAGGCGAGCTGCGCACGCTCAAGCAGGGAGACATGACCATCAACACCTACTGCACCAAGCTCAAGAAACTCACCGATCAGCTGCGCGACATCGGCCACCCCGTCTCCGAGCCGAGCCAAGTACTCAACCTTCTCCGCGGCCTCAACCCGAAGTACCGCTACGTCAAGCCTGTGATCACGTCCAAGTCTCCGCCGCACAACTTCATGAGTGCGCGGTCCTTCCTCATCCTCGAAGAACTCGGCGCTGATCACGACGCCACCGCCGAGGCCAGCCACGCGCTCACCGCGTCCCACGGCGATCGCTCCGGCAGCAACTCCAACAACCACGTCAAGTCCACCAACGACGGCTCCTCCGGATCTACCTCGACGCGCAACAACACTCGCCACAACAACATCCGCACCAACAACCGATCTGATCGGCGGCGCGGTTGCGGCGGTGGCAGTGGTTCCGCGCGCCAGGACAACTCCTACAGCCAGAACGCGCCCTGGACCGCCGGCTACAACCCCTGGCAAGGTATGGTGCAGGCATGGCCCATGCCGTTCCGTGCTCCAGGTGCTGGTGTCTTGGGTTCCCGACCGCCGTTCCAGTCTCAGCAAGCCATGGCGGCCATGCATCTGCCACAACAGTCTCCGGGCGGCTACAGTGACAGCTTCAACACCAGTGCTCTCCACGCCGCCCTTCAGTCCGCCGGCGCACCACATCCATCTTCCTCTACGTCGGACTGGTATTTCGATACTGGAGCGACGTCGCACATGTCTTCTTCTTCTGGTAATGTTCCTCCTTCCACTCTCCGACCTTCTTCATCCTTGATAACAGTAGGCAATGGTGCTCATCTTCCGGTCACACATCAAGCACATTCTTACATTCCTACTGCCACAACTCCCCTTCAGCTCAATAACGTTCTTATTTCACCTTCCTTGATTAAGAATTTAATCTCTGTTCGCCGCTTAACTCGTGATAACAATGTTTCCATAGAGTTTGATCCTTCTGGTTTCTCTATAAAGGACCTTCCAACCAGGGCGGAGATGCTCCGATGTGAGAGCAGCGGCGACCTCTATCCACTTCGTCTCCCACAACATCAGGCGCTCACTGCATCCTCGCCATCGTCCCTCTGGCATCAGCGATTGGGCCACCCCGGCAATCCAGTGACTGCCCAAATTCTTCAGCATTTTCCTTTCCACTGTAATAAAACTGCTGCTCCTTCCTGCACCTCATGCCGATTGGGCAAGCACACTCGTCTTCCTTTTACAGATTCTGCATCTAGAACTTATTTTCCTTTTCAACTTGTTCATTCCGATGTATGGACCTCACCCGTTTACAGCTACTCGGGCTATAAATATTATGTGGTTTTTCTTGATGATTATACTCACTACCTTTGGACTATCCCTCTTCGAAATAAATCTGATGTTTTTCCCACAGTTCAAGCGTTCATCGCATACGTTCACACTCAATTTCGCCTTCCTATTCTCGCTTTCCAGACCGATAATGGGCGCGAATATGACAGCAACGCCATGCGCCTTCTCCTCTCTTCCCTCGGCACCCAACTTCGGCTTTCTTGTCCGTATACGTCCCAGCAAAATGGGAAAGCTGAACGTGTTCTCCGCACCCTTAACGACTGTTTACGTACAATGCTTATTCACAGTGCAGCTCCATTGGCGTTCTGGGCCGAGGCTCTCGCCACGGCCACCTATCTGATCAATCGGCGCCCGTGCCGTGCAACCGGCAACAAGACGCCATACACGCTCCTCTTCGGCGTACCGCCATCCTACACCGAGCTGCGTGTTTTTGGGTGCAGGTGCTTCCCCAACTTGATCGCCACGGCCGACCACAAGCTTACCGCCCGGTCTACACCGTGTGTCTTCATCGGCTATCCGGCGGACCACCGCGGCTATCGATGCTACAACGTCGCCACTGGCCGCGTGATCACATCACGGCACGTGGTCTTTGACGAGACGATCTTCCCATTTCGTGATGCAGCGCCCCCAGCCACCACTTCTCCGTCGTACGAGCCACATGTTCCACCGTACACAGCTCCTGGCATGGCTCACACCACGGTCTCACCTCCGCCTTCGCCGCCTCGTCTGGCCGCTACACTGGCGCCGCACCCTACGCGTGCACGCACCGCACGCGGGGGTCGTCAGTTGGCTGAAGCCGGGCCGAGTTCACCAACAACTGCAACATCAACGAGCACCACCATTAGCTCGCCTTCTACGTCCACTACCCCGTCAGCACCGAGAGCGTCCTCTCCTGCTTCGACTCCTTCCGCACCCGCACCATCGCGCTCCGTCGCCGCCCCAACCGGGCCTCTGAACGACGTCACGGCTCCTGGGCACTCGATGATCACCAGAGCGCGCGCTGGCATCTCCAAGCCCAATCCCAAGTACGCAATGGCGGTCTCGCAGGCGCTCATCTCACCCGTCCCAAAGAGCGTTCGCACTGCGATCAAGGACCCACATTGGTACGCTGCCATGAAACTGGAATTCGATGCTCTCCAGGCGAATCACACATGGAAATTAGTTCCCCGGCCGCCGGGCGCCCGCATCATCACTGGCAAATGGGTTTTCAAGCACAAGATGAATCCTGACGGCACCCTTGAGCGCTACAAGGCTCGGTGGGTTGTCCGAGGGTTCAATCAACGACCCGGCATCGATTTCGGAGAGACCTTCTCGCCGGTGATCAAACCAGCGACAATTCGCACCGTGCTGACACTGGTGGCCACACATGGCTGGCCTGCTCACCAACTTGATGTTTCCAACGCTTTTTTACATGGCAATCTACAGGAACAGGTGTACAGCCAACAGCCCACAGGCTTCGTCGATCCTCATCATCCAGACGCCGTCTGTCTGCTGTCCCGGTCGCTGTACGGCCTTCGGCAGGCACCCCGGGCATGGTTCGAGCGCTTCGTTGCTCATGTGACGTCGCTCGGATTCACCCAGTCCAAGGCGGATTCCTCACTCTTCGTTCTTCGCCGCAACGGAGCCACTGCCTACCTCCTTCTCTACGTGGATGACATGATCCTCTCCGCGTCTTCATCAAGCCTACTTCAGCACGTCATCGCACGTCTTCACGATGCGTTCGCCGTCAAGGACATGGGTCCGGTGCGCCACTTCCTCGGCATCAGCGTGCGACGGAACCACTCCGGCTTCTTTCTTTCACAGGCTCAGTACGCCGACGAGCTGCTTGAACGTGCTGGCATGTCGAACTGCAACACCGCCCCCACCCCGGCTGACACCAAGCCAAAAGCATCCACACATGAAGGCAACCTCCTCGACGACGCAACGACATACAGGAGCATCGCCGGCGCCTTGCATTACTTAACCATCACACGCCCTGACATCGCATACGCGGTTCAACAGGTCTGTCTTCACATGCACGCTCCTCGTGACGTGCACCAGACCATGTTGAAACGTATTCTCAGGTACATCAAAGGAACCGCAAGCCTCGGCATTCAGCTCCGCAAGGCACCGACACCGGCCATCACCGCGTACTCGGACGCGGATTGGGCAGGCTGCCCCGACACACGACGGTCGACATCCGGCTTCTGCGTCTTCTTTGGAGACTCCCTCATCTCGTGGTCTTCCAAACGACAGACCACAGTCTCCCGATCAAGCGCGGAGGCCGAGTATCGCGCCATCGCCAATGCCGTCTCCGAATGTTCCTGGCTTCGCCATCTTCTCGGAGAGCTCCTATGCACGGTACCAGCAGCCACGGTGGCGTTCTGCGACAATATCTCCTCGGTGTACATGTCAAGGAACCCTGTTCATCATCGGCGTACCAAACACATTGAGCTTGACATTCATTTCGTTCGAGAAAAGGTCGCTCTTGGCGAGCTCCGCGTGACTCATGTCCCCAGTGCACGCCAGATCGCAGACGTGTTCACCAAGGGTCTCCCGTCGGCGCTGTTCTTCGACTTCCGGGACAGTCTCTCCGTGCAAGCTCCAGACGTCGAGACTGAGGGGGGGGTGTCAACGGATCAGGCTTGCCAACGGCTAGACCAGTCCGAGTCTTCAGCACCTCCAACCTCCTGCGCACGACGCGCTCTCGCCGCGCCCATAGACCGCGCGCACTCGCCGCACTCGCTGCATGCGCACTCGGTCGCCGCGCGCTTACGCTGCCGCTAATCGTGCTCGCCCGCACACGCTTGTACTGCACGCATGTATAGCTGCGGCCAATGGCCTTCTGTTGTAACTATATATGTAACACTTGTGAATGAATACTGAGTTGAGTTGGCCTGTTCCATTCTACAAATAGAGCTCCACGCAACGCACGGCGTGGGGGCGCACGAGAGCATGAACCAGACATGGGTCAGTGCCGCGCGTGGCGTTGGTAGGAGATGCCGCAGGTGTTCGACGGAATGTGTGACCTCACCGCTCAGTCGTCAGGGGATTCAGGGGTGTGTGTGTCTGCACGTTGCTGCAGAGCAATATTTGATGGGATCAAAGTCTCAGTAATCGAAATGTATACTTCAGATCGCTGCTGACGAGCCTGAGAGTCGTTCAATTCCATACGTAAACCACCATGGTTTGCGGATTGTGAACACGCTGCAACATAGATAGCCATTTTTGCAAGCTTGGCAAGTACTGACAGCAGCACATCATCATAAACCTGAAGTTGCTCAGCAAAAGCTTATACAGTAGCAGCCAACAGCAAGGCAGAACATGCTGAAGGATGGACAGGCCATCGAAGTACAATTGTGTCTGTGTGTGGCCAAAACACGAGCAGGCCATTAGCGTCAGATTCACAGAGTTGTCACTGTACAGTTAAGCGGAGAAGATGACGGCATTGCATTGCATCTAGCACCCAGAACGGAAATCAAAACAATAGATGGCTGTGCAGCCGAGATGAATGGCATTCCCTCCGAGTCCGACTCTTCAATGGCAAAATCCTCCGTCCATTACCAGAACCAGCAGGCAGCAGCTCTGTCTGACAATGATCCCAAGCAGGAGGCCAGCAAGCCGGCCCCTATAAGAACTGTCAACAGTCATCAAACAGATACCTCACCAGCATACTGCAGAAGGAGTCGCAATAAAAACTACTATTGTGGTTCAGCTCCAAACTGAAACATCAGCAACAGCATATGAGCAGAACAAGGGACAGTTAGGATACACCACAAAAGAAGAAAAGTGGTCTCAGCTCAAAGGGCGTCATCACCTCACTTATTTGCTGCAGGTTAGTGACATTCAGCTGTATCTTTTATGCTTGATTATGAAATCCGGAGCACGTTAGTATCGATTAATCAAAACAAAAGCAGAGACAATTATTACTCTCCAAAATCAACAACGCGCAGGAACTAAAAGGGAAGAGAGGAAAAAACGGCCTAGCGGAAAGAACAGCCTTTTTTTTCTTTATAATAATGCGGCTGCTTTTTCTCATCTCAGCAAAATATTTTCGTTTCAGAAACAAAAATGTGTTCCTCGTGGATCTGAGACATTTCATATTGTGATCACCAAGCACTAAAAATAAGGAGGCTTTACACTAGGGGGAAAACGACATAATTAATATTGGTGATATATCTCCACGTATCTCTAACAAGCAGCCTACAGCAGGAGCAATGAAAGCCATGGTCCTGATTTCTGAATATTTTGCAAGCAAGGCTGGACTGAAGGCAACTGCTTTCAGAATTGCAATGCCACACGCACGGTGTCGCCTCAAGCTTGTCCTTTCCAGTGTCAACCAGGTGGCTAAAAATCATGGAGAGACATGCGAGTTTAACTAGTCCATAATCACACACTTTAAGCGCTTGATCACAAACCACCAAAAGGAGCCAACCAACGGCAAAACGGCAAATCACAAGTTCCAACATACCAAAGCCGTATCAACAAACTTCCAAAAAGAATCCATTATTGTTTGTTCCTCACTTCCCCCACTTCCTCCCAATGAACAAAACAACTTCAGCAATTCTCAGATTGGGACGGCGTTCATCAGATCGATGGACATGCAGGGATGCAATGCAATCCAGGGTCAGATTTGCCACAAGCGGCAAGCCCACAAGATTAGAGCAATCTCGAGCTTCCGGTTCCTGCAATGGTAAGAATTAACAACCTGATGATCTGGGTCTGGACAGATTCGCCACGAGATTAGAGCAATCTCAGGAGCTTCCGGTTCCTGCAATGGTAAGAATTAACAACCTGATGATCTGGGTCTGGTCAGATTCGCCACAAGATTAGAGCAATCTCAGGAGCTTCTGGTTCCTGCAATGGTAAGAACAACCTGATGAACTGAATCATCAGACCCAGATCCACAAGTAATAAACATGGAATGCAGATTGCTGCATAGCATCATCCTTTCCATCGCCATCACTATGTAAGCAGCATGGCCATCAGTATGTAAGCAGCATGACCTTAGCAGAGAGCAAGAACAATGGCAATGGCAACAGCAAGGCATCATCTGGAACATCCAAATACCATATATATTACGATTACATTGCTAAATGCCCTGATAGATTTATACATACATAACTACCCGCCATCATCATCGCCACTGCCACAGCCGGCTGCCGGCGGGAGACCTCGACGGCCGACCCAAAATGGGCATTCTTCCCCCATCATCCGCCGGACGCCCGCCGCAATCAAGACCGACTTTTTCTTCGCCACGACTATGAACCATCACGGACGCCGCACCGGCCGGGACAGGTACACCCGGCATTGGATCAGCGTCCGGCCAACTCTGAACCCCGGAAGCACGGTGAACCCGACCACGCGGTCATCGGCGGCGGCAGCGGCGTCGTCGGCGCGCCCGTCGCTGACGCTCTCCATGTACACCTCCGAGAACCGAGCCCCCGTGCGCACCTGGAAGATGGACGCGCCGTCCTCCTGTGCGCCGCCGTCGAACGCGAAGAAGAGGCAGTGCAGCAGCCACACGCGGCGGGCCATCTCGGCGAAGTCCGCGAACCACGAGCTCTCCGGGAAGCCGGGCCCGGCGCTGACGATGCCGCGCTGCTCGAGTCGGCCGAAGAAGGCCGTCTCCATCCGCGCGTGCACCAGCGACAGGTACTTGGCGCGCAGGAACTTGCCGAAGCCGCCCCACCGCAGGTTCCTCACGTCCAGGAAGGCGCTCGCCGGCTCCGCCTTCAGCTCCGTGAACTCCTCGAAGAAGCGCCGGCGGTCGTAGAACTCCCGCTCGTCGAGGAAGCTGAAGTTGAAGTCGCGGCGGTGGAAATTGGCGAACATCTTCATGGCGACGTAGGATTCGAAGACGAACTTGGTGTCGCCGGCGCGGCGGAGCGGGACACCCGGGTGGACGGCAGCGGCCGCCGCCGCGAGATCCCACCCGGCGGACTGCATCGAGTTGAGCATCGACTTGGCGAAGGACCGGATCGACTTGACGGTGTGGCGGAGCGCGGTGAGAAAGTGCGTCGGGTTGAGGCCGGAGAGGTGGAGGTCGTCGAGCGACGCGAGGGTCCTGCCGGGGTGGAGGCGCGCCTCCAGGGCGCGCTCGGCGCGGAGCTCGGCGGTGAGGGAGCTCCTGATGCGGTCGGCCTCGGCGTCCTTGGCGCGGAGGTCCGACTCCAGCTTGCGCGCCGTGATCTGGTACGTCTTGAGGAGGTGGCGCTGCTCCTCGGCGTGCGCGGCGATGGCGGTGTGGCCCGCCGCCGCCGCGCCCCGGGCCGCGGCGGCGGGGTCCCTGAGGTACCTGCGCTTGGTGTCGGACAGCCTGGTGAGCTCGGCGACGACGGCGGCGTCCGCCGACTGGATCGCCTCCGCGTCGTAGGGGAACTGCGCGAGCTGGAGCTGCGCGTACGCCGCCTTCACCGCGGAGACCCCCGCGAACAGGGTCGCGAGGAGGGCATCCGCGGCGGCCTCCGGCGTCACCTCCCCCGGCGACGGGCGGCCCCCTCCCGCCGCCGCCGCCGCCGCCGCGGCCTTCTTCTCGGTGGCGTTGCGGAAGAAGGCGTCGAAGGAGTAGGCCGCGGCGAGGTTACCCGACAGCTTGAGCTTGCTGAGGTTCGGGACGACGGGGGCCGGCTCCGTCCGCTCCTCCTCGTAGTCGCATCCAGGCACGGACGCCGGCGCCTCGGGCGCGGCGTGCGCGGCCGCGGCGTCGGCGCGCTTCCGGCGCAGGAGCTTGGTGAAGGTCCGGGCCAGGTTGGCCGCCTTCTGCTGGTGGTGGTGGTGGTGCGGAGCCGCGACTTGCGCCTCCATTGGAGCCGGGTTGCGCTCTCACCGGCGGCTCCTCTCCGTCTCCCTCTCCTCTTGTGGCTCTGGCTCTGTGGGTTGGGGGAAACACGGGGCGGGGATTAATTTTTCCAGGAATATTTGGGGGTTAATGTAAAGTAAAAGGAAGGGTCTGCAGGGCTGCGCCTACGCGTATACACTGTGTGTGCGCGTGGTTCGCCTACCGATGGATGGATGGATGCAGACGGTGGTGAATTCAATTCGTGGAAACCAGGAGGGGCAAATGAGAAAACTTTCTTCCGTTTCTGAAAGCACCGGCACCACTCGAGAATTGAAACGGTTCTCTAGAGATATCTGGCAATTTCCCTAGGATTTTCCTGCTTTTTTTTAGATATAGTAGGATTTTCCTGCCTTGCTGTCAATGAGACCATAGCTATAGCTATAGCTATTGTTTTACTGCACATTAAAACCTCATCGATTACGTCCTCGAAGGTAATTTTTTACGTGGGATACAGCTATCTCAAAAGTTTATTCTATAAACTTAAAAAAGTTTAGATTTTTACACGAGCATTCGACCAACATAATATAAAGGTTATTTTATCTATAATTTATAATTTATAGATATAGTTTAGTTGTACGTATACATGTACTATAATGAACCGAACCAGAAGAAATAAGGTAACGCTTATATATATATCTATCAATCGTGTAACGCCTCCCATTATCTTATCAAATAGATGTTCGATGTACTTTATTGTAACGTATATATACATTGTAACAGACCAGACGTTTAATATTATCTGTAGCGTAACAGTTCATCACTCGTCTTATCCAATAGGGTTTGAAACTAGCACGAGCGCAACATATGAGCTAGGAAGAAGCAAGCATGCAAGACAAAAGAATCGATTCGACGGTTACCAACGCTTATATCTCCCCTCTATAGCGCAATGGCTCTCACCTAATAGAGCTTGAACCTAGCACGATAGCTGCTATTCGATAAATACAACGTGCGAGTCAGTAGCGGAGCTAGGATTAAAATTCGCATATGGCGAACTCATGGTCGAAACCTTACTAGTCCTACTCTCTATCCGCCGTCGTCGGATGTTTAAAGAGGATTTCATCACCTGCAGGTATGGCGGCCGCCAGTCCTCGCCAGACTGATGGCTCCGCCACCGGTGCGAGTCAGTAAGGAATGGAGGTTTCAAGGCAAGAGGGTCAAATCCAACGGCTACCATCTTGACACCCAAATAAGTATGGTAACGGATGTCTCTTGCTATCTACGAAATATAGCGCAAAGGATAACCTGCATCATTTAATAAGATTTAGAATAGAAACGTCTCAAACACCTCTCGTCACCTCGCCACGAATACGATTTGAATTTCGCACGTCATCCACTACTCGATAAATGCAATGTTTGAGTTAGGAAAGAGCAAAGACGCCGCAGCGGGAGATTGACAATTCAAAGAAAAAAAAATTAGAAGGTCAGTTCGACTGCTACGATCAACTCTTGCGTTGTTCTACAAAATAATATCTATTTAGATAGAATATGCACTTTATTTATCCTTTTAAAACTAGAAAATATATTTTAACAAAAAAACTAAGGAAACAAAGGGACTATAACAGAAATGGAAGAAAACAACGGCGAGTTAAAAGCCGTCCGAAACGGACAAAATCTGGTAAGCTCTAACTTTGACGCACTCGGGTGGTTTTGAATCCAGGCCTCGTGTGCCGAACCAGGCCACAACAAAAGAGCGCGCGCGCGTGCCCGCTGCCGTGGCGCACCGCAATAAAAACGTACGCAGCACCATTCAGAAAAAGAAACACATCGGCGTCAGGTCGCCGTTCCACCACGCGCACGGCACACCACACCTCTCTCTCCCCTCGCCGCCGGCCATGTCGCCGTCGGTGACGCGCTCCGGGGCAAGCAGCTAGGCCACGGCGGCGCCACCGCGCAAATCAGGTCGATCGGAAAACCGCAGGCTTTACGTGAGTAATAGAGCACCAGGTGTGCGAGCACACGTGCCGGTTTCGTCAGTGGTAGTATGGTGGGTTTCGTCATCAGGACACGACGCGCTCGATCAGCGACACCGTACCGGGCAACCAAACCAACCCTGGCGCTACTGCTCCACATGCAGCAAAGCAACGACGACGACGACGACGACGACACCGGCCGGCGGTTTTCAGGGCTCACACGTGGGGCCCCACCCCTAATCAAGGAGGGAGCTTTCTGTTGACAGCAACAGTTGGGGCTTGGAGCCTTGTTGCTATGCTCCTAAACACATCAACATCATCCGTGAGATTAGAAGAAGGTTACAGTACAGTAGTACTGGTTTTGGTTAGGTCTGCTGGTCTGCACCAAGCCAAGAGGTGTGCTAATAAAAAAAATGGTTGCTTTTGTTGTACTACTACTAGGGTGGGTCGTAACAGTTCCATGTTTGGGAAACCATTTTCGGTGGCTATTTAAAAATTGCATGACGATGAATGGCTAGTTGAAATAGAAATACGGAGTAGAAGAAAAGGACGAGATGGTGAGCGATGAACAGGGTCGAGAGCTCGAGGCAGAGCAACCTCAGAGGACCCCGAGAGTCGGTGCCCCTCGATCGACCTGCCACGGGGTCCTGTCCTCTGCATCCGGTTTAGTTTATTCGCTTCAATGTTTCATCTACTTCATCATAAACTAATGTGGTGAGTATCTGACAACGTCCTGCTCTGATCGTGTTAAGCCCGGCACCCGAGGATAACTCAACTGCGCTCATGGGTAATTTCCCTGGATGATCAGCAGAGGTTTTGATAGTGCCGCCATTCTCATACCCTCGCAATACGTACAGTATGGATTTAAGAAGGTTTATACATTTCCAAACGAAGGCTCGGTTCTTTTGCAAGAGAAAGGAGTAGTAGGTTGGCATGTGCGCGTCAAATAAAAAAATAAAAGATAAAATGGGCACGTTGTGATGGCAACCACAGCCAACTCCACGAGGAAAGGAGGATTTAACAGCACACTGCCGGGTTCGGTTGTGCTGTAGCACTAATTCCCTCGCTTTACATTTGCAATGATTCCCAGCACTTCTTTAGCGGTAGTAGAGTACAAGTTACCAGTAACACCCTTGTTTTGTTTTTTTTTCATTTACGGTGACACCCTTCTTTTGTCGACAGGGAAGTAGGAGCAGTGGCACCAGTGCGTGCGTAGTAGGTGACGGTGTCACGTGCCCTGCTGAGCCCCTGGCCGAGCATATTTAGGCACAAGTGAATTTAGGACCCCGGGTGTCTTTCGATACTTGGTTCGGTGAAAGTCTCACTCCGGAAAAGGAAAAGCCTGATAAATGGGCCACGGCAGGAGTGCACATTCCCCCTTGCAGAAATGGGAAATTGAGAAGAACAAATACCAATTGCTTGCAAGGGGAGAAACATAAGTGAAAGTATAGTAGGGGCCTAAGTGAAAGTTGTGCGGATGAAGGGGAAGGAAGGAGGTAGTGTAAAGAAATCCGGAATGGTACAAAAAAGATGCCCCTAGACTAATGGGCTACTACCCGGGGCTAAATGACACTGGTATTCCCCAGAAGACAGGCAGCGGTCACGTGCGACCGAGCTTCTCTTCTTCATCCGAACCACCGCACAAGAACACAAGAAGAGGCGAGGCCACAGTAAAGTCTAGTTTTATCCCAATATGTTAAGGTGAGGCCATCAGGCGGTGAAATGGGAAGGAAAAGGCCAGGTTAATCCTCTGCACTGCTGCAGGAATGTCGCTGCGCCTGCTCTCTCTCTCTCTCTGTTTTTTATTTTCTGAGAGCAAGAGACTTACTACGAGTAGTTACTAGTAGTGGTAGTAATTAAATTAAATAATTAATTACCGTAGCATGAGGAGGACGGAGGAGACGCCCTGATGAGAAAATGAGATGGTGGTGACGGTATGAGTATGACAGGGGAGGTAAGGGAATGGAATGATGCGCGCCAAGCCAACCAACTAGTAGGACTGGAGATACGATGCGGTTAGACCGGGGGGGCCCAGTGATCAGCGGCTGGGGTCGCCGCGGAGGGATTCGAGCCGGGCCAATCACACGCCGCTAACACCGTGTCTTGTTCGTGATGAACGGTAAGCGTGGCAGTTCTTTTTGCCTTTTAATTACTGTACTGTACTGTATAGTGTACGTACGGTTCGTGGCCCGTGTGGGCAGCATGGTATACTGCCCGTATGGAGTGGAGTGGAGTGGTACCAGGTGCACAGGTCCAGGACGGAGGGGCGCGTGGTTACTGCTCCGTACAGTGCAGCGCGTGCAATGCAATGCAAGGACCCTAACCACCCAACCAGAGTTTCAAAGAAAAATACGATCCCAGGCCAGCCGGGTAGTGCGCAGTTGGGACCTGAGATCCAACGAAGAAAAAAATGACGGAAACCAAAAAAAAAAAGTTTACCGACGAGCCTCCCCCACCGGCTCCGTCTCTCTCTGTTGGTGCGTGCGCCTTTCGGAGAAATGGCTGACCTCACGCACGCGCGCCACGAGATTTTGAAAGCAAATGTCGCCAAAGGAAAAGCCCAAATTGTGCTCTTCTTCTCCTGGCCAGTCGGTGGTCACCCCAACCCGCTTCCTTTCTTTTCTTTTTATTTCTTCTTCTCCAGGAGGACTAGTAGTACAGCAGAGGCGTGCGTACGCTGTCAATAATACGGTTACCACGTCAGCAGCGACGGAATCACTACGAAACACTAGACTAGATATAGCCCTAAAAAACATTAGACTAGATGTACAGTATAGCGAGAGGTGTGGATTCGGTATTATACGCGGGATTCAGACGGCACGAAAATAAATTGATAGTCCACCAACACGATCGGAAAAGGAACAGAAAAACAACGAATTGTGTAATTGAAAGCCAAGAACGAAGAGACGAAAGCACTCACCAGCTGAGCGCAAAGGCAATGTTTATAGACCAAGTAGTGAATTCTACTGATGCGGGCTTTAGTTATTTTTAGACTATTACAATGGTGCCTGGACACCCACGACTTCACCCCTGTATATGAGTCTATAATGGCCATTTTTTTTCTTCCATTGCGGCTGCCCCAGTGGATCGGACAAAGCGACACGCGGTCGACGACGAAGCAACCTGTAGCAACTCGATTGATTCAGCTTCACACTCCACTTGGCCTTGAGAGCTGACTGAAGCCGATCGATTCAGCTCGTCCCAAGGAAAGGAAGCAGAGGAAGCATTCCTTTCCTTCACCGGCCGGCAGCTTGGCCGTCAGGTCAAACCTAGCTAGGGAGAGGTCGGCACCGGCTCCCCCGGGCTCCTCTCGTCAGGCGGTGGTGGTGGGCGCCACACGCCCGACGCCGGCCAAGGGCACGACGGGAGGTAGCCGTCGGCTGTTGGTGAGCCCTGCACGTTTTCTTCGGGCATATACATGCGTCGTACCTTACGTGTCTATTTGCGTCTGATGCAAGGATCAGATGATACATACTGTACGGAGTACTCCTTGGAGCAGTACTGTACGCAGGGGCGAAGCTAGAGCAGATTAGAGGGGTGCATTTCTCTTATAAATATAAAAATTTAATCTGTAAATATGGTGAAAATTTATTTTTACTAGTGGATTTTTAAATTTTTGTGGGTGCATGGACACCCACGAGCCACTACATGGCTTCGCGCCTGACTGTACGTATAGTAGTAGGATAGGATGCACGAATAAGTGACCCTATCGAGTTGGACCAAACTTTGTTGACTTGAGTACTAAGTAAGTATACAGATATATACGCCTCAATTCGCTTCCTCATATCTTTTGCTGTCTTTTCGTTTTTCTTAAACTTTTTTGTTTAGACCAGTGTTTTGTAAGCATTTGCGGCTGGCTGCTTTCCTGGACTCGTCTTTATGAATTAGATCCAGCCGTGACGATCTGATTTCCCATGCACACCGACGTGGGATAAAAGGAGCGTTACTCCAGTGTCCAGGAGCAGTAGTACATTTGTTTCTCCATCTCACGGCCTCACCAGTCACCAGACCATGACCGCCCTGTCGGGTAGTGGCGCGCACGGCAAAGCCACGCGGTAACGGCCGGCGTGGCAGGTGGTGAATCGGAGTCACCGACGCAAACAAATTCACCGCGCACCAGCCACCCACCTGCACGGCTGCACCTGATACTGTGAAAAGTAGAAAGTAGTACTTAAATATAAATGCAACACAAGACAAAGTAAAATCTATGTGTATTCCATTGATCTATTTATATATATAGAGACAGGATGGGTGATCCTGGTAGACGGCAGTTGCCGGTGTTGAGGAACTGCCCGACGGCAGCTGCCAACTGTCGGTGTTGATCACCAAAACGGTTCACAACACTCCTTGATCAACTCCATTGACCCCACCAGCATACGGGTCCAACTGCATCAGTGGTACCTACCTAATGTTATCTATTATATAAATACAATAGTGTTAAAAGGACGCACCACGTTCGTCGAGAGGACCGACAAATTTTCATGTTAATCCAAAAAAGAGAAGAATATATGCCGTCGGATTTTACGAAGATCTAACTATCCATATTATTTCATTAACCCAAATAAAAAGGAAAAACATAAGTTATTGGATTTTATGAAGATCTAAAAGTCCATATTATTCTGATAATCTAAAAAAAAGAAAAATATATGATGTTAGATTTCATGAATATCTAACGATCCACGTCAACCCAATGAGTCTAGACCGAATATGATTAATAAATAGACAAAGAAAAATAAATAACACGAGAACTCGGTGTCCAAATTAGACTCGGTTACTATGTAGATAATTTTTTTTACCTTGGGATAAATATAACTCCAAACAACTCATGTGAATAGTCAAACGAAATGTATTCGACGAGCTCTACGAGTTCGTCATTGTCCAATTAACCAACATATCAAAAGGTCAAATTTTACATCGTACCGAGTGTTTTTCTCAACCTTTAATTCTACCATTTTTGTATCTATCATCTTAGTGGCGTTGTCAAAATTTATATAAAATAAGCCACCATATTCATCAAGAGGTTTAGAAATTACTTAACAAAAAAATACATATAGCGTTGTTGGATTTTATGATGATCTAACGATCTACATTATTAAAGATTCTATATCTAAAACCAACAACCAAATCACATAACCATAACATAAGAGTGTGTGTTTACACAAGAGTTGGGTTTCTAATTATGCACCCTTTCCTCTTATAAAAACAAAAAATAAATAGCATAGCATCAACATAGGTGTGCCATCAAATAATCTAATTTACAGCGGCATCACGTTACCAAAGAAAAGTGCAAAAACTAATAATTATTTCTGCTGTCGAGGCATCGACTCTAACTACTGTTATGTTGTGCACGTTTTGGATTCAAGAAAAAGGGCTAAAAGAATATAGAAATGTAAGAGAGGAGCTTTGTGCCCGCAGTGAAGTGAATAGTTGCTGAAGTTGCTATGTAATAAAGAAAAACATCCCATAATTAACAATTCTTATCCATCGAGGAGCAGTCAATTGCAACAACATTTTTTCTTCTCCAAATTGTAAGGATGTGTTGTATGCTCATCCACAAGTGGGTAGCAATTTCTTTGTGCGTTTCTTTCAGAAAGAAAAAAATAGTGAACGTTGGGGAGGCAGTGAACTAGCTAGGCAGTGGCTGGTGACACCATTAGCGAGAAGAAATGCGGCTGGTGCCACCATTAGCGAAGGGAAATTAATTATGCTAGGGGAGCCACATAGTAAGAACAGAGAAGTTTGGCCATCTCACTCATATCACAAACGATGCCATACACGAGCTCTATCAGGAGACAACTAACCTGAACAATATACCACCGTTGGACAAAAAATAAAGAATAAGAGAAGAAGGAGAGGGATTTACGAAACTGTCGTATATCTGTTAGTTTGGAGCCATGGCACACCAGTAGGAGATACTCCAGTGCATTTTCAAAGTCATAATTTCTTTGTTGATAATCATATATCTAAGTTATAATAGTTAGATGTATTAGAAGAATAAAAAAATAATAGCAGATGAGAAAAGATTATGTAGATTATTGGATCTGCTAATATAAATTTGAAGAGATAAGTCAAATATAACTAAACCAATTTTTCATAATAATTTGGTTTGAGTAGGGTTGGGCTACATTCGTCACCTCTTCTTAACATCGGTCCATAAAAATGTACTAACCATCCAAATCTTCTTCTTAAATGAAAAGAATAATTTGTCAACATAACTAATACTCTCCAACATGAATTCATATTACAAGACAAAATCAAATTCTTTTAATAGGCACAAAAAATGTTTATGCATAAGTATTACTTTTTATTATAATTTTATATTTCTACCAGAAAAAATGGTAATAAAAGTTAGGACTTCTTGGCTTAGACCATTTGTACACAAGAATGATAATGAAAAAAAATATTTTCGAATAATTTATTTTCAAATAAAAAGAGTCTAAATGTTAAGATGATAAAAGGCGAGCCCATGCTGTTTGCGCGGATCACGTTGCTACGTATCCCCGGTAATGTTGTTACGCGTGGTGAACGGTAGCCGTAGGAAGTTTTTTTCTTTCCCCACTCTCCATCGCAGTGGTGAATGCCCAACCTGATTGGATGGTCAGATTCCACCGTATAACAACAAATACTCCGCGACTGACTCACTGACCGACTGGGTTTCCATTCAACTTCCTTGACATTCGCAGGACGGTCGGCTATGGTGACCAGTGCCTGCTACGTACCTTCCATTCCATCAGTTTCCTTGTTAATTTTCTCCATAATACTAATAATAATATAATAAACACTATTTTTCTCGGGCGAATGAAAGAAATACTCGTACTAATGGCCCTTGCCAACGCAGCAGACGACAGCGAGCGATGCCCTGCACTGCGGGGCCGCGTACGTGCTGATTTCCACGCGAGATCCATTTAAGTATCCCACCGTTTTATTATATTAAAAGTAGTTTTAAAGAAGGTTTGGATTAAATATTGGAAATATAAATTATGAATAATATTTAAGTAGTTGAGTTTGGAAATATGAAAATCATATAAATAGAATGGTTTTGAAAAATTACTTTTATAAAAATATACATATACTCCCCCATACTCATATTAGATGACTTTTTGACAAGGTTTGGGTCAAACATTGGGAATATAAATCATGAATAACTTTTAAGCCATTGAGTTTAGAAATGTAAAAAACATATGAATAGATTTGTCTTGAAAATTACTTTCATAAAAGTATACATATATAACTTTCTAATAAATATTTTTTATAGAAAATATGAGTCAAAGTTATGCTTTGGAGATCGTGTTGCTGTCCTAAACGTCATCTAATATGAGTATGGAGGGAGTATAACTTTTCAAGAAATATTTTTATAGAAAAGAGAAATCAAAGTTATGCTCTGGTGACCGTGTCGCTGTCCTAAACGACTTCTAATAATCGGAGGGAGTATAGTAGTATTCTTCTTTTTCTTTAAAATTTATATTTTAAAAAACAAATATATTTTTAAAAAAATTTGGGCCTGGTGTTGATGTCTAGCTGGCTTATTTTGCAATCCGTGTTATCGTTCATAGGTTTGGGACGAGCATGGTGTGTGGTGGTCGTCAATCTCTCCCGTTGCTTGCATTGGCACGCACGGTTTCGTCTTTACATCTTGTTACACCGATTTTTTTATTTTTTAGCCCTTTTCGCGAAAGAAGTTCACAAATACGCCCCTGGTGGAAAGATTTCAAAAAATGGACCCTGGGCTCGGCGCCACGGTGCATGGCGCCGAGCCATCGCGAGCCGAGCCGACGTGGCGTCCGACGTGGCAGGGGGCTCGGCGCCATAGACCATGGCGCCGAGCTTGGCGCCGTGGATCTTGGCGCCGAGCCTTTTACTAGGGCTCGGCACCGAGCTCCTCCCGCGCGTCCGCCAGTCCACCTCGCCCGCTCGTCGTTGCCCGCCGCCGTTCCGCCCGCCGCCGGCCGGCCGCCGCCCGCGCCCGCCTGCCGCCCGTCGCCGCCGGGCTGGGCCGGCTAGGGCCCGGCGCCCTGGCCCCGTTGCCCCCCCCGGCCGCCGGCGCTCATGCCGCCGTGGCCCGGCGCCACTGCCCCCGGGCGCCCCTGCCTCCTGCCGCGTCACCCCTGTCATGTAAAGTAAAAAAATTAGAGAAACAGTTAGTGATGTTAGTAATTTATCTAATAGCTAGAATTATATATAGTAATTTAGTTACTATAGAAGTAGTTAGTGATTTTAGTTTAGTATATGCATAGTGATATTAGTTAGTGATAATATTTACGGTAGTGTTTTAGTTAGCGATATCATTGGTATACTAGGTTAGTATAATCAAGATTAGTGGTAGTATAAAGTAATATATATTAGTATATATTTGTAGTGATAGCTAGTGGTAGTTTTGAAGAATAGACATGACTTACGGGGTAATGAAAGTTTGTTTCGATATTTGCATGTAGTACTAGATGGACAACCTAGTGAACATATATCATGGTGGCAGTGTGGAAAGAGATCGTTATGGATATGTTGAGTTTGTTGACATGCAAAGTGTGCCGGTTCTATTCAATGAAAGGCCATCTTTTAGTGAGTTTGTTGTAAGGGCTCGTGAGGAGATACGTTCCCATGGAGACGTTGATGACATAGAAGTTGACGGTGTTATCAACCTAGGTGCTCCCCCCAACATCTTGAGGCGGACCGTCCGAATTGACAGTGAGAAGCAATGGAACAATTATGTGAGAGTGGCAATGAAGAGCCAGTTGCAATGTTTAGATGTGGTGGTGCGGCCGGTGTTTATTGATCGCACCCCTAACATGTGTGGCCCACTAATGGATCATCTCCCACATGGTGACTCTCCGCTACGGGAACTTGGTAGGCGTTTTGATGAACCTTTGCCGAGTGTCCCCGATGCTCAATCTGCTCCTGATAGTAAGTATCGCATCCACATATGTTGTTGGAGCTCATGCAATACCATTTTATCATGATATCCTTATCTTTGTGCCTTTTGTTGTATAGGGGACATTCATGATAATGTCGGTGTTAACTCATTGCCCTGTTTGTAATATTTATTGTTAAGATGTTAAATTTTCTAACTAATCTGTCTCTCTATTTCAGGATGGCGCTACCCCACCTACTGGATCCGTACTACGACCAGAACCACCGAGGACGACTCACGGTGGAGGGGCAGGTAATGACATACTCTCGCTTCGTCAATCATATTACATTTTTCTAATTGCTACTAACTTTGTTAATCAAAATTTTAATTTTGCGCAGGAACTGCCCCTTCTTCGTCCTCGAACCCATAACGGGTTCGTTGACATGCGGTACGACGACAGGTACACTCCTCTTTTGAGGATGGCTGGCCTGGACGTCGTATCGTACCAGGTTCACCGCGGGTTGCCTGTTTTGAACCCAGCGGCGATCACAGCTCTTGTTGATAGGGAAAATCATAGTCCCACAAATCCGGTCTCTTTTTCGTTTTCAATATATTGGATGATTCATTTCAGTGTATCATTTATGTAGGTGGAGGCCGGAAACTCATACTTTCCACCTTCCTTGTGGTGAGATGACAGTGACACTTGAGGATGTGCAGAAGCTTCTTGGACTCAGTGTCAGAGGGCGTCCGGTTACAGGCCAGTGCAACCCTGAGGGTTGGAGGGATCGTGTGCACGCCTTTCTAGGGAGAGAGCTTCCTACCGCGGCTCCGGGTACACGGACCTCTGGGGTACCTATTTCTTGGCTCCGACAGAACTTTGGCATTTGTCCGGGAGATGCAGACGAGCAGACAGTTACCTACTACTGCAGAGTTTGGATCCTTCACTTGTTTGGGTGTGTTCTCTTTCCAGATGGCACTGGTGACGCCGCGCCAGAAAATTGTGGTTTTGTTAGGTGGGTCGATCCTCCTCCTATTCATCCATATCAGGAGTACATCTACTACTTGCAGAATCGCATCTTCGATCTAGAAATGAACATGAGCAGCGGTAACAAGGATGACAGTTAGAGGATGCAATGTGCACGGACCCAGATTGCAGCTGTGCATGCCACAAGAAAGATGGACCTCCAACGCCACCGTCTCCACCCCCACCACCGTCGCCGCCTGTAATGAGCGGATACTATGGAGAAGATGCAACACAGTTTGCTATGTGGGGACACTACTAGAGTACCATATCGTAGTCATTTCCTACATCCATATTGTTATTAGTGGTTTTAATTACCTAAGGCATGTTAGGTTTATTGGAGGACATGTTTACCCTTGTTTGGTACATGTCCTCACATGCCACTGCATGTGTTCTGCATTTTGATTATCCACTGCACTATTTCGTGAGTTTTTTAATTCGTATTCTTTGAGGCCAAAACGAAAAATGCACCGCTTGACAACCAACCAAAATAAAAAATGCAACATTGTTCTTGGATTAACCGCGCAAGAATAAAATGTGCATTACATGCGAACTAGCATAATAGTCAAATACTCTTAGACATTGTCCATAACTACTTCATTAGACATGCAAATGTAGAGTGCTACTGAGTACAACGCGGCCACTTTCCCTTCCTTAAAGCATCGAGATTTTCCTCTAGTGCTTCTTTCGCACGACGAGCACGCTCAAGCTTCTTCTCTCTCTCCTCCCTTGCCTTTGCAACACACCTCCTTTGCAGCTCCTCTTCCCGCTCTTTTTTCCGCCTCCTGTTTGCGCCTTATCTCCAACCTTTCATTTATCTCTGCATCCCACTGCTTCATTCCATCCCAAAAGTCCTTGTCTTTATTCTTAATCTCAGTGTCGATCCACTGCTCATAATCGCATAGCGGTGGTGGAGTCTGCAAAAAATTATGAGTTAGATTGCTATTACATGAAGTAACGAATCAAAAATCACTATTTTGACCACTAAGTTCTCACCATCATGCCAATGCGGATCTGCTCCGGTGTTGGATCGAATGCAAAGTTTGCACACATCCAGTACTTTTGTCTAAAAGTCTCCTCTTCCTCTGAAACCTCTACCTTACAAGGATCACCACAAAAGCACATCGGCACGGGAACACCGCTAGGTAATGGGTAAGGTTTGAAGGCATTGTGAGGCCTTTGTTGAAAGTTATTCCTCCTACTCAACAAAACATATTTGGACTAAATTGACGACTCTACTAACAAAATCAGAGAATTTACTATTTTGGACGAAGATTACCTTGCTTGACCACCTCTACCTCGCCTAGGCATCCTAGTTTTCAATATCACACGTACACATATTAATCATCCAATAACTCATAACTCATAAGAAGTTTCATATCTAGGGTTACAAAATACACATAATTTAAACCAAATCAATCCGAGAAAAATAGAGGACATGACAGAGGATACCTTGCTCTCGAAGATCTACGGAAAAAATCAAAGTTTCCACGGTCCAATAGATCGATTCCGGACGTTGGTTGGATGGGGGAAATAGGGAAAACCGAGAGCAACAAAGAACAAATGGAGCAGCCAGGACGCGGCTGAGGTTGAAAATGGGGGCTCGGCGCCAAGATCCACGGCGCCAAGCTCGGCGCCATGGTCTATGGCGCCGAGCCCCCTGCCACGTCGGACGCCACGCCGGCTCGGCTCGCGATGGCTCGGCGCATGCACCGTGGCGCCGAGCTGTGTGACCTCGGCGCCGCGTGCTACGGCGCCGAGCCCAGGGTCTACTTTTAGAAATCTTTCCACCAGGGACGTATTTGTGAACTTCTTTCGTGAAAAAGGCTAAAAAAACAAAAAAGTCGGCTCGTTACACGGCCTTGGCAATTGGCAGCGATTGCCTCTTCAAGCGTGCGGCATTATTCCTTTTCCAGGCGTGCACACAGTGGCAGTGGGCACGGGTGTGACTACGGCTCTGATGACGAGCTCGATCATGCAAGAGCACGAGCACAAATAAAAGCATGCATGCAGAGCTTCATTCATCTCTGACGACTGTCGAGTAGCCAACAAGTTGATCAACTGCATGCTTTGGATGCAGCTAGAGCACAGGAGCAGCAGCTCCGGCGCCACTGTGGGCAGAGATTGCAGCAGGCCGGCGTCTTCAAAAGAATCGAAAGGCGCAAGTGCATGCGTGCAGAGACCATCAGCATGCACGCCATTGACGCGGGATAGCTTATTGTTGGATACAGGATCCACTGCCAAGGTGATCATCAACTGATAGCTAATGCTTGCACTTGCACATGTCATGCGGCATGTGAAATGAAATCTCCCATATGCAAATTAAGATCACGCTAGCCATATCTATAGGATGAGTATATATACTCGTAGGTCATCTCTCTAGCTTTTGCAATTTGTTTAACAGGGTGTGTGTGTGTATATATATATATATATATATATATATATATATATATATATATATATATATATATATAGCAAGCTGCTATAGGGCCATATGTACATATAATACAGCCATACAGGACATATTCACCTACCTACCAAGCTTTGGCTTTGTAGCCAATCAAGCCTAAAGCCGTGGCAACATGGAGATAACGAAAAGGAGATCGCCGGAGAGGCCCCACCTCCAGCAGTCCAGCATGATGGGTGGCCTAGCTTTATCGGAGCTTGCATGACATGACAGGGGCAGGACCCAGGTGAAGCAGGCGAGTGCGGCCTGTAAATTTTGAATTTGGTATCTCATTTCATTTGTATTTGTAAAAAATTATCCAAACATTGATTAATTAGGCTTAAAATATTCGCCTCGTAAAGTACAATAAAATTGTACAATTAATTTTTAATTTCATCTGCATTTAGTATTCCATGCATGTGCCAACATTTTGATGTGACGAGAATCTTCTTTTTGCATAGTGGAATTTGTGAGCCAAATTTTGGATCTAAACAAGGGTTCAGAATATGAATATCATCTCAAATTAAGCTGGTCACCACCACCATGGGACCAGATCACCACATCAGGCCAGTGAGCAATGCATCCATGGTACTCTGCCCTTTTGGTGCCTGCCGTGTGGGGCCTAGCCTGCTTACCTTTGAAAGAAACTGCTCTAAAAAAACAAGTACGCCAAAAGAAGTGAGTACACTACCCGGGAATAAAACTGAGAGAGGATCCGGCCATCATTCCTTGCATGTCTTTTTAAGTTTTCCCATGGGGTCACTCACTCATTTCGCTCGCCGTTCATCACGACCTCACCGGTGTGTGGCTAAGCCTAAGCTAGCTTGGCTTTCCGTGCAAGTTTCCCGGAGCCCATGCATGATCGTTTTGGGCCTTGTTTAAGTTCTCAAATTTGGGAGCCAAATGTCTTTTGGGGTGCGTGCGACACTGTAACATTTCATTTGTATGTATGAAAAATTATCTAAAAATTGATTAATTATGCTTAAAATATTCATCTCGCAGAGTACAACAAAACTGTGCAATTAGTTTTTGATTTCATCTATATTTAGTACTCTATGCATGTGCCGATATTTCGATGTGATGGGAATCTTCTTTTTGTATAGTGAAATTTGGGATCTAAACAAGGCCTTGGTTTTGGAATCCAAGAAACAAACCATCCAGGAACATGTAGTAGCTAGGTCGTGGACGTGGCTGTACGTATATATAGATTATAAGCAATGTACGTATGTACGTGGTACAAGAACAAAAGAGATGGCGCGCCTAACGTGTGTCGTGATGATGATAAGCTCTAAGTGCGATCAAGGACTCGTACAGGTTTAATTTGGGCTACCTAGCCTTAGTAATGAGTGTCCAGAATATCATGACACGGGTACGTACGTGGCTCATGAGTCATATGAACTTGCATGATAGAGTATAGAGGACTGTACAGGAGCCCTAGACGTATTTAATTTAGGGTCAGGTCCCCGGCCTCTCCAATAATGTTCATCATCAGTTAAGCAGTCGTCCATCTTGTGTCCGATGTACTGCACACTGATCTGGCTCTTCATCAAATTCCGGATTTAAAACGACATTGCCACTTGAAAAGAAAGAACGTGTGGGAGCAAAAGTCTGCATTGAGATTTAAAGTCGAGTCGTGATCCGGATTTGTATGGAGCACGTACGTACTTTTAACCGATACGGATTAAAGGCGAGAGAACGAAGGTCGACTCGTGCAAACTTACAATCCACAAGCTATATATATATATATATATATATATATATATATATATAAACTGACGGATCGGAACGGTTCATAATAATGACGACGAACACACGATACAGACGCATACGCTTATTACATACAAGCAAGTGATATATATACCTGACCAACCGAAGACGACGGACCAGGAAAATCTAAACCAGCGTAGAGAGAAAAAGAAAGTTCAAAACATGGAGCCCACCCATACGATCGAACTGAGTTGGTGGAAATGTGGAAGCATATAGGATCTTTGATGAGAGATTTGCATTGATGTGACACAATCATAAGATTTATATATATATATAGCGGTTGGTATGGAACAGGCAAACTTATGAGTCATGCATTTGTAAACTGCCAAAAAAGAGAGAGAAAGAAACATGCATGGACCAAATTAAGGCCCAACTAGGAGGGCACAGGACTACAAAGTTTTTAGTATTCATAATCATGATCGTCATGAGGCCCCATCAATTAGTTTAGGAAGCAGGTGTTGTTGCACCGCTAGCTGAAGACTATTAGTTCTCTGCTGGGTTGGTGGATTACATGATGATCCATCGATGACGGCCCGCCAGCCGGCTGCTAAATCTCTGCTACTAAGCACTACTACTACAGCTATTACTACTAGGCATGCAGGATTATCGATTGGCCTGCATCCTTTGACTGCACGGTACGTGATCTGAATGAAGTGCTTAGTATATTCAGCATTTATATATATAGATCACGCACCGACCGATCACCATCATGATTAAGTCGTTGCAAATTATGATACTCTCTAGAATATATGATGATGCGTCCAAAAGAGCTTGCAGTTTTTGTCACATTTGACGTCGATACTCGTCCTTGTTGCTAGCTGCTGCGCGCGTCATATGCACATTTGATTGGTTTGGCCTTTTCGTTGGATGCTGTTGCGTCATTCTCGATCTGCTTATTTTCTTCAGTAAAGTCATTGCTGACGGGCACACACATGCGCGTGTTTGGTGATATGGTGAGTGCGCGTATATGTATGGGCAAATCAATCTAGCCGGGAAATGATCATCAATTTTTTTTGTTAAATTGATAAATTCCAAGAAACGGAGCGACCTGAATAAATCACTACAGAAGTATCAAGTATGGTTATGCTGGAGTCACTGATACTACTACACTAATGCTACACTACACACACGGTGGTCGTGTCTCTTTTTACGGCGCAAGCTCGTGGGGGCCCACACGCTGATCCTCATATCCCTGCTGGGCTGGCACTAGACCCATGTGGGTGGATGTGCCCCCACCCCTGCTGCATTCCAATCGCGTGTGGGCCTGATTCGTGGGGCCCTGGACATGCATCCCTCGTCCCTACTACTAGGTCCCACGCCGTTGGTAGCTTGGTTTTACAGTACGCTTTTACAGTCGGCAGTTGAAGACAGCAGTTGACATTTTCACATACCAGTCAGAGTCTCCACTGTCAGTGAAGAGTTAAACTCCTCGTAGATAGTTAGTTTTTTTGGCTTATTAGCCACCAGTATTTTTCTCTCAGAACAAATCAGCACTAGCCACCAGTCACCAGCCAGCTAACAGTATTTTTCTGTCAGCATAAACAAGACCAGCTATCTGCCACCGCAAGCCGAACATGCCCTATCAATACATGAAATTTAATAATTAACATTATTCAGAAAATCACTGCAATCATGAAATTAAATGGACCACGAGTGGTAACCGGTAAGGGTTAATAAGCAGGAAAAGTACACTAGTAGTACTTCCCGCCCGTCTCGTCACCTCTCAAACTCCCAATCCATCCATCCGATTTTGATGCAACAGCACTGCAACCCATGCAGGGATTTTCTTGGACGGCACGGGACGGTGACGTGGCCCCGGCGCGGGCCCCACAAGAGCTGCCTTGACGTCACGAGGCTTGTGCGCCGTTGGGAGGGAGCCGGACGGACGGATGGATGGATGCTTCTACAGGTCCCGGCATGTTGCTGTGTTGTTGTGTGTGCTCCACAGTACAGGACACGAACCCATCTGCAGGTTCAGGTGCAGTGCAGTGCAGGCTCAATCATTCTGTGCACCCGTAGTACATAATTAAGCAGGTGCTGCACGTAATTTATATCGATATATCGCGGGAAGATCGAAGAGCCGGCCCTGGAGGTGTGTTGGTGCCGGTACGAAACGAATGAATCATTCGACAGCTAGCCCTTTTAATTTGGTGAGCACGGGACTAAATGGAGCGTTGTACGTTGATGCATGCATGTACGTGTGTGGTCACGGTTGGTGTTGATCATATCGGTCGCATGCCGTCTAGGCATCTACCTAGCTAGGCGCTTGAGTTAAGACGTACTGCCACTTTTTAGTACCACTAGGTCGATCCATGTAGGGTTTTTTTTTCGTCGTCGACGGTAGTAGCTGCTGCTGTTAATCGATCATTAGTATATATAACGACCGGTCGAGTTGGCACGTTGCCGTCGGTCTCCAAAGCCAGCTAGCCACCAGATGAAGCAAACGTAGGTGATGTGGAAGCTAGACACGAATTAAGCTAGAGGAAACGTGTGTTGCTGGCGCGCTACGGCACCCTTCCCTCCGGCCATGTTATATAGATGGTGTGCCCTGTGCTAGATAGTATTATCGGACACTCCTAGTTCTAGATTAAGCACGTCGTTTATATTATTAATTAATTAGCGTTCGCGCGCGTGACGAGAGAGCTAGCTAGGCTGCCGCGTGATGGCGCGAACCAACGGCCGCTGCGGGCGGCAGCGTGGCGCCCCACCACTTGTAGATGCGAACGCAGCGGTGATGGACGCGGCCGAAAGCGGAATCGAGGGCCTTTTTCTTTGGCTTGTCCAACACGGTGTGGACCGGCCCGGCCCGGCCCAGTGTGAGACTTGTAGTTGGAAATGGAAACGCGATCGAGACGACAGGATCATAGATGGTGTGTGTCCCGCTTTCCTTGTGTTTCACTCCTCTCCTCTCTCGGCAACGGCAGCGCCTCCTTTACTTCACTTCTCGTTGCCCTGCAATTAATCAGATATACTAGCAAGTGCCAAAAGTAAGTTCAGAGTTGGTTGGTCAGTTGGATGGGATATACTGGGATTCACTTTCGCAGAGGCTTACTTGGCACGTCATGCATGGTGTAAAGTTCAGACTTCAGAGAGATTGATCATCATGGGGTATGGAGAGCGGCAGGTGTTGCACGGCGGAACACGTACAGTTCTCGTGTCAGAGCTCGCCCAATTCATGTATGCAAAGCTGCAAGCACGCCCACACCCTGAATCTGAGTAGACGGTGAACACACAGGCAGGAAGGCACACGGGCACGGAGCACCTGCACGACATTGCAGAGGCCCATGCCCATGTGGTCGAGTCATCACATGCCTCGTCTTCTAGTGATTGTTCTGACCAACAGGACAAAAGATACCCAAGTGCTTCATCCAGGCAACACAACACAACACAGGGAAAAGTGCAGATGTTTGAGCCACGTTGGTGCAATCATATATGTACATCTACATCAACATAATCCCCTAATAACTCCCAAACGTCCTCCCTGCTTTGGTTCAATCAACACTACACTTGCTACAACAAAATGGGACGCCTGCTTCCAGCGTCCATTGTTTGACGACCTGACGAGATTCAGGTAGAGGAAGCCGCTTCACACGTGTCTGACCGGGGCTCAGTTCAGTGGTTGAATGCCAGTGTGCAGAAGAAAGGCAACGGTTTTGCTGGACAAGCCTATCTGAATTGGGTGTGCGGCCTCCAGGCCTTAGACCTTCTTGAAGAATGACATGATGCTCCCTTGCTTGGTGCCAGCCTTGGCAGGTTTCTTGTTGCCTGCTGTTTTGCTTGGAGCCTTGCTCTTGTCAGTGTTTGCTGCTGCTGGCTGTGGCTTGCTTGGAAGAGCCGCCCTGACAGAAAATTGGAGGGCAAAGAGAAACATCAGAACTTTAGTTGGCGAGGCAGTGAAAACGAAAATGGATGCACTGGCACAAGGTATCTCATAATACAACAATGATCATCAACACAGGACGGACATCAGCTCAGAATGGGAATGCTCTTGAACTGCATCTCTACTTGTAATGTATACAATATGTCAATATGTACCCATATTAAGGAATTTCAAGAAGCTAAGAGATCTAAGCAAAACAGATTGGTAGATGCTCTTGCCCCACATGTCAATCCTCTGGGTATATTCGTCAAAAAAAGCAGAATCAGTTGCATAAGTACAGCAACAAAATGGATAAAAATTCAGTTATCTGAGAACACTGAATGATTCAGTAATCAACTGATGGGTGGGGATCAGTTTTTCTAGGATTCAGGTAACATAACACTTCAGGGATCAAAAAGTACAATAAAAGCTTCACATTTTTTGCTATTATGTAATGCAAGAACTCCTGGTTGCCATCTAATACGCAGACAAGTCCTTTGCTCAGGTTTCAAGTTTCTCAGGCAATGAAAAGACAGATTAAACTTAGAAATATACAAGCAGAGGTCTGGTCCAATGGGGTCACATTGGTTCACAACTGAACTGCCTTGCATCATCTGTTTAGGTCAATTTCTCTCCAATTTAGACTAAAAATGCTATAGCCATTTTACAAAGGAGCTATGATAGGATAGAGACCACTTTGCAGATTTTTCTCTGCTATTTTGAGGTCACCAACCAGATAAAACTCTAGATAAATAGAGGTCTTCCAAACTAATGCTAATGCACCTTCAGCTAAGCATGTTTCTCAAATATAAAACTATATAATTTTTAGAATTACACTTCAAAAATCAATATGTAATTTTTCCCTTTGCTCCTGATTATCTAGGCAAGAAAAGATGGTATGCGATTAGAACGTTGAACGATATTTGCTTTACTCCCAGTATCAACTGACATGTTTCAGGTATAAACAAGAAAAACAAACTATAGATCAAGGTGATCAAGAAATTTCACATGTTACTAAATAAAAACAAATTTATTACCCGCTTGCAGCAGCAGTGGTCACATTCTTCTCTGTCTTATCACTCGCAGAAGCTTCACCCTCCCAGACAACCTCAGTAACTGAAAATGATTATAAGCAATTATAAGCAAAACTTCAACAGGTGTAGAATCATATGTGAAATCAAAACATAGATTTCTCTGTTCTGTTCCCCTCCCGTGACCCGTCCAAAAAAAAAGAGAGAAATCAGAGCAAATGAGATAACAAGCAAAAGGATGTGTAAATCATTGGATCCCACAAAAAAGAAAGATGAACTTTCTATGCATGCAACAAGACTAAATAGACGAAACTAGATATTCTAAAAATGTTCAATATCCTGATAACTACAACATTTGATATATCATCTAAAAATTATTCTTTTTCGTTGCAGATTCTCTTCTTGCTGGCACCAGGTCAACATTTCCATTCAGCATGTCAGCAGAATCAGGATGTGTGGCATTGAAGTTTCCTTTGTTACGGTGTTTGCTTTTGCAGTAGCGAGAAGCATAAAAAAACAAAGAAACACTGAGTACGTCTAGTGTCAGTATTACCTTCCCTTCCCCGCTCATCTATGCGTGTCTTCAAAACCTTTCTTCTCTTCGGTGAGGTGGAAGCAGGCTCAGCTGTGGAATCCTGCTTATTGTCATTGATTGGAGGATCACTGCTCTTTTCTTTTAAAGTAATCCCAGAATGGTTCACAGTATTGACAGTTCTGGTTTTACATTCTGAAGTGAACTCAGAATCCAACTCCCTTGAGCAACCTTTCACATTGTTTGGTATATCATCTTTATTTTCGAAGTTCTCTTGATTTGCTTCAGTGTCTTCAGCAGTTTCGGTAACAGGGTCTGGGAGATGCTGTTTTGGTAGCTCAGGAGATGCAATGCTTATAATATTGTCATCTTCCTCATCATCTGAATGATCAAACACTGCTCTTCGTTTTCTGTTATTTGCATTGCTAGAACCCCTCTTGTATTTTATTCCCTGTTCATCATCGCTGCTGTCAGCATCTGCTTCTTCCTTTGCACATATTTGTGCATCAGCAGTAGCTGAAAATATTGACAGCATGAGATAGACAGCAGTACGCTACAGAAAGTATACATGACTGATGTGATTTTCTTAATTTACAGGTCTAGATGTGTGCTGGGAGTTATCCACAAGAAAATAAAGCAAAAAGAAGGAACACTTGTGAGACAATACCTGCAACAATTACTACAGCTGTAGAATTAGTGGTAGCTGGAGGCTTCGGTTTTGCTGATGCACGGCCCCACATGTTAGCCAGCGATCCACCATTACTGGGCAAGGCCTTGCCGTTCTGAGCTTTATTTTTGTTTGCATGTGACGGTTCTTTGACAACAGGGGCATTGCCAGCTTTATCTAATACTGTGGAATTACCCTTCCCAGATTTATTGCCTGCTCCAGCCAAATCTTGCTGCTTTGGAGTAATACTAGGCTTTGACTGTGCAGCTGCCGCAACACTATTTACAGGCTTTGGTGGCAATGAACTCACATGCTTCCCACTGGATGTTCGCTTGACAAAAGAATTCAAGACACCACAAAACCTGTGTATAATTGAGAATAATGATCAGGTATAAAGGTAACATACATCTGCAGGCATATATAAACACAAAGTTTGCATCAATTAGGGCGTTATCCTTGACATTTTTTGCTATTCTACATATGACTCTTTGTCCATCTCTCTTTGTTTAGTTATGCACTATTCACATCTGATTATGTCTTCAGTCTTCACTTACAATTCATTCTTAGGTATGTCTACTGGAGACTTGGGAAGAAAGCCAAGGGGCTAAGACTCTAAGAGAGCAATACCTATTGTCTCTTAAACAGTTCTCTTCATCAAAAGGCTGGTTGAAAAGCTCTTCTGCCTGCACAAATTCAGGGTTCCAAAGTACAGCAGTATCTTTTGGAATACAAGCCTGGATACTGTAGACCTGAACCGAACAAGAATATTTGAACGTTTGTCTTGCTTCTGCATGGAACAAAGATATTAATAACTATCTAGGTAAGAAGGTTTACAATAACAGCATATCACTGGGGAGCGAATACACATAAAACATTTCAATCTCATATCCAATTTTCAAGGTATCTATCTTAGAGGGGAGACCATGATTTTGGAAAATGTGTCATAAATAAATACACCCATTACCTTCAAGTTTTGGGCCCGAAATGAGTTTTACACAATAATTTTGGGGATTGTTCTTCAACCACCCCGACACACTGTAGATCACTTGGAGGTTGGTTCCATTTTTGTTGACAAACTCCTGAAGCAACCTGAATGAAATTCGCAAACTGCATAAGTTTTGCTCATGATATTACAGCTTCCCAGGGAAAATATTATAAGGCTGAAATGTTACCTCTTAGCATCATTTGATGACACAGAGAAGTTCCGACTGAGCCATTTATAAGAAATCTGGCATGGAAGCACAAATAAAGTGTTGGTACGCTGGCACCGGGAAACCAATTACAGCAACAAAATAGAACAATAGAGGAACACTTGACAGGTAACCAACAATCTCAAGCGGAAAAAGCATATCTCTGATTCATCATAGTGAGTCGGAGTAACAGCGTGCTTTGATCACCCCTAACTGTGGATAAAACGAGATCTCATTTATTCTGTTTCATCATTTGTGAGACAGCCATGCTGAATAGAATTATTAGACAAATAAAAACCACTTAATATGACAACTCAGCATCACACCCACAGGCTTCGGTAAGGAGCTGCGGTAATTATATCCACTCTTCGAAGAAATCTGAATGAAATTGCATATGACTCTAATACAGGAGTTACGCATCAAGGAGCTGGTGTTTTTTTTTCTATTTAATTTAATCAGAAAAAAAGAGAAGAGTGCACTATATCAACAATTAGATAGGAAGCAATGCATTGTTGAGCTATTTCCCCACAGAATCAGAGTGGTAACCTGAACAAACCACAAGAGCATAACAGGCGTCAACAAAATAATCAGAAATTACCACAACACAAGCTAAAGGCCTCGCCCCAACCACGCCAAATTGAGCAGCACAACCAACATAATCTAATACATCTAACCCCCAATTGTAGGAAACTCTACGAAACGGCTAGCCACGCGCCGCGAGCAGCGCCGGTCCTGTAGTGCAGCGATCCGGGGCAACCACCCAGGGCCCCCGAATACCAAAGGCCCCCTAGCCAGTAAAATACTCTTGTGCTACAAGAAGAAATAATATTATTATCCAACTTAAACAGGCAAACTACTAGTAAAAGTTCAGCCTGACGCGGGTTCATTTACTAGTACGTGTTCATCACCTGATTGCTGAGGAAAAATATTAGTCCCCAACTAATTTGTTTAGCCCTTATTTCTGTACGACATGTTAGGTCCCTTCTTTCGTTGTATGTGATCTGTATCACATTTTTGTAATGTTGGTTCTTTTTTAATAAAAAAACTCTAGTTTCAGCAATTAATATATATAAAAAAATCGATGCTTACCACATAAAAAAATCAATTAATAAAAAAACTCTAGTTGATTCGCCCAGGGCCCCGGAAAACACACTGGCCGCGAGATCCAAGGAGAAGTTCAGGGCGGGGATCGATTTCATCATTACCACGCGAAGCGGGTCGGAGAAGAGGGCATCGATCTGGGGCAGCAGGTCGAGCAGCGACTGGTCCACGGCCCCTCCCGCCATCCTCCCGCGCAGGAAGATTCCTACAACCCCCTCGGCTAGGGTTTCCCGAATCGGGGCAAGGCGATGGTCCGAGAACCCTCGCGCATAGGGTTTTCGAATTCGGGGGGAATACGGAGAGGAGGAGGGCGCGCGCGGGATCGAGCCGCCAGGCCGCGGTTTTCCCGCCTCTCTATTTTCTTGCGCGCCGCGTGGCCCCGCTATCCGTTGGGCCCCACGGGCGGAGATTGGGCCGTGTTTTTTTTTTGACGTGGGATTGGGCCGGGGTGTCTCGCTGTTGGGTCTGGATTCCGTTTACTGACGTGGGATTGGGCCGGGGTGCCTCGCCATTGGGTCTGGATTCCGTTTACTCAAAAAAAAAAAAGAGGCTGCCTGGATTCCGGCCACCGCAAACCTCACGCTTCGGTGCATGACGACATTTTCACGACTCGTGTTGCCTTCAATCTACAAAAGTTTGAACTAGTTGCATTTTTGCATGATAACACGCAGTACCACGAACCAAGCTCGTTGTAATAATAACCCAGGCATTGTGCAAATCTAGATGGGCATCCTGCGATCCAGGGCAACCCAAGGGTTGTGAGATACTTGAGCAAGCAATGCACATCTTCCATGCCTGCCGGCCTCTCGATCTCCGGCCACGGTTAGGAAACAATCAAATTCTCCTACCTAGATGTACTCCGTATTGTTGCGCGGTTATTGCGGGCGAATTTATTGATCCCTGCCCGTGCCCCCTCGGATCGGCGGTGGCGTCCCGTTTTCTCTTCTATCTACTCACTTGTTTTATACTGTACCCCTATACGGATCGGAGTCGTATACGAGTCCCAATGGGCCTATTGGCTCGGCCCATGCATAATAGAAGGGGGCTCAATGGGCCCATAGCTACGTGTTTGTTGTGGGCCTGGGAGTAATACCTGAACTCTATGGCTTCCGAAAACTATTTTAGCCGGCTAGCTTCCAATGCCTAGCTGTACTCTTCCTAAAAATGCATGACATGAATTCTGCCGCTAACAAATATCTAGCATGAAAATTGTACAGTTGCAGTGCTTGCATACGAACCTTCAACTTCTCTTATTAATCTCAGCTGTAAAACAAAAGCTCTCATGTATACAGAGAAACTGGACAACGAACTAAATGCTTCTGTAGGTGAGAAAGCTTTGCATTGTTGTGCTAATATATGGCCAAACATTGCTGGAGATAAGGATATCAGCATGCATAACTAATTTGAAACTTAATAACAAAAGTTACAGAACATGGTTCTACTTCAGATGCAAAGTCTGCAGATAAAAACTCTATTTTCTGCTAAGATTTAACCTATTTCACCTTGGACCTGATAACTGCGAGGCTAGAGGTGTTGCTGATGTGGTCATGTTCCCATTGTTTCCAAGGTTTTCTGGAATTGTAACGACAAAGTTGTGATCTATATTTGTTTTTCACTGGGGCATTTTACCAGACAGCCTGGCCAATCATAAAAGAAGATGTGATGTCGGCGATCAGTGCATTCGCTGAAGGAAATGGGCAGTACCTGGAACTAGTAAACAATGCATTCATCATCCTCTTACCAAAGAAAGCTGATGCTACTGAGCCAGGGGACTACCGTCCGATTACATTGGTCCACAGCTTCGGTAAATTGATATCTAAACTACTCTCCCTTCGCCTAGCACCTCGCTTGGATGGACTCATTGCAAAGAACCAAAATGCATTCATCAAAAGGAGAACAATACATGACAATTTCAAGTATGTTCAGAGGGCAGCCGTACTCATTCGAAAGAAGAGAATACCGAAGATCCTTCTCAAGCTAGACATATCCAAGGCTTTCGATACTTTGGCCTGGCCATTCTTGTTGGAACTATTGGAAGCAATGGGCTTCAATAGGCGCTGGCGACGATGGATTACAATGCTACTATCCTCATCTTCTTCAAGAATCATGCTCAATGGGCAGCCTGGTCAATCAATACACCATCTGAGAGGCGTGCGTCAGGGTGATTCTTTATCCCCTATGTTGTTCATTTTGGCAATGTCGGTGCTCGATAGATTATTTGTGCAAGCATCAGCTGCAGCAGTGCTCAAGCCAATGGTACCGGCATCAATCAAGTTTCAGTGCAGTTTTTACGCAGACGATGTCATCCTCTTCGCAGACCCAACAATACATGAGGCAAGGGCAATTATGCAGATCTTGAGCATCTTTGGGGAAGCGTCTGGGCTACAAACAAACATGGTGAAATGCTCAATTACACCTATTTGGGGTGAGATATCTGAACTTGATTCAATTCAACAGGTGTTCGGCTGTCAAGTTACTCCCTTCCCTTTGAAGTACCTGGGACTGCCCTTGGGTACACAACGCATCCCAAAGTCACAGCTGCAGGCCCTGGTGGAATCTGTTGCAACCAAACTGCCGGCATGGCAAGGTCCACTAATGGCTCGAAGTGGCCGTTTGATCTGGGTTAAGTCAGTAATGATGGCTGCTCCAATTTATGCGATGATGGCAGAACACTTACCACCATGGGTACGAAAGGAGATTGATGCCATTTGCAGGAGATTCTTATGGACAGGCAAAGAAGGTGACGTCCGAGGCAAGTGCATGGTGGCATGGCCAACCGTGTGTCGTCCCAAAGAACTTGGAGGCCTGGGGATCACAGACCTGAAGTTGCAAGGTTATGCTCTGCAATGCCGGTGGCTCTGGCTACAGCGTACTGATGAAAACCGTGCATGGGCAGAACTCCCGTTGCAAGTGCATGCCGATGTCAGAAGTTTCTTTGCTTCCTCCATATTGGTGCAAGTTGGCAATGGCACCAGAACTTTGTTCTGGTCCGACAACTGGCTGGATGGAAGATCCATCAATGACCGGGCTCCGGTCCTCTGTCAGGCTGTCTCCAAAAGAATTAGAACAAGGCAGACAGTGGCCCAGGCCATGATCAACAATAATTGGATCAGAAGCATCAATGGCGGCCTCTCTGTCCAGGCAGTGGTCGAGTATCTCCAAATATGGAATAGGCTGCAACTGGTAAACATCCAGGTAGACGGGGATGATCAGTTTATCTGGCGCTGGACAGGCAATGGGGAGTACACAGCGCAGTCGGCATATCGGGCTCTTCATCAGGGATCAATCGCCCTTGAAGGTTCCAATTTGATCTGGAAAACTTGGGCCCCTTTGAAAGTTAAGATCTTCCTATGGCTGGCCTTCAAGAAGAGGCATTGGACAGCTGATCGTCGTCTACGCCATGGACTGGATGCAGTGTCGAACTGCCTCCTATGCAACCAGGCTCCTGAATCTAATGATCACCTATTTGTGCACTGTCCATTTACAAGACAGGTCTGGGCAGGCTTCACGACGGCTCTAGGACAACAATGTGTTGTTCCAAGCGTCCACGACTCTTTGCAGGAGTGGTGGTCACAAGCAAGAAGAGCCTGGAATGGCTGCAAGAGAAAGGGATTCGACACGCTGCTAGCTCTAGTAACATGGGAAATATGGAAGCAAAGGAACGCAAGAGTGTTCCGTGGTGCACAATCGCCGGTGCAAGAAGTTCTAATGGCTGCAAAGATGCAAGGCGAACAGTGGATTCTGGCCGGGGCGAGTGACCTCTGTTGCTTAGTTCGTGAGTAGTCGGATGAGCGGTAAGGGAAAGCCTTCATTAGGTTGCTTAACTTTGTAATAGGATCAAGGGCTTAAGAATGTGAAGGGGGTGTCTTGGGCGCAACACAAGCGTCGTTGTAAACTTCTTCTACCTATCTTAATTCAAAGATGCGCAATTCTCTTGCGTATTCGATAAAAAAAATCTATATTTGTTTCCACCTCGGCAGCACCTTCCAAGACTTTGACAACAATTGACATTTGAGGCCTCTTATTGAAATTGATCTGCAAACACCACATTGCAAGCTTCATCATCCTAATTACTTCTTCCTTGTGCATTTGCATGTCATCACTATTCTTATCAATCAAATCTACTAACTGACCATTCCTTGCCTTTTCTTGCAATAAGCTAATAAGATGAATGCTCTCTTCAGGTTGTGAACCATCGAGATTTTTTCTCCCACCAATGACTTCCATGACTACAACACCAAAGCTATATATATCTGCCTTTTCGGTTATTTGTGATGTCAACCATTCGGGAGCCAAATATCCAGCTGTGCCTCTCATTTTTGTTATGACTTGACTGTTCTCTCTATCAATCAGTTTAGTTAATCCAAAATCAGAAAGTTTTGCATTGAAGTTGTCGTCTAAGAGGATATTTTGCGGCTTTACATCCAAATGGGCAATCTTTTGCCGACATTCCTCATGCAGATAACAAAGGCCTTTAGCAATGTCAGTGATAATCTGACATCGTGTGTCCCAATCAAGAGGGCCATTACCATCTCGGTAATAAATCCATCTTTCCAATGACCCCATAGGCATATACTCATAAACCAGGAGTCTATGTGATTTATCTGCACAAAAACCAATTAATCTCACCAGACTGATATGATGAATGCCACCGATTGTCTGCACCTCTGCCATAAATTCTTTCTTTCCTTGCCCAGGTTGATCCAAACATTTCACCGCAACTCTTTCCTCGCGAAGCTGTCCCATGTATACAGACCCAAATCCTCCTTGACCAAGCTTTTCTCTGAATTGCCCAGTTGCTTCTTTTAGCTGCTCAAATGTGAACCTTGCAGGCATTCCAGGTAGCTCGCGAAGCTCCCCCTCTTCATCTATCCCTTCATATCTATTTCTTCGTTTACATATCAGTATAACTACAAACAGTAAGAGAACAATGAGGCCTCCTGCAGAACCCAAAATCACACTAACCTTTGAGCTTGTACATGATCGCTTTTCCTCGACAGGACTGGTTTTTGGCAATGGCACGATAGTTGCAGGAGCAGGAGGTGAATGTGCGATCTGCACTTTAATGTATGCGGAAGAATTGAAGTGCATGATGTCTTGATGAACCTCCAACGATAACAGTTGCGATGGCAAGAAACAAGACCCGTCAGAATAATTCCCAAAATGCTAAAAAAGAGCGGCCTTGCAAGAGCAATTCCTCAAGCAGGCCTGCTTGCAACTCTCTTCGTCAGCTAGTTGAGGTTGCGAAGCGTATGGATCAATGTAAGTAAAGTAAGAGATATTACTGAAGGCTACAAGTCTGTGATCTTGCTTCGACTTGCATGAAATCGGAGTCACCGCCTTGCCGGAGGTGCCTGCGGACCAGGCAAGGCCGCCGCCGGCGTCGCGGAGGATCAGACCGCCGCCGCCGGCCGCGAGGCTGAGCGTGGCTCCCTCTCCGACGGGGCGGCCGCGGTTGGCGGCCCAGACGACCTGGGGCGTCCCGACCCGCGGCAGCACTATGTCGCCGCCGCTGTCGGCGCTGACGATGCAGACGGCGAAGAGGAACGCGCCGCAGGGAGGCGCGCAGTAGAAGCCCGCGGCGAAGGACGGGCCCTGGTACACGTCGTACAGGTTGCTGAGGAGCAGCGCGCGGATGGCGGAGCCGTCGGAGAAGTTGACGGCGTGCGGCAAGGACGGGCTGTTGGTCCAACTGCTCGGGACGGCGGCGGCAGGGTAGCCTAAGGGACCCGGCTGCGCTTGCGTCGCCGGCATGAGCGCCAGCAGCAGCAGCAGCAGCAGCAGCAACAGGGGAGTTGCCATGTCGAGGAGGACAGGATAGACCGCCATATGCATCAGCATCAGTGATCTTGTCTTTCCATCCCACTGATGGTTTGTTCTCCAACATAGGAGCATGGCAGCCATCAACTCCAACTGTTCGCTTGGGTTATTAGCATCCAGCCAATAGTATTTTTCTGTATCAGCCATCAGCCACCAACTAGCCAGCAGTATTTTTTTTCCAGCACAATTCAGCACCAGCCACCGGCCACCGGCCATGAGCCAAGCGAGCCCCACCAATTATTCGTGTGCCTTTGTATGGGAAGACCAAGGCACACGAAAATGGAGCCATGAGAGTGGACTGGCCGTCAGGTGTGGACCACTAACCCCTTTCAAGTCTTGGTTGACGACGAAGAACAAACTGCCACGCGCTTAGCTATTCCTGCAATGCATGCACGCATGTGGGCGAGATGATTCGATTTTGCGGTGGGATGAAAATTGAATTCATTCCGGCAAAGTCGCCTTGTGTTTGAAGATACATCGACGGTCAATTGTTCTTGTATATGCTTGTGGAGTTGATCTGAAATGTTAGATTATGAGAGCCAATAGCTCGTGTTGGTGACTGAAAATGCTGAACAAACGAAAGTTCTGTGAAGTTTGCTGTGAAGTTTTGAAAGGTTGATCAAGGGAGAATATCCCCACCTGATTCATTTTATTGGGCTTTTCGCAGCCAAAAGCTCTGAGTGCATCGAATTTCAGCAAGTTATGTGACGGATTACATTGAAACACGACATGTAACTCTGGTGGCGTTCAGATTTCAGAGTTCACCGTTGATCCCTGAAAAAAGTGATCGAAAAGTTACATCGGATACGGTAGCGCATTGTAACACTTTTTTTATTTGTGGTAATTGTTGTTCTACCATGACCTAACTAGGCTCAAAAGATTCATCTCATCGTGTACATCAAAACTATGCAATTAGTTTTTTTATTTATCTATATTTAATGCTCCATGCATGAGGAGAGAGATTTGATGTGACGTGATAGGACGTTTTGCATAGTGGAATTTTGGGGTGGAAGTTTGGGAAAGGCTCGAGCACTGCATGTCCTATGCGACCATGAAAAGGAGAGACGCATAGACAAATCACAGAGCGATCAGATTCCATTTCTTTCAAGAATGGAAGTAGGGCAGCAAATTTCGTTATGCAAAAACTCACAAGATTCATCACTGACCAGGTTTATGGCAACGTGGTGCGTTTCAAGGCAAATCCAGTTACTGCATCCACAGGTAAACGTTGTTTTGGACAATGGGTCTACAAGCCCACAAGAGTATTCCACAACATGTTCCTGCAGCTGCAATGCATGCACGCATGTGGGCGAGATGATTCGATTTTGCGGTGTGATGAAAATCGAATTCATTCCGGCAAAATTGCCTTCTGTTTGAAGATACATCGACGGTCAATTGTTTTTGTATATACTTGTGGAGTTGATCTGAAATGTTAGATTAAGAGCCGATAGCTCGTGTTGGTGATTGAAAATGCTGAACAAACGAGGGTTCTGTGAAGTTTGTCGTGAGATTTGGGAAGTTTTTTTTGAAGATATATCCCCACCTGATTCATCCTATTGGGCTTTTCGCAGCCAAATCTCAAGTGCATCGAATTTCAGCAAGTTATGCAAAAACTTATGAGATTCGTCACTGACCAGGTTTATGGCAAAGTAGCGCGGTTCAAGGCAAATCCAGTTACTGCATCCACAAGTAAGCGTTGTTTTGGACAATGGGTCTACAAGCCTACAAGAGTCGACACTATTTCTATGCCTACTGGAGTAAATTATACTTTACAAAAAATAGAATATACAGTAATCTGTAACACTTGAAAAGTGCCTTTATTAAAACGCAAATCAAATGTAGCTGTACCAATTTCAATAATTCAATGATATATCTTCAAAGAGATGTTGATCGGAGAGATGCCGTGCCATTCAACAGAGCACACAGGCGTACGTTTCCCCTTGCATGCAGCATCTAAACAAGTCGTTAATAGACGATGCTAGTACCATGAACACTTCATGCATACATCATTATTATTTCTCTGTTCATTTCAAATTTACATACATAGCAGATGTTTCAGGTCTTACAAACAAGGGTAATCATTACCTTCACACCTTCAAGAGATCATATTTATGTAAACGTGCAATCAGGTTGTAAACAATCAAACCACTACGCTTTGACAGTAACTTTCTACAACATAGACAACTATTATAGAAGGATTAATGACTTTTTGCTAATACTTTCATTGTTTTTCACCTTGGGTAAGAAAGTGCTGATGCCATAGGTGGAGTTGACAAATTGGTCTCTCCGATTGGAACAGCGTTCAAAGCGGTTAGATCAAAGAAGTTATACTCTAAGTTTGTTTCCACTTGCCTTTCTCCTTCCATGACCTTCACCACCAGCGACATGGCAGGCCTTCTACTGCTATCACTCTGTAGACACCAAATTGCAAGATTCATCATCTCAATCGCTTCTTCCTTGTGTATGTGCATGTCTTCACTGTTCTTGTCGATCATATCCTCCAACTTGCCATTCTTTGCCTTCTCTTGTAGCAAGCTGATGAGCTGAATGCTACCTACAGGTTGGGAATAATCTAGGTTTTTCCTTCCGCAGATGATCTCCATGACCAGCACACCAAAGCTATAGACATCAACCTTCTCGGTAATTTGTGATGTTAACCATTCAGGCGCCATGTATCCAGGTGTTCCTCTCATTCTAGTAACCACATGGCTCTGATCCCTGTCTATAAGTTTAGACAGCCCAAAGTCAGCAACTTTAGCATCAAAGTTGTCATCTAAGAGGATATTTTGTGGTTTAATGTCAAGATGAGCAATTCTCTGCCTACAATCCTCATGAAGATAAGATAAACCCTTGGCGATATTACTTATAATCTTGTGTCGTGTGTGCCAATCAAGTGGAGCTTTGTTATCTCCATAGTAGATCCACTTATCCAGAGATCCTCTTGGCATGTACTCGTATACTAATAGTCTGTGTGTGTTTTCTGTGCAGAAACCTATTAACCTTACCAGATTGATGTGATGAAGGCTGGCGATTGTTTGGACTTCAGCAACGAATTCCTTTGTTCCTTGAGCTGCTGGATGCAAATGTTTTACTGCAACCAGTTGACTGCCGAGCTCTCCCTTGAAGACTGAGCCAAACCCTCCTTCCCCAATCTTACTGCTGAAATCTTTGGTTGCTACTTGGAGTGATTGAAAAGTGAACCTTGCCGGCATTCCAGGTAGGTCATCAAACTCATCCTCACCGGTTTGCTCTTCATTTCTCCAGCTCCATCTTATGATTGCGAAGACAATTGGAAACAGTACGAGGCCAGCAATGCTCCCTCCAACTGCAAACAAAACATCTCTTTTCTTTGCCAACGGCGGTGGATGCGTGATCTGTACCTTCAGGAATGCGGAACCTGCTGTAGACCCCACCAATGAGAGGACTTCTGGTACCAGTAAGCATAAACCATTTGAACCATGTTTGTCATACCGAAACAGAGCAGCCCGGCAAGAGCAATTCCTCAAGCAGGCCTGCTTGCAACTCTCTTCATCAGTGTTGACTCCAACATCCTGATCGATGTAATTGAAGTAAGAAACATTACTGACTGCTATGAGCTGATGATCCTTGATAGATTGGCAAGATATTGGGGTGTCAAGGATGCACCCAAGATTGGGTTTGAGGTCATCGATTTGTCTGAAGTAAGTGCCGCTTGTACTACCTGCCATTGGGCAGGAACATTGTCCATCGGAGCAGATACCATAATCTCCACAGACGGTTGGGTATTTACAAGGGCCTAGTTCTAGGATATCCTCCACTACTTTCAATTTAGTGTCGATCCACTCGTACAGCCTGAGATGCCCGTCGGAGTCTAACCTCACACGCTGAAGCGACCGAGAGGGTTGCAATGTAAATACGTTAAGTGGATACGACGCATTATATTCAGACACATCCATACTCTCGTTCATGAGAGTCATATATGTTAGGCTACTATTTCTCTCGAGAACAAAAGTGTTTTTGTAGTAGAGCCGTGGCTCTTGATATCCAACAAAAGCATAGAGTCCATCAGGACGAAGGGTGAAGTAGAACTGATTGCTGCTACCAGTCATATTAATGGAGGACATATTATTGGAAGTGAGGCTTTGTCCCACGAATAACCGCTGGCCGGGTAGCAGAGAATCCACTGGTGGATAATCAAAAGACTGCCATACCGTCACGTTGTCGTGGTTGAAGAGCACCAGGTTACCAGTCTCCGTCATGTTTATCCCGATGACAGACCGGCCTGATGTGTTGCTGGACCAGACAAGGCTGCCATCGGCATCCCGGAGAATCAGATCACCTTCGCCGGTAAAGTTGAGGGTCGCACCCTGGCGGACCCGGCGGTCATGGCTTGCAGACCAGACGACGAACCCCGGTGCAGTTAGTTCGTATTCGTTGGGGTCAGAATATAAAACAGGGTCGCCGGTGGTGTAAATGGCGTAGACCCCAAAGATGAAGGTATCGCATGGAGAAATACAGTAGAATCCGGCACCGAAGGACAAACCAGGATGGCCCGTGGTTGTGAGGGGGCGGAGTAGCCAAGGGTCAGCAGCTTGCTCATAACCACCTATGTCGGGTACTCGGCAAATCCAAACAACGGACAAGTTTGCCGAGGGTGGAGGGCGAGGCAATCCAACTATGCAGAAGGTTTGGAGGACTAGACAAGTGCTGGTGAAGACGAAGAGGAGAAAGCCTACAGCAGCCATGCTCTCATGCAAGGTGCAAACTCTAGGCTCTCTTTGAGAAGAGAAAGATGCGGCGTTTGGAGAAGAAGACCGGGGACCGGTTTGCTTTATGCATATATGGCCACTTGGTGTGCAGTAACGTTACAATATAGGTATATATTTGTTGACAGTCAAATTTGGCTCTGGCCCGGCCAAATCGGTCTGACCGGTTTGCCAAACCGGTCTGGTTCTGTAATTCGAGTAGGATTAGGATTTCGAGTTTAATCCCATATTGTTACCTATTCGAAAGGGGTAAGACTTCCCCGGCCTATAAATATAAAGGCTAGAAGGCCAATTGAGGTATTCCAATCGAATCAAACACGTTTATCCTTTACTTTTTATCTCTCAAACCCTAGTCTTTTCCAACCCCCATATTCTGTTCTTTGCTCGTCTCTACGGCGTTCAAGGGCGTTCTAGGTGGCCTGTCGACCCTAGAGCAACCCTAACTTGCTTGAGCTCCGACGGGTTCCCTTCCGAGCTCGAGTTTCTAGGTCTTCACGAGTTCCTGCCTGAAAGCGGTCTGACCGGTTTCAGGAACCGGTCTGACCGGTTTGCCCGAGGAGCTCAGGAGTTGGCCGTTGTGACGGCCGTGCTGCGCGTTCGATCGATCTCTCGAGTTCGTTGGCCCGTTTTCGTGTCAACATACTTTTTGGCGACTCCGCTGGGGACAGATTAATCTGGTTTCAAGACCAATTCAATCTACTCCAATTATGTCTGGATCAACGTGCGACCTTGACAAAGACAACATCATCACCGCGACGATGGAAGAGCTCACGGACGAGGAGCGGAAGCGGTACCTGATTGCTGAGGAGCACTTCAGGACACAATTCTTGAAGGGCTTCAAAAAAGATCGCGGTGGTCTTGTCAAGAGAGTGGAGGAATTCGTCATGCCGGCTTTCAAGCTGGCAAATGACCAAGTTGAAGAACTTCCAAAGGTAACTGGCGAATCCTCTGATTTGATGCAGCAAATTACTCGCATGATGGATGATAAATTGCTTGCTGCACAAACTGCTACTAGTGAGTTGATTGCTAGTACGACGGGTAATTCTGATAAGGGTAAAAATAATGTAGAATCTAATGAATTACCTAACCCAAATCCTAGCTCATCAGGCGTGCCAGAACATGTTTTAGATTCTAATTTAGGCATGCCGATGAATTTCTATGCGGGACAAACATCTCACCCTGGTTCGGTCCACGAACCGGTCAGACCGGTTTTCACAACCGGTCAGACCGGTTTGGCCTCCTCTGGCGGTCAGACCGGTTCCATGGGTGCAGGGGCACCGGGTGCGATGGTTTTATCTAGTACGGTTGCTTCTGGTCCTGTTTACACTATTCCACGCACTACGGTTATGGGAAGTATGTCTCACGGGCCGATTCCAAATACTTCTCAAAATGCGATGTATAATGTTCCCCGTATTCCACAGAACAGAGGTGATGGGAACTATCAAGCTCAGTTAGCTAAGTTTAAGGAGGATATAGCTAATACACTTAGAGCAAGACTCGGGCTTGAATTGGGTAATTCACGCTTGTATCAAAAACCGTATCCACCTGAATTTGATCTAGTTGCTTATCCTAATGGTTGGCGTGTTCCTGATTTTATTAAATTCAGTGGCGAAGATAATAGAACTCCTTGGGAACATATTAGTCAATATATCTCGCAATTAGGAGAAGCATCATTTTATGAACCATTGCGTATACGGTTGTTCTCATTATCTTTAACTGGAACTGCTTTTTCATGGTTTTCTTCGCTTGCTCCTAATTCTATTCAAAATTGGACTCAATTGGAGCGCAAATTTCATGATCATTTCTTTAGCGGAGAAAACGAGGCTAAATTGTCTGATTTAACATCGGTTAGGCAAAGCCTAGAGGAGTCGGTTCTTGATTACTTCAAAAGATTTAAAGATGTTAAGAACCGATGTTTTAACATAACTGTTTCTGAAAAAGATTTAGCAGATTTAGCTTTTGCGGGCTTACGGTCTCATTTCAAGGAAAAGCTAGAGGGTTCTGATTTCCTTACTATTAATCACTTGCAAATGAAGGCTATGAGTCTAGAGCTTAAGTTTAAAAATTCAAAAGAATCCGCTAAACCTCATCGGTCCAATGTGCATGTTGTTGATAATGATTCTGATAGTTCGGACGATGATAAAGAAATTTATGCTGCGGAATTTGTTTGGTCATCAAAGAATAAACCTGGTTCTTGTCCCTCGTTTTAGCCGATTCAGAAAAATCGGCAAGAAAAAATTAAGTTTACTTTTGATGTAGCCAAATGTGATCGTGTTTTTGATGAATTGTTTAAGAATGGCTTTATTAAACTTTCTCATGCAATTCCACCAGCCGATCAATTGAAAAATCGTGCATATTGTAAGTGGCATAATTCTTTTTCTCATGCGACCAACGATTGCAATGTTTTTCGGCGACAGATACAATCGGCCCTTAATGAAGGTCGATTAATACTAGCTGAAATGCAAGTTGATAAGGCTCCTTTCCCTATTCATACCTTGGATTTGAATACTAAGGTGTTGATTCGGCCGGAACAAGCCGATGGAGCTAAAGGTAAGAATGTGGTGATTGGAGACCCGAGGCCGGAAAAAGTTAATGACAAAGTTCCGGTCAGAACAGTGATGATTGGGAGAACTCTTGATGGTGAAGAGTCTCTGAAGATTACAATTAACACATCCAGGCCCGGGGGGCAAGGAAGTTCCTTGGAAGAGAATCGGTTCGCTAGTCAGGCGAAACCGGTCAGACCGGTTTGTCTCCAGACCGTCCAAGGACTTTCAAGCCCAAGCGCCCAGAAGTGGGTACTTGGAATTTTAATGAGCCAAAGGTTCAAGGAAGGGTTCTGAAGCAAGGACCTACTTTCTCTCAGCTCATGAACAAGTACACAAAGGCCGTTCAGATTGATCGGCCAACAAAAAAGAGACAGAGGTCACCACAGCGTTGGATCAATTCTACAGCTTATAAGCGCCGTGGTGATGTTGCTAGGACTTCGGTACATGACCGATTGGGCTCATACCAATCAGGTCCTTCGGCTGCTCCCAAAGGCGGTCAGACCGGTTTCGGTCCGAGCAAAGGTTCCAAGCTCCTCCTAAGCAAGAATATCGTGTCAAGGAGAAAAAGGAGGACGTGCAAGCCAAAACCAGTGGGATTGTAACAATTGGCAGTATTTCAGTGGCTATGCAAGATTTGGGTAGAAAGCCGATAGTCATTGGAGATTCGGCTCCTGTTCCAGTCAAAAAGCCGGTCATAGCTAATGATCATGAGGCTAGCAGTAGCAAGGGTGTAAAGAAAGTCTTCCAACCAAGGTGGTGTCCTTCTGGTTTGACTCATACACAGAAGCGGAAGTTACAACGTCTGCGGAACAAAGAAAAAAGGGAACAGGAAGCTGAGAAGCTGAGGGATGAATACTTCAACAATTTCAGGCCTATGATTCCTCAGACCAAGATCTGGCAAGCTAAGCCCGTTGTGCAATCAGCAGCACAACCGGTTAGACCGGTTTCTGGAACCGGTCAGACCGGTTTGACGACAGAAGCGGGAGCTGAGATTACTTCAACCATCGATACTACTCCGCCAATTCCTCCAGTGGTTAAAGATGAAGAATTGGTTGATTTTGAGCCTTCTCCAGAACATGGCAACATGGAAATCAATGTTGTATATTTGTCTTCTGATTATTATGTGATACCGGAGGAGGAAGTTTCTCATCTTCAACTTGGGCCTCAAGATGCCGTTTTTCAGAAGCCTAGTGAATCAGAGAATCATCTCAAGGCTTTATATATGAGAGGGCACATCAACCGGAAGTCAATTTCTCGTATGTTGGTTGATGGTGGAGCTATTGTAAATCTTATGCCATACTCTCTTTACAAGAAAATTGGCGGAAAAGACGAAGAATTGATCAAGACAAACATGACGGTCAGTGGAGTTGGTGGAGGTGATCCCATTGGTGCCAAGGGGGTGGCTTCTATGGAGTTGACCGTCGGAAGCAAGACTATTGCTGTCACACCCGGTTCTAAAGGCAAAACCAGGTGCATCTCATATGTGCGCCAGGATCAGTTTACACACATGTGGTAGACGTCACAAGTGAATATCCATAACCATGCATAACGAAAGAGTATTATAGTGCATTTATTACAATCTCAGAGTTGACTCAAATGTCATAGCGGAAGACTTAAATAAACGTTTATCTAACGAAGCAAAAGTGACTCCAACTCCACAGGCATTGACTGGGGGAGACTCGCCTAGAACTCCTCAAAATCAGTGGTGAAATCCTCAAAATTCTCCCAATCTGAGCAACATTCCGGTGTAGTTGATGCAATAATGGAAAGAAAAAAAACAACAAGTATGAGCACATAACGTACTCAGCAAATGTAATATGACATACAAGGCTGAGGCAAAAAGGTTGGCTGACCATACTGCTGTAAGCACTTTTAGTTGGTCAAGTTTATTAAGCAACTATTTACTAGCAAATGAAAGTATATACCACCCACAAATTAATGAATGTCATATTCCCAACATATTCAAGTAACCACGATTTAAATCATGTTCAAGTATGATTATCATGTAAGGGTCCAGGCCGCTCTTAACCGTGAGCACGGCTGTTATAACAGTTTTACACTCTGCAGAGGTTGTACACTTTCACCATAAGCCGCGTAAAAGTTCAAAAGAACTTCAAACCCAACCATGCCGAGGGGGCCAATCCTCTTAAATCACACTACCGAGGTGTGACCGCATAGGGACGCTACGAGGCCTTTACAAAGATTCCTTAGTAAATAGTAACCCGCTAAGGTTTCCGGTTCAGAAGCAAAGCATAACCCTCCCTAATGAGATCTGTCTCTTACCAAAGCCCACAGCTCAAGAGGACCGAGCTATACCCCGTCAACCGCCGCACCTCTTGCCCCTTTCGGGTAAGGTTACCATCCACTAAAGTCCCTAATTAATTAGCCAAGACTAGAGCCATATAGTACTTATGGTTGCACTGTTTTCCTGGGTGGTTCTCCATGTTCCAATTAAAAAGATATGATCTTGCCAATTAATTATTTAAAAGAGTATATGGAACATAGAGTAGGGGTTCATTTAACCAATCCCAGTTGAGCAAACTAAGCATCATCTACCATCAAAATTAATTAAGTAACCCAGTTTCAGGGACAGGGGAATATAGTGGCTAGGCAAATCCTTAAATAGGAACCCATCAAATTAAGACACATGCATGAGTGGTGAAATTAATAATTATTAGGACATTTGCATGACATAATACACTTGCCTTCTTCCCAACTCGGTTGCTGCTCAAATCCTTCTCCAACAGTTGGTTCTTCAGAGAAATCCTCGAACTGGTCGTTTCCTAATCGCATCACATATTCACATGCAAGAAAACAATACAACAAATAAGAAACAGTACACCAAACAATTCCAAGAGAAGAAAACAACAGCACAAAACTAATCTACGCGTTACAACGAACGCGTGAGCGCGGGAATCACTAAAATCGGAGTTAAAACGCAAAAGATATGGCTTTTCTAAGGTTCAGGGACTTGCTGGCAAAGTTTTAAAAGTTCCAGGGGCTTAACTGTGAAAAACCAGGGGCTAAAACATAATTTTGTATAAAACTATGAGGGCTTACGGGTAAAAAGACCAAAACAGGACCTCGGGCGTAATTTTAAAACTTGTAGGGGCTAAAACAGAAGAAAAAGGACCTAAACGTAATTATTTTTGAACTAGGGTGGACTGCGGGTTGATTTTTGAAAACTACAGGGGCTCTTTAGCAAAATGACCACCGCTGACCGGTACGCGGTCTGCTTTGACTCGGGCTGGATCTAATCCGATCCGTTGGATCGCGATCTAACGGCTCAAAACAGATCTGGGGGAGGGGTAAACGCCGGCGACGGCCGGGACGGCGGCGCCGCTCGCAAACACGGCGGAGCTTCACCGGCGTAGAGTCGATCTACGGCTACGGTGCTCCAAACACGACGAGATCAAGCTCTACGGGCTCACTGGACCACGACGAGTTCACCTAGGGTGGATTGGGTGGCTGAGATGGCGCGCACGCGGTGGCCGACGACGGCGGCGCCATGCGCGGCGGCGGAGCTCTCGGTTGAACACGAACGCGAGGATAGGGGCTGCTATTCGCGACAAGAACTAGACAGGAAGCAAGAGGAGGGGATGGGGAACTCACTACGGGTGATCTTGACGAGAGAAGAGCAACGACGGCGGCCGGCGACGATCAACGGCGGCGGCGGTGCTCGGCTTCACACGAACCAGGGGCTCCGGCGGCCGAACTACGACGAGAAGCGGCGGAATCGAAGCGCAAGGACGAGAAGAAGCTCCTGGCGGTCTTGGTCTCCCTCCACGAGCAACGACGGCGGCGAATCGACGGTAATGGCGGGCGGCGACTATGGCGGCTCGAACTCGGCGGCGGCAGCTCGGGTGTGCGAAGCTTGGTTGAGTTTTCGATGGGAAAGGTTGCGGGCGGTGCGCTCTTTAAGTAGGCCGGGGATCAAGGCCTTGGAAAGGCGTGCGGCGGCGGGATTCAACGTCGGAGGCGGGCGGCGCTCGGACTCGGCTCGGTGTCCGGGTCGGCGACGGGAGGAGGAAGGAACTGACATGGGGGTTGCACCTGTCAGCGACACGGGGAAAGAGAGAAGGGGAAAAAAATAGCGGGCCGGAGCTGGGCCGTAAGCGGGGGAGCAGCAGGCCGGGAAAAGAATTTGGGCGGGAAAAGAAAAGAGTGCGGGGAGGAAAAGCGAGCGGGAGAAGAAGTCCAGGGTGCAAACTTGGACCGGACCAAGAGTTCGAGGGGCAAAAACGAACTCGGCTATTTAAACTTTTCTAAAACTCAAAGAAAAGCAAATCAAATTCGAATTTAAATAGAATTTAAATTCCAACTTGATTTACTAGCGACCAAAAATATATGCAACAGCATGAATGCAACAAAAACTTATTTTGACTAAAAATAATTATTTAATGTGATATTTAAATTGATAAAAGGCTAGAAATTCCAATTAAATCCTAGAAAATTTATTTAAGCCTTAATAAATCCTAGGAAAATTCAAAGGGTTGCTACAATTTAAATGTGATGAATTTTAGGGTGTTACAATTGCTACGGCTTTCTTCGTCTCCGAGGTGCAAGGTAACTTCAGTTTAATCCTTGGTCGAGATTGGATTCATGCAAATGAATGTATTCCATCTACCTTGCATCAATATTTTATTCAGTGGATCGGCGATGAAGTTGAAGTTGTCCATGGTGACAATTCTTCCTTTGTTGCAATGGCCGATTCCGATTCTCTTAGTGCAAATGAGAAGGTCAAAAATGTCTGTCGGGCATGGATTTGACCGATTATGAGCTGATCAGTTGCACCAAGGATGGTTTTGTTCCTGCTACATTAAAGCCGATGAAAAATCGATTGAATTACTTGCTGTAATTGATGGAGCAAACAAATCAACAGAGACAAACCGGTCAGACCGCTTCTGGAAACCGGTCAGACCGGTTTAGACCTAAACAGTGCCGATCAAGACAAACCGGTCACACCGCTTCTGGGAACCGGTCAGACCGGTTTACGTCTGGACAGTGGCTTCAAGACCGAATTGATCATCATCGAGCACATTCGGCCGGTATGTTTGAAGCCATTGAAGATCTCGGTGATATGGATAAGTTGGGTCAGGGTTTCACGTCAGCCGACCCTTTAGAAAAAATAGATATTGGTGATGGTACTATTCCTAGGCCAACTTTTGTAAACAAAAATTTATCGGCTGAGTTTAAAGCCGAATTAATAAATTTGTTGAAAGAGTATGTCGATTGTTTTGCTTGGGAGTACCATGAGATGCCGGGTTTGAGTCGTGATTTAGTTGAGCATCGCTTACCAATAAAAGCCGGTTTTAGACCTTTTAAACAATCGGCTAGACGTTTTAATCCCGCTATTTATGACCGAGTAAAAGAAGAAGTTAATCGTTTGCTAGATGCTGGTTTTATTCGGACTTGTCGCTATGCGGAGTAGATTTCTAATATTGTTCCCGTTGAAAAGAAAGATTCGGGAAAACTTAGAGTTTGCATTGATTTTAGAGATCTTAATAAAGCTACTCCGAAAGATTCATATCCTATGCCTATAGCTGATGTCTTAATCAATGAAGCTTCTGGGCATCGTGTTGTTAGTTTTCTTGATGGTAATGCTGGATATAATCAAATCTTCATGGCCGAAGAGGATATGCACAAAACGGCCTTTCAATGTCCAGGGTTTATTGGTTTGTTTGAGTGGGTGGTTATGACTTTTGGATTGAAGAATGCCGGTGCAACTTATCAAAGAGCTATGAATTTAATCTTTCATGATTTACTTGGAGTTATTGTGGAAGTGTATATTGATGATATCATAGTTAAATCGGATGGTTTGGATTCTCATTTAGCCGATTTAAAACTTGCTCTTGAGAGGATGCGACAGTATGGTTTGAAGATGAATCCACTCAAATATGCTTTTGGTGTTTCGGCTGGGAAGTTTTTGGGATTTATTATTCATGAGAACGGCATAGAAGTTGATCCCAAAAGAATTGAAGCTATGAAGAAAGTCGAAGCTCCTACTTGCAAGAAGGATTTGCAAAAGTTTCTAGGCAAGGTAAATTTCTTGAGAAGATTTATAATTAACTTGTCTGGAAAGGTTGAAGCTTTTACTTCTTTACTTCGGTTGAAAGATGAAGCCGATTTTACCTGGGGGGCAAAACAGCAAGAAGCTTTTGAGAAGATCAAAGAGTACTTGTCTTCACCACCGGTGCTTAGGGCGCCTAAGAGGGGAGTTCCGTTCAGACTTTATGTGGCGGCTGAAGATAGAACTATTGGGGCTGTTTTGACTCAAGAAATCGGCAACAAGGAGTATGTGATTGCTTATGTAAGCCGACGGCTCATCGATGCAGAAACAAGGTATACTTTCATTGAGAAGTTGTGTTTATCCTTGTACCATGCTTGTACTCAATTGAGGCATTATTTATTATCTAGCACTTGCATCGTGTTGTGTCAAACCGATATAATTAAACATATGTTGCAAAAGCCGATTTCTAGTGGAAGAGTCGGTAAATGGGCTTATGCTTTAGTTAAGTATGATTTGGCTTGTGAACCTTTAAAATCAATGAAAGGCCAAATTGTAGCTGATTTTATTGTGGAGCATCGAATTGATGATACTTGTGAATTCAACGTCGGCTATGTTACTTGTACACCATGGAAGTTATACTTTGATGGATCGGTTTGCAATGATGGGCAAGGAATTGGTGTTGTTTTGATCTCTCCAAGTGGTGCCGTCTTTGAGTTTTCAAACCAATTGGAAGAAAAGCGAACCAATAATCAAGTCGAATATGAAGCTCTTCTATTTGGCTTGGAATTTTTGCAAGACATGAGACTAAAGCATGTTGAGGCTTTTGGTGATTCGCTCCTGGTAGTACAACAAGTGTAAAAGGTATGCCAATGTTATAATGGTTCATTAAATGCATATCTTGATAGATGTCTTGATATCATTGCTTATTTTGATGAATTTACTATCAAACATATTCTAAGAGAAGAGAATGACAAGGCAAATACTCTGGCTCAGAAAGCATCTGGTTATATGGTTGTAAAGAAATATTTCTATCTCCAAAAACCGATGCAAACGAAGGCCGAGTTTCTGGTTCTGGACGAACCGATCACACCGGTTTCAGAAACCGGTCAGACCGGTCTGACCGGTTCTGAAACCGGTCTGACCGCTTCGTCCCCTGACAGAAGCAAAAATCCTTTGGATGATGCTAATCAATCCAAAGTTGAAGATCAAGATTGGAGGGTGCCTATTATCACTTATTTGAGAGATCCTGGTCGTGGTGCAGAAAGAAATATTCGGCGAATATCGTTTAAATACGTTTTTCTTGACGATGAACTCTATCGTCGAAACGCCGAAGATTTGTTGTTAAAATGTCTTAATTCGGATCAGGCCAAAGTTGCCATGGGTGAGGTCCATGAAGGTATTTGTGGTACACATCAATCGGCTCCCAAGATGAAGTGGTTACTTAGACGAGCCGGTTTCTATTGGCCTACTATGATGGCAGATTGTTTCAAATATTACAAAGGATGTGAGGAATGTCAGAAGTTTGGAAATTTGCAACTTGTTCCTGCTGCATTGATGCATCCTATTATTAAGCCATGGTCGTTCCGAGGTTGGGGATTGGATTTTATTGGACAAATTAATCCTCCATCATCAAAAGGACATCGTTTTGTGTTAGTTGCTACAGATTATTTCACTAAGTGGACTGAAGCGATTCCCTTAAAGAATGTGACGCATCGAGAGGTGATTGAATTTGTTACGCAAAATATTATTCATAGATTCGGTATTCCTCAAACTTTGACAACGGATCAAGGTATTTCGTTTATGTCTAAAGAGGTACGTGAATTCGCCGAATCCTATAGAATTAAGTTGCTCAATTCATCTCCATATTACGCTCAGGCTAATGGACAAGCCGAGTCAAGTAATAAAATTTTGATCAAATTAATCAAGAAAAAGATAGAAGAAAGTCCTAAGAGATGGCATGAAGTTTTATCCGAAGCATTATGGTCTCATCGTATATCTAGACATGGTGCTACTAAAGTTACTCCTTTTGAGCTTGTGTATGGTCAAGAGGCCGTTTTGCCCGTTGAGGTAAATCTGGACGCTTATAGATTGGCTAAACAAAATGACCTTGATGCTGTTGATTACCACAATTTGATGTTGGACAATATTGATGAGGTAACCGACAAGCGATTGGAGGCTTTGAAGGAGATTGAGAGAGATAAGTTTCGAGTTGCTAAGGCTTACAACAAGAAAGTACGAGGAAAATATTTTCAGATTGGTGAGCTTGTTTGGAAGACGATTTTGCCTATTGGGACGAAAAGCAACAAGTTTGGTAAATGGTCACCAAGTTGGGAAGGACCTTATAGAGTTGTCAAAGTCATTTTTGGGAATTCTTACATGATAGAGACACTGAAGGGAGATCATTTGCCTAATGCTATCAATGGAAGATATTTGAAGAAATTCTATTCAAGTGTTTGGCAAGACGCATGAAGACCAATGGCCGATATATTGTTGATATCGCCCTTAGCATAAATTTTAGCTCCTGAATTGTAATTACTTGCTTTTTAGTTCTCAAGTTCACTAAAAACGCAAGGGGGCATGTGTTGACAGTCAAATTTGGCTCTGGCCCGGCCAAACCGGTCAGACCGGTTTGGTTCTGTAATTCGAGTAGGATTAGGATTCTGAGTTTAATCCCATATTGTAACCTATTCGAAAGGGGTAAGACTTCCCCGGCCTATAAATATAAAGGCTAGAAGGCCGATTGAGGTATTCCAATCGAATCAAACACGTTTATCCTTTATTTTTTTATCTCTCAAACCCTAGTCTTTTCCAACCCCCATATTCTGTTCTTTGCTCGTCTCTACGGCGTTCAAGGGCGTTCTAGGTGGCCTGCCGACCCTAGAGCAACCCTAGCTTGCTTGAGCTCCGACGGGGTCCCTCCCGAGCTCGAGTTTCTAGGTCTTCACGAGTTCCTGCCTGAAAGCGGTCTGACCAGTTTCAGAAACCGGTCTGACCGGTTTGCCCGAGGAGCTCAGGAGTTGGCCGTTGTGACGGCCGTGCTGCGCGTTCGATCGATCTCTCGAGTTCGTTGGCGCGTTTTCGTGTCAACAATATCTATATCTAAATGCATAGTAGAAAAACTACGCATCTAAGAAAATTAAAATTGGAGCCCGCGGAACACGGCTCGCGAACTGCAAAGTTGGAGCCAGCGGAGCATCGGACAGATAAGGGAGCAGATTTTGATGGCGAAGGAAATCATTCTTCAGTTGGATCGAGTGCAGGAGCGGCGCACACTCTCACCTGATGACTTGCAGCTACGCTGTGTAATTCAAAACAAAATAAATTTGCACTTATAAAAAGACCAACAACAAATACTCAACAAAATGTAGATGTTTTATAAGAAGTCCTTTATGAGTGGGGTTTATTTACTTTTATCAAAAGTTGATGTTGGTAGCTCAAATTCTTTAACAGTTGCTTTAAGTGCCAAATAATGAGGTCTGCTTCACTAGGACTAAGTAGCAAATTACTACTCCATCCATTTTAAATTACTATTTATTATTATTTTTCTCACACTGTTTTATTATTAGTCTTATTCAAAAATTTAGTCTAAATATACAAAACAATAAATCAGGCTTAAATATCTTTGATGATAAGTAAATTATAAAGAAAATAAATAATTGTTTACCACCAGCGCCAAGTGGACAACAGGGCGCGTCGGCTGGCGGCGACTGCGTCCATGGTGGGGGTTTTGGCGCAACTCGGCAAGTGGGGTTTTGTCTGCCCGATCAATGATTCAATAGACGATGTGACACAACACCATACCTCGATGGAGCGACTCCAATTCGCAGACTCAAGTCACTGCACATGGCACGATGGCCCGTCCAGGTCTTGTTTAGTTCTAAAAAGCAACTCCTAGATACACTGTATGAAAAGAAGATTCTTCGTCACGTTAAAATGTCATAACATGCATGGAGTACTAAATGTAGATAAAATCAAAAACTAATTGCACAGTTTTGTTCTACTCTGCGAGACGAACATTTTGAGCCTAATTAATCAATTTTTGGATAATTTTTCACAAATACAAACGAAATGCTACGGTAGCGCAATGATTACGAAGTGACATCTTGCTCTCAAATTCTACCTCACAATTCTAACATCTAAACAAGGCCTTAGTTCCAAAAAATTCTCTATCCAAACTTCACTATTCACCTATCACATCAAATCATATCAAATCTCTCTCTTTATGTATCGAGCATTAAATATAGGTAAATAAAAAAACTAATTGCATAGTTTTGATGAACAGGACGAGACGAATCTTTGAGCCTAGTTAGGTTATGAGAGGACAATATTTATCACAAACAAACGAAAAATGCTACAGTACACTACAGTGTCCGATGCAACTTTCTACCGCCTTTTCACCCCTCTTCGAACCTCCCATGCTGCTTCTAAACAGAAGACAGTTTCGCAAGAATATACAATCGTGTAGCTCGTTCTTCGGCCTGCATCGTTCGCTACTTCGCTTCGCATATCCTCCGCAGGCCCTTGGCATATCCAAAATTCCAAACAGGTCAGCGCAGGGCCATTCCCCAAACTTCATCCCACAAACTTTTCCCCTTCCCATTCCCCAAGTACTAGATGATCTGCCCATCATTATCCCTTCCTTTTCCTCTGAAATAGAAACACTTGGGAATTCTATCATTTACCAGAAGGAGAGGATAAGCTATGGCACTCAGCACATGCGCATTGCCATAGTTTCAGCAGTGGCACGTAAACTGAAGATGAAACATGGACAGAGAAGCCTAATACATAAAACTTGCATACCACGAGAGAACTCCATACATGGGACTGAAGACAAAGCGATGCTATCAAATCTATTGGTTCTACGAATTTCAGGCTTGACATTTCACATAATCGAGAAATCAACTCCCTAGTCAATATGATTAAGTGTGCTCAGTACATGAGCAGTACGAACCCTAGAAGATCCACCTAGTTTAACAAACCATGGTGAATGTAAAAGGGAAGCAAAACCATCAAGCACATAATTCACCCAATCAGGCACAGGACCCTAATAAGCTCAAATTCGAGACAAATCTGCTCATCTCACGATGATCCAACCATAAATCCGCGTGGAATTCAAGGCTATAATCTCGTAGCCGAGGCTGCCAAACCCGACCAAGTGAGAGGAGGGAGGGAGGAGCCGGCATGCGGCGCGTACGGTACCCGTTCATTTCTAGGAGTCCAACTTCCACCACCTCCTCTGAATCCTCATCCTCACCGTCGTCGTCGGTGGGGGGCGAGGCGGAAGAGGGGTCGCCGGGGAATGCGGATTCGGCGGCGAAGGCGAGCTCGAGCTCTGAGTCGAGGAGGGCGGCGAAGTCGTCATCTCCGCTCGACGACGACGGGGATGGCGACGGCGCCTCGACGAGGCTCATAGGGCGCGGCGCCGCCGAGGGCGGATCGGCAAGAAGCTCGATGGGTCGTTGGGCGCCGGCGGCCAGGACCAGGAATGGATTTGGGGCTACTCGCAGTTGTTCGTTAAAGATTTCTGTTGCATTTTGCAATTTCTCGGATGCTGCCGGCGGCCACAGAGGGTCGGTTTTGACTTTGACCACCGGAGTCTACTTAGCCGCGACGCCGTCCGATCGAACGAACATACACTGCCTCGTTTGGCTCCACGTAGGGTGGCGAGAGCTATTTCATGGCGGCGGCGGAAGCGATCACTCCGTCTCCGGGTGGCGACGGAGGAGAGGAGAGACCCCGCCGACCCGGGACACGGCGTCTCAGGCCTCCAACGACGACGTCGATGCGGCGGCGACCGGGTGGTGCTACTCGTACTCCGCACGGCAGCACAGAAGCTGAAATGAACACGATGCGCTTTGAGCCTTGTTAGATCCAAAATATGGGGTGGAGATTTCAGGGTTTAGTGTCACATCGTAATCATTGCGTCACTGTAGCAGCATTTCGTTTGTATGTGTGAAAAATTATCCAAAAATTGATTAATTAGGCTCAAAATGTTCGTCTAACAGAGTACAACAAAACTGTGTAATTAGTTTTTGATTTTATCTACATTTAGTACTCCATGCAAGCTATGACATTTTGATGTGCTGAGAATCCTTTTTGCATAGTGAACTTTAGGATTGCTTTTTTAAATTGGTCTATGTATTCACGGCAGTACAGTACCAAGCGTGCCGAACCAACCGAAACCCAGGTAGCCACTGACGGAACAGATAACAAAGCAAAAGTTATTTACAAAATTATTGTGTATTCATGTTGGTGTTTTAGTGCGCACATTTCAAATGGATTAACACATGGATCAATTTTAGGCTGCTCGCACATGGACCAAAATTATTGCGTAAAGCCGGCGCTAGCGTACGGGAGGTAAAACAATCATCTGCGGCGGGGTACCCTAAAACGAACGCGAGGACCACGTTCCGGCCGGTGTACGCCATTCTTGGCGTGGTAGCGCGCGTGCGCTACCAGCCACCGTGGCGTGGGCCCACGGCCCCGGCGTGCCGTCCCAACCGCCTGGGAGGAGGGAGGAGACTTCCGGCGCCGAAGGAGAGGGAGACGGAGGGGCGCGGAGGCCTCCACCGCCGCTCGCCCTCCCGGCCGCATGCGCCGCGCGCCCGTCAGGGGCCTCCACCGCCACCCGCCACTCGGGGCCTCCACCGCAAGCCCGCTCGGCCGTATCTGCCGCGCGCCGCCTCCTACGCCCACGCCAGCCGCCGTCGTTCCACGCCGGGAGGGAAGGGGCGGGGCACCCCGCTGCCGCGCGCCGCCGTGCCGCCCGAGGCCAGCCGCCGCTGCTCTGCGGTGGGAGGGGAGGGGGCGGGGCGAGCCGCGGCCGCCCGCCGCTGTTCTGCCGCCGCCGATGCGAGAGAGGGGGGAGAGAAGGAGGGAGAGAGTGTGTGGGTGGGGGAGAGAGAGGGGCAGTGGGGAGGCGTCGGGTGAGAGAAAAAAGTGAGAGGGGAGAGATAAAAAACATTAAAATGGTGGGCCCCACACTTTAGTAGTTGGTATGGAGTATAGATTATAGGGGATGACGAGTGCGGAAAACTGAAACTGTACCGAAGAATCTTGATGATTAGACATAATATTCTCTTTTAGGGGATGTATATGGAGTATGGAGTGCGGATAGCCTTATAACATATTCTGTTTTACCGCCATATATCCTCTGGTCTATCGTGGATTAGTGGAAGGTTAGCCGACAGATGCGTCATAGGCTCGCTCGTCTCAAACTCTGTCGATTACTTAACAAGAGATAGCTGATTCGTCAGAGAGAACGCCAGAAAGCTGCCAATACTTTTCCACACACACCATCCCTCACGCTCGCGGCGGCCGGCCGGATCCCCACCACATGGAGGTGGAGGCCAAGGACCTGTGCACCGTCGAGAGGCGCGGCCGTGTGCACCTCATCACCATCACCGGCGCCGGCGACCACCGCCTCAACCCGGCCCTCCTCGCCGCCATCCGCTCCGCCGTCGCCGCCTCCGCGGGCGCCGGCGCGCTCGTCCTCGCCGCCGAGGGCAAGTACTTCTCCAACGGCTTCGACCAGGCGTGGGCGCGCACGGCGCCGCGACACCTCCACGCCACCATGGACGGCGGCTTCCGCGCGCTGGTCGCCGACCTCCTCGCGCTGCCCATGCCCACGGTCGCCGCCGTGACCGGCCACGCCGCGGCGGCCGGGTGCGCGCTGGCCCTGGCGCACGACGCCGTCGTCATGCGCGGGTCACGCGGGTTCCTCTACATGAGCGAGGTCGACGCCGGGATCAAGATCGTGGACTTCTTCGCCGAGCTGATCCGGGAGAAGGTCCCCGACGCGGCGGCGAGGAGGGACCTGCTGCTGCGGGGGGACAAGATGACGGCGGCCGAGGCCGTGCGGCGGGGCATCGTGGACGCGGCCGTGGGCGGCGAAGTGGAGGAGGTGGTGGCCGCGGCCGTCGCGGAGGCCGAGCGGCTCGCGGCGAGGGGATGGGACGGGGAGGTCGTGGCGGAGATCAGGAAGGCCGCGTGGCCCAAGGTGTGGAACAAGGTCAGGGACCACGGCGCCGGGCCGGCGGCGGCGCGGCCGCGGCTCTAGGCGCGACGCCGCGTGGTACGGTCGCCGGCTGCGCTGGTAGCACAGTGAGCGACGCGCTTCACATATATCCTTGGCCGTACAGCTAGAAACCTGTAGCTACCTGGGACCTAGTGATCAGATTGAACTGCTCTAGTGATGATTTGATCTGATTAAGAGTGTTCATGACACCAAGAGCTCGATCTTGCTGCTGTGTGTAACGTCGATAATTGAATTGCCAAGCAGTATTTCCATTCCTGTATAGTCAGTACGGACCATGGAGTTTGTTCTTGAGCGCCCAGTGCGGATAGACGAGAAGCAGTCGTGTGATTACCGTTCATATTTTGCCATGAATTTGGGGAGGGAAATGGTGAGCTTGTGCCTGGTGACCTCTCATGTCCTTCCTCACCACAGGGGATGAGTGGGACAAGAACATTACAAAAGCCTGCATGAACTAGTTGATTTGATATTCACGTCACAAATTTGTATATATCATCGGTAGCCATATTCTCAGTTACCATGCATTTGATCTCAGTCCCACAAATATGGCCGTGCGAGAGCGCGCGGAAGAGAAAGGAATGCGTACCTTGCAGAGGAAGCCGAAGAGGAGCAGCAGAACCGAGGAATGGCGGCCGCCGACGCAGAGGTGACCAAAGTTGAGGCTGTCGCTCTCGTAGCTCGGATTCCTTCAAGCATAAGAACGGAACCCACTTTTTCAACAAAAAAAAAACGGAACCCACCCAGCCCTACTGCCGACCGAAGCAATGGCGTCTCGTCTGGTTGCGGCGGCGGCGACGGCGGCCTCGGCCTCCTCCGCCAGTGCCCTTTGGTTGTCAACATGTCTTTGCGCTATTTGGCTTGCCTTGTTGATTCGGTCGCCCTTTGTGCTTGTTAGATCCCTATTGTCCTGAGATGGTGAACTTGTGGGAGGATCCGATGAGCCCTATGAAGTGGAAGCAATCTCACGTGAGTACCCTCTTAGACAATCTTTTTAAATTGATTTGAGTTCTCGATGTTCATCCTGTTAGTCATAAAACTAATGACATAATGCATGTTTTTTTTCTTGCTTGACTTGCATGGCATAGCATAAAAAATTACGCCTTTCCTGCGATAAGTTTTCTCGTTGTCATATGGTATACTTTTCCAATAGCATTGATGAGTATGTATCATTCTGAAGTAGAATGAATGTTGAAGTATCTTTGATTAGAGTTGTCCATTCAACTCATGAGTTCAGTTGGGTGCTTTAGAGGAACAGTACTGTGTCTTGTGGAAACAGCATAAGTGGGGAGGTATACCATTCCTTTTGGTCAGTAGTTGGATTGCACGTTTACCTAGACCGTGTTTCTTTGGGGTGGAAATTTTTTCCCACCCGTTTGACCAATAATTAAGGGTATTAAATAAAATCAGTTTATAAAACTAACTTCACAACCCCGGGTTAATTCACGAGACAAATCTAATGAGACCTCTGACCGTACGATTAGAGGATTGTTACTGTAGCATTACTGTAGCAAATCATGGACTAATTAGACTCGTTAGATTCACCGCGTAAAGTTACACTCATTCCTAAAAAAGTTTTACAAATAGACTTCATTTAATACTCTATACATGCAAGATTTCTTTTGGAAATTTTTTTCCGAGCAGTAAAGAAACACTGCCCTACATTTACACTATGTCATCACTGGAATCAGTATTATTTTATATTTAAGAAATCCTGATGCCTATTGAATGAAAACAAAGGTCCACTTGTATATTTGACATAATACCATATTTTGATATGCTGTCCTTATGGTCTGCTCTCATATCTATTCTGTAACCACATTCTTGAAATTAACTGGCACCAGATACTTGTTCTTTGCCTAAACTACTTAATCTGCAAGAGTTAACTCACTGCTGTCCTTTAGCAAGTATTGCATGAGTATCTGTGCAGTTGAGTTTCTGTCCTACCATATGTTGCAGTTTTACTAATGAGAATTGGTTTATACTAGTCCATCAACCCGTGCATTTGCACGGGCTAGTATTTTTTTTTAAATATAAAATAATACTTTATTCATTCACAAATATTATAGACGGAGGCTTAAATTTTCTTCATATAAATAAGAAGACCACATATAATTTTCCTACCAAACCTTACTATATCTATGTAAAATATCATTTAATACAATGGTTTTGCTCCAGTCAAAACCTAGGCCAGTCTCCATAAGGATTTCATGGTAAGTTTCACGGCTGACGTGGCAAAAAAAAAGAGAGTTTCAAAGCATGTTAGAGGATTTTCACCCTATGAAACTCATCTGACTTGATTACCCGGTCTATAGTCTCGTGCAATAAAACCTGCACTATGAGTGGCCTCAATAATAGATAAATAGATGCATCCTTTTCTGTCTAGCTTGAATTGTCCTAAAATCTTGGACCCTTATATTTGTGCATGACGGTAGTAATATAATAAGTAATATTTAATATGTAGTATTAGAAGAAAAATACTTCACGTCATGTGGTATAATCTGATTCTACTATCAACGTAAGCCAAATACCCAAATGTTCCGTGTGATCTATATATGTAGCAGCACTTGTATGTGAAAACTATTTCTAATTAAGAATCAATCAATCACACAAAACTGTTTGTACAGTATGGCCTGCTCCATGCAATTTAAGTTTCTTTTATAAAAAAATGAAGAGATGGAATTAGAATGAGTGGAGAGTTACTTACGGAGAAGCAGTATCAGTGGCTGCCGAATATGCACAACTACTTCTACACGTCATAAACTCCTCGTAAAATCAAGAGTGATCATCAATTTTGGCCAGCGCATGTCGATTCCTTGCTATTTCCACTACTACATACTCTGTTTTCTGATCTCAACAGCGGCTCTATGTCCATCAACATCGAATCGTCTAGGGCATAAATATGTTCATATTATTTCAGCGAAAGAAGTTTTATCTGGCCATAGGTGCATGTGTCATCGTCCAGTCAGAGCCGAATGAACATTACTGGACACTATTGAATATCTGTGCTCCATCGTGTACTGCTCTTCAGCAATCATGAATTTGTAACATAATAGCTGCAATATAATACCTGCTTCTCTCCAGGGTCCAACAGTTGCCTATCCTCTTCCCGAATATTGCTGTCTGACCCCGCCTGTTGATGCTTCGTGCTCGGCTCTTGTTCACCTATGGCAGCAGTCTTGGATCACCGCTGTGAGCTGCCGCTTCTCCACGCGGAGTGCGGAGGCCGCTAGGGTTTATGAAAAACATGCATCGTCACATCATATGAGAATGGATAGAGGGGCCAACTTGGTTGGTCGAATTACATTGATGGGATAGAGTATGCTAGATATGGTGCGTTAGATCTGCTGTACAGATTAGGTGGGTGGGAGGAGGTCATTGTTTGACGTGATGAGATCATTTTGTTTTGAGGAAAATAAGATTTTATTTTTAATAACGGCATAAGTGGATAATTTGGAGGAATTTTATAATGGCAGGAGTGGGTAATTTAGATATAAATTTAAGGGGTTATTTTGGACTATGTTTATAATGGCAGATGTGGGTAATTTATTAGAAAATATAATAGATCTAAGGGCTATGGTGATTTAAGAACACCCAATTGATGGCCGGATGTTTCTGATTATTGTGGTAATTTCTACGATTTATCTTTTTTTCTAGCACGTCTGGTGAGAATTAACGTGGAGGCTTCAAAAGGAGCCTCCAATTAGTAATAGTAAGATTGAGTTTTTTGTGTGCTGTTGTAATGTTATTTGTCAGATCTGCATTGGATTGTGTTTATCAATCTATTAAACTTTCCTCCGATTAGCTATTTCCACATGGACGCAAGTAAAATTGTTGTTTTTCCTTCCTAATTACTTATGGTATTTTGAAATGAGCTTTGCTTGCTTGCTTTGTGTTTTTGTTCGTGCCCTGCAATAACTTATAAATGGGTACGTTGAGAATTTAACATTTTGTTCTACTTATGCAGTTTATAGTGGCCACCTTATCTGTGTGGGGTGTTTTAGTTTATGGAGGGTTGAAGCTTTTTGGCGGGGAAGAGGAAAACAAGACCAGGGTAATTTTTATCACTTATTATTTATGCTAAGGATTGAACTGTGCTATATAAGTTTGTTAGTACCTAATTTTATCATTACCAGATAAGTGGCAAATGCACAGAAAGCAGAGATATTTAGCTGAAAACAAAAGGTAGCTACCTGGGCTATGGTAATTATACTGTTTATATGATCTGATGTCATCTGCACTAAGGCTATTATCGGAAACAATAAGTCAGGTGGCATGTTTGAGTTTATTTTTGTTAAGTTTATGATAAACATGCTTACTAACGAGTAACAACCGCTTGTGATTTCATTTCTTACAGTGATTGTTAAAATCTAATACTGTCACTAAAATCTGACACTCTGGCACAGGAGCCGTCAGCACGGGCAAAGGCAAAGTAGGCTGTAGCGGAGAGGAAAAGCAAAGGCAAAGTAGGCTGTAGCGGAGGAAAAACCTATGTCGGCGTCAAACTGGCGTTGTGTAACTATGTTAAGTCCCATGTGCGTTCGAAGTGCTGGCAATGCACTTTGCTAAGGAAGTTTTCATTTTGTAATCCATGCAGAGCTTAACATGATCCACTAGGATGAATGATCTTGCTGCTTGATAAATGAAATGGAATCTTAGCAAGATGCTTGCAGGAGTAATAGATGGATGCAGATGAATCGGAACTAGGAAAGATGTACTCTTGGTTCTGTTCGTAGTCTAAAATCTGTGCTTGTAATGAGTACATTGCGCCGGCTTACGTTTGCTTGTTATCCTCGCAGCGCTTAGGCTGTTAACTTGAATTGTAGCCCTTGTGAGTGATCAAGAGTGACAACGAGCTCTCTGTTGCAGTAAGAGTGATTTCTCGCTAATTTACCAAAAACCATTGGGGTCAGCTGACCCCGGCAAAAGAACCTGCCCTTCTTAGCCGCAAAAGGTGTTACCATTGGGTCTGGATAGGTTGTAGCACTAGCACCCCTGATGTCCGTTTGTTGCTTGTCCAGTGTATTGGACGTATTTACCTGGGTTGACTTAAGCCAACCACTGTCTAGTATTATTGTGTGTATCTGGAATGTTTTCTTGAGGGTTGATTCTTCCAAAGCTACATAACTACGGGGACACCGGGCTTTTACTTGATTGTATGGTGTTCTGCATTTGCAGTCATTGGTGAGTGTTGGTGTTGCTATCTTCAGGTGCCCAACGACGCCGAACAAAGAACTTGCATACAGCTACGATTGCATACAGCTATGATTGATCCCTCGTGGGCTGTACATGTTCCACCCGTAAACAGGAGTTGAAGGATTCAGGGAAATCACTGGACTGCTGAAGTGCTCTGTTCGTTCGGCTTATCAGCGCCAGCCGGCAGTATTTTTCTCTCTGCATAAACCAGCCATCAGTCAGGCAGCAGTATTTTTCTCTCAGCATAAACCAGCACCAGCCACCTGTCACCAGCCAGCCGAGCGGGAGATTAGCACTGCTTTTAAGAAATGATTTGGACTGCTGGAGAAGATGACAACAGTATCAATGAGTGATTAGCACTGCTTTTAAGAAATGATTAGTAGTACAGGATGTTAGCTAAGCGGGCATCTAGTTCTCAGAGTCAGAGCATCATCTCACCCACTCAAGGCAAGGCATGAACACCGGAAACCTGTGCGCCGTGGAGAGGCGCGGCCGGGTGCACGTCATCACCCTCACCGGAGACGGGGAGCACCGCCTCGGCCCGGCCCTCTTCTCCGCCATCCGCGCCTCCCCGGGCGGCGCCGGCGCGCTCGTCCTGGCCGCCGAGGGCAAGTTCTTCTGCAACGGCTACGACCTGGCCTGGGCGCGCGCCGGCCCGGCCCCGGCCCCGGCCGACCGCCTCTCCGCCCTGCGCGCCGCGCTCCGCGCCCTCGTCGCCGACCTCCTCGCGCTCCCCATGCCCACGGTCGCCGCCGTCACGGGCCACGCCGCGGGCTCCGGCTGCGCGCTCGCGCTGGCGCACGACGCCGTCGTCATGCGGGCGTCCCGCGGGTTCCTCTACATGAGCGAGGTCGACGCGGGGATCAGGATCGGAGACTTCGTCGGCGAGTTGATCCGGCAGAAGGTCCCCGGCGCTGTCGCCAGAAGGGATCTGGTCTTGAAGGGGGAGAAGATGACGGCCGCGGAGGCCTCGCGGCGCGGCATCGTGGACGCGGCCGTGGACGGCGGCGTGGAAGACGTAGTTGCCGCGGCCGTCGCCATGGCGGCGGACCTTGCGTCGAGTGGCTGGGACGGGGAGACCGTGGCCGAGATCCGGAAGGCCACCTGGCCGTCGCTGTGGAGCAAGGTTAAGGATTATGGCGGCAAGGCGCCGGCGCGGCCGCGTTTGTAGACTGCAGCTGTTTGCTTGCCAATTTCAATCGATGACTACTCGAAAAAAAAAATCGATTGACTCCATGTACAACAAAAAAAAACAAACTATGGTTTTGTGGAATAATTCGTCGAATGTCATTTCAATTCCACTGCATTTGTAGTCTTGCAATGGACAAAAATGAGCATATGCAAACTGCAAAACCACTGATCAGACTACCCCCAATTCTAGCCAACACCCAATTCTAGCCAACAGAACGACTAATGCATTTGTACCTGGCTGTTTAGAATACAAAATTTCACAAGAATTTCGCACAGGTATCACCAGAAGCAATTTCGTTTCAACTTTAGATGAAGCTCTACCGTGAAGCACTTGAACTCAGTTGGCTAAAGGTGACATGAGTGATATGAAATCCAGAGTGAAGCTTACTTCATCTGTTACTTTCACAATACTTGGTGTATTCGGGTGTTTACTTGTGGCATTGCTAAGTGGATGCACGAAGTTCACCTCAAATCCAAGCACAATGAGAAAGTCTGAAATGAGAGACAGGAGAAAGTTTGAAATGAGAGACAAGACAAGTCTGATAGGAAGTATCGTAAGCTCAAGTCAAAAATCTCCGCATTGGAAGGCAAGAGTGAAGCTGAGAAAATTAAGAGGAAGGAAGAGGGCTGAAGATGAGAAAGGCGAGAGGGACGAACAGTCTCAACCTACACTAAAATTGTGGATTAGCTGGTTCATTGGAGTGATTAGGCGTTGAGTGAGTTGTTGTGAAGCGTGTCAGTATGCCGGTGAATGAAATTGAACTGTAGACTGTTGCTCCACCTGAATGAACACCTTAATGAACATGGCTTGCCTAGACATGAATGAACACCTTAATGAACATGGCTTGCCTAGACATCACTCTCCTGACCCATGCATCTGTCATCACTCTCTCGTGACTCACATGAGGTCGAACTGGCCGCTGCATAAAGGAGGCCTTACAACTCCGATTCGACTGCCTGCCTTGCAATGCATGTGCAAAGCCACTTATCAGACTACTTCCTGCTCCAGCCAACGGAACGATCTTCCCGTTCTTAGAATGCAAACTTTCACACAAGTATCATCAGAAGCATTTTCATTTCAACAGTAGGAGCTTGTTCCTACTTTCCAGCGTTAAAGCAGCACCAACAAGCACGAGAATACAAAACGATCAGGAACCTAAGCATTAACAAGAACAGTCATTGCAATTGGGGTGATGATCATTTACATCATGGCGGACGAACAAAACAGGAGCAGCTACACTACTGCTGAGAAAGTACCGACGAACATAACCAAAAACTGCCCTAGGCATTAACCAGTCACCACCTCCTACATTCTTACCTTAACTACTGGACCAACATGCGCCAGTTACTGTCTTAACACTGGCGGTAATTCTTCACGGTCAGATAATTTACATAGTTTTACTTTTCTCGGTACTGCTGGGCAGTTCTCTCCAGATGGTGCAATGTCACCTACGCTTGCATCGGCCCAGCACATGGGGAACAAGACCAAAATGTTGAACATCGCAATGCCTGTCCTAGCTCCCGGTATGCCCGAAGTTGATGCCATGTTGCCGCCTGATATGTTCCGGTATGAGCCTGTTGATGAGTTCTGGAGAGGCATTTGCTAGCTGCATAGCAGAGATGAGGAACTGATGAGCACAATGGTACAGCAATAAGGTGCATTCACCGAGGTCTTAACAGAGTACATCATGTTTCATATACTTACTTCATGCTTGAAGTTGAAGAGCGGAGGAAATGGACGGCCATTTGGCAGGCGTGCATTCGACGCCCGTAGCTCATCAAAGAAGGGATGAGCACATGCATCAAGCTGCATAGAATCCATGAAGTGCATAAGTACATTTATAATCAACAGAATACAAATCAAAAGATTATGCTGTGTTCCAGCTACAGCATGAGCACTAGGGCCGCCTTTTTAGGTGGGGCGCTAACTAGTACACTTAACAAGCGCATGTGACTATAAAGTTGCACCCACTCTTCATCAGCTAACACTCATCAACTCTTGGTTCTAGCCTCCTGGACCACTGGGTATCATAATTATCATATCTATGCAGGACCAGAAGCTATGTTTGAGAGGACATACTTCTACATGGATTTAACCTCTTTTAATTGGCCATGCTCTACGAGACTACAAATAAGTGGCAATACTTCAACCTTTAAAATAAGCACAACCATGTAAAATAGACCATAGGCAACACAGCAACCTTAGCAGGATGCCTCATTCCAACCTTTTATTACCCTCAAGACAACAGCTTCAAAAAACAATAAATAAACCAAGTACAAAGGTACTCACAGCAGAGCAGCGAAGACTTGGTGAGTACTGGAGGAGACGAGAAGCAAGGTCTATAGCTTCTGGAGGCATTCTCTTGTGGAAAATCTGGAGGACAAAATGAAGGTAAGAAAATCAGTTAGTCACTGGTGCATTTTGAATTCAATGTAAAGATACGACATAGAACCAATTTAAGTGCCCGTCAAAGACATGTGGAACTGTGGACTACAAATACAGTACCCTGTATGTAAAATCGCATGATATACAAGATGAGCATATGAATACCTTGTGCCAAGGATGAGCCTTTATCTGAGGAAACCTGAACTCAGTATAGTTGGGGTTCATGCACCTTATTTCCTCACGGGTTGGAGTACCAAGAACCTACAAAGTGTTCAAATGGGCATAAGAAACACTGGTAACAGAACAAAAGAATGTGTCCGGTGGAGCATTGTGAAATACCTTGATTATCTCCACTAGCTGGTCAACGGCACTCTCTCCTGGAAACAGTGGCTATTAAAGAAACAATGTGAGATGGTCAGAATCACATCATAATAATTTTTCTTAGTCGAGCTACATAAACATAGAGATTAAATGATCAGATGAAGGCAACCAACCTGACCAAGAAGCAACTCTGCGAGCACACAGCCAGCTGACCATATGTCTATTGAAGTTGTATACTCAGTTGCTCCGAATATGAGCTCAGGAGCACGATAATAACGAGAACATATGTAAGATATATTTGGTTCACCAGGAATCTGACAAAGGAACGCGAGGAACATGTTAATAGGCAGGTTCAAATTATAGTATGTGAAATAAACATAAGGGCTAAGAGAGACCAGCAGTTCAAAGTCCATATTTTGGAATCAATCAGTCAAGTTGAGATATAGATTTTTTTTTACAGAAATATATAAGAGAGCTAACATGATTACAGACTACCACCAGCAACTATGATAACTAAAAACCTCATGGCAGGTAAAAGCACATGATCAAACCAATTCAATAAGCTTGACTCAAAAGGAGGCACCATGTATCAACTAGATAATTATTGAAAATGAACAGTGTGTGTATTAACAGAAGTTAACTAGGAAATGTATCCATGTATGTTGTTTCACTATCACAGCGATCATAAAAAGGCAAAAGCAACATATTGAAGATAAATGTAACATCTTCACATAAACTGCTGTCCAATAGTAAGACTAGCCTGACATAAGCATATTTCAACAATACATACAAGTACTGGATAGAACTACAGATTCTCAAGGAGGACAGTTAACATACCAGGACTTTAGCGCTTCCAAAGTCACACAGTTTGACTTGGTGAGTCAGAGGGTCAACCTGTATAGGCAAGCAAGAAGAGACCAATTCATAACCCATTACCAAATCTCAGAAAGAACGTAACCTTGTTCGCTTAACACATACCAGCACATTTTGCGGCTTTACGTCCCTGTGGCAGACTCCTGGCACAGTATGAATATAAGCTAGCCCTCTAAAAAGCTGTAAACATAACAAGAGTGAACTCCTTAGCAAAGCAGGAAATCACATATAAGCAGATGAACAAGTTTGGGCATGTTGGTTTACGAACCTGATACATGTAGAGCTTGACATAGATAAGAGGCATTCTCTGGTTCGCATTGCTGTAGTGCTTCAGGACACGATACAGCGTCTCCGGAACATATTCCATGACGAGGTTCAGAAATAGCTCATCCCTGGGCGTCGTCGAGAAGAAGCAGTGCTTCAGACAGATGACATTGGGGTGTTCCATAGCGCGCATAAGTTGCAGCTCCCGGTTTTTGTATCGTCTATCTTGCAACACCTTCTTGATGGCAAAGGTCTCCCCAGTCTCCAGACACTTAGCCTGCATGGGCAAAACCAATTCCGTACACATTTCATATTTGCATCAACTAACGTACAGCACCTTAAGAAGAACAAGAGAAATCTGCAAGACCAAGATGGCGTACCTGGAAGACAATCCCAAATGAACCTGTACCCACCACACGCTCTGCCATGTAGCTTATAGTCTGAGATTAACACCGAAACAACACATGAGTAAACAAGTACAAGATGAGGCTAAAGAAAGTACAGGCATCAGGTTAGCTGAGCAGGCAGGCATTCAGATTCTCAAGTATCTAACTAAGGTAAAAGTAGAGCATTTCTATTCTGCAAACAACAAGGCTAAGCACGAAACTAGCAGACTTAAATGAGAGCAAGCTTCAGAAATGCAGATTAGACAACCAGAATCAAGCTGACTTTGCCCGAAATGAAGCAATCTGCCACATAATTCAGCCACAACACTAAATCGTTGACAAATCAAGCAAAGACAGAAATATCTTCAGAACTCAGCGCCTCCAAAGTAGCGGTAGCAGTACAATTTCTCAACAAACCAGCACCAATCCACCTAATTTCGCCCCGAAAAAGCTACAGAACAACTATCCCAGCGCAAACCAAGAGATCACGACGGATTCCGGCCGCGATGCGGCTACCAAACAAACAACGAACCCGCTCTACGCGCACTAGCAGCAGCAGCAGCAGCAGCAGCATTCATCCACACATCCGCGCGACAGAGAGACAGAGACAGGGAATCGGAGCTCACCCTCTTCGGCTCGCCGTTCTTCCCGCCGATGGTGGTGGAGATGATGTGGCCCGGGACGCCGTCTCGCCCTTCGTCTTCCTTCTTCTGCATCACCAAAGCCAAACAAAAAAAACAAGGACCATTAGCCACAGCACCTACAGAGCCAGCAGATCGGGCAGCGCCCGGCCTCGAACCCCGCTACAGATCCGACCCCAGCCCCAGATCTGGTCCACGCGCTCACCTTCTCGCTACCGGCGGGGGGAGCCGCCGCCGTGGCGTCGGCGGCAGCGGCGGCCGCAGGGGGCGCGTCCAGCTCCATGGGCTCCGGCCCCGGCGGCGCCTCCATGGGTCGGATGGGGGAAGCGAGGGCGCCGCGCTCACACGCCGAAGGGGGCAGCAGCACCTTGCTTGCGGCTGCGGGGTGGTTCGCTTGGCCTGGGGTTGGGAGGGAGGAATGGGGGATGGTGGTGTGGAGCAGCAGCCAGCAGTGCTTTTGACCGGTCGGGCAGCCAGGACTGCCGCCGCTTGCTTTGCTTTGCTTTTGTTTTGCTTTGGACAGCTTGGGACAGCCGCTTGCCTGCCTGCTTAGCGATAAGCGTGCTGACTCCTTTTTATTAGTAGCTGGGAGTGCTCGGAGCTAGTGAGTGAGCCGTTTCTACAGCTATTTTCTTTTTCTTTTTTTTAGCTCTAGCAGTTTCTACAGCTAATTTCTTTTTAGCTGTGGCAGTTTATACAGCTGATTCCTTTAGCTGTGGCAGTTTCTACTGCTGAATTTTGAGACACGGGAACAGGATAGGAGTGCATTGCTTTGCTGCAAAAGAATGAGGGTGAGACAGTGGTAGGTAGTGATCAATTGCAATTACTGGGTACCCAGCCAGAATCAACAGATTTTGGCTGGCCTGTAATTCTCTCTCTGTTCAGAAAAAATCTTTTACAGTGAATTAGATCCTCCGGGCTGAGGAGAGCATTGCTTGTCTGCCGGAATTGAGGGTGGGGAGAATCGCTACTAATCATTGTTGTTCGCTGGCTGCTATTATAGTAGCATGAATTGCTACCTTTAAATTCTCTCCTTCATGGCCTTCTGTTTTTCTTCTGCCAACAATGAGGACGGGGAGACTGGCTAGTGGCTACTGCCCATTACTATTCACTTCCTGCTCTCAAAACATGAACGTATTTTGGCTGGCTTTTAATTCTCTCTCATTTTACACAATCTTTTACAGTAAAAATGAGACCCTGGCTAACAAGTGCATTGCTTGTCTACCCAAAAATAGGTCGGGAAGAATGGCTACTGGCCGCTGCTCTTTGCTGGCTGCTGCGGGGACATGAACAAAACCTTGGCTGCTTTTAAATTCTGCCTTCCTCGTTTGAAAACAAAAAAAAAATCGGCCCTCCCTTTTACACTACACATTCTATGTTTGCTGCTGCAGAAATGAGGACGGGGAGAATATTTTCGCATGAACATATTTTTGCCGCATTTTTATTCTCTCTATTTTACAAATTCTTTTAGTCTCAGCAATATACTAGCCGGGCTGCCGGGAAAAATGATCACCAGTGAAATCGCCGACTTTTGACAAACCATTTCTAGCATGCCCCAAATTCCATGCCGACCACTAGAATGGTACAGCGGCAGCTAAATCATTGCTGTTTATTGATTTCTCTATCTAACAGCACCAGCAGCCAAAATCGTTTCGTTTCCTTCCTTCCTTGTATTATGTTTCCATTATCCTATCTTTAGCAACCATGGGAACGAACGTAGCACCAGCGATCCCGAATTCCACAGCCAAATCTTTTGGAACGACAAATGTTACCATCAAGACACCAACAAACAGTGCCCCCACACCCGAAATCGTGAGCCAAATTTTGATCTATTAGAATACGTGCGCTACTGTAGCATTTTGTTTGTATGTGTGAAAAATTGTCCAAAAATTGATTAATTAGGCTCAAAATGTTCGTTTCGTAGAGTATAACAAAACTGTGCAATTACTTTTCGATTTTATCTACATTTAATACTCCATGCATGCTATGACATTTTGATGTGAGGAGAATCTTCTTTTTGCACGGTAAACGGCAGGCTCGTTCCAAACAGCTTGTGCGTCAGTGTCACCCGAGACCCTCACACTCCACCACCCCCTGTTCGTCGGTTTTCGTACGACTGGCACAGTAAAAACTGCCTTCGCTACACCACAAGCAACAACGAGGAAAAAGCAACGGCTCTTCGGTTGAACGAGCCCGGCCGCGGCCGGAGCAGGAAGGAACCGCAACCACCACCTGACCTGACCACCGCCCACCCAGCAATCCCGGGTGGCAGTGAGAAACCGCAGCAGCTACCCACTGGCCGGCGTGGCCGCTGGCGAGCGATGCATGCCAACGACGACGAGCGAGCGAGCCTGAACTGACAGCGCCAGCGCGCGCGCGGCGTGACGGTCAAAGTGAAGTGAAGCAAGGGGGGAGGGAGTCCCGAGAATGCCCCTGGCCCCGGCCCCGGCCCGGAGCTCCGGCGACGGCGAGGCATACATGATGGTGGTGCCCCCCGGCCGGCAGCGCGGCCCCACCGCGGCTTTGTTTAGCCCCGATCCGATTATTATTAGCGCGCCCTAATTATTGAGGCCTCGATCGGAGCTCGACGCCTCTCGTCACATGCGTCCTCGCTGTAGCGCCACCGACCGTTACTCCCCTTCCAGTTCCACCCCTGTGACCGGTGCCCCCAGCGAGCAGTTGGTGGCGCGGTCGCCTTGCTTGCTCCTGGGCGCGCCGTGGCGTGGCGCGGCGCATGGAGGACAACGCACGCCACGCTTTGACCCGGACGAGACGAACACCACCCAGGCCCGGCCGGCCGTCGGGCGATGAGGAGGATACTGGAAGAGGACCCATCAGCCGAGCCGAGTGGCGGTGGGACGGATTGGGGATGGTCCAGGCGTCCAGCTAAGCTCAGATGGCCGCCGGGAGGGAGGGAACGAGCTCCGGATCACGCATGCGCACGCACATGGCGCCCCGGTCGCGGTTGCGGTTCCTGCATGCCGTTTTGCGTCGGTTACCGCCTGCCACTGTGGTGTACTTGATCTGGATTGTGGTGTGTGCCCCCGTCCCTAGCTGCTGGCGGTCAAATCCGCTCCCAGCGCCAGCGGCCCAATTATGCGGTCAAAGCAAGGGTTCCGATCGAGCTATCTTTGCCTGTGTTTTGCCTAGTTAATTGCCACTTGTTTCTCGTCGGGACGCTGCGGCTGCGGCGCGTAGTAGGCTAGCTGGAACTGGAATTGGAAGCCCTCTGTATGAGAGGCAGGTTTCAGAACAGGATTTCAGCTAGTGATCCCTCAACAGGTCAAGCAAGCAACTCCTCCACATGGTCGTCGGATTTCTCGTCCCCTTTCCCCACCTTGAGCCCAGCTAAATTCTACGGAGAACGATTTGAGTTCATGGCTAACGAGCTAGGTCGTTGCACCTTTCGATGAAAAGCGCCGGTAATCACAACCCCTCCTCTGTGTGTGCGGTGTGCCGAAAGATTGGACCTTTCGGAACACCCGGAGCCGGGAGCCGCGACGTACCTACTCCTACCCTGCTCCTCCGGCGTCGCACAACAAATCCAAAGTTCACTATGCAAAAAAAATTTCCATCATATCAAAGTGTCGGCACATATATGGAGTACTAAATGTTGATGAAATTAAAAACTAATTACACAGTTTTGTTGTACTCTGCGAGACGAACATTTTAAAACTAATTAATCAATTTTTAGACAATTTTTCACACATGCAAACGAAATGCTACAATGACATAATAATTACAAACGCCAAACTTTGATTTCAAGTTTGGATCCAAAATTTAGATATAGGTCGTGTTTAGATGCTTCCAAAAAAATCAGGAAATGAATCTTGCATGAATGGAATACTAAATGAAGTCTATTTGTAAAATCTTTTCACAGATAAGTGCAACTTTGAGCGACGAATCTAATGAGCATATTTAATCTATGATTTGCTACAGTAATGATACAATACATATCCTCTAATTATACGGTCAAATGCCTCATTAGATTCATCTCGGAAATTTATCTAGGGTTGTGGAGGTACTCCCTCCGTATCACAATTAGATGACGTTTAGGACAGCAACACAGTCTTCAAAGCATAACTTTGACACATATTTTCTATAAAAAAATATTTATTAGAAAGTTATATATGTATACTTTTATGAAAGTAATTTTCAAGATAAATCTATTGATATGATTTTAACATTTCTAAACTCAATGTGTCGGTGCTGGGATTGGGCAGCCAATCCTCAGCGCCACACAGAATGCGTTGTGTCCCATCCCCTGACGGTTGATGCAAGAGCTAGCACGGTGAGACAAGGGTTTATCCTGGTTCCGACCGTGAGGTCATACGTCCAGCAGAGTGCGCTCGTGGCGCAGTACTATCTTGCACCGGAGTGCTTGCAGTGGGGGGCTACAAGCGAGGTGGGAGAGGAGAAGGAGTCTCCAAGTCCCTGAAAATGAGTGTGAAAGTGAATGAGGCGACTGCCAATATCGTGTAAGGCGGTGATCGTGCGTGTGTCTGCCTTCATCTCCCCCCGTCTCTCGTCCCTTCCTCCTTTTATAGGTCAAGGAGGGAGGGGAGGAGGGGCTTACAAGTACAAGTACAGTGTGCGCTACAGGGGCGCGCACTGGAGAGCATGGCGCCGGGCGTGTGGTCGTCCTTGACCCTGGCAGGGGATTTATGGCGAGCTCCGGCTTCTGCGGGCGTCATGGCCGTCCCTGTGCTTGTCCTGGAGTGGTTTCGAGGGGTGGCGTTGCCGTAATCCGTGCCCAGCTGCCCGCCGCTGGTTGATTCGAGGGCGGGGCAGGTGGGGAAGGACGAGAGTTGGCGGCACAGGGGTCGGCATGGCGGTTGCTGTTGACCACAGTGCGCGGCGTGCCCGGTTTACCGGGGAATGGCCGAGAGTTGGTGGATTTGACCCGGCGTTCGTCATCACCGGGCCGCGCCTGATCGGAGTCCGTACTCGGTCACTGCTCATATATTCGTTCGAGGGTTCTTCACGCCCATTCGAGGGCTGCACCGGGGGGGGGAAGGACGGGAGTGGGTGGAATAGTGGTGCGGAAGGACGCCTGCAAGTCCGCACAGGGCCTTGCGCAGCGCCGCATGCGTCCGCACAGCGGTGGTGAGGACGCATAGTGACCGGAGCAGGTGGAACAGCGAGCTCTGTGGTGTCAGCGGCGCGGCGTGGGGAGAGATCGCCTTTTGACTTTGGCGCCCGCCTGATGGGGCGGGCATTAAATGCCGTTGTCGGGCGGGGCGCCGGGGCGCGCCGCGTTGAGCAGAGGGGTGGCCTCCACTTGCCTGCTCGAGGGGGCACGCGGCCCTCGAGCGAGGCGGAGACGGGAGTCGCCACTTGGGTCCCTTCGACAGGCGGGCTTGGACGGCTGTTTTGGGCCGTGATAGGCTGTAACGGGCCGCGCTGCCTTGGTGGCCCTTCCGGGCTGCCGGTGATTCGGCCTTTCGTGGTTGATCGTTTTTTGGAGGGTGATTACCCCGATGGTTAGGGGAGCCCCTGGGTCTGTCCCCGACAGTAGCCCCCGAGTCTCTGCCGGACTAAGGGTTAGTCGGGCAGAGGCTGATGGTTCGCGGGATCGTTCCCGGGCATTCTACGGGGATTACTCCTTCTTGATTATGCACGTTCTTCCGTGGGGGCACGCGAGCGCACCCGCGGGTGTAGCCCCCGAGCCCTTGGAGGAGTGAGTTCACTCGTGCAAGGGCTTTGATTCCCGAAGGTTGTGTTAGTCGCTCCCCATTCGACGCGGTGGATTGCGGGGATGATACTGATTTATACGGAATTCGGGGGGCGGACCCTGCACGGCTTCGACGCGTTTCGCGCATAGGAGGAGGAGGATATGCTGCAAGGAGCCCCCGAGCCTCTGGCCCGAGCGGAGGCGGTCGGAGGGGCTTCTTGTCTTTGAGTTGCGACCCTCGCTTCCCCTTCGCGGGGGAGGGGTGAGGTCATTCGTGTAACCCTCGAATTGGGTAGCGTACACGGATGCCTCGGTGAGCTGCTAGCGGGTAGTTCAAGTGGACGCACGTGCCCCGTTCGCTAGGGGTCGGCTCGTGGTCCGGAGACTCGTCCATAAGAGCGCTTGCAAAGGTTTGCTAGGTAGGGCTCGGCCCCTTTCGATGGGGGCCGAGGGCGCGGAAGCTCTCCCTCGATGGGATCCCTTGTCTAGCTGCCTATGTCCGGTCTTGAACACAACAGGGGCATCCCCAAACTTCGCGTTCGGGGTAAAGTCCGTTGAGCACGCCCGAATCGTCCCTGACTCAGTTGATCCGGAGCGCCTGTCGAACCCTTTCGCGGGCCAGGCTTCGTACTCCTGATCAGTGGGGCCTTGCGAAAGGTGCAGGTCGCCCTCGAGCAGCGGGCTCGAGGGTTGGTCGAGCGTGACCGGTAGCCTTCGCATCGCTTAATCTGGGGCGCCCGTCGAACTCTTTCGAGGCCTGGGCTTCGAACCCCTGATTAGTATCACCCTGCGCCTCGGGGCGGAGGGGCGTCGTTGTCTTACCTTGGAAGGAACCCAACGGTTCGGTGGTTTGACGTTTCGGTTTGCGGGCGCGGTCGTGGCTGACATGGCACGGAGTGGGCGAGATGGGCGTAGTGGGCGCGTCTTTTTAGGCGGAGCTGCCGTGCGCCGGGGAGAGGCAAGGCGACGGGCGGTCAGGCGCCGCTGCCGCGTCGTTTCGTTTTACCGTGCCGCAGTAAATGCCGCTGCTCACGCGTGCCGTTCCCCGGGAAAAGGGGAGGGGGCCCCGGTTGTCATCGATGCGCCACGCGCGCCTGGCCCATGTGTCAGCGGTTTTGCGTGCTGCGGCGGGGATGACCCTCTAGACCGGCAAAGCGTGACCCTCCTCTGTCCTTTCCACGACGAAGACGGCGTTGACAACTTGCGTTGTCGCAGCCACGTATAGGTAGAGGGGCTCGCCGTTCTGCAGCGGCGTGAGGATTGGTGCGCGTACGAGCGACGCTTTTAGCCCGTCGAGGGCTTTTTGAGTTTCGGGGGTCCATGAAAAGCGTTCGTGCTTTTTTAGGAGCCGGTACAAAGGTAAGCCCTTTTCACCAAGTCGAGAGATGAAACGGCTGAGAGCCGCGAGGCGGCCCAGTACCCTTTACACCCCCTTGAGGTCCCGAATTGGCCTCATTCGTTCCAGGGCCGAGACTTTTTCGGGGTTGGGTTCGATGCCTCATTGGGAGACGATGAAACCCAATAGCATGCCCCACGGCACCCCGAATACGCATTTCTCCGGATTTAATTTTACCCCGTTTGCCCGGAGGCAACCGAATGCGATTTGCAAATCGTTTACCAGATCGTCCGCCTTTCTGGTTTTTACAACGATATCATCTACATATGCCTCAACGGTCCGCCCGATGTGGCTTCCGAAAACGTGTTGCATACATCGCTGGTATGTAGCTCCAGCGTTTCGGAGGCCGAACGACATAGTGACGTAGCAAAACATGCCAAACGGGGTGATGAAAGAAGTCGCGAGCTGGTCGGACTCTTTCATCTTAATCTGATGATAACCGGAATAAGCATCAAGAAAGCATAGCAATTCGCACCCAGCGGTGGAGTCTACTATCTGATCTATTCGAGGTAAAGGTTACGGAACCTTAGGGCATGCTTTGTTTAAACCGGTATAATCTACGCACATACACCATTTTCCGTTTTTCTTCTTAACTAGAACAAGATTAGCAAGCCAGGTCGGGTGAAATACCTCTTTGATGAATCCGGCCTGCAGGAGCTTGTGCACCTCCTCCCCGATGGCGCGGCGCTTTTCCTCGTCGAACCGCCATAGTCGCTGTACCACCGGCTTGGAGTGAGGCTGGATGTCGAGGCTGTGCTCGGCGACCTCCCTCGGAATACCCGGCATGTCCGAGGGTCTCCACACGAAGATGTCGGCGTTGGCGCGGAGGAAGTCGACGAGCACTGCTTCCTATTTGGGGTCGAGGGTGGTGCTGACCCTCAACGCCTTGCCCTCGGGGGCATTGGGGTCGAGGGGCACCGCCTTGGTGTGCTCTGCAGCCTCGAAGGTGCCTGCGTGCCTTTTGGCGGAGTCGACGGCCTCGTTCGCCATCTTCTCCAGGTCCGCCACCAGGGTCTCGCTGTAGGCGAGCGCTTCCGCGCCCTCGACGCACTCGACGTCACACGCGTAAGCATGCTCGTACGACGATCCCACGGTGATGACGCCCTTTGGCCCCGACATCTTCATCTTGAGGTAGGCGTAGTTGGGGACCGCCATGAACTTGGCGTAGCACGGACGCCCGAGGATGGCGTGGTACGCTCCTGGGAATCCCACCACCTCGAAGGTGAGGGTCTCCCTCCGAAAGTTGTCGGGGGTGCCGAAGCAAACGGGTAGGTCGATCTGCCTGAGGGGTTGGACCCGTTTTCCCGGCATGATGCCGTGGAACGGCGCCTTGCTTGGCCTCAGCTGGTTCATGCCGATGCCCATGAGCTCTAAGGTGCGGACGTAGAGGATGTTGAGGCTGTTGCCCCCGTCCATCAGCACCTTGGAGAATCGTGTGTTGCCGATGACGGGGTCGACGACAAGCGGATATCGCCCCGGATTCGGGACATAGTCCGGTTGGTCCTCGCGGCCGAAGGAGATGGTCTCGTCCGACCAAGCGAGGTAAGTTGGCGTCGTGGGGTGAACGGAGAAGACCTCTCGGCGTTCACGTCTTTTCTCCCGGGACGTCGCGTTCGTAGTGGGGCCCCCACGATGAAGAAGACATTCTCCACATGGGGGAACTCGTCGTTGCCGCCATCACCCGCACCCTTCTTCGGGCCATCCTCCTTCGCGGAGGTGCGCCTGAAGTAACCCTTGATCATCCCACACTGTTCGAGGTGTGGGTGACAGGGCCCTTATGGTACGGGCATGACTTCTTCAGCATCTCGTCGAACAGGCCTCCCCCCTGAGGGGGGCCTCGAGGGCCTTTGCGGACTCGCTCGACCACGAGGGCCTCGTCAGAGTCCTCGCCCTGCTGCTGCTGCTGCGCGGCTTGCCGAGGCTTCCTGCCCTTGCCACCTTGTTTCTGCTTTTTGGCCTTTCCCTTGGACTTGCTGCCCTCCGCGGGCAGCTCCTCCGCGCGCTTCGCCTTGGTCTTGCCGTCGAAAATCGCCCCAACAGCCTCCTCCCCGGAGGCGAAGTTGGTAGCGATGTCGAACAGCGCGTTGATGCTGGTAGGATGGTTTCGCCCCAGCTCGCGCACCAGCTCCCGACAAGTCGTGCCTTCGAGGAAGGCGTGGATGATTTCGGAGTCACCCACGCTCGGTAGCTCGGTGCAGCGCTTGGAGAAGCGGCGGATGAAGTCTCTCAGCGATTCGTCGGCCGCCTGCCGGCACCCGCGCAGGTCCCAGGAGTTTCCGGGGCGCACGTACGTGCCCTGGAAGTTACCCACGAACATCCTGACCAGGTCGTCCCAGTCGTGGATCTGGTTCGCGGGTAGGTGTTCGAGCCATGTCCGCGCCGAGTCCGCGAGATGAAGCGGAAGGTTGCGGATGATCATAGCGTCGTCGGTGGCCCCGCCCAACTGGCAAGCCAGGCGGTAGTCGTTGAGCCACGTCTCGGGTTTTGTTTCGCCCGAATACTTGGTAATGGTGATCGGCTGACGAAAGCGCGGCGGGATGGCGGCCGAACGATTTTCCTGCTGAACACAGGGGTTCCCGGGGGTTCCGGCGTCGGGCTTTTGTCCTCCTCGCTGTCGTAGCGACCCCCTCGTCGGGGGTGCCTACTGCGGGGAGGCGTCGCGTCCTGCCTCTTCTTGTTCAGGACGTTGCGCGCGTCACCGTCGTCGATGGCGCCTCGTGTGTCCACGAGTCGGTCCTTCGCGGACCTCCTCGTTTTGCGGTTGCCGGTCATGAGCACCTTCCCGTCGTTCGTCAGTCGGTGAGGCGTCCATGCGCCCCTAGGTGGGGTATGGATAGACTGTTCCTTATCCCGCTTGCTTCCTCCGGCTCTCGAACTGGCCTGGTGGCGCATGCGGGAGGCGGAACTTTCCGCTTGTTGAACGGCCGCTTCTTCGACAAGGGCTTGCACTTGGCGCTGGATGTCGCGCGCCTCTGGTGTCGATGGTTCGGGCATGGCCCGAATCAGGGTTACTGCGGCGACGAGCTTCTGGCTTGCCCGCGGCGGCATGGCAGGGCTGGCGTCGTTGCCGTCACCCATGATGCGCGCTTGAGCGATGCGCCCGGCAGCTCGCGCACGTCCGTCGCGCTCGGGCTGCGCGCAGCTCCTGTACCTGCTGGCGCTCCTGTCGGAGCCTGGCTTCCAGCTCTTGCACCTGCACGAGCTGTGCCTACGCGAGTACGGCTTCGCCCGATGGCTCGACGGGCGCTGGTGGCGGTTCGTCATGTCCGGCCCCGTCGCGTGTTTCTTCATCCGCTCCCACGGACTCTACTTCGCCGTCGAGGACGAAGCATTCCCGCGTGGGGTCGTACTCCCCTTCGCTGGAATCGTCAGAACAGGTGAGGCAGAAGTCTGCAATGGCCTGGAAGGTGGTAAGGCATTCGCGGTCGCGGAGCCCGGAGTAGTCCAGGCCTGGGTGCTCCTGACCGTGCACACTTTCCCCGTCGTCTGACTCGGGCTGGGACCCGCCGAGCGAGGAAATGTCGAGGCTGCGGATCGAACCCAGCTGATGACCCGGCGAATCCTCTTGCGCGTTCAGGTTGGCGCTGATTGCCGCGGAGTAGCTCGCGGCCGTGTTGCTCATTCCGTGCGGGAGCGGCGCCGACCCGGCCACATATTCCCAGCGTGCTCCCTCCGCGGGAGCCGCTGGTGGGGGTGCGCCCCCCTGCAATGCGGCAGCAGGCCGGAGCCACAGGTGTGCGTCCCAATCAGGGAGGACGACGCGTGGGGCAACGCGCCGTTCCACGCGAATCTGCAGCTCGTGCAGTCTTCGACGTCTCCTGAGGTTGGGTGGCGTTGGCGGCGCCGGGGTAATAGCTATCATGCCGGGCGTCCTGGAGGCGAGCCGCATGAGGAGGCCCTCACCGGTCACTTCGAACTCCAGGCTCCCAAACATGATCCGGTATCCGCGCGGAAGCGGGCCGGGGGACCCCGGGGCGGATCGTGACGACATGGCCTTGGCGTGGCTTGCCGTCAAGGGAACTGATCGGGTGAAGTGGGTTGATCACAGCGCAACCCCCGTACCTGGCGCGCCACTGTGGGTGCTCCCGGCGGGGCAGGTGGGGAAGGACGAGAGTTGGCGGCACAGGTGTCGGCATGGCGGTTGCTGTTGACCACAGTGCGCGGCGTGCCCGGTTTACCGGGGAATGGCCGAGAGTTGGTGGATTTGACCCGGCGTTCGTCATCACCGGGCCGCGCCTGATCGGAGTCCGTACTCGGTCGCTGCTCATATATTCGTTCGAGGGTTCTTCACGCCCATTCGAGGGCTGCACCGGGGGGGGGGGGGAGGACGGGAGTGGGTGGAATAGTGGTGCGGAATGACGCCTGCAAGTCCGCACAGGGCCTTGCGCAGCGCCACATGCGTCCACACAGCGGCGGTGAGGACGCATAGTGACCGGAGCAGGTGGAACAGCGAGCTCTGTGGTGTCAGCAGCGCGGCGTGGGGAGAGATCGCCTTTTGACTTTGGCGCCCGCCTGATGGGGCGGGCATTAAATGCTGTTGTCGGGCGGGGCGCCGGGGCGCGCCGCGTTGAGTAGAGGGGTGGCCTCGAGCGAGGCGGAGTTGGCTTGCCTGCTCGAGGGGGCACGCGGCCCTCGAGCGAGGCGGAGACGGGAGTCGCCACTTGGGTCCCTTCGACAGGCGGGCTTGGACGCCTGTTTTGGGCCGTGATAGGCTGTAACGGGCCGCGCTGCCTTGGTGGCCCTTCCGGGCTGCCGGAGATTCGGCCTTTCGTGGTTGATCGTTTTTTGGAGGGTGATTACCCCGATGGTTAGGGGACCCCCTGGGTCTGTCCCCGACACAATGGCTTAAAAGTTATTCATGATTTATATTCTCAAGGTTTGATCCAAACCTTGTCCAAAACGTCATCTAATTATGATACGGAGGGAGTAGTTTCGTAAACTGTCTTTATTTAATACTCCTAATTATTGGTCAAAAGTGCATTTATTACCCCAAATTTTTTTCATAGCTCAATCTAAGCCCTTGTTTAGTTCCCAAAACAACCCCAAAGTTCACTATGCAAAAAGAAGATTCCTATCACATCAAAATGTCGGCCCATGCATGGAGTATTAAATGTAGATGAAATTAAAAACTAACTGCACAGTTTTGTTGTACTATGCTAGACGAACATTTTGAGCCTAATTAATCAATTTTTAGACAATTTTTTACACATAAAAACAAAATATTATCATAACGCAATGATCACGAAGTGACACCTCAATCCCCACCCCAAATAGCCATCTAACTAAGGCCTAAACACGGGCCTAAAGTCCCTGGTCACCTCACTCTCATCGCTCAGCTCTATCGTAGCCGCAGTAGCAGACAGTGGCAGCTCGCCGCAGCTATGGGCTACGCCATGACCGGGCGCCGAGTAGGTTTTGACTGCAACAGCTAGCGTTCAAAGATGCATGCCTTCTCCCTGTCCTGTCGCGCCAGTTCAAAAAGCAACTCACAAATACACTATGTAAAAAAAAAGATTCTTCATCACATCAAAATATCATAACATGTATGGAGTACTAAATGTAGATAAAATCAAAAACTAATTGCACAGTTTTGTTGTACTCCGTGAGACGAACATTTTAAGCCTAATTAATCATTTTTTGGATATTTTTTCACAAATACAAATGAAATGCTATAATAGCGCAATGATTACGAAGTGACATCTTACTCCCAAATTCAACCTTCCAATTCTAACGCCTAGGGCCTCGTTTAGTTCCAAAATTTCACTCCCAAATTTACTATGCAAAAAGAAGATTCCCCATCACATCAAAATGTCATAACATGCATGGAGTATTAAATGTAGATGAAATCAAAAACTAATTGCACAGTTGTGTTGTGCTCTGCGAGACGAACATTTTGAGCATAATTAATCAATTTTTGGACAATTTTTTACAAATACAAACGAAATGCTACAGTGACGCAATGATTACGAAGTGACATCATACTCCCAAATTCACCCTCCCAAATTCAACATCTAAACACCACCCTAAACAAGGCCCAAGTACAGTAGCGTGCAGGTGCAGAGCAAGAGCAACGCTGCTTAGCCCATGTTTAGATGCATGTTTTGGGTGGGGATCTGGGGGTTTGTGGTCACTTCGCCATAAATACGTCACCGTAGCATTTCGTTTGTATTTGTGAAAAATTGTTCAAAAATTGATTAATTAGGCTCAAAATGTTCGTCTCGTCGAGTACAACAAAATTATGCAATTAGTTTTTGATTTCATCTACGTTTAGTACTCCATGCATGTCTCAGCATTTTGATGTGATGGGAATCTTCTTTTTATATAGTGAACTTTGGGATTGCTTTTTGAAACTACGGCCTAGGTTTCCTGTCAAAACTGGTGCTGGGAGTACTTTATTCTTGTTTAGTTCTAAAGTTTGTCATGTTAAATTTAATATTTTATTATTAATGTGTCACCGTACCATTTCGTTTACATTTATAAATAATTATTCAACATTAATTAATTAGGCTTAAAATGTTCGTCTCATAGAGTACAACAAAACTATACAATTAGTTTTTTATTTCATCTACATTTAGTACTTCATGCATGTACCGATATTTTAATGGGATGAAAATCTTCTTTTTATATAGTGAAATTTGGGGGTAAATTTGAGGAACTAAACAAGGGATGTGTTTAGGTCCGCTGAAAAGGGTGGTCAAAAAGTCGCATCGATCACCGTAGCGCACTGTAGCATTCGTTTGTATTTATAAATAATTGTTCAAACATTGATTAATTAGACGTAAAATATTCGTCTCGTAGAGTATAACAAAACTGTACAATTAGTTTTTGATTTCATCTATATTTAGTACTTCATGCATATACCGATTTTTTGATGTGATAGAAATCTTTTTTTATAGTGGAATTCGGAGTTAAAATTTGGGGACTAAACGAGGCTTATAAATTAAACAAGGCCCTAGCTTGCCGACCTGACCCAATGACCCATATCCATCTGCGAACCTGCCGGCGTGGCATCAGCAGTTGGGCCGTGTTTCTTTGGGTTTTCCGCTCCGTTTTAATAATTAAGGATATTAAATAAAGTTACTTTACAAAACTACATTCACAATCTTGGACTAATTCATGAGACAAATCTAATGAGGCATTTGACCGCACGATTAGAGAATGATTATTTAGTATTATTGTAGTAAATTATAGACTAATTAGGCTCATTAGATTCTTCGCTCAAAGTTACACTCATTCCTAAAAAGGTTTTGCAAATAGACTTCATTTAATAATCCATGCATGCAAGATTCTCTTTGAAAAAATATTTTTCAGAGGAAAGAAACACGGCCGAAGGTCCCCTTTCAGTGTAGAGAATACTTCACTTCTTTAGTTCCAAACTTTGAAATGGTAAAGTTTAAAAAGTGCCATAAATGCGACACCCTGACATTTCGTTTGTATTTGTGAATAATTATTCAAATATTGATTAATTAGGCTCAAAATGTTCGTCTCGTAAAGTATGACAAAACCATATAATTAGTTTTTAATTTTCATCTATATTTAATACTCCATGCACGTGTCAATATTTTAATGTGATATGAATATTCTTTTAGACCGTGAATTTTGGGATGGAATTTAGGAAAAACTATGTATGTTTCCAGTTTTCAGTGCGCTCTAATGATTGCCCTTATTCTCCCTGCCACTAGTGGCATTCTTTCTCGAGCCTCGTTTAGTTCCAGAGTTTAGGTGTCTGAATTTTAAATTTTGGCACTGCAGCGTCACTGTATCATTTCGTTTGTATTTATAAATATTTGTCCAAACATTGATTAATTAGGTTTAAAATGTTCGTCTCATAAAGTATAACAAGACTGTACAATTAATTTTTGATTTTATATATATTTAGTATTTCATGCATGTGTCGATATTTTAATATAGATGAGAATCTTTTTTTACGTAATGAAATTTATGAGTGAAATTTGAGAACTAAGGCCTTAGATATGATCGGGAAACAGAGAAGTACTTAGGGACTAAAGTTTAGTCCCTCAAATAAATGACAGTTAGTAATATTAAACATAAACAAATTATAAAACTAATTACATAAGTCATATCTACTCCGCGAGACGAACCTAACAAGCCTAATTAATCTATAATTAATACATCATTACTAAATTATTATTGTAGCATTATATTGTCTAATCATAGATTAATTAGGCTTAATAGATTCATATCGTAAATTAGTTCTAATGTATTTTATAATTAATCTATATTTAATACTTCTAATTAGTATTCTTTCATTCGGTGTGACGGGACTAAGGCCTTGTTTAGATCCCAACTTTAGATGCCAAAGTTTGGGGTATTGTAATCATTGCGCCACTGTATCATTTCGTTTGTATGCGTGAAAAATTGACCAAAAATTAATTAATTAGGCTCAAAATGTTCGTCTCGTAGAGTACAATAAAACCGTGCAATTAGTTTTTGATTTCATCTACATTTAGTACTATATCTATATGTATGCTATGAGATTTTGATGTGATGAGAATCTTCTTTTTGCATAGTGATCTTTAGGGGTAGAATTTGAGATCTAAGGCATTGTTTAGATCCCAAATTTCACCCCCAAAGTTTACTATGTAAAAAAAAGATTCACGTCACATCAAAATGTCATAACATGCATGGAGTACTAAATGTAGATGAAATCAAAAACTAATTGCACAGTTTCGTTGTACTCTATGATACGAACATTTTGAGCCTAATTAATTATTTTTTGGACAATTTTTCACACATACAAACGAAATGCTACAGTGACGCTATGATTACGAAGTGTCCACTCTGCTCACAAATTTAACAAGGGCTAAAACTTTGCTCTTTGACCCAAACACCCCATCTCACTCGCGAGCTGGAGGCAATTATCGCGGAACAGGGATGGTGGGATCATGTGGTGGGCCATGATTGCCGTCGAGACGCAGATGCAGGACAGATGTGGTGGGCCTCGCCGTCGATGTGTCGACCGGATCGGGCTCGCCGTCAAATCTGTGACCAGTATGCCGGCTGCTAGCACGCAAATGGGGGGAAGAAATGATTCAGGGATGCATCACCGTCCCTGTTGGGAAGCAGAGGAATCTCAAAAGTGCAGTGTTGCGAATTCAGGCAGTTGTTTCAGGATGTTTATTCGCGACGTGAAAAGGCAGATGGTACTACGAGCTTTCTTTAAGCCCATACCAAAGTGTAAAGTATACTAAGGCCTTGTTTAGATGTCAATTTGGCATCCTAAATTGAGAGTTTTGGGAATCGCGCGTCACTGTAGCATTTCGTTTGTATGTATAAAAAATTGTCCAAAAATTAATTAATTTGGCTCAAAATGTTCGTCTCGCAGAGTACAACAAAACTGTGTAATTAGTTTTTGATTTCATCTATATTTAATACTTCATGCATGTTATGACATTATGATGTGATGAGAATCTTCTTTTTACATAGTAGAATTTATGGGTTGAATTTGGGATCTAAACAGCCCTAACCTCCGTTTCCGTTTAGTTGTCACTTGTCATTGACAATGTGCGGTAGCGTTTTTGACCATGTGTCCATTTCTATTAGAAAAATAGCAAATGTCGTGAAACTTCACTATGGATACATTATCATGAAACATGGTAGTAGTAGTGCTTTACTAGTACATTTTAAGTAGTTATAATAATTTAGCAGTGACATTAATCAGCAACGGGGACTACCATAGAGAATGGCTAATGATAGAGCGAATTGTTGGCTATACAGTGTGTGTTTAGCTACCACGCAGTCGAAAAAAGGCGGTGGATAATTTCATTTTGACAACACACATAAAGCATGTATTGTCTTCTAAAGTTCTCTTGGTTCCTAGATTATCCCAAGTCAGCAACTTGTTCTTTGAAAGCAGCCATATGTATGAACACATGAACTTGTTGGAGAACATGCAGCTTCCACACAGCTAGGCCTTGTTTAGTTCTCAAATTTGAGAGCAAACATTGGCCTTTTGAGGTGCGTGCGCAACTGTAGCATTTCGTCTGTACGTGTGAAAAATTGTCCAAAAATTGATTAATTAGGCTCAAAATGTCCGTCTCGTAGAGTACAACAAAACTGTGTAATTAGTTTTTGATTACATTTACATTTAATACTCTATGCATGCTATGACATTTTGATGTGATGGGAATCTTCTTTTTGCATAGTGAACTTTGGGGTAAAATTTGGAATCTAAACAAGGCGACACAACTCCAAAATTGACTGTTCTAATTTTTTTTTCAAAAAAGTGTGTTTTTAATTCGTCATTGAGACTTTGAGGGTAGTTTAAGAGAGGTTTGCTAGAAGTCCTTCGACGTTTATTTTCTTTCTTCTTTTAAATCTGATGAAGTCTCGGATAAGTTCTTTAGATTCTACGAAATAGAAGGGAGGAAGAGATTAGAGGCCCAAGATATCGTTTCAAAAAAAAGATTAGAGAGTGTCTGAGTGTTTCAGCAACGGCGGTCGGTGTGGGCGGGCTTTTGAACTCGATGGCCCACACTACTGTGTGGCCTGGGCTTTTGTCCCGAGACTCCAACAGAGGTTGAGGTCGTGGGCTTTGGCCACTGCAGCCCTCAGCCCACGAGTGCAAGCAACAGCTCATTGCAAGCCCACTCTCGCTCTTCCGCCTCTCGTCTCACCGCCGCCGTCGGTACTTGGTAGGGTTCCTGCGCCGCCGTCGTTGCAAGCCCGAAGGAGGAGGCCGTCGAACGCCGACTCGCCCAACACCAGCGCGGTGTCGTAGCCCCAATCTACCAGGCCACCATCGCCATCGCCGGCTGCAAGTTCGCTGCTCCTCCGGGCCCCCGGCCTCGCCCCGCCCCGCCGGCCAGCCGTATACTCGCGCCCGCGGCCGCCCGTCTCTTGTCGAGCTCCATCCTCCCCGCGTGGCCTCGCCGAGCCGTCGAGCTGCAGCACTGCAGCGACTCCATCTTTCCCGTCCGCCGTTCAACTGGTGCAGGGGCAAGGTTCTTCTCCGGACCTTAAGACGTATGTCCTCGAGATCTCAGCTCTTCTACTTGTAATAATATATTTCTATTTCTATATTTTGTTCATGTTATTACTGTTGTTTTCCCAATAGACCAATACAATATACAGTTGCAGTATTAGCCTATTAGATCAAGCAGCAGAGGATCCAAGTAGGAAAAATATCCAATTATCGATTATATAGTTTTATTTCTTATTTTGCTAGTACTAGCCTGATGTTGGTTAGTTTCCAGTTACAATGCGATGTGAAGCGTGCTTGTCATTCTGGTGGTCCTTCGATTTCAGTTCTTTTTCTCTTTTGGCATTTATGATTCATGAGGAATGGGAATGCACCTTCTGTTGTTAGCAATCAATATGCAGAAGCTAACTTTTCCCTGTTTCTCACTCATTTTCAAGTTAAACTATTTATTTCGTGAACAATTATCAATCAATGTTTGATGAGTACTGGGGCGAAGCCAGCACCCTGGCTCGCCGATGTCAGCGGCATTTTTTACCGGTGTCATTAACATTATGAACAGTGTTTAGCACTAGATTTTCGTAAATCCATCGATGTCAGCTGACAACGATGGTGAGCTGTAGCTCCGCCACTGGATGAGTACATTATACCTGTGCAGTGACCATTTTTTTTCTTGTATTTCATTGGTTTTTGAAAACTGTTGGTGAAAAAATAATTGACTTTAGTGCTCTTTCTTTGTTTAACGAATTGATGCTGGTACTTTTGTAGACTATAGTCAATTAGCCGTGCTTAGTTTTATTTGTTTTCTTACGACTGCACTGAAGTTCGTGTTGTAGATAGATGGGGAGTACAGGATCTCGGGGTGGCAAGGCTCTTACCTTGCCTCCGGAGCAGTAGATGAACACGAAAAGATAAGAGGCACGACTAATTTTTTTTCTTGCATTCCCTGATGACAGGGGCGACGCCACGTTGTCTCACCGTGGTGCCTATGCACCAGGGTGCAAAATAATTTTATTAGATAATTAACTATTATTTACCCTATAACACAAGGAAATCTTATATGCTACTTAATTGTTGCACCACCTTCATTTTGATGGTAGCTTCGCCCCTGCCTGATGATCAGCCCCTCACATATATAGGGCTGAACCAATTATATGCATGCAAGCCACCAGAATAGGGTGATAAACGAGAGTTCAACAATTTGTGCCGAGCTAACCAAACCAAATCCTAACAAACTGAATATCAAGTTCTCAAATAAACTAAATATCTGATAATACTATAGATACTATCTGGCGCTACACTTGTTGGTGTCGCTGTTTTCTTGTGTCGACGCTCAAAGACACATCCCGGCATAATAGTTTGGTTCCACCAGGAGACCAGGAAATACACTTTTTTTCTTCAGTTATTAGTACATAGTTGATATATTTTTTTTAATGGAACAGGAGGGGCAAGGCCCTACTGATATATTGTTTTTTTGGCTAGTGCCATTTCTTATGTATCACAGCAAGGCTAATAATTCATGTTGTACTATTAGGGTGCCGTCTCAGTTTCGAAGCTTTTCCATGGATTCAACAGCTCAAGACTTCCAACCCAGGACATTCTCCATCAAGCTCTGGCCACCAAGTGAAAGCACACGCCTCATGATTGTAGAGAGGATGACCAAGAACCTGTCTACCGAGTCCATAGTTTCCCGCAAGTACCGACTTTTGGGCAAGGAAGAGGCTCGTGAGAATGCTAAAAGGATTGACCAGCTGTGCTTTGCATCTGCAGACGAGCATTTCAACAAGGAACCTGATGGTGATGGGAGTTCTGCTGTCCAATTGTATGCTAAAGAAACTAGCAAGATGATGATGGAAGTTCTTAAGAAAGGCCCAATGACTACTGCAGAATCAGAAGCGCCAGTAGGTGATACACCATTTGAGACTGGTGATACTGTATTAGATATATCTGGTGGCAAGCGTGCCTTTATCGAGGCAGATGAAGCAAAGGAACTGCTGAGTCCACTAACCAAACCAGGAAATTCATATAAAAGGATTTGCTTTAGCAACAGGAGCTTTGGGATTGGTTCTGCTAATGTTGCTGGGCCTATTCTCGAGTCAGTTAAGAATCAGCTTACAGAGGTAGATATATCTGATTTTGTTGCAGGAAGGTCTGAGGATGAAGCTCTTGATGTGATGCGCATATTCTCCAAAGCACTAGAGGGTTCTGTACTGAGATATCTGAACATCTCTGACAATGCACTGGGTGAGAAGGGTGTCAGGGCATTCAGTGAGCTCCTGAAGTCACAGGAAAATCTGGAAGAACTCTATGTCATGAACGATGGCATATCAGAGGACGCTGCAAAAGCTCTTTCTGAGCTTATTCCTTCAACCGAGAAGCTTAAGGTTCTCCACTTCCACAACAACATGACTGGAGATGAAGGCACTGTGTATGTTGCTGAGATGGTTAGGCGGTCCCCAAATTTAGAGAGTTTCAGGTGCTCAGCAACAAGGATAGGATCTGATGGTGGTGTCGCTTTGTCTGAGGCACTAGGAACATGCACACATCTGAAGAAACTGGATCTCAGGGATAACTTGTTCGGTGTTGATGCTGGGATTGCTCTCAGCAAAACCCTTCCAAAGCTACCTGATCTGGTTGAGCTTTACCTCAGCGATCTCAATCTTGAGAATAAGGGTACAGTAGCAATTGTCAATGCCCTCAAACAGTCAGCACCTCAGCTGGAAGTCTTTGAATTGGCTGGAAATGAAATAAATGTCAAAGCAGCCCCATCTTTAGCAGAATGCCTAACAGCCATGCAGTCACTCAAGAAGCTGACCTTGGCTGAGAATGAGCTCAAGGATGATGGTGCTGTGATTATTGCACAATCATTGGAGGATGGCCACACAGGTCTGAAGGAACTTGATGTAAGCACAAACATGTTTCAGAGGGTTGGAGCACGCTGCTTTGCACGGGCAGTTGCTAATAAACCTGGTTTTGTGCAACTGAACATCAATGGCAATTTCATCTCTGATGAAGGTGTTGATGAGGTGAAAGAGATTTTAAAGGCTGGTAAGAATTCGCTGGATGTCCTGGGTTCACTAGATGAAAATGATCCTGAGGGGGAGCCTGATGATGATGAAGATGACGAAGATGCCAAGGGTGACGACGACGACGAGCTGGATTCAAAACTACAGAATGTACGGGTGGAGAAGGATGATTAACCATGCCTTAGGTTAACTACTCTAGCTATTGCTCCAGTAGTCTTCTGAATACTGTAGGCTAGATTTTAGTTATTATCAAATGCACTGTGGCTCCACCATTTAGAACCGAGTCAAATAGCCTGGTGATCTATCCTTGACATTTATCAGAACCCTTTGTAGCTTCTGAACTTTGGTATCTGTGTTGTCGCGGTCAGCCGTTTAAGCCGGCTTGAACTTATTTCATGGACCATAAGTTCTCCAACTTATTTGCTGTGATGCTTTCGGGCGCTTTTTTGGTTTATTTGAAATCTGTGCTATTTTAATGTTGCCTATGTAATATGTTGGTGTCGGCACTACTGCACAAGTAACGGGTGAATCGTGTGGTTTTGCTAGAGTACTGTTGTTTCCTTATCGAGTGCCTCGTTTGACGAATTGATAGTTTCATCCTGGAAACAGCTCGCACTGTGAAGCCCTGCGAGTTGCAGAGTATGGTGTCCAGGAGCACACTGATCTTGGCATCAACTAAGATGATCCCCATTTCTGCTCTCCAATTATATCTAGTAATGCAGTATCCAAGTCCTTTTGCGAGTCATATTGGATTGATGACATCCAAAATCCTTCCATGCCGCAGTAGCCATTGATACAATGCAGTTTTCTATATCCTGTCCTCCGAGTTCAAGCGTGTGTTTTTAGAACCTTCCCTACCACAACACTCTCCCTTTTGAGTCATTGGCAATCGAAATGCTATTCTTATCATCGCATCAAGAGATTTCAGGCGCAGCAAGCACGAGCCAGCAATCACGGGATTTGTTTCCAAACCTGGTGTAGGCGCTAGTGGTCAATCTCAGCCAAAGCTCAGGAACCACTCGATGGTGGCGCACCATCATCTGCCGTAGACTTGAAGCCATGCCAAAGCCACACACATGCACGCACGTTTGGGTCGATCACTGCCCTAGCTATTGCTGCTGATCTTGGCCTGGCCATTTGTAGCAACGTAGCATGAAGCAACAGTACGCAGTAGACTCTCACACGTCTCTACTCCGTATTGATATTAGCTGACGTTTTAGATAAAAATTTAGTCAAACATTAAAAATATAATCATAAATAACTTTTAAATCTTGAAAATATGAAAACCACATGAATAGATTTGTCTTTAAAAATATTTTTATAAAAATATACATATATATTATTTTTTAATAAATATTTTTGTAAAAATAAGAAGTTAAAGTTACGTTTTAAAGACCGTGTCATTGTTCTGAACGTCGTGTAATGGATGGAGAAGAAAAAGAAATCCCGTGCACCGCAGCTGCACAAGCCTTGCCGCAGATATATGCTTGCCCGGCCAGTGTCGAGCAACCTGGCAAGGCCTGCCTGAGCCTGACCGATGCAGACTTGCTGTTGGTTGGTGCCAACTGCCCTGCGACATCCGACTTGCCATTGGTGGCGCCCGGCACAGCTCCCGGTCCATCGCCTCGGCCGCCGTGCGGCGCCCGTGCGCGCGCGCCCGGTCAGTGAGCCGGCGCTAGCCTCCAAGGCCGCGCAGCCCCCGCTGCATTGCCGTTTGTTTGGTGGTCACTGGTCTGGTCTGGTCAGCCCTGGACCAGCCTCTGACCGGAGCCAGGAGCCAGGACACCGGCCGGCGCCAAGCCAAACAACCCCGCTTGTCCCCTTGCGCGCGCCGCAGGGGGGAGCCAGCCAGGACGCCCGGCGCAGGCACACGATCGTGACGCAACGCAACGCAGCCCTCTATCTCCAACGCCTCGATCTCGCCTCGCACTCCACTTGCACGCCGCCGCAGACACACCCCGACCAACGCCCATATATACGTGCCCGTGCGCGTGAGCAAGCACTTGCTTCATCACCGAACGCCTCACTCGCCTGTCTGTCTTTTGCCTGGTTGGGTTGGGCTGGAGATGGCAGCGATAGGGTGGCTGCTGTGGCTCTCGGCGCTCGCCGCCGCCGCGCAGGCGCAGCAGCTGTCGCCGGGGTTCTACAACGCGACGTGCCCGGGGCTGCAGCCCATCGTGCGCCGCGGCGTGGCGCGCGCCGTCAGCAGGGAGCCGCGCATGGGCGCGTCCCTCCTCCGCCTCTTCTTCCACGACTGCTTCGTCAACGTAAAGCTTCTTGCCTTGCCTTGGTGCATGTTGTTGTTGTTGTTACGAGCTTGGGTGTGGTGTGGCTGGGTGCGTGCGTGCGTGCTGTGACGGCTGACGTGGAACTGTGCGTGCCCGCTGCATATTCGCAGGGGTGCGACGCCTCCGTGCTGCTGGACGACGTGCCGGGCAACTTCACGGGGGAGAAGAACGCGGGGCCCAACGCCAACTCGCTCCGGGGCTACGAGGTCATCGACGGCATCAAGTCCGAGGTCGAGGCCGCCTGCAAGGCCACCGTCTCCTGCGCCGACATCCTCGCCCTCGCGGCCCGCGACGCCGTCGCCCTCCTCGGCGGGCCGAGCTGGGCGGTGCCGCTGGGCCGGCGCGACGCGCGCAACGCGAGCGCGGGCGCGGCGAACACCAACCTGCCGCCTCCCGACGCGAGCCTGCCGAGGCTGCTGTCCATGTTCGGCGACAAGGGCCTCGACGCGCGGGACCTGACGGCGCTCTCCGGCGCGCACACCGTGGAGCAGGCACGCTGCGCCGTGTTCCGCTCCCACATCTACAACGACACCGCCACCGCCATCAACGCCACCTTCGCCGCGGGCCTCCGCGCCGCCGTCTGCCCCTTCACCGGCGGCGACGGCAACCTCGCGCCGCTCGAGCCGCAGGCGCCCGACGCCTTCGACAATGGCTACTTCCGGGACCTGGTCGCGCGGCGCGTGCTGCTGCGCTCCGACCAGGCGCTCTACGGCGGCGGCAACGGCACCACGGACGCACTCGTGCGCGCCTACGCCGCCAACGGGACGGCGTTCGCGGCTGACTTCGCCGCCGCGATGGTCAGGATGGGAAACCTGAGCCCGGCCGCGGGGAACGGCGGCGAGGTCCGGCTCAACTGCCGGCGAGTGAACTGAGCCCGATCCGCTGCACGTGCGCAGCGCCGTTTTGCATCTCTCTCCATCCATCAATGGATTAGTTGTTCTCGGCGTCGTCGTACGCTTCAGAATTCAGAAATGTATGGCTGACTTGTACATGGCCGGGGTGGTTCTTCGCTTTCTCGAGGAAGGAGAAGGACCAGGGCGCGGCACACAGATCGGAAAACGCTGTTCCTGCCTGGATTCCCTCGTGTTCCCGATCGAAAGGGCGCGGGCCATCCTGATTGCGAATTTTCGATGTCAAGCCGCAGGCTTTTTTGACCCTGGATCGAACTGGGATGCGTGCATGCAGACATGACACATCTGCCAGCTGCGCCTGCGCGCGGTAGATCGGTGGCTCCATTGGCAGAGCACACTGTGCTGGGATGCGCGCTGCAATGATTTGCTCCGGTGAACGAAACGAAAAGGGGGAGCCGGCAGCCAGGCGATGTCTGTCATGGCGGCCACGGCGGCGCCTCGTGCCGTGCCGACGAGACGCCGGGGCCCGTCACCCGTGAGACGGCGCTGTTCGCTTGCGCTCGCGACACTGTAGCGTGGATCAAGCCGTGCATGGCCTGCAGCATCTCACTAGCAGGCGGCTAGGTGCAGTGCCCACGTCTAGGCAGGCACTAGCCAGCCAGCAAGTAGCACAACCTTACCCTCGGACAGGACGCACCGCCGCATCGTTTCCGACAGGGATCGGCTTGCTGGTTCCAGGCTTGGCGATTAGCATTGTTGTCAGCTTGCCACTCTTCCATGGCAATTTACCATAGCAACGGCAATTACCTTCTCACATATGACAATCTGAGATGAGGGGTACTATGCAGCATGCATGGCCTGATGCTGCTCCTCCTGCTTTCATCATCCCCGGTGAAACTGAACATGTGCACTGGATTTGCAGGGGCACACGGCCCCAGGGCGTCTTTTTTTTTGTGAAAATAAAAGGGAATCAGTTTCAAGTACTGTAACGAGGGGCCTCATCCTTGAGGATAAAAAAGGAAGTGTTTCATTTGTCTGTCATGTGATGCTGTGAGAGTAAAGCTGAACATGCCTGCAGCTCTTGCCTCTGGGGGCAGGGCGCCAGGCAGTCACTCCATAATTGAGAAGAAATTTGATAACATTATTTGCGGTACAGATATGATATCTTGATAAGTAGGCTCATAAGCCTGAATGATTAGAGAGAAAAAGGGAATCTTTTCTAGTTGGGCCGGGTGAAGCTTATCGATGCAAAAGTCCATTCAGTGCAATGTCGGGCTACAGCCCAAATAGGCTCCTGGACTCGGGATGGACTACGGCTACCTAGCCCATGAGTGCTTTCATTAAGGAGCCCATAATAAATCCCTTAAACCCCACTCTTGTTCAATTCTCTCTCTCTGGCTGTGCGGCGTCAGGAAAAGCGACCAAGAGAATATGCTAAGCTCCATGGTCCCTTTCTCTTCGCAATGCAAGTGCTCTTCCACTTCATCAATGGTCCAAAGTATATTCACCCAATCAAAAGCTGACAGGTACTTGGTCTGAAATCATGTCTCACAAAAAAAAAATCGTGTCATATTTCCCACTTTATTATCCTTAATTTGTTTAGTGGATAAAGATCTCAGTTCTGACTTTCTGACCATGCTTACCGTCCTCTTATATCCATGATATATCAGCTGCTCAGTTCGGGGGAGCCTGTCATCCAAGCATTTTGGCTTAGGCTCTGGACTCCGACCTCATGCTTCACACTCACACACATCATATCACAATTCATAAGGTATGGGAAAGGAAAGTAATTTCTCTAGTTATCCTCACTTGCGTCTTGCTATAACAATATGCTGCTTTCAGCCAGATTATTAAGAATATAGCTGACATGCCTGGCTACGGGTATTTGTACTAGTCATTTTCACCTTTGCACATAGAATATCTGAGTGTACAATCAAAAACCTGATGGCTAATTAGATTCCCCTGATACCATAATATAAGACCCCGGCAACTTATTAGGTCTGCCTCATTGTAAAATGACTTAGATACGATCTTCCCTCGTATAAGCAAGATATATAACACTGTATAACGCTGTATAAAGTAGGAGAAAATTGTAAAGCCCCCACGAAGCTAGGAGGTTTTTAAACAAATACCCACCCGCATTTTGCTTTCTTATAGTATATCACCTGCAAGTTTTATGTATTTTTCAATACCACTATGCCCATTGACCAACCAATTTATTTGTCATATAACCTCATGGGTTGTTGTCTTGGCCGTAATAAGCTCACTAAAGAGCTTTCTTAGCATTTGACACATTCATCATCAAGGCCAACCCTATTGTCCTCTAGTTTGGATACCACACTTAACCTGTCTGATTTTCCTACTCATGCAAACTAAATTTGGCATCATTTTTTATGCACGGAGTATCTTTTACTCCTCAATCCTCATCATAGTATGCCAATGCTTGACGCAAAACAACAACAACATCGGCTAGCACAAGCACAACAAAAGAATAATACAATATGCATGAAAACTCATACAGCTTACCGGTGTTAGAATGCAAGGCATTGAGACGTAGGATTGTAGTTGTGCATTTGAGGATCCCCTATAGCTTGCAGTTGCTGCCTTGCCGGTATGTTTTGTGTTATTTTTCCCATTATCTAAACCGCCGAAATGTCCAAATGTGGATGAAGCATGACCATTTTTAAAAGCCCAAATTAAAATAGCAAATGAGATTGCAAAGATATTATTATTATTATTATTATTATTATTATTTCTCTTCGGTGGAATGCAAAACCCACGGCAGGAAAGCCAAAAAAAAGATTCACTCGCAAAAATGAAAAGCCAAAAGAGATTCATTCATTTCTTCTTTTAAAAAAAAGAGATTCATTTTTTGTGCACGGACCAGGAGGAAGCGGAGGACTAAACAGCAACTTATTCAGTAGAACCAATTGGATCCCGCGGGCTTGTGCGCCTGCAGCTGCGATGCGCCGCCGTAATGTGCCGTGCTGCCTACTGATGCCACGTCCAGACCTGAAATGAACCTCAACTCCGGCGACGCGGCGGCGATGTCGCCTCCGAACGCCAACGACGCGCCATCACGGACGTAGTACGCCGCCGCGCTCTGCTGCTGCTGCTGCATCGCGTTGTTGATGGCACCGCTAAAGAGGGATGATGGCGTCAGGAATGGGCCGGACACCTGCCCGCCGCCGGGGACGACGACCGGCGTGTCGATGCTGCTGTTCATGCTCCGGGGTGCGCCGCCCACGTTGGCCTCGTACATGTCCATCAGCTCGGCCAGCGACCTCTGGCCGTCGACGGGCACGTCCAAGTCGAAGCCGCCGGACGCCGGTGGGAAGACGGACGGTGCCAGCAGCAGCTTGCTGTTAATGTCGACGGCGCTGTTGAACTTGCAGGTGTACTGGTGGGCGTTGCGCGCGCCGCGGTCGAGGAACCCGTGCACGCTGCTGCTGTGCGGGCACGGCGCGTTGCCGCAGGTGTACACGCGGAAGCTGCTGCCCAGCATCAGCTCCGGCTCGACGGCGGCCGGTGCGCTCCTCTTGGTGACGAATTCGCCGTCGGCGCTCTCCTCCTTCATCATCGCCAGCGCCGGCATGAGGAACGACCTGTTGTTGTTCGCAGTCGCCGCAGCATCCATGGAAGACGAGAGGCGGGGGTCCAGGAACGCGGCTGGGGGTCCGGGTTGCGGCCGGTGGTGTCTTCGTTATTGCCGTCGTCGACGTCGTACTCGGCGGAGCTGGCGCTGAACGGGATCGTAGTAGAGGCGGCGGCGTTGGGCGGGGGCCGGGCGCCGGGGTGCAGCTGCATGAGGTAGAGGTCCTCCTCGTGCCTGAGCACGGCGAGCCAGGTGACGATCTCCCTGGCGGTCATCTTGTCCTGGAGGCACTTGGAGTGGCGCACGAGGCGGCGGACCTCGTCCACGTCGGGGGACATGTGCTTGATGACGGCGGTGAGCACGGCCACCTTCCAGGCCTTCTTGAGGTCGTGCGGCTTCTTGTACGGCGGAGGGCCCAGTTCCACGCCGGCGTCGGCGCCGCTCGGCCACCACGGCGGCGGCACGCCCTTCTCCAGCGGGAAGCGCCGCTGCGGCGGGTCGCAGTGCTGCATCAGCGCCGACAGTAGCGACCCCAGCGTGGTGTCCTGCAGCTCGTGCAGGGAGTGCGCCGCGGCCACGGCGCCGGCGCCGCCGCTATCAGAATCAGCCGCCGGCGAAGGCGCGGCGTTGTCGGCCTGGTACCTGGCGACGGCGGCGGGCCCGTTGCGGTCGAAGCGGACCTTGTCCTTCCACCAGGCGCGGAGGTTGTCGGAGGCGCCGGTGACGGGCTTGCCGTTCTCGGGGATGATGCCGTACACGAAGCCCTGCGCGTTGCACACCTCCATCATCTTGAGCATGTACTTGAGGATGCCGTCCTGCGCGCGCGACATCTTCTTGCGGTTGCGCCGGGCCTGCTCCGGCGACGGCCGCTGCCGCGCCTCCTTGGCCTCGACGCGGCCGCTGCCCTGCTGCTGCTGCTCCTTGAGGCGCCTCAGCCGCACGCGGTCGCGCCATATGCGGCGCTCCAGCTCCTCGATGCCGCCGCCCACGTCGTCGTCGTCGCTCTCGTCGCCGGGGAAGACTATCATCTCCTCGGGCACCTTCGCCAAAGAAGCAGTCGCCCCCGAAGCCCAAGAGGACCTTCGGCGGTGGCATGCGGTGATGATGCACCATGAGCGCCGCCGCCTCTCCTCCCATCATCGCGGTCGCGGCCTCGATCTCCTCCCACCGCTCCCCTCCCTCGCTGGTAAGTAACTACGAGTAGCAGTGGCTATGAGGCTATCTATATATCGAGGAGGGAGATGCCTGCAGCCTGCAGGAGGGACGCGTACGTAAACCGAAGCCAGCGAGTACGTGAGCCGTGAGCTCAAGCTTACACGATATACTACAGCAAGCCTTATATGTATACTGCTAACAGCTTACAAGACGCGTGTCAAGTACTAATAACATGTATACAAGCATATGGTTTGGTTTCTGTTTAAGAAGAATGGAAAAGCGCATTTCCTCACTGGTCGTGGATGAGATCGTTAATTTGCTGGATTCGCCCACGGGACGGGACCGATCGAAAATACGATCGAACACGCACCCATGTGCCGGTGGAAAATTGGAGCAAAGTCATCTAGAGGGAGGACAAAACATCGGAATTGGGCAGGAACTCCAACTGTTCTGTTTTAGAACATCTATCTTGTTGGATAAGACCGTGCTTGCAACACCCGGCCTCTGATCTGAGTCTGACGACCCGCCCCTGACCAGCTGATCGATCGCGTACATGCGATGCGTCTGATGGCCATGACTTGAACAGAAAAACTAGCTAGGCCACGCACACGTTGTTAATCTCTGACGGCCACGGCTATTATTTGGTTGGTTGGTTTGCATTGGCCCGGCCCGCTAATAATAACCTAATAATAATACATCCATGCGTCCCTTTCCTTGTTACTGTGTTGGACGTCGACGAGCTCCTCAGAGTTTAGGTGTCGGCAGGTCAGCCAGCTGTGCTCATATATGCACCACAAGTAACATCCCTTTCACTGACCAGTCAACAGTACGTGCCAGCGAGATCGAATTGCATGCCTGAAGCACTGGTGGCCGGCTTCGTGATAATTAACCTAGCTTCTTCAGCCTAGCTTAAACAACAGCCCATGAGATGAACGATGCTGTACGTAAAGATAAAAATATTCTGCAAGATCAGAGGAGAGGAGAGAAGAAGAAGATTTGCACCAACGTGGTCTGCTCATCTTTTGTATGCGCAAGTCAACTAGCAACTTGCTGCAAACCTGTAAGCATATGCATATATATGATCAGGTCAATGCTTTGTTTATCTACTATCTAGCTATCAGTCTTTGATCTGACTTCTCCATCCTCTGATCGACACCCAGCTGTAAACATGTGCATTATTTAGTACTGATTTGTTAAGTAGAACCTAGCTAGCTGATTCCCTCCAAGAGGCACCGATCGATAACATTTGATAATATTGTCAACGGAAGGAAAGGAATATATATCGCGCGCCCTGTTTCCGGGGAGGGATCAATGGCATGCATGCATTGTACTGTACTAGCTCGCTGGCTGCACATGGCCGATGCAATTGAGTGAAACTTGAGCTCGAATTCAGTGAAACTTATTCGCGCGCGGGGGCTGGCACATGCATGCATGGCGCCTTGTTCGTTAATTCCTTGCAGTCCATGGACAGTACAGGTTCTCTGAACAAGGGAGGAAGGGCACAGCATGTGTGTAGACAGCGGCAAAGCGGATTACAATACAACAAGGCCGGTCTCGAAACGGTTCTAATAATTATTACAGTATATAATTGGCACTGCTAGTGACAAGGACGTGCTCCCTCGGCGTCGGACATGGCAGGATCAGATCGGATCTTACCATAGCTTGTGGGTGCATGATTTGATCGAGGATGATGGGAGAGTTCACTGCACTGCACGCCCGGGTGCTGAATTGCTGATTGCCACGGGTGCGTGCAAGCGTTCTGTCACCTTCATTCATTCCTTTCCTTGGCTGAAAATGCATGTCAAAGCAATCCAACGCCGAGCGCGTCTCCTCTCCTCTCTGAAGAAGCGCGCGAGAGAGCGCGCCGCGCAGGTTTTGTTGCTCCTCCTCCCAGACCCAGAGTGTACAGGCAGGTTCTCTGAACAACGGACAAACTCATCGACCGAATCAATGCAGGATACTGAATTTTTACTGACGCTCGCAACATCGCATTGCATTGCACGTGTAGGGTGGCATGGACCGCAGCAAAGCAGAGGCTGGCTGATGACTAGGATGTGCTCCCTTGGCATCCGACAGAGACAGTGTATAGGATCTCTTGCGGATCTGATCGCATCTTGCGGGCTCGTGTTCAGCACTTGAGCTTCAGTTCACTGCACCCGGGGGGCTTTGGTGCCCGAGCTCGTTGCTTTGCTTGCGTTCTGTGGCAAATCATCTGTCCGTCCGTCCATGTTGCTCATGAGTAGGATTTTTGTTTGTGTTACTGTTTCCTTTGCATGCATACCAGCAGCAGAGTCTTCTTTTTTTTTGAGGGAAAGCAGCAGAGTCAATCAAAACTCCAGAGGGACATTCTCAAAAAAAAAAAGACTCCAGAGGGACCGCCTTGGGCCATAATATGGGCCTGAAGGTTGCATTGCATCAGCCCATATACAACGTTAACGGGTCAAACAAACATTGGGCCCTTCTTGCTGGCCGCCATCCAAACCAGAGGCAGCGTCGGCCGTGGGGCGGAGCAATGGAAGACGATACCTGCAACTGCAGGCAGGAGAAGGTTAGTAGAGTGATTAGGGTTAATCTGCGCGCGCATAACCCACGGGGCCGCCGCTCTGGCCCTGCCCACGGATCTTGTTGCGGTGTACGGATTACTCTACTCTGTCCGATCCAACCTCTCCCCCACAACAATCGACAGCAACCCCGCCCGCATGTCCGTCGGATCCGATCCGACTCCGATTTGCGGACTTCGATTCCGCGGCGAACTCGCCATTGCCAGGTACCTAGACGAACCGACCTAGGGATCTTCTGATCGATTATTATCGCTATTTACCATCTCGCTTTATAAATCTAATATCAATGCCCACCGCCTGCGCAGGCCTACAACCACTCCATCATAGTCAATAGACCATCACAGATCAGCAGGGATCCTCTCTAATCGATTAAGGCAAGCAAAGGAGGGATCTAGTGGATCCAAAATCCGTGCTTGAGAGCCACTATGGGCGGCAAATTGGAGGGATCGTCCTTCTTCTCATCCTCGTCGTCTAAACGGCGGCGGCGGCCGAACAACGACTACGCAAAGCGCACGAAGACCTGCAGCTGCAGTCATGGGCCGAAACAGCACCTGTATCTGGCGCTGGATGACTGGAACGGCGGGTACAGCATCCACAAGCTTGGCATCGACGACATCTTGGACCATCGTGCCGTGGGAGGAGGAGAGCACAAGCACAACCTCCTGGAGGAGGCAGCTGCCGTCCGGATAACGTCGCCGGTGCCTGGCGGCCCCATGGCCTTCGCCGCCCTGGGCACCACCATCTTCATCGGCACCAACCCGCGCAGCCACGAGGAGCGGGCACCTCCCACCCTGGTCTACGACACCAAGACGGGCGCGGTCACCGTCGGCCCGCGCGTTCCAAACAAGCTACGCGACCTCAGCAGCGCCATGGCCGTCGGTGAGACGCTGTACGCCTTAACGTCAGTTCCCTTCTCGGAGTCGTCGTCCTTGCAGGCTCTGTCGTGGGCGCCCACCGCCGTCCGGTATCCCGAGCCATGGGATCCAGCCATGGAGTGGTCGTGGAACACGGTGCCCTCGCCGCTGCCGCCACCGTACGACGGAATCGACATCGTCGCCTATGCGCTGCACCCGGACGGGCACACGATCTTCATGTCCACGGAAATTAGCACCGAATCCTTGGACACCAGGAACGGTGTGTGGAAGGACCTTGGGGATTGGGTGCTGCCCTTCAGAGGCCAAGCCTTCTTTGATGCTAACCTGGACGCATGGGTTGGGCTTCATCACGTAAAGGACGGGTACGTTTGCTGCTGCCCAGTTGTGTCCCGCAGGACCGCCGCCACAAGGTCACCGGAGTGCAGGATACTTGTGGAGAAGCTGATCCACCGCAAGGAGGAGGACCCGAAGCATTGGGCCTGCTTGAGGGGCAAGGACGCCTCTCTTACCTACATGGGCGACAGCAGCTATGCCTTTGTTGAGAACATCCTGCGTAGTGAGGATTTCAAACATGGTTCTGTGCTGCATATCACCTTGTTTAGCCTCAGGTATGATCACAAGGGAGATCTGCGGACCAAGGTTCGACATGCCACTAGATCATATCAAGTGTCCAAGAATACCCCCATGTTTTCTCATGCAGCATTCTGGATGTAACATATATAGGACCTACTACACTGTTGGTCCCTCCTTTATCTGCACCCTCGCTAGCTCTGTAAATATTGTTTGAGTAACATTCCTACAATAAAACTATTTTTAATGGATGCTAGCGTGTTGGTAGCCACTGTGCATACTCTATAGTTTGAGTACTCTGCCTTTAATTTATGATCTGTACAAGTAATAAACATATAAAAGAAATAGAAAAAAGAAGTTATCTCTTCAATTCAGCAGAGTATGTCATCTGATTTGGTTTTCCTATGTCTGCTCTAAAAAAAGGTGGGTTCACTTTGATAATTCTATGCTCCACTGTTGTATACTCTTGATCTTTGCAAAGTCAATTTAAGCCCAATAAATTAAAATGCAATCTCATCTGCTCATACAAAAATACAAAATGACTAGAGACCAACTCTGTGAGATGATTTGCTCCAATGCTGCTGTTTTCCACTTAGATGCCATGTGCTCTATTTCTCCCATTTTATCTTACCACATTAAGTCTTGGTATCTTGCCTTTTCACTGTATTTCATTTATAGCGGTTATTGTATATTACATATCTCAGAGACCCCTACATGTAGACACCACTGACAATTTTGCCACGGTTTTTTAGAGATTAATTCGTTTCATGCGCTCTGCAATTCTGCATATCTAAGTAAGCCTGCATTGTGACAGTCACATGGATAATTTTTTATGGGAAAATTCGGAAAGACAGTCTTGGGAGTTTGAGGTTGCCAATAAACCCGAATGGCCATCCCTACTCAAATTAGTTGCAAAAAACACCCCAGTATGCATATGTTAACTAATTTTGCCCATTTTTGCTTATGTGGAGCCATGAAAGTCTAAATTAGCCAAGTTGACCTTGTTCAACTACTTGAATTAGGTTATTCATCATGTTGCAGCGAAATTGGTTTAGGATCTTGCTTAACTGCTAGCAGCAGCAACTAGCCATTAGCCAACCATCACCAGCAACTCAAGTACTAAAGTAGCCAAAAACAGGCTGCAGAAATCAGTGACTGTTCGGTAGATACCACTAATGAAGGAGTGTGCGAGGCATAAGTCTGGCTCCGACAGATGTGGTGCTTGAGGTCTGCTGTTGGAGTTTATGGTAGACCGGCGGCTACTGGTAATGGCGGAAGAGGTGGGCTATACTTTCCGTCATGATCACCATGGACAGTGCTGATTACTTCCAGGAGACAAGTAGGATCGACGACATGGCTTCGGTTCGGTTTATGTTTTTGGTTGTGCTGGGACCCAAACCTGAAACCGCATCTTCTTGAGCTGCCTGTGCTGATAGCTGAAGAGCTGGACATTGACTCCCGTCAGGTAAAGATGAAGCATAGTGTGCAACTATTTGGTCGTGCTAGTTATGTGAGCAGTTCTTTTTCTGTCAGAAGTGAATGTCTTGGTATCTTTCTTTCATTTACCTCAGTTTGCGCTAATCTCATAGCTATCTGGAGATTGCTTCATGGATGATTTGGCTGAATTTGCTCCTTGGATTAACAGGGTTGAGTTATGAATGTTACAAGCCAAGGAAATTCTACTATGGTCAGATGGGGTATCTTCTGGCAGGGACTGATAATGCTATGTCTAACGCTACAGATGGTGGCATCCACTCTTGAGTCTACTAGAACTATTTGAGCATCACTTGTTTTTCACCAATCTATTCATTGCGTTGATTTATGCCAGGATATTATCTGCTGTTAACTCGGCATCATGTTTGGTTACCTGAAAATATTGGCAGGTATCAGTTACTCGAGTGGAATGTGCGACCTTTATCCAGAAGGTGAGCAAAGGTTTGTTATATGTTGCAATATTCATATCATATCTGATAGCACACACATTTTCTTTTGGGGGCATCTCTTCCTCCAGAATAGTGCAACATACATAATAAATCTTTCATCAAAAGATTAAAAAAAAGGTCACAAGGAAACACACCATAGTATCTATTATTTTTCATGTTCTGTTATAATTATATCCCCTGTCTCAAGCACCAAAAGAGAAGTTCAATGAGATAACTTCATGAGTTCATGGTAATGTGTAAATGAAATAACTTCTGCAGTAGCTATCCATCTTATTCTCTCACATTGTATTTCTGTACTTGTTGAGAACTTACATTTAACTTCTGATTTGTTTTGGTACAGGTCATGGTTTCAAGAACATACAATCTACTGCTTGGGTTGGCCTTTTTAGTAGTATACTTGTTTGTAGAAAGAAATATTGTGGTCAAATTGCCTAAGTACCTGTTGATTCAGTGGTTCTTGGGCAAAAACTCCAGCCACTATAATCCAAAGCTGTTTGTATAGATGATTATTTGGTAGAGATAACCTCGTGTGGACCCCTCGTGGCAAGCATCTGCTGCCGGAGTAGACCTTTTCTTTATATGTAACACAAGCATCTGCTGCATCGGTACCAGAGGTGAGCATTCAAAAGTGCCATTGTTGTTACGGATACATACATGTATAATTTTTGCCACTGTAAAGCTGATGTGGCCCCTTATTTTTGCCATTTTGGCTGAGGTGCAAGACAGGAGAGCATGCCAGAGTGGGTAGAGGAGGCATGCAAAAAAGCCAAAATTGCCTCTCAAGTCACCCAAGACATCTCTGGTCAGTAAATGCTAAGAACACTTGTCCGTAGAGCCGACCTGATGATGCACTAGGTGCTCTAATCACTGCACACCCAGGTACACATGAATCACTACTTCCCTCTTGCTTGTTTTCATATGGTATAGTATGCACAGACTAGTAACACCAGATCTGATGGTGATGGACTCTGTTTAAGTGTTTATCAAACAGTGGCAACATCTGCACGCTATTTGAAATGCAACTGAAAAGATGCACATATTGATGCAACTGAATAACCCTTCCATGAATTGATCACTTGTATTTACACTTTTGTAGGTTTGGTGATGGAAGTACGGTGGTGTCTCGCTGCTTTCTTCATACAGAGCCTGTTTCTTCTGTTCGTTTGCCTTCACTTTATTGTGTTTCCCCGAAGAATAAATTAGTGTTTAGTGCTACTTGCATTTGCATCCACCAAGTCGCTTTGGGTGTGCTTGATACCATGTTAATTTGTGTGCTTCTGTCATGGGAGTGATGCATCATTTGTTTGATATTGTCTGTGTATTTTGTGTGTGCGCGCCGCGCGCGCGCTTGAATAAGAGAGGGAGTCATGCATGTGGGCCTATATATGTTATCTCTTCATTCAATTCAGCACAGTATGCTATATATGTTACATCCAGAGGGACCGCCTTGGGCCATAATATGGGCCTGAAGGTTGCATTGCATCAGCCCATATACAACAACGTTAACGGGTCAAACAGACATTGGGCCCTTGTTGCTGGCCGTCCAAACCAGAAGCAGCATGGGCTTCGGCGGGCACTCGTGGCTATCGAAGATATAAAAACTTAAAAAGGGCGACGGCAACCGGCGCAGAGGATTGCGCAGGTCTCTATCGCCTCCCAGGCACCAGCCCCGGGAGCTTCGAGGGTAGGAGGAGGTTGAGATGGCGGACGCGAAGCAGCAGCAGCAGCAGGCGGTGGCGCCAAGCGCCGCGTGGAAGACGGTGAAGCCCTTCGTCAATGGCGGCGCCTCCGGCATGCTCGCCACCTGCGTCATCCAGCCAATCGACATGGTCAAGGTGCGCCCCTGCTTCCTCGCACTTGAATCGTTGGGCCTCGCGTGGTGTGATTAATGCTGAGGCGGTCGTGGAGCCGGGCTTGGGATTGGGAGCCACTCTGTGCCGGTGGATGGGCGAGCGGGCTACTGGGCTGTCGCGGGCTGGTTACTGTTCGTGGAGGAGAGTTGTTTGATGGATTGCGTCGGAGGATGATTGCCGCTCGATCTGGTTGCTGAGGTAGGTGGAAATAGCTTGTTGAGGACTTGCAAATGTGGGGAATTTTGAAAGTTGGGAGTGAGCGCTGGGTGTGTGATACACGTGACTCAGTTGATTTGAGGTCTTAGTGGTCTATTTTGCTGATAAACTTTGAAAGGGGCCATTACCACGTGGTTTAGTTTACTGCGAGGAAGATGCAGTCTTGAGGTACTTTTCATGGCTTTGGATAGTGCCAAGTACATAGCTCATCTCAAGTTCATGTGGGCAGTTGTCTAGTGAATTTCCTTTTCCGGGTGTTCAACACTTGCATTTGGTGAAGCAGGCCAATTTTAGTACCCGGGTCTTCAGTTTTAGTCCAATTAAGTCTTGGGGGTTTGGGTTGTCGGTCTGAGATCAAGGTCCTTATGAATTGCATTGTTTTTTTCATTTTCAGGTTAAGATCCAATTGGGAGAGGGCTCTGCAGCTACTGTCACCAAGACGATGCTTGCTAATGAGGGAATCGGTTCCTTTTACAAGGTTTGTTTTTTAGGTGTCCTGTCCTCTTTCTTATATCGACTCTATTTAACATTTGATCATGGAAAATGGAAACTCTGAATGAACTATAAACTGTTGAGAAACCTGCATTTCTGAGAGAATGTCAGTTTTATGAGCCGTAATGCATTATGGGCATACAAGGCTGATGTCAGAAAACTGTTGGCTCTAGTAAAATGATTTTTAGGACAATATTCATATAATTTATTTTTGTTGTCAGCAGATGATATTTCACCTCTACAGTCCCTTAAATATAGCAATCGATTAATAAATAACCAATTTGAAAGATATAATGCTGCCCATGTAGAATGGCTAGTTATGTCTCTGTAGGAATATGTTAGATAGTTTTGGACTGATTTGCAGTCACGAGGTGGCTTGTCAGTTTGAGTTCTACATTTCTTTCATGCAGGGATTATCAGCTGGTTTGCTTAGGCAAGCCACATACACGACTGCTCGTCTTGGATCCTTCAGGTGTTTATTTATTTCACCTCCATCCACAAATCTCCATGAATGTACAAGAAGAATACAGAGTATTGCCTTAAGTAATTTGTGTCGGAAACCTTTTGTTTCTGTTGGGACAATATTTGAAGTATTCTAACTGTTGCGTTCATACAGCTATTTTGGGGTGTTCAGCCAAAGCATATGTAACAAGCTAAGGGCACACTTCATCATGATTCATATTTAGGACTAGTGTTGAATTTAGCAGTGGTTTCCTCACATGACTTTTGTGAAGTTTTTTAAAGTCGTTTACCCCCACAAGAAGGAATGCCCACGTAGAGGTAACAGGTCCATCACTCCTAGAGACAGGGTAATACATGTCCATTTATGCGACCATAGAACATCATTGGATAGTGTTTCTCTGCAGTACTATGCTTGGAGCAAGATAACCAAGTGTAATTTAAACTATGACCCTCGAACGACATTTAGGAAAGCACCTATATTTCATTGCTCACTTACGTTTCTTTTACTAGAAATATTCGTTGTTCATGTTGATCTATTCCCACCATGTAAATGAATTTTGGCAGTATGTCCTTCCTGAAAGTTTATGTTCTGATGGTGGATTTTCTCAGGGTTCTAACGAATAAAGCAGTTGAAGCAAATGATGGAAAGCCACTACCACTTGTGCAAAAAGCTGTTATTGGTCTCACTGCTGGAGCAATTGGAGCAAGTGTTGGTAGTCCTGCAGATTTGGCACTAATTAGGATGCAGGCTGATTCAACCCTGCCAGCTGCCCAACGGCGCAATTACAAGAATGCCTTTCACGCGCTTTACCGTATTGTCGCTGATGAAGGTGTTTTGGCACTTTGGAAGGGTGCAGGCCCAACTGTAGTCAGAGCTATGTCCCTAAACATGGGCATGCTTGCCTCATACGATCAGAGTGCTGAATTATTTAAAGACAAATTTGGTGCTGGAGAAATATCTACAGTGCTCGGTAAGATTTGCAATTCCTTTTATGCTTGTACTTCATGTGATATTTTGCATTTTGAGACGTGAATCAAAGTGTCAGATTGCTTTAAGCTATGCACGTTCATGTGCACAATGGGAGCAAACGATAAAGCTCATGAACTAAATGTTTTGGCAATTTCAACTGATATTTTCACATTTATTGTTAATACAAGTATCTATTGTGCTTTCTGGCTTCAATACTTGTTTGGCCCATCAGAAGTGGATGTATAACGAGGGGGCCACCAATAGTAGCTTTCCATCAACCTGGTTTATGCATCAACTAACATATTTCTGAATTCTGTCACATATATTGGGGAAGTGTTGCTGCCCAAATAGGTTCAGTTCATGGAAAGCTTTTCATATTAGACTCTGCTGTTTAACATTTTTAGTGATTTTTTTAAAAGAGACTACGCCTGCTTAAAACATTTGGTTCTGATTTTAGTGATAGTTTTTTGTGGTAGTACATTTTAGATTTGGCTCTGATTTACTAACAGATCTTGAGTATTGCTTGTAGGGGCAAGTGCTGTATCTGGATTCTTTGCGTCTGCCTGCAGTTTGCCCTTTGATTATGTGAAGACGCAGATTCAGAAGATGCAGCCTGATGCCAATGGGAAATACCCGTACACTGGATCTCTTGACTGCGCCATGAAGACCTTGAAGAGTGGAGGCCCTTTTAAGTTCTACACTGGGTTTCCTGTCTACTGTGTCAGGATTGCTCCACATGTCATGGTAATGCACATATTCCAATCATTCATGTGCTAAACAGATAACTAGCCTATTTCATGTTTATATCATACTAACAATTATATTTTGTGTGCAGTTGACTTGGATATTCTTGAATCAGATCCAGAAGTTCGAGAAGAATATGGGACTTTAAGATATGGTTGGTTGGTCATGCTAGCGCTAAGACATAACTATAATAAGCCAGCTACTTTATAAGCCAGCAGTGGGTTCATATGGACAGAATTTGAAGTTCTGATTTCTTCAAAGTCTATATGTGGCATGGTGATTTGATCCTTTGACACCAAATAGTCATATCTCCTGTTGTACTTTGGAGCATTGTTGGGTAACTTTTGCTGCTGACATATGTTGTTGGAAGGGGCACTACCAAATGAAAATACTATGAAAGTAGATTTAATTCGTAACAGTGAATGATATGGAGCCAAACCTCGTGCACAGTTTCTCCATCTATGTCTATTTTTGTTCTCCTGTTATGTTCGCTTCTGCTTACGGTTTTTTCTTTTCTTTTGGGTATGAGATGGCAGTACTGTTTTCATTCTGTTGTGTCTACTCGCGTGTTGCATGTTGTGATTGGCTGATAGCAGAAGTTCAATGCATGGAACAGCATATATCGTGCTTAAGGAGCCCTTTATTTGCTGAACCGATCATCTGGATTATGTGACTGTGTATGATGTGTGCGTGCTATCTGCCTTATGAAACCATCAATTACTCTGATACAGAAGTTACAAGTTAGACAGTGAGTCTGACAAAATGGCGTTCAGTTGTTACATGGCCTATTGGTGTATTCAGTTTGTCTGGTGCATATGAGAGGCCAGATGCTGGCCTGTTTGCCTTAGATAATATTGTTGCAAGCATGGGTATACCATTCCTGTATTATCCATGTACGCTGTAACTGTATGGCTGTATTATATAACTTTATTCGTGTTGCATCTGTATGGATTCCTTTTCCATGCATGAATGGATGCCATGAAGAGGGAAGACTATCACTATGTTTTGCATGGTCCATCATGGTATCATATATACTATCATGTATTGTGAATGTGTGATGATGTATAAGACCCGAAAGGTACATTTGACGTATCATATATCGGTCTAAGCATCTAGTATTTATATTAGTTTGTTTAAAATTCATGTCAATTAACGTTATACAAACATTCAAATGCATTTTTTTTTCACTTAGGAATCTTCCTACCGACCATGATGTCTTATCTCTGTCGCTTGCATTTGACCAAAAACTCAAAAGGGCTAACATGCCCTAGGAAAAATTCTCTTGCTTCCACTATACAGCTTCTGATCCGTGTGTTGGATCCAACGTGTAACACGGAATCCTGGGCATCACGCATTATCCGCCGCATTTACAAATTGTTTCCCAATTATTGAAGGTTTCCTTGGTATTTTCTATTCCAAGAATTAGACATCACAGCTATCAAAATTATTTTCTTTTTTCCATGAACATTTCGTCGTGCAATGCATGCATCACTGAGAATTAAAAATGGAGACGATTGCACTGTGGAAAAGTACTTAATGTCTCTATGATACATGTAAGGCTACAGTTCCGAAAAAATGGAGGCAGAGGGGTTAAACATTTGCGTTTGGACGCAAACAGATAAGTGCCCCCTCGTAACGTGGAAGGTTGATTCCAGATTCTACATACTCTGGATATTTTTCGTTTCTGTCTTGGAGACCAAACAAGAGGGCAGGGCACTTCTTGTTATACTCTGCACTTCTTAAGAACATCTGACATCCATCCTTGAACAACACAGCTTTCTCCCTGCTAGACACTGCCCCTTCTATATATTGCCAATGAACAATTTGTCAGAAATATACGAATTCAAGAGCTAATACTTTCAGATTACTTTTCAATATCAAGAAAGTATTATTTTCTGTTTACCTTTTATGTTGAAAAATCGCAGTCCTTGAACGAAGTTCATGACCTAAGAGCATAAACAGGTGGCAATAGCTCAATCTACACCAGAAGATGTTGGACTAGAATATAGAGTGAATACTTCAACTTGTTTCCCACCAACCATTTCCTGCAATCCTGCGTGTGGAGGATAGCAACAAATTACCTGTGAAATGCTCAGCTGCCACAATGCACCGACTTTTTTCCTAACATATCCAACTAAGCATGGAGCAAGCAGCATCGAAATGTCAAACAAACTAGATGAAAAATCATTTTTCCAACCAAACCGTCCGTGTCACGGCACAATATATATATATATATATATATATATATATATATATATATATATATATATATATATATATATATATATATAATTGCACAAAAGGAGATCCCTTCACCAGATCACCGACCACGCAGCAACACTACCCTTACCCAGAACCAACGGCCAAGATAACGTCACAATCCACATCAAACGGCAATGGAGACATCCGAGTCATCAGTGACTGAATTAGTGCCCTCCCATCACATTACACCTGTACCAAAAAATGCATAAATATTCCCAAGAAAATTCAATTGTTAGAAGAAGTACAAAAAGATAATCACAAAAAGTCAATCTCTTCTTTATGAGCACACTCCCTACCATCTCTCTATATATGCCACCTCACATTCAACGATTCTATTCTCTCCTCTCCTCTCCCCGGCCTCTCCGTTCTCTCCTCATCATCTCCGATCCTTGCCGCGGCAGCTAGCCTAGCTAGTGACGTCGTTCTTGCCGGTCAATGGTGCGGATGGCAGGCAAGGGAGGAAGCAAATCAAGCAATGGCAGCGGCGGCCGTGAGCCCAAGAAGCCGGCGCTCCTCCTCGGGCGTTACGAGGTGGGGAAGCTTCTGGGGCAGGGCAACTTCGCCAAGGTGTACCACGCCCGCAACGTGCGCACCGGGGAGGAGGTGGCGATCAAGGTGATGGAGAAGGAGAAGATCTTCAAGTCCGGGCTGGCGGCGCACATCAAGCGCGAGATCGCCGTGCTCCGGCGGGTGCGCCACCCTCACATCGTGCAGCTCTACGAGGTCATGGCCACCAAGCTCCGCATCTACTTCGTCATGGAGTACGTCCGCGGCGGCGAGCTCTTCGCCCGCGTCGCGGAGGGCCGGCTCAAGGAGGACGACGCCCGGCGGTATTTCCAGCAGCTGGTCTCCTCCGTCGCCTTCTGCCACGCGCGCGGCGTGTTCCACCGGGACATCAAGCCGGAGAACCTCCTCGTCGACGACGCCGGCGACCTCAAGGTCTCCGACTTCGGGCTCTCCGCCGTTGCCGACCAGATGCGGCACGACGGGCTGTTCCACACCTTCTGCGGCACGCCGGCGTACGTCGCGCCGGAGGTGCTCTCACGAAAGGGCTACGACGCCGCCAAGGCCGACCTCTGGTCCTGCGGCGTCGTGCTCTTCGTCCTCATGGCCGGATACCTCCCGTTCCAGGACCGGAACCTCGTCGGAATGTACCGGAAGATCCACAGGGGCGAGTTCCGGTGCCCCAAGTGGTTCTCGCCGGAGCTCAAGCGCCTCCTCCGCCGCGTCCTCGACACCAACCCTCAGCGCCGCGCCACCGCCAACGAGATCATGGACGACGAGTGGTTCAAGGTGGGGTTCCGCCGCTTCTCCTTCCGCATCGAGAGCGACCGCTCCTTCACCTGCTTCGACCTGGACGACGACGACGCGTCCACCTCGCCGCCGGAGCCCGAGACGCCACGGGCGGAAGACGCGGGGAGCTGCGGTGCCCCCGCCGCCAAGCAGTTGATAAAGAAGGCCGGCGGGATGACGTCGTGCGGGTCGGCGCCGTCGCTGCTGCAGCTGGAATCGCGGAGCGGGCTCGGCGGGAGCAGCCGGCGGCGGTCGAGCCTGAACGCGTTCGACATCATCTCGTTCTCGAGGGGGTTCGACCTGTCGGGGCTGTTCGAGGACGGCGAGGGGGGAGGAGGCGGCGGCACGGAGCCGCAGCACCACCCGGCGGCGACGGCGGCGCGGTTCGTGTCGGCGGCTCCGGCGGAGCAGATCGTGGCGGCGCTGGAGGGGGCCGCGTCGGTGGGCGGCCTGGTGGTGCGGGAGCTGGACGACGGGTCGATCAGCATGGAAGGGACGCGGGAGGGCGAGCACGGCGCGCTGGTGGTGGGCGCGGAGATCTACGAGCTCACGCCGGAGCTGGTGGTGGTGGAGGTGCGGCGCAAGTCCGGCGGCGCCGCCGAGTACGAGGAGTTCTTCCGGGCGCAGCTCAAGCCCGGGCTGCGCGGCCTCGTCTGCGACGAGCCGACGCTGATCCACTCCGATGAGCGCTCTCGGACTCGGAGCATCTGAGCTGTGATCGTGGCCGGCGATGATGGCCGGATTCATATCATGCGTGCACGCCGGCATGAACGCATGCGCATGCACGCACGTTCATCGTCCATCGTATGTGGCTTAGTGCCGCGTACTATACTTGGACAGATACGGTCAAATATACTGCTCTACGTGCAGAATTATTGTACGTATACGTACGTGTGAAAGGGATTTTATACGTATATATACGGCGGTACACCAGAACACATTTTTTGCAGTGTTGTGGTCTTGTGTGGATGGTATTTGGGAGCATCCATACATGACAGCACTGTTGTACGTATTTTATATAAAGGGGAAAAGGTCAAAAGAAATGTAAATTTTGTGTGCTATATGAATAGGGCATATGTAATAGCTAGGGGGTTTGTGTTACAAGTGATTTGTGGGAGTTGGTGTTTGCTGATGTGCCAATCACTTTATTTGTATTATTTGGAGAAGAAAATGCTACCGATTGATTTTGTTTATTTATTTGTACCAAACTAAAACTAATTATTATTTGGAGAATAAAATGTAAGCTAATTATTCAGCTCTCTGTTTTTGCTTGTCTACCAACAGTGCACTAACCTGTTACTGAATGCTTCATGGCTATGAATGCAGTTGCAGGCATGCCGCATGCGTGCTGATTCATTTGCTGAGCAGTTTCTACATGCTTATGCAACGCACAAGAAAACGATTTGACATACAGCCAGAAGCCCAGAAGACTAGCACACTGCAACCATAAGGTATGGATCAGGGCATCAGGCTATACATGAGCCTAGGTGTCATAGAAGATTAGAAACTCCCGAAAGTACTTTGCATTCTTCAGTCAGAATTAGCTGTTGCTGTTGCTCGAAAGAGACTAGGGGCTACGAACAATGTGCCAATTGCACAGGTGTTAACAAAATGGCATTTGCAACGGCGTGTTGTATATTTTTATTTTCAAAATTTCTCGCTAGTGATTTGTTTAATTTTCATGATTACAAGTTTGCAACTTACTCCACGATTGAAAACCTCCGAAAACAAAGGAAAATTTCAAAGGAAAAAAAGAAACCGGTGGTGTTATTGTTGAACATTTCAGTTTCATGGCAGCTTTTACATGCACCGAAATTCCATGATTTTCCATACATGTTTGCGTCGATGCCAACTAAAAATATGAAACTCTGAAGAATTGTTCATCTACCGAAACACCTAATTAAAAAAATTTATGGCAAACCAACCGTGACCTTGCCGCTTCAATTACTCCATGACACATCATATAGTCTGATGATAGCAACCTATCGTCAATCATCAAAAAAAGTCTGCAGGATTTGCATCTTTCACCTGCTTTATTTGACGCTGAAGAACTCAATTGCATCAATTCGCCCACGTAGTCGCGGGAGGAGAACTCGGATACGGAAATTGCCGTGGACGAGATCTGAAACTGAACAGCTGTGCATGCTAAGCGTAGCTAATCGCTTTTGTTTATGTCCCAAATGCGTGTCATTAGTCTTCAAAACTAGAGGTCAGTGTTTTATCTGCTGAATATACTCGCAAGTATAATCGTGATCTGCACTACCAGAGATCTTCACATCCGTCCCTCTCATATGCCTCGGTGCACTCAAGATCCGATGCTAATGCAACATTAGCGCCGGGTGTAAAATTGAAGTGCTCCCGGTGACTCTTTAGCACCGGTTGTTGTTACGAACCCGGTGCTAAAGGGGGCGTTGCATGCTACTTTAAAAGAAAAGAATATTCTATTCTATCACATGTGCTACGTAGTTGAGATGGTTAGGTGGGTACGCACGAGCTAAGAGGTCATGAGTTTGAATCCCCACAACAACGCACATATTTTTTTACGAATGAGCACCTTTAGCACCGGTTATTTGACCCGGTGCTAAAAGTGCCCACCCTTTAGCACCGGAAGATCTGCACCGGTTGGAAAACCGAAGCTAAAGGTCCTTCCCAACCGGTGCAGATGGAGGCCTTTCTGGTAGTGCTGACAAAAGTAGGCCCGCTTGGATGGTACCAGGTACTTCTGGAAAGGAGTTGTGTCATGATACGTACTCCGTGCTAAGCATAAGAATAAGGATTAGCACGAGCAAATCATTACACTGTACTCTGACTGACTGACTGACACTTTAGCTATTGCACGTAGTTTAGTTACCAAATTTCACCCCCAAATTCCACTATAAAAAAGAAGATTACTGTTACATCAAAATGTCGATACATGCATGGAGTACTAAATGTAGATGAAATTAAAAACTAATTGTACAGTTTTGTTGTACTTTACGAGACGAACATTTTGAGCTTAATTAATCAATGTTTGGACAATTATTCATAAATACAAACAAAATGTTACAGTGGCGCAATGATTACAAAACCTCAACTTTGGGCTCTTCAATTTGGCAACTAAACAAGGGTTTTATCTAAAAAGCTATTGCAGGATTTGCCGCTGCAGCAGTGTTAACGAGAAACCATCAATTTCATTTAAAGAGAAACCCAAAATTAAATGGATGGTATTGAGCAATATCGGTAACCGGAGATGAGATGTAAGCATTTATAACTGCTGCACAGCTACGATAAAGAAGCCTTCAGACTCCTGCCATAGTGCCATTTACTAGTTAGTTTCTCCTAAATAAAAAGAGGAATATAAGGCTCCTTTGGTAGAGCTCAAAAAACAGCTCCCGAAATCTTTTTTGTTGGAGCTGCACCAAATGGTTATAGCGGTGAATTACTTCTAGGGTTGATTGTGAGATGTGGAGCTGTTTTACACATGACACAAGTAAAACTGATGGAGCTAAAAAGTTCAGCTCCTCCACCTCCAACTCCAACTCCACCCTTATATGGAGCTCTACCAAAGGGACCTTGTTTGGGACTTTAAGTGAAGACATAAGAAAAAAGTCTGTTTTACCTCCCTAGTCACTAAGCCGAGTCCAACATTCCTCCCTAGACTCGAAAATCGGGTGAACTACCTCCCTCAACTTTCAAAACCGTTCACTTTGCCTCCTTGTCGTGGTTTTAAGCGGTTTTCAAGGTGGTTTTGCCTTTTTCAATTGAAAATAAATCTTGTAAATACTTATTAAACCAAAAAAAATATTCCTAAGCTTCTAAAAATTATGAGAAAAAACTAGAGATGGATTGAGATGCAAAAAACCTAAATAAAATATTTAAAACTAGTGAAAATGACTACAAAATTTATAAAATTTAAATTTAATTCTAGCAAAATGGAAATATATCCAAAAACTTAAACACACATAAAATTTTCTAAATGTATCTTGAATAATTTTCTCAATAAAAACATGAAATGAAGTCAGTATGAATACATTCATCGTAAATACATTCAACCATCATAAATATAACATATATTAATGTTGAATGCTTTTATACATTTACGATAAGTGTATTCATGTCGGCTTTATCTTATGTTTTTATTATGGAAAGTATTCAAGATGCAGTTAGATATAGATTTAAATATTTATATATATATATATAATTTTTTGTATATATTTTCTATTTTGCTGGAGCTAAATCTAAATTTTAGAAAATTTTATAGATATTTTTATTAGTTTAAATATTTTATTTAGATTTTCTTGCGTCCCATTCCATCTCTAGAATTTTTCTTAGAATTTTTAGAAGCTTAGAAATATTTTTCATGGTTTAATAACCTCATTAAGTATTTATAAGATTTATTTTTAATAGAAAAATGTAAAATCACCTTAAAACCACGGTTAGGAGATAAGATGGACGGTTTTGAAAATTGAGGGAGGTAGTTCACCCGGTTTTCGAGTATGGAGAGGAATGCTGGACTCGGCTTAGTGTCCAGGGAGGTAAAACAGACGTTTTCCAAGACATAATTCTTAAGGCCCATAAACATAAAGCCCGCTTCGATAAGACTTTGCATAGCTCGGCCCACACACACACACAGGCCCGAGAAAAACAGCCTAGGAACGAAGAAGGCCGAAGACCCGCAGCCCAGCTAGTTCTCGGCACTTCCCCCGACTCCGGCGACCTCTCCACCACCATGGCCGCCGCCGGCGAGGCCTCCAGCAAGCTCTCCCGCTTCCTCTACTTCGTCGGCGCAGGAGGTATGTCATCCCAAAAACTCGTGTACGCGTGCCCGCGATTCTCGTGTGCTTTGACCCCGTGACGCCTCCCATTTCTCCCCAGTGATCTGCACCAAGGCTATCAACACCTATCGCGACTACGAGCACAAGAAGGAGGCCTCGGCCGCCGTCGCCGTCGCCGCCGCCGAAGCGGCGTTAGCTTCTGCAGAGGAGGCCGAACCCGCGCCTGCAGCCGCCGGCGTCGGCGCCGTCGCCGCGAAGCCCTGATTCTGGAGTAGGGCCTATCTTCGCTGGTTAGGGTTCTTCAGATGTTGTTCTCCAGAGGAGAAATAGATGTTATCTTTTTTTTTTCCTGATATTTTTATTATATGTATCGTGTTGCGGTGACATGAATCAACAATATAACAATCCTTCTTTTTCCATGTCGTGATCATGGTGCTACTGGCTTGAATTTGATTGCTTAATTTCCATGTGATGCTTAATGTTCTTCACTTACACTAGCTAAGGGGGTGTTTGGATCCACATGGCAAGAGCAAAAAATAGCAAAACTTTTGACCTCAAGAAAAGATGGCAAAAATTTTGCCATTAGGGGTGTTTGGATCCAATGGCAAAAACTCATTTAAACCCCATTCTCCCTCCTTTTGCCATGGGGTGTTTGGAGGCAAATGGCAAAAGTTTTGCCTTTTTGTCCAATTTTGCCACAATGTTGAGCCAAAAGATTTTTGCCATCTCATTTTTTATTTGCCCTTTTGCCATGGGGGTGTTTGGAGGCGAATGGCAAAAAAAATGGCAAAATGGATGCCATTTGCCCATGGATCCAAACACCCCCTAAGTGTTCGTGGCCATAATGCTTTACCTGTCACTAATTCTCTGAGGAAAGAACTGTAGTTTTGTTTGTTTAGTATTTTGATTTTATTTATTGGGTTGCTACTTTAATGTGGGAGGATCAGTAAGGAGTTCCTTTTTTATTCATTTTGAATACCGGCTCTTCTATGTTTGTGAGGCATGGATTATGTTTCTTTTATACAAGATTCGGGATCTCTGTATCAGATGATGCTAGAAACTAAAGAGCCGGGTGGTTTGCAAGTAATAATTGCGGTAAAGTGTTGATTGAATCGGAGTTTCAGACATGTTTTCTGCATTTAGCTAGAGCTTAGTCCTTATAAGCTGCTTCCTGCTGTTTCCTTTTTCCTGCTTCCAAGTAGGTGCTGATTTATGCAGCATATAAACTCAGGTCCTTCTATCTATACTTTGCTTATCTTTAACAAAATCTGTGATAGCTGGTAGTTGGAAGTTATTCTTGTCACATATTTAATAATTTTGTCAAGAAATCATCTAATCTTAATTTATATTTTCAATGAGTTGATCTTATATTGGACAAAAAGATGTTTTTTTTTCATTTTGTTTATATTGGACATAATAATATTTGTTTTTCACTTCATTATGAATATATTTTGAGGATCCTTGTTTTACTATCTTCACTCGGCAGTTAGGGTGATTATGAGACACTGATGGTGCCCAGCAACTCCTGTTAATAAATACTGAATTGTAAAATGTTTGTGTAACAAAGGCACAGTGCTTATTCTGCCAAAAAAAAGGCACAGTGCTTATTGTTTTGGCATAAACATTATAATCTACCTTGATTTCATCTATGTAATAGCATTGCCCATGTGTAACTAAGAAGAAGTAGCACCGCATTTTCTACTGCAAAAATATGACGACACATTTTTACATCTACAGACAAGTTGATGGATTTAGACTCTTCTTTTCTTTTTTTGAAATCTATACAGCGGGGGAGACTCCATTGTGGTAGAATATATATTAATATATAAAAAGTAAAAAAGGACAACAGTCCAAAGGGCACCAAAGCACCCAGGAAAGAAAATGTCAGAAAAAAGCTAGAGCTAAATCTGTACATTGTTGACCCAGTTAAGGAAATCCTGTCTTTTGCTTTCCTTGATTCTGTGAGCTTGAAGTCTTGCCTCATCCACAAATTTAGATGTCCAGTCCCCAACAGCCAGTCTTCTTCCCTCAAAATGAAGTTGTTCCTTTGCTTCCAGATGTTCCAAGCAGCTATTATGAATATCTCCATGAAGAACCAGTGATGAAACTCCTGCTGTGCTGTCTTCATCATTTGGAAGAAACTTAGGTTTCTTCGCCATTCAACACCAATGGCTTGCCAGCAAGATCTGCTAAAGGGGCATGAGAAGAAGAGATGAAATGCAGTCTCCTCCATATTGCCATTGCATAGAACACAGTTGTAATTTTTGCCTTCTATATTGAAGTTCCTTCTCCTGAGCAGATTCCTAGTGTTCAGTCTATCCATGAGTATAAGCCATGGATCTTGATTTCCAGATCCATAAAGAAGGAGATGGAGGTCTGATGTTTTTTGAAGGGGAGGTTGTAAAATTGCTTAGATGAGTATTTGTTGGAACCCCAGATACCCTGACAACAGTCCTTTTCATTTTCTTGAACTTGTATCCCTTGAATAATTAATTGGTGCTCTTGAAACTCTTGAAATTCTTCGGCTGATAAAGAAATATGAAATTGTTCTTGTATATAATTGTTTTGGAGAAACTTGGCCACTGAAATGTTTTTTTTATTGCAAAGCTGTAGAGTCTTGGGAATGACTCTTTTGGCAATCTGTTGTTCCAAGTATCCTCCCAGAAAAGGATACTTTGCCCATCTCCCATAGTGCAAGTAGCAACTCCTCTAAATAGATCACACAGTTTTAGTATGGTGATGCACTTTCTATATTTTATATTGTCTGCACCTATAAGGCCATATGCATTTTATCAATTGTTCTTCTGAGAATTTGATCTGAATCGTCTGATAAGTGGTACCCGTATGCAGTAGGGCAGTTGTGTACAACTGTGAGATTGAGTGAGTGTGTCTATTTCCTCCGGATTGCTTGATGTGAAGGTATCTATGAAACTAATTGTACTGTTTTTGATGGGTTTTGTTCTACTAAAGCTGATATAACATATAGCTGATAATTTCAATCACACAAAAGTTGTCCAAAAATACTGCCATAGAGATGTTCCCACAATGGTGCACCACAGAAATATGTTACTGTATAATGAGGAATCAGTTCTGGGATCTTCTGCACAGCAAATCTGTTTCTTTTTTCCTTGTTAAAGTTGTTTAATTACCATAGTTTTTGGTATCTATAAGATATCATTTGTGTTATCCGTTAATATTTAGTTTCTTACAGTTCTAATCTGTACTGTGATATTTTCTGCAGGCAATGGTTGTTCTGTCCAAACTACAGGAAAAAGACAACGAGAGTGCTGATCATTATGCTTCTATTGGTGAAAGGAACAGGAGTTCCATGTTCAACAATTGCAACTACAAGAAGAAAACTGGCAAAAAAGGATTACAAAGAGCCCTAAGGAAGGTGAATTGTAATTGCATCTCTGAAGAGATTGCGCTTGAAGGACATATCTTACGACTGACTAAGAGGATGACTTTGTTGGTGATGACTCGGCCAGTGAAGGAAGCTTTTCCTCTGATTGACCGCTCCAGCAGATGTCCCTGAGTGAAGGTCTTAGGTCCTTGTTGCAGAACCTTTCGTACTCCAATGTGTCCCCTGCTGACTTCTTCACCTCGACGACATAAAAAGCTGGTGTCACCTCGAAGATTTCCGCGTCGATTGCGAGCTGCCCCTTCTTCCCTTCTTTGGACCCCTGCAGTTTCACCAGTCCATCCTGTTTCTTCACCATGAAGCGCTCTGACTCAGCTATCTGCTCTAATTTTGACACTATCGCTGATGCTGACTTTTGGGTCATGAACCGTGAATTCGCCTTCTGCTCTTGGTCGTTCCCGAACAGGCCTGACAGATCAAATCCTTTGGAGTGGGAGATGATGTCAAATGCATTCAAACTTGTTGGCTTCAAAGAGCTGTCCGGTTGTTCCACCTTGTTAGCTTCATTGTTCTTGTGGTCAGTGCTGAAAGCAACTTGAACGTCCTTTAGGCTGTTTGAACCGTGTGACTGTGCCAGCATCACTGCTGGTTTGTACCCCTTCTTGAACCACGGGTGCTCAACCAGCTTCTCTATGGTGATCCTGGTGTTTGGATTTGGATCGAGGAGCCTGGCCATGAACCTCCGGAGATCAGTAGAGAACCAATGGGGATACTTGACATCACCTCTGCTAATCTTGCGGTACATCTCCATTATATTCGTGTCATGGAATGGGAGATAGCCTGCAAGAAGAACAAACAGTATGACACCACAAGACCATATGTCCGCCTTTGCTCCATCATAGCCCTTCTTGTTGATTATCTCAGGCGCAACATATGCAGGTGTGCCGCATGTCGTATGCAACAGCCCGTCCTGCTTCTGGCACTCCTTGAGGGCACTCAGGCCAAAGTCCGACACCTTGAGGTTGCCGTTCTCATCCACAAGGAGATTCTCTGGCTTCAGGTCCCGGTGGTAGACACCGCGGCTGTGGCAGAAATCCACAGCCCCTATCAGCTGATGAAAATACTTCTTTGCGGCGTCCTCCTTGAGCCGGCCCCTGGCAACCCGGGCGAAGAGCTCACCACCCCGGACATACTCCATTGCAAAATATATCTTACTCTTGCTGGCCATGACCTCGTGCAGCTGGACGATGTTGGGGTGACGAACAAGGCGCATGACAGAGATCTCCCTCTTGATCTGGTCAATCATGCCGACACGCAACACCTTCTCCTTGTCAATGACCTTAATGGCCACGCTCTGGTTGGACGCAAGGTTCCGGGCATGGTACACCTTCGCAAAGGTGCCCTGCCCGAGCATGCGGCCGAGCTCGTACCGGTTCATGAGGATGGTGGGCTTCTTCTCCATCCTTCTCGATTCGTCGGGGGCGACGGCAGCAGCAGCAGCGACAGGTCGAATGGGTCACGAGCGTCTGCTCTGCGCCACTTCGTGCCTCTGTCTTCCTCTCTCCCTGGCAAGGGGAAGAGGAAGGAGAGGTGAAGGGCGACAGAGCGGCTGCTTGTGTTTTGGAGGAAACCAAGACACACAACTGATGTGCTCTCGGAATCCTCCTAGGGGGGAGTAGAAAAGGAGAGGGGAATCAGTCTGTGGCAGTTAGAGCTTTCCCTGTGACATGAGGCCAGGACTCGATCTTCCTCTGGAGATGGATCAGGCGGCCTAAGAATAGGATGGCTGTGGTTTTGGGTGCTTAAGAATAGGGTGTCTGTGTTGAATGGCTGTGGTTTTGGGTGCTATTTGTAGGATCCCGGTCCATGGTATGTGCTGAGTCTTGAGTGTTGAGATCAACCATATCATTGTATCCTTTCTATTCATCAGTTATTACATGTGTCTTTCGTGATGTACACCACTGATCAATTATTTGACCTGTAATTGCATTTGCATCTATTACTGGTTTCCTTTAGAGGATATGAAACTGGACGAGGTGCCATGTGAGGAACTGCTTATGGCATGGTGTGTAGCAGCTGCTCGCAACATATATCTAACGCTGCATGTGGCCATCAGCTGACCATGTCTCATGCTCCATCTATAAAAAGATGTTAGGTTTTCTTTGAATAACAGTTTGGCGAGTTCAGATATAACATGCATGCAGTTCTTGGACAATTTGGCCGTCGCTGATCCAGATGTGCCGTCTGGACGATCCTGCATGCCACTGGTACCAACCAACCTGTCTTCCTCTGCGTCATTGTTGGTGTATTTGTGGACTTCTGAATTTGTACGTTGCGTGTATCTGTGAGCTGTGCCTGAATCCATGAAAGTGATCTTGTATAGTTGTATTCAAGCATATAACTGCGAGTTTGAACAGTTAGTGCCGTGATCTATTTTTGCACCATTAGCAATCAAAAGCTACATACTACACCATATTTCAACATTATTATGAAATATGTATTCAGATGGCAGATCACTATGAAATGCTTGAGATCCGGTTTTGAATTTTTCTCCCCTTTTTGTAATGAATGACATTCAAATGGAAAACGCAAGGGACCTGCCAGAATGCATGAGCATATTTTGGCCTAACGTTAAACGCCACAAGGGCTGTGAAAGTGAGGCCCAAAAGGACAAACTAAAGGGGACAACTGGTTGGTCTGAAGCTACACAATGCAGCATTTCTTGTCACGTTCATGTATTAACCAACTTCCTTCCGAATTTCCGATCCTTTCTTCTGTGGAGATTCCTTCAGATTTGCAGGTCTCCTTGGTTGTAAGCATCTACTTTTTGTATCTTTCAAATGAAATAGTTAGCCACAAGTGTCCCAAAGTTGCATAAGAATTAATTCGGTTGTGCTTCTTCCAAGTGAGGCAAATCGGGGCCATGAACCAAAGCACCGAAGACAAACACTGGCACACTAGTGGTATTGCCATATTTGGATCCGATCCAAATCGTGTGGTAACTATAATAACACAATTAGTCTCATCAGATTGTTTTGGTCCCTCGTCAGTCGAACACGAATAGTTCACAGAAAAGGGCGCTATTGCTACTATAGCTTGATGCCTTGACGTATGTGGTCCCATGGTCACCGTCATGGGATTATTGCTCTACTCGATCAATCATGCAAAAATAATGTGTTTTTTAGAATACACGTAGGACAACTGCGTATAATATATCATGCAAAAATAATAATAATAATGTGATATCCAACAGAAAACACTCAGCACGTAGTTGCCATCTCATAGGCTTGTGTGAGTTAAGGCTGAGCCAAACCTGTCAATTCAATTAAAAATGATGAGATTCCCGCAAGAAAAGGATGACATGGCATGAATATGGACACAGGTTAGACAGATACTAGTCCATCAACCCGTGCTCTCGCACGGTCTAGTAATTTTAGAAATATATAATAAATAGATTATATATTAATTTTAGGTCAACAAATGATTAAAATTACTTATATTTGCTCTTCCATTTGTTAGTATTATAACAGAATACTCATACATACATTTTATTATCTTTACCAGGTTGTGATAGAGTTTAGTTACAATTACTCTGCATGATTTTCCATTTCTCTTTATGTATATTTTTCCCTTTTCCATTACACATGCACATGTATTTAACATGTATTTAGTAAAAAAGCACCTTAGATGAGCTATGTTTTCGATATCACTTTCGGAATCTTGGTAGAAGTAAAAACAAAATAAAATGAGAAGAGAACAATTGAGCACATATCTGTCTTTTGTTGTATTTTCACGTGGTGCAGCTCAGTACTCTGATTATTGGATACGTCCTGAAGGAAGGTTCAGTATTACTTTTTCACATATAGCATTCTAAAAATTAAAAGAAAAGAATATTATGTGGTTACCTTTTTTGCTTGGTGCCTCCAGTATATCACTCTTGGATTTAGATATTTAAATAAATAACCTAGGACATCATGGATTAAAGGTAAATTAGTGCTGTATAGTATTACGATAAATCAATACTTATAAAGAGAAGCTATCACCTTCCATTCTTATGGTGTGGGGCCTTTTGTTTGACAACATCTAATAATGTTTATTATTACTCTTTTCATCTTAAATTTGTTTCCTTTTCGTCCCAACATTTTTTAGTTCCATGCTATTGTATGTAATCTTCGGTGTTAATTGATATACATATATTTCCATTGATTAGTTATGCAAAAAAGTTGATCAAGATTCTAAATCTATTTGGAGTATTGTACCTATTGTTTCCTGATTTATTTTTTCTCAAAATTGAAAAAAATCATAAATAGTTAAACTAAATATGTTGGAGTTCCAGTGAGGCATTAAAAGGGGAGGGTGTTTGTATTGCAGCCAAGCTATTGCCCTATGGGTAGTCTTGAGCACTTCATGATTGATAATGCATGAAATTATTATTAAATACTTAGAATGAAACTCAAAAGAAAACAGTTAACAAAAGAAGTACCAAAAGGGATACAGACAACCCTCCTTTGGATCGGATGTATCTATGAGTCTATCACCTGATAGGTATTACCGTATATGTATGTGATTCTGTTGATATCGTCTCCGATCAACTGCGCCAAAGACCTCTCAGACTTGCCCGTTAATTGGTTGTTTTATCAGGGACCCGTACGACGATTCATCAAACTCCTGCATCAATAGCATGCACTGTGATGCAATTATGGAATCCTCCATGCACATCGAGAAGTAGATGAAACTACATGCTACTTGTACTACATGTTCTTGGCATGGAAATAATCAACGTCGAGTAGGTTTGGAAATATCAACCATCTCAACCCAAGCAGAAGCAATCTAAGCCTTAATTAACTTGCTTACCTGCCATGGCTGCCGCAGCTGGGCACACCTTGCCTGCTCCTCGCTGCTAGCTAGGTTCCTCCACCCCACGGTCATTGTGAGAAAGAAATCAATCTACTAATGGGATCGTAGGAGGCTGGGTGGGTAGACGGGAACATTTTTTTTCATCCGATCGGAATATTTAGATTAAATTGTTTTTTGGATGATTAATAGGTGATATACATGCATTTAATTTTTCTATAATGGCGGAAGTGGGTAATTTTAAAGCAACTATTTAGGGTTACTTTATAATAGTTTTTTATAATGGCAATGGTGGGTAATTTTTTATAAATCGGAATAGATCTAATGGCTCTTATTATTAGAGTCTACCTGATTAACGGCCAGATGTTTCTGTTTTTTGTAGGAATTTCTAGGATTTATCTCTTTTTTCTAACGCGTCTCATGAGAATTAACGTGGATCGTCTAAAAGGAGCCTCCAATTAGTAATAGTAAGATAGGCGAACTATTGGTACATGATAGAGCAATTTAATTATCTGCGTGCCTTCATTTCCAATTTCACCTGGCCAAACCTGATGCAACCTGTCATCGAGATCTGACGTATGATTTGGAACCACAACGGACCTGTGGCAGCCTTGCGCTCAGCATATCCCCAGTGCCCAGTTCATAGAAATTTTGGCTAATAGGATATGCTTTTCTGCCATCTTCAATATGAAAAACGCAAGCATGTGGCAAATGCACTCAGAGGAGTTAATTTGTTGTAGTTAAAACATCATGGTCGTGCCAAGTGGCAAATGTATGCAGAATTTGGATATGCAAACAAAATATGGGGGCGGAAGTCCATCGAGTAGTGTTGAGCGAGCACGTGTAAATGTTTCCAGGCTAACTGATCACTGATATATCGGATACAAATGATCAGACCATAATTTTGATAAGCTACAAATATTCCCTCCATGCTCATTAGTTAAATTACATTTGTTACGATATTGCTGTTTATGATGATCGTTATAAATTTGTAGTGAAAAAAGTTTATTTGGATTTTGGAGTGAAGTGAATAAGAGAGAGTTTAGCAAATAATAAGACCAGGTTTCACTATTTTCAAAAGTATAGCATCATTATTCTAAGACAAGGAACAATAGCCACTCTTGAAAGCAACACATCAATGATCAATAAGATATGAACCCTATATGTTTTCAACACCATTCATGACGAGTGGTACATAGGCAGTTTTATTCAACGATATCATGTCATCACTACTATAGGAATTATATGCTCATGTGATTGCCCAGAACCACTCTTGTAAATTTTCTCTTGACCGCAATTTCCAATAAATGAACTCATTAAGTGAGAGGGTTGCCGCACTTCAGCATCACTGCCAAGGGGATGGTGGCACAGGATCCTCATGTTCCTCGTCCTTACAAGCCTTCAGATAATAGAGTTGCCGCCTTAGATGCAGTATCTGTCGGTACATAAAGAGTCAATACTAGATATTTCCTCTGCTACTCTGCTAATACAAAGAAAGTTTTTTGCATTCATATTGTGACAAGGAATTTAACAAAATATGATAATTTGTTTTCCAATGAGATAACAATTGTTTTCCAATGAGATAACAACGGAACATGATAATTTGTGAGTAAAGACATGCGAAAGATTATTCTGATAACTTTCTACTTGTGGAGATAATTTTTTTAAAAAAATTCTTCTTACAGTTTTTCTATGTCAAGGTGCAACACATAGAAAACTAGAGCACCGAATCTTAGATGAAAACAACTAGGTGCAGAAATGAGAACTGTTTTAAAATAAATTTAACAATCTGGGTTTCTAAAAATTTTGGCATTCACAATTTAACATGTCAGAGAACATCATCATCATCTCAGTTTCTCGCACCTTATGCAGTGAATACCTAAAAAATGAGTTTATGAATGCCAGCATGGGACTGTACTTTCCCTTACATCTACCCCACCAGTTTACTTTTGTGTCTGTGACTTTATGTTTGTGATGGGTTTGGGATAATTTCAACAGGGGGATCTTGGTTGTGGCTGAAGGTCATATAATGTTACTATATCCAAATATATTGAGAGACTATTAGAAACAGTTGACATGTTAAACACATATAATCACTAGGGACCGCAAAGTTCCCTGCCCCCATCACAACCAGGGCCAGGGTGGAAGCAGGTGAAGCAAAAACAGCTCCGTGTCATCTAGAATTCTAAATTTTGACATAATTTCCATAAGAGAATATTTGTGCATCTTCTTTTCAGGGAAGCATTTTTTTTCTTGGGCACAAAATTAGACAAATAGGCATGCTTGGATTGTGACAACACACCTCCCCTTCAAGAACATCAGGTAGATTGTCTGTTGAAACAAGAGTCTGAAATTCGGCTCTCAGCCTCTCATCTACAATGTGCAACCATGTGCTGGGATGCAAAGCCAGCAGTAGAACAGTTAGAACATCTGCGCTTGATGGATATTTGATGATTTCATTGCACAAGTTTGAATTGCACGAACTCGTTCCGCGAGGAGGCATTGGTAAAAGCATATCAAAACCTTGTTGATTGCCTTCAGATACCACAGAGCCTGAGATAACAGTCTTAGGCCCATCACCATTCACTTGAACACCTTTGAAATATGTTTCCCTGCAGAAGAAACCATCAACTGATGCAAGGTTCCCTGATAGCATTGCGGCTCCTTGACAGCACATAGAGGCTGCAATCCTGGTAATGGAATCTTCACTTGATGACAAACAATTACCACATTGGATACGAGGACATTGAAGGTCATGAACTATCATACTAAATATCTTGGTATCACGAACTTGATGTAATACATTTTCCTGCAGGTGAGCCCAAGACGTGTTACACAAGGGAGCAGAAAGCTTTGATCCAGCAGTGAAAAACAAAATGGGAAAACCTTCAGAAAAAGCCTTTCTTTCTCCTCTTTGCTTAAGCATGGCCTGTCTTCCTCTTTTTCCCTAACTTCAACAACCCATTTGATCAAAGATTCAGCATTAGCTGGAAGAGAATCAATAAAACGGGACAACAGTGTTGGAACATTGTCAAGACTCTCTGACTTCAAAAGATCTGGTAAATCTTCGAGGCAATATTTTCCCATGCTTTTCCAGCTTTCATCTCTACAACTCTGCAGGAAACTGAAAGTAATGAGCAAAAGAAAACAATATCAAATTTGTAAATTTACATTCAACAAAACTTTTACCACTGTGTAAAGCGCCGAAGGAGCAGCATTGTGCCTTGATATAAGCATGAACCTAACAGATAATAAAGATGCCAATGTTTTAAAATGCAAGCACTACAAGTGTCACTGCAACTTTCTGAATGCATAGGAAAGAGCACATGCACAATGTGACAAGTGACATCTGCATGCACAGCAGGGTTTTAAATTTTTTTATACTTACTACAGGCACAGAAGTACAGATAGCTTAATATTAGAACGTCCCTAGATAAAACATGAACCTATTTTGGTGATCAACATCAGAAATACAAAATAAATTGAACCAGTTGAACTGAAAAAAATAGTTGACTGATGTCCCTTCCTGCAATTATGTTTTTCAAGAGCAAATGAATTAAATTACAACAGTTTCTAGGCTATATAAAACACGAAAGTATCCACCAAGCAAAGGAGGTGTTCTTATAACGACACATGCATGATGTTTAGTGCTAACAGGTCCGAAGCAAATACAAGCCCACAAACAACTAGCTACTGATTTTTCATTTCTATCAGCTGTGATATTTGCTTCCACCATGTCCTGAACTCCTGATAGTCACTAAATTATATCCCAAAGTTCTAACTAGAGTTGCCCAATCCAAGTTGTAAGAGATGCTAACCTAGACAACAGACAGCAATCCCAACAGCATAAATAATGTTGGTGAAGGAAATGGAAATGATCAAGAGGGGGTGAGGGGAAGATGGAGAAGAGAAGAGACCCCCTGGGAAATCCGGTTGATTCATCAATCGTGTTCATGGCTTCCCAAAGAAGTGGCAGTGGAACCCAATGAGGAGGGTATTTGAAACGGGCGACATCCAAGATGAGCGCCATATCCAGTCCAGCATGGTAACCACCGATTGGAGAGAAATGCCCAGTTCCGGTCTGCAACATTGGACACGGCACGCTTCAGTGTCAGTGTATATATATTCAGATTTATGCAGTTGACGACGAGGATCTCAAACAATCCACCCACCGCAATCTTATGTTTTGTGAATAAATAATTCGTTCTGAACCTATAATCGTCAATCCCTCCTGCCTAATTCATTTTTTTAAAAGAATGTATATTATGGTTTTTTTAATAGAATGTATATTATGGGAGAATGCGATGTTAATATTAATTTGAGTTGTAGAATACTGGGTCATAGGAATGGGTAGGTAGGACAGGATCTAACCTGTTTGAAAAGCCTCCTGCTATAGGAAGCGATGAGATGGCAGTCGCGAGAGGAGGTGCAGCGGATGAGGTGGCGGCGGAGGTCATCGACGGTGACCTGGTTGGCGCGGAAGGGTCGGACGTCGGCGCCGGAGCAGTGCGCGAGGCAGGCGACCTTGCCGAAGGTGATGCCGTGGGCCTTAATCTTGTCGAGGGGCTCGCAGCAATCGAGCATGGACTCGTCGAACCACCTCCAGGGCCCCTTCCACCGGCGGCCGGGGTCGATGGCGAGCGCGTTGAGGACGACGGCGAGGGAGGCGAGGCCGCAGAAGGCCGGCTCCGACTGCGTCTGGAAGCAGGAGGCGAGGCTGAAGAAGCCCTCCATGGTGCCGCCCTCGAGGGCCTCCGCGAAGAGGCGCTTGCCGTCCGGCGAGGTGAAGTCCACCGCCGGCGGCGACGGGAGGGTCCGCCGGTACAAGGACGCCACCGTCGCCATCCCTCTGTCGATGCTGCTCGGATTCGTCCCTGCAAACACACAGCAGCAAATGCAGATGCAAATTCAAATTTCCCAGGCATCTCCTCTCCTTTACTGCCCGCATCCGCTTTTCTTCTCTCGTTTTCGGATTGGAAGATTCAAATATTCTCGTCTCACTTTTTTTTCCTTTTCTTTTTGACTGCAGAGCAAGACTTGCGTTGCATAATTTCGCATTACCTTAGTTTTTATTTACGACTATAATATAATGGCGGCTGAGTCGTCGGCCTGAATACGAACAGCTACAAATACATGTGACGCCTCGGCGGCAACGCCACAGGGCACCCCCTGTTTGAGAGTCTCCGGATCCCATGGGCCATGGGATCCTGCCAAACACCTTTTGATGAAGAAAAGTCTAATTTGAAGTGGATGTCAATATCTATGCATATTATTTTGGCTTTTAATCAAACATCCAGCATTAACCGAACACAACCAGTATAGATCAATAATAAAGTTGTGAAACGATGGAAATCGTTGGCGCAATATTTTGCAATGATTTTCCAGCTTTTGTCTCTGCAGAAAACTGAAAGTAAAAGCAAAAGGAAACTGCATCCGCTGCGTAAAGCGAATAAGCATGATCTGAACAGGTAACAAAGATCCAATGTTTCAAAATGCAAGGTTGACAACTGTGATGAGACGTGACTGATATGATCATATGGAAGATAACATTTGCGCCACTGCGATTTTCTGATGCAAGGCAAGGGTATCTTAGAACATTGCAGCTCCCTTGATTGACAGCAAACGTTGGCTGCAATTCTTAGAGATTAGAAAGTTCAAAAAAAATCTATAGAGATTAGCGCCGTATCCTTACACCGATTTCAAATAGAAGAGCAAGGAGTACAGTGGTGTCTCTTAGAGCAAGGAGTACACCAGTACGGATCAATAGATATTTGCGTCTAATATCAAAATTCTGCTCTTGCGACTGTAAAAGCCCACTCTCTTGCAACTTTTTTATTGACATCAATTTACAGTAAATAAACTAATTAACGGAGGAACACCGGATCATCACTATTATCGTAATTCTGCTCATTATGATTTTTCAAAGATAAGTCTGCTCATTATTAGTCAAGAACCACTCTATCGAAACTTTTCTCTTCACGTCAATTTCGAGTAAATATGTCAATGTCGTGGACTCGTCCCTGCATTGCCGCTTACTTGGGCGATGGTGGATCAGCATCTCCAAATTCCTCTTCTTTACAAGCCTTCAGATAATAAAGTTGCCGCCTTAGATGCATTATCTGTCAGCACATAAAGGGTCACTAGTTAGAGCATCTCCAAGAGACTAGCCAAATCATTTTCTAAAGTTAAATTTAGCTTTTGTCAGAGAAAAAACGTTTTCATAAATGACCATTCAAATTTAGTGGCTCTTCATCTCACCTCATTCGCTAGCTATTTTTAGCTAGCCTACCTCACTACCCATCTTCACAGAATCTTTTGGATTACCCCCATTGAATTAGATGACTTTCTATTTTTACAAAATGGCTATAATCTCCATATTTAGCTAACACAATACAGAGTCTCTTGGAGATGCTCTTACTCTACCCACTATAACAAAAGCTTTAGACAATCATATTTATTAAAAGGAAATAAAATCACAGACATTATTTTCTCCAACAAGATAATGGAAAAGGCTATTGAATGATGGAAGGAGCAAAGTACATGGAGAAAGATTATTTAAAATAACATTCCACTTGTGGAGAGAGATAGTGTTTGTTATTTCTTAAAGTCATATAGGATTTGGTATCATAGGCAGACTCGGTTTCCAAGTGTAATATGGTGTGAAGAGAATGCCTAGCTTCAGATTTAGAACAAACAGACTACGTGTATCTCAGTTCAACAAGTCACAGAACTTAACATCACAGTCTGCCAAGCCTAAAAAATTAAGTTCATGAGTGTAGGCATGATTGATTGTTGCCTCTGTATCTATCATTTTGTTTGTTGTGGCACTCATGGGCTTGGGATAGTTGCAAGTTTCACAATTAAAAGTGTATATGACAATATCCACTTGGCACAAAGCTTGGTAGAGATTCAGATAACAAACATGGGAAGCTCTGCCCCAATCCAGCCATACTGTGCCTTGCACCTAAAATAACTAACCCCGCCCCCCACCCACCCACCCACACAAAATAGCCCCACCAAGCTTGACATGACTTCCACAAAAGAAAAATAGTAGCACACCTCTTTTTTCAGGAAAACATTGTGCTAGGGAGCAAAGGTATACAGATAGGCATGCTTACATTTCAACAACATACCTCTCGTTTAAGATCATCAGGTAGATTGTCTGTTGAAAGAAGAGTCTGAAGTTCGGCTTTAAGTTTCTCATCTTTGATGCCTAACCATGTGCTGGGATGTAAAGCCAGCAGAAGAACAGTTAGAACATCTGTGCTTGATGGATATTTGATGACATTGTTCTTCAAGTCTGGGTTGCACGAACTAGCACCAGGTGAAGACATTGGTAAAAGCATATCAACACCATGTTCATTGCCTTCAGATACCACAGAGGCTGAAATAACAGTCTTAAGTCCATCGCCATTCGCTTTGACACATTTTAAACATGTTTCTCTGCAGCAGAAACCATCTCTTGATGCCCGGTTTCCTGATAGCATTGCAGCTCCCTGACAGCACACAGCTGCTGCAATCCTAGCAAGGGAATCTTCTTCGTTTGATGATGAACAACTACAACATGAGTTATTAGCATATTGTTGGCCGTGCACTATGGCAAATAGCCTGGTATCACGAACTTGCTGCAGTACATTTTCCTGCAAGTGAACACAAGGTGTGTTACATAAGGGAGCAAAAGACGACCCAGCATCAGAAAATGCAATGGAAATTAGGAAATGTCACCTTCAAGAAAAGCCTTTCTTTCTCCTCTTTGCTTAAGCTTGGTCCACCTTCCTCTTTTCTTCTAACTTCAACAACCCATTTGATCAAAGCTTCAGCATCAGCTGGAAGAGACTCAATTAAAAGGGACAAAAGTGTATGAACATTGTCTAGATTCTCTGCCTTCAAAAGATTTGGTAAATCTTCAACACAGTACTTTGCCATGCTTTTCCAGTTTTCATCTCTGCAACTCTGCAGAAAACTGAAACTAATGAGCAAAGAGAACTACATCAAATGTCTCATTTAAGTTCAACTGACGGAGCATTGGTATCTTACCACAGTGTACAATGATGGAGGAGCTGCAGTCTGTCTTGATACAAGCATGAACCTATAAAATATGGAGATGCCAAAATCTTAAAATGGCACAATTAAAAGTCAAGACAGACTACTAACAAATTTGATCATACTGAATTATCCGAATGCATAGGAAATTGCAGATAAACATGTACAGCACTATTTTTAAACCTGATGTTTGGTACAGAGGTACGGATATCTTAATATTTTTTTTATAATGAGTCTCTTAATATTAGCATGGCCCAAAAGAAAATGATCACAAGTGAGTGAGAGGATGGTAGGCAAAAGTAGAGACCCCCTGAGAAGTCCAGTTGAGTCATCAGTCGTATTCATCCCATCCCAAAGAAGTTGCAGTGGAACCCAATGAGGAGGGTATTTGAAGCGGGCAACATCCAAGATGAGTGCCATATCCTGTCCAGCATGGTAGCCACCGATTGGGGAGAAATGCCCAGTTCCAGTCTGCTTCATTGCACAAGGCACGCATCAGTGTTATATACGCAGATAATAGATACACCTAATGGAGGATGACAAACTCAACAATCCAATCTAATGCAATCTCTAATTGGTAGCAATCTCTAACTGGCAATTGAATAGTAAGAGATTCATTAGGGGTAGTATACTGTGAACTGTGATACAAGTAATCAGAGATTGTGTGAGAGGAAAGAGGGGACTTGATGGTAGGGGATTTCGCCAGGGGAATGGGGAGTTTAACGTAACCTGTTTGAAAGCCCGCCTGTTGTAGGAGGCGATAAGATGGCAATCCTGGGAGGAGACGCATCGGATGAGATGCCGTCGTAGGTCGTGAATGGTGACCCGGTTGGCACGGAAGGACTGAACGTCGGCGCCGGCGCAGTGCGCGAGGCAGGCGACCTTGCCGAAGGTGATGCCTTGGGCCTTGACCTTGTCGAGGGGCTCGCAGCAATCGAGCATGGACTCGTCGAACCACCGCCAGGGCCCCTTCCACCGGCGGCCGGGGTCGATGGCGAGCGCGTTGAGGACGACGGCGAGGGAGGCGAGGCCGCAGAAGGCCGGCTCGGACTGCGTCTGGAAGCAGGACACCAGGGGGAAGAAGCCCTCCATCGTGCCCGCCGCCAGGGCCTCCGCGAAGAGGCGCTTGCCCTCCGGCGAGGCGAAGTCCACCGCCGGCGGCGAAGGGAGGACCCGCCGGTAAAACGACGCCACGGCCGCCGCCATCCCCGTCGACTCGATCGCTCGCTCGCTCGATTGGGCTAGTGGCTTCCTCGGCGCCGATCTGATTCCTCCGCGTAAACACAGCAGCGATCGAGCCAAGCGCGCCTCCTCCCTTCTGTGCCGATGGCGACCTCTCGCTTTCGTTTCGAATCTCTGGGATGACGACGGCGGCGGCCACGATAGCAGAACCCCACTGCTGCCGAACGCGGAGTCAACTGCTGCTGGAACCAAAATCATGTTCCGGTGGGAAAAAGAATCCAAACTGGTTTGCATAATTTTTTTTTCTTGATATAAAAAGGTTTGCATAAATTTCATTAGACTTAAAACGAATATTTACTATTCTGTATTATTAGTGCATGGTTTTTATAAATTATAAAACCTTTGATCGTGCAGTTGGTCGGAATTGACGTTAAACCTGTCATTTGTGCAATCGTATATTTTTTATAAGAAAAACTTTATTAAATTTAAAAATTTTATTAATCGAGTTGATGCAAATTTCTTGATAATGATATTCAGAAACCGAAGGCTTTGGACATGGCAACTGCCAACACCCAGCCTTTTTTGTTTTATTTGTATACAGTTACACAATGAAGTTACAGATAATTATACAAAGACACCATATTCCCCTCCTTTCTGTGAAAGATCAGCATGTACATGAGTTATATCGATCACATTTTCACGACATTTCTCTTTGGTCAATGACGGCCACTTACAGTCAGTAAAAATGCTAGCTGACAGGCTAACAGCATCAACAGCATGAGCATCGTATACATGCAGCATATGTGATCGTGTTAGAGAGGGGTGTTACAACATGTTTGTACAGTATCAATATACAGCGTTCTCCTTCTCCACTAAGTTGACTTCACCGACAATAACTCCAGCTCCGCCCACCACAGCGGCGACAACCGCGGCGCCGCTGACTCCGGCGAGATGCCGAGAGGCCCTCGCAGTTTCCCCACGACGTCTGCCATCGTCGGCCGCCGCGTCGGGTCGGGGTCGATGCACTCCTCGATCACCTCGCAGACGGCCTCCAGCTCGTTGCTCTTGTGCTCCTTCAGCGACGCGTCCACGAGCTTGCTGTAGTTCTTGTCTTTCAGATATTCAGAAGCCTGTGGTGAAGCAGACTTTAGAAATGCAACGGTGGACAGTGGGAGGAGTGATATTTGGAGCCTGAGATTGCAAAATTCATACCCAGCTGCACATGGGTTTGTGATCATCCGGATCAGGAACCCTGCCGGATATGACCTCGATCATAAGCGCACCGAAGCAGTACACATTGCTCGGGAGATCCCCAGGAGCTTCAGAACGGCTGCTGCTGCTGCTGCCGTCCTCCTTTCCAGCCTTTGCTTTGGCGGCGAGTTCATCCCATATACCAACATCTGCAATCTGCACGAGTAGAAGACATTAAAATATGCTAGCTCAAACAATCGTTTATAATTAGCTCAAGAAAATAGTCATTCACAGATTAGTTGAGCAAAACACCCGTGCCCGTGGCCTTAACTGGAGCTTCTGGAAATAAACTGCGTGCTTATGTGCTACTGAAAGTGGCGCTGCTAGCTGAAGCTGTACCTTGGCAGCATAATCATCTGAAATGAAGGTTGCATCGGACCGCACATCGTGTATCGCAACGGGTGGATCCAGCTCATGGTGCATGTATTGGAGGCAATACGCAATGCCCATGATGACTCTCATCCTCGCAGCCCAGTCCAAATCCTCAAATTCTGTGACTGTAAAAACAGTGCATTCAAGTTGCAGGTGAGTGCAAGCATATGGGCTAGAGGTTACGCAAAATCAAAATCACTTACGGTGAAGATGCTGTGAGAGACTGCCATGTGGGGCAAACTCAAACACCATCATTCTCATGAAAGGCTCATTTTCTAGGCAATAGCCAAGAAGATTGATAAAGTTCTTGTGGTTGACCCTCGACAGTGTATCTATCTACATAGAGGGGAGGACAATTAAGTAAGAATTGGTATTGAAAGATCTCTTATTCTCATGTTGTTTGTGTTGAGAACAAGATGTTGCTAGTCATAAACCTTTTTCTTGAAGCACGTTTCTGCACTCCTAGACCAGTCTTTGCTAGATGATATGACAGTGGAAACAACACCGATCTCAACTCCGCTTGATAATATCCCCTTGAATACAGTGCAGGTTGGATAAACATTGATGATGTTGCTGAAATCCTCACAAGCAGCTTCAAGCTCAAGTCTATTCAGTTTTGAAGCACCTGAATAAAGGAAACAGAAATGCATTGAGGCACCTGGATGCTGAGAAATAATTTTGAATCACAATGATATCCAAAAGAAGCAAAAATAGAGTTCCCGAAGTAGTCATATGCCTTTTCTCGGAAAAAAAAAGGCTGTATGCCTTATTCACCAGCCATATGTGCAAATAGAGTTCCTGAATGACAAGGATAATCCTAATTAAAATTACAAGGGCAATAGAGCTCCTAGACTAGCCATAAGCCTAATTCGCAAGGAACACCTGGGAGTCTCAAAGACCAAAGTCTCACAAAAGATGCACAGGGTTAGTGAGCTCTGTATAACTGCAACGCAGGACATCACTATTTTGGTACTTTGCAAGCATTTCTTCCTAAATTGTAAAAAAAAGTAGAATGATAAGAATGTTTCACCTGCTACAAGTGCCTTCTGAATAGGTCCACTTAGCCCTGTTTTCCATGGGGCTATTGGTGCAGTCCCTCGCTTCCGCCAAACCAAGAGTATCACAGCTACCAGACTAATTAGCAATATTGCAGCTGGAATTGTGATCAGATATGCCCACTTGCTGTACTTTGAATCAGACGTCTCTACGTCATTGGACTGGGCCACTTGTGTAGACAGCTGCTGCAATGCGGTAGCATCAATATCTTCGGGAACCAAAGGCGTCAGAGCTTGGCCATATGTTGGAAATGCAGGGAATGAACCACTTCCTAGAGAAAACACATCAGCAGGTCTTTGAATTTCTTTTGAATTTTCTGGTACAGAAGATTTAGGATCGTTCCCCAAAAGAGCAGGCAGGTTGTCAGCTTCACTGAGAAGCCTGCGGCGAATGGCGCTTGCAAAGGACTGCAAATTCGGCATGATATGTGCCTCACTGAAACCTGAAAGACATAAAAGGCTATAGATGTTAGATGCAGTTTATATATCATAAACGTGCAAGGGCTGGTTTTGCAGCATAAAAAATGCACAATTACTTGGTACATTGGTGTAATATTTCTCGCGGAGGCCATTGAGAGATATCCAACCTTTAAAGCCTGACCTGTAAGGCAAAGACCTTTACAACGTGAGGTGAAACATTTAGAAACAAGGCCTGGAAACATTGGAAGCTAAATGGAGTACAAACAGAAGTAACACAAGTGTATCCCCTTACCAGCACCCTAGTTTTCTGCTTAAGCATCCTGTCTGATCATCAGCTATCTCTTGGATGACGAAAGAAGAGACACCGTCTTGGAACTGGTTATCATGAAGTGATCTGGAACATAAGAGCCCTTCATTATACCAAGCAAAGAACAGACTGGAGAACAGAGGGCACAATGAGCCTTACAGTTGTTTGAGCACTGGCATCGCCCTTAGTTCCTCTGGAATCGTTCCATCCAGGTTGTTGCTGCTCAAATCTAACACTTCTAGAGCAGATAACCCTAGGAATTCTCTGGGAATCCACCCACGGAAGTTGTTCTTCCGAAGTAAACTAGACAAAATAAGTAGTAACCAAATATTATCCTGCCTGAGAACGTGTGGTACATAATGCATTGCACTGAAGCTGACAAGTAATAAAATGACAGTGGAGAGAAGTGTAGAAATGAACTCACAGTGATTTCAGACGTCGAAGGCTTCCGATTTCAGGAGCTAGAGTCCCAGTCAATTCTTGATCTGTTAGGTTCCTATATGAAGAAGAAAAATAATAATTCAAGGCGTGATTTCTGAACATAATAATTCACGCTCGGAATAAAAACAAGATAGCAGAAAATCAAACTGGCAGAGTCATATTTCAGAAAAATCATGGTAATTGGAAAAGGAAAAAGGCATCTCCTAGTATGGATATCACTCCTCTGATGCTTTGCAAATGTGCAGTTGTAGTTGTAGCAAACTATAAAAAGTAATCAAGGATTTTCTACTAAAAGATCAAGGATGAGGTTAATAGCACCAATACTATATGAAAACATCGAGGAAAAACTGACTTACAGAATCTCTACTTTACCGTCTAAGCATCGCACGCCGGACCAGTTGCACGGGCTGTTGTCCATGGGATCCCAATCCTGGAAGGCTCCATGGGGATCAGCCTCCACTCTCGCCTTCAGTTCCAGCAATGCCAGTCCTACCCCACAGGCAGGAATCAACAGTCACAAATCAAACGAAACCGAATTTAACAAACACGATCGTCACCAATGCCATCGACCCCGAAGCAAACTGCATTCTGCACATGAAGTAATTGTTACCTTCACCATTGATCGAAGAAGCACCCCGGCCGGCCTGTGCCTGGAGCAGAATGAGGAAGAAAAAAAGCAGCTGGAGCCCCGAGCCGCGGCGAAGCCCCTGCCGCGCACCCATGGCAGCGGGAGCGCCTCCTCCCGGGAAATAGCAGCCCGGCAGCCAGGCGCCAGTTCGCTGCCCCACACGCTCAGATTCCCAAATCCCAATGCGGAGAAAGAAAGAAAGAGCCGGACGAGGCCGCCGTAGAGATCAACAGCCAGGCACGGAAAAAATGTTGGCTTTAGCTAGGGGATCGGTTACGTATTCCCCTGCCTCGTCATCACGCCGGGAAGAACAGACTCCGCCTCGGTTGTCCCGGCGAGCTCGAGGTGCTCGAGCTATTCGCCGGAGCCCATTGGTCCCGCCGCGACGGAATGGGGTCCTGGCTTTCCCCCCCGGCGTCTCCTGCGCCGAGAAAATTGGGTCCTTGGCGGAGCAGCCGGATAGAGCCTTGTCGCCGGGATGGCTGGTGGTCGGCGGCGGCGGCGCGAAGGGGTGGGGGAGATTTCGCGCGCGAAGGTGGCGGGCGGCGGTTAGATTCGGTTTAGGGGGGAGAGGGCGGGAAAGCGAGGGAGCGTGCCCGTCGCCGCCGCGCGCGCCAAACCACTGCCTTCGTGGCGTGGGCTCTCGTGGGGAAAAAGGCAAAGGCAAGCAAGACCATCCTATACCTCTTTGTGCCCGCAGAACCCATCACAGCCGTCCATTCTTCTCTTCGATATTCACCCATCCCTTAATTCTCCTCATCTATCTCATTCTTCTTTCCGCTACCAAATATGAATTTTGATGGAAATGAATGGCCTTGACATTAGTCAAATGCTTGTCCTAATGAAACAAGGTGCACATTAAAATATCAATTCCTCTGGAAAAATGATCCAGTCATTTGGGGTCGGAAAGAACAATGGTTCAGTGTTTTTAACCGTACCATGCATGACATGGTGGTAATTTAACTGTTATAGATTTATGATAGTTTCAATGGATTACAGAATTGGCTCTGTGATGATCACGGGTGAATGATTAAAAAAGGCTAGAGTGTAAAGATGAGGCTGACAAGGGATAGAATGTAGCACACCATCTCACCTATATAATCTCACCAAGCTATTTACCAGGTTTACCTCTTGTTCTCTCTTGCCAGGAAGAGGGCCCAAACTTTACTCATGCTGTGATGTTGCTACTTGCTACGGTGACAGGGAATCAGTGATTTCTCAGTGCAAAGAAGAGAAAAATTGGCGAAACATGGCAATCAAGGTCCAAGTATGTCTTGTCTTAAAAAATATAAGCACCACAAGACGACAGAGAAGGGCAGCAAGAATCTGTTGATGGAGATCGGATCCAGGCATCCAGCCTAAGAATACCCAAGACCCATATGCAAATTTGATCGAATATGCTGAAAACAATGTTTTCATATCTTATAATGTGATTGTGTCTGAATCTTGATGATACTGGTAACTACCAGAATAATGGTATGAGTCATTCTTCATTCTGTTGTGCATCACTCACATCAGTGCAGCTAAATAATACGACATGGTGATGCAATTGATAGTTACTGATGGCAATAGCATGTCACTGGATCTGAAGTGGCGTGTTTACAAAGACATTTCCAAGTTTCTCACCAACTTTCTGAAGCATGAGCTACCTAAGCAATCTTTATTGAAGAAGCAAACTGAAACGTGGATGAATTTAGATCTTTCCGTGCTTTACAGTTTGCTCATCAGCAACTTTCTTCTTGCCGACTGATTGTTCAACTTCGTGCTGGACCCGCTGTATGCTCCTTTTGAACATGAATCATCAGAGCGGTCGAAAAGTATAGTGTAGTTCCTGCTGCTCACATCCCTGAAATAGCATCCATCAGTTCCAACATACTTATACATCTGATGGGTCTTCCCCAATCCACTGACCACCAAATTCTTCTTCACCCTCATGGTGCCGCGTGCCGACTGCGCATTCTGCAGAGAGCTGTACAAGAAACCCAGTTTCCCACCAGAGGTCGTCTTCTCATTCGTGGCTAATTTGACAAGTGAATCCAAGGAGTACTCATCACCCACTTTATCTGAAGTTCCAGTATAAAGATACAGTGGGAAAATCTTATGAGATTCCTCAGAGAGGAGCACCGCTGAAGCATCCTTGGCAAAAATGCCAGACTTTGCATCGATCGTTTGGTTCACGATTTGCACAGTGCCATTCTCTCTAAACACATTGCTGTTCCGATAGCTGAATCTCTGGTAGAAGGTTGTCGTGACCTCCCCATATGATGATTTCACCCATCCAGTTGCAGATACGTGTCGACTTGCGCTTGTCAGAAATTGCCCATCTAACCCACCAAATTTAGAGTTCACATTAAGGTCCAATCCAGCTGCATCATAGCTGAGCAAGCTCCCTGTTGTCTTCTCACTCTTGTGATCCAACCACAGATGCAAATTGGCATCAATGTACCACACATCTAGCGCATTTGTGACGCCAAACCCAAAATCATGCTCCCTGCCATCCAGGAGCTTGCCTAAGAATGGTGTGATGTCAATGTCATATGTCGGGAGATTGAATGAGCCGATTCCGGTGATTGGCCGCCATAGAAGCGGGTTGACACCACCAGTGTAAATCACAGTGAATGGCCAAACAGCGCCGACAACTTCACCATCCACCCTAGCCACGACTTCCCGGAATGCACCATTGCCGGCGATGTCAGACAAGTTATTAGCCTGAATGTAATCATTGGGCGGATTGGTATACCAGAATTCGTCGTTGGAGTGGAAGGAAACGAACACCTCAAGGACCGCACGGTAGGTGTTCGATGGAATGGCGAGTTTCTTGGACTGCACATCGGTGGCATTCTGGATGGCGAACCACTGCCCGTCGTTCAGAGGTAAGCTCCTCGAGATGGGAACAATCAGATCGGCCTGTTGGGGCGGTGGCGGCTGCGGCGGTGCGTCGTGGAAGTAGAGGTGGAGAGTGAGGTTGGCGTGGTAGACGCCGGTGTACGTCTTGTCCACGAGATTCCCGAGGTACACCGCGACCTCACCAGGCTCCGCGAGGAGGGCGGCGTACCTGGTGACGTCGCGGGACACGGACCAGAGGATGCCGTTGGGCCGCGGCTCGGCGGTGCAGCTGCGGAGCAGCTCGGCGCCGGAGAGCCAGACGCCGAAGATGCGGTCGAACTGGCGGCCGCGGCAGTCGGCGCTCCACTCGAGCACGGCGAGCGCGAGGCCCCCGCCGCGGGCCCGCGCGGCGGCGAGGCAGGCCGGCGGCGCGTAGGCGGCTGTAACGGGGGGGCGGCCGTAGGTGGCGCCGTAGGTGCCGGAGAGGATCAGCGTGGAGCAGGGCCCCGCGCTGCCGCGCGGCGGGCGGATCGGGCGGTCCACCTCGAAGAAAGTGGTCGGCGGCTGCGACGCGTTGGGCGAGGCGACCTGCAAGGACGCGGTGAAGCGGTGCCTGTGCCGCGCCGCGGCCGGTGCTGACGCGCCGGGGTGGAGGAGGGCGAGCAGGAGGAGGAGGAGGAAGAGGGTCGAGGCGGCTGCGGATGGCGCCATGGCTGCAGCGGTGAGCACGAGGGGGGCGGTTGGACAGAAGAGAAGGGGAAGCGGACAAGTTAACTGGGGGGTGGAGGTTTAAACGAGGTGATATAGCAGGTGGTTGTGATTTAATAAGTAGATTTGTTGGATGGTTAGGGCGTAAGCTTCCGGTGGTCGGTGAGTGACACTGTGGCAGGTGGACCTGGCTACGGTTTTTTTTTTTGTTTTTTTTTGCAGGACTCTTTGTAGTGATGTAGTATTGTGTAGTGAATCACAAGATTCGATATGTTTTGATCAACGTCATGTGCTGGAATAATATCGTAACCTTGACTTGCATAGCACATGTCTAGTATAACTATAAATATACGAGGAATTGAGCCAGATCACCAAAATCTCATAGATCATTTTCATATATGAGTATATGACCTGTACTAACCAGACGGCAGCTGCCTTGTAGCGCACAGGCTCATTACTCTGCTGAGGGACTGAGGCCAAGCAAGCGGAGGCTCAGCTGCCTGCCATTTATGAAACACATTTCAGCAGTACTATACATGCAACAAGATTTTATGTGTTTTGGATCAATGTCTGAGCTCTCATGTTCTGAGCAAACACTTGATAGAAGATCGATTCCCCACTGCACTCACCGTACCTTGGATTGTACACTCTATTACTCCACTGCTCCCAGTCCCAAGCAAGCGGAGGCGCAACCACCCTTCGGAATGGGCCAGGTCTCCTCGCGCGAAAAAAAAAGAGAGATGGATGGACCAGGCCATTCATGAATCATTTCGGTAAGGGCCAAGAAAGGGCTAAAAGAGTTCCATACTTCCACAAGTGAGGGCTCATACCATGTGCAGTATGAAACAGCCACAAGTGAGGGCTCATATCATGTGCAGTGCTGCACCTGCAGTGAGAAGCATGTGTATTTAGGCAGTGTTTCTTTGGGGTGAAAATTTTTTTTCACCCCGTTTGACCAATAATTAAGGGTATTAAATAAAGTCAGTTTACAAAACTAATTTCACAACCCCGGGTTAATTCACGAGACAAATCTAACGAGGCATCTGATCGTAAGATTAGAGGATGATTACTGTAGCATTACTGTAGCAAATCATGGACTAATTAGGCTCGTTAGATTCGTCGCGTAAAGTTGCACTCATCCCTAAAAAGATTTTGTAAATAGACTTTATTTAATACTTCATGCATGCAAGATTCCCTTCTAAAATTTTTTTCCGGATACCAAAGAAACACGGCCCAGATGCAGCATTGAAGGTCTGGTGGGTACCACAAGATTCAGGATTGCAACTTTCTTTTTCAAATAAAAGACAGGGTCAAAATTCACAGGAGGAGAGAGCCTGATGAGCTGTGGGGCCTGTGGCTGTGGGTTTTTTTTTTGAGAATTTCCTGTGGCTGTGGGTGTCTCTGTTCCCAAATCTCGACGCACAGCTGCTCAAGCAGACTGAATCGGGGACGCCAGGCGAGATGGGCATTAATGGGCCAATTCTACTGTATGTGCTCTCTTCCCCCAGTATGTTAGGCTTCATTAGGCCCGTTTCGAGGGGCGCTGCTGACACTATCGTATGTGGGCCGACTGACAAATAATCTTCTTCGTCCGAGTTCGCGTTACACTTTGCGCGGGTGCTTTGACAGTGACGGGACGTTTGTTTTTGATCCGCCTTGTGAAGCAAAGTGCTGCTGCTCACAGAGAAATTGTTTTGTCGGTGGCATAAACTGCACGCGCCCAGATATTTCGATGCATAATAATCCCTCCTAACGCACGTCTCAGCATACCATTGTTTATTGCAGGCGCGCATTACAATTGTGTTTTCTTAAAAAAACATCTGAAAAAGAGGCACATGATAATTGTGCGGGGATGCTGATGGACGATGGATCTGTGCAACAGAAGCGGATGTTTGGACGTCCATAACTAAAATTTAGTACAGTCACATCGGATATAAGGATTAATTAAAAAATTTATTATATAAACGAGCGCTAATTTGAGAGACGAATTTATTAAATCTAATTAGTCAATAATTAGATAATGTAATGCTACAGTAAACATGTAATAATTAGTTTATAATTAGTTTATGTTTAATATATCTAATTATTATTTATTTAAGGGACTGAACTTTAGCCACGAATCCAAACAACCTAACACTCGAGAGTTCCTTCGTTAGTGCCGCCACCAGCCTATCTAATCGCATCCAATTCATTGGGACGCGGCAGAGACATTCCTTGCCCTGCCCATGCCGTCTCCAGCTGGGAGCCATTAGCGAGAGCGAGTGTTGACACTCAAATTGGGCCAAAGGCCAAACCGGTCTGACCGGTTTGCCAAACCGGTCAGACCGGTTTCGTTCTGTAATTCGAGTAGGATTAGGATTCCGAGTTTAGTTCCATATTGTAACCTATTCGAAAGGGGTAAGACTTCCCCGGCCTATAAATATAAAGGCTAGACGGCCGATTGAGGTATTCCCAATCGAATCAAACACTTTTATCTTCTATTTTGTGTATCTCTCAAACCCTAATCTTTTCCAACCCCTATATTCTGTTCTTTGCTCGTCTCTACGGCGTTCAAGGACGTTCTAGGTGGCCTGCCGACCCTAGAGCAACCCTAGATTAGCTCGAGCTCCGACGGGGTCCCTCCCGAGCTTGAGTTTCTAGGTCTTCACGACCTCCCGACCAGAAGCGGTCAGACCGGTTCTTGTAACCGGTCAGACCGGTTTGCCCGGGGAAGTCAGGAGTTGGCCGTTGTGACGGCCGTGCTGCGCATTTGATCGATCTCAAGTGTGTTGGCGCGTTTCTGTGTCAACATACTTTTTGGCGACTCCGCTGGGGAAGATTAATCTGGTGCCACAACCGATTACATCTACTCCAATCATGTCTGGATCGACGTGCGACCTTGACAAGGACAACATCATCGCCGCGACGATGGAAGAGCTCACGGACGAGGAGCGGAAGCGGTACCTGATCGCTGAGGAGCACTTCAGGACGCAATTCCTGAAGGGCTTCAAGAAAGATCGCGGTGGCCTTGTCAAGAGGGTAGAGGAATTCGTCATGCCGGCTTTCAAGCTGGCAAACGATCAAGTTGAAGAACTTCCTAAGGTAACTGGCGAATCCTCTGATTTGTTGCAGCAAATTACTCGCATGATGGATGATAAATTACTTGCTGCACAAACAGTTACTAGTGAGTTGATTGCTAATATGTCGGGTAATTCTGATAAGGGTAAAAATAATATAGAATTTAATGAATTGCCTAACTCAACTCCTAGCTCATCAGGCATGCCAGAGCATGTTTTAGATCCTAATTTGGGCATGCCGTTGAATTTTTATGCGGGTCAAACACCTTACCCTGGTTCGGTCCCCGAACCGGTCAGACCGGTTTGTATAACCGGTCAGACCGGTTTGCCGCCCAATGGCGGTCAGGCCGGTTCCATGAGTTCGGGGGCAACTAGTGCGATGGTTTTATCAAATACTACTAGTTCTGGTCCTGTTTTTACTGTTCCACGCACTACGGTTCCAGGAGGTATACCCCACGGATCTGGCTCGTTTCACGCGCCGATTCCGAATACTTCCTATAACACAACGTATGGTGTTCCCCGCATTCCACAAAACAGAGGTGACGGGAATTACCAAGCCGAGCTAGCTAAGTTCAAAGAAGACATAGCAAATACACTTAGAACAAGGCTCGGGCTTGAATTGGGTAGTTCACGCTTATATCAAAAACCGTATTTGCCTGAATTTGATTTGGTTCCTTATCCTAATGGTTGGCGTGTTCCTGATTTTATTAAGTTCAGTGGTGAAGATAATAGAACTCCTTGGGAACACATTAGTCAATATGTTTTGCAATTAGGGGAGGCATCATTTTATGAGGCATTGCGTATACGGTTGTTCTCATTATCTTTAACTGGAACTGCCTTTTCATGGTTTTCTTCGCTTGCTCCTAATTCTATTCAAAATTGGACTCAATTGGAGCGTAAATTTCATGATCATTTCTTTAGCGGAGAAAATGAGGCTAAGTTATCTGATTTAACATCGGTTAAGCAAAGCCGAGAGGAATCGGTTCTTGATTATTTTAAGAGATTTAAAGATATTAAGAACCGATGCTTTAACATAACTGTTTCTGAAAAAGATTTAGCAGATTTGGCTTTTGTAGGCTTACGGTCTCATTATAAAGAAAAATTAGAAGGTTCTGATTTTCTCACTATTAATCACTTACAAATGAAGGCCATGAGTCTAGAATTGAAATTTAAAAATGCAAAAGAATCTGCTAAACCCCATCGTTCGAATGTGCATATTATTGATAATGATTCTGATAGTTCGGACGATGATAAAGAAATTTATGCCGCTGAATTTGTTTGGTCATCAAAAAGTAAACCTGGTTCTTGTCCTTCATTAAAGCCGATCCAGAAAAATCGGCAAGAAGAAAAATTTACTTTTGATGTAGCCAAATGTGATCGTGTTTTTGATGAATTGCTTAAGAATGGCTTTGTTAAACTTTCTCATGCAATTCCACCAGCTGATCAATTGAAAAATCGTGCATATTGTAAATGGCATAATTCTTTTTCTCACGCAACAAATGATTGCAATGTTTTTCGACGACAGGTACAATCGGCCCTTAATGAAGGTCGATTAGTGCTCGCTGAAATGCAAGTTGACAAGACTCCTTTCCCTGTTCATACCTTGGATGTGAACACCAAGATGCTGATTCGGCCGGAACAAGCCGATAGAGCTAAGGGTAAGAGCGTGGTGATTGGAGATCCAAGACCGGAAAAAGATGACAAAGTTCCGGTCAGAACAGTGATGATTGGGAAGACTCTTGACGGCAAAGAGTCTCTGAAGATTACCATTAACACATCAAGGCCCGGGGGGCAAGGAAGTTCTTTGGAAGAGAATCGGTCCGCTAGCCAGGCGAAACCGGTCAGACCGGTTTCCCAAACCGGTCAGACCGGTTTGTCTCTAGACCGTCCAAGAACTTTCAAGCCTAAGCGCCCGGAAGTGGGTACTTGGAAATTCAATGAGCCAAAGATTCAAGGGAGGGTTCTGAAGCAAGGACCTACTTTTTCGCAGCTCATGAACAAGTACACAAAGGCCATTCAAGTTGATCAGCCGACAAAAAAGAGACAGAGGTCACCACAGCGATGGAACAGTCCTACAGGTTATAAACGTCGTGGTGGTGCTACTGGAAATTCGGTGCATAACCGATTGGGCTCGTACCAACCAGGTCACTTGACCGCTTTTCAAAGCGGTCAGACCGGTTTTATGAACCGGTCAGACCGGTTTCGGTCTGAGCCAAGATTTCATGTTCCTCCTAAGCAAGAATACCGTGTCAAGGAGAAAAAGGAGGATGTACAAGCCCAAGCCAATGAATTCATAAAAATTGGTGATATTCCAGTGGCTATGCAAGACTTGGGTAAAAAGCCGATAGTCATTGGAGATTCGGCACCTGTTCCAGTCAAGAAGCCGATCATGCTTAATGATCATGGGGCCAGCAGCAGCAAGGGCGTAAAGAAAGTTTTTCAACCAAGATGGTGTCCTTCTGGGTTGACTCATACACAGAAGCGGAAACTTCAGCGCTTGAGAAACAAAGAGAAGAGGGAACAGGAAGCCGAGAAGCTGAGGGATGAACATTTCAACAAGTATAGACCCATGATTCCTCAGACCAAGACCTGGCGAGTTGTGCAACCAGCAGCACAACCGGTCAGACCGGTTTCAGAAACCGATCAGACCGGTTCTGATCAGCCCACCGCTGCAGAAGCGGTCAGACCGGTTTCTGGAACCGGTCAGACCGGTTTGTCGACAGAGGCAGGGGCCAGAGTTACTTCAACCATTAATGCTATTCCGTTGATTCCTTCCGTGGTTGAAGATGAAGAATTAGTTGATTTTGAGCCTTCTCCAGAACGTGACAACATGGAAATTAATGTTGTCTATTTATCTTCTGATTATTATGTCGTGCCAGAGGAGGAAATTTCTCATCTTCAACTTGGGCCTCGAGATGCTGTGTTTCAGAAACCTAGTGAATCAGAAAATCATCTCAAGGCTTTGTATATGAGAGGGCACATCAACGGGAAGCCAATTTCTCGTATGTTGGTTGATGGTGGAGCCATTGTGAATCTCATGCCATACTCTCTCTATAAGAAGATTGGTGGGAAAGACGAAGAAATGATCAAGACGAACATGACGGTCAGTGGAGTTGGTGGAGGTGATCCCATTGGTGCCAAGGGGGTGGCTTCTATGGAATTGACCATCGGAAGCAAAACTATTGCTACGGCTTTCTTCGTCTCTGAGGTGCAAGGTAACTTCAGTTTAATCCTTGGTCGAGATTGGATTCATGCGAATAAATGTATTCCATCTACCTTGCATCAATATCTTATTCAGTGGATCGGCGATGAAGTTGAAGTTGTCCATGGTGACAATTCTTCCTTTGTTGCAACAGCCGATTCCGATTCTCTTAGTGCAAATGAAAAGGTTCAATGTTTGTCGGGCATGGATTTGACCGACTATGAGTTGATCAGTTGCACCAAGGATGGTTTTGTTCCTGCTACATTAAAGCCGATGGAAAATCGGTTGAATTACTTATTGTAATTAATGGAGCAACGGAATCAACAGAGACAAACCGGTCAGACCGCTTCTGGAAACCGGTCAGACCGGTTTGGGTCTGAACAGTGCCGACTGAGCCAAACCGGTCAGACCGCTTCTGGGAACCGGTCAGACCGGTTTGCGTCTGGACAGTGGCTTCAAGACCGAATTGATCATCATTGAGCTCATTCGGCCGGTATGTTCGAAGCTATTGAAGATCTCGGTGATATGGATAAATTGGGTCAGGGTTTTACATCAGCTGATCCTTTAGAAAAAATAGATATTGGTGATGGTACTATTCCTAGGCCTACTTTTGTAAACAAAAATTTATCGGCTGAGTTCAAAGCCGAATTAATAAATTTATTGAAAGAGTATGTCGATTGTTTTGCTTGGGAGTACCGTGAGATGCCTGGTTTAAGTCGTGATTTAGTTGAGCATCGTTTACCAATAAAGGCCGGTTTTAGACCTTTTAAACAATCGGCTAGACGTTTTAATCCCGCTATTTATGACCGAATAAAAGAAGAGATTAATCGTTTATTAGATGCTGGTTTTATTCGAACTTGTCGTTATGCGGAGTGGATTTCTAATATTGTTCCCGTTGAAAAGAAAGATTCGGGAAAACTTAGAGTTTGCATTGACTTTAGAGATCTTAATAAAGCCACTCCCAAAGATTCATATCCTATGCCTATAGCCGATGTCTTAATCAATGAAGCTTCTGGACATCGTGTTGTTAGTTTTCTTGATGGTAATGCCGGATATAATCAAATCTTCATGGCCGAAGAGGATATGCACAAAACGGCCTTTCAATGTCCGGGATTTATTGGTTTATTTGAGTGGGTGGTTATGACATTTGGATTAAAGAATGCCGGTGCAACTTATCAAAGAGCTATGAATTTAATCTTTCATGATTTACTTAGTGTTATTGTGGAAGTATATATTGATGATATTGTAGTTAAATCGGATGGCTTAGATTCTCATTTAGCCGATTTAAGACTTGCTCTTGAAAGAATGCGGCGGTATGGTTTAAAGATGAATCCATTCAAATGTGCTTTTGGTGTTTCGGCTGGGAAGTTTCTTGGGTTTGTTATTCATGAGAACGGTATAGAAGTTGATCCCAAGAGAATTGAGGCTATGAAGAAAGTCGAAGCTCCTACTTGCAAGAAAGACTTGCAAAAATTTCTAGGCAAGGTAAATTTCTTGAGAAGGTTTATAATTAACTTGTCTGGAAAAGTTGATGCTTTTACTCCTTTACTTCGGTTAAAGAATGAAGCCGATTTTAACTGGGGGGCAAAACAGCAAGAGGCTTTTGAGAAGATCAAAGAATACTTGTCTTCACCACCGGTGCTTCGGGCGCCTAAGCGAGGAGTTCCATTTAGACTTTATGTGGCGGCTGAAGATAGAACTATTGGAGCTGTTTTGACTCAAGGAATCGGCAACAAGGAGTATGTGATCGCTTATGTAAGCCGACGACTCATTGATGCAGAAACAAGGTATACTTTCATTGAGAAGCTATGTTTATCCTTGTATCATGCTTGTACTCAATTGCGGCATTATTTACTATCTAGTACTTGCATCGTGTTGTGCCAAACCGATGTGATTAAACATATGTTGCAAAAGCCGATATCTAGTGGAAGAGTCGGCAAGTGGGCTTATGCTTTGGTTGAGTATGATTTGACTTGTGAACCTTTGAAATCAATGAGAGGACAGATTGTGGCTGATTTTATTGTTGAACATCGGATAAATGATACTTGTGAGTTCGACGTCGGCTATGTTAATTGTATACCATGGAAGCTATACTTTGATGGATCGGTTTGCAATGATGGGCAAGGAATTGGTGCTGTTTTGATTTCTCCAAGTGGCGCCGTTTTTGAGTTCTCAAACCGATTGGAAGAAAAACGAACCAATAATCAAGTTGAATATGAAGCTCTTCTATTTGGCTTGGAATTTTTGCAAGACATGGGAGTAAAACATGTTGAAGCTTTTGGTGATTCGCTCCTGGTGGTACATCAAGTATCAAAGGTATGCCAATGTTATAATGGTCCATTAAATGCATATCTTGATAGATGTCTCGATATCATTGCTTCTTTTGATGAATTTACTATAAGACATATTCCGAGAGAAGATAATGATAAAGCAAATACTCTGGCTCAGAAAGCATCTGGTTATATGGTTGCAAAGAAATATTTCTATCTTCAAAAACCGATGCGAACAAAAGCCGAGATTCTGGTTCTGGACGAACCGGTCACACCGGTTTCAGAAACCGGTCAGACCGGTTGTACTGCCAGAACCGGTCTGACCGGTTCTGAAAGCGGTCAGACCGCTTTATCCCCTGACAGAAGCGAAAATACTTTGGATAATGCTAATCGATCCAAAGTTAAAGATCAGGATTGGAGAGTGCCTATTATTACTTATTTGAAAGATCCTGGTCGTGGTGCAGAGAAAAATATTCGGCAGGTATCATTTAAGTATATTTTACTTGGCGATGAACTCTATCGTCGAAATGCCGAAGATTTATTGTTGAAATGTCTTAACTCGGATCAGGCCAAGGTTGCTATGGCTGAGGTTCATGAAGGTATTTGTGGCACACATCAATCGGCTCCAAAGATGAAGTGGTTACTTAGGCGAGCCGGTTTCTATTGGCCTACTATGACGGCAGATTGTTTTAAATATTACAAAGGATGTGAGGAATGTCAGAAATTTGGTAATTTGCAACTTGTTCCTGCTGCCTTGATGCATCCTATCATTAAGCCATGGCCGTTCCGAGGTTGGGGATTGGATTTTATTGGACAAATTAATCCTCCATCATCAAAAGGACATCGTTTCGTGTTAGTTGCTACTGATTATTTCACTAAGTGGACCGAAGCAATTCCTTTGAAGAATATGACGCATCGAGAGGTGATTGAGTTTGTTACTCAGAATGTTATTCATAGATTCGGTATTCCTCAAACATTGACAACAGATCAAGGTACTTCTTTTATGTCTAAGGAGGTACGTGAATTCGCCAAATCCTATAGAATTAAGTTGCTCAATTCATCTCCATATTACGCTCAGGCTAATGGACAAGCCGAGTCAAGTAATAAAACTTTGATTAAATTAATCAAGAAAAAAATAGCTGAAAATCCTAAGAGATGGCACGAAGTTTTATCTGAAGCATTATGGGCTCATCGTATATCTAGACATGGAGCTACTAAGGTTACTCCTTTTGAGCTTGTTTATGGTCAAGAGGCCGTTTTACCTGTTGAGGTGAATCTGGATGCTTATAGATTGGCTAAACAAAATGACCTTGATGCTGTTGATTACCACAATTTGATGTTGGACAATATTGATGAGGTAACCGACAAAAGATTGAAGGCTTTAAAGGAGATTGAGAAAGATAAGCTTCGGGTTGCTAGAGCTTACAACAAGAAAGTGCGAGGAAAATATTTTCAAGTTGATGAGCTTGTTTGGAAGACGATCTTGCCTATTGGATCAAAAAGCAACAAGTTTGGTAAATGGTCACCAAGTTGGGAAGGGCCTTATAGAGTTGTCAAAATCATCTTTGGGAATTCTTACATGTTGGAGACACTGAAGGGAGATCCTTTGCCTAAAGCTATCAACGGGAGATATCTGAAGAAATTCTATCCAAGTGTTTGGCAAGATGCGTGAAGATCAATGGCCGATATATTGGTAAAAATCGCCCTTAGTATAAATTTTTTAGCTCCTGAGTTGTATTTACTTGCTTTTTAGTTCTCAAGTTCACTAAAAACGCAGGGGGGCATGTGTTGACACTCAAATTGGGCCAAAGGCCAAACCGGTCTGACCGGTTTGCCAAACCGGTCAGACCGGTTTCGTTCTGTAATTCGAGTAGGATTAGGATTCCGAGTTTAGTTCCATATTGTAACCTATTCGAAAGGGGTAAGACTTCCCCGGCCTATAAATATAAAGGCTAGACGGCCGATTGAGGTATTCCCAATCGAATCAAACACTTTTATCTTCTATTTTGTGTATCTCTCAAACCCTAATCTTTTCCAACCCCTATATTCTGTTCTTTGCTCGTCTCTACGGCGTTCAAGGACGTTCTAGGTGGCCTGCCGACCCTAGAGCAACCCTAGATTAGCTCGAGCTCCGACGGGGTCCCTCCCGAGCTTGAGTTTCTAGGTCTTCACGACCTCCCGACCAGAAGCGGTCAGACCGGTTCTTGTAACCGGTCAGACCGGTTTGCCCGGGGAAGTCAGGAGTTGGCCGTTGTGACGGCCGTGCTGCGCATTTGATCGATCTCAAGTGTGTTGGCGCGTTTCTGTGTCAACAGCGAGTATGTTCAAAAAAACAAATAGCGAGAGCGAGAAAAGGTGGGGGCCTGCCGGCTAATCATTTCGCAGCAAATGCCTTTAGCCAGGATTTTTTTTGAATTTAAGCTTTAGCCAATCAAATCAAACAGTTCGCAGCATTTCGTCCCTGTTTTGCTGGCCGGCATTTGCTGTGTGCCTGTGTCCGGCCGCATCGGTGCCGCATGGTAATTTATTTTGGTTCTTAAATCTAAATTTGAATAATAGAATGTGAAAAACTAAAATTTCAAGAATTAACGCTCCTCGGTTCTGACACATTTTTAAAAACTAACACTCTTCTCAGTTTGGACACATCATTTTGTTCGACGTTACTCAAACTATCACACCAAAATAGACCAGATAGCCGGAGTCATGCCATAGCATAGCTGAGAGGTTACTTTTTTATAAAATTTACAGATATTAGAACTTTATTATATTTTTAAAAATGGTCCTTACCTGCTGCTTGTATACACTTCTGGTTACGGTTCTTTAGGATTTTTCGCGTCAGCAATTTTTTTTCCAAAAAATCTTACACGAATGAAGTATTAAATAAAGTCTATTTACAAAATTTTTTTAGGATTAGTGTAACTTTACGCGACGAATCTAATGAGCCTAATTAACCTATGATTTACTTAATAATGCTGCAATAACTATCCTCTAATTATACGGTCAGATGTCTCATTAGATAGGTCTCGCGAATTAATCCAATAATTTTATACGTAGTTTATAAACTAATTTTATTTAACACCCTTAATTAGCGGTCAAAACGTATGTATAAAATTTTTTACCCCATAAAAATATGGCCGGATCAGTCAGTCTGTCCTTACATCTGCTACTGACACGGAATTAATGAGCGTACGGATTATGTACGACACAGGGGCCCGGGTGCACTAACACCGATCACCGCGAGAATGATGTAGTACTCCGTATACCACTACTGTGGAACCAAAATATGATGTGCCACAAGCTCGTACCTGTATTCTAAATACTCATCTTCATGCCTTCATATTGTTCGAAAAAGAAAATCATGCCTTCATGGGTCTTTGCAATTAATTGCATGGATTGGGAAAGAGTACATTTTCTTTTTCTTCGTTGCTAATTAAATTGATTCGTATGGATACGACAAAGAGTGCGCTAATAATTTTTTTTCTTTTCTTCATGCGACACATTGCATCACAACTTGTCTTACCAACAGTGTGACATGGGACGACCCATGATACTCATAATTGAAGACTCTTTTGGCTGTTTTTTTTTCATTTCCAGGAAGCCATAACATTTTTGTTCCAACTAAAGCTTATGCTAGAGAATTTCCCACGAATTCTACAGGGGGACAATCTATGGCCCACGCATAGAATTCGAGTAAAATTCTTGCAATTCAAAAAATTGAGCGTTAAATTAAAGAAAAAGGTCCAAATTACTACCATCAATTATGAATAATGTCCGGATAACCCTTTAAAGTATGTTTTGATTTATTTTACACCCATGCCTATCTTAATCAGTCTGATGTACTCATTCGCAAAATTTGTCTTTTTTGTTTCTCCATGCATAAGTGGTGTTTTAAGTTCAAATTTTGTGGGATGATAGAGGGCCATATAAAGTATAATTTTCATCATTATTTCTCATTCAATTTTATATCAATATGGTTAATTTAGTATTATATATCATAGCCTTCCAAAATAATGATGAAAAATCAATTTTATATTTTCTAAAAATACTTTATGTGGTCATCTATCATCCTACAAAATTTTAATTTAAAATACCACTTGTGTATGGAGAAAAAAAAAGACAAGTCTTACGAAATGGGTAGCTTGGACCGATTAATATAGTTGTAGTATAAAATGAACCAAAACATATTTTATGGGGTTATTAAGACTTTGTCTGTACTTGAGGGTAGTAATTTAGACTTTTTTCTAAATTAAATTACAAAACCAAACATTTTCCTTTACATTTTGGGTTACATTCACTACTACTTCCTGCATCACATCCCATCTTTTCTTATTGAAAGTTAAGCACATGAAAATGACCCCTCATATTTCATAATTGAGGGCTAGAATGGGCCAGTACACTTGGCCGCCGTTGCGGTGTTCCATTTACACCCTGTCGCTTCCCCGGCCGTTATCCCATCGGCCCGGGCGGCGCGGCGGAGGCGCCGACAAGGGGCGGAGGCGCTCGCTGTCGTCGTCGGCGGCAGGCGGCGTCAGCGCCCGCCGCGCGTACCGGCGCAGGACGCGTCGTAATGGTCGAAAAGCACGTCGTAACCGACGCTGCTCACGTTCCTCAAGTAGCAGCCGCCGTCGCTGGCGCCGTACGCGTACGTCTGGTGCATCCGCCACGACGCGCCCACCACGGCGTCGTCCCGGATCGTCACCTCCGCCGCCGCCGCCTGCTGGTTCCGCAGCGTGCTCGTGGTCGTGGCGGCGCCGCCGCCGCCACGGACGCGCGACTCCTCGAACCCGATCTCCACCCGCCGCATCAGCCGCTGCGACGACGTGCCGCTGCCGTCGCCGCCCAGGAAGATGTACAGCGGGAAGCTCTGCTGCACCTGCTGCTGCGCCGCGGACGCGCCGCCGCCGACGTCGGTGAGCGCCTCTGTCGTCTGGTTGATCGCCTGCGCGCTGCCGTGGCTGCTCACAACGTTCGTGTTGGCGAAGCTGAACTGCTGCGTGAACGTCGTGGTGACATTTCCGCGCGACGAGCTCACCCACCCCGTCGCCGTGATGTTGCGGCGCGCCGTCGCCTCGTACTCCCCGTCGATGCCGTCGGCGGAGTTGGAGACGATGCTTCCGGCCAGCTTCGGCGCGTGGTAGGAGATGACGCCGCCGGTGGTCTTGGAGCTCTTGGGGTCGAGCCAGAGGTGGAGATTGGCGTCCACGAACCAGGAGTTCTGCGCGTTGGTCACCGAGAATCCGAGCTCGTGCTGCTCGCCGTCGAGGAGCTTGCCCAAGAATGGCGTGAGCTCGATGTCGTAGGTGGGGAAGTTGAAGGAGCCAATGCTGGTGATGGGGCGCCAGATGAGGGGGTTGATGCCGCCGGTGTAGATCACAGGGAACGGCCACACCGCGCCGACGACGTCGCCGTCGAGCAGGACGGTGACCTCGCGGAATGGCCCGTTCTGCTCCGGCGTGTTCATGTACCAGAACTCGTCGGCGTAGTGGGAGGAGACGTAGACCTCGAGGACGGCGCGGTACGCGTTGGCCGGCACGGCGAGGCGCGCGGACTGCACGTCGGTGGAGTTCTGGACCACGAACCAGAGCCCGTCGTTGAGCGGCAAGCTCCTGGAGACGGGGACGATGGCGTCGGCCGCCGCCGCCGCCTGCGGCGGCGACCGCGACCGCCCGGCGCGGCGGAAGTAGAGGTGGAGCGTGAGGTTGGCGTGGTAGACGCCGTTGTAGGTGTCGTCGATGAGGTTGCCGAGGTACACGGCGAGCGTGGCGTCGCCGGCGGCGAGGAGCTGCGCGTACCTGGTCACGTCCTTGGACACCGACCACGCGACGCCGCCGGGGCGGGGCTCGGCGGTGCTGCCGCGGAGGAGCTCGGCGCCGCCGAGCCAGACGCCGAAGATGCGGTCGTACTGCACGCCGCGGCACTCGGCGTGCCACTCGAGCACCGCGAGCGAGACGGCGGCGGCGCCGCCGCCTTGCAGGCACGATGGGGGCGAGTACGCCGCGGTGACCGGCGGCTTGGTGAGCGTGAAGGCGAAGGAGTGCGAGAGCAGCAGCGTGGAGCAGGGCCCCGAGCTCCCCTTGGGCGGGCGCAGCGGGCGGTCGACCTCGAAGAAGGTGGTCTTGGACGACCTCTTGTGGCGCGGCAGCGTCGCCTCCACCGCCGCGATGTCCTCGACGGAGAAGCGGAGGTCGCGTGGCGAGGCGGCGGCGAGGCAGGAGAGCAGAGCGAGGCAGAGGCAGAGGAGGAGTGAGCTGGAGGCCGACATGATTGGGTTCGTTTGGTGGGGAGAGATGGGAGCCGTTGCATCTGGTGTTCGCGTGAAGACTGCGGATTTAAACCCCGCGAAATGCAGCGGGGAAATTAATAAATCCGAAACAATAATAATATTATCTATCGTTATCTACTCCTATCTAGGCGGCAGCATAAACAAAGTGTATGTTGGTGTTGTGAGTGCCGTATAATGGCAACGCAAAGTACTTGGTTGGTAGACAAATCATGCGGCTTTTGGGACACTTCGACTTGTCTAGTAGTATAGCCCATGATCATACGCAAAAATAAATGGAAGGAAAGGGAAAAAAAGGGCCATGTTCAGAAGTTTTATCTTGTGCTTAAAGCGTCCGGAAGCTCGTGCATGTTCCCCAACGAAAATGCAACTTTTAGGTTTCGCATGCAGAAAGTTCCATGTTTTATAATTTATAATGAGAAGATCGAGCTCTCTCTCCATTGGTTCAAAGCCGTATAATTTCTGACGACATTTTTGAGTTGGCAAACAGTGAGGATTTGGCCATTTCTTACGACAAAATTGTTAGAACCAAACAAGCATGCTAGAATTCAGAGTTTGAATGAAATGGTCCCCAAACATTCCGTTAGACTTAGATCCCAAAATCAGACCAAAAGAATCGAAAAGTTTAATATTGGTGCGAGGGACCCAAAACAGCTGCATGTGCACTCCCAGGTTCCACTCAACCGGAACGGTGACTCGATATTGCGTCGGACATCATTAGCCAGGATCAGATACGCATATAGACTCGTGGTCAGCAAATAACCTGCATTGTTGTTGCCTCCAACTCCAAGCGGATACAGTCTCAGCTTTGCTGACGGAGGTCTACACCGTCTAGAGCCCACCCACTGTGCTGTCGGCAGCTTCTGATCCCAAGCGCCGATAACTAGGCAGGGATCAAGCGACAGATCAGCATCAACTTGAATATAAGCAGCATACCTAACCTACCTGTTCACAGAAGCGATCTAGATCGCCGGCTCGCCCTGCTCGGCTAGCCGGTGACACGTGGCTGGTGCTGATTTGTGCTGAGAGAAAAATACTGCTGGCTGACTGGTGGCTAGTACTGGTTTGTGCAGAGAGAAAAATACCGCTGCGTGTGCTCCGAGCTCTCTGACCGAGGTCCGTTCAGGCTGCAGCTAATTTGCTGTGGCAACTGGAGCAACGACGGGTGCAGAGAATTATATTAAGTGCGCCTGAATGAACAGATGGTCACACGGTGCAGAAGGAACACGGGGAGGTTAAAACTGTCGAGCAGACCTAATTACCATCGGCAATTCTTGGGCAAGTTGTGCAAAAGGTGGAGCCTCAGTGGATCCACTCGCGCACGCGCTGCGTTGCGGCCAGTGCAACGATCACTCGAGCAGGTAGTTAGATTAGCACACGCAGACAACGCAAATCTCTCTCTCTCTCTCTCTAAAAAATAAATCCCCCCTTTTTTGCATGGCTGCAGATCATTTCCCACTCGCTGAACCGCGACTGGTTGATTGACCATTTACATTGGCAAGCACGGAAGCAAATCTCTTTCTCTTAATGCTCTTTTTGCATGGCTGCAGATCATTTCCCACTCACTCACTATAAACCGCGAATGGTTGGGTGATGAGATGATCATGAAGCAGGCGTCGTTAGCGTCACTCCGACAGGATCAGCTGGCAATCACTCGCGCAAGGTCCAAAAAAAAAAAGGCTAGGCCGGCCGGGGCATCCACGCAAGCGGCAAGCCAAGCTCTTGGTCCGCCATGCTCCCCAGGTCGTCGATCGCGCGGCGCCGGGCCGACGGCGGCCGCGCACCAACCGCCGCGACCGCGAGCGACGCGGTCGTGCGTCCTGGCTCGGATCAACAAGGCCCGTAGCCCCCACCCACATCTGCGTGCGTTCGCAGCACACGGCGGCACGAGCGCCAGCGTGTCCCCCGGGGCCCGACTGACGCGTGGGCCCGAGTGCCGGCTCGTCGCCATTGGGGGACCGGGCCCTCAACTGTAGGAACCCATGTCTATTGTAGTATTTCGTTTGTATTTGTAAATAATTGTTCAAACATTAATTAATTAGGCTCAAAATATTCGTCTCACAAAGTTCAACAAAACTGTAAACTTAATTTTTGATTTCATCTACTCCATACATGTGCCGATATTTTAATGTAATGAGAATTTTTTTATATAGTTAAATTTGGGAACTAAATGGGCGCACGCACTTTTTCGCCGTCTCCCTGACGTGTGGACCTGAGAGGCCACGCTCGACCGCGACGTCTCGCCTAACGGGAACGGATCCACATCCACTCGTGGCTTTGGCTCCGTGACAGGTGGGACCGGGCTCGTCGTTCCTCAGCCGCTTGGGGACTCCTACTCCCGGCTGTAGATGGATGGATGGATTGTGGATATACTACCCCAGATGAGGGGCGTGAGGTTTGCGCGTTGGGTTGGTTGGTTCTTGTTGTTCTATCGCCTCTCCTGTCTCCACTCTTCCTCTCGAGTCCAAAATGAGCAATAACACATCTTTCACGGGCGAGGCGATGTTGGAGAAGGACTACGGCTTTTCTTAGAACCCGTGATGCTAAGAATGCATGCCATTCGCACATGATGAGCTAGGTCAAATCTTGTCGTAAGATTTTTTTTTTTGGTATGATAGAAATTTAGTGAAGACACTCGTATTATTTTTTTATAGTTTTAATTTTAGATAATAGCCCTTGCACTGCCTATACCAGATGAAAATCTTATCAGAAGACTGGATTTAGTTCTCATCAAGTGCTGCTGGCCGGGGACATTGACACGTGGTGGACTGGTTGCACACATCTTAAAGCAACAGACTCTTCTTCACAGATTCTGGATCTTGCCAAAATATGGGCACCGCTCTCCGTGCCAGCACCAGAACTCTAATGATTCGATGGGAAAAGTTGACGAACTATTTTTTTTTGCTACCAAAGGAACTAGTTTTTTTTTTGAGAGGAGAGGAACTAGATATTTGGTTGCCGATGTTTGGACTTGTTCGTACTGGCACGTGTTTTCTATTTTGGCTATCACGGATTAAGGTCCCAGCTCCAATTTCGACGCAGGGTAAGGAAAATATGTTTTCAAATGTGTGAGGACCTAGTTATGGTGTCCTTGTAATATTACTTTTATTCTCTAGGGACCTTAGTGTAATATAGACATACATGATTACATTTTTCCAAATTCTAATATGATTCCAGAACCTATTTGTTTGCAAAAGAATACAACTAACTACCTAGATCAAAATTTACAATCAGTGGGGAGCAATAAAAATCTTTCCACCTGATCATCTTTTGGATTTTTTATTTTTTAGGATGATCATCTTTTGGATTGGTGGATAAAAGTTACTACATTTGAGTTGATATTCCAATCAGCAAGCCACAGATAGATATGTGGCCCGCAGCTCACGACCCCGAGACCATCCAAAACCAAAGCATGAAGCCCTCGGGAGTCGGGAGGCCATGCCAAAGATACCCTGATCCGACGTGGCCCAATGGCGCGCGGGCACACAGATATTGCGGCCAATGGCGCGCGGCATTTAGATATCCCCATCCCATTTGGATATCCCCATCCCGCTTCGTCTCCTGGCGCGCGTGCTCTTAATAGCAGCCGCAGATTCTGCTCCGCTCTCAAACGCCACTTGTTGTTGTAGCTCGTCTTGTCTCCGCCTCAGGATCGGATCAGCGCCACCGGGAGGAAGCAGCGGCAGCAATGGCGATGGCGTCGTCGAGCGGGCTCCGGAGCTGCAGCGCCGTGGGCGTGCCCAGCCTGCTGGCGCCGTCGTCCCGGTCCGGCCGGCTGCCGTTCTGCGCCAACGCCACCACCTCCGGCCGCGTCACCATGTCCGCCGAGTGGATGCCCGGCCAGCCCCGCCCTGCCCACCTCGACGGCTCCTCTCCCGGGTAAGCTTCAGGCCAACCACCACAACCCGGCGTCGAGCAGTGCGCCTGCTCTGATCGATTCTCTGAACTGACGAGTGATCCGATGATCCCCAGGGACTTCGGCTTCGACCCCCTGGGCCTGGCCACCGTGCCGGCGAACTTCGAGCGGTTCAAGGAGTCCGAGGTCTACCACTGCCGCTGGGCCATGCTCGCCGTGGTACGCCGCCGTGCACTCTCTGCTAGCTGATTATATATACTATTACTTATTACTAATAACATGACGGCGCGGCGAGGCCAGCCGTGGCATGAATTGGACCTGACCTTTGCAATGTTGTTGTTTGGATTATATTAACTACGCATGCAGCCCGGGATCTTGGTGCCGGAGGCTCTGGGTCTTGGCAACTGGGTGAAGGCGCAGGAGTGGGCGGCCGTCCCCGGCGGGCAGGCCACGTATCTGGGCAACCCGGTGCCGTGGGGCTCGCTGCCCACCATCCTGGTGATCGAGTTCGTGGCCATTGCCTTCGCCGAGCACCAGCGCACCATGGAGAAGGACCCCGAGAAGAAGAAGTACCCCGGCGGCGCCTTCGACCCGCTCGGCTTTTCCAAGGACCCCGTCAAGTTCGAGGAGTACAAGCTCAAGGAGATCAAGAACGGTGAGCCGCCGTTGCTTTCGTACCAATAATCGTATTGTACTGACAGCCTTTCGCTCCATCGAACACTGACCGGATATCTGTCTGAACAAAAAAAAATGAGCAGGCCGTCTTGCGATGTTGGCGTTCGTGGGGTTCTGCGTGCAGCAGTCGGCGTACCCGGGCACCGGGCCGCTGGAGAACCTGGCTACCCACATCGCCGACCCGTGGCACAACAACATCGGCGACATCATCATCCCCAGAACGATCTACCCTTGAGCTGAGACGATTATTGTGAGAGAAGAAGAGAGATGAGACGGGACTGGACGGTATGAACCGTGCGCTGGGAGTGTGGATGGTGTTTCATGTGTGATTGGTTGATGACTAGGCACTGCCTGCGAGCGTGCAGGACTGTACAATGAACGCCGGCGACTTTCCGGCCAGAAACCCATTGTAATGTAAAGCTTATTATTAAAACTAGATAAGTGTTCATTAGTTGCTACGGTTTAAATTATATTTAACTAAATTTACACATGTTTTAACATGTAAAAACTCAAGTCGACTTAAACAAACAAAATAATTAGCATTAGCAAATAACTGTAACAAAAGTAAACCTTTGTTTTTAATGATCACGATTAGGCATGACAGTTTTTAATTATTTACATAAGAAAAAGAGCACGAGGAAACAATACGGTCCATTTATAAAACTCGTTTTTCTTTATTCCTCTTTCGATATAATTCCCTTCCACTCTCCTCGAACTCCCGACCTTCCAAGTCATAGTGCTATTAGATATGTGTAAGTACAATGAGCATTCCTATAAAAAAATTTGGTACCTGTCCAGCCAAGTTCAGAACTTCCAATTAATTTAGCCAACAATATGACAACAATTTGCATTTTCTAGACATGGATCATTTATACCATTCAAGAAAGGAACACAGTAAAAATTTTAAGGGGTATTGGTGTTCCTGCCCCTATTTTGAAGTGCAATTGTGATTTTGTCTCTGTTTTTTTAACTTTATGATTTTGCCCTCTATTATTCATAAGTCAATGCAATTTTGCCTGTAGTCAATGGTCAAAACAGGGGCAAATACGCAAAGACCAAGGGTAAAATCGCAATGACTTATGAATAATAGAGGGTAAAATTACAAAGTTAAAAAAGGGGTAAAATTACAATTGCACTTTAAAGTAGGGGTAAGAACACCATAAAACCAAATTTTAAAGTATAAAATTCAAAAGTAAAAAAAAGAAGTATAAATGAAACCTAACCTGCTGGGACATTGACACCTGGTGGACTGGTGTCACACATCTTAAAGCAACAGATTCTCCTTCACCTAATCAGCTCTCGGGCCTTGTTTAGATCCCAAATTCAACCCCCAAATTCCACTATCAAGAAAAATTTCTATCACATCTAAATGTCATAGCATGCATGGAGTACTAAATATAGATGAAATCAAAAACTAATTGCACAATTTTGTTGTACTCTACGAGACAAACATTTTGAGCCTAATTAATCAATTTTTAGACAATTTTTCATACATACAAACGAAATGCTACAGTACTCGCCAAAATATGGGCAAAATATGGAACTTGCCAAAATATGGGCACCGCTCTCCGTGCCAGCACCAGAACTCGATGATTCAGAGGGAAAAGTTGGCGAACTAGATTTTTTTTTCGACAAGAGGAACTAGATTTTTTGTTGAGAATTACACGGTACAACGCAAACACTCACAACACGCGCACACTCACCCCTATAAATACACGTACGTAAACCTTACCCCTATAAGCACATTCGAATCACCGATCACTCGGTAGATCTAGGGATTTTCGAAGTCATCGTTGGTGCCTCGTTGTCGACGGGCTTGGACTCGTTCGTACTGGCAGCCCGCAGCCCAAACAAATTAGGCCCATGACATCGGCTCCGGTTGCCACACGGACTTCAGTTCCGAACGGGCCCATCCTTCCCAGCTCCGGTTGCCGCCGTGACAATGCCGACTCCGGCAGACGCCTCCTTCACGCAGGCTTTGTTGGAGTGGTCCGACACGATGGTGTAATTGCTGCTGGTCACGTTCCTGAAGTAGCACCACCCGTCGGCGGCCTGGTACCTGTACGTCTGGCTGACGCCCCACGACTTGCCGCCCCCCTCCTCGTCCTCCACGACGCTGCTCTGCGTGGTATGCAGCGACCGGCTCCCGGGCCCCGACCACCACCGGCCGCCGGCCACCGTCGTCTCCTCCAGCCCGTGCGTGACGGTCAGCCGGCCCGTTTCGTAGAACCACTGGAGCGGGAAGCTCCCCCGCGTCTGCACCGAGTACAGCACGCCGCCGGCGCCGTGGTCCGTGGCCACGACGCCGGCGCCCGCGACGATTGCCTGGTCCAGCGTCTCGAAGGTCTGGGTGTACTCGAGGTCGAACCCCCGCGTGGCGTTCGTCGTGATGTTCCCGTACGACGAGTTGACCCAACCGGCGGCGGAGACGACCCGGCTCGCCGTCGCGTGGTAGTGGGTGTCGACAGGGTCGCCGGACTTGGAGGACGTCGTGTTCGCCGCCGGCGCGACGTAGCCCACGAGACCCGCCGTCGTGGCCGTGCTCCCGTGGTCCAGCCAGAGGTGGAGGTTGGCGTCGACGTACCACACGTCCATGGCGTTGGTCACCGCGAACCCGAGCTCGTGGGCCTTGCCGTCGAGCAGCTTGCCCAGGAACGGCGTCAGCTCGACGTCGTACGTCGGGAGGTTGAACGAGCCGATGGGGGCGATGGGCCGCCATAGGAGGGGGTAGATGCCGCCGGCGTAGATGACGGGGAACGGGCACACCGCGCCGGCGAGGACGCCGTCGACGCGGACGGTGACCTCGCGGAACGGGCCGTTGTGGAACCCGGGCTGCTTCGTGTACCACGACTCGTCGTCCCCGTGGGACGAGACGTAGAGCTCGAGCACCGCGCGGTAGGTGTTCGACGGAAGCGCGACGCGCGCGGACGCGGCGTCGGTGGCGCTCTGGACCTGGTACCACAGCCCGCCGCCGGTCGGAGGCAGGCCCCTCGACACCGAGACGATGAGGTCGGCGGGGGACGTCGCAGGCGGCCTCGCCGGCGCGCGGCGGGAGAAGTAGAGGTGGAGCGTGACGTCGGCACGGTACACGCCGGTGAGCGTGGCGTTGACGAGGTTGCCGAGGTACACGGCGAGGGTGGAGTTTCCGGCGGCGAGGAGGGACGCGTACCTGGTCACGTCCTTGGAGACGGACCAGACGATGCCATTGGGTGGCGGCGCGGCGGTGGTGCCGCGGAGGAGCTCGGCGCCGCCGAGCCAGACGCCGAAGACTCTGTCGAGCTGGACGCCGCGGCAGGTGGCGCGCCACTCGAGGACGGCGAGGGAGATCGCCGAGGCGCGGCCGCCCGCCGCGGCGAGGCAGCGCGGCGGCGAGTACGCGGCGGTGGCGGGGGGCTTGGCGAAGGTGTTCCCGAAGGAGCTGGAGAGGAGGAGCGTGGAGCACCGGGCGGAGCTGCCCGGTGGCGGGCGGATCGGGCGGTCCACCTCGAAGAAGGTTGTCGGCCGGGAGGAGGCGGCGGCGGCGACGGTGGCTGGGATCGTCAGACAGAGGAGAATGGCGAGGTGAGCGCAGGACACGGCCATGGTTCTTGGCTCGGTACGGCCGTGGTGGTGGGCTTCTGGTTCTTGGCTCCGTACGGCAACGGAGCATGCTGCTATATCAACTGCCAAGGACGGAAGGACGGATGGTCACTGACTCTGGTCTCTGATTTCGGCAGGTCGGCTTGCAATTGCATTGCAGGATAGCAATTGTGCTTCAATTCGAGCGGAAAATTGCTGGTTGCGTTGACTGGAAGGAAGTCCAGTTTGGCGTGAATGCAATAGCACGGACCCCATCACGTCATCGCCGCCCACGGAGAGCCCACTCTGGTCAGCCCAAATTCTATCCTCAAAGTTCGCTATAAAAAAAATTCTCATCACATCAAAATGTCATAGCATACATGAAGTATTAAATATAGATAAAATCAAAAACTAATTGCACAGTTTTATTGTACTCTACGAGACGAACATTTTGAGCCTAATTAATTAATTTTTAGACAATTTTTTACACATACAAACGAAAATGCTACAGTGATGCAATGATTACAAAACCCAAAGTTTGGCACCCCAAACTTTGGATCTAAACGAGGCCTGTGTGTATCTGAAGGCAGCGTCTTATTTGAATAATGCAAATTAGTCTATCTGAATACTTTGCAGTTGTCTTGTGTTTAATGATTTAAATTTGCTTGAATGTAACTTGGTAGTTGAGGAACTTTTTTAATCTTTCCATTTGGTTAGTTTGTTCTTATGGTAGATTGGTTCACCATAACACTTGTGTTTAATGATTTAAATTTGTTTTCCCACTCTGTTCTGTCTCCTTTTCTTCTATCCACGCTCACTTCTATCCATGCTCATGCTCCTGCTCACTCGTTTCTTTCTCTCCTTTTCTTATCCACACGCAATGTATGTATAGCTTCTTTCTTCTGTCAAACCCATTTATTCACCACGTGTTTTCTAAAATGGTTACGCTTTGTAAGAAAATAAGCTCACCACAAAACTTATTCGAATAAGTATCCAGAAATCTTTGTAGTACATGTTTTGTTTCAAAAAATTTCCTAGAATGCTTCTATAAGTTTTGTTTTAGGAATTTCTCTCTCTTTTTAGAATTAGATTTGACTAACATTTCATAAAAAAAAGACATTATCTCTCTTATTAAAAAAAGCATTAACTGATCCAAACACGACAACTTTCCCAACTTTTTATTAGCCTACCGCTCGGTTTTCTATAATCTCATTACCTGTTCTCACCCGGTTATTTTGCAACTTCTCATGAGTTGTACTTGATCCAAATTAACAGGGTTGTTTGGACTTCACGCATGTGCCCCCTTGACGCACACCTCACTGGACTTGTCCGACACGATGCTGTAACCTATGCTGGTGACATTCCTGAAGTAGCACCCATCGGTGGCCTCGTACCTGTACGTCTGCCGGATGCCCCACGACCCATCCCTCTCCACGACGCTGCTCTGCGTGGTGCGCAGCGACCGGTGCCTGGGCCCCGACCACCACCGGCCGCCGGCCACCGTCGTCTCGTCCACCCCGTGCGTGACGGTGGCCCGATCCGCGTCTTCCGAGAAGTAAAGCGGGAAGCTCTGCTGCGTCTGCGCCGAGTAGTACAGGACGCCGGCGGCGCCCGTGCCGGAGACGCCGGCGCGCGCGACGGTGGTCTGGTTCACCGCCTCGCCGGAGTTGGTGTTCTCGAAGGTGAACGTCTGCGTGGCGTTCGTCGTGATGTTCCCGTACGACGACCTCACCCATCCGGCCGCCGAGATTTGCCGGCTGGCCGTCGTGCGGGAGGACGTCGCGTTCGTCGCTAGCCCCGGCGCCACGTAGCCGACGAGGCCCGCCGCCGTCGCCGCGCTCCGAGGGTCCAGCCAGAGGTGGAGGTTGGCGTCGACGTACCACATGTCCATGGCGTTGGTCACCGCGAACCCGAGCTCGTGCGCCTTGCCGTCCAACAGCTTGCCCAGCAGCGGCGTTAGCTCGACGTCGTACGTCGGGAGGTTGAAGGAGCCGATGCCGGTGATGGGCCGCCATAGGCGGGGGTCGATGCCACCGGTGAAGATGACGGGGAACGGCCACGCGGCGCCGGCGAGGACCCCGTCGACGCGGACGGTGACCTCGCGGAACGGGCCGTTGTCAGTGCCGGGCGCGTTCGCGTACCAGAACTCGTCGTTCCCGTGGAACGAGACGAAGACCTCGACCACCGCGCGGTAGGTGTTTGACGGCAGCGCGACGCTCGTGGACACGACGTCGGTGGCGTTCTGGATCTTGTACCACAGCCCGTCGTTCAGAGGCAGGCCTCTCGAGATGGGGACGATGAGGTCGGCGGGGGCCACGGCCGGCGGCGGCGGCCGCGCCGGCGTTCGGCGGAAGTAGAGGTGGAGCGTGACGTTGGCGTGGTACACGCCGGTGAGGTCGCTGTTGACGAGGTTCTCGACGAAGACGGCGAGGGTGGAGTTGCCGGCGGCGAAGAGGGACGCGTACCTGGTGACGTCCTTGGAGACGGACCACACGACGCCGTCCGGCAGAGGCTCGGCGGTGCTGCCGCGAAAGGAGCTCGGCGCCGCCGAGCCAGACGCCCTTGCAGGTGGCGCGCCACTCGAGGATGGCGAGGGAGATCGCTGCGGCGCGCCCGCCCGCCGCCGCGAGGCACGGCGGCGGGGAGTACGCGGCGGTGGCCGGCGGCTTGGTGAAGGTGAACGCGAAGGAGGCAGAGAGCAGGGGCGTGGAGCACGGGCCGGAGCTGCCCGGTGGCGGGCGGAGCGGGCGGTCCACCTCGAAGAAGGTGGTCGGACCCGACGCGTCGGACGCCGACGGGGCGGCCGCGTCGAGCGCGGCCATGGCGGCCGGGTGTTTGCGTAGGCTCCGAGGTGAGGCGACGGTGGCTGGAATCAAACAGAGGAGGAAGACAAGGTGAATGCAGGACACTGCCATGGCTGAGACAGGAGTGGAGGCAATGCTTCCTTGCTGCGTGTATCTGGGTGGCTCAGGAGCTTGGCTTAGGCTGTCCGCACCGGCGTAGTGAAAAGGAGACGCTACAGTGTTTAGGGGATACGGGAGACCGAAAAAGAGCTGCAGCGGGATACGGAGAAGCCCACGGGAAAATCACGTTCGTATCCGGGAACGCCAAATCCGGCGCAATGGCGGAGAGACGGTAAGCGCGGACGTGGCGCGGGGCCCGCGAGCGCCCAACCGCCTCGCTGCTTCCGTTCGGCCGCCGCTGCTCGTCGACGCCGGAGAGAGCGAGGAGGGGGAAGAAGACCTCCGCCCGCCGTCCTGCCCGTCGCCCCTCCCCGCCCACGGCGCCTGCCTCCGTGCTAGCCCGCGCGCTGCCCGTGTGGAAGCCGCCGCCCCGGCCGGCTGCTGCCCCAGCCGCTCGCTGGGCTGTCCTCGGCCGCGCTAGCTGCCCCGGCCGCCCGTCGGCCGCCCGCCGGGAGCCGCGGCCACAGTCCTGGGCCTCGGCCTCCTTCTTCCGCGGCAAGATCTGCAGCAATGGCCAGTGGGGGAGGGGAGGGGAAGGGGCGCCCACGGCGCCGGTGGTGGAGGGGAAGGGGAAGTGGAGGGGGCCGGTGCGGGCAGCGCGGGGAGGGGTTGCGCGGGGAAGGAGGGAGAGAGAGAAAGAGAGGAGGGGGAGGGAGGAGAGGGGCGGGGCGGGGAGAGGGGCAGGCGTAGGGGAGGCGGCACCGCGAGGTGGGGGAGGCGGAGGGGGGCGGGGCGGTCGGCGGAGGAGCGGAGCAGGCGAAGAGCGCGAGGGAGAGAGGAAGGAGAGAGGGGGAGGGGGAGGGGGAGGGTGAGAGTTAAAAAATATAAACGTGGATCACACGTGTTGGTAGTTGGTGGATGAAAAATGGAGTATGGAAGAAATTATTTTAGAGTACGGAATCTCGATGATCAGGACGGAATATTCTCTTTAGGGGATGAGTTCGAAGTACGACTGAGTGTGGATAGCCTTAAAACTTGAGAGGATTGGTGGTGTTCGTGAAGCAGGATGCGAGGACCAGTGACAATTTCAAAGTTCAAAGCCTTGCATTGCATTCGTGGAAAAGCAAGGACGACTTCAAAAGTCTTGCATACCCATATTCAAATTACGACTGGGCGTCTCCCTGTCTACCAATGGAGAGTCGAGCCTTACTTAGACTGTGTTTGGATCATCGGGACTAAAGTTTAGTCCCCCAAATAAGTGATAATTAGTAGCATTAAGCATAAACTAATTATAAAACTAATTGCATAAGTCATATCTACTCCGCGAGACGAAACTAACAAGCCTAATTAATCTATAATTAGTACATAATTATCAAATTATTACTGTAGCATTATATTGTCTAATCATGGCCTAATTATGCTTAATAGATTCGTATCGTAAATTAGTCCTTGCTTATGTAATGCATTTTATAATTAATCTATATTTAATACTTCTAATTAGTATTCTTCCATTCGATGTGACGGGACTAAAATTTTAGTCCGGGGAACCAAACACCCCCTTAGTCCAATGTCATGCCTAACACAAACACGCTTTCCCCAGCCTGTGTCAGTGCAATTGCAGTTTCTTTCCGAGAATGTGCCTGAGCAAGTCTTTCATGTACGAGGAAACTAAAGGATAGTTTACACTCTACAGCGACTACACGAACGAATTCAAGAGGATAGGATAAAAGGAGCTAAAAGAACACGATTGACTCTTGCTGCTGCTACAGCTAGAACTAGAAGGGACAACAGCAGCACAGTCAATTGCATTGCTGAGAGCTGCTTGCTTGGCCGCAGGATTGGGATGGCACACCTACTAGAGCCAGTTGGTAACAAGCCGTGGCACGGGACTTTGTCCCTGTATGGCCGTGAGGTGACTGCCTTTGGTTCTATATGCAGGATCAGGAAATAGTTTTCTTGAATTTGAGCTGCAAATTGGCACCTTTGTTCGCAACAAATAGGTTATTTCCTTCATTATTCCAACGGATACATCTTATGGTGGTTACAAACTTATACGATCTTTTTCACCGCTTTGCAAAAGTCTACTAATACACACATGTACGATCTTCCTTAGTGTACTTCGCTCCTTCAGTCAGGCAGCAAAAGGCAAAAACAAGCACAAGAAATCAACCATCTCTGAACAATCAGCTCCATTCTTACGAGCTCAGCCGCGCCGCTCCCACCCCCGCCGCCGCCGCCACCTCGGCGATGCCACCAACGCGCGATCCCTTCACGCAGGCCTCGTCGGAGTGGTCGGACACCACCGTGTACCCAATGCTGGTCACGTTCCGGAAGTAGCAAGCATCAGAGGCCTCATACCTATACGTCTGTCTCGCGCCCCAGGATATCCCGACGGCGTCCCCTTCCTCCACGTCCACGTCCATGGCGCAGCCCTGCTCGTTGCGCAGCGACCGGGCCCAGAACCCCGACCGGCCGGCGGCGACCCTCTCCTCGGCGAACCCCAGCCGCACGCTCCTGGCGATGGTGTACGAGCTGTTGGAGGTCTGGTTCACCACGCCGACGAACATGCGGAGCCCGAAGCTCTGCTGCGCCTCCTGCGAGTAGAGCACGCCGGCGCGGTCGGCGACGTGGGCGCCAGAGTAGGCGTCGGTGGTCTGGTTCACCGCCTGCTCGCTGCTGTCCTGGATGCTGTTGGTGTTCTCGTACCCCAGCCGCTGCGCCCACGCCGCCGTGATCTCCCCGTACGACGCCGTCCGCACCCACCCGGAGGCGGAGACGCGGCGGAACGCCGTCGTGTAGTAGAACTCGTTGCCGGGGCGCTCGGGCCGGAACGCGGTGGTCGTGTCCAGCGGCGGCGCGTCGTAGCTGGTCACGCCCGCCGCCGTCGCCGCGCACCTGGGGTCAAGCCAGAGGTGGAGGTTGCCGTCGACGAACCACACGTCCTGGGCGTTGGTCACCTGGAACGCGATCTCGTGCTCCTCGCCGCCCAGCAGCTTGCCCAGGAATGGCGTGAGCTCGATGTCGTAGGACGGGAGGTTGAAGGAGCCGATGCCGGTGATGGGGCGCCAGAGGAGAGGGTTGATTCCCCCGGTGTAGACGACCGGGAACGGCCACACGGCGCCGGCGATGTCGCCGTCGATCAGAACGGTGACCTCGCGGAACGGGCCGTGCTCCCTGGGCGTGTTCGTGTACCAGAACTCATCGTCGGAGTGGTACGAGAGGTACACCTCGAGAACGGCGCGGAAGGTGTTGGCCGGCACGGCGACGCTCGCGGATCCCATGTCGACGCCGTTCTTGATCTGGAACCACAGCCCGTCGTTCAGCGGCAGGCTCTGCGAGATCGGCACGATGACGTCGGCGGGCCCCAGCCCGGGCTGCGCCGGCGCCGGCGGGTGGCGGAAGTAGAGGTGGAGGGTGACGTCGGCGTGGAAGACGCCGGTGAACTGGTCGTCGACGATGTTGCCGAGGTAGACGGCGAGGGTGGAGTTGCGGGCGGCGAGGAGTGACGCGTACTTGGTGACGTCCTTGGAGACGGTCCACTCGACGCCGTTCTGCCGGGGCTCGGCGGTGCATCCGCGGAGGAGCTCCGCGCCGCCGAGCCAGACGCCGAAGATGCGGTCGTACTGCACGCCCCGGCACGTGGCGCGCCACTCGAGGACGGCGAGCGAGATCGCCGACGCGCGGCCGCCCGCCGCGGCGAGGCACGGCGGCGGAGTGTAGGCGGCCGTGACGGGGGGCTTGGTGTAGGTGTACGCGAAGGAGTGGGAGAGGAGCGGAGTGGAGTACGGGCCGAAGCTGCCCGGCGGCGGCCGGTGCGGCCGGTCCACCTCGAAGAAGGTGATCGGCTGATCTGGTCGAGGCGGTGGCGGCGGCGGCGGCGCGGCAGCTTCAAGCGCGGCGACCTCGGAGGCGGAGAGACGGAGCTTGTGAGGAGGCGAAGCAATGGAGACCGGGACTAGGGACGTGACGACGAGGAGGAGGAACAGCACGTAGGAGCTAGCCGCCATGGCTGATGCCTGATGAGAGTGGAGGAGGGAGAGAGCCCTTGTTCTCGATTTGGCGCGCTTCTTGGAGTGAACGGAATTTAAAAGGGCGGTGAAGAGTAGAAGTGAAGTAGAGCGCACTCCTTTATGCAGGGACCATGTGCAAGTGCGATGCTCTTATTCCCCTGAAGGAGTGAGGGTAAATTGGATTGCAAGTCACACAGCGACACTTGGCCTCATCAATTCAGGTAATGGGGGCTAATGATGTAGTTAAATGTTTAATCAGGTTTAGATTGCAAGTTTAACTTGGTAGATGTATAGAATGGGCCTCTAGTGTTAAGTAACACAGAAAGTTTAATTATGGTTTGCTGGACTAGTATTTACATGGAGCAGAACACAATAGTTTATGTTTCATGAAATTTCAAAATCAGAAGCATATGCACCCAAAATGGCAATCTTGCTGTTTGGTTCAGAATTCTCAAATAGAAAAACAAGCAGGACCTCATGAATCTCTACGTCAATTTCCTGCAGGACATCATGCTAAGAACCAGTGTATCATCACTTTGTCATTGTGAAGCCAGAAAGAAGGTCCAGTCGTATTCTGAATGTCTGAAAATGTAGGTCCTACAATGCCATTGGATGCACTGGGATATTTGTATCTGGACCTCGGTGGCCCTGGTATCTGAAGTGGTGTCTGACTGGGTGGCAACTTCGGCTTGCTTTGCTTCGCTTTGGGGGCTGGGCTGCCTGTTCTGATGATTCCCTTCCCTCTGATTGGGATGGTGCGCCTATAATGACCAAGTGCCCACACTAAACACCTTTGCCGGGCCTAGTCGGCCGGCGCCAGGTTATCGACCAGGCCCACGCGCACTTTCGGAGCTTCGGCCTTTATGGTGTGCATATCGGGCTGTTGGTTCGGGCCTTCACACCAAAGGCTTGCTGCAATTCCTTTCGCTATTAAGCGTTGGGCTGGGCCTTGGTTCTCCGTCAGTTTGATAGGATAGCCTTGATCTCGAGGGCCCAGCCCACAGTGTAATTTCGCCACGGTTAGTGTCTTTCACAGTCTTTAACGCATCTGCCAAAGAGAAGGCGACGGAGAAAACGTACTTTTGTTCACAGAATCGTCATCTCAAAACTGATTTTTTTTTCTTTTTTATACAAGCAAAGCAGTGGAATTTTACTACCGACGGCGCGTAGCATCTCCATGAACAACGACGGGGGGGCAAGTGCGTAACAGCTTGACACTTTTGCCTTGCCCCCACATCTTGGATCTACTGCTACGCAAATGAAGAAGCCGCTTGCCGCCAAAGGAGCGGCGAACTGGTTGATCTCGTTGGCTGGCGCTGGATCGGTCTCGGGGCATCCCATGTGTCCGTCGTCCTCACTCTTCAGCCCCCTCACCAACCATGTTCTTCTTCCTGTTGGTCTCATCTCATCTCACCATTCACCTCATCGCTGCAGGCTGTACTGAACTGGCTGGCACCGTCCCACTACTAGCTCCCACATCTTTTTCACCCGAGCCCGAGCACGCTGCATGCAAAAAGGAGCAGGGATCTGGGATCCCCACTTTTGACTGCTGCTGACTGTCACCAGTAAACCGTGCGCTCCTGCTATGCCATGCCCATGCTACTCCATGCTACTGTAGCGTTCAGTCAGAGTGGCCGTGCCTGCATTTTGTTTTGCCGTGCCGATGCTGGTTTAGATCTCAAATTTCATCCACAAAGTTTATTATATAAAAAGAAGATTCCTATCACATCAAAATGTTATAGCCTGCATGAAGTACTAAATGTAGATGAAATAAAAAACTAATTACACAGTTTTGTTGTACTCTGCGAGACGAACATTTTAAGACTAATTAATCAATTTTTAAATAATTTTTCACACATACAAACGAAATGTGTCAGTGACGCACGCACCCTGAAAGACCAAAGTTTGACTCTCAAATTTGGGAACTAAACGAGGCCCGAGTTTCGCTGCTGTGATGGGATCGGATATGCAGATCCAGCTGAATGCTGCTCTGTGTGTGTCTGTATGAAACGAGACACAGAGCAGCTCTGCTGTGATCGGATATGAAACTGAAGCTTAGCTCCAGGTACGTACGCACACGCACTGACTTGCGCTCGTGGCACATACACAATCATTGGTATGGTGCTACTCACTGATGGCGCAGCTCTGCTGCAACTGCAAGCAAATGTCGTATTAGCCACAGCTAATATAATGGTACCACGCAGCCGCGATCCATCGCGATCCAGTAGCGGCGTGTGGCCCCACCTCGCGAGCAGGATCAGTCTGGGGGCGTCGCAAGGACATTACCAACGTGGCCGTGTCAGCTCATCATAAACGCAGATTTCACAAGACCAATGGTCTGATCGGTTGATCTGTTGGCACACGGCCGGCCCGGCCATCCCATATGGGCATCTGGCCTGGCCTGGGCTCTGCCTCGTGTCGCCGTTGCGGCTTCACACAGTGGCCATCCATCCATTTGTCCTCCCACCGCACCCAGAGGTAAGAGAGATGTGCTGGTTTATGGTGAGAGAAAAATACGACCGATGGTTACGGCTGATAAAGAAAAACGAACAGGACGGGCCTCGCCGCACCGTTGATTTCGTCAGGCGTGTGCGTGCTCGGCATGGCTCGGGCTAGCTGGTCAACTCCGGCTGTCATGTCACAGGCCGGGACGGGACCAGGATTAAATTAGCGGCAGTGGGTGTGGGTCATCACAGTCTAAACTACGCCTCGTCTGCCGGCTGCCGATACCGGATGATGACTTTTTGGTGGCGGATCAAGACGAGTTTCAGGACCAGCTCCAAGGGCATTGGGGGCAAAGCTGCTTGCCCCCCACTGTCCCAATATAAATCTGAAAACGGGCAATTGTCATGGTCGTGAAAAAGATGCTGTCAAACTTGCACTACCTCAAGACCTGCTGCTAGTCTATGCTACTAATATAAAAACAAAAACGGCCAATGCTTAGGGCCATGAGCAAGATATGTTGTACTCGATGAGTTAAGAAACAAAAAAAAACTGGTAAAGTAATGGCCAGTCTTAGAATGGTACGTACATGTGCTTGGTGGCTAGCAGTAACGACTGACAAGGCGCGGCAGTAAACCGTTTTATTGGCATCGGACCAACTAAAACAGCGTTGTGTAGACACGAAGCAAATCAATTTTTTTTAGCAAACCTGGGCAGCTCTCCTCTACCGTACGTGCACTAGTCTGGGGTCATTTCCCTCCACAGATCTTGGCCTGGTTGGCTGGCTGCCTCGTCCAGTCGTCCTGAGAGGTGCCAGTCCCCTGTAGACATATAGGCATGGACCATTAGGCCCAAACACCTTTCTGAAATCCAGATTACACCAAACAAATAGGATGTAACAGCACGACCAGAAATCATATAAAAAATGCAGGCCAGAGACAAGACTGAAAATCCTGAAACCTGAATAGTACACTCCTACCAACAGATCCAGTCTACCACGCATTTGTTACCGTGTCCCACACGCAGGAAATGCGGCACACCTAACCCGGCTGGCCCGGTACAGTACACCAACCATTCCCATTCCCCTCCTTCCTGGTACTAGGTGGAGCCCACAGGCCAGCGCCCCAGCCGAATCCGGCGACCCCTCTCCATCACTGAATCCAAAGTGACCTCACCAGAAGAGAAAATGATGCCCCGAGAAAAGTTACTCATGATCAGGCTGCCCTCCACGGGTCTTCTTTTACTAGTAGTTTTTTTTTGGAATTAACCGGGGCAGGCAGACAAGCGATGGCGCCACATGAGCAGAGAAGCCGTGCAGCGCCTTCAAGGCGAAGGGAGCAAAGGCTCCAGCGCGGCGGGATGGCAGCATATGCCAACAACCCAAACTGAATTCGCTGTCCTGAACTCAGTTGGAAGCCGATCGATGGTCCCCGTCCCGTTCGGTTCCAGTAAAATTCTCGCGAGCTCTCTCCAACCGTGTCCGCTTCCGTATCCGCCTAGTACGCGTTTGTTCCCCGCGGAAACAAAGATTTGGATCAGGGTGGAAGCCTCGCGTAGAAATCCTAGTCTTCCTTGACCAGATTTAGCACCCGCAGTGTGTTCCCTGTTAAGAACTTGACACGATCATTGAGCACCTACTCTGCCGCCATCATTACTATAGTCTACACACTGGACCTCAAGTACAAAAGTGCTCCACATAAACACTTGACCAAATAATTAGAGGCCTAGCCTAAGGATCCAATCCAAACCTCCCAAAGGGCACCTCAAAAGGAAAATCAGCAACAGCCTACCCGTAATGATTTCGCAGCATATTATGCAACACAATAATAACCGCTTTTCCCCCAACACAGTTTTATAAAAAGAAATAACATCAATGTGCTATGTGTAAGCGTCCGTTGAAGTGATCCTTCCTTGTCTCACCCAAAGTCCACGGGCAGCCCGGCACGGGGAACAACACAACACGACCCGACCCCGAACCGGAACACCAATCCAGCCGCCAGCCGGCACAAACACACGCACCCACCACCTGCGGCGCTGGACCCGAGTGGAGGCAGCACAGCCATCCGGGAGCCCGGCCGCGCCCGCTCCTACCACCACCAGCACCGCAGGCAGAGCAGAGTGCGCCGCCGCGCTGCCTTTCCTCCCCGCGTCCCTTTCGTCGCGCACCTTGTCGGAGACCGACGCGCCCCCCTCCCCTCCCATCGCCTCCGCTCTCCCCGGGTCGGCGTCGCCTCCCTCCACCACCAACACAACTCCCCCTCCATCCAGTCCGCCTCACTCCCCTCCCGCAGCCGCCCTCCTCTTTCCTTGCGGAGGCGGCAACCGGGCCAGGCGCCAGAGTGAGACTCACCCCGCGCGCGGCGCACCTGCTCCCACTCACCACAAAAGTAGCCGTTGCGGCGTCGCGTCGGCGGGGGTCCGTGTCCGTCTATAGCGCGCGCGGGGGGCTGCATGAGGAGTGCCGCGCGGACCCGCTGAGGAGGAGGCGATGCCGCTGGTCAGGTTCGAGGTGCGGAATGAGGTGGGGCTCGGGGACCCCGACCTCTACGGCGGCGGAGGAGGAGGCGCTGTGGCTGTGGCTGGAGCCGGAGCGGCGGGGAAGAGAGGACCCGCCGCCGCCGCCGGGGAGGAGGAGCCCAAGGCGCTGCTCGAGGGCGTCGCCGTCGCGGGGCTCGTCGGAATCCTGCGCCAGCTCGGAGATCTCGCGGAGTAAGGCCCCCCTCCTCTCCCTCACCACTACCTCCCTTTATGTGTGCTTCGATTCGGCGGTTGTGTGGCTCTCTGGTTCCCGGATGGGATCTGTGCTACCCTACGTGTTTGGCGCCTTCCGGCGAGGACTTTGGCGGGGAGTTTGGTTACAGCCTGCGATTGGAGTGATTTGAAGGAGTGGGATCTGGCGTTCAGGTGGGTGGATTCGCTTATAAGGCGAATGAGCCCAGTTCTGCGCTATAGGAGTTGGAATTGCTAGAGTAGTGTTTCTGTGTTCCAGCGTTTGAAAACTATGGCACTGCCTGGAAGGGACTGAGTGCCCCTTTTTAGTAGCTGTCGCATTCGACGTTTTGTTTTCTGGGATCTAGTGTTAGGACTGAACATATGTCGCTACGTTTCCGGTCCGGCGTATGAGGTAACTGCTATGTCTGCTAGTATCATTTATGTGGTTTATGGCCCACATTCTCTTAGTTTAGGAGGCGTGCTTTGCTGAATTGATAGGAATTGATTGGGTGCTTTGGGTATGGCATGGAGGTTTTAGGTAAGATCACATGCTACCCTGAGTTTATGTCGCGAAGTTATGATGTAACGGGTAATTTTGAAAGGCTCTTTTTCTGGTTGCCTAGTGGTGACTGGGCGCATTTTGGCTGGCATGATGTATTAAATGTTTGTCTCGAGGGGTCTTTGCTAATTTTGGTTGGATAATATCCATGGCTGTTGTCGATTTCCATTTCATGCAGATGAAAAATTGTCTCCACTCTGAGGAACTTATTTTCATCTATTAATGCTTCTAGTATCATTTTATTTTACTTTTTTTTTCTTGTGTAAATGGTTTGCACAGTTTTACTTAGGTACCGTGGTTATTGATATGCTAATATATGCTTCATAACTGTATTTGGAGAAATCAATGTGTTGCCTTCAACGGGTGCTGTTTAAGTTCTTTATTTATTATGCTTATGCTAAGAGTTACTTTGTTAATACCAGATTTGCAGCTGATGTTTTCCATGACCTGCATGAGCAAGTTATAGCTACATCTGCCAGGGGGCGTAAGGTGCTAACTCGAGTACAGAACATTGAAGCAGCACTTCCATCTCTTGAAAAGGCTGTGAAGAATCAGAAGAGCCACATACATTTTGCCTATGTACCGGGTGAGTATACATCTACTTCATTAATGTCTAAAAAATATCGCGATCAAGAGAATCCATGCTGGTAATCAAATGTCTATATCTATGATATAAGATTATCTATCGGTTTTACTCAATTTACTGATAAAACACAGGCTCTGATTGGCACACTCAGCTTCAAAATGAGCAAAATCACCTGCTATCCAGTGATCTGCCTCGTTTTATGATGGACTCCTATGAAGAATGCCGGGATCCACCACGTCTTTACCTTCTTGATAAGTAAGTACTAAAACTTTCCTTAATAAACAATTTTCTGGTATCTAAAATTATTGCCTTCCAGATTTGATAATGCTGGTGCTGGGGCCTGTTTAAAGAGATATTCTGATCCGTCCTATTTCAAGAAAGCATGGGATATGATGAGAGCAGACAAGACTGCTAATCAGCAAAGAGAAAAGAGATCTCAGAAAATCAAGGTTCCATTCTTCATTCTTAGTGTCTGAATTTGATATCTGTGCTTAGTTAACTCTCTTGAAATTTATAATGTGTACCTGTTACACAACATGTACAACAAACTAACCAACCAACCTACATGTGACGTTGCTGAACCACTAAGTGCACCAATCTAAATTACTGGACACAACCATTTTCTAGTTCACTTCGGCTTCAATTAGAAGTCAGAATATTGTTCTTGTGAACTATAATGATACATGCAAGTATATTTCACTTTTCAGTTTTGAGATACTGGATGGAATGGTGTTATCATTGTTGTATCCTCGTAGTCTATTTTCTCGTGTAAGAATGAAATAGCAACTCCTTGAATAGTGTTGAGAGGAATTGGATTTGTTGTCGTTCTTGAATATCTTTAGAAGCATAACTTCACAAATGGTTAACCTACGAGGATATCTTTGATAACTGATAAATGCATCGCTGAGTCACATTGTTTCATTGCTTCTGTACCAAAGGGGCTCCTTTCCTGCTTCATGTTTATTTCCATAAATGGTTAATCTACAAAGCGATGCTTGATAACTGTTGAATGTATTACTGGGCGACCATGTTTTGTTGCTTCTGTTACCGAATGATTTGTGGTTCTCTGATGTTCTGTGTTAAGCAAATATAATCTTTTGTCGTGCTCTGGACTTGCCTAAGACTTAATAAAACTTATGAACTTTGTACAGAGAAAAGGATCACGACTAAGGGAGCCATATCATGGACACCCCACATCAAGGCATAGGAGTGGTGAATTTCAGCGATCACTTACTGCTGTCCAACCCGTTAACAGGTGTTACACATCCTGCAATATGATAATTGTTTATCCATCTTCATCTTCCATGGCTATTCGTCTTATCTTTGAATGACACATCTAGAATAGCGGTCTTAGTATTGTATTATTCCAGCAGGCAGTTTGCTTCTCCCAGCACCGATGGTCAGAGCTTCTCAGAGCATAGATCTACACCTGATGCAAGATCTAATCCTGACAATATAAGCAGATCTTCTTCTCTTAGTTCGAAGACACGATTGAGTTCCGTAGAACAAGCTTTAGATGCAAAACCTTCCACCGTTCCTCATGAGAATGGTCATGGCAAGTCATCAAATGCTAAGCTGCACAAGCCCAGTGATCCACCTTCGCGCATACTACATAACAGTACCAGTGTGGATGATCCGGCTGATGATTTGAAGCAAGGTTCCCTGCCAGGTGATATGGTTGCTAGATCACCTTATGTTAAATGGGATGAAAAGGCTGCAATCATCATGTCTACAAGTTCTGTCTACTGTGATGATATTGTTATGGATAAGGCTGAAGATGCAGAACCTAAAATTAGCTCTGCGCGGAAAGAAATTGACCATAAGGGGATGGATACTTTGGAGCAGCAAGATGCCTTACTTAAAAAGACAAAATCATCATTAGTTCTGAACCACCATGATGAAATTCCAGGAGAAGCAGACAACTACATGGATGCACTTAATACATTGGAGTCTGAGACAGAAACCGACATTGAATTTCAAACTAAAAATCAAGTGATGTCATTACCTTCCTTCAATGCTGAAACACCTCAAGTGGGAGCAACCGATGATAGTGTTTCTCGGCATCCTGATTCCTCTGTTACTGATTTTACTGAGACCTGTCAAGACACTAATATTTCTTGTACTTCTGAAAGAGCAGTTGATTTTTCCCATTTGTCGAATGCAGATTCTCCTGAGATCTCGCAGCTAGAATTTTCAGATTACACGTCTGTAACTCCCATCAAAGAGTCATCTGTCATCTCTAATATCCATGAGAGTAATGCAGAGGGTGCTCGTGGAGATCCTTATGAGATTTCAGAGCCAGAACTGCAAGTCCATGCAGCCATACCTGGATCCCCTGTTCATAATCAAATGCCTGAGAGTAAGGCAGAAGATGCTCTTGGAGACTTTCCTGAGGTTCCAGAACCAGAGTTCTCCGCCTATATGGTTATTCCGTCCAACGAAGAATCTGCTGTTGCCAACCAAAATCTTGAAAGCAACGTAGAAAATACTGGTGATTTTACTGATGATGCCATCGATAATGTTGTATCTGGACCTATCATTTCCAACATGGTGATTGACAAGGAAGCTTTCAAGATGGCACCTGCTGCTACAAGCTCACCTGGTGATATCTCCGATGACTCATGGGTTGTTTCTGAGCCTCAGGATTATCCCGGAAAGAACATGGTGATTGACAAGGAAGCTTTCAAGATGGCGCCTGCTGCTAAAAGCTCACCTGGTGATATCTCCAATGACTCATGGGTTGTTTCTGAGCCTCAGGATTATCCTGGAAAGAAGCATGTGGAACTTGGTGATTGGGGTGCGTCTGAAGTGTCTAAGTCATGGAATGAGCCTCTTAATGAACCATCAGAGAATAGGCGTGCAACTCAAGATGTTCCTACAAATTCTTGTACTACATCTACTGGTGCAAGTGAAGTGTGCAATTTGCAGGGCGAGCCTCTTAAGGAACCATTGGAGAACAGACATGCAACTCTAGGTGTTCCTACAAATACATCCACTGCACCTACTGAAGTACCATCGGTTAAACTCTGGACAAATGCTGGGCTCTTTGGACTCGAACCATCTAAACCTCCAGTATTTGGTGCCCAAGATGCTCCAAGGGAGGTTACTCCTGGTTTTAGAGAACCCCAACCAAGCAGTTCAACTGAGTTCACAGAATTACATTGTTCAAAGCCTATTGAATCAACATATGTAGATGTTCCGAATGGAAACGCATCAATTACCAGCAGCTTTGTGGGAAAGCTTGTTGGCATCCGTCCTGGTTCGACAAACCTCAGTAGTGCAGGGGCAAATCAATCAGCAGCCAGAATAGACCAAGTTCATAGTCAAACAGATGGGCCCTCAGATTTTTCCTCATCCTTTGAGCACAGTAATATGATTGGCAAGCAAACTTCAATAAGTGAGCTTCTAGAATCTGAAGAAAGTGCTGAAAATGGCACTGAAATGTACTCTGCCAACATGAGAAATGACATGCATATGGTGTCTGCATCAAGCTTTTCAAGCATTGCACAAAGATTTCTTGCTAATACACTTCAGAGAAGAACTTCTCCCAAATATACCGATCTTCCTATGTCATCTGAGAGAACAAATGCTGATGCAAGTGTAAATGATGAATCTACCCTAAATCCTATTGTAGAACGAAGCAAAACATTATTCAGAGAGGAATCTCAGTTTGAGAAGAAAACAGAAAATGGAATGAATGGATTGTCCAAATCATCAATCTTTTCTAGCCGTCAATACTCCGAGAAATCGTCTCCGCCACTTGAGTATATGAAAATCTCTTTTCATCCTATGAGTGCATTTGAGATGTCAAAACTAAACCTAGATTTCTGTGACGGCAATCTTCATGAAAATTCCGAGGATATGATGTTGCCAACATTTCAGTTGCTTTCAGAGTCTTCCATTCCACAGCCAGGCAGTGGTTCTGAGTCTGAAGATGACACTTTTGGTAGGTCATACAGTTACTCATCATACGATGATCTAAGTCCACGTTTATATTCAAACTCTGAGGTGTGGGATCAAGAAGACGGAGTTGGACTGGAGGAACATGAGTTGTATGATGATTCAAATCAGATAGGATCCTCAACGGCACCTTTATCTAGCTATTTCGAGCAAATGAACTTGTCTGGCGTGAAGTCAACTATTTCACTTGCAGATATTGGGGATCATAATGGACTAGGCACATTAGAATCACATTCTGTTGAAGAACTTCCAAACTTTGACACACTAATGTCCACAAATGACGATCAAAATGATGAAGCCTCCATTCCACACAATATAGTGAATTTACCACCAGCTGGAGATCAGTTGCCACCACCTCCTCCTCTTCCCCCAATGCAGTGGAGGACGACGAAACAAACAACTTCACTAGAAGAGGAAAGATGCATTACAGCTGAAGATATGTTTCAGAAATCCTCAAGCCTACCACATCTACACACCTCTGCCCAGGAAGAACATCCTCCAACTGCCCTACCAGATCCACAAGGGCATGCTAAAGAAGCGGTATGGACCGTTTATTTGATTGACCCTGTTTGAATACTTCCGTTAGTAACTGTAGTTATATGGTGTTGATGAAATTATGTACTTGGTATATGTAGGTTGTCCAGAAAACTGATCGGGTAAAAGAAATCACTAATCCTTCTAGCATCATTGATATCAAATCAAGTTTGCTTCAGCAGATCAGGGATAAGGTTTGTTCTGCTCTTTTAATTGAAAAAAAATCTGATATGTTATTCTTTATGAGTTTATACTGCGTTACTTTACTGTGAAAAGTAGCTTAAATGAAAGGAAATATGGACCATGTTTGTATCTGAGAGACCTCACAATCTTTTTTTTGGGTAAAATATATTGACATAACCGATAAGTTGGTCCAAAAAAGAAAAAAACAAATGGAATGCACACCATGAATCTGACGACCTGTGATTCAGAAAAGCTATCTGATATTCCATCCCACAATACTGTTTGGCACATGCTAACCATGCCCACTTGTAGCTCAGGAGTCCTGTGCCATTTATTTTGCCAACTAAAACAAGTTCCAATAATCAGTTGAATCTTGAAATTAGAAAGCTCATTACCAGTTTTATAGCTTCTGATCACGACATACAATATCTGATTCCTTTTATTCTTTTGCCTAACGAACTATCGCAGTCAGAGCAGCTGAAACTTAATGGACATGAAAGATCAAAAACAGTAGGCAGTGAAATTAAAAGCTTGGATGAAAGGGAGGAGTTGCTTCAACAAATCCGGAGCAAGGTATCTTGAATATGTAGACTGTTGTACTTGCATAACAATCTGTTGGGCCCTGTGACTTGAGATTTCTACATTCTTGCCTGCGTGTCTGCATGACAATGGGAGCAGGAGCCCTCCTATAGCGCTTGACCAACCAGTCAATATGTTTGTCTTATGCAGACCTTCAATTTAAGACGGACAAATGCATCTAAGACAGACCCCTCAGCGCAATCCACGACCAATTCCAACGTTGTAGCAATTTTGGAGAAGGCAAATGCTATTCGACAGGTTAGTATTGTGCTATCCCCTTGATGTTAGTTTTTGCCTTTTTGGGCTATTCTTTTGTTTCCTCCTGATTAGTTCGGTGTTATCAGGCTATGGCCAGTGATGAGGGAGGTGATGATGATAACTGGAGTGATATGACCACCTAACTGCAGAGATGTGTATGGTACTCTTTTTCTGTATATTCAGCTATTACAGGATGAAGTGAGAAAATGTGAATAACATCTTTTTTCTTCATTGTAATTAGATTTTGTAGGTCTGTTTCTGCACCTTTTTTAGTTCATATTAGCGTATTCTACCGTAGATCTCTATGGTTGTGGAAATGTTAGATCATTTCTACATGATGTAAATCTTTCTTTATTATTTATTTATGATAGTGAGAACGACTGATGAAAATAAGCATAATACTAAGCTATCTTTTTTATCACTGTATCAACAAAATTTATTTTCTTTTTTTGCAATGATAATAAGATGGGGCATATTGTCGTGAAAGCTTACATTTCATTTTCATGCCCGCAGCAGATACAAATTCAGAAGTGATAAGTCTCGATTGCATTACTGTGTCAAATCATGGTTATGTTGAGCCTTCTTTATTTCACATCTTTGATCTAATTTATTCCTTTATTATTGTTACTTGAGGTCTATGGGCAAACTTGGGGGGTATAGATATGTATAAGCTTTACATTAATGTAAAAGATCATGAATTCCTTCCCATTAAGATGCAAAGTACCGCCTGCTGTTAGTTGCTGTAACAATGCTAGCCTAACACAAACTAAACTATTTTAGTTGCTATTCAGCTGCCATTCTTTTATGCGCCTTTTGACTATTATTAAGGAGCATTTGTTGTAAGATGTAAGAAGGGCTCTTGTTGTTCCAAGTGGATGTTGTAATGACATCATGAGTCAGTAGTTCGGCACTCGGCAGCATATATGTTTTTTATTCGAATCGTCGTAAGATTCGTGCTTTCAGCGGAACCCTGGTGTGTGTGGCATATGTTGCTGCAAAATGTTGCGAATCTGGGAAGATTTCGAAGCTCAATCCGTCTATGTTTGTTTTGTAAATGTTCTGGCTATCCCCTTTGGCCCAATTACCTGCGCAAGATGCATCCAAAAGCTTTGAAAGAATCAAATGCCGGTTTCTCACAAGCTTCACACGATCGAGCAACTGAGCGACAAAACGTCCATCCCACATTTGTATGGCACGTATGGGTTTAGCTTCGCCCCACACCACCGTATGCTGCTGCTGCCTCTCCCTTCTTAAAAGTCCGACGAAATGGCGTCGCCGTCTTGGGGCTCGTCGTGTTTCCCATGTCCCGAGCTGAGGATACGCGTGCGATCTTCTCCTGCCGGGAACACTAGGCGTTCAGGTCTGTACGGCGCCGCCATGGTTTCCCTCCGTCTCGCACCCCTCACCCTCCTCGCGCAGCTCCCGGCGAGCCGGAGGAGGCTGAAGCTCGCGCGGTGCACCGTCCGCCGCCGAGCGAGGAGCGTGTCGTCTTCCTCGGCGGTGGGCGAGGGGGCGGTCAGCGGCGTCGCCGAGGAGCGGCGGTCCATCGACGACGGCCACGGCCTCCGGCAGCTCGCGGACGACCGCCTGGTGAACGACGAGACGCTCCTCGTCGCGCGGTTCCTGGACATCCTCCAGGGCCTGCACGGCGGCGCCTTCCGACAAGTGGTGCGCAAACAATCCCTCCCTGGTACGGCGTGGATGCGCGTGTCCATGGATAGCAAAATGATCTGGAAATGGCGCTGCGGTCTTGTAGGTGGAGGAGTCCCTGAGGATCTCCGGCGAGTACCACAGCGACGGCGACCCGGCGCGGCTGGACGAGCTGGGCGCGCTCCTGACGAGCCTGGACGTGGGCGACGCCATCATGGTGGCGAGCTCCCTGTCGCACATGGTCAACCTGGCCAACATCGCCGAGGAGGTCCAGATGGCTAACCGCAACAAGGCGGAGACGGACCGGCGCGGCGGCGGGTTCGCCGACGAGGCCTCCGCGTCCACCGAGTCCGACCTCGGCGAGACCCTCCAGCGCCTGGTGGGCAGCCTCGGCAAGACGCCACGGGAGGTGTTCGACGCGCTCCGGAGCCAGACCATCGACCTCGTCCTCACCGCCCACCCCACGCAGTCCGTCAGGCGCTCGCTGCTCCAGAAGCACGCCAGGCCAGTGATCTAGGCTACACCTGACCTGATCAATCTATCAGCAATGGCGATCGAGCTCATCTTCTTCCTGTGTGTGGTTGTTTGGTTCAGGATTAGGGACTGCCTGACACAGCTCTGCGTCGAGGGCATCGCGGAGAACGAGCGGCAGGAGATCGACGAGGCCCTTCAGAGAGAGGCAAGCGACGCCATTCAATTTCTTTTTGCCTTGTTCCACGACATCATTCACGCAACTGGGATACAGGATCGAATCATTCACGCCGTGCTCTCGCAGATTCTGGCGGCGTTCAGGACGGACAAGATCCGGCGGGAGCAGCCGATGCCGCAGGACGAGATGCGGGCGGGGATGAGCTACTTCGACGACACCATCTGGAACGGCGTGCCCAAGTTCCTCCGCCGCGTCGACACGGCGCTCAAGAACATCGGCATCGACGAGCGCCTCCCCTACGACGCCCCGCTCATCCAGTTCTCCTCCTGGATGGGCGGCGATCGCGACGGTAAAACGAGCCATTTCCTGTAAAGAGTTCCAGGTGTTCTCAAGTCTGAACATTCCTGTTCTGAACGTAACGTACATCAGGGAATCCGAGAGTTACGCCTGAGGTTACCAGGGACGTGTGCTTGCTGGCCAGGATGATGGCTGCCAACATGTACTTCTCCAAGATGGCGGATTTGATGTTCGAGGTACACTGAATCTCTCTGATCAGCCCAGCTGGGGACATAAGCAAAGCACTGCAGCTCTGACCGTGCAATTGTTCTCTACCCTGAACCTGAAGCTCTCTATGTGGCGCTGCAACGACGAGCTTCGAGCCCGGGCCGATGAACTGCACCGGCAATCTTCGGGCAAGAACGCCAAATACTACATCGGTATGTCTATCCATTGCATATATGTGTTTACAGCAATGTTCAGGGCAAGGACACACACACGCATATACATACATGTCAGTGTCACACTGTCTAATAGTGAACCAGAGCAAACTCTGACCCGAGCCTCCTCTGCTGCAGAGTTTTGGAAGCAGATTTCCCCGCGAGAACCTTACCGGATCGTGCTCGGCGATGTGAGGGACAAGCTGTACAACACCTGCGAGCGTGCTCGGCAGATGCTGTCGCATGGAGTTTCTAGCATCCCGGAAGACGAGGCTTACGTCAATGTGAAGCAGGTCTGTAAATCTCAGCACAATCTAGAGTTCTAACTGGAGAGCTGATGTATAAAATGTTGTCAAGCTCATTTGATCTCTAGATGTTAGGAGTGAGTTGGTGATGCTGCTTGCTGCAGTTCTTGGAGCCTCTTGAGCTGTGCTACCGATCGCTGTGCGACTGCGGCGACAAGCTGATCGCCGACGGCAACCTCCTTGACTTCATGCGTCAGGTCTCCACCTTCGGCCTCTCCCTCGTCAAGCTGGACATTCGGCAGGAGTCCGAACGCCACACGGACGCCATGGACGCGATCACCACGCACCTCGGCATCGGCTCCTACCGGGAGTGGCCCGAGGAGCAGCGCCAGGAATGGCTCGTCTCCGAGCTCCGCGGCAAGCGCCCGCTCTTCGGGCCCTACCTTCCCCAATCCGACGAGGTCGCCGACGTGCTCGGCACGTTCCGGGTCATCGCCGAGCTCCCCAACGACAGCTTCGGCGCGTACATCATCTCCATGGCCACCGCGCCGTCCGACGTGCTCGCCGTCGAGCTGCTGCAGCGGGAGTGCGGCGTCAAGAGGCCCCTACGAGTGGTGCCGCTGTTCGAGAAGCTCGCCGACCTCCAGCAGGGCCCCGCCACCATGGAGCTCCTGTTCTCCATCGACTGGTACAGGCAGCGGATCGGCGGCAAGCAGGAGATCATGATCGGGTACTCGGACTCCGGCAAGGACGCCGGCCGGCTGTCCGCGGCGTGGCACCTCTACAAGGCCCAGGAGGAGATCGTGGGCGTGGCGGAGCGGCACGGCGTGAAGCTGACCATCTTCCACGGCCGCGGCGGCACCGTGGGCCGCGGCGGCGGGCCGACCCACCTCGCCATCCTGTCGCAGCCGCCCAACACCGTCAACGGCTCCCTCCGCGTCACCGTCCAGGGCGAGGTCATCGAGAAGTCCTTCGGCGAGGAGAGCCTCTGCTTCCGTACGCTGCAGCGGTTCACGGCGGCGGCGCTGGAGCACGGCATGCACCCGCCGGTGTCCCCCCGGCCCGAGTGGCGGCGGCTGCTGGACGACATGGCGGCGGTGTCCACCGAGGAGTACCGGTCCGTCGTGTTCCGGGAGCCCCGGTTCGTGGAGTACTTCCGCGCGGCGACGCCGGAGACGGAGTACGGGCGGATGAACATCGGCAGCCGGCCGTCGAAGCGGAAGCCCGGCGGCGGCATCGAGTCCCTGCGCGCCATCCCGTGGATCTTCGCGTGGACGCAGACGCGGTTCCACCTCCCCGTGTGGCTGGGCTTCGGCGCCGCGTTCCGCCTCGCCGCGGCGGAGCCCGGCGGCCTCGCCACGCTCCGGGAGATGTACGACGAGTGGCCCTTCTTCCGCGTCACCATCGACCTCGTGGAGATGGTGTTCGCCAAGGGTGACCCGGGCATCGCCGCGCTCTACGACAAGCTCCTCGTCCCCGACGAGCTGCGGCCGTTGGGCGAGCAGCTGAGGGAGAACTACGCGGAGACGAAGAGCCTGCTGCTGCGGGTCGCCGGGCACAGGGACCTGCTGGAGAGCGACCCGTACCTGCGGCAGCGGCTGATGCTGCGGGACTCGTACATCACGGTGCTCAACGCGTGCCAGGCGTACACGCTGAGGAGGATCAGGGACGGCGGGTTCAGGCCGGCGGCGAGGGGAGCGCCGCTGTCCAAGGAGCTGCTGGGGTCGGCGTCGACGGCGGAGGAGCTGGTGAAGCTGAACCCGAGCAGCGAGTATGACCCTGGGCTGGAGGACACGCTGATCCTCACCATGAAGGGCATCGCCGCCGGCATGCAGAACACCGGCTGATCAGCCCAGCTGCGGTGCCTGTTCATGTAGGAGCGTGTGTGTTCTTGCAAGTGAGCTGTGTGATTTGCAAGTTTTTCCGGGTAATTAATGTGAAATCGAGAGAGAAGTACCTTGGATGAATTATCTGACGAGTGAGCAAACGCTACGAACAAGGAATGTTCATCTGCGCTTACTGTAGATGCAGTCGGTCACTGACGGGTGGGGCTGGCACTCCTTTATTATGGATTGTTGAATCGTAGAATTTGAATAAGTTTGGATCGCGGAATAAAGCTACTCCTTCCGTTCTAAATTACTATTTGTTGTTGACTTTTTCTCACAAAGTTTAACCATTCGTCTTATTTAAAAATTTTATCAAAATATGCAAAATAATAAGTCATATCTAAAATATATATAATGATAAAGTAAGCTGCTAATAAAAAATTTTAAAGTTTCAACCGTAATAACCAGCCGCATTGCTTGAAGTTTCAACTTTTAGCCCAAATGGATGGGGCAACGAAGATGCACATCTCAAAAAAACAAAAAAGAACAAAGAGGCACAAGGAACTTTTCGAAAAGAGGTAAAAGCACTCGGGACCCATCTGTAATTGTGCTTTTCTTCGCGCGATTAAAGTGAACCCCAAAATCCCAAAGATCCAAAAGCTTCTAGTCCACCGAGAAACCTACGCTGCTCTTGTTCCTGAAGCCGGACACCAACCAACGCGCGTCGCCTCGGCCTCCGGCCATGTCGCTCTCGTCGGCGCGCCAGCGCCGGGCCACGGCGGCGTCGCCGCTAACCGACGACGGGTACGCCAAGGACGCCAAGGACCGGAGGCATCGCCCGGGCGGCGACGGCGACGGCGACGAGGGCATCAAGTGGTTCCTCCCGTTCCTGGCGCTCGGGCTGCTCCGCCACATGAGCGCCTCCTCCAACCTGATCCACGACTGCGACGAGGTCTTCAACTACTGGGAGCCCCTCCACTTCCTCCTCTACCGCTCCGGCTTCCAGACCTGGGAGTACAGGTAGCTTCTCCGACCTCACCACTAAACCCTACCTGTGTCGGTCGGTCCTGCTGCTTGATGCCCCGGAACGGATTGGGAGGGGATGGTAGTGTACTGGCCTGTTCCAGTAGCAGAGGATTTTGAGAAAGCTTTGGCAAATGGCAAGTAATCGTGATTGGTTTGAAGGGGATGTGAAGATCTGTGGCGTCATTAGGAATTTTCGTTGGGAGTATGTCATAGTCGAAGGGGAACTAACTGCTCATATATTAGTGGAACGATTTGAACGTTTCAGGGGAAATAACGATACTGTTATTGATTTTGTGGGATTGGTGAGGCAGTGGGAAGTGTCCGCATTGTCTAATGTTGCTGTTTGACTGATATGGAGATTTACTAGTGATGATGGTGAGATTTGGGGCTGGCTAAGTTTGCAGCTCGACCATTCTCAAAGAAATGTCATTATGATGTGAATACGGTTTTATATTCTGTTTCTGAAATAAGGTCACAGACTGTTTAAAAATAAGCTGACTGCTTGCCTTGGCTCGGCCGTCCTACCCCGCGCCTGATTGCAACTTTCCTAATCAGTCTGCTAGATGTCATTCAAAGACTGACTGTCAGTGTGACTGCAGACTTCAATTTTGATTGATTTACCATAAATTTGGTCATCCTATTATGTATGGTCATAATTTTATTGAAAATGATGATATTCCATTCTGTAAATTCGTTTTTGCCTGAAGTTCAGATGCTCTGTATTCCATGGAGTTTCTGCTGGAAACTATGTTTTATGATATTCAGTTACATTTCTGGGAGTAGTGTCATTTGTTTTAATAATTACCAGTAGTATGATTGGAGGAATGGTACAACTATATAAGATAGCTGCATCTCTTCGGTAACTGTTGCTGAAATTGTTTTTCTAATAAATAAGTATTTTTGTTTGCCACATCTTAGGACTAATGGCTTAATTCCGTACCCTAAACAACCTTTTGTTGAGTGTTGGTCTAGACTTTTATTTCTACATGCTTCAGCTTGCAATATTGCTATAGCATCATTTCTATTTGATGTTTTGTTCAAAGCATCCTGGAAATCTCCATCTGCACTTATGGTAACCAAACCCATTAACAACTGCGATGATTTTTGTGTACTATGTTCTGTGTGGCATAAGAAGTTAATATGTGGAAGGACTTTATTCTGACTTTCTGCCATTTTTTGTTGCAGTTCCGACTTTGCTCTTAGATCATATTTATACCTTTTCATTCATGCGTTTGTAGCTGGTCCTGCTTCATTGATCTTTGGTGAGCATAAGGTTTGTAGTCTTTTACTCTTCTGTTTTCTTCACATCCTTATGTTTGCTGGTTGATCCACTGCTATTTGTGTCTGTTACTGATGACATTTCACCTATTCTGCTGTGATCATACAGGTTCGTGTGTTCTACTCAGTGAGAATCTTTCTTGGTCTTATCTCAACTATAACCGAAACTGTTCTGGTGGTTGCTCTTTCAAGAAGATATGGAAAAAGACTTGCTTGTTATGTTCTTGCAATGCTATGCTTATCCAGTGGTTGCTTCTTTGCCAGTACTAGTATGTTTCTCTTCTTAAATTAAATTTTCTGTTCTCATTTGGAAATTATACTGCAAGATCTGTGGCTGCTCGAACTAAAGTGCTAGCTTACCTGATATGTATATCTATATCCTGTTCCAGGTTTCCTGCCAAGTTCATTCTCCATGTATGCCGTAACACTTTCTTCTGCACTCTTCCTTCTTGAGAAATATGCTGCCACAGTCTCAGTTGCAGCTGCCGGAGTGATCCTTGGTTGGCCTTTCTCAATTTTGGTTTTCCTTCCTGTTACTGTTTACTCATTGATTAGAGGACCTTTTAGAAGGGTATTTTTATCTGGATTCCTGACTTCACTGAGCCTTCTTGTAAGTAAAGTCCCTCATAATGTCACTATTCTACAGTGTGTATGAGCTTGATCTAATCATGGCAAATTTATGCTAGGTTCTTTCATTTCTTGCTGATTATCACTGCTATGGTCGATTGGCATTCTCAGTGTTCAATCTTCTGAAATATAACGTTCTTGGTGGTGGTGAAAGTCACTTGTATGGAACCGAGGGCCCTTCATTCTACTTCAGAAATGGATTCAATAATTTCAATTTTTCCTTCATCCTGGCTCTTCTGTTCCTGGGGGTTGTACCAATTGCAAGAAAGAAATATGCTCCAGATCTACTGATAGTTGTCTCTCCTGTGTATATCTGGTTGGCTTTCATGTCTTTGCAGGCACACAAAGAAGAAAGGTAAGCATGAATTTTGCAACTCGCCTTTTATGATGATCAGTTGAAGACTCGGACATGCAGTATAATATAAAATATTTTTTTTCTTTGGAACAATATTTCTCTGCATGAAGATTGTGCAGAGGTTAGAAATGCTAATTTCTGTTTGCCTTTGAACCTGGCATATAACCTGCTTTGATTTCATTTAGTTGGATGCATCTTCTAAGTTACTGATGTGTTAAGCTTGTATTGCTGTTGGAAAATTTCACAGTTGAATCGTATTCGCGAAATTTCTCATAGAATAGCCTTGAAATCCACTTGAACTTGACTAAATCCAAAATTTATTATTCTACACAGCCAATCAGCCATCTATCCTTCTATGTTGCAATCATTCTGTCTAGTTATAACTACCAACAAATGCTAAGTGCAATGGCCAGGTTTTCCGCATTTGTTCACCATTATTTTGGTGTATGGAATTTGTAGTATTGGGCATGGAAAGAATGCAAACAAATAACTTCTGAAGGATCTTTCTTTATATATTCTCCCAGTCTTTTTAATGCTAATATGCAGATGAAACATATTGAAAATTTTGAAACTGACCTGCCTTTTTGATCTGTTTGTGCAGATTTCTCTATCCAATCTATACATTGATTTGTGTTGCAGCTGCAGCTGTTATTGACAGCTTTCCTGATTTTTTCCATGACAAATATTCATCTGATCAGTCTATCTTTGAAAAGGTTAGCTTGGAGAGTTGAATGACATTTACACTCTTCTTTATTAACCGGTAATGGTTGTAAAGTTGTTTCATGATGCTCGTGACAGATAGCCAAGGGTCTGCGGCCTTTGATCCTTGGTTTTATTTTGTGTGCCTCCCACAGCCGAACATTTTCCATGCTGAATGGATATGGTGCTCCCCTTCAGATCTATCAGCATTTAGAATATCATGAAGATTCTGGGCCTGGTAAGATTGCACCAATCTATAAACCTTCACGATATTCTACTTTGTGCTTGTTTAGTATGTTTTAGTATAAAGCCTAGTCGCCTATCACGCTAGACATGCCAGATAGGATATTGTCTTATGTTGTTATAAAGGTACTTGTACATATGAAGTGGCAAAGCTGACTAGCGGATAGCATCTTATGCTCAAAATAGGGGAACCGAATTGTTTTAGCTAAATTACTGCGACTGTTTGTTTACAGGGTCTGTTCTCTGTGTTGGGAGTGAGTGGCATCGCTATCCATCATCGTTCTTCATCCCCTCCTATATCAGTGAAGTTAGATGGATAGATGATGGCTTCCGCGGGTTGCTTCCATTTCCCTTCAATGAGACCCTGGGTGGCACCACCGCTGCTCCAGCATACTTCAACAGCAAGAATAAGGCCTCCGAGGAGCAATATGTATTTTTCCTTTCTTAGAACTTTCACGATGCAATTTTCTTCTAATTGTGCACTGAGTGCAACCTGTTTAATTTTGGGTGCAGCTTAAAGACATTGGAGCATGCAGCTTATTGGTAGAACTTGATTTAAGGAGGCCTTATCCCTCACGCGGAAATGACTTGAAAACATGGGAGGTAAATCCACACTCTGCAATCTCTTTATCAATTCATTAAACCAAGTTCTGTTTTCACCGCTTGACAACTGTTTGGGAACTCTAGGCATTGGCTGCACTACCATTCCTGGATAGAGAGCTTTCCCCTGCATTAGACCGGTCGTTCTTCGTACCGTACCGATGGCAACAAAACAATGTTTTCGGTCTGTACAAGCTGCTGAGGAGGTTGCCTACCGACCAAGCCTAATTAAGAGATGTCTAATTTGGAGGAATCATGTTAAACTGTTAGCTAAAGCATGTTGTTTCCTTTATCAAACTGATTAGCAAATTTTGGCGACCACAGATGTTTTTTATTCAAATTGTTTTTGCTAGTGTTATGACCGGGCCTGTGTAACTTAATCTCTAGTCTTTGTAAGGACTCAGGATGAGTGTGTTGGTGCTCGAGGAGAGCCGATTTCTGCATATTATCGCCTGCGAATTGCTCTGTAGTCAACAAGGACTCGTTTGTACTAGTGGTTGACTCGTAACATCCCAAAATCATTACACATTGCTAGAATTTATACTGTTCCGAAATCGTGCTTGTGTCAAAGGGAGTTTGGAAAGTTTTGAGCAACTTGGACTGCCAAGATCCTTTTCAAATGTTTTATATTTGAAATATGGAATTTTTTTAAAAACTGAAATATGGAATCCTACTATTGCGCGTATACGTGCGGCCAATTTGATGGAACACCATCGACCAGTTGCATGATCAACAGCAACTGCCACCACACGCTGCAACCGTCTCCCGCGCGGCCTCTTTGTCACGGACAGAGCTGCCAACTTCCCTTGCTTCTTCCTCCACGCGCGCAAACAACACAGCCATGGGCCGCGCCTCCGCCGACGTCTCCACCTCCGGCCACGGGACGCCTCTCCGTCGCCGGCGACGCGGCGTTCGTCTCCGCCCCCGTCGCAACCGTTCACCAACTCCCTCCTCCGTTGACCCAACGACCCAAGAACTCATCCCTTCGTCCTCCGCCGCGTCTGTCTCCCAGCAACCGTCCTACCTCCCCGACCCGGACGACGCCATCGGCCCCTACGTCCCGGTCGCGCCTCTCCCCGTCTTCCGCGGCGACCCCGGCGAGTGCCCCGACGCTCACCTCGCGCGCTTCGACCGCGTCTGCCGCGCCAACGGCGCCGTGACCCCGGCCGCCGCCGCCCGCATCTTCCCGGCGTCGCTCGACGACGACGCCGCGCTGTGGTATGACCTCACCACGGCCTCGGCCGCCGATGCCTCGTCGCCCCCGCCGTGGCACGCCGTCCGCGCCGCCTTCGCCGACTTCTTCCGCCCGCCGGGCGCCGCCGACCGCGCGCGCGCCGAGCTCATGGCTCTGCGGCAGGGCCCCGGCGAGGCCGTCAAGCGCTACCACCTCCGCATGCAGGGGATCCTGTGGCGGTGCGCGGACGCCGGCGCCGACGACATCCCCGACGCGTCCGTGAGGGACGCCTTCGTCGGCGGCCTCCGCGCCGAGTTCAAGGACTGGGTGGCGCCGCAGCGGCTGGAGACGCTGGACGACGCGGTGGCGCTGGCGCTGAGCCTGGAGCGCGCGGCGAAGGCGGCCTGCGCCGCCGCCGGTGACCGGAGGTGCGCGTTCTGCGACGGGGAAGGGCACGAGGAGGCGCTGTGCGAGATGCGGATGAGGATGAGGGAGCTCTGGCGGAGCACCAGCCGGATCAGCGGGAGGGGAGGCGCCATCGTGGCGGCGAAGGACGGGGAGCAGGCGGCGGAGGAGGAGGAGGGAGGCGGGAGCATGGCGCTGGCGCGGCTCGGGAGCGCGGTGAGCACGCGGTCGACGCAGTGCCAGTGCCGGAAGCACCAGTGCGGGAAGAAGCCAGTGGCGGCGAGCGAGGTCGCCGGAGGCGGCGACGTGGACGCCGTGGTTTGGGACAAGTGACTGAACGGACGAACTGGGCCTGTGAATTCGACGCAAGGTGATCATTCATATGGAAAAGAAAACTTCGTAGTGACAAATCTGATAGTGTTCGGTAATCCTGGAAAGGCCGGTCTACTCCTTGCTAAACCAATGAATCTTACTGTACTGTCAGATTGTGTTCCAGAGGTTCCACAATCTGATGCTGTGTTATGCATCCGCCATCACAATTTAGGGACCAAGAAAAAAAACTTTGGAATATACTGTGGTGTGCCCAAGAAATTCTGGATACGACAATCGGGTTGCGAAGATTGTAAGCAACAGTGATGGTTCACAGGTAGGACGTTAAACACCTTTTACAAGTAGGAACACCGAACAGAAATTACTCTGATGGCTGATTGTCCATCAGGAGAAATGAAACATGAGAACCAAATGCAGGCTATGAAGGGTCTGATTTAACCAGTTCCCTTCCCATAGTTTTGCAAAAGGGTACAAAGAGAATGTCTGTAAGAATGTAAGCAAATGCATCATGATGCACTGGATCCCGGAAGACTTTGGCGATGCCTTCCCATGAACAATCCAATTCAGCTTACACAGAGTCAGTTAGACGTCACTCGATTTACACGTGGCTTCACTGGTGTCTTAGAAGGGCTCACCCTGAACATTAACAATGCCACCAGCATTAGGAAACACCAAATATTGTATATTCTTCAATCTTGCATACCTAAATGAATGGAAACGGTGAAAGGATCATGCCTGACAGGCAGAGTTCCCAAAATCATCCCACTGCAATTCAGAGCCAAGATAGCACCCTCAGCCTGTGATTGACACAGTTCAACAGCTACAATCAATATCCATCTGAAATGGGTACTCAATATAGAAGGAAGAAATATAATGGATGACCACGATCATGTGCCAGATCAATATACAGGTAACAAAAAAGCAAGAAGCACCGTGGACATTCTCACTTGTTTCAGCAAACTCTTTAGCTTGCTGTCCCTAATCACTGGAGTGAAAGTATCACAGAACCTTTCATGCATATGCTATAAAGACATTACCAAACACACACAATTTAACCATACCAAAAACAGCTTGTACACAACATGCAGCATGCTCATTTTAGCAAAATTACTGGGACAGCAAGAGTTTACTGCTGACATGAGTGGCACTGTATTGCAATGTTATAAATATTAGAAAGGAAGTAATTTCAAGGAGATGCAGAATAGACAAACTAAATGAGCTCTTTGTGTATCAGATTTAGCCAGCAAATTTGAATTGCTAGTAACTCAACGTAGGAACTAAACATGCAAATAATAAAAACACTTGGTTCTTACATGGACAAACTCAACAAAAGCAATCCTCGTGGAATGTAGATTATCCCCTAGAAGTCTCAACTGAGAGACCTGCAAAGAAAACCTATTTTAGCAAGCAAGACATATAAACATATATGACGCGGATCAGATTTGCATGAAATAGTAAGTTTGATGATGAATTTGGCTAGTTGCAGAGTCCAACACTCACCTCACCACAAAGTTCTTCAAAGAAATTCTTTACATCTAACTGTGTAACCTACAGGATGAAGAGGCAAATAATGTCATTGCACATCTAATTTAGTAGTACTTCAGAAACTTAGTCAAGGACAAAAAACTTGGAGCAGAAATGAGATGGATACCATCTTATCTATGTTTGTACAATAAACAGTCCGCATAGCCATTTCCTTCTCATCTTCCGTCTATGGGCCAAGCCAAACACAACAGTAGTATTAGCATATTGTGGGATAGAAGAATACTTAATGCTATCTCAGGACATGAAACAACAAGTGCAAGGCTGCTCACCCTGGGAAGGAACTTTGGATTCACAGGTAAGATGGCTGTCTTTGAAGGTAAGACTCTAACAGGGTAGAAACCAAAAATTGTGCCTCCGAGATTAAGTGCAGTTCTAGCGCCCTCTATACAGCAAACGGAACTCAATCGTCAAAATTTGGTTACAGAACAAGCATTTGGGTACCTGGTGAATGTACAATACCTTCATCAGAGAACTCAATAAATGCAAATCTAAGAACCGAGTGCGGATCACCACAAATTCTGCAATCAACAACCTAAAAGACAGAAAGTGAGTTAGGTTTCATATATTTGGAGATCTGCAGCAGATATTTTCAGCTGCGTAAATACTGGCACCAAACGAAAAATTTGGAACATGACGTTTTTTTGGAATTTTTTGTAACAAAAGAAAATATAAGTAGAAGAGAAAATAACCACTGAAAATATTCACAGAACTTAATAATTATGATTACTTACTAGAAACTGTCTAATAACTTCTTTTGATAAGCAAACTGTCTAATAATCATATTTGCAGCATTTCCTACATAAGTACCAGTATAGAAAAAAAAATCCTTTCATATGAAATAGCTTACTTGCCCACAGGTAGCAAATATATCAGCAAGTCTCTCCTCTGTCACCTAACAGATGGTCGACATCATTTGATTTAGTAACAACTCGAGAATATATAAATATGTAGCAACACATGCTTAGGCAACCATCAACTACTCACAGTATGGTCAAGTTCAGAGACATAAACAGTTCGCCTAATGCTGTCCTCTCTGTCTGCGCGCCTCGCCCTATCAATTGTCCTCCTCCTTCCTTGGTTGATGTATCCATTCCCCTTCTGAAGATGAACAACAATACAAACCTTAGATCGTACTCAATGGCTTATCACATCTAGTATTACCTCTTGCAAACAGCTCATATATACTAAATCCTATATGAAATAAAATAAACAAAGGCACGCAGCTCTCCTACATGCTCGAAAAAAAAATAGACAAAGAAGCAATCTTGGGATGTTGACCAAATCCTTGAAAAGAAGTTTAGTCCCAAGTCATTTCCCCCCAACAAAGTTCAATATAGTTACTGAACTGAACTTATAAAGTTAAGATTTCATACAATGCATTCATAATTGTGGGATCGCAAATATATCAATTAGTATGGAGAAATGTTCTGGTGCCAAGGTAAATAATAAAAAAGAAATGTTGTGGTGCTATAGTTTAGACAATCTTTGTTCCTTCAAAATCCTCGCCCAACATCAACCAACATTTGTAGGATAAAATTATTCAAAAGCATACATCTGTGGCGGAAATAGAGAAAATATCCCCCCCCCCCCCCCCCCCCAAAAAAAAAGTGATTTTCACTAAAAAAAATGAATCAGTAAAATTTGAACCACCCCAAAATCAGATCAAATGAATCAACAACCGGACTGAAGACATACAATCAATCGCACATACAACCAGATCAATCTAAAAGAACAGAATCGCACAGACAGTGCATCATCAGTGGCGCTTATGGAGTGGCGTGAAGATCAAACCTTTACAACGAGAGAAAAGAGGACAAACCTTCCACCAAAGAACGCCAACCACCGCACTACGGATACCAACAACCAATAACGCAATCCAAGACGAAGAAAACTCAATCGTTACCAAACGAAACTGACGAGAAAATCGATCAAATCCTACACAGAAACTCCAATACAGCGCCGATCCAAGCCACCCAGCCTCTGATAAAGAATCAAGAACAAAAGGAGCGTTGCGAATTATACCCTGCGGTATGGGTTCCCAGTGAAAAAGGCAGCGTCGGTGGCGGAGTCCTTGGTGCCCCCATTCCCGGGTCCGATCGAGTGGAAGTCGAACACCGGCGCGTCCGCCGACAGCGCCTTCTTGGGCGGCGACGCCGCGCCGGCCGAGGAAGGGACGAACTCCTTGGCGGCCGGGTTGAGCTTGGACAGCAGGTCCACCAGCTTCTGCACGCCCGCCTGGTACTCGACCTCCTTGGCCGCCGCCGCCGCCGCCGCCGCCGAAGCCGATCCCTCCGCCACCGCCGCCATCCTAGTAGACGGAAACGAGACGCCTCGATCCCGACGCACGCGGCCGCCCGCCGATCTTGGTCAAACCCCGGCCGGATTGGCAGGTAGGAAGACCAGAATCTACAGGCGAAAAAAGGCCACCCAGCGGCTCCGCACACCGGAGCTGAGGGTGATGGGGGCTAGCGTGCTGCGGCGCGCTCGTCAATGGCGTCGATGGAGTGAGCGAAACGGCGGTGGGTGGGTGGGTTTTACCAGCGCTCTCTCTCTCTCTCTCTCCGTTTTACAAGGTTTTGGCCATTTCCGGGGTGGGAAAGGAAATGTACGCGAGAACCGGGAGGAGGAAGCGAAACGGAAACAGGGGAAGGGGAGGAAGAGCGGTGAGGGGATTCCGCGTGGGCGTGGTCCATGCGCCGGGAGGCGTGAAGCACGTGCGCAGCAGCACACGGGTACTGACAAGATACGGGTCGAGACGGGCTGATCACACTATACTCCCTCCGTCCACGTAAGCATTTATAGAGTTTAAATTTTGTGTCAAAATATAAACATTTTTAGATATAGAACAAAACTAAATGGGTTGGTGGGGTGGGTGAAGAGTTGGTGGGTAGTGTAAAATGAGAAGTATAGATGTCTTTAACAGTTCTGCTATTTTTTACATTTGAATGATTTAAATGCTTATATTGTGGGATGAAGGGAGTAGATTGTAAGTTCAGTAGTTGTGTCTGTCTTTTGTGTTAACACTTGGCAAGTAAAAGTAGAAGCTAGTAAAGAAAATTCTTTTTGTAGGGAAGGTATATGTATCGAATCTAATGAAAAACTTGCCAACACAAAAATTGTCATTTGGATTGGTGCCTTTCCGTTACATATTTCCATATCGTTTGGGAAACAGATCTCGCGACGCAAGCGGGCGGAGACCGCCGCTGCCGTCAGCTCCCCCTCCCCGTTCTCTCCTCTTTTCGCCGCCGGAGTGGCCATGCGAAAGCCCGTGCGGCCGTCGGGATGGCGGCGGCGAGGCTTCTCCTAATGTTCTATCCAGATTCGCGATCACTGGAGTAAGATCTGGCGTAGAGCGGCAACGACGGTGACTGACGGACCTGCGCGGCCTGTAACTATCCGGCTCCGGTCGCTGATGGACATGACGATGATCAACTCGGTGGCGGTATTTGTGCATCTACATCTTACGACAACATCTTTATTCGACCCACAGATCTTTTACTCCGCTGATTCTTCCCATCAATTGATAAATCTTGCGGACGTTGCGCGTGTGCCTATTGTATACTTAGTGGCAAAGTCATCGTGGGATAGCGTGAGTTAATGGTCGATCGTTGTTGGTCAAGATAGTATGGGAGTATTGGCTCGGTAAGAGGGTGGAAGTAGCATTGATGAGCTTCGAATTGATGATACCTTTTTTGGTTCAGATTTCTTGACTTCAATGAGAAATCCTCAGGTCCGTCCTTAGTTGGTCGTACCTGATAATAGTCTTACTGAAGCATTGTTTGGAGCTCAATGGATTGCTCTCTACGGTGAAAATCGATGATCTGATCTTAGCTGGTTGGATCATTGTGCGCGTGCGTTTCCTTGTTGGAGGCGTTGTTTTTAGAGAGCCTTTCTCGTAGTCGATATGCTACTTTGTTGGTATATGAAATTAAAGGTTAAGTCGTATGGATAGTCTGCTTTAACATAATTTTTTATGTCTTTTTTTTATTTTCTCTTTTAGGCTGTGTGCATTTTAGCTATACAGAGATCGGGAACGATCTTAGTGTAATTGTATCTTCTCGATATAATTGGCTAAGATTAATAAAGTTTTTCTTATCGAAAAAACAAAAACTGTCATTTGGATCTCTACTCTATCGTTCTATGGATTCTTTTGTAAAAAAAACTAGCCCACGGCGCACGTGATCGACAGATTCCATCTGTTTTCGTCGCCGTGAACCAATGAAGTTGTACGAGAGTAGGCCCAACAGGGCATGTTGGTATGTTATTAGTCAGTTTCTTTCTAAAGTTTATTTCACATACTAACTCGTATAGTACATTCATATTCACGGGATGCAAAGTAGCAACGATGAGCTTAGAGCTAATATCACTTGTAAGGATTTTTTTTTCTGGTATGCTAGCTCATCAAAGCATTTTGCAATGACGCATGAAAAGTTAGATGCAGGTCTAATCTGATGCGTACGCATACACGGATGAGAAAATAAATGCACAAATCGGCCTAATATGATTGTCTGAAGTTTACGTATGAACGACCATGTATTTGTTGTTGTTTTTTTTGGGGCGAAATCATTTGAGACACCAAGATTTAATAACTATATACAATTAAAAGTTAGTGGCAACTTTTAGCTTAAAATATGCTCAATTCTGCTCAATAAAGTTTGAAGACCAACAACAACAACAACAACATAGCCTTTTGTCCCAAGCTAGTTGGGGTAGGCTAGAGGTGAAACCCAAAAAGTCAAAAAAAAAGAGAGTTAGAGGAAGGCAGAAAAGAAAGCAAAGATCACGGCTCAGGCACATTAATTGCTAGTCTCCAAGCGCTCCTATCCATAGCTAAATCCTTAGAGATATTCCACTCTTTAAGGTCTCTAATAACCGACTCGTCCCAAGTTAGTTTGGGTCGCCCTCTACCTCTCTTAACATTATTGGCCCGCTGTAGAACCCCACTACGCACCGGCGCCTCAGGATGCCTCCGTTGGACATGTCCGAACCATCTCAACCGATGTTGCGTCAATTTCTCCTCAATTGGTGCCACTCCGACTCTATCTCGAATATCTTCATTCCGTATCCTATCCCTTCTTGTGTGACCACAAAACCAACGCAACATACGCATCTCTGCTACACTCAGTTGTTGTATATGTCGCCTTTTAGTAGGCCAACATTCAGCACCGTATAGCATCGCCGGGCGAATCGCCGTCCTATAGAACTTACCTTTTAGCTTTTGTGGTACCCTCTTGTCACAGAGGACACCAGAAGCTTGACGCCATTTCAACCAACCGGCTGAAATTCTATGCCTAACATCTTCACCAATGTCACCATCCTTTTGCAGCATCGATCCTAAATACCTAAAGGTATCTTTCTCGGCCACCACTTGCCCATCAAGCCTGACATCTCCATCTTCATATCTAGTCCCACTGAAATCGCACATCATGTACTCGGTCTTAGTCCTGCTAAGTCTGAAACCTTTGGACTCTAACGTATGCCTCCACAACTCTAACTTCCTATTAACACCTGCTCTACTCTCATCAACTAGCACCACATCATCAGCAAAGAGCATACACCAAGGGATATCACTTTGTATATCCCTTGTGACCTCATCCATCACCAGAGCAAATAAATAAGGACTCAATGCTGACCCCTGATGCAGACCTATTTTATTTGGAAAATCACTACTGTCTCCACCATAAGTGCGGACAACCGTCATCGCATCCTTGTACATATCCTTGATAAGGGTAATGTACTTAGTTGGGACTTTGTGCTTCTCCAAAGCCCACCACATGACATTTCTTGGTACTTTATCATATGCCTTCTCGAGGTCAATAAAGACCATGTGCAAGTCCTTCTTTTGCTCCCTATGTCTCTCCATGAGTTGTCGTATTATAAAAATCGCCTCCATGGTCGACCTTCCAGGCATGAACCCAAACTGGTTTTGGGTCACACTTGTCACTCTCCTAAGGTGATGCTCGATAACCCTCTCCCAAAGCTTCATCGTATGGCTCATCAGCTTAATCCCACGGTAGTTAGTACAACTTTGAACATCTCCCTTGTTCTTGAAGATCGGTACTAATATACTTCTTCTCCATTCTTCAGGCATCTTGTTTGACCTAAAAATGAGGTTAAAAAGCTTAGTCAGCCATACTATTGCTCTGTCACCCAGGCATCTCCACACCTCAATGGGGATACCATCAGGACCCATCGCTTTACCTCCCTTCATCCTCTTCAAAGCCTCCGCAATCTCTGCCTCATGAATTCTCCTCACAAAACGTCTGTTGGCGTCGTCAAATGAGTCATCCAGCTCAAGCGTCGAACCATTCTCCTCATTAAATAACTTATCGAAGTACTCTCGCCATCTGTTCTTGATCTCCTCATCCTTCACCAGAAGTCGATTTGTCCCATCCTTGATGCATTTGATTTGGTTGATGTCCCTTGTCTTCCTCTCGCGGATCCTCGCCATCCTATAAATATCCTTCTCCCCTTCCTTCGTGCTTAGCCGCTGATAAAGGTTATCATATGCACGACCCTTTGCTACACTCACAGCTCTCTTTGCAGCCCTCTTTGCTGATAAAGTTTGAAGACCAAGAATAAAGAAATTTGAAGCGGTCATGGTGGATTGAGTCACGGCACTCATGGTCCTCTTCAATTGGACCATCACCCTTATAATTCTAATACTATAGTATTGAAGGAGGAATCACATTCAGAAATCCACCGACATTAGTGAAAAGTTTAACAAACTATAAGCATGCATCTCTCATATAACAAGCTATAGTAGTAATTTGCTATGAAGCGGTATCGGCGGATGTATGGCTCTTCTTTTTTTTCAAACAAGCATATTTAATTTGATTGGGGTTTGGTTGCCTAGGTGACAAGGAACTATAGCCTTTTGGAAGCACTTCCATTTTGGTACCTTTTGTATTCACCAACTAGTCGAAAATATCTATTTCCAATCCAAAATGTTAATAGTATCTTTTGTAACTATATCGTGATCATCAGATAACTTTGTGCGCATAACTATCACGTCTCTCCCTTTAATAAGGTAGTGTTAAGCGAGATTAGATGACCATAATATCTCCCTCCTTTCGTAAAGTTTGTTAAACCAAATTGGGATGAAATCTGGGTTAGAGTAGCATTTGCACTAGACAACTAGTTTATGCAAAACCAAGGAGAGGACAAGAGCACGGACGGCTAAGCTGCTGCCTGCTGGAACCAGAAATTCAGAACTGTCAAAACCGATACCCCGTCTTGGACGGAATCGGACCGATTCTTGGCCACTTTCTCCCATTCTCATGTGACTCCTTTTTTATCAGCAATTTGACAGCGAATTCGGTCTCGCAGAGGAATGTGCATCTCCTCGCGTTGTCGAAAGCCTGGCCGATGGGTACAAAATTAACCTGTAATTTGGTATTGATCAGGCGCCTGATTGATTAGGGAGAACTGATTCATTCACCAATAAGAGGAGACAGAGGAAGTAAACAAAGACCAATTGGATAACGCCAAATGCCAACGCCGTGGAATCCAAGGCAGGAAAGGAGTTCAGTGTAAATTCGTTTTGGTTTGTGCCAAATTTTCTCCGCGAATTGCGCCAAAGTTTACCGTGACAGGCAAAGAACTTGTTCGAGTTGGTCGTTGCACATCGCACGGGTGTGCAAGACTTTCCTTGTCTCCTTTTGATCCAAAGAGCTAGACATCACGCGTGTGAACCGAGACGACTTTGGGCCAGTGAGAAGAAGATAAATAGGGAGACTTTGCAAGGAGGCAACAGCTTTGAGTATGGATCCTCTAATCCTGCTGGCTTGTGTTACAAAAGATTAAAAAAAAAAGCACCGAGAGTTGGGCATCCTGGATGCTTCCATTTTCTGGGCTAACAAATGCAAGTTGGGACTTGGGAGGATGCATGGCAGCTTTGATTTGCACCCGAAGTGCACAGGTCGCCGATCCTAAATTCTACCTCAAAGTTCACTATGTAAAAAGAATATTTTTATCACATCAAAATGTCATAGCATGCATGGAGTACTAAATATAGATAAAATCAAAAACTAATTATACAGTTTTGTTGTACTCGACGAGACAAACATTTTAAGCCTAATTAATCAATTTTTGGATAATTTTTTACAAATACAAATGAAATGCTACAGTGACACATTTATGACGAAGTGACCCCAAACCCCCAAATATGCATCTAAACATGGCCTTGTTTAGATCCCAAATTTAACCCCCAAAGTTCACTATGCAAAAAGAAGATTCACGTCACATCAAAATGTCATAGCATGCATGGAGTACTAAATATAGATGAAATTAAAAACTAATTACACAATTTTGTTGTACTCTACGAGACGAACATTTTGAGCCTAATTAATCAATTTTTGGACAATTTTTCACACATACAAACGAAATGCTATAGTGCGTCTCGGTTTTCCAACTCCCAAATTTGGGGTGTCAAATTTAGCATCTAAACAAGGCCATACCCATGTCAAACTTGTCCTTATGTACTCTTTGTGTTGAGTTATGGCACATTTGACTTGGATGCAGGTCCGAATACCGTGCAAAAGCGTGGCATTTTCGATTTTCCAGCATATGACTCGTACAGTGCTTGGAGATATGTCCGTTGCAAGGTTTTAATAATATTATTGATGGGATATTCTTTTTGGATAACTATTATTTTGCTGACGCCGAACCTGCAACAGTAAGGGATCCCAGTTGTACTGTAGGCATCAACTAAGCAGTGCCTCCTTTTCCGGATGCCATCACCAAGAACAGCCATACTGTCACCGACTATTTGCCTGCTCTCTTTTACAAGCAACTGACTGCTAAAAGGAGCCCTGGCCTGGTTGACTAACCAAAAGAATCTAAACGGCATGCAACAGATTAAAGGCAGGCGTCACTTTACTTTCTAGCTAAGGAGTTTGCAGCGGTGATCGTCCCTCCTTTGGGGGGATTCTTGCGGTCGTGAAAGCAACGGCTCACATTCTTTGCTCATGGACGAATAGATTCCATACCAATATTCAGCATGCTGTGCTCAAAAGAGTGGGGATACAAAGGCGATGGACTCGGCAACTAGCAGCTACCTGCTACAACCAACAAGATAATGCGTTCTTGGCCCCCAAAACAAATAGCCCCGAGAGAAACATCAGAGAGACGCGCGATCCAAAACCAACACACAAAGCGCGGGCACATCACACCATTGGAAGTAATACAACTAGGCAACGGTTATTTACCAAATGTTCTCAGAAGAATCATCCAGCACAATCTTTATACATGATGCTCCATGTTTGATCTTTACAAGCTTTAGCACAAACACGAAGCGTTCCTAACGCCATTGTCGCCACCATCCACCATCTCGCCACCTAGGTTAGAAGGTATGCATATCACTTGTACATGACTGTTGTTAGGGCCTGGAAAGCAGACCTCTCATCCTGGTGCTAGAACAGGGTGTACATCGGGTACGAGATGTCAATCTGTGGACAGTTCATTCCAGAATCTGTGTTTCCATTAGTCCAGCTATCATTAGGGCTTGGCATTGTCGGCTGTTGGTGCAATGTGCGCGCCATACCACCTCTCATGCCTGATGTCCCCTGGCAAAATGCATCATATCCCCCAGTGGACATGTAGCTACCAGTGGTTCCATCCCAATACTCAGGCTTATGATGTGGAGGCAAAAAGCCACTAGGATAAGGTGGCAAGCAAGGGTGATTTGACCAACCAGAGAAGAAGGTAGTTTCATGTCTCTGGTTGGTATCAGTTGAACTGAGTCGTGAAGAGGTGCTCATGTTTAGATTTTTTGTGACATCTCCATCATCTTTCAGGCAATCTGCAACCCAGCTAGGGGGGTCTTGTTGAGCTGTAATACCACAATGAGGCTTCTCAAATCCAGGAGGACAGGCTTGTCTCTTTTTTTCTTTTCTATCTGGTACTGCTACATCAGTGGATGATACTGCACTGACTGGTCTTGATAACAGAGTGCTATTTGAACAATGAGATGAAACTATATCACCCATTTCCCTGTTGTAGAAGCCTCCACTCCCTCCTTGTGCTGAATTTGGTCGTTTGCCATTAGTTAAGGGTACCTGATTATTTCGAGTGCTATGGCAGAGACTTGCTCTTGCTATACCAATATTAGAAACAGGTGCATCTTGCTGATCTACCAGCTGCGATTGATTTTGTAATGCCAACTTTCGGTTCAAATCTGAAAGATTATTGTGCCCAGCTGTAGCTTGAGATTTGACATCAGATGTAGAAAGATTGCTGGGCACAGGTCTGCTACTCATACTCTGCACTGTCGTTGATCTGTTTGATGCCGTGCTCTCTGAAAGCTGCTTATGATTTCCTGCAACTAGCTTTTCCCTGACATCTGGGTATCCATTCCTTTTCTCTTCTCCAGCATGAGATTTAACAGTAGCTGAAGACCAATGTGAAGGCTGCCCAAGGCTCTGGGTAACTAAATGACTTCTAGGAATTGTAATGCGATCACTGTGCTCATTTTTTACCAGAGCAGATTTTGTGGAACTTGAAGTGCCATTACCGATTTGTCCTCCTACTTTAGGCCTGCCAAGTATAGTAAAACGCCGAGGAGGAACAACCTGTCCTTGCGAAACTACATTAGAATACTGTGGCTTTTGCTGCGAAGTGTCTGGTGTTCCATTTTCTGCTGAGGTCGTTTGCTTGGGATTTGAAGTGCCATTTCCTAACTGTGAAGATGCTTCAGTTTTATCATTATTGGAGTCCAACTGCTCATTGAGGTGCTCCTTTGATCCTTGTGAAACGGAACACATACTCGACAAGCTTTGCAACGAAGTGCCCTCAATAGGTCCAGATGAATGCTGCACATTCTTTACTGATGCAGTACTTGAACGGTTACGCCCTCCAGGTGGTACATATTTTTGAGCTTTGGTGTCAGACAAATTCTGCTGATTACTCTGCATGCTCTCATGGTCATTCCCTTGATGAAGAACCGCATTTGCAATAGATGATGGACTGCCAGAAGGAAGGCTTGAGTCCCTGCAACACATAAAAGAAGGGTGGTCATCAGTGAAGGACTGAAGGTTAATATACATCAGAATCTGGACCTAGCAACAAAAGAATTTACCGTGGAGTGGTGGCTAGTAGTAAACTAGTGTTCTTGTTAGCACCATTAGGTAGCAATCTCTCATCATTCATGCAAATCTTTGCATAAAAGAACACACATTTAGTACAATGATGGGCAAGTAATGCATGCAAACTATAAAAGACACATTCCTTTACCCCCTTTGCAGCAAAATCATGAAGTTGTATTAAAAAACATAACCATAAGATAAATTTTAATTAGTTAAACTAAATGAAACTCTTACATCTTTGGAGATTCCACTACAAGTTGTAGTTCCTGAACTGCAGTTGACTGGAGGGGGTAAAGTACGTCCTGAACGTTGTTGGGGACCCTTGGTATCCATTCCCATCAAATGCTGGAGCCTAATATCCGGAAAGAAACAAAGCAGATATTACAAAATGTGTGGGTGGTTCCCACAAATATATATCATCTGCTCCTAAGGTGCCTGGCAATCCTAGCTATGCAACGTTCAGGAGATTCACGTCTAACAATCCAAATTGGAATATAGATGAGTTTGCACTACAAGGTTCAGCTAATTATGCTACGTGGCAGAATTGAAATAGACTTCAGTGAATGGACATGCTAACTGCAGCATCAGGAACTGTCAAGCAACACAAATCTCCTGAGTCTGATTTAATCATTTAACCACAAGTGGGGCACAGATAATCTTCTTAGTACTACATGCTCAGCTGTTTATCTACTCATCTTTACACTCAGTTGGCCCCAGCAAGGGATTATAGTGCAAATGAGGAATGATGAAGCTAAAAGAGGTTTATGGAACATTTATTCAATAAGTGCTGTGCAAGCCTGCAAGTCCAGAACCTAACCAGTGTACAGATAATCCAGGATCGCAAGAACCAGTGTGAACAACAGCTAGAGGAGTAGAGGACCCTTTCTCCTCTATTTGTTTTGCTTAGTTTGAGCCAGGGCCATTTAGAATCACACGTGGGACATGATGCTTTACATTAATGCTGCTGCTTGTAGGCACCCTTATGAAATATAAAGGTGTCATGGCAGTGACTCAAAATAAGGTGACTTAAAGTTAGAGGAACTGCTTCCGTGCTTTTTATTCCCAGAATATCAACAGGTTTTCATACTTTAAAAAGTGAGATTAAGAAACGGCAAAAGTGCATCTTCTAAGATATTAGAGCCGCCAGATGCCTAGAAAATAAATGTCGGTAGTTCCAATTTATTTCTGAGTATCAGCAACAAATATGATCCAACGACGAGGTTGACATGTTCACAGAATGTGTCACAACAATCTAAGTGGCCCATTGTTAAATCCAATTGCCAGCTTTGTATGTTTATTACTACGTACTATGTTACCCCTCCACCCCACGCGTGCAACCCCCAAATGAAACCCTCTTCCTATTGCTCTTCTGGTAACTAATAATCACATTATTGTAACATGCACGACATCGGCATCAGAAACAAGCTCGGCGGTGGCACAATTAGCAAAGGTGTATCCGTGTAATGTAAGTGTAGTGAATAGTTGGAGTGAGTGGGCCTGCGTGGCAGAGTAGCGCTTGGTGATACAGATCAGTGCTTGTACTGTTGAACCAAACTATTACATTAAAAAACAAAACCTTTGCAGAACAGAAAGAACAGTTCTTCCTCTACTCTCTCTCTCTCTCTCTCTCTCTCTCTCTCTTACGTCTGTTGATTGCACAAATCTAGGCGCGAGATCACCGGTGGCCAGGGGTTGTCACAATTGTTTTCCACTTATTCTCCATCGATGAGGATTCACATTGACTAGTACACAATAAAATTGTAGAATAATAAAAATATACCTTGCACACACCACAGAAACATCATCTTTGGTACAAATATCTTCTGCTGAGGCTTTCTCATGCACATATGAACAGTTTGTCTTATAGCAAACCTGACCCAAGGCAGAGCATTGATATCAGAGAAGTAAAAAAGCAGATGGTTGCAGAGAACTGAATGTATAAGACATACCCTGTTGCTTAGCCATATATGGCAATATCTTGTGACACCAAAGGTTGCTCTATATGGTCAGCATATAAAGAGTAAGTCATACAGTTACAATAAGACAAATAATAAGATGGATGGTATTTTGTGTAAGTGAAATTGTAGTATATTTAGAGCCAACTTACTTTAACGGTCTACCATCCAAGATATAGCCATTAACTGCCTGTATGCATCGAACAGCCTCCTCTTCTCTTGCGAATGTAACATAACTAAAGGAATGCGAGCAAAAATTACACAACATATAAGCATCTGACCTCAAAATAATACAATAATTAAGTTTGATAAGAGTAGATGCTGCTCAATAGAAAATGCATCCAATAGGAACCAACAATACAATTAAGTAAAAATCAGAACAGCAATCCCTGCTGCAAAATCATATCCAATGTCACAAACAGAAGGTGGATTGTCCATGTGATTAGAAAGTGCAAGGGCATGCAAGCAAATTTGAAATGACCAAGGCACATTTTTCAAATTGGGCAGCTTTTGTTTGTAGGTCTTAACTGTAAAGATATGAAGAATGGCGTCTATAATAGCAATCATATTACATATCTAAACTTTCTATATCCACATGACTTACACACGGCCAGAGTCAGGTATCTGCTGGTTGGCTCCAATATTATCAATGATAATGTTTTCTATTTTTCCATACTGTCCAAGGAAATTCTTCTGTCTTAGCAACTGCGTGAATAGCATACTGTCAGCATTTATCTCATGTGCATCAAAAGATCTTACAGGGGAAAAAAGAGAATCATGACCATAATGTCCACACTCTCAGCGCAACGCATTTACCTTCTCGGTGGCAAACTCAGTAGGCATACCAACAATGTAAACAAGCTTTCGCTGAATCACACGGACATTATTTGGATCTTTTGGTTCTGACTGTCCCATCTGACCTTTTGCGGTTGTTTGCTTATGAGACTTGGTTTGTTCTTTTTGATAGTTTGACTTATCAGCGTAGATTTCCTTTAAACTGGCATTGGGGAAAAGAAAATTCAAGTCAACCGATTGTTATTTCATTTTAAAATAAAAGGATCCATAAAGCATTTTGAGATTTGGGAATGGTCAAGGTGGATTTTTTTTAGCAACAAGACAACACTGAATTTTAGAGATAAACCACGTGCATTTGGTTCTTGGTGCTTGTCTCCAGGATCATATCCTTGTTATATACAGAACGGCATCCAGGGCACCTCCCGCCAGATTCATCCTTCTGGTCCATTGCCATTATACGATGCCAACACCACAGACATATCTACCAAGAAAACAGTAGATTATAAATATGCCAACTTAACATATTGTTCGCACCCAAAATTGGCAGCTACCCATCAGGCCGAGTGCAACCGGTCAGACCGGTTCTAGGAAGCGGTCAGACCGGTTTCCCTGTAGCCGATCTGGCAACAGCCAAACCGGTCTGACCGGTTTGCCAGAGCGGTCTGACTGGTTTTACTCCGAGTTGGAGTAGAATTAGGAGTCCTAGTCGTTTCCAAATTGTAAAAGAGTTCCTTGCGGGGCAAGACCTCCCCACCCTATAAATATAAAGGGTCGTGGCCGGTTGAGAGTTATCATCCAATCGATCAAATTCTATTTTCTACTTTTATCTTCAAACCCTATCTTTTCCAACCCCTTTGCTTTCCTTATTTGTCTCGACGGCGTTCAAGGAGGTTCTGAGTGGCCTGACCGATCTCAGAGCAACCCTAGGCGCGCCATCTCCGACGGGGTCCCTCCCGAGGTGGCGATTCTAGGTCCTTCCCGAAGCTCTCGACGGAACCGGTCTGACCGGATCCCTAAACCGGTCTGACCGGTTTGGGCGAGGCTGCGGCGAGTTCACTATTTCGTTCGTTTGCGCGATCCGGCGCTCGTGTGTGTTGACCAGAAAAAGCGTCAACATACTTTTGGCGACTCCGCTGGGGAATATAGAAGATCTGGTTTTCAAAGACCGTTCAATCTAAGCTCCAGGCAAGATGGGATCTCGATGTGATCTTGATATGGATAACATCATCACGGCTTCATTGGAGATCTTACTCCGGAGGAGCAGAAGAAATTTGAGGCGCTGCAAGATTACATGAAGACACAATTTTTGGCTGGCGTCAAGAAGGATCGTCATGGCAAGGTGGCAAGATTGAAAGAATTTGAGCTACCGGCGATCAAGTTAAACGACAATCAAATTTAGGTAATACCCACTGTAAGTAAATCACAAAAAACTCCTACTACAGTTCCTAAAAATAGTGTAGAAAGTGATGAATTACTTGCCTCATATATTGCTCGTTTAGAACGTTTAGAGGATCTTGAGAAAGATAGGACTACTGCTTGCTTTAACAATAATGAAACTAGTAGTAGCGTTCCTAAAATTAATACTAGTGGGGTAGTTTTTCCTAGCTTGTCACCCATACCTAATGTTAACACTGAAAAATATATATATGGTATGCCACCTGAATTTGCCATTGGTCAATCCCTGTCGTTCCAACCGACTGGGCCAAACGTGGCCAAACCGGTCAGACCGGATCAGGGAACCGGTCAGACCGGTCTGACCAATGCGCTTGAATTAGTGCATGAGCAACCTATGCCGTTTTCTGTTTTGCCTGATTCAATGGTTTATGCTCACACTAATACTTTGGGTACTGCTAAGCCTCAATTTAGTAGAACAATTAACACATCTGCTCAAAGAAATGTTATACCTGACGATGTGTTTGAAAGTTATAGGCTAGCTCAAGCTAAGATTGCTCCCTACTTAAATAAAATGAATTTGGAGATTGTGCAACCACAACAGCCAAATAATCCTAACTGGGCTGAATTTAATAAATTTAGAGAAGATTTGGCTAATGTGGTAAAAACTAAACTTGGTGTTGATATTGGTAACACAAATTTGTATCAAAAACCATATGATGCTAAGTTTGATAATTTTCCTCTTCCACGTGGTTGGCGTATGCCTGATTTGATTAAATTTAGTGGAGATGATGACCGAACCACGTGGGAACATATTAGTCAATACATAGCTCAACTGGGAGAAGCGGGTACATATAATGCTCTTAAAGTGCGTTTATTCTCTTTATCTTTAACTGGTACCGCTTTTGCTTTGTTTTCTTCGCTTGTTCCTGGTTCTATTATATCTTGGGATATGTTAGAGCGTAAATTTCATGATCACTTTTATAGTGGGAGCTTGCAATTGAAATTGACGGATTTGACATCGGTTAGGCAAAGTAGAGATGAAACTGTTTCTGCTTACATTAAGAGATTTAAGGAAACTAAGAACCGTTGTTTCAATTTGTCAATCACTGATATGGACCTTGCTGATATTTGCTTAAAGGGTTTAAGGTCGTCCATAAGAGATAGAATAGAGGGTTCTGATTTTCTTTCGGTTGCACAAGTTCAAATTAGAGCTTTAGTTGTTGAAAACCGAATGAATAAGGAAAAAGAAAGAGATACTTCTAGATCACGCCGTTCCAATGTTCATATGATTGATTATTAATCTGATAATTCAAGTGATAGTGATAAAGAAGTACTTGCTGCTGAATTTGTATGGCCCTCTAAAGAAAAAACTTACTCTTGTACATCACTTAAGCCGGCTAGCAAAGGTCGGCAAGAAGTTAAGTTTACATTTGATGTTTCCAAGTGTGATCGTATTTTTGATGAATTGCTTAAATCTGGAAATATTAAATTATCTCATAAATTACCTCCACTTGATGAATTGAAAAGGCGTGCATATTGCAAGTTTCATAATACTTATTCTCATGCCACTAATGATTGCAATGTGTTTCGTCGACAGGTTCAATTGGCCATAAATGAAGGTCGTTTGTCATTTCATGAGATGCAAGTGGACAAAACTCCTTTCCCTGTCAATACTATGGATTTACAGCAGCCTAAGGTCTTGGTTCGGCCGCATCAAGCCGAAGCAACCAAAGGGAAGAATGTTGTGATTGGTGAAGCAAAACCTGATTTGAGGGGAAAAGAGTTGATTCGAGAAGTTGCATGTGAGACAACTCCAGATGGCAGGGAGACATTTAAGGTTACTGTGAGAGCCTCTGAACATGGGGGGCAAGGGTCGACCGTTCCCGCCGAGCAGAGACCGTTTGAGCCTGTGCAGGACAAACCGGTCAGACCGGTTAGGGAAAGCGGTCAGACCGGTTTTCCCCAGGGCCGTCCAAAGATGATTAAACCAAGCCGTCCGGAGGTTGGAAACTGAAAGCTCAATGTTGCAAAGAATCAGGGGAGTACTCTTAGGCCAAAGGTCACATTTGATATGCTATTTGACAAATACTCCAAGCAAAAGGCCGTTACAAGCGATCGGCCAGTAAAAAAGAGAATGAGAGTGCCTCCACACCAAGAAGAATGTTCTCAGCCAAAGAGGAATTTTGCTCCGCGATGGGAGGCATCAAGTTCATATCCACCTCGTCCAATTTATGATAATAATGGAGTGATGTGGGTGCCGTGTCAGCAGCCTTTTCAACATGGATGGGGAGGACCACGAAGGCCAGTATTGAGCAGAATCTCGAGGCCTGGACAGGACCGTTTGGCACTCCGCCAATCTGGTCAGGGTCACCAGACCCAACCGGTCAGACCAGTTTCACAAACCGGTCAGACCGGTTTCCCTGAGAAATCGGCAGCATCTCCTATGAAGCAAGTTTACAAGCCAAAGCAGAGGGAGGAGGTGTATAAGATGGATATTGACCCAGAGAGGACTACAAATCAAGATGTTATTCAGATTGGGCTGATGAACGTTCCCCTTGGAGACGGTGGCAAAGGACCGATTGTCATAGACAGTAAGGTTGAGACACCTATTCAGAAGGGATCTGTTTCTGATAATGATCATGAGGCCAGTGGAAGTAGTTCTAATTCCAAGTACTTTTTGCCAAGTTGGTGTCCTCCCGGTTTATCTCGTACTCAAAGGAGGAAGCTTCAGCGCTTGAGGTTTCGGGAGATGAAGGAGAAAGAGCTAGAGAAGCAGAGAGACGAAGCATTTAACAAGTACAGGCCTATGATTCCACAAGGGAAAGAGTGGAGAGCCAAGACCAGCTCCCAGACAGAACCGGTCAGGGAGTCGGTCAGACCGGTTGAACCGGTCAGACCGGTTGCTGAAAGCGGTCAGACCGCTTTGCCCGATGCGCCGCCCGGTTTTTCTTCTCCTACTTCTTTAGTTTGTGATGGCAAGTTATCATCGGTATCTACTTCAGAGGACGATGAAGAGCTTGTGAATTTTGAGCTTAATGTAATTCATATGTCTATGGATGGTTATGTGTTATCAGAGGAAAACATTGCTCATCTTGATTTTGGGCCAAAGGAAGCTATTTTCCAGAAGCCTAAAGCTACTGAAAGTCATCTGAAGGCTTTGTACATGAAGGGTTATATCAATGGAAAGTCTATCTCAAGCATGCTAGTGGATGGAGGGGCGATTGTTAATTTGATGCCGTATTCTCGGTTCAAGAAGCTGGGAGGTTCAGATGAGGAGTTGATCAAGACCAACATGACCATCAGCGGCGTTGGAGGAGGTGAACCTATGGGCGCCAAGGGAGTTGCTTCTATGGAGCTCACTATTGGAGGCAAGACTTTGGCTACTGCGTTCTTCGTTGCTGAGACACAAGGTAACTATAGTTTAATCCTTGGTCGTGATTGGATTCATGCAAACCAGTGTGTGCCTTCTACTTTGCATCAATTTTTAATTCAATGGATAGATGATGAAGTAGATGTCGTTCATGGTGATACGTCGGCTTGTGTTGCAGTGGCCGATAGTTCTACTGTAGATGATCATGAGAATCTTAAATGCTTATCTGGTTTAGATTTATATGATTGTGAGATCATTGGTTGCACCAAGGTTGGCTTTGCTACTGCTGTTATGAGGCCGATCGGGGATCTGGCTATACCATCTCTTATGATTTGATGGATCCGAATCTAGAGTGGTTACAGCAGAGGCGTGAGCACTATCGGGCGCATAAGAACGATATGTGTGAGGCCATTGAAGATTTTGATGATTTAAGCAAATTAGGACAAGGGTTTACGTCGGCTGATCCTCTAGAGGAGGTAGATATTGGTGATGGTACTATACCTAGGCCGACATTTGTAAACAAGAATCTTGATCCTTTGTTTAAATCCGAGTTAATAAAGTTATTAAAAGAGTATGTTGATTGTTTTGCACGGAGCTACAATGAAATGTCTGGTTTAAGTCGTGATTTAGTTGAACATCGTTTACCCATTAAACCTGGTTTTAGGCCTTTTAAACAATCTCGCAGAAACTTTAATCCTGATATTTATGACCGAGTGAAAGAAGAAATCAATCGGTTGCTAGATGCTAAGTTTATTAGGCCTTGTCGATATGCTAATTGGATCTCTAATATTGTGCCTGTTGAAAAGAAAGGAACAAAAAAGCTTCGTGTTTGCATTGATTTTAGAGATCTTAATAGTGCTACTCCTAAAGATGAATATCATATGCCTATAGCCGATTTTCTTGTTAATGCTGCATCTGGACATAGAATCCTTAGCTTTCTTGATGGTAATGCTGGTTATAATCAAATATTTATGGCCGAAGAGGATATAGCCAAAACGGCCTTTCTATGTCCGGGTTTTGTTGGTCTATTTGAGTGGGTAGTGATGACTTTTGGTTTGAAAAATGCTGGTGCCACATATCAAAGGGCTATGAATTTGATTTTTCATGACTTGCTTGGCATTATAGTAGAGGTTTATATCGATGATATTGTTGTCAAATCGGCTGGAGTAGATTCTCATTTGGCTGATTTAAGGCTTGCATTTGAAAGAATGCGTCGGTATAAATTGAAGATGAATCCACTCAAATATGCTTTTGGTGTATCCGCTGGAAAGTTCTTGGGATTTGTTGTGCATGAAAAGGGCATAGAAATAGATCCTAAAAAGATTGAAGCTATTAACAATGTAAAGGCTCCTACTTGCAAGAAAGATTTGCAAAGGTTTTTGGACAAAGTAAATTACTTGAGGAGATTCATTTGTAATTTGTCCGGGAAGGTGAATGCCTTTACTCCTTTACTTCGGTTGAAGAATGACATTGATTTCACTTGGGGGGCAAAACAACAAGAGGCATTTGACGAGATCAAGCAATATTTATCTTCGCCACCCGTCCTTCAAGCGCCCAAGAGTGGGGTTCCATTCAAGTTGTATGTGGCGGCTGAGAAAGATGTCATTGGAGGTGTTTTGACTCAAGAAACCGAAGGAAAGGAACATGTGGTTGCATATGAGAGTAGAAGATTATTGAATGCCGAAACGAGGTACACCTTTATCGAAAAACTATGTTTATCATTATATCATATTTGTACTAAGTTGAGGCATTATCTTTTACCAAGTACTTGTGTAGTAGGATGTCAAACTGACATAATCAAATACATGTTGCACAAACCAATTTTAAGTGGTAGAGTCGGCAAATGGGCTTATGCTTTAGTTGAATATGATTTGCATTGTGAGCCATTAACTTCAATGAAAGGTCAAATAGTAGCCGATTTTATTGTTGAACATAGAGTAGATAAGCAACTTGATTTAAGTGTCGGTTATGTTACTTTTACTCCATGGAAATTGCATTTTGATGGATCGGTTTGCAAAAGTGGTTGTGGTATTGGAATTGTTATTACTTCTCCACATGGGGCTGTTTTTGAAGCACTTAACCGATTAGATCATAAATGTACTAATAACCAAGTCGAGTATGAGGCTCTTCTATTCGGGTTGGAAATTTTGCATGACATGAGAGTAAAGCATGTAGAAGCTTATGGTGATTCTTTACTAGTGATACAGCAAGTTTCTAAGGTATGTCAATGCTTAGATGGATTTTTGAATGCTTATCTTGATAGATGCTTCGATATTATATCTTGCTTAAATGAGTTTGTAATTCGTCATGTACCACGAGAAAGAAATCCAAAGGCAAATGCTCTGGCTCAGCAAGCATCTGGTTATAACGTTCAGAAAAGAAATTTTCAAGAACGAAGACCGATGTTTTTAGAAGCCGAGTGTTCTGTTCTGGAGGAACCGGTCGCACCGCTTCCTCTGACCGGTCTGACCGGTTTTTCCGGTCTGACCGCTTCGGGTAACCGGTCTGACCGGTATCCCGAGACCGGATCTGTTTCGACCGCTGTTTCTAATGAAGGCGAAGTGGATGATTGGAGGAAGCCTTTGGTGGATTATTTGCAGAATCCTAGCAATTCAGTTGACAGAAAAATCCGACGGTGGGCTCTTAAATTTATTCTTGATGGTGATGAATTATATCGTCGGACTATTGATGGTTTGCTTCTAAAATGTTTGGGTCCTGACCAAGCTAGGTTGGCTATGGCAGAGGTTCACGAAGGAATTTGTGGTCCTCATCAATCGGCTCCCAAGATGAAGTGGCTCCTTAGGCGAGCTTGTTTCTATTGGCCCAATATGATAGCCGATTGTTTTAAATATTACAAAGGATGTGAGGAGTGTCAGAAACATGGGGATGTTCAGTTGGTTCCTGCTGCGTTGATGCATCCAATTATTAAGCCTTGGCCTTTCCGAGGGTGGGGATTAGATTTTGTTGGCAAGATTCATCCTCCTTCGACGAAGGGTCATTGTTTTGTGATTGTGGCAACTGATTATTTTACCAAATGGACGGAAGCAGTTCCCTTAAAGAATATGACACATAGAGAGGTGATTGAATTTATTAGAGAACATATTATACATAGGTTTGGTATTCCACAAACTTTGACTACGGATCAAGGGACGTCATTCATATCCAAAGAGGTGCGTGAATTTGTTAATTCCTATGGTATTAAACTTCTCAATTCATCTCCATATTATGCTCAAGCCAATGGTCAAGCTGAATCTAGCAACAAGACCTTGATAAAGCTCATCAAGAAGAAGGTAGAAGATCATCCTAGAAGGTGGCATGAGGTATTATCTGAAGCTTTATGGGCTCATCGTATTTCTAAACATGGTGCTACTAAAGTTACTCCGTTTGAGCTTGTGTATGGTCAAGAGGCCGTTTTGCCTGTAGAGGTGAATCTTGGCGCATATAGACTTGCAAAGCAAAATAATCTTGATGTTGATACGTATTATGCTTTGATGATGGATAATATTGATAAAGTGGCCGACAAGCGCTTGGAAGCTTTAGAAGAGATTGAAAAAGATAAGAGACGAGTGGCGAGAGCATACAACAAGAAAGTGAAATTCAAATCTTTTCAAATAGGTGATTTGGTTTGGAAGACGATCTTGCCCATTGGATTGAAAAGCAACAAGTTTGGCAAGTGGTCTCCAAGTTGGGAATGTCCTTTCAAGGTTATGAAGGTTTGTTCAGGAAATTCCTATATGGTAGAGACCTTGCAAGGACAGCAGCTGCCTAGAACTCTCAATGGGAGATACTTGAAGAAATTTTATCCAAGTGTTTGGCAAAGTGCTTGATAGGATATGGCCGATTTATGGTTGAAAATCGCCCTTAGGATAAAATGGCCGGTGAGTTCTGTGACATCGACCTTAGCATATTTTCTAGTGCATAAAATTTACTAGAAAACAGGGGGGCATATGTTCGCACCCAAAATTGGCAGCTGCCCATCAGGCCGAGTGCAACCGGTCAGACCGGTTCTAGGAAGCGGTCAGACCGGTTTCCCTGTAGCCGATCTGGCAACAGCCAAACCGGTCTGACCGGTTTGCCAGAGCGGTGTGATCGGTCTGACCGGTTTGCCAGAGCGGTGTGACCGGTTTTACTTCGAGTTGGAGTAGAATTAGAAGTCCTAGTCGTTTCCAAATTGTAAAAGAGTTCCTTGCGGGGCAAGACCTCCCCACCCTATAAATATAAAGGGCCGTGGCCGGTTGAGAATCCAATCGATCAAATTCTATTTTCTACTTTTATCTTCAAACCCTATATTTTCCAACCCCTTTGCTTTCCTTATTTGTCTCGACGGCGTTCAAGGAGGTTCTGAGTGGCCTGACCGATCTCAGAGCAACCCTAGGCGCGCCATCTCCGACGGGGTCCCTCCCGAGGTGGCGATTCTAGGTCCTTCCCGAAGCTCTCGACGGAACCGGTCTGACCGGATCCCTAAACCGGTCTGACCGGTTTGGGCGAGGCTGCGGCGAGTTCACTATTTCGTTCGTTTGCGCGATCCGGCGCTCGTGTGTGTTGACCAGAAAAAGCGTCAACACATATACATAAAGCCTGCAAGAAAAGACATCATTTGAGCTGTGCATATTTTACTAAACCATGGTTTCCCAAAAATACAATATTGAATCATGCAGGTAGAAATGCAACAAACTTTGCAATGGATCATGTTATCTAAAATAGGATGCTACGGATCCTTTGCAATGCTACAGTAGTACAGCTGATATTTAGACTATTACTGTTGGATCCAGAAACATACTGCATCAGTAATATTTACTCCCCCCTTCCTTGTATATATGACATTGGATAGTTCAAAATTGAATTAACCAACATGATATATAAAAGGAAGGAGGGAGTACTAAACACGATCAACATTGACAACCCTTGGTCTTTCCCTTTTTTCAAACAATTAAAAAAACTTCACTTATCATAAAGAGAACATACAACTTCAGGTATTTGTTGCCCAGTTTTAGCATGAAAAAAATAAAAATATAATAATATACACTAAAATGTAGTTTTATGATTGTTGAGGAGAGTCTTAGCAATGAGACGGTACTCAGGCCATTGATATTCACCTCATATCCACATTTACAAGGCTTCAGATGTTTATCTGTCAAATCCATCAGTTCCAAGCAAAGTGGACATTTGTCGTTAGTTTGGATGCTCATGGTGACTTCACCCAATAGTTAAAGAAACTGAAAGAAGAAGAAGAAGAGTTATCTTACAAGAAAATAATACAACATAAGAATGTACAGTTTTGGAACATTATATTAATCTAAAGAATAGCATTGCAGAAATGTTGCAAAAAGATGTAGGTCAATCAACAACAGAAATGCATCAACCACTTCATTATTAAGTCATCATCTGCTTTTTTTCAGGTACAGGAAAGTACTTTGTTAAGCACAGCACAAGCATATCCATAATTCTGTATCAAGCTTGAAAGATCTGGGTTCAATGAGACAAAATATCAAAATAACAAGAATGTTAAGTGTAGGTTTGGTGAATAACCATGTGAAGATCGCCTAGTAGAAATATCTTTCAAGTATGCAAAAATTAACCAAACAAAATGATAACACAGCTTTTATGTATATGGCATACACTTCGAGCTCCACCAAAATGTGCTCTTTTTCCATCCACAACGGTATCAAAATATCCTATGAGTAGGTTTTGTAAACAGACTGACAGATTCATAAGTGAAAACCCAGGAACCATACTAGTTCTGAATATACTGCCTCAGCTGGGCAAATGAATGCAGTTATTCGCCTATTTCTTGATTGAACAACGCATGAAATGTTTTGTTTTGAAGGAAAAAGATTCTTCAGTCTGGAATGAAGTTAGCAAGTTGTTGCACTGTTAGAATCAACAATATCACTTTATCTAGACTTGACATGATCATTGTCATACAAAGAAAAATCTACCTCCATATAAAGTTTCAGCAACAAACTAAAGGAACAATTTCTACTGTACCAAAACAGGACTCCCACTACACACCATTATACGGAATATTTGTTAGCTCGCAGCACTAGAATATTTGTTGATTGCGCTACTATGGCAGCGCAGTCTTCCTCATTTCAGTTCCTGAACTACAGAAGCCTGAAGGAAAGATGCATCTGGCTACATGATCATCATGCACACGGGTACAGATCATAGTCCAAGTGCCCTGTGTGGAGTACTTTCCCTCCCTAAGTATCTCCTCTATAGCTCATTAAGTTTCAGAACTTTGCAAGCTGCACTGGACAAAACTGCAGCATGCGGATCTCTTCCCAACAATTCAGGGGTCCACATGCAAATCCTCGACTTTGAGAGGTGCATGCAGCAAAAGTACACCTGAAATGGAGCATTAAAATCTAATGCTCTCCTATCCAGATCGACCATAATCAAGTTTAATTACAAAAAATAACTAATGTCCTAGTTAACAAATTAAATTAGTCTTCAATATTCAGAGTCAGGCCCTGCAGTAAAAAAGGAATAGCACAGCGACCTCGTAACAATTCCCACTAGAACCCCAGTGCCAAAAACCCATATAATCGAGGGATACTTATTTTTTCCTGCGATAAGTGAAATTGATTGTAAAGCTAAACAATAGTGGATTAACTCCAGACGCGCCCAAATACGCAGTGTTGCGCAACCAAAACCGACTCCCCGTACTAGCCCCAATAATTAACAAGTTACCAAAAAATCGCCGCCAAAACATCCCGCATTTCACCGCAACCAAACCCCAGGAATGATCGCGGCCAACCGCCGATTTCACCATCAAAGCACAGCCAAAACAAACCGGGGGGCGAAATAAGCCCACGAAATTTTCACCAAAACCCCCGCCACAACAAAGCCCTAGAGCAATCCATCACCGGGCAATGCCGGAGAACAGCAGGCCCGCCGCTAAAACGCGCGAAAACACCGAGAAATCGCGGCGGAATGCCCCCCAAAACCCCGCATTGCCGGAATCGGAAAGCCCTAGAGCGAGGCGAATGGGGGGTTTGCGATCGGAGATTGGAAGCGGGCGGGGAACTCACGTCGGAGGAGCGGAGGCGATCGGAGTCGCGGGCCGCCTCGGGATTAGGGTTTCGAGCTCCCCCCGTCGTCTCCCTCCAGAAACTCTCTCTTCTCTCTCCTCCCCCTTCTCTCTCTCTCTCTCCTCCGCCGCGCCTTCCCTTGCAGCCGTCGCCTAAAAACTGAGAGATGAGAGCTTTCGCGTCCTGCCCCTTTTTGTTTTTTTTTCTCGGGGCCAAACGAGCCTTGAATTTTTTCCGAGTCCAAGGAGAAGCGAAGGTCTTTAATAATTGGCACCATGACTCGCCCGCGGACCCACACCCAGCCGGACACGCGGCCCCTCCGCTCTCACGCCGACACGTGGGCCTAGCGGATGCGTGGGGTCAAGCTCGCGGTGACTCGGGGGTGGGCGAACCGCCTCCGCCCTCCGGCGCGGCGGTGCGGCCCGTCAGGTCTTTTCCTGTGTCTCTGACGAAGCCGTGTACTTTTGGGCCAAGCGCATTTCTTCATGCCATCCTCGCGCGGGACGGGCCGTGGGCCCGCGCCTGGAGGGACCACATGTCGGTGGCAGGGGCCGCCCGTACCACGCGTGGCCACAGGGATGGCTTGTCGTTTCTAGGGCGCATCCGTTTATCCGCTTGGGATGTGACCCACACGCGAGCGCCAGGGGTTACCCACTGGAAACCGGGGCCCAAAAGCTTGTGCGCGCCACCTGTCAGTGAGTGGGGCGGCGGTGGAGTGGACGCGGCCGGGATGAGTGGGCTGGCTTCCATTGATGGCAGGGGGATAGCGTGGTGGGGTGGGGGTTGGGGAAAGTGACTGCGAGTCGGGGGCAGAGACCGTGTGCGGTCGCAGCCGGGGCGGCACCCTTGGTGTGGGCCCGTATCGTGGTTTTGGACTCTTGGAGTGGGTTTAAGACGGGCCCGTGCACTGTGTGGGTTGATGGGGGTGTTTGCACTTTGATCGCAGGCTTGCAGAGCTGCAGGCTTGCTTGCCTCAAGGACTCATCAAGGAGCATGGGATGGGACCAGCTACCTGGCTCCGAGGCTGAGAACCAGCTGTTCCTCTGTTTTTTTCTTTTCTTTGAACAAGTGTTCCTCTGTTTTCTACAACGGCATCTCGGGCAATGCTATTCCTGGGACTTGTTTAGTTCCCGAATTTAGGAGCAAACTTTGGCCTTTTGGAGTGCGTGCGTTATTGTAGCATTTCGTTTGTATGTGTGAAAAATTATCCAAACATTGATTAATTAGGCTCAAAATATTCGTCTCTCAGAGTACAACAAAACTGTGCAATTAGTTTTAAATTTTATCTACATTTAGTACTCCATGCATGATATGACATTTTGATGTGATGGGAATCTTCTTTTTGCATAGTGAACTTTGGGGGTGAAATTTAGGATCTAAACAAGGGCCAAGTTCCAAAATAGGATAAGGATACATACATAGTAGTTTGCAAAAAAAACAAGTGTGGAATTTTCTTTTATAGTACATAAGACCTTGATATTTCACACACCATACCAAATTTGAATGATGTTCTTAGGTGATCTACAATGGGACCAACCGCGAGCATTGAAAAACTCGGTTTAGCCAAAAAAAATAATAATTAAGTACTCCCTCCGTTCTAAAATGTAGGTTGTTTGTCTTTTTTGACTCTAAGTTTCACCGCACGTCTTATTAAAAAAATTATAAAAATATAGTCAAATATAAGGTATTTTTGAAGATTTTTTATTAATAAAGCAAGCCACCACAAAAAATATAATAATTTGTATAAAATTTCAAATAAAACGAGTGGTCAAATTTAGAGTATAAAAAGTCAAATGACCTACATTTTGAAACGGATGGAATATGTTTCTTTCTATATGCGTGCTCCAACTTCCACGATTGAACCACCAACAATGTATGATAGAAAAAGTACCATAAATCCCACATCTCAGACACCTTGGTGGCCATTGGTGGTAACCTGGTAGGTAAGCATATTGCACACCACAACTCTGACTCTAGCGCTGGGTAGCGGTCGATTCCTCCCCGATGTAGTTGTCCGTGTATCAGCAGTGAGACCCCCTCGCGAATTGGCCTGTAGTCCAATGGTAGGACGGTCCAGTGGGACGCTACCCACCAGGGTTCAAATCCTGGTGCTCGCACCTTTTTCTGGGATTTTTCCAGGATTTACCGGCGTTATGCGTTAAGTGGTAAGCGGCGTTCCCGTCGACAACGAGGCGCCAATGGTGAGCGTCTGCGTTGTACTGTGTAATTCTCAAAAAAAAAAGCAGTGAGACACCCTCTTTTGGATCGGTGGTAATCTAAGGTTATAATCACTCTGTAATAAGTAGGAAGAAAGTCTTAACAGAAAATGAAGTTTTGGTGACTTTTATTTCACTCTTTATATTAAACATAGCCTATTTATTATAAAGAACCAATGTACGCTTTTATTATCCAAATATTTCATCCGCTCCGTATGTTTGCTTCCTTATTAAAAAATTAGTCAAAAAATACAAAAATAAATTATATTTAAAGTATATGGGATGATAAAGTAAGTCTCAAACGAAATAAATGATAATTCTATATTTTTTTAATACGATGAATGATCAAACGTAATAAAAATTTAATAACGAATAGTAATTTAGAACCGATGTAGTATTATTTGGTCATATATGTTCGCAATAATTGGGAGCAAACCTGGCTAGATTGGCTAGTTTTTAATCCGGATTGTGTTTTGCAAATCATCTTAGATTGCGTTCTCCAATAATAGTTCGCGTTCCTGGGCCACGCGCACACCCATGAATTGGGCCATAAGCCCATAAGTGGAGTCACCAAACAAGGCCTTACAGGCTGAATTGTGGGCACGTGCTAGAAAGTGGAGGAAACATTCACTTCACGTGCCTAATCAACCCTCTGCAAGTTCCATGTCGCCATGAACTCAGGATCTGAGTGGTCCAAGAAATTGAAGTGCCATCCAGCAGGGGATGGTATGGTGGCTTCATATAAATTTGGGGATTGAGCATGGACGAGGATGGATAACGTAAACTTGACTAACCATGGACTGGGTCTGAGTCACTGAGATCTCTCCTTACAAAATGGCTCATCAGTCACCCAAGTCCACGGAAAAGTTAAGGTACCATGCAGGAACACGAAAGCCTGCCTGGAGTTGCCTTGTCGCGCATGGACTGAGATCAAACTCACAAACATGCAGGACTGACAGCAGACGGCAAGGAGTACTCTGTACTGTTCATCACTGAACCTGTGCCACTAGTAAGAAACAAAAAATCATAAGAAAAACCAGCGTCGTCTCGTTTGATAGTAACAAATTAAAATGATACACTGAATTTACGACACCCGACGTTACAATGTAACAAAATTATTGTCAAAGAAAGATGCCAGCACAACTGGCTAGTCCAATAGGGAGGTCCTGTTCATCTTCCTCGAGAATCCTCTCAAACTCGTCGAAACCGGTAGCGATGAACTTGGGTGGAGGGTAGATTCTTGCAACTCTAGCGACGCGCTTCTTCCACTCCGTGTCGGGGTCGTACTTGTGCAGCTTCCCGGCCAGGCGGTACTCCTCCTCCGTCGTGGCGTTGTACTGCTTCGCGCTCTCCAGGGCCGCCCAGAGAAACTTCTTCGCCGCGGTCCTCTCCTCCGGCGTGATCTTCAGCTGGCGACCGACGCTGCTGAGTCCTGCGGTCGCCTCGCCGTGGCCCCCGGCGTCGCCGGCGGCCGTCGTCGTCGTCGTCCCCGCCGGCCCTCCCTTCTCGCTGTCCATGATCTCCACCCGACTCGATCCTGCTGCCAAAAACCAATGCGGACGTGGTCGGCCGGGTTTGTCTGCGAGACAGAGCGAATCAACGTACGTGTCTGTGCTACGTATTTATGGACGAGAAGACTACTCGTGGCCGTGTGCCCACCTGCGCGTCTCGGACTGCAACCCGACTCGGATACGAACCGTGCGATCCATCGGTGATGCATGTAGCACCGCGCGACCGGATGACAAGTGCTGCATGAACCTCACTCGCGATGGTCCGCGCCTAGCTCAGTGTTCACTGAAATCAAACTCACGAACAAGCAGTGAGGATTTGCAGACAGCAAGTATTCTGCACTGTCCATTCACTGAACCCGTCTAACACAAGATAGTGCATGCATCATTGCTTCCACCTGATTCAGCAGACCGCATACTAATCCTCAGGGTCTCGTGCAAACAACCAGCAGCCTGTCCAAAATGTGAAAATCTGCACTCTGCATGCATATCATCATCCATCAAAGAACAGCGAGTCAGCAAATGTGCCGTGTGGCCTCGTTCGCACCGAATTGGATCGACAGTTCGCCGCCCAAAAGAAAAGAAAATAGGTACGAAGTGCCGCCATCGCAATTTAACAGACCATAGACAAAATATATTCGGTAGCACTATTCCTTCAAAAAAAAAAATATTCGGTAGCACTAGCATGCACGTAGAAACATGGAGTCACGGGAACTCCGAATCAAACCACTGGTTTCAGATAAGTGGATGTTAATAGGTGATTTTAACATGATTCTTCAAGCACAAGACAAAAGCAACGGCAATTTAAATAGGAGACTAATGGGGGCCTTCAGAACCACAATGATGATCTTGAGCTCAAAGAAATAAAATTGAAGGGAAGGAAGTACACATGGACAAATAATGTGACCCACACAAGGATTGACAGGGTTTTTTGCAGTACTGATTGGGAACTAATGCTGCCCAATTGCACGGCTAAAGCAATTTCGTCACTGATGTCTGATCACTGCCCGCTGCTGATTACTGGGGAGACTAAATTGAAACAATACAGAGGTTTACTGAGAGGGTTTACTGAAGAGGGTTTACTGAAACAGTCAATGAGGCCTGGAACAAGGAACTGAACTTGCACAATCCTTTCCTGAGGTTGCATACAAAAATGCAGAGAACTGCCAAAAGTCTGAGAAAATGGGCAAAGTCAAAAATTGGTAACAATAAACTGCTTTTGTTGGCTGCAAGACAATTAATCTGGATTCTGGACGTGGTTCAATAATACAGAGCCCTGAGCGACGATGAACTGCTGCTCAAAAGAGATTTGAAGAATAGATTACTAACCATGGCAACAATTGAGAAGCTCAGGTCCAGGCAACAGTCTACGATGACATACATCAAGGTTGGTGATGCAAATTCCAAATTATTCTTTCTGAGGGTCAATGGAAGAAGAAGCAGAAATTACATTCAGAGCCTGGACACACCAAGAGGGCAAGTCACTTTGCAAGCAGAAAAAGAGCAAGAGATATTAAAGCATTTTCAAGCAGCTATGGGCACTGTGGGGAATAGAGCTGAAACACTGGGAAATTGTAAACCTGGAAAGGCACAACCTAGAAAGTCTTGAGGAAGAATTCACTGAGGAGGAAATCAGAGAGACAGTCATGGATCTGAAGCCAGAATCAGCTCCAGGGCCTGATGGGTTCGTTGGCAAATTCTTTAAAACTTGTTGGGACATAATAAAAGAGGATCTCAAAGCAGCGGTGCGCCTAGGAGCTCACAGTGCAGTGGAAAGGCCACTGGCTGGGAAGCTCCCACCGGGTGCCCTAGGTGCGGCACAATTTATGGAAAAAATAAAAAAAGGCCACTCGCTGCGCTATTTAAACAGAGATATAAGTGGTACAACTTTTATCTTTCCAGTCAAAGCATCGGGGGAGGTCATTCCCCCAGGGGTCGAGTTTTTTCAAAGCAGCGGTGCAGTACTTCTATGATATGCATGATCAACATCTAAAGGTGCTTAACTCTGCACACATCGTGTTAATCCCAAAGAGTGATGATGCAAGGAAGGTTACAAACTTCAGACCTATTAGTCTCACAAGTAGCATTACAAAGCTGATCTCGAAGTTGCTTGAAACAAGACTGTCTAGATGCCTAAATCAGCTAATATCAAGGAATCAGAGTGCTTTCATAAAAAAAGGAGCATCCATGGCAATTTTTTATATACTCAGAATCTTATAAAGGAACTGCATAGAACAAAAAAAGGCCCACTCTATTCCTCAAACTGGACATTGCAAAAGCATTTGACATTGTGAGATGGGACTTCCTGCTTGAAGTTCTTCAACAGCTGGGTTTTGGCTCGAGGTGGAGAGGATGGGTATCCAACTTACTGCACACTGAAACTTCATCGGTATTAATTAATGGGTCATAAACAAGAAGATTCAGGCACAAGGCAGGCTTAAGGCAGGGTGACCCATTGTCACCAATGTTGTTCATTTTGGCACTAGAACCTCTACAGAAACTTTCGCAGCTAGCAGAAAACAATTCAACACTCACCCCAATCCATAATCGTGTGGCTAGGATCAGAATAAGTCCGCAGTCTTTGTGAACCCAATAAAAGAGGAAATCGATGTGGTTAGGAGTATCTTTGAGGCATTTGGGAGGGTTTTTGGACTACAGATCAATTTATCTAAAAGTGCGGCTTTCCCAATCTGTTGTGAGGAAATTAACTTGGAAGAAGTGCTACAGAACCTGCCCTGTCAGAAAAAATGCTTCCCTTGTAATTATCTAGGATTACCTCTCAGCATAAAGAAACTCAGAAAAGTGGAAATACAACCTTTGATTGATAAGGTTTCCTCGAAACTCCCCTCCTGGAAAGGAAAACTTCTGGAAAAGGCAGGAAGACTGACCCTAGTAAGAACAGTGTTGTCCTCAATGCCTATATACTTTCTCACAGTTTTTGCTCTGAAGAAATGGGCGTTGAAGAAAATTGATAAAATTAGACGCAACTTCTTGTGGAAGGGCTCAGATGTGGCCAGTGGTGGACACTGTCTGGTTAGATGGAGAAAAGCTATTCTGCCTAAAGATTGGGAGGGAATGGCATCCTATACCTGGACATTTGGAAGGAAAGAAATAGAAGGGTGTTTGAAGGCAAATTGCTAAATCCGACTCAAGTTTTTTCATTGATCAAGGATGACGTCGAACTACGCCGACAAGTGTGGTAACCCTTCAGTGGGTTAGCCCTTGTATCCTTTTAAGTAATTCCTTATGAGTGAGTCAAAACTTTTATGTAATATCACAAGGCATGTGACCTGAAGTTCCCTTAGGCCTTGTTTGGATGTCGAGTTTTAAGAAAATCAGCTTCCGTAAAGCCTGATTTTTCGTAACCACCTCTAAAATTTTGTTTGGATACACCAACAACCACCGGTGCAAGGAAAACCTGATTTTCACAAAACCCAAAAAACACGTATTGATAAAAACGAGTCTGACTTGTTTTTAGAAGAACTGGTTTTTGATAATCGCATCGGCGTTGGCCGGCTCGAAACGTGGCCATGGTGTTGTCGCAATAGCCGTACGCACCGCAGTGGCCGTAGCGGCTGCACTCCCATGCCGGCCAGTCGCCGAGCACAGCCCACGCCGACGAGGTCCCGTTCCAGCTCTGGAGCTGGTACTGGACGGCGGGCGTGAGTCGTGACGACGGTCCTGGTGTGCGGCGCGCCGTCGGAGAGGCTGAAGGTGAAGTAGATCTCCTCGTCGGTGCTGGCAATTGCTTGGTAGATGAAGGGGATGGCGTTGGCCTGGTACCTGCTGGCGATCGAGTACCCCGTCCATGGTCCGTCGCGCGCCACCGGGCGCGTCTCGTTCCAGAGGAAGAGCTGCAGGGCGGTGACCGGGTCCACGCCGTAGGGGTCGCCGGGGGCGTTTCATGATGCCAGGCGCTCGCCGGAGCGCGTGGCGTACACCATCCGGAGCTTCATGCCGGGGAGGAACGTGTCGGCTGGGTGCTCGAAGCTCTGCCATAGGGCGGTTGCTGTTCGGGGACCGGATGATGAGGTTGCCGGTGTTGAGGAGCACCGCAGTGGCGGGCGGAGGGGAGCCGGTGACGTTGGTCGTCCGGAGGACGGCGCCACCGGCGTCAGATAGGGCGAGGTTGGAGGTGGTGGTGAGGGCAGTGTCGGTGGAGAGGAGGTGTTGTTCGTGGCCGGGGCTCCTCTGTTGGCGACACACACGACGGTGAGCTTTGGGACGTCGACGTACCATACGCCGAGGTAGAGGTTGGCCGGAGTGGAGTTCGTGGGGGAGAAGAAGCCCAAGGCGAAGCCGCCGCCGAGAAGCCGGCCGTCAGATGCACATGGCGGCGGCGGTAGGAGAACGAGGAAGAAGAGGACGGTAGGAGAACGAGGAAGAAGAGGACTACCGCTGACCAATTCATTGAGCACAGCTCGTTTCCTACCCAGTGCAATCCAAACAAGATTTTAATAAAACACACGCTAACCAACTAACTAATCTAAAACTTGTTTTCCTAAAATTCTGGATAAAACACGTTTTGTTAAAATGGGTTTCTATTTCAGAGATCCAAACAACCACTTAGTCTTAAATGCAATTGTAGTGCTCCTGCTTTCAGTTCAAAAAAAAAAGGAAACTCCGAATGAAGATGATAAAAAACAAGAGTCGTTCGATAGCATCATGGATTTTGTACGATGAATCTACAGTAGCCGATCGACGATTCAACCTAATTTGATTTCGTCAAAGATGCCAACACAGCTGGCTAGTCCAATAGGGAAGTCCTGTTCATCTTCCTCGAGGAGCCTCATGTACTCGTCAAGATGAGGGACGATGAGCTTGGGTGGGTGGTACATCCTGGCAACCCTAGCGGCGCGCTTCATCCACTCCGTATCCGGGTCGTACTTGTGCAGCTTCCCGGCCAGGCGGTACTCCTCCGTCATGGCGATGTAGCGCAACGCGTCCTCGTGCACCGCCTTGATGAACCTCAGCGCCGCCATCTTCTCCTCTTGCGTCATCTTCGAGCGGGAGGCGACAATGTCGTTGTTAGTGCCAGAACTTGGGTTCGCCTCCGTCGTCTCACCGTGGCCCCTCTCGTCGCCGGCGGCGGGCCTCGCCACGTGGCTCCTCGCGCTTGCAATTTTCTTCTCCATGGATTCCTCCTCCTGATCTATATATATTTGGATCTGATTTGGCTGACGGATTATTGGAACCGTGGCATAGAAGACGAGATTCGTGACCGTGCATGGAACCCCTGGACTAGGAACAACGTTCGTATTCCGACTCGGATCTCCGAAGCCAAGCCTTTAACTACTCTGGTTTTTTTTTTCATCACAAGTAATAAGCGCGCAAGTGAGATCCGGCACACTTTGACGAGTTTCTTCAGATAATAATGATAATAATCCCGGCCTCTACGAGCGAGACCTACTACACTTTGCCCACCGAGAAAGACAAGGCCTTGCTTCACAAATGGCTCTTTGTTGCCTTGAGCCCTTATCTGCTCTATTTTCCTTAGGGTCAAACACGCTGTCACACCCGGTTTTACAAGGACAAAACCAAGTGCTAACCACATGTATGCCAGGATCAGTTTATTCATACATGCGGCGACTTCATCAGTGTATCGTTACAATGTCATATATAAACGTAACTTTAATACAAAATAACCCTTAGGTCTAAAGAAAAGATACACTGTATAGTTCTAGCGGAGCAGGTCTTCCATCCATCCACAGGCAGTCGTCCGGGGGCACGCCAGCCTAGTCCAATGCATCGTCTTCCTGGTTCTCTACTTCTTCTCCATCTGAGCAGCAACGGGTATATACACAGCAGGGGTTGAAAGGGAAAAGGGTGAGTACATCTAGATGTACTCCGCAAGTGTAGGAAAAATATGACATGAGGCCAAAACAAGGAAAGACTTACTCTGGTTATAAAGCGCCTAAGCGACTCATCTTAAACCTTAATTACCTTAGCACCTATTAACTAGATGTGATTACCACCAACACCATAAAGATCCACCCCTCGGATTCCATCCAAGCTCCAAAACCAACCACCGGATTCCATCCAGCTTCCAAACCACACTAGAGTACCACCACCTGGTCACCAAGCCAACCGTCCATCTCCAACACTAATCACGAAGAAGTCCAAGCCGCTCTTGACCGTGAGCACGGCTGATATATCAGTTTTACACTCTGCAGAGGTTGCACACTTTCACAATGAGTCGTGCTTCCCATTACGCGTCACACTTCCAAGGTGATCAACCAAGGTCACACTACAAGGCCTTTCAAAAGTCGTAGACTCCCACCTGAGTACACCCACTGAGGATTCGCCCCGTTACAGTAAGGTCAGCGACCCCGGTATCCCCCTCTTGTGCCACTCAAACCACCGACAATGTAACAGGTGGGACAACTAATTAATCAGCCAGGTCTAGAGCCATATAGACCTCATGGTTGCGCTGTTAAAGCTGGGTTACTTGTCCATGAACCGGTCCTTCGAATCTAAAGCAGGTACTAGCACCAGCCACGTGTCAAACGACACAAACCAAATCAAAACCATCCACCGGTTTCGTCCATCCTGCTTAGATTCCCTAATCTCCATGTTGCTACCAGAACATTACCAACCGATTTCCATTGCATAAATAATTAATCAGGTTTAACTTTATAAGCCCAACCATCCCAACCATGACAGCAAACTAAGCATGAATCTACTCATCATAGCCTGAACCAGGTTTCAAGGATGATAAGGGAAATATCTAGTAAACCCTAACATGGGATTCAAGTTTATGACACAACATGCAACTAAATTTAACTACTCTAATAAAATAAAATAAATGTAGGATAAAATATGATCAAGGACACTTGCCTTAAGCAGAAGAGCGATCAACAGCTTCAAACTCGGACTTGACGATTCACAAACGACACTTTTCCTAACGCGCAAACAACACACAATAAATAAAAACAGTACACCAAACAGTAATAAAATACAATATAAAGATTACTAACGTGTAGTACTCGTGCTACGAACGCGTGAGCGTAAGAATCGCTAAAATCGTATTTACGGTTAAGAAGATATAAGAGTTTCAAGGTGCAGGGACATATTCGTAACACTATAAATAAATTACGGGGACTAAACAGTAAAACGCAAACTGGGCAGTGAACAGTGACTGAACATTGGAAAAAATATCAAGGGTTTATGTATAAAAGTGCAAGGATTAGGGCTAGAGTAAAGATATCAAAGTTTTAGGGCCTAGATTGCTTATTTCGCATGACACAGAAAACTGTGCTGCGATTATGGGCAAGGACAGGGGCTAGAATGCAAAAGAGTGGATGAGGTGGCGCTACTGTATGGTGGACTGGGTCTATGGGTTTTGTGAACCAGATAACATGAACTATGGTCTACGGTGGACCGCGTTCATAGGAAGGGGTATGCACATGTTTTAACCAGGACCGTTGATTTAGGATCTAACGGCCACTGCTCTTTCTTCTTCCTTCAGCATTTGGCTTACGTGAACACAACAGAGGGGCCATGCGCGCACGCATGCAGGTGGCCTGCAACCTACTGATACAGCTCTAGATCGGCCTACGATGCACAGAATTCCTCGGGACAAGGCAAAACGGAAAGGGCGCGGCACGAGGATCTCACCTAGGGCACTTCGACGAGCTGCGACAGCGCGGTTCGAGGTCTGGCCGGAGGAGGACGTGACGCTAGCGCTTCTGTACTGGGGAAAAATGGCGTCGATGAGTGGCGGCGTTCCTTCCTGGAAGTCCTGAGGTGCGATTGAGATGAACCAAGGTGAGAAACGAACTAGATGAACAGACCGAGAGGGTGGACGAGACTCACGGAAAGGACTCGAGTACGTTGCTTCGGTCTCCGACGCGAACGGACGGCGAACTGGAACGGAAAACTCCTCCGCGTGTCCCTGCGATGTTGGGTAACGAGGAGGCTACGCTAGCACACACAAAAACTCGTTCACCCAAAATAGGAACAGCAGCAGTTATAGATCACAGATTGTTACCACTAGACGCGCAGTTGCAGCGGAAGCCGTCTTGATGTAGACGAACGCGTCGAAGTGGCAGTCCAGTTGCTTACGTCCGTCTGGTCCTGCACGTGCGGTTCGTCCTTGTGCTCCAAGCGCAGCACCTCTGAGGTATCCACACGTACGAGGATTGAAACGTCGCGCACCGGACTGCTAGGTTCGCGAGCACGATGGGGAGAAAAGCAACTATTGCTCGGAAGTATTGTCTTTCTCAGGAGGGGTTTGGTCTCTATTTATTTGGATGAAATTCTCCACACCATATTCCATTAGCAATATGGGATTAAAAAATAATGTACCCCTTCCCCTGGTAATGGGCTTCACAACATTTGTGGCCCATTAAGACTAGTGGATCGAATCTAGTTGGCTCTTGGGCATATTCCCAACAGTCTCCCACTTGCACTAGAGACAATCTCATAAGCAAGTTTTCAGTGTTCCAAACCTCTTAAGTGTGTGACCCTATGGGTTCACGTACACATAGACATGGTTCGAGTACTCCTACTCGTTCCAATAGTTGATAGCGGCCTCTAGCAAGACGTGTCAACTCCCATGAATACGTAAAGATCATATCAGACGAACCACCACAACATCACGTACAAGCTATTCCCTTTGCCTCACGATATTTGGTCTAACTCCAAGTAAGACCTCCCTTTCTCGAATCTGTGAGTCGGATCCTTCAAGAGGTTAACACTTAACCTAGCACGGCCATGCATTTCTTGATCCGATCACTCGAGGGGCCCAGAGATATCTCTCGTATAGAGAGGGGCAAATCCCATCTTGATTGACCATGCCTCACAGCATGCTTCCTGACAAACCCGAAAACCACCTTTATAACTACCCAGTTACGGAGCAGCGTTTGGTAGTCCCTAAGTAGGTCAATTCACATCTTGAGTAAATACGATAATCTCAGGTCTAAGGACAAAGCATACGCGTTGTGAAGAAGAGATAAACAAGTCTCAAACTGGGTCAGTCCAGCCCCATGTCATACATGTGCCCACATTATTAGTTTGACATCTCCATGTTCATGACTTGTGAAACATAGTCATCAACTAATACATGTGCTAATCCAATTAGGGACAACTTTTTGAATAACCATACAAGTATAGAGTTTCACAAACAATTCACATAATTGCTAATCATATACAAGTTGCCTTTCATGGATATTCAATAAATAAACAATATGTCATAGATACAAAACATTGTCCACTCACACTAGAGCTAATCTAAATGATATCTAATACCCATAGCTCTCGTGTGTGATTCATGTTTAGGCTGTAGAAGAGCCTTTGTCAAAGGATCAGCAATATTCAAATCCGTATGTATTTTACATATCTTTATCTCACCACGTTTAACGAACTCTCGAATGAGGTGAAACTTCCGCAGTACATGTTTGTTTTTCTGGTGATTCCTCGGCTCCTTAGCCTGTGCAATTGCCCCATTGTTGTCACAGTAGAGTTCCAATGGGCTAGATGCATTGGGAAACACACCAAGCTCAATGAGAAACTTCCTTATCCAAACACCTTCCTTCTCCGCTTCCGAAGCTGCGATGTACTATGCTTCCATTGTAGAATCAGCCACGGTATCTTGCTTAGAACTTTTCCAGCTTACAGCACCACCGTTTATCGTGAACATGAATCCTGATTGCGACTTTGAATCGTCTGGATCAGTTTGGAAACTAGCATCAGTGTAACCCTTTACAATGAGCTCTTCCTCACCTCCAAAGACTAGGAACACATCTTTAGTCCTTCTAAAGTACTTAAGAATGTTTTTCACCGTTGTCCAGTGACTTTCACCTGGATTAGACTGGTGTCTGCTCGTAACACTTAGAGGATATGAGACATCTGGACGAGTACTTATCATGGCGTACATGATGGATCCAATTGCTGAAGCATAAGGGACCTTACTCATGCGCTCCCGCTCATCAGTCGTCGTAGGACACCGAGTCTTGCTGAGGTGTACGCCATGTGACATAGGCAAGAACCCTTTCTTGGATTGTTCCATGCTGAACCGATTCAGCACCTTGTCAATATAAGTATCTTGACTTAATCCTATAAGCCTCCTTGATCTATCCCTATAGATCCTTATGCCCAGAATGTATGCAGCTTTCCCTAAGTCCTTCATAGAAAAACTATTTTTCAGCGAAGTTTTAACGGATTTTAGCATAGGAATATCATTCCCAATCAACAATATGTCATCCACATACAAGATTAGAAATACAACAGAGCTCCCACTTTCCTTCTTGTAAACACAAGCCTCTTCTTCATTCTGCCGGAAGTCAAACCCTTTGACTACCTCATCAAAACGAAGGTTCCAACTCCGAGATGCTTGCTTTAATCCATAGATTGATTTCTGAAGCTTGCATATTTTTCCAGCATTAGTTGGATCGACAAAACCTTCGGGTCGTATCATGTATATATCCTCCTCTAGGTTCCCATTGAGGAAAGCTGTTTTGACATCCATTTGCCATATCTCATAATCGAAATACGCAGCTATTGCTAGAATGATCCGGATAGATTTAAGCATCGCTACTGGAGAGAATGTCTCGTCGTAGTCAACTCCTTGAACTTGTCGAAAACCTTTTGCAACAAGTCGTGCTTTGTACACGTTAACATTTCCGTCTACATCTCTCTTTCTCTTAAAGATCCATTTGCACTCGATGGGTCTCACACCATCAGGCGGGTCAACTAAGTTCCAAACTTGATTTTGCCCCATGGAATCTATCTCGGATCTCATGGCACTTTGCCATTTCTCGGAATCTGGGTCCATCATAGCTTCTGCATAGGTCCTAGGCTCATCGTTGTCCATCAACAATATGTCGCGCTCTCCCGTAACTAGGAGATTCATTTTCTGTGTTGCGCGACGTGGCCTTTCCGACCTTCGTGGTTGTGGCGGTTCTTCTCTTACCACAGGTGCCTCAACTCGTTCTGCTACATTAGCATCACTCGTAAAGTCTTGCCTCATAGGCTCATCTCGAATTTCTTCAAGATACACCTTCTGTCTACTTTTCTCGCTTTTGAGAAACTCTTTCTCCAAGAAAACACCGTTCCTAGCAACAAACACTTTGCCCTCTGATTGGTTGTAGAAATAATATCCAATTGTTTCCTTTGGATATCCCACGAATATGCACTTGTCCGATTTTGGTGTAAGCTTGTCCGTCTGAAGTCGCTTAACATATACTCACAACCCCAAATTTTCAGAAAAGACAAATTGGGAGTCTTGCCAGTTCATATCTCATATGGTGTCTTCTCCACAGACTTAGATGGTACCCTATTTAGTATGAAAGCTGCTGTTTCTAGAGCGTAACCCCAAAATGATAACGGTAGGTTTGACTGGCTCATCATTGATCGCACCATGTCTAACAAGGTTCGATTACGTCGCTCGGACACACCGTTCCTCTGAGGTGTTCCAGGTGGCGTTAGCTGTGGAACAATTCCGCAACTCTTTAGATGAGTGCTAAACTCGTGGCTCAAATACTCGCCTCCACGATCCGATCGCAAGGCTTTAATTTTCTTATCACGCTGATTTTCAACTTCATTCTGAAACTCTTTGAACTTTTCAAAAGTCTCTGACTTGTGCTTCATTAAGTAGACATAGCCATATCTACTAAAATCATCTGTGAAAGTTATGAAGTACTGAAATCCACCTCGAGCTGTCGTGCTCATTGGTCCACATACATCAGTATGTATGAGTTCCAACAAGTCTTGCACCCTCTCAGGAAAACCTGTGAAATGTGCCTTGGTCATCTTGCCTAGCAAACAAGCTTCGCACGTCTCGTATGATTCAAAATCAAACGAAGTTAAAAGTCCATCAGAATGGAGCTTCTTCATGCGCTTCTCACTTATATGACCCAAACGACAATGCCACATATAGGTAGGATTCAAATCATCTAGCCGAGGCCTTTTAGCAATTATATTACATATAGGTGAATCATCAAGATTTAAAATGAACAACACATTCACAATGGATGCAAGAGCCACAAACATGCCATTCTTTAAGATCACACAACCATTGTCTTTACTCGCGAATGTATAACCATCCTTCATCAAACATGAGGGAGATACAATGTTTCGACTCAAACTAGGAACAAAATAACAATTATTCAATTCCATGATAAATCCTGACGTAAGGTGGAGTTGCATCGTCCCGACGGTCAAAGCAGCAGCTCTTGCATTATTGCCCACGCGGAAATCAACTTCGCCTCTTCCCACGCTTCTACTTCTTACTAATCCCTGCATCGAATTGCAAATATGAGCAACCGATCCGGTATCAAATACCCAGGAATTAATAGAAGATTCAGCGAGAAAAATGTCTGTAATATTAATGTCAAGTGTACCTGATGCGGAAGTACTCTTACTACCGCCTTTCTTCAGAGAAGCCAGGTACTGCTTGCAATTCCTCTTCCAGTGACCAAGTTCCTTACAATAAAAGCACTCCTCTTTTTCTGCAGCTGGTCCAGACTTAGTCTGGGGCGTTGGGCTTGGCTGAGAGATCATATCTTTAGCCTTGCCCTTCTTCTTCCAAGATTTGCCTGTTTTGGATGGCCATCACATGGCTGCTGCTAGCGCTTTTCTTAATGTCAGCTTCTGCTGTCTTGAGCATGCCACACAACTCATTCAATCCCTTCTCCGCCCCATGCATATGGTAGTTCGAAATGAAGTTCCCAAAGCTAGGCGGAAGTGATGCTAAAATAAAATCGGTGGCTAACTCTGGGCCAAGTGGGAAGCCTAGCTTCTCCAACCTCTGGGAGTAACCAACCATCTTGATCACATGCGGCCCTACAGCTGCGCCTTCTGCTAGCTTTGTTTCCACAAAGGCCTTTGAGACATTGAACCTTTCAGTCCTGGCCTGAGTTTGGAACATATCCTTGAGCGCCTCGATCATATCATGCGCCTCATGGTTTGTCTCAAACTGCATCTGCAGGTCGGGTTCCATGCAAGCAAGCATAAGGAAACTCACTTCAAGATTACCATCACATGCCTTCTTGTAAGCAAGTTTCTCAGCAACAGTTGCGTTATCACCAGACTCATCTGGTAATGGGGTGTCTAGAATATCTTCCTTTTTCTCAGCCCTGAGAACAATTCTAAGGTTTCAGATCCAATCCGTATAATTTGTTCCATTCAACTTATCCTTCTCAAGGATCGAACGCAAAGAAAACGGTGTGCTAGGTGCCATTGATCTACAACAGAAAATAATGCAAAATACTAAGACAACATATCTATGACTGAGTAAAATACATTAAACAATTTAACGGAATTTACTCCCACTAAAATCAATATCCCTCCATTGATACTCAGTGATTCAGGATCCACAACTAACAAGTCGACTAGTGAGCTTTAGCATCACCGCTAGAAGACATGGTAGATCGGTAAGCAACTTTTCCTAATCATATCATATATGACTCCTGTTGTTGGTTGACATCTCTATGTCTCGGCATCCAACCTTTATGTCCCAAGGTCCTTAACCGTTAAGATGACCTTGTTTAAGTTAACCAACCCTTTATGCGAGTGAGTATCCGGTACAAACCCATCTAGTCAAGGAAAACTAGTGGCACGCTAATTTCATAGACCCACCACTAATTGTACAAGACATGTGATGGTGCAAGATTTAGTTGGGAGGACATTCAAAACTTAAACATTTCTGAGGGATCGTTTTCAAAATTTTAATTTTGCCGGACTGTCCGACGTTCCCTGCGGACCGTCCGTCGTTTCCTTGCGGACTGTCCGACCTGCTCTGGCGGACCGTCCGACCCTCTGGAACGCTGGAAAACGCTTCTGTCAAAATTCCGACCGAATTTACGGACCGTCCGCCGCTCTCTCGCGGACCGTCCGCCGTTCTTGCGCGGACCGTCCGCCGTTTCCCACGGACTGTCCGATCCGCTCCGCGGACTGTCCGACCGGCTCTTGCGGACCGTCCGACCCTCTGGAACGCTAGATAACGTCTCTGTAAGATTCTTGACCGAATTTACGGACCGTCCGCCGTTCTCTCGCGGACCGTCCGCCGTTCTTGCGCGGACCGTCCGCCGTTCTTGCGCGGACCGTCCGCCGTTCTTGCGCGGACCGTCCGCCGTTCTTGCTCTCGGCAATTTACCTAAATTCGATCCGACCAATCACATTGATCTATATCTCACCATGCCTGGGTTTACGTGTATCACTTAACTCCGATGGTGGAATTCCGACCGGTAGGAGTAATTCGTTACCCTGCCATCATAGTGGATCCAATCAACACCGTTGTGTATCGACATGTGACGCGGTCATTGATCTAAGTTCGATTCGACCAATCCAATTGATCTATATCTCACCATGCCTGGGTTTACGTGTATCACTTAACTCCGATGGCGGAATTCCGACCGGTAGGAGTAATTCGTTACACTACCATCATAGTGGAGATCACGAACCGATCAGAGACTAATCTATATCCAAGCATATCTCCATATGCATACATCCGAATCTATAACGAAACAGCTATGGCTCTGATACCACTGTTGGGTAACGAGGAGGCTACGCTAGCACACACAAAAACTCGTTCACCCAAAATAGGAATAGCAGCAGTTATAAATCACAGATTGTTACCACTAGACGCGCAGTTGCAGCGGAAGCCGTCTTGATGTAGACGAACGCGTCGAAGTGGCAGTGCAGTTGCTTACGTCCGTCTGGTCCTGCACGTGCGGTTCGTCCTTGTGCTCCAAGCGCAGCACCTCCGAGGTATCCACACGTACGAGGATTGAAACATCGCGCACCGGACTGCTAGGTCCGCGAGCACGATGGGGAGAAAAGCAACTATTGCTCGGAAGTCTTGTCTTTCTCAGGAGGGGTTTGGTCTCTATTTATTTGGATGAAATTCTCCACACCATATTCCATTAGAAATATGTGATTAATAAATAATGTACCCCTTCCCCTGGTAATGGGCTTCACAACATTTGCGGCCCATTAAGACTAGTGGATCGAATCCAGTTGGCTCTTGGGCATATTCCCAACATGCGAGACCACGGCGAGGTCAGTGAGGCGGCAGGATTCTCGTGGTGGAGATCGACGGCGGCAGCAACGACTTACCGCACAGCCGAAGGGGAACGGCGACGTCGGCTCTGGCGAGAGGAAAATGTTGCAGTGGATTACAGATGCGAAAACAAGGGAAACGAGGCTGCGGCTTTATGTTTTATGGAGCCGAGGGAGAGTCACGGGCGATCGCAGTTGCCTCCGATGATAACGTGATGCGCGAGCGAAGCGTATGTAGGCGGCAGTTCCGCGCATGTTGTTGCAGATTGCGGCGCCGAGGGAGAGATGACGAGGTAGAGTGTGGGCTGGGCTGAGCATTGGATAAGAAGAGTTTCGGCCCATCAGTGATTTAGAGTTTAAACGAACTCGGTTTGTAATCTAAACGAATTCCTATCCAATTTTCAAAATATATTTTTCATACAATAAACACCTAATGCAAACTATACGACATGAATGCATCAAAAAAAATTATATAGCCTATATTGATTATTTGTTTAGAACATATATTTTTCCTATAAATAATGTTTTTGTACTACTATTTGTTGGAAATTTTAGAAATATACAAAATTCTATAATTTTATTAGTGTTAATTGTTCACATCCTCTTTGCTTCACAAGCGGATTAATTTTGGGGTGTGACACACGCTAACTTCGATTTACTTGTGACGGATCGAGGAACATCCTCTTTGCTTCACAAACGGATTAATTCCTAGCTCTATTCGTTTTCTGACAGAGCTGTCCAGGGGCAGGCCGCTGTATCAGATAATCATAGTGTCAGTGTACGTGAACAGAACCTCCTGATGGTAATAACCTCCCGGGGAGTCAAGGGTTGCCTGCAAGTTTTGCTGTGGCGTTGGAAGGGGCACGAGCGCCGGCTAGCTAATTAATGTTGCATGACCATGCATGCTAGGGGTTTGATCCTGAAGCAACACACGATACCCTGGATCTGTCATTATGCGCGCGCTACTCCTGTTCGGCTCAGTTCACGGCCATGAGACGGCGATCCAAGTCACAGACAGTACGGCACAGCCGCCCACAGAGTCGAAGGAGGAGCCCCACCGGAAAGGTAGCTGTACTCGGTACACGGCCGGCACGGCGGCACAGCACTGCCTCCTTGCCGGCCCGGCCGGCCGGCCGGTGCGCCATGGCCATGGATGGAAGAACTATCGAATCGAACTGAGCCGATACATGTGCGCACGCGCCCTGTTCGCCCGACGAACGCACGGCGGCACGGGCGAGCGCCCCGGCCTCACCACGTGCGCGTGCGCGGCGCCGGCAGCGACCTAGCGCGCGCGCCGGCCGGCCGCGCCGCGGGACCCCTCGGCCCGGCCGTGTCCCGTCCGCTCGCGGCGCTTACATGCCAGCTCGCCATGCCGCCGCGCGGTAAGAACTCGTCGCCGTTGCAGCGGCTGATATGACTCAGCTCGGAGTGACTGATCTGACGGGGAGAGGTAGCTAGCCACCATCTAGTAGTGTGCCGTGATCGCGTCTCCCTGCATTGCATTTGCATGGCATCTGTACTAGTAAACCACTGCTGCCTAGCACTATATATAGCACAGTGTAGCAAAAGGCACAGCATGCGTGCGTGCGTGCGTGCATGCATGCATGATACATGGCTTTCTTAATTTTCCGATCGGCGCGCGGCGGCCCAGCTATGGGTAGGAACAGGATGCGGCAGATCTCGAACGGACAGTGGCTGTCGCCCTTGTGTTGCGCAAAGGCGAGGTATGATTGTACCGTCCGTCTCGTCAGCTGACTCAGCCCGGCCGCGCCTACTACCTAGCTAAACTGTTCAATCCATGTCGAGCATCCGTTCCATGAATGGGCTGATTATTCGAGAGCATCCATGGTGCAATGTGCGTTGTACTCCATCCCTCCCACAACATAAGCATTCAAAGCATTCAAATGCAGAAAATAGTATAACTGCTAAAAGACATCTATACCCCTCATTTTACACTATCCATCAACTCTCCACCCACCCCATCAACCCATTTAGTTTTGTCATATCCCTAGAAATGGTTACATTTTGACACACAATTTGAACCCTGTGAATGCTTACGTATTGGGACGGATGGAGTAGCGAACAAGGTGAAATAGTAGTGTCCCAGCTAGAGAGATGGACCAGTTTCATCCGTGCTGTGTTTTTCAATCCAACTACTTATATTGGAGGAGTTGATGCAAAAATAGCGCTCCAGCACAATCATATTACATTTCACTTTTCCAATAATTATCGGGATAAACTAATAATCTACCCCAAACTTTGCTTAAAGTCCCAAACAGAGGAGTTAGCGCTCTCCTAAATCCCAATAGAGTAGTTAGATTGGGATGACACCACTAGAGAACTGCAAAACAACTTGTTCCCATAATCATGAAAGAAATACCGAGATTTGTTTATTAGCTACTTATTAAGTTATTAGGAAACAATTAATGGAGAAACTGTAGGATGGTTTTGAGGAAGATAAAATCAATTGGATGTTGTTAATGCGAAAGTTTCCATCTATCTGAGTGACCAAGCAAGGGCAAGCGCAGGTGCTTAATTCATGTGGTCCACCACCGTTCCTTGAACTGGCTCTGGTTTGACTGATGTCTCATATCTGGGTGTCATCACAGTGTCATTTCCTAGGGTCAAACACGCACTAGCTTCTCTGTTCACTTCTAATCAAGCACCTTCTGTGTGACACATCCCGCTGTTACCCTGACGGAGCTGTCCAGGGGCAACGCACTGCAGATTACAGTGTGCGTCACACTCTTGTGCACAGAACGCCTTTACAAGGAAAGCGCTGCAGGTAAGGGTAACAACAACTGGTTTTCTGTCCTGTCATGGTTGCAAGTACTGCTGTCGGGAAGGGCCACAAAAACAGGCTGGCTAACGTTGCATGATCAGGCATCCACTCGTGAGCTACTAGAGGTCGTTTGACCCCGTGAGAGGGACATGCATGATAACTTGAATCTCTGTCTGCGCCAGCATCAGTGGACTTGGCTAGATTTGCGCCATGCCTACTGGTAAGATCTGTCAGTTGTTCGGAACAGCATGGCTGCAGCACCGTACTGTTTTGTTCATGACACGGATGCATCAACTGCTTTGAGTTAGAAAATGCTCCATGGATATATAGACAGATACTAGATACATATATATTAGATAGAAAGGGCCCTAAGGAACAGAGCATGACCACTAATTAACCTGATGTTACTAGCTAGCTACTAGTAGTACATAATTAAACTGCCTGATGCACCATGGCCAACACGCAAATTAATTAAACCTGACATACAGAAGCATACTACATGATCTTCTAGTAGCTATTTAATTAGCTTAGGCAGACGTATATATATTGGCCTGCTGTTCTTGATTGTAGCTAGTTCTCGAAGCGGGAGAGGCGGTCTTCTGCGAGCTTGGTCCTGCACCCGCTGATCTTGAACTCCCTCCAGGTGAACTCCCGGTACCGGCTCCGGCCGCCGTCGCCGAGGAGCTGCGGCAGCGGCGCCAGCCTCTCGCCGGGCGGCGGGCCGCCGAAGAAGATCATGGAGACCCTGGACCTCTCGCTGTTCACCACCACCCGGTGCCTGACGCTCCTGAACCTGCCGTTCGTCAACACCTGCACACGCGCCCATACATGCATCAGCAGCGAAACAACGCACGCACACATCAGCAGCGAAGCACACAAGCAGCAGCAGCAGCAGCATCGTCTCCGTCACAGGGCAGGAACAAGGAAGCATGCGCAGCATATGCTTTGCTTGGCCTTTTCAAGAGCTGTCGCTGTACGTGCACGTACCATATGCTTCAACTCGATCATTGTACTGCTGCTAGCTGCCAGCGTTTCACGTGCAGTTTGGGCCCTAGATATGATCGTACGCGCTAATTATATGCCGCTCGATCGAATCGATCGACCGACCGTGTTCAATGGATATTGACTGATCGAGCGATCTCGAGAGTACTGCTTGTGAGTTGTGACTGCTGACTGTGATTTGCTCGATCGAGATGACTGGCACAGTAAAAGCGATCCATCGATAAATAGTAGATAGCTAGCTAGATAATCTTTTCACTACCTGCAGGGTGTCGCCGACGTTGACGAAGAAGGCGTCCCCGTCGGGCGGGACGGAGGCCCAGGCGCCGTCCGGCCGCGCGATCTCCAGCCCGGAGGTGCCGTTGGAGCGGAGCACCGAGATGATCTGCGGGTCGGTGTGCTCGCCGAACCCCGTCAGGTTGGGCGTGCCCGCGCCGGCCGCCGCCGGCCGCGGCGGGTAGTGGTTCACCCGCAGCATGCAGTCGCTGTCCGCCCGCGTCACCAGCCGCGCCAGCGCGCCGCCGCCGGCGAGGCCCAGCCCCTCCGCCATCAGCTCCAGCACCGCGCACGCCATCCGCCGCACCGCCACCGTGTACTCGTCCAGGAGATCCCTGCGCGCGCGCAGCGCATATACCTTGTCGTCAGACGAAACGAAAGATGTAATATCAATAAATCCAGCTTGCCTTTTTATTTTCCCCAGGATTTTCAATGGTGTCGAGACGACGCGGGACAGCGACGCGTGATGGGCGCGCTCGCTAGCCGCCGCCCGTGTCGCGCCGCGCCTGGCACGGCGGCACGTCACCGCTCCCACCCCAGACCAGAGCGGCCACCGCACCGCGCCCGCAATCAATGGGCGGCGCCGGCGCGCCGAGGGAGACCATGCGACGTCGCCGCGGCCTAGCAGGCGGCGGCACACGAGGGAAACACATCACGCGGCCGGCGGCGCGCACGCGTGAGTCAAATGGCGTGCACGTCGCCGGCCACCGGAAGCTGTGTGACGCAACGCGCGGACACGAACGAGCAGGCGTATCCACGGACAGGAGAATTCATTTTCGTTTTCTTTTTTCCCCAGGAAGTCTTGCTCTGGTCAACTTGGGTGCTAAGAAATTCCACGGCAGATACAGTGTTGATTCCTGGCACGTGCGTGTGCTTCGTGTGGCATTGCTCCACGTCACGGGTTGCGAGCTGGAACGGGGCATGGCATGGAGTGCACAGTGCAGCGAAGGAAAAGGAATGGCAAGAGCTGACGTGTTCGTGTCAGTGTGTGCAGGCAATAGCGATGCCGGTGCAACGCCGACCGCTGACGTAAACGTCACCGTTTTGTGTCATGCTGCGGCTGTCGAGACTCACCGTAAGGGGCCAGCCGGCGTGGACGACGAGGAGGAGGCTGCTGCTGCAGCGGCGGCGCAGGGCAATGTCGAGGAGGACGCGGAGGCGACGGGCACGGCGCCGGCGGGGGTGACGCCGAGCAGGAGGTACTCGACCCACCCGAGGTCGCCGTTGCCGCCGATCTGCTTGCTGCCGTACCCGAGCGTCGCCGCCTCCCCCTCCTTCTCGCCCTGCGGCCGCGCGAAGAACCCCGCCGCCGCGGCCTCGGCGGCGCGCACGAGCTCCGCCGGCACGCCGTGGCCCGTCACCCGGAAGAACCCGTGCTCCTCGCACGCCGCCACCAGCGAGCGCGCCGCGGCGTCGCGGGCAGGGCCCGCCGGGGCGGACAGGTCCACCGACCGCACGTCGGCCACCGGCGGCTGCGCCGCGGGGAGCGTGATCTGCTCGAGCTCACCCTTGGCGAGGACAACCATGGCCGAGGAAACAGAGGAAAAGCAGAGCAAGAGGTTTTTATGCACAGCACGAGCACGAACACGGACACGAGAGTAAAAAGAGGCCGCGTGCTCGCCTCTTTATATAGCCACGGGGTGAAGGCTTGCGGGGGGAGTCGGTGCATGACTTGAGGGTTTGTACTTGCACATCATGCTGCTGCAACATGGGCCGTCTGATCAAGCATCAGTGGCCAAGATCAAGGCCTAAAAAGTACCATTTGTTCATGTCACTTTAAGCCTTGCTTTCCATTGCAATTTGAAAGCCAGTTGCTGTTTGATTGAGAGAGGAACACTGCACGGGGATATGAATGAATGAATACGTGACCTAAACCCCCCACGTCCTTGTCGTAGCACGAGGTAATGCCTGCATGGTACCCCCTGAAAATCAGATATTGCATACTTAAGCAGCTGATATTTATGAGCTGTCCACCATCTTCTGCTCAGTTGCAAGCGATAGAAGGGGTCAGCTGATTCCTTTGATTCCTAGTGTCTGTATAGTTTATGGCATGATATTAATTTCTTATCAGGAAAGGTAAAGTGGATGGTGGCGTGTACTACTGCAGAATATGTCCTAAGTGATCGTTGGTTGGTTGGTTGGTTGGTTCATTGGCGTATTCAGCATTAGTAAGCACGGGGGTCACTGCAAACGCAGCTTGTTTTGGAGAGGACCAAACGTGTTTCCTCCTCCTTTCTCAATTTGACGGTCAAGGACCCCATACCCAGCGATTGGTTTTCTAGGATTGGAACGGTGGTTGTCGAGGATAAGCTTTGATCATATAGAAGTACATACATGATGAGTACCACTAATCTGTTCCAACAAACCTACTATGGATGGAAACTTTTCATGTCGTCATTCACATCTACTCCCCATTTCCCTGTACAATGTCTCACCCCTTTGGGATTTGAATGGAACTATGGAAGTCCCTGTTAATATATAGGGAGTATGGTTGTTGGACAGGCAGGAACCAGGCACAATCCCTTTTGGATCCTTCAATCAGTGCCACTTACTCTTCACTATCTTTCTCACTTACTCTTCACTATCTTTCTCACTTCCAAACAGGCTATTCAAAAATCACATGCCTGAAAGGATTTACTGTTTCATGCTCGGTAAGTTCCTGTTACTGGTTTGGATTACTGTTGTAGTACTTACTGCATTGCATGATTCTCACTTCATTTTTCTCAGCCTAGGTTTTCTTGCGTCGTCAGCGTTTCTTTTTTCTACTTCAAATTCTACATGTCACCGTCAGTAGAATCCGTACGTCAAACGCAACGTGGATCAACTCCCCTTCTCTTCCACACAATTAAGCTATCACGTTACACTTCAACTCGCTATCGGCATTAGATTTTGACAGCAACTTTGATGACAACGGTCCGATTGGTTAGTTGACGTGATAGAATAGATGTGGGATTCGATTGTTGATATTAAGATACGCTGAGCTCGACCAAACTAGTAGTGCTATCTATCCTCAAGAACTATACCTGAGGTGGGCATTTATATATTGTGATGATAGACTAAGATGTTTGATTTGAAGTAAAGTAATGGGTTTGAACTTCGAACCTAGCCGTCAGCCTTTTTATTATAACTTATCTTTCCTTTTTGTGTGGAATGCACAGTTGATCGCTGGTTTATCCTTTTCTCATGCTTGGTGAGAAAAATATAACAGAAAATGAGAAGTACAGTGAAAAATTGCTGATAAACCCGAAAATTATTGGTGCCATCTTTTTCACTGATAGGCCACATGTCCATTGTCCATTGATAGGTAGACGCCTTGAGATCTATAGGTCTAGCCAATCAGAGATTCTTATAGGAGCCACAGTTTTCGTATGTGTGTGCGCCTCGACCTTATTGTTTTTCCGTTCTACCAAGAGTGCAATTCTAGTTGCTAATAGGGATTCTACTCTTTTATGTGATTCTTTTAAAATTTTAGAATTATACTCTCCACGAGACTGAAGGAGTATGAACACACTGTTTTCATTTTCTATTCCAAAGGTAATTAAGAAAAGAGAAGGAAGAAACTGAAATTACCTGTCCAACTATTTGCCGGAACGAGATAGTGCACGCGCCATTGACGAGCCGCGGCCGTCAATTTGCTTCGCTGTCCGGCTGTCGTCTGTCATTGACGAAATGGCTGGATCGACGAGGGGCCCCGGCCCGGGCCATGATATGATTGACCACTTGCAGGAGAATTCTCGGCGGGTCTCTTTCCTGGCCACTGTAGCGGCACAGTGCCGAGCAGGCGATCGCAACGTAAACAGCAACGACAACGATTTGCGATCTGAAGGTATCCACTGCAGCCAAGCTCATCAGGATGCTATCTACATATATACTCGTTGCCGGCTAGTAACCCCCTTACTTGCAGCAGATTATCAGCCCATCAAACAAAAAAGGATCCGGACGATGAAATGCATTCCGAGTCTGCCATCATCATCGACACCTGAATTCCCCTGTAGAATTGTTGATGGGTTCAGGGATATGGATATGGCTTAATGCCAACTCCTGGTAAAAATGATGGTGGATTATAGTACGGTGCCAATCATGCAAGTAGCAGAGGTTGTAGCTGTGCTATGGAGGCCCCTCCACCTGCCCAAATCCAGCAGGGTCTATGATTAAAGAGTTGTACTCTATAGCCTGCAAGGCTGTGGCATGGGGACACCTGGAATGATGAAGAGAACTTGGTATTCATGGTGTGAGAAACCCCCTCGTGCTTAAAAATCCTGTGATGGATATGGGTAGGCTTCTTGAGTTGAGCCTTCATCACCCTGGATTGTTTGATGCAGGGGAGATCTGACATGTCGATAATTGGTGAGCAGGTCAGGGGCATGGCAACACATTATAGGCCAGTCACCAGTGTTATCTACGAGTTGACACTTGCTTGTACTTTAGACTGCGTGCTCATTGGCCGCTTGTTCGCCTAGGTCCAGTCCAGCCCACAGCCAGATGCACACCAACACCATCAACTTGGAGCTGGACGCCGGCCTGGGTGTGTGTCGACCAGAAACGAATCGCACTAGCTAGCCCTGCGTCGCTTAATATTTTATCAGTTTTGCAAACCACTTTTTAATCAACCACACGCATCAAACAGCAATATAAAAAACCCTTTTTTATATGCAGCCTGGCTAGGGTTCAGGTTCTGAGCTTTTGAATCGGGGACCGGCCGGGGGTACGTGGTCCTTATTAGGCTTACAAAGAGGCCGGCCCTTGCATCATATTGGACGCCAGGTTGGTAACGACGAGGGAGTGGTCGGCACGACAACGAAGCGAGTGACAAGGCGATCAGCCGACGATCGATCGGCAGCCAGGTGATAGATACGCGAAGGGTATACGCAGGACGTCAGAAATAAGTGGTATAATACGGCAGGTCGATGACGACCATAGGGTTATATATATTTATAACGGTTGCTCGTCTCACTAAGCGTGTGGCCAGTGCTTATATTATTAGCAAGGGCGCGCTGGGCAATATACGCTATAGTGCTATAGCACATGGTGGGGTTTGAGAGCAACACGGTTGATTGTAGCAGAGCAGATAGAGGAAGAAGACGGTTGAAGACAGTTGGGGTACATAGTTTTTTTTGTTATACTTTACGAGACGAACATTTTGAGTCTAATTAATCAATGTTTAAACAATTATTTATAAATACAAACGAAATACTACAGTGACGCTACAATAGTAGCGTCCCAACTTTGACATGTCACAGTTGAGAGCTGGGCCAGGCTTAATTTTTATCCCCCGGCCGACATACACTGCAGGCCCCGCAAAATAACCTGGAGCTCAGCTCAGAAGCTGGGATATATTCCCGGCGAGAGACGTGGTCTTCCGCGCGCGTACATACACAGACCACAGGTCACCATCAGCATGCAGGACACCACACGGTAGCACGGTGCCTCCAGGCAGCGATCCGCGCCGCCGCGCGGGGGCCCTGCTGCCTTTCTGGCCGGCGTGCACGCTCGCCCGGGCCGGGCCGGACGTTGCCCTCTCTGTCGCGGTCGCGGTCGGCCTAGCCGCCTAGCTAGCAGCCCCCGGCGGTGCGGTGGTCCAGGGTCCACGGAGCGGCGGGCCGACGCGTGGCCGGGCCCGGCCTCCTCGGCGCGGCCTCTCCGTCACCGGGGGCCGTCCCCCACTCCGCGCAGACGACCTCCGGGCGGCCGACCGCGACCCGCGCGCCTCCTGCTCCATCGATCGGCGATGATGGGGACGACCGAGACGACGACGACGGCGAGCCCAGCCAGCTGCGTCTCCGCGACGCACGTTGAATATAAGCAAGCAAGCTAGCTAGCACTGGCGGCCGCTGGCGTCCCGATCGATCGGGGGGAGGGATGGAGTCCGGCCCGGGCGACGACTAGCCGGAGCGCGCGGCTGCTACCACACGTCGGTCTCGTTCCTCGCTTTCCGCAGGCCGTACCCCGTGCCGAAACGTACCATCCGCCTGCTGGTGACGTGAAATCGCCCTCGGGGTCACCGCTCTGATGCTATGGTGACCGGGACCCGCCCGGGCCGGGCATCTATCTATCCATCTATGTGACAGTGAATGTGCACGTGATCACCGCGCGCTCTGCTACATACGTGTACAGTGTACTACGTACTATATACGCATTACATTCCGACGTAGTAGTACGTACGCGTGCGCAACTTGTTACAGTCTTGTTGCAAACTGGTTAACCTCTCGGATAGATCGATTGGGTCCGAGTGAGTGACGACGGGTAAATAATGTTGCGATCGAGAGGGACGGAGATGGAGGTGGACGCTGGCGTGCTTGACAGCCCGGCCGGACGTGGCGTGCTCCCCCGGCCACTTGCGCCGTGCGGATTGGTACGCGCGCGTCCTGCTCTGCTCCTCCGATCCGGCCGGCGTGGCTCAGGCTCAGGCTCAGGCTCAGGCTCGGGCTCCTTGGCAGCGACAGGGTGCCATGAACCTGGACGCCGGCCCAATGCTTTGGCAGGCCGGAGCCCCCACCTCTCCGCGTCCATCGACATGGACGTCGACACACCTGCTGCTGTTGCCATCCATCATATCCATCGCTTGGCCGGGCACAGCCAGTCAGTCAGCTAGCCCTATCTGCTGTTCAAACTGGCCAGCTCGATCCCCGTCGCCCGGCCCACCCGTCCGGTCCGGACCACTTGCTTTGCCAACCTAGGGCCGTCTCGTCTGCGTGGCGTGGGCCCTCTTGCCTCTCTCCTTTTCCGGCCTGGAGCAAATTGCACGCAGCTCGATCGATCTGACTCTCTGGATCGGAGAAGCATGCATGTGTATGCAATACTACAGCGCCACTGTCACAGATGACAGATCCATCGCCAAGTGGAGAGCTGATGATCCAATTCGCCTTGCCCACAGGCGGTGATGATCGATATGATTCAGGCAAGGATCACGATGGTTCAACAAGCCTCACGTACCAACTCAAAAGGAAGAAGAAGCAAAAGTCAACACAACGCGGCCAACTCAAAAGGAAGATTGTTGCAATGTGATGAAAAAGGGGAAACAACTTACAACCAAGCACAACATGATGATTCCGTTATAGTTCATGAATTAAGCCTACCACGCCCATGAGATTAAAATGTCAATTTAACTGTGAAAATGGCATGTACCGTACTACTACCAACTCCAGTTTTGCTTATTTGTCCATGATGATGAAGGACTGCTTCTCTACTTCTTGGTCTTGAAATTGAAATGATTGATTCCTCAGAAAAACTGCAATGCTTTTCATTTTTCTTTTTCTTTTTGCGTGGAAGAAGCAGCAACAATGATTTTGCTCGCTTATTCACATTGTTATGCTATATATGGCATTTTGCCGTCTGATCCGGCCCATCTAGAAAACTCCAGCCCAATAACGCACCGACATTGTCCTACGTGGGCCAATTGCACAGCTGTTGAGCATTAAACCTCTTGGGCTTGGGGCCTATGCGATCCAGCTGCCAGATGCCCAGATTGATCCCCAATTTCTAGTTTTTCAGACGTAGCTTCATGACAATAAGTAGACGACCTATGCATCCAGGGATGGGAAACACCCAAAGCGAAATTATAGCATCTGAAATTTGACAGAGGAGGATAGTCGGTAACATTTTGCATCTGATCCTTTTTTTTTTGTCAGAGCCAGAGTGAGAAAACCACAACTTGTTCAAGCAGCGTATCCGCTGCCACCATCTTACTACTACACACACCCCGCGGCCACGAGCCCTGGTAAACCTTCCGATCGATCACCGGCCGCCGTCTGCTGCATCGGCCTTCTCCACGTCGGCCGCGGCCACCTTCTTGCCATCGTCCCCGTCGACCTCATCATCGCCCTCCTCCCCGGCGGCGCGCGCGCCGTGCGCGACGTCGTAGGTGGCGTGCAGGCCGACGAGCACGTAGTAGAGCAGCATGATGGCGGTGCAGACGCCGAATCGGATGAAGGCGTCCTTTCCCAGCGACCCCATGAGGAAGAGGTTGGTGGCGATGGACAGCGACGGCAGCCACGGCACGAGCGGCACGCCCCAAACCTTGGGCGCCCTCGCCGCCGGCACCAGCATCTGGATGCCCAGCGTCCCCGCCGCCCACGCCGGCACCAGCACGGCGTACCCCAGCCACCACCGCTCCGGCGCCGCGCCCCAGCACGCGGCGATCCCTGCCGACGACGCGACCACCACCGCCAGCAGTGCCGCGAGCCGCCGCGCGTGCGCCGGCGCCGTCGCGCCCCGCGCGTAGTACCGCCGGACGAGCAGCGCGGTGGCCATCATCGCGAAGATGAAGAGCGTGCTGACGGACAGCAGGCTGGAGAGCACGTCGAGGCTGGAGAAGAGCGCGATGCAGGCGCTCGCGGCGGCGATGAGCGCCGTGGCGTGCACCGGCGTGCCGGTCCTGGGGTGCACGAGCGCGAACACCGGCGGGATGATGTGGCTCCGGGCGATGTGCGTCGTGTACCGCGCCTGCCCCAGCGCCCCGACCAGCAGCACCGTGGTCATCCCCTTGAGCGCGCCCAGCGCCACGACGTACTGCGCCCAGTGCATCCCGACGTTGGTGAACGCCACCGAGTAGGCGGCGCTCCGGTCGATGGCCGTGTACGGCTGCATCATGCTGAGCACCAGCGCCATGACGCAGTAGATGGCCGTGATGACGGACATGGAGCCCAGGAGCCCCAGCGGGATGTCGCGGGACGGGTTCTTGGTCTCCTCCGCCATGGTGGCGATGTTGCCGAACCCACCGTAGGCGAAGTAGACGATCGCCGCCGCACGGAACACGCCGGGGACGCCGTACGGCATGAAGGGCCTGAGGTTGCTGGGGTTCGCGTGGATGAACCCGGCGACGATGACGAAGGCGATGACGACCACGTGCACGGCGGAGGCCAGCCAGTTGACGCGGGAGGTGCCCTTGGAGCTCACCATGGCCAGCGCCGCGGTGACCGCGATCACGACCACCGCGATGGGATCCAGCTCGTTGTAACCCTCGGCGAGCGACGGCGCGTGGATGCGCAGCGCGCTCTCGGGCTTGTTGATGAGCGACGCGAGGTAAGAGGTCCAGGAACGCGCTACCGCCGCCGTGCCGATGATGCTCTCGAGGATGAGGTTGGCGGCGGCGATGAAGGCGGCGACGTCGCCGAGCTCGACGCGGAGGTAGGCGAAGGAGCCGCCGGCGACGGGGATCTCGACGGCGAACTCGGTGTAGCAGAAGACGGAGAGCATGGCGGAGAGCCCGGACGCGGCGTAGGAGAGCACGATGGCGGGCCCCGCGTGGTCGCGCGCCTCCTGGCCCGTGAGCACGAAGATGCCGGCGCCGATGACGGAGCCGAAGCCGAACCACGTGAGGTCCCACCACGTGAGGCACCGGCGCATCTCGTGCTCGCTGCGGCGGCGCAGCGCGCCGAGCTCGGCGGCGTCGGTGGAGCGCCCCGCGAGGCGGTCGGGCGTCGCGGCCAGCGCGCGGCGGTACGCGCCCCAGCTCGCGAACGACGGCTCAGGGAAGAAGTCGTCCTTGTGCCATCGCCAGTAGCTCCTCGCCGTCGCCGTCGCCGCCGCAGCCTTGCCCGTCGTATCCTCGTGGCGCTCCGGCGAGGAAGTCTCCAGGGGCGCCATGGGTACTGCAGCTGCAGGGCGAGCGTTCGATCGTGTGGAGGTGGAGCAGCTAGCGTCCTAGGGAGTGGGACGCCGTGGTGGAGATATGGGATTGCAGATTGGTCGTTGCTCCATCGGTCAGTGAGCGAGACGTCTTGGCTTGCAGCTTTGCGCTACATTTTCAGACACCGATTGGGCTCTACATTTTCAGAACTGCAGTGCGAGCCGTGCAATTCAGGCCACTGTTGCTTGTGATTGGACGCACTGATGCGTTTTGTTTCGTTTGCCCTGCACCATGTGACGTACGTATGAGCATATGATATACTAGCCGTATCTTCCTCGAGCGAGCGAGCTTCGTATCTTCCTCGAGTGAGCGAGCATGAGGTGATGGGCTGTTGCAATGGTAAAGGGGGGGAGATCAGCAGCAGCTGCTGCTGCTGCGGCGTCGTCACTCGTCAGCTGGACTGGAGTAGCAGAGCTGGGATTTGGAGGCACACACGTTCTTGGCCCATACGAGTCTGCACATGTGCGTACATACAACCTGCGCGCATCCCTCTTTGAATGATTGCTTTGCAATCGGATAACAACGATACGATCGCTTGGAAGCACATGCGGGGGCTCGGCTCGGGAGAAGGAAGGCTCCAAAAACTCGCCCGTCCGCCGCCGTTCACATCACGGCGAGCATTGGCTGGCGCGTGCTCCGTATCTCGGTGGCTTTGTTCACACCGATACCGGCGGCAGCCCAGCAGGCCGGCAACGTACAGCACTATGTCCCTCGAGACCGACGAACTGAGCGAAACAAGATGCCGAGTACGTGGCGGCAAGTGTTGTCCGGCTTCACGGCGCGCGTTAGGCCCGTGCCCATCCCGGCCGGCTTGTTCTACAGTCACGACGGCGACTCGACCAGCGACGATGTAGAGAGGGGCAGACGAAGAGGGTTTACTGAAACCTATACTTAAAATCCAACCCCGCGCAGGCGCACACGTCACTCAGTAAACTTTTGGTAAAAGGTTTTGTCTTTGTGGAAGTGATGATATATAGCATTTTGCCAATCAACTCTCGTCGCATTGCTTCAAGTTTTTTTTAGGAACCTACGGAGGGTCAGAGGCCCACTGAATTGCATTTCATTCCATTAAAGGGTAATTTTTTAGACAAGCGCGGCGCCTCAAGGGAGAATACAGAGGGGGGAGAGGAGAGCGCAAGAAAAGAGACTAATTTACACCAATCGACGCAACGCACCAAGCATGTAGGCACGGGATGCCTAGAGGGCGACGTGCGTGCTTAGAAGGCGAAGGATGTCCGTTGCTGCGAGGTCCCTAGCATAAAGACCATCACGTTCCTCGCCTTCCAAATTACCCACGCAACCGCCAAGACGGCCGTGTGAACCATCACCGATGCCATGGCGGCACTCTCGACGTGAGCGCAAATGCCTTCCATGGCGGCGCGGATCGTCGCTGGAGGCGGCTGCCCCGGGAGGAGGCGCTCCCACAACGCGGCCAGTCATAGGCAGGCAACAAAAAGGTGCTCCATTGTCCATGGTCTCCGGCGTCCCTGGTCAAAACGGGCAGTTGGGGGAGGGCAAGACTCCATGCCTGAAGAGCCAAGCGGAGGATCCAAAAGAAGACCCGCACTTTCTTCGGGGCGTAGCAGTCCCAATTGATGTCCGTCATGGGCGGCATTGCTTCAGGATTAAAGGAAGTTTACTGTGCCGATTACAATCAGTCTTTTTCCTAGCACCTATGAGCGCCGGCCATCGACGCAATACATGAAACAGCCATACAGTTTAACAGGAAAGAGCCATCGCTGCCAAAAGAAAATTAAACAAACGTCTGCTCTGCCTGTAACTGACAGCCCTTGGCTAGCTTCAGTTGTCATCCGGCAACAGCTTGTATAGCTACCAAACATATCTGATATGCCATCAAGATTAGAGATTTGCAACCACTATACAACAGGATGACACCATTCCGTTATAGTAAATCTTACACAAATTATTACCGATTTAACTCAATATAAGGTGTTGCATCTCAAGCTATAGGTAGGTGAGCTTAGGCTTGTGTTCAGAATACATACATACGTAACATACCTTAAGCTATACCTATGTTTTTTCAGTATAGGACACCAGAGGCAACCAGGCTTCCATGGTAATTAAAACATCAAGCATTTCGGTGTCAAGTGAATCAAAAGTATCAACTGACATGTAAAGGTAGCAGCGCGGTTATCCCGATTATAACAACATGCCACTTACTTGCTGATATTATTCTGGAGGCTTGCTGAGGTACTTGGGGAAGTCAGATTGCAGGCAGTAGTAGCGATCGAAATAAAACTTTCTGGTAGAAAAGGGCACGGCTCTTACAAGTTTCTTGTCTCTGATATCGATAGCAAGAACCCAACCATTCAGACCGCTTGGACCTGGACCGCAGGGGATCGGCGTGGACCTCATGTACACAACACTCTCGTTGTATGCGTCCAGTATGGGCGCTGTGCTTATCACCCTGCCCAAGGTCAGCTCGCCCTTGCCGTCCCAGATCTCTGGAAACAGGTCGGGGTAACATGAGTCCGCCGGTGAGAGGCTGGCGGATTCCACGGTGAAGGTCTCCCATTCATTATCGGAACTGAACATCTTCCTCTTGGACACGATGGCCGTCCAACAGAACTCCCCGGGACCGTCGCCGCTCTCACTCTGTTCCGGGAATTCTATCTCGATACACCTGATCCAGCCGTCCTTGCAGATAACATCCCGAACCGCACGCAGAGCACGAAAGGGTACCTCGTTGCTGGGCATCAATGGCGGCAGATCGATCAGCCACATCACGGGGTCGCCGCCGTTGTCGAGCCCGTCGCAGAGCAGGACGCCCAGAGAGAGATCAACCAAGGCCAGCGAGTCCCCTCCGACGGAGAACACCTTGGTGGGCCGATCCCGGAGCAGCGGGCTGTGCTGCCCCTGCAGCCCAGAAGCCACCCGGCCCGCCCTGGTGGCCCACAACTCGGTCTCGGTGGGCCGATCGCGGAGCAGCGGGCTGTGCTGCCCCTGCAGCCCAGGAGCCACCCGGGCCGCCCTGGTGGCCCACGACTCGGTCTCGGTGGAGAAGAAAAGAAATTCGAAGAGTAGACGCTACGAAGGAGAGCCCTTTGGGCCGAAACGTAGGCCCATGCTACCGAGCTCCCTCGCGCCAGGTCTTTTCGTTTGCTAAGGCCCGTATCGTGACGCCGCAGGGCTGGAGCCCGTATCGTGATGGAGCGGATGGCCTCTGCCGGCCTGTTGGTCCCCCGGTCTCCTCCGTCCGGCAACTCCGTCGCCGGCGGCTGGGCACGGATCTCATCTGCGATGTCCGATGACATGGCCAGTCAGCACTCAACACCTAAAGTAGACAGTGCCCGACCTACGCCTAGGTTAAATAGGAGTACTAGAAAAATAAAGGCAGAGGGCACTGGATGCCTTGCTTGTGATGGGCAAAGACGCAAAGCACGATGCAGGGAGACATGGCGCACCGGATGATGCTCGCCTCGCCACGGATAAAACCAAAAGACGAAGCGAACAGAAAGATCTAATATAACCCGACGACGATCACCATACTTCTAAATCCATTCTGCAATAGGTCGAGCTGGGCATTCCAATCAGCGCATGGAATCATCTCTCAGCACGCTGCGCGCGGCTGCCGCCACCGGGGCGAGCGCCGCTCCTCTCGCCGTGCACCGCCGCGGCGGCGCGCGTGCGCCCCGCGCCAGGGCTCCCGCCGCCGTGCGCGCCCAGGGGACGGCGCGGGAGCCGGACCCCCACGCGGCGCCGGTGAAGGGAGGACGGCCGCCGGCGCCTCTTCCCAAGGCCGCGCTGAGGGCGGGCGCCGGCGTGGCGCTCGCACTCGCGCTGGGCGGCGCCTCGTGGGCAGCGCGCGGCGGCGGGTGCGCCGCCGGCCCTTCCCTGCAGCCGGCCATGGTGTGCGCCCTCAACGCCGTCGCCGACGGCGCATCGCGCGTCTCTGGGGAGCAGCGCGGCGTGGCGACCATGAAGACGAGCGTGGACGCGCTCTCGGACTCGCTGTTCCGACGCGAGGACTCGCCACGGGACCGCGCCACGCTCATGGACCTCGTCTTCGAGCAAGTCACCAAGGAGGTACATGCACAATTCTACTCGATCACCTACAAGATCACATCCACCTGCTGCCGATGCTAATGCTTGGAGTTTGTGCTTGTGCCCTGCGCACTGCACAGCATATCACTGACAGAGGGAAGCTGACGAGCCTGCTACAGAAGGAGTTCTCGGCGTCGCGTGACACCGAGAGGAAACTTGATCTGGGCTTGCTGCTCACTGACGTTCTGATCAATCAGGTGAGTCGCCACGTCTTTCCTGTCATGTGTCATGCACTCGCGCTCACCCTGTGTTTGCCATGCATTGCAGAGAGACTGGCAGAGAGCAAAAGAAGTTTGCCAGCAGCTGACAGGACGCTACCAACGTGACTCGAGGCCTTACCTTCATTTGGTAATGTTCGCACATATGTCCAGTTTCTGAACGTTTTCTATTCTGAATATTGTGCTCCATGTTGTTTTCTTCAGGCTGTGATCAACATGATGATGGCAGTGGAAGGCATGCTGACCCCAGACACGGCCACCACTGATGACATCGAGAAGATGACCAAGAACGCCATGGACGCCTGGAAGGAATTCAAGAACAAGAGCGAGCTAGCCAAGGGGTCAGCAGATTCCACCACCTGACCTGATATGACGCCGTGCTTGCAGTTTGCCTGAAGCCGAAGATTTCTGTTGAGTGCTGACGTATCCAGGGATGACTGATGCATTTGTTTGTCCTGTGACTGTGACCCTATCCATGTAGTTGAGTGTGAAGTTGTTTCGATCAATGATTGTCACTAAATGTTCTAATGAAGAGAATATTTTTTTACATGGTATAATTATTTACCAAAAAATGTACTCTATCAAAATAACCCTGGAGTATGCCGGTATATGTACACTCATGCAATCTTCAGAACAAAAATGAAAGATTACAATGGGGGGCGCATTTCCAGAGACTTTATTCAGTAGACTCTCCCCACATCTTCAGAAGATATCTCTCGCAGCTGCTCCCGGCAACGTCTCTTGAGGATGCCATCCTAGTAACCCGCTGCTTCCCTCCTCCCCCGCCATCAGGCTTCAAGTTGTGCCGGTACTCGACGGCGATGTGCTCGAACACCTCGACCTCGAACATGTTGATGCTCACCTTGGGGCTCATCTGGTCCCTGACGTAGGCGAAGGCCAGCTGGTCCCGCGGGTTGAACGCCTCCAGCTCGTTGAACAGCAGGCAGGAGAAGAGGTTGCTGGCTAGGCCGTGCCTCCTGATGATGATCGCCGTGTCCGGCACATCTGCAGCGTCACAACATGAACACCGCTCGTCATCCCATATTCTTGTTTCTTGTTATGACAGGATAGCATGTGTCATCAATCTTGACTCATTTTTGTTCATTTTGTTGACGTGGTTGAAATGTCAGTGTCAGACAGCCAGTTGATACGGCGTCCCGTTTCCTTCGTGTGATCGAACAAGATATAAAAAATCAATGCAGGCATGTACTTGTGTCCCTGTCTGAATTTCATACCTGATGGATATGGAAGCTTGCTGGGGGACCATGGCTGGAGGCCGTTGGCGCAGTACGTCTCCATCTGCGCCCTGATGGCCTCCACATCCCCCCACTTCCTCCACCTCGCCGTCGCGACCGCCTCCTCCATGGTGTGCTGGTTGAACGGGTGCTTCGACACCGCCATGTCCGCGCCCTTGCCGACGAGGAGCGCGTGCACCAGCAGCAGCGGGTCCGCCGTGAGCTGCATCTTGGCGTCGACCCACACGCTGAACACGGCGTTCGGAAACAGCCGGTGCAGCAGGTGCTTCGCCACGACGCCGTTCATCGCCGGGTCCTCGTAGGGGAGCCCGCCGCCGGCGCGCAGCGTCACCACGCGCCACGCGCCGACCGTCGCGGCGACGCCTCCGCCTCCGCCGCCGCGCGCGTCCTGGGTGGCCGCTGTTAGGATGCCGTGGCGCGCGAGGACCCGGTGGGTGGCGTCGTCGATGAACATGAAGAAGCACGCCGTGGCCAGCGTCTCGGCACCGAACCCCCTGGGCTGCCGGATCTTGTCGTAGTCGTTCAAGATCGCCGACGCGACCACCACGCCCCTGCACTTCTCCATGGCCAATCTGTCTGAAGCCATGAACGTCAAAGAAGCATGCCTTTTGCATTTGCAACGGACACTACTACATTAGCAGTGTAGTAGCAAAGCATTTTTGTTTTTGGTGATGTTCTTGATGATGGCTCTACGACTACAAAGCACCTGTGACTTGCAACACAAAAACAGTTGTATCTGTCGTGCATCCAAAGGGATTATGATTGGCAATCACAAGAAATGATTACGTCACGATGTGTCTGCTACTCGAACGCCCAAATTATCAACATGGTCACGGCAAAAATCCCCATTGACGATTAGGTCAGCAAACTCACCAGCTTCTGGGACGGGGAATTCCTTGAAGAAACCACAGGGAATTTCCACTTGGCTGTCAGTGTGGCTGAAGAACGATCTCCGCTGCTCGGTCGAGAGGTTTCCTGCAAACGTGTCCCTCCTGCCATTCTGGTACCGAAGAGCAGGTGATCTGGACGAGGACGCCGAGAGGTTGCGGCAGAGGCCATTGATCTCTTCCACGACAGTCTTATAGTCTGCCCAAGTAGTGTAAAGAAACAAAAAACACCTTCGGTAATCAGTATCACTCACTACAGAAAACAAATCACCTTCAGTAGTGCACGCATATGTAGATAAACTCTGATGATCGAAATCGAAACAAGTTCTAGGTAAAAATTGTCGTTCGAAATGTGTGCGATCACACGTGTGAAAGCTCATGCCGACGATTCCGATCGTAACCGATCATCAAAACGGCAGGCACACCGGCCGGCTCGATATGGCGAAGCATGAGAAGGGAAGAGGAAGACGCGGCACGGGTTCATCTATTCCGGGACGGAGAGACGACGACGGAGACCTGCGAATGCGACGGGGCTGGAGCATCGCGCCCGCGTGACGGGCAGCGCGTGCTTGTGCTCGCCGTACCCGGGCGGGTACTCGAAGAGCGCCGTCTTCGCCGGCGAGGCGGAGAAGGGCAGGAGGCGGTGGCAGCGGCGGCCGGGGTCGGAGAAGGAGACGTAGAGCGCGAGCGGGAGCGTGGTGAGGAGGTAGAGCAGCGACAGGCACAGTAGCTTCGACTCCATCACCGGCGGCCTCCGCACGCGCAGCCACCCCGCCACCATCATCCCCGGCGCCGCGCGCCCCGCCTATCTAAGCTGCCGCTGCCGTTGCAAGGCTTGGACGTGCTGCTGCCGCGGCTTCCCTCCGGTGGGCGCGCGCGGCGTCGGCCGGGGAATCGGCGATCTCGCAGAGTGATCGTAGGGGTGGCTGGGTTTGTTGGTTGGATCCTCTCCTCTCTGGCCGCTCTGGGTGTGGAGGCTGCGGCCTGCGGGCGTTGCCAGTGAGTGACGCGAGTGGCTGCGCCTGCGCCTGCGCTGCGTGCGGCGCGGCGAAAGGGGCGCGCCTTTTCTCTTCTCTTACGTTTGGACTTAAGAGTGCCCTTGGATCTAGCAAGAAGAACGGTGCTTGGTTGACCAAGTACGAGGCTCCAATCTTGTACTTTTTGGGTTTTGTTTTAGCAAAACTTGTACTTTTTGGTTAAGCGCATACAGGCAGCGCCTGATCTAGTACATTAATGCAAGTTGATTCCTTTTGTGTGAGTACTTGCACCGAAGTATCATGCATTGCCCCCGTTGGCTGCATTGCTCAATTCAGAAGCACGGGGTCCTAATAATCATATGTCTACGGAGGAAGTACAAAGAGACTGAACATTTCAAAAAAAAGTACTAATGCACACGGTTCATCAATTTGCGTAACCACACAAAATGAAAAGCATTATCCTCGTAGTTGGTCAAACTTGTGTTGCGAAGATCGAGTTCACATAATCTAGAAGCACATGCTATTTAATCTACACACCAATTTTCCCTGTAATTTGCATGGAAAAACAAAACGAACCGCCAGCAAGTACATTCAATGCAAAAAACAGTAGTATTTACTTGACCAGCCTTATTCATACATCCGCGCTGAGAGGATACATTATTTCACTACCAGTTTCTCTCAAGAAAAAAAAGATACATTATTCGATCATCAGGTACACTGCGTATTTTGAAGATATATAAATACAGATGCGGGAGGCTAGCTACAGGCTTATTAGTTGACGTCAGAGCCCACCTTGGCGCCGTCGAAGAGCATCCAAATCTCGTTGACCCTGCCGCTGAACTCGAACGGCGAGTTGTACTGGGCCACGGTGTACGACGTCGCCTGGCCCGGCCTGCGGCCCTCGTTGACCGCAGCGGCCCACCTGGTCCCCTGCAGGCTGGCGTCGAGCCGCGCGGCCTGCTCGCCGACGTCCGCGTCCGCCACGAAGCCCCCGAACCGGCGCACGGCGGCGTACCTTGCCCCGGCCCACAGCTGCACGCGCAGGCCCTCGGCCGGGGCCGGCGGCGGGTCCGCCTGGTTCTTGGCCGGCACGTAGAAGCTGACGACGAAGGAGGAGGCGCAGAAGGGCCCGTCGCTGGGCGCCACCTCCGTCAGCACCGGCGCCGTCATCTCGATCGTCTCGTTGTACGCGTTCTTCCCCTGGATGTAGTTGAACAGCCTGCACCCAGCATGCGTCCAGCCAGAGTGTAATTCGGCATAGGGAGCAAATTAGCAACTGTACGAGCCCATTACATCTCAGGGAAGGAGGCCCATTTAAAGCCCAACAAGGAAGCAGACTAGCAACTGGACGAGCCCATTATCTATCAGGGGATGGAGGCCCATTTAAAGCCCAACGAGGAAGCAAACGAGAGAGAGAGAGAGAGAGTTCTTACTGGAGGAAGCCGCTGCGCGTGGCGGCGACGAAGGAGATGTCCTCGATGGGGGAGGTGGAGACCCACATGGCGTCCGTGTACCGCCGGATCTCGAACCCGTTGGCGCTGTCCACCACCTCGTACGCCGGGCACTCGATGCGCTCGCACGACGGCGGCACCGAGGCGGCGGACGCGGCGACGGCGAGCAGCGCCGCGGCGGCGACGAGGAGCACGCTGCTGCTCCGGCGCGCCATGCTTTGCTCTGCTTTTCTTCTCGTTCGCGCTGCTGCTGAATGCTGATGCGTGGAGTGGAGTGGGATTGAGGCCTGGGGCTGGTGCTTGGTCGGGTTCGTGCGGCTGGGGATCGAGCGAGTGTGATAAATACTACTGGTACTGGTTTGCCTAGCTCAGGATGGTTGCGGCGCTGGTGCTTCCACGTCGCTGGTGTTCAAGCGCTTGGCCACCGTTGGAGTTCCAGAATTTTGGTCCAGGACACAAGCGTGAGGTTAACTGCAGAAGCGCGTAGAAAGTATACTACTCGTTTTGGTGGTTTCTAAGATGTTTGTTACTGCTCGTTTTGGTGGTTTCTAAGATGTTTGTTTCTGGTCTTGTTGTCGCATACACACAAGCACGTCTGGGGTTCGCTGATTCTGTGAGTCTCTTCTTCTTTGCTACCCTGCTTAATTCTCTGATGAAAACTGATGCTACATAGGCACTGCAGATTGGTACAGGAGCGGGGGACAATATTTCCGCGGCCTACTACTTATCGTAAAGAAGTTAATCATGTATCTGTCTCTGTACTTTCTTTCGGACAGGATGACGACAGGATATATTGGGCTCTTGTCAACCATCAGAAAATTAAAAAAAAAATTGTGCCGCCGCAATCAAATTCCGCGTAGTCAACGTTCTGCATATCCCTGTTCTGTTAACATGACTTGCCGAATAATCAATTTCGCAGCGAGGGGCTTAAACGCGTAAACAGAAATCGTTCCGCATTGTCTGTTGAGAAGAAACATTCTTGCGGGTGCTTTCAGCTAGAGGGCATGTGAAGCTCTCGTCTCCGGTATAAACAAACAGAAGCACGCCTATGGATTCCTCCTCAATTATGTGTGCTGTTGGAACATGTGGAAGTTTTTGGAGTCTTAATGGTTGTCACTGTCAAGAACTGCTGTTATCCTAGTATTAACCACCTGACACCTGGTAGGGCAGTATGCGAATTGACTGAATTAATGTTGAGATGAACTAACTGGATTAGGAAACACGACATATTTTTTGTTTTTGCTCAAGATGTAAAAATGGCAGATACTACACAGAAGCTCTGTGGAAGCAAGACAAGCTTTGAAGGTGAAATCATGTCCTCCCCGTGATACAATTGCAAAGTTGAGTCACACGATTGATTCTCGTTTCTTTTTTTTGAAGGTAAATCCCCGTTTCATTCACTCAAAGATAAAACACATACTAGTAGAATTAAGAAAGCAGCAGCAGTACAGACTTCATTATTCAGAACAGTCTTATAGCATAGCGATTACTGCCGGTAGCAGTAGACAAGGAATAGTAAGCAGGTAGTTAACCATAAAAGGCATCCCAAGCCGCCACGTCAGCCTCACTTACCGCTGACGGCGGCCGTGGTGGCCTCCTTGCCGTTGGCGGCCGCGGGTGCGGCCTCCTTGGCCTTGGCGTCGCCGCCCTCCTTGGCGAAGGCGGAGGCGGGGTACGTCCTGCCGAGCCCGGTGGGCGTCTTGAACGTGATCTTGGAGGCGTCGTCCTTGTCGACGAACATGTCGGAGAGGGTGACCCAGATGAGGAGCTCCTTGGTCTTGACTCCCGTCATGCGCTTCATCCGGCGGTCCTCGACGAAGGCGGTGACCTCGGCGGCGTAGGAGACCTGGCGGCCGATCTGGCGGAAGGTGTGGGTGAGGGCCTTCTTCTGGCGGAGCCAGACGAAGCCCGTGGAGCGGTTGTAGCCAACCTCCTCCATGTCGGCGAGCGGGAGCAGGCCCAAGGGCAGGTGCACCTCGGAGAGCAGCTCCGTCGATTTCTCCGCGCACAGCGCCGCGCCGTGGTACACCTCCGCGCCCGCGCGGTGCTCCTCGATGGCCTGCGACCCCATGGGTGGCTGGGATTGGCTGGATCGAAGGCGGGCCAGGTGGTGGAGGGCAATGCGGGGGATGGTGGAATCCGGATTGGGGACGAGCGGGGGGGTTTATACGGGGGGAGGACTGGGTCGGCGGCGAGGGACGGTTGCCGGTTGGGATGCTGGGGGAATTAGTTAATGCGGGGGTTTAGTTAATGCGGCGCCGATCCGACGTGGGGTTGGGGGGGGGGGGGGGTCGTGCAGGTGGGGGTTGCGCTGCCGGGTTGGGATCGGCTGGGTGGGGGTGGCCCGCGTGCACACGACCAGCCGTATTTTTCTCTTTATATACTACTTCCGTCTCATAATATAAGTATTTCTCGATTTCTGTGCATGACCGTTCGTTTTATTTAAAAAAATTATAAAAATATAAAAATAATTATGATATATTTAAAATATATTCGATGATGAAACATGTCGTAACAAAATAAATAATATTTTTATAATTTTTTTAATAAGACAAACAGTCAAACGTGAACAGAAAAAGTCAACGAATGTTTATATTATAGGACGGATGGAGTATATATCAACGTCCATCGACCAACAGTCAACAGTATTTATTTTAACACGAACCAGCATCAGCATCTACCTGTCGGGTTTGTTTGGGTTGGGTGATTGATGATGGTGGCAGGGAGAGGAGGGGTGGTTGCGCAGCTGCTTTCAGCTACCGACACTTCGAAGTTCGAACACGCGTATACTACCGTGCAGTGAACGCTGCGTTGCACGCACAGGCGCACTCTACCCTCTCTACTCTCTAGCTACCCGTCTCTCACCACTCTCTCTAGAACAGCGCACTACTACCATTGTTACTGTGCTTTGTTTTGATCCCAAATTTTACCCCCAAAATTCAATATAAAAAATAAGATTCTCATCACATCAAAATGTCATAACATGCATGAAGTACTAGATGTAGATGAAATCAAAAACTAATTACACAGTTTTGTTATACTTTGCGAGACGAACATTTTGAGCCTAATTAATCAATTTTTAGATAATTTTTCACACATACAAATGAAAATACTACAGTGACGCAATGATTATGAAGTGACATCATACGCCTAAATTTAACCCCCAAATTTGGTATCTAAGGCCTCAGCTCAACTGCAATTTGCACAGGAGCTTGTCATGGCAGGTCGTCAGCTCGAATGCCCGCGCATTCATGCCGACTACTGTGTAACCCTATCCCCAACCCCCAACTGCGAGGACATGCGTGTCGTTCTCTGCCGCCGGCCTCTGCCATCGGTGGCAGACTGGTCAGCGACAGCGTGCTGGATGCTTCGTGGCCGAACCCCATGTAAACCGGGCGGTAGGTCGCTGATCCAACGGCCCCCAAAAGCGTTGAACGAATGGCGGTGTCACACCGGCGTGCTCTGCGGCTACCGCGGCCGCTGCTGTCCCGCCGATCCGCCGCCCGCCGCCAGAGTGTGCGCGGCGCCCGGCGTGCTCCCGCCCGTCTCCGCTAGTCTCGCCTAAAGGTGCGCCCGCATTCCCGTTCTCGATCCGATCAGATCCCCTGGCGCGCCGCGAAGGGGGCGCATGTGGCTGCCTCTTCCTTGTGGAGTGCATTTGTGGGCACATTTGCAGAGCTCATCTCGTCACTAGTGACTTTATTAAGTTCCAAAATCTAGAATACCTTTTCAGACAGGCATCCAAAATGATAGAGGTTGTAGCTGGTTATGCGCTGCCATGGTTTGAGAAATTGAAGTGCAGTTCAGTTGATACAGCATGGAGTAGCAGCTTTACTCAAGAACTGCAGGTGCCGAATTGTGGTTTGATTCTTGAATTTGATTTATGCCAGGCAATCAGGGACCTTTCACTTGCATCCTGGTCTATCTGGGTTTTATTCTGTGGTGCTCATAGAAAAGCTGAATTCATTTCTATACATTTTATCTGATATCTATTACTGAAGCCAGCATTAAGTCTGCAGAGCAGAGCTGGTATAACTTTCCATATCTCTGTGTATTTCTGAACTTTACATTCTGAAATAATGTCAGTACTTATCTAAAAAATGTACCTCCAATTCTCAGCTAAGTTGGAGACGTTGTTCCTGATTACACCAAGCTGCATAATTCTGTTTGCTGGTGACATAATTGATCTTGCCTCTTTATTTAGGTAGTTTCTGCGACATACTTCACACATTGCTCTAGTGGTTTATGTTCTACCTTCATAAAATAAAAATTACAAAATGGTCCTAGGAAAATTTTTACAGTGGCCACATACCATGTATTGACGTATAAGATCAAAATCATGCATGGACTCATGGACTTGCACCCATCAGGATTGCTAGAGTTCTGGAAGTCTGCGGCGCTTTCGAAGGAATGTTGGCTAGGCAACCATGCTCCTTGTAGGTCTCATTGCACCCTTTTCTAGAACTTGAGGTTGGATCATGGAGAGCCTGCGTGCAGTCATGGCTGATAAATGGGACCCGTGCAAGGAAGCCAATCAGCAGCCAGTCCTCTAGTTGCTGGTATTCTAAAAGGAAAAAAATGAACCCTTACACTTTGCATATTTAATATGTCCTGATGATATTGAGCTTCCGTAATCAAGACTCCGTAAGAAACAAATGGTCACCATCTCGAATGACTGTAATATCATCAATTTCTGCAAATTCTTGGTTCAACACTTTTGTAGGACAATAACCAGAAAACTTTTGACCTGCATCATAAAATTGCAGGATAAGATAGTGGAATTGATTCTATTTTCTAGGAATTTTTCACTGGTGGTATAAGGGACTGGTCATGGGTCTCTACCTCATTTAAGCCGAGACAAATACAGCTTCATATTCTAATGAAATAATAAAGAAACTGGAGACTCATAAATCAATATTGGTTCAATTTAATTCAGATACTGTCTATACAGTGCCAACTTCAAACAACCGATGCTAATAGCTGTGTACTAGCTGTTGGGTGAAATACCCCATGTGGCATGGCACCATCAACTCTATTGAAAGAGTAAAAAAAACTTCTGGCAACTATACACCAGACTTCGGCTTTAGCATTTGGACATAACACATTACATACTAGGTTTATTTATTTTTATTTAATTAAAAAAGGGCGTACCCAGTGCCGTAGGCTTCCCGCACCGTGCGGGGTCTGGGGAAGGGTTGTAATAGCGCCCAAACCTTACCCGCACAAATGTGCAGAGGCTGGGGCTTGAACCCGGGACCTTCCGGTTACAGACGGTAGGCTCTACCGCTGCACCAAGCCCGCCCTTCCATTTATTTTTAATTGATATTGAAATTTTCTTCTCTGGGCTATTTCTGATTCTTACAAAACTCGTTGTACCTATTGCCTACTAAGATTTAGCTCCGTGGCTATAACTCATTCTTGGACAACTTAGCGTTTGCATGTTTCTTTACCAGGCAAGTATGGATGTGTTTAGTATTAAATGCCCTGACTTTTCTGATGACAGAAGGTAGATATGCTCTCCTATAGTCGCCTTGAATGGTTAATGGTGTGTGTGAGTTAGAGAATACTTACAAGCTATTTTGAAAAGCTCATTCAACGATCCTGGTAGATTTATAACTTTTGCACAAGGCACACTCGCATTTTTGTTCTTCTGTGAATACACATGAATTGTCACTCTTTTTCTTTCAGAAACCACAGAACTACCACCCTTATCTGCTGTGCATATATCAGTTATCTCCTGAAGTTCCCCTGCAACCGAGCATGCAAGCTTCTTGTCTGGAACCCTTGACTGCCTGATTTTTTTGTGTCCCCGTGTGCTTTGGGTAACGGCTTGAGCTTTTTCAGATCCTGTGATGCCACTGTCAGTTAATATTTGTTGACGAGCATCTGCCTTTCCTCTATCTATAGACTCCATACCCATCCATTCTGTAGTTGTATGCTTTTCTATGCCTTCACCTCTAGCAGGAAAATTATTGATTCTATTGAAGTCATTCTGTTTTGCAGACTTGTGAATTGTTCCATGTCTCTCTGATTCATAGAGTCCTTTGCAGTGCTCATCTCTGCAACATGATGCTACTCTTCCTTCTGCTTCTGATTCGTTTTCTTGTCTAAGTTGATTGAAGGCTGAATAGCTGTTGGACTTCGTAAATTCTATATTGAGCTTTCCAAGAAAATTCCCAGTGCCCTCAGTAGAGAATTTTTTTATCTTGGGCTATTTTCTGCCAAATGATTCATACTAACATTAATCCCCTTTCTGCATAAAACAAATAACTATAAAATATGAAATCATGGTTATACAAATAACAAACACCTGGAAAATATTTTTCAGTACAATGTGTCCATCATCTTTGTTTTCCTCAATAATATTTTTGAGCACTAATGTGCTGACCCTCAGGAGTTGTGAAACTTTGGTTGTGCAGAACGTAAATGGCTGGGGAACATTACAGAGAGCACCAATTTCACCAAATATGTCGCCAGTGGACAATACTCCCTGAACCTGCATTTTTTCAGTGACGCTGTTAGATATATAGAGTTGTATATGGTCTTGTATTGTATTACTTGTACTCCAAGCCGTATCCGGTCTATATAATGAAAGGTCACCCCCCATCTTGGGTGCGTGGTGTTGGTCCAATATTCTACATGGTATCAGAGCCTAACCCTAGGCCTGCCTTTTCTCCCCTCCCCCACCTCGAGTACTGTTCACCCGTGAACAGTATCCGCGAACAGTACCCGTGAACAGTACCCGCGACCCTGACCCTAGCACGCGTAGCCTCTCCCCTGGCTGTGCGCCCCTCCCCTCCTCCGCTGCCCTACCACACCATCGACGCCGCCGTCTCTGTGGCCGCGTCCCTGCCTTGCGCCCGCCTCCCTGGCCGCCGCATCGCCTCACAGATTGCATCTGTGAATGTCCTGCGTCACCCACGCGGACTCCTCCTCTGACGACGACTCCGCTTCCTCCGTCGGTCTCTCCCTTCTGTTCGGCGGCTGTACCTCCGGCGACGATCTCGACGACGCCATGGCCGCCAACTACGCCTCCATCAACATCCAGACTCATGTTCCCCTCAAGCTAGAGCTTCGTTCCCCCAACTACATCAAGTGGAGCACCTTCTTCGAGTCGATGTGTGGGAAGTTTGGGCTTCTTGCACACATCGACGGCACGCCTCCTCCCGATCCACGCACCGACGAGTGGAGCAGGGCTGATTTCTGCGTCCGCAGCTGGCTGTACGGCTCAGTTGCAGATGCGGTCCTCGACTTCGCCATGGCGCCCAATCAGACTGCCCATGCTCTATGGGTGGCCATCGCTGCTCACTTCCAGGCGAACCAGGCTCCTCGCGCTATCTTCCTGAGTCATGCTTTCCACACCATGAGTCAGGGAGATCGTTCGGTCGAAGACTATGGGAACGTGATGAAGAAGACTGCTGACGCCCTCCGTGATGTCGGGCAGGCCGTGTCGGGGCCTACTCTCCTCTTCAATCTGCTCCGCGGTGTTAACCCCAAGTTCAGCACCGTTGCCGACATGATTGCCGCCACCCCCGACATGAACTTCACAACCGCACTTGATCAGCTCAAGTTGAAGGAGCTGCGCCTGGAGAACGAAGCGAAGGTCGAGGCCACCAACCCTCTTGTTGCCTCCTCCTCTTCTTCCGACCGTAGCGGCTCCAACTGCCGTTCCTCGACGCCTCCGAAGCCTCAGCAGCCCACACCGCCTCAGCAGCAGCAACTGCCGCAGGGCAGCAGCGGCTTCAACGGCGGTCAGCAGCGCCGCAAGAACAACGGCAGGCGGAACAACAGCGGTGGACAGCAGCCTCACGCCTCCTTCCCTGCTGGCCCGTGGATTTGCATAAATCCGCAGGCTCTTCAGGGGGCGCCGGGCTTTGGCGGCAGCAGCAGCGGGCACTGGCGCGGCGGACCAGGCCTCCTTGGCCATGGTCCGCAGGCCAATGCCGCCTTCGGCTCCTTCCCTCAGGCGCCGGCTCAGTTTCCCTCATGGGACTCGGCCGGATTGGTGGCGGCGCTTCAGCAGATGGCCAGTCAGGGCAATGCCTGGGTGATGGACACTGGCGCCTTTACGCACATGCACTCCTCGGATGGTATACTCCTCTCCCGTCTCCGAGCTGCTTATTCTTCGATTACTGTAGGCAATGGTGCACGTATTCCTGTCACGTCTAGAGGTTCCTCCATCCTTAAAATCGATACGTCTAATTTCGCGTTAAACAACGTCCTTGTCGCCCCATCACTTGTGCATAATCTTCTTTTTGTTCGTCAGTTCACCCGCGACAATAGTTGTTCCGTTGAATTTGACGCCTCTGGTTTTTCTGCTAAGGAACTCAAGACGGGGCGCGTGATTATTCGCTGCAATAGTGCTGGCGACCTTTACACCATCCCCTCAGCCGTCCCTGCATCTGCCCCGGCCATGCTCGCCGCCGCCTCCTCCTTGTGGCATCGTCGTCTCGGTCCGGTCCAGCAGTCATAGCATCACTTAGGAAAAACAATTTGATTTCCTGTAATAAATTAGATCACTCGCTTTGTCATGCCTGTCAGCTTGGCAAACACGTGCGTCTCCCGTTTAGTACATCTATGTCTAAAACTGCTTCTCCTTTTGAGACTGTTCACTGTGATGTCTGGACCTCTCCGATTGCGAGTGTTTCTGGCTGCAAATACTATCTAGTGCTTTTGGATGATTTTGCGCACTATTGCTGGACGTACCCGCTTAAGAGCAAATCCGAGGTGCATCAACATATTGTTGATTTTATTGCTTTTGCTCATACTCAGTTTAGTCTTCCTGTTAAATGCTTTCAAGCTGATAATGACACCGAGTTTGTTAACCACACTATGCATAGTACTCTTGCTGCGCACGGCATTATTTTTCATCTCTCCTGCCCATACACCTCGGCACAAAACGGCAAGGCTGAACGTGTATTTCGTACGCTTAACAATTCCGTGCGCACACTGCTTCTTCAAGCCTCCATGCCGCCAGCCTATTGGGCTGAGGCGCTATCTGCAGCCACCTACCTCATGAACCGACGACCATCATCTGCCATAAACCATGAGCTTCCTTACTACCGTCTTTACGGTTCCCCGCTAGATTATGAGCATCTTCGTGTTTTCGGCTGCTTGTGTTATCCTAACCTGCAGGCCACGTCACCACATAAGCTTGCGCCTCGCTCGGCGGCTTACGTGTTCGTTGGTTATCCTTCCTCACATAAGGGGTATCGCTGTCTGGACATCTCCACGTGACGGATCATTATATCAAGGCATGTCGTTTTCGATGAGTCGGTGTTTCCGTTTGCGAGAGTCTCGCCTCCACCCTCCTCCAGCTCGTTTGATTTCCCCTTAGATGTCGACATGGATATTGCACCTTGTTCTACTAATCATGCAGCCGGTGGTTCTTGTGCGGCTGCTCCGTCCTCGTTGGACGTAGAGCGACCGCGTTCTTCTCCTGGTGGGAGTGGTTCCGTGCCCCCATCAGGACCTTCGGAGTCTTCTCGTACGGGCGGGAGTATACCCTTTGCGGTTGCTCCGTCCTCCTTGGACGTTGAGCAACCGCGTTCTGGTGGGAGTGGTTCCGTGCCCCTATCAGGACCGTCAGGGTCTTCTAGTACGAGCGGGAGCTCGCCCGCACCCTCGGCTGCATCAGCGCCTGCGCCCGTCGCGCCGTCAGCATCTGCGCCTGTGTCGGCGCCCGCGCCCGCGCCCGTGCCGACAGTAGCGCCTGCGCCCGTGCCGACACCAGCGCCAACTCCGACGCCGGCGCCGGCGCCTGCCCCTGCAACTGCGCCCGTGCCGGCACCCGCGTCCGCACCTGCACCTGCGTCGGCTCCTGTGCCGGTACCTTCTGACGGCCCTCTGTTCGGGCGATTTGGACGGGTTTACAGTCGCCGTCCGCTTCCTCCACCGCCGCCCAGTCCTGAGCACTTTCATGCTCCACAGCCGAGTCCTGCTCTACGTCGTTTGACACGTCTTCAGTCTGGTACGATACAGCCTGTTAATTATCGGAATCTTACAGCTACTTCTACAGTTGCTTCTCCTGTTCCGAGTAATTATCGTAGTGCGCTTGCTGATCCGAACTGGCGCGCTGCTATGGCTGATGAGTAACGAGCTTTGGTGGATAACGGCACATGGCGCCTGGTGCCTCGTCCTCCTGGTATTAATGTTGTGACTGGACGGTGGCTTTGGAAAGTTAAGTATAATTCTGATGGTACTCTTTCCAAGCATAAGGCTCGCTGGGTTGCTCGGGGGTTTAATTAGAAGGCTGGTGTTGATTATGATGAGACCTTCAGCCCGGTTGTTAAACATGGCACGATTCGGACTGTGTTAAGTATTGCGGCTTCTCGTCAGTGGCCTATTCATCAGTTGGATGTGAAGAATGCTTTTCTTCATGGATATCTCGAGGAAACAGTTTATTGTGAGCAGCCCCCTGGTTTTGTTGATCCTACACATCCTGATTATGTTTGTCTCCTTCAGAAGTCTTTGTATGGACTGAAGCAGGCTCCTCGTGCTTGGAATAAGCGGTTTGCGACATATCTTTGTTTCCTGGGTTTCGTTTCTTCAGCTATGGATACTTCTTTGTTTGTCTATCGCAATGGTGACGACATGGCCTATCTTCTTCTTTATGTGGATGATATTGTCTTGACTGCTTCTTCTACCGCTCTGCTTCAGCACATTATTGACCGTCTGCACAGTGAGTTTGCTATGACAGATTTGGGGGATCTTCATGACTTCTTACACATGTCCGTTACGCGTTCTTCAGATGGGCTGTTCCTTTCTCAGCAGCAATATGATTTGGAGATTCTTCGGCGTGCTGGTACGAGTGACTGTCACTCTACGACGACACCTGTTGATACTAAGGCCAAGTTGTCTGCCTCAGATGGCGCACCTGTTGCTGATGCGTCTGCCTACCGGAGTCTAGTTGGTGCTCTCCAGTATCTCACCCTGACGCGACCAGATCTTGCTTATGCTGTTCAGCAGGTCTGTCTGTTCATGCATGATCCTCGTGAGTCTCATCTGGCGTTTCTGAAGCGCATCCTACGTTATGTGAAGGGTACCTTGTCCTATGGTCTTCGGATTGGCACTGGTCTGATTGACTCTCTTACGGCGTACTCTGATGCTGATTGGGCTGGCTGCCCTGACTCTCGACGTTCTACCTCTGGATATTGTGTCTTTCTCAGCGATACATTGGTCTCTTAGTCGTCCAAGCGTCAGACATTTCTCGTTCCAGTGCAGAGGCAGAATATCGTGCTGTTGCTCATGCAGTTGCTGAGTGCTGCTGGTTGCGACAGCTTCTTCAAGAGCTTCATGTCCCTCTCTCAACTGCTACGCTCGCCTTCTGTGACAATGTCAGTGCAGTTTATATGGCTGCCAATCCGGTTCATCATCGACGAACGAAGCACATTGAGATTGATATTCATTTCGTCCGCGAGAAGGTGGCTTTGGGTGAAGTCCGTGTTCTCCATGTTCCTTCATCGCGTCAGTTTGCTGATATTATGACTAAGGGTCTTCCTGTACAGTTATTTACTGACTTTAGGTCCAGTCTAGGCGTTAGTCCACCTGCGACTGCGGGCGGGTGTTAGATATATAGAGTTGTATATGGTCTTGTATTGTATTACTTGTACTCCAAGCCGTATCCGGCCTATATAATGAAAGGTCACCCCCCATCTTGGGTGCGTGGTGTTTGCCCAATATTCTACAGACGCGCTTCAAATTCTGAAATATCCTTTTTATTTATCTTATAACATATATGAATATGTAATAACTCACTTTTTCGACCCCATCAATTACAAGCCGTTCCTCCTGCAAAAATAAATGGCAGCAAAATGATAGTATGCATGGATGTTAGAAAATATAGGAAAATGATAAACATAAATTATAGATGCACTAACCACTGCTCCTGAAACTATTATGTAAACATCTGATGGTGCTTCATGTTGTAGTATTACAAGTTCTCTTGGTGGAAAGTACTCTGCTTCCATTGCAGTGACCTACAAAGGAAGGATAATTTATGGGCATTCAGTTGGTTTTTGTATTCATTGTATATATTTTTCATTCCTCTAGCATAGCAAACTAGTTTTCTTGTGCTTCATACCAGTTGGAGCATGCAAGTAAAGGAAACGCCATGGAAAAGATAAACTTTTTCAACGATGGGGAAGAATAAGTGGTATGCTATGCTCGATCGAATTCCATTTGGGAGACTATCCAAAGTTTCCTTCTGTTTTAGACCCTCTGTCTTATACCTTAGGCAGATATGAGCTAACATTTCATCCCTTATGTGTTCAGGTAACTGATTTCTTGCAGCAAACTGGGAAGCAGCATGGATTGTGTCTCTCTGCAGCATCGGAGAAAGGAAATGTCATGAAATTTTAGAGACACAGATGATAATACTGAAACAGAAGGTATATCTATGAATTATTCATGTGTATGTATGTGCATGTTATGAGTGGAGTTTTAATCCGTGTTTACTGTGCATGCATGATCCTGGAGTGCTAAACCATTGGAAATCTAGTTAAGATAGTTAGAGACGTAAAGGGAAGGGTTTATGTTTTTTCTTTGAGTTATCCTGGCAGATAATACTTGAAATGCTTTACTATAAAATATTAGTCTAACAACTGAACTCAAATTTTTATTCATTTCCTACTTCTGTCCTTTTGCTTAAGTTATGCAAAGCAGTAATATCAGCATCACCAGAACTATAAAAGGATTAGCTGCTAGTGTTTGCAAGGGAACGTACGAAATTTCTGGTACGGCAACTTCCCTGGACAACCAGGTTTGTCATGTTACCTATGATGTATGCTGTCAGTCCCAGGTTAAAGAGCATGTAGCATGTACTAAATAGCATCTCTCTTGGATTCTCTGCATGCAAGTCCCCATAACCAGTTGTTGTGAGTGTTGTAATGGACCAATAAATTGATGTAACATATCTAATCCATAGGCTCTCTGATCTGTAGTTTGGTATTGCTGCTCCTATCCAGGTTCTCGCTGGATTGGGGTATCTATCAGCTATCAAGTAATTGAAGCATCCTGAACAATGTACTGCAAAAAGAGTAACCTGCAGAATTTGCTCAAAAACACTGAGTAAGTTTCTTTTATGGAGGCATTTTATGATGATTTGTTTTATGCCTGAAGGGAACATGCACACTTACAGAAATTAATTTGATGCACCTTATCCAGTAGTAGTCCAATCTGATATCCTTTTCAAGCCTAAGAGAGATGCTTCATCCTATTAGTTCAGTAGTTCTCAGCCATCTCGATTTCAAGTTTTGAAATAAAAATTCATACCTGGCAAATAAAGCACTGAGGCGACGGAGGCGCCATAACCGAAGCGTGTTAAGCATCCTATATGCAAGGCCATTTGCATGCTTTTTAAATAGTAACCCAATTGGTTGATATGGAAGTGTTGAACACAAATCAAATATGAACCAGGAGGATATATATCTGCATACAGGCTATTATCAGTTTCATAACACTTGTTATTTATTGTACATGCTTCTACTATTAGGTATAACATAGTTAAGGTGGAGGTGCTAACCTGGCTGCAATCCTTTTTGGATTATCCACTAGAAGATAGGACTTCTGATCCAGATATGCTACAAAAAAAGTGAGAATGATATCTATTGCGAAGAAGCTGTCGACAATGTTCTCAACCAGGAAAAGCTCCCTCGAGAGATGTCTCAGAAATGCTAGTTCAAATGGGCAGATCCATGCTGAGTAAACAACAAGCACAAGCAAGAATGTCTCCCAGACTCTGAGAAGGTATGACAAGCAGCATGATAAGTATTTCTGTACTTATTCAGATGACTTGAAAGTAAATGCAATGAGTTTACCTGTAACGGGGATCATAAGGAGAGATGATCGATTTCCTCAACTTGATAGATTGGTTCGCTCTTGCTCCTAGAGATGGGATTAGATCGTTGTGGAACATATTGCTAACATCTTCCATCAAAGTGTTTAACTAGAACAATGATATGCCAAACTTGATATCCTTGTTCATAGTCCTGAAAAGTCCTTGGTATGGAGAGGCTGTTGGTATGTTTTGCGGTGAATCTTAACATGCCTTTAATGGACTATGGATGGTACTGTTTCTGTTGCATAAATAAGAGTTTGGTTTGGCTTCAAGAAAGAATAGGATCAGTAAACGTGAAAGTAAGATATTTGATGTGGACTTTATTAGAAAATGATATATGTTTTTAGACTCTTTGTTTGTGTGCAAATAAGTGGTCTAGGCTGTCTGCTCGTGTTTTTTAGTAGTAGCTATGAATGGTGTCTGCTAGTTTCCTGTGATGTATCACCTTTTAGGTGTGATGCACAAGTTTCAGAGTGGCATGGATATAATCAGATACTAAAAATTTTTAATGTTGCTTTTTAGGATGCAATAAACTTTAGTTCGTCTATTCATGTCCCTTATACTGAAATTCGAGCATGGAGTAAACTGGGAGGACTTCTGGCATCTGAAAAGGGCATGAATTAAATGAAAACATTATACCTTAAAGTTTAGATAATGATACGCAAGCTTAATACTGCTGATTTCTTATTATGATTCATTCCACGAATGTTACTCTTGTGATTCTCATTGTGAACAACATTTTTTCGAACAGGCCATCCTATGTGTTTGCTCGCAAAAACAGAAAGACATAGGACAATAGGGGATTGAATCATATCGTTTCATCTTTGCAAATTTGCATGTGCTTTCAGTTTGTCCTGCTGAATAACTAGTTTCATGCATCTCTCTTGCAATGCACGGCTATATTGGAGCGTCATATTGACAATCCATGCTTATTTTCCTTTCAGTTGCAGGCGTGCTGATTACAGAAGAATTTCCAAAAGGCTGTGGCTGACAACTAAAAGAGGCTCCTTTCTAGATTGTGAAGAAATTATGCAGATTGCACGGATTCAGTTTGGCCTTGCTCACAACTCACTAGTTACAACCCACTCACTGCCTTCCAGATGATGACCTTTTGTCACAGGCTGCCTGTGAGTCTGCACCTTTGCTAGAAGCGGCTCAAGACTTGGCTGACTTGTTGGGCCTTTTAATTCATCACATGTAGCTATTTGATTTCTTTTATTCCTTGCCTTGTCCTCAGCTAGTCGCTTTGTTAATGTGATCCTGGGTTCTAGAGCTGAGCACCTGGAAATGGAAATGTAGATTGGTGAAGTATGGAGATAACTCACGGGGTTCTTGGCTCGTCCCAGTGCTGCTAAATTGCAGCTTTAATGTTATTACTCAGCAGAATATCCTGCTAGATTAAGTTTCGATTGTACAAGTTACCCTTTTAGTGGCACTCTTGAAAATGAATGTGAACTGACTATTGGTCAAGACTGTTTGTGTCATGTTCTTTATTGATGAAAAGTCTGAATCAGGGACAACTTTCAGGCTGTTTGATTTTTTTTTTTGAGTAATGAGGCTGTTTGATTTGAAGCTAAAAGTTGCCAATTTTTACAGGTTTGGCCATAACATATATCTAAAAAAATTCTGGAAATCTGTCTATTTTTATTTGTACGAACGTTTTGATTCATTTTCTTGTTAAGTTTCAGGCTTGCTAAGTTCTGTGATCAAGCTTGGGTGGGTTCAAATTTTGGTAAATCCAAAGAGGTAACCTGGGACTGCAGATGCTTGTCCTAGTTTCCGACGTCGCCATCGTATAAAAATGGAGACGGAATATTCAGGCACAGAATGCAACGGGAGCTCACATCCTTCTCTCTCTGTCGTACTATGTCCTTGTTTTTATCCCAAAATTTAGGAGACGACGACTACTGCTCAAGTACGGTAACTGCAGTTGGTGCTCAAAACTCAACGTGCTGCGCCAATTGGATCTGGAATCAGGCCAATGCGGCAATGCTGGAAACACTATGCAACTGAAGATGAAATCTGGAAGATCATCTAGCACTACAGTTAATCTGATGAGCGCAACGAGGAGCCAACCCTGTTAAATCAGGCACTATGAATTCTGACGCAATAGATACCAAAAAACTTCCTGAGAGATTGGAGGGGATTAGCCCCTACAAGTTAGTTGGGGATTAACCGAACAAAGCCTAAAATGAACGGGTTTGGTAGTTCGAAGCCAAAGCCAAAGCTTTTTTTTTTTTGAAAGCAAGCCAAAGCCAAAGCTGAAGCTGTGCGCCACGTGCACCCACCAAAACACCGGGGCAGGCTGTGTCACGGGCCTATATGCACCGAGCCCATGAGGCCCCCACCTCGAGCCCACCGATCGTCGCCATCGGCGTCGGCCCGTCGCCGTCGCGGTCGCGGTCTAGAAATACCTCCCGATCTCCGACGAGGTGTGAAGCATGGCGTCTCCCGCGCACCCGCCACCCCACCGCCCGCGGCTCCGCTTCAGGCGGCCTCTCCGCGGGCCGCCGCCGCCGCGGCTGCCTCTTCCCTCTTTCTACTTCCGCCGTACCTCCTCACTCCAGGTTATGTTCCAGATCTCTCGCCACCTTTTTTTTGGGGTACTTCCTCGTAATTTCCGCCTACGCGATCTCCGTCGAGAGCTGGAGTGTGTGCGTTGAGCGCGCCAAGCCGGAGTGATCCCTCCGATTTTTTCTCTCTAGTTCACGTTTCATCGAGGTTGTTTGCCTAGTTCGATTTGATCCCATTTGATTGAGAGAAATCCGCTCGGAATGGTTAGGTACTTGTTGCCAAAAAAAGAAGAAGATCTGTGTACCTTGAGGCCAGATTTTTCTCTTTAGGTACTTGCATGAACATTACTTGGCTTGTGCTCAGAAGGATTTGGGCCGGTTATGATACGAGTTATTCGGCTGTATATTTCATTTTTTTATCTATGTATTATGTCACTATGATGCAGTTTGCGTTGTGCCTAAGGGGAGTGTTTGAATTCTTCCAACTGATCTCAATTGCTTCTGCAGGTGTCCCAGTCAAGAAGCATAGTCTCAAGACCTGCAAGGAGGCATAATCCGGTTCAAATTACCACGACATTCGATGATGTACTGTGATACTTCCCCCCTTCAAGTAACAATGGCTCACAAGCTTGTTTAACTATTGTACTGATTTGGCATAGGATCCCGGTGACTTCTCGTTGGTGCTTGATGACGGAGAGGAGGGTTTTGGCGTTACTCCATATTCAAGTGAGAGCGAGTGGAGCGATGAGGACATTGCGTTGACTGCATTCGGAGATGTTGAGTTACCGGTGACTGGCAAGAGCCGGGCTGAGGGCGCGTTGACTGTTGTTGCCCATAGGCTCGTCACGATTGACCAAGGACATAAGAAGAGGAGGTGAGGAAAGTAGTTTTTTTTTCGACACTCCTATAGACCATAGGTTGGGGCGTATATTACCAGTTTTCCTCTCTTTTCTTTAGGGGAAAAGGGGGGTTGTAGAGTATCAGTTTTGAATCATTTACTTGGCAGTCGGCAGTGGAGAAGTCATAAATGCAATTAACTCAAGTGCTTGAATGGGCAAAGTAATGTAGTACGATAGGAATATGGCTACATGCTATTTTTTTTCATGGGATGGGTGCATAGCATTTGTTGAATTATCCTAGGATGCGGTATGTACCAAGTACTTTATTTATGAATAATATGGAGTACTGGTTGTACAATAAGGACATATGCTACTATCTTCCATACTAATATGTCTCTAGGGAAATTATTTAATTCTTGTTTGTCTTGGTAATTGAACAGAAAGAATTCCATACTACAAGTATGGACAGATAAGATTTTATACAGCTGCGTTAACTAGGTTCTGACTAAAGTTCTTTACATCAATTCCCAGAACTCAACAAGGGCTGATGAATAATGTTGGACTGGTTGCTTTCTTAGTGATGTTACTTTTCTTTGTCGACTGGTGTTCTTGGAAGATTGTTAGACTACCACTGGACTCTTTTTACTTGACACGCCCTTTTTTAATATCAGCAGTTTTATCAGCACTTGCTAGATTTATATTTGCGCCAGTCGCTGATAGCTTGAAGATCCACCATTTTCGGAGGAGAGGAAAGTCTGTTTCTCCCTCGAGTAGAAAACCAACCCCAGCTATGGGAGGATTGTTCTTTGTTCCTATTGGTATTTTTGTTGCAAGAAGAGAGGTTGGTTCCAACGCAAATGGAGTTAATGGAGCAGCTATGATTACCCTCATATTTGCGATACTTGGGTTGATTGATGATATTTCAAGTCTTGCGACAGATCGCAATCGTAAAATACCGCAATGGATAAGGTTCTTGGTTCAGGTGAGTTGTTCTTCTCCAAAGTGTGAATGTGCAAATACAATGTGCTTTCATACACACTGAATTTAACTTCCAAATTATCTTGTGTACTTTGCAGATTGGTGCTGGGATTTACTTCTCTCTCTGGTTGGGTTCTGCAGATATTTCAACACCATATAGCATGTAAGCATACCTGTAATTTAAATATGCCTTGCCCCATCTACAGCTTTACTGATTCCATATTATTGATGAAGGAAATTTCTGGTTCCTCTGCCTCCGCCTCTTGGCCTTGCATTCATGGGAAAAATTTATTTGGTTCTTGCTGCTACATGTTCTCTCTCCATGGGAACAGCAGTAACACTGGTTGATGGTCTTGATGGCTTGGCTGGTGGTATTGCTGCTTTAGCACTCATAGGGCTGTCTGTTGCTGCTCTCCCTATCTGCTCTGGTACTCAATTCAGCTTGTTGAGCTATTTAAATATAAATATATTGATTGTTTAAGCTTCTGCTCGTGACATATGCCAATTCTAAATCCTAAGTTTAACCTGGCCCTAGATTTTTTTAGGTTCTGTATTCCATCAGCCAAAAAATGGTTACATTTGTCTCCCTGCAGACTGCACCTCTGTGTCTTATCATTCTCATGCCTAATATTAGTAGGAGTAGCAATAAAAGAAGAGTAGAAATATTTGAGCTTTTCCTTGCACAAAAAGGGGTCTTGTAGATGAGAACAGTCTTGTGAGTTTGTCTAATTGATCTTAAAATTACACTAAATAATTATTACTAGTAGTTTAATATTTGGTGGTACATTTTCAAAGTTATAACATGATTTTCTGCAGAGCTCAGTGTTTTTGGAGCATCAATGTCAGGTGCTTGCACTGGCTTTCTTTTTCACAACAGATATAAAGCTTCAATAGTTATGAGCCGGGTTGGTTCTTTTGCACTCGGAGGAGCAGTTGCTGCAATCGCAGCATGCAGTGGAATGTTTCTTCCAATGTTAATTGCATGCAGTATTTTCTTTTTTGAGCTACTGTTTGCAATATTGCAGGTGTGTGATTCTGATCATTTTCTTCAATGGTTGTAAGACTAAACTGTGCCCATGCTTCTTGTTATACTGTGAACCAACTAGTTCATGTCATCCTCCAATCTTCATGGACCCTAGCCCAAAACACCTGTTCATTGTGTGACAATGGAATTAAAAATGCTGAACAGTGATGTCATAAGAAGCCTGTTCAGTATAAGATTGCTGCAACTAGTGAGCAACATAACTTAATACTCCCTCCGTATCGGTAAAGAAAGTCGTTTAGGACAGCGACACGGTCTTCAAAACACAACTTTGACTACTTATTTCTATAAAAATATTTGTCGAAAAGTGATATATACTTTTATAAAAGTATTTTCAAAATAAATCTATTCATATAACTTTTATAATTTCAAACTCAACAACTTAAAAGTTATTCATGATTTATATTTTTAAAGTTTGACTCAAACCTTGTCCTAAATGTCTTCCTTTACCAATACGGAGGGAGTACAGACTTATCATGGATCTGACTTATGTTTTCTGCATATTGTGTTGCTTCTCCCTATTAGCTACAGGAAGTTAAAGTTTTTATCCCCCTGTTATACTATGAATTCCCATTAGTTTGCATCACCAGATCTTATATGGAGCATAACATTGCCAATGTGCAAGTTTTTGTTTATGGTCTATTAAATCAAGGGTGTTGCTGCCAGAACTCAATTCGTTCCACTTGTTAGCACTTTTGTAGTGTCATGACCTCAATTTAGATTTGTAATTGTAATAACGGTAAGATTTGTAATTGTTTCTTGCCTCAGGTTCCTTTTCGCATGGCTACAAATTCTTTCCGTGGAACAAACATATATCGGCTGCGAATGCGTCCCTCACATTACTACCTCAGACTGTGGGGCGTGAAGGAACCTTACATTGTGGCGGGGGCATACATGATATCATGCTTCTTAACCCTGTTAGCAGGATACCTTGGTCTTGTTTCAGCATAGATGAAGGCTCAGTTGCCATTCTTTCAATCTTTCCCCTGTTTCAGTTGTGTCGTATAATATATGTTTTACATGAGCTTTTTTTCCTTTTCTTTTTGCCAAGTCTGAGGTCAGTGATATTAATTACTGAATAGACTGATATAGAGGAGAATTGTAGAGTGAGGCTTCTAGGATTCCTTACAAAGGATGCAGTTCGCATTGACGCCTGTTGTATTGTCTACCTTAAATGTAACCTTTTTTTTGGCAAGGGAACAAAATGTAACTAGCTTGTCCATGAGCTTAATTAATATTGCCACAGAAGAATCAGCTCAGAAATTCTTTATCGCACGAGTTAAAGTTGTTCCAACATTGCCTTGATTTAACGAAGGAAGTTTAGTTGAATTGAGTTTTGCTACATGCTCAGCTATGTAGTGGACGCCTGATGGATCAATCAATTACACGAGTATGGGCCGCTCTATAGGCCCTTGTTTATTTATATAGTACTATATATAAAAAAATAAAGACGACGGAGTATTTTAGAGGTTAAATGAAGTGGGATTTGAAAATAAATATGAGAAGTACTACGTACAGAATTTTTGTAGGTATCCTGTATGCCGGTAAATGGTAATTGCGTGGCTACCATTTCATCGGGCAAGATAGCTCGCTGATTTTCACATTTTCCACAACTAGATTATGCTTCTGCGTCCCAATGACTTTGGAATCCAGATCGCAGTATAACTCTTTCTAGACCTTTTCCAATAGTACCAGCTGGTCCAAGTACTCTAAGAGACGACTAATCTAATAATCTAGCTCTTAGCGCGTACTCCCTCCATATTGATATTAGATGATGTTTTGGACAAGATTTTAGTTAAAAATTGAGAATATAAATCATGAATAACTTTTAAGTCATTAAGTTTGGAAATATAAAAACCATATGAATATATTTTTCTTAAAATATTTTTTATAAAATTATACATATATTATTTTTTAATAAATATTTTTATGAATGACCCCACACATCATCCTCACGTGATCTCAAAGTACGTATATAAGACTATCTCTTGATCCAGAGATAGTTGTTCTCTCTTTTTTCTATTAAAATATAAGAAAATATTTTATAAGTTAGCTCGTAAACCATTGGAGAAGGCCTAATTTCTATTGATTCCAGCACTGGCATTGTGTCTCGTTAATTTATTCCTAATAATCGTACCTGTCAGCTGTTAAGGAGAGCCTTGATCCGGAGCTTTCATTATTTCAATCCTCCAGCTCTGGATCAGCTCTAGTGTCACCTCAGAAACCATCATCTATCTACTCCCAATCATTGCATCGCCGTGGGCAGTTGAACCCAAAGATCGGAAATGACGCGTGCATCCTGGCTGCTAGCTGGGCGTTTTTGCTCTATGAAATGGAGATAGTGACATGTAAATATTCTTTCTGGGCTAGCTTAATCTTATTTTTTTAGGTTATATTATTATATACTAGTACGCAATACGTACTCCAGCTATGATCATCGGTGCTGACGAGTGACGACTCTCTCAAGTCTCCGATAAAAGAATGCGCTGGTCTTTTTGGATCTTAGCGACCTCTTATGTCATGACTTTTAAGATTACTCCCTCTATATTAATATTAGATAACGTTTTAGATAAAATTTTAGTTAAACATTAGAAATATAAATCATGAATAACTTTTAAGTCGTTGAGTTTGAAAATGTGAAAACTATATTAATAAATTTGTCTTAAAAATATTTTTATAAAAGTATACCTATATTATTTTTTAATAAATATTTTTGTAAAAATAAGAAGATAAAGTTACGTTTTAAAGACCGTATCGTTGTTCTAAACGTCATCTAATATTAATATAGAGAGAGTATATACTTTATTATAAGCACCGGGATCCGATGCAAATCCGACAAGTCAGAAGGGAAATCCGAATCCAAGGCCTTGTTTAGATCCCAATTTGGGAGTTTCCAATCATTGGAGAACTGTAGCATTTCGTTTGTATGTGTGAAAAATTATCCAAAAATTGATTAATTAGGCTCAAAATGTTTGTCTCACATAGTACAACAAAACTGTATAATTAGTTTTTGATTTCATCTACATTTAGTACTCCATGCATGTGCCGATATTTTGATGTGATGGAAATCTTCTTTTTTCATAGTGAATTTGGGTGTGCAAATTTGGAGGCTTAAGAAACGATCAGATCCTCGCAAGACGAAGCAAAGAAAACCAAATCCAAACAAGAAACGGGCAAGCGTAGCTCGCGTTATCGCTGTCCACGCACGGGTAGCCCTGCAACGTACTAGTCCGGCCCATGATTGCGGTGCGGGACTCATCTTGCCGCGCGTGGATCACGAGGGTGGCGTGCCGCTGCCGGGACGAGAGATAAGATTGCGAGAGGCGACGGCCGGGCCCCTCATAGGCTCCTACTCCCCTCTGCTACTCCACACAAACTGCAACGGAATTGCATGTTGGCCTGCACGAAATGTACTCTGGAAATTGCGTAGTCTGACTAGTAGTGCAATGCGTGCACATCATCACAGAGGCGGCGCGCGGTAAACATCACAGGGAAACGTACGTAACGTGCTAGATCATCATCGGGTAGCTACGGGTTATCTGCATACGAATTGGTCTCCGGCGACGACTGCGCCCAAGAGTCTTGGATAGTGCAGCAAAGCCAGCGCCGTCACGTTAAAACGATAGCCCAGCTCGTACGTGCAGCCGACGTGCCTCCTCTCGGTAATTAATGAGCCCTTCCTCGATCGCCGTCTTCGTACGACGCCCGCGTACGTACTTATCAGCTCGATGAGACGTGTCCGTTTCAACAGTTGATTGTTCAAACCTCAAAGACGGTGAAATTAAGATCGAGCGAGGAACTAGTTGTGTTTGGGTTAGGGCAGTACCAACCCTCCGTATAGAATAGGACTTTTTCTTATGTGGCACTGTATTAAATAAGAGAGTGTGGAAAGAGGAAGGTTTCCATAGCATTAATTAGGATGCTACATAGGACTTTTTGCTTATGTGGCACTGTATTAAATAAGAGAGTGTGGAAAGAGGAAGAAACTGGGTCTCATGCAAGACCCAGTGTCGACACGAGAACCTGCATAGGACATTACCAAAGTTTGCATTGGGAGAGGATAGCGTCTTCATGATAGAAAAAGAACAAGTATGATTGGTAGAGAGAAAAGATGTCTTGCTAACATGACAGCATGGACACTATCCATAGACATGATGGGTTGGGACTGCTCTAAGATGTTCTGAAAGTTATATTATCGGGACTCGCTGAATCGAAACACGGCATCGAATTAAATTTCTTTTCCAAAAAAAAAAAATTTGCGCTGCATTGAGGCGTGCAGGCAACGGCGTGTATGGCCGGGCTCGCGGCCGGTTAACTACCCCGATCATAGGAAGTGACAGAGGATAGCGACATGATTGATTGAATGATTACCCCTGGGACTGGAGCGGCGGTGACATATGTTTTTTTAGGGCTTACGAGTTGTTCAATCAAATACCGCTGCATATTTTTTTACGGAACGACAAAAGATTTGTCATAATTTTTATTAAAAAAAGAGAACAAGAAAAAAATAGCAAATACAACCATCAACATCACCCCACCTGGTGAAGAACAACCTAAAAAAACTTCAACATAAAAAAACAGAAACCAGTGAGGGAGAGGGCTCAACCAAACAAACTAGGACAATAAAAACGACCAGCAAACAAAGGAAAAGAAATTATCCAGAGCTTATGGGTGACTCATTAGGGGTGGTGGCTCTTTGAAATTGGTGTATATCTTCTTTGATCAGGCTACATCTTTCACCGACTTGTCCTCTTGGTTGAAAGTACGGTGATTCATTTCTTTTCAAATGTTCCACTAAAAATATATCACGAGACCATCAAAGTCCCTGCGAGTTTCCTTTGCAATGTGTCTTCTAGCTTTCTTCCACCATGTGCTGATAGAGGCCACTGATGTTAATCTTGGTATGTGCTGTAGATCCAACCAGCTCGTTAGCTTATCCCACACCGCTCATGTGTACTGGCAGTCTTTTGCAAGGGTGAATAGACGTTTCTTGCTCTATGTTGCGTAATCGGCAGTGATGGCCATGCGGCCATTCTCTCTTCTCAAGGTTGTTATCTGTTAGGATTTTTCTGTGAAGGAGGAGCCAGGCAAAGAATCGACATTTGGGTTCTGTCCAGGCTTTCCAGATCGGCGAGAAACTAGCCTTGGATGTGCACCCTATGAACTGGATATTGTAGGCACTTCTAGTTGTATATTCACCATCTTGTGTCAATCGCCATTTGATTTCATCCTCCGCTTCTGAATCACGCTGCACTAAGTATATCAATTCCCATAATTCTGTGTTCAAAAAAAAATACCGCTACATACTGTTTTGGACATCCTGAGCAGCAATCGTGAGCTTTATTATGCCTTTTCAGCTAGCGTGATTGAACACGTGCTACTCCATGCATGTTCCATGGTTTTCACATGGGCGACGTACGGGCTCGATCGATCTCTACGGCCCCACAATAGACGCATGTTGATTTGATTCCTACTAAACGTGCAATGTATGGCTACAACGAGAATGAAGGTCGCGCGGCAAGAAGGATGGACCTGATCTAAAATTTAGTAAGGATCTTTTATCTAATGGGCTTTCAAAACCTCAGCAAAATGGGCCAAAGTCTACTGCAAATTAAAAGTTAAGCGGGGACATATGCCCCTACTAGGCTCTTCTTGGGTCCGCCCCTGGACGCAGCGCAGGCCTCCGTGGTGCGGACACAAGGACGTCACGTCGACCTCCGTATAACTTGGACCGTAAGATCTGTATTTTTTTTTTGCTTCAGCTTCCTTTTGGTATGGCTATAAATTCTTTCCATGGAACAAGCATATATCCACTGCGAATTCGTCTCTCACATTACTACTCAGACTCTAGGGCATAAAGGAACCTTACATTGTGACGGGGGCATACATGTTGTGTTAGGAGGATACCTTGGCCTTGTTTCAGCATAGATGTGGGCTCGGTTGCCATTCTCCCATACATGAGCATTTTTTCTATTTTTTGCGAAGGCTGCAGTTTAGTGATATTAGTGAATAAACTGATATAGAGGAGAATTTTAGAGTGAGGCTTCTAGGATTCCTCAAAATGTAACTTGACCTTGAGCTTAATTAATGTTGGTACAGAAGAATCGGCTAAGAAATTCTTTATCGCACGAATTAAAGTTGTTCCAACATGCCTTAATCCAAAGAAGGAAATTTAGTTGAATTAAGTTTTGATACAGGAGTATGGGCCGCTATATAGGTTTCTTTATCTCTACTACTTAATAAAACGAAAGAGGAGAAAAAACGGTCGTCAAACATGCCGCCTCGGCGCCGGCAGGTGGGCCTCGTGTACGCGGTTCCACGCCATCTCCGCGATTCCCTCTCCTTCCCCTTTTCTCTCACTCCCCCCTCCCACCCCCGCATCCCCACGAGGCCCCGGCCCCCTCGAATCCCCCGACCCCAGCGGCGCCGGCGCGGCCGCACGACAAGCGCAGATCGGTGCGGGCGAGGCGGGAGATCGGGGATCCCTCCTTCGCCCGCGGGCCGGCGCCGGCGGGGATGCTGAGGACGAAGACCCCGTGGTCGCGCGACGGGAAGGCGCGCTCCCGCGCCAGTACTGCGGCGTCGGCGGTGAAGGCGAAGCCCAAGGCGGTGGCGGCCGAGGGGAGCTCGCCGTCCGGGGAGCTCTCGATGCAGCTGGAGCACGTCTCCCTCGTCTCCTTCCTCTCCGACCGCTGCCCCGGCGTCGGGCTCACGCGCTTCGAGGCGCTCCTGGAGGAGGAGGACGTCTCTCTCAGCGACCCGCCCCCGCTGTCGCCGCTGCTTCCTCAGCCTCAGCAGCCGCCCCCGCCCCCAATGCAAGAGGCCGCGCCGATGGACGCGGACGAGCCCATGGAGGAGAAGGATATCTGCATCCTCAGCCAGGATCTCTTCTGGTAGGTTCCGATTCAACCTCTTTGTGGATCTGCTGACAGTATGGTCTCAGTCATAGATTAACCCTATTACTCTTCTTCCTGTTCTGCAGCACCCCGGACTACATAACTCCGGAGATGCCGCAGGTGGCCAACGAATTCGATGACGATAAGGTGGGGGAAGATGGCATTGTTCTTTGTTGAGTGTGTGCATGGCAATGCAGTGACAGTGTGATGTGTTTTACTGGTTTTGTGCAGGAGAACATCCCTTGCCCCAAATCGCCGGAGAAGTCAGCAAATCCTCGGAGCAAGAGGTAGACTGGTGAGTCAAACTTCCACCTCTCATACTTATTATTGATTGATTGGGATGCTGAACCATTTCTGCGACAACATTCAATCATGTGACTACATACAGTATTTGTTGTGAACTCATAAATCGATGGATTTGCGTCGTTTCCTTGTCCCCTCATAAGTGGGTAAATGCCAATACTTGCAGATTGTTCTCCCAAAGGTCTTGAATCGACAGAATTTGCTTTTGACCAGCAGATTACTCCAGTCCCGTTTCACAGTCTGATTCAAGATGATTTGGAGGAAGAAAAACCAATGCAACCAGCATTGCACAAGAGGGGCGGTTATGTCTCCCAGTCAGCAGTGGCTCTGCGCTGCCGGGTGATGCCTCCACCATGCGTCCGGAACCCATATCTGAGTACAGATCCATGTATGATGATGTTTATGACGGGAGGCAATGCAACTCAGCATGTATCATTTCGTGCTATCAAAACGTACATGTCCCTGTCATTTGCCGTGCATCTGTATGCTATGCATCTGTGTAACTAGGATTCTATTATTGTCATGTTTATTCATATGTGTATCTCACTTATGCTGCAAGGTGATCCTCCCCGATCCATTGTGGCAACAGCTTGGAAAGTGATCGATTGAATGCTCATGAGGAGGCTTGGTCTGTCTGCTTTGCCCATTGTGCTCTAAACACATCAAGGACAAGCCTACACCTACACCAGGTCAGAATTTTTATTCCACTTACATGGGTTGTTTTTGTCATTACAATGATATGTACACCCTACCATATGTTTACAATTTAGCAATGCACATATACCCAGTTTTCTATATGATAACTCTGTGTTTTTAACTGCTTTTGGAGGCAGTCAATTTATTTTTCATTGATTAGATTTTTTTGTGCTTGCAACTCATGCTCTCTACCTCCCAATGATGCAATAGAATCTCCTGAACCTTGGCAACATGTTATTGGAAATGAAGTCGAAGAAGGCAACCAGTGGGTACAGAAGATGGAGGGGCACCTGGTTCCTCCATGACCTGAACATTGGTGAATGAAGTTGTAGGTGAATAAACACTACAGGATGGAGGAAAGCACCTGGCTCCAAGATGGTGGAGAGCACTCGGAAACACAAGACCAGAGCCAAATTATGATCCAAATGGTATGGCAAATTTCAAAAAAAGCAAATGTTGGCTTTTTCTTAGTTATGATTTTTAGAATTATTCTCCATTCAATTTTTTTGCTTTTTTAGGTTTACTGGAGTTTTTTTTGCATATAAACCTGGTGTAATTTTATTTAATCATATAAAAGTCTGTAACAATCCACGGTCTTCTTATTATGTTTCTATAAAATAGTTTTATTTTATTTTGAAATTATGTACCCGTAGCAATTCAAATACGAACAATAGAAGAAAATCAAGCTATCGATCACGGTCCATTTTTAGAATTAATGTTTCTCCTGCTATTGCTCTTTTTTTTCTTTTCTTGTAGCTTGATCGTAGCTTGATTTTCTAATACTGTTTGTATTTGAATTGCTATTATAAATATTTATTGGTGCTCTTTATTTTATACTATAGTTATTTTTTAGCCCGTAGCAACACACGGGCACGATCCTAGTATAGTACTAAAAATAAAGAAGAAAACGGAGTAAGATACCATACCATTTATTGGGCAAGATAGCTCGCTGGTTTTCACATTTTCCACTAATAGATTATGCTTCTGTGTCCCAAGTATTTCGGAATCCAGATCACTGTATATTTCTATTGTTTGCAGCACTCCATTGTGTCTCGTTAATTTATTCCTAATAATTACACCTGTCAGCTGTTAAGGATAATCTGCTCCGGAGCTCTAAATCTTTAATTATTTCAATCCTCCAGCTCGGAATCAGCTCTAGTGTCACCTCAGGAACCTCCCAATCATTGCATCACCGTGGGCAGTTAAACCCAAAGATCGGAAATGACGTGTGCATCGTCCAGGCTGCTAGCTGGGCGTTTTGCTTTATGAAACAGCGAATGTGACGTGCAAACCCAAAGATCGGAAATGAAGTGTATTTTTCTAATTTTCTTAGGTTATAGTATATACTACTGGTACGTAGGAAACAATACTACAGCTATGATCAGTGGTGACGACACTCAACTGATCGATCGAGAGAAAAAATAATGCTGGAATTGCGATCAACTTCAACTTTGAGCAACCTCTCTTGTCATCGACGACTTTATTATACTGTATTATAAGCATCCGGATCGAATGCAAATCTGACAAGTCAGAAATGAAATCCGAATACAAACAAGCAACGACCAGGCCAGATTGTTGCAAGACTAAGGCCTTGTTTAGTTTCTAAATTTCACTATGTAAAAAAAAGATTCTCATCGTATTAAAATATCGACGTATGTATGAAGTATTAAATATAGATTAAATTAAAAAATAATTATACAGTTTTATTATACTTTACAAGACGAACATTTTGAGACTAATTAATCAATATTTAGACAATTATTCATAAATACAAACAAAATACTACAGTACGTATTTATTATTAAACTTTAAAATTTGGATGTCCCAAATTGGATCTAAACAAGCGCTAAGGTTGCGTTGGCGCGTTGCCTCTGCTTATCGCTGTCCACGCACAGGGCAGACTTGTCGAACTGGATAAGCTAGGTATAGCTAGTAGTAGTGCAGTGCAGTGCAGCCAATGCGTAGGTTGCTTTCGGGCCGACGGAGAATAGGGGTGGGGATTTAGGGGGTTTGAGGTTATTTCGTAATCATTGTATCACTGTAGTATTTTGTTTGTATGTGTAAAAAATTGTTTAAAAATTGATTAATTAGGCTCAAAATGTTCGTCTCGTAGAGTACAACAAAACCGTGCAGTTAGTTTTTTGATTTGATCTACATTTAATACTCTATAATTGCTATGACATTTTGATGTGCTGAGAATCTTCTTTTTTACGAATTTTGGGTAGAATTTGGAGCCCAGCATCCTCGTAGCGGCGGCACAGGGAAACGTAACGTGGTCGGGAGGGAGCAGGTCGCAGCCAAAGCCACCTGCCGCGCGTGTATCGCGAGGTTGCCGTGATAAATTTACTATTATATACTACTATATAATACTTAAATACATAGATTAGCCTCATGTTCTCTTTGTTAAGGTCCGCCACTGCCCGATGGGACGTACAGTCAATCAAAGATCGAGGCCCGATGGGACGTACAGTATCCGTTTCAGCACCTGGTCAATCAAAGATCGAGGCGTTCTAGTTTTGACGATTTACTGAGATGTGAAATCCGGGTCATATGACCTCATCATCTTGATGGGCCATACTCCGTATATACTCCGTATATACATATGGACGTACAGTATCCTGAAGGCATGCAGGACCAGGTTCGAGCCCTGGCCGGTAGGCTAGCTCCTAGCTCTCGAGCACTACCCCCGAGCTACATACGTGCATCCTTAGATCCACTGCGGACCTACGTGAGGGCCAAAGTGGGTGCCGGCCCCCCTACTCTCTCTATTTATCCACTAAATAAACAGTAATTTTGCTACTGTTCATCACTGTGCATTACTGTACTACATAGGCTGGCCCCCTCTATTTTATTTATCAAGGTCCGCCGCTGCTTAGATCCTTAATTCTTTAATTATTACATTATTTATGTTATTTTAAAAATAGATTAATTTTGACGTGTTTTATTGTTATATAATATATTATACTCTATATTTTTATTTTATTATTCTGTTTCGCTAGTCTAGTGAGTCTCAGTAGAGTTTTATATAGGGCCCGATTTATGTCGGCCCGGCCCTGTGGCCGCGCAACTTGTTTTGGTACAGTACCAACAAAGGTGACTCGTGCAAAGGGTCATGGCCTGTGCACATCGCCTATTTATGAGAGGCGATGACGATTGAATGATAGATTGATGTGGAGGCTTCATTAGAGGCTACTCCGTCGAGAAAATGGCCTCATTTGCACGGCCGCGTAGAGTTGTTTGTAGTAGTAGCTCTATCGGACGGGACCATGGATTGATTACTGCTGGCCTGCTGCTACTTTTTTTTGAAATAATACCGCTACTTTAAAAAAATGATACTGCTACTTGTTTGGACCGAGTACTAGTACGTACATGAGGCGAATGAGCAGGAAATCGCGAGCCGAGATCGAGCTGAGTATGACAACCTACCTGCTCTACGCTTTTGAACACGTGTTGTGCCTGTCCCATGGTTGTTACATGGGGCCTGATTGGTTTCTTAGGCAGCCTAGCCTGGCTCGCATCAAACCAGCCAGCATGAGTAGGGCCCGGACATGCGTGTACAACCTACGTTTGTCTGGTCCACTGAACCAAGGAATAAGGATGAAAGCGGTTGGGACGATCAGAAAACCCTTAACTAATTTCGTTACTGTATCTTTTTAGCTGAAAACAGAAACGGGAACGGGAAGACCGGACGGAAAAACGAAACCGATATTACGAAATATCAAGATCAGAATCTTTATCGATAACGGTGGGGAGTCGATAATTTAAATCGAGAACAAAGAACATATAACCACATCAAATATTCAGCTCAACACAATAGTTACAACCATGCATAAGACATATATAAATAGTACACGATATAGATAATGAAACCATGACAGCACAATTAGACAAATAAGTTCATATTTGTATGGCCACAGCCCACAAGACAACAGTCACCAGCTCACATGTCAAGTCACCACTAGACAGGCCATACAATTACTTTGTCCTACATAACATACTGAATAACACAATTCACGTTCACCATCGTCGGAGGTGGTGGCAAGGGGAAGAGGCATCGCTTTGAGGCCGACGAAGAACCAGAAGCATCTAGTGGATTTCCGGTGGGCGGCTTCATCTCGTCAAGTGCTCGACAGGTCACGACGGCCTGGTGGCGACCTGCCTGGCTGCCTACCTACGGAGGAGTCGAGGGACAGGGGCATGGACGCCTGGTGGCGACTAGCCTGCGGCGGGCAGGCGGAGCCGCGAAGGCCGAAGCGTCTTCGGCTGCTGATGGCGGACAGATTTGGGAGCGAGAGACTGAGAGAGGGGGATTGTCGGACTGTAGAGTAGAGGGTGTGGCGGCGGCGGCTTAGGGTTTGGAGGGGCCTAGCGAGGGGTTGGGGTTGGGCGGCCATCGGGGCTACACGCCGATGCGCGGCCACGTGGGTGGGGGGGTGTTGGGGGGTCAGCTTAGTGTTAACTATTGGGCTGGCTGGGACGAGAGTTGCGGGCTGAAATGTAGGTTGTTGTGCCTAAATACGAGAAATACCGTGGGATTTTTTCGGCTAAATACAGGAACTGACAATACGATCAGGAAAACACCTCAGCCGATATCATTACCGATTTTGCTGGTTTTTTCCTGGTTTCCTCATGAATACGATATACGAGCAGTTTAGACGGTTCACGGTACCGATCGGCACGAGATTTTCCGGTCCCATTTCCATCCATACCAAGAAAGCCTGGACGAGCTCAGTTGCTGTTTGGATGCCTGAACAAGCCAGCAAACAAGTCTATTTTCTGCCTCAATGCCACTGGTGACTCGGCGGGGCATTTTGCATGTCACCAGCTAGGCCCAGGTCTACTCCCAAGCAACCGAACAAGTTGATGCTGCATCCGACGAACCAGGCTAGGCCATATGCGGCAAACCAATCAGCCCTATGGACGACGAGGGCTCTACGGCCCGGCAATAAACGCTCGATGATTTTGATTCCTATCTTACTACTGAGGCCTTACTATTACTAATTGAAGGCTCCTTGTTAATCCTCACGAGACGCGCTAGAAAAAAAGATAGATCCTAAAAAATCTCACAAAAATCTGAAACATCTAGCCATCCATTGATATAATCTAATCATCATAGATTATAATAGCCACTAGATTTATTTTGTTGTCTTAAAAATTACCCCCTTTGTCATTATTAAAGTAGTCTAAAATAACCTCTGAATCTATATATAAATTACCCACCTTTACCACTATAAAAGATAATCTTAATTAACCCTCTAATCTTAAAGTACCCAAATAACAGACCCACATCTTAAAAGAAATCCAACCATCCATCAAATGGGCTTACAATATTTTTCCCCAATATATATACAACTCCCCACATAAAACAATTTCTTCCGTGAAAAATAGGTCACGTAGAACCATATATTAGTATAAACCCGTTTATAAAACACATATATTAGTTTATAAACTTTCTATATATTTCTCACACATAGTGGGTTAATAATATATTATCACTATGTCGTTAGCCTACATATATTATCACTATGTATAAAACAATTGTATTATAGTGGGCTAAAACAATTGTATTATAGTGGGCTAATAATATATTATCACTATGTATAACATAATGTTTATATTTTCCACCAATAGCTCCAATGCGTATGGATCATGCATGTTGCACGTTGAGCCAGGTATATGCAATGGAACTTTTGAAATAAGCTCGAACATTAAATAGTGCCATGACTAATATTGAAATTTAGACTTTAGGTTTTTGAGACATGAAACTAAACACAAACATCGTCTATATGATTTCCACAAATAAATAATTCAATGTGTTTTACTGTTATATTTAAATAGTGCTGCTCAAAAACTTAATAAATCAAGTCGCGCGGGTTGATGACCAGTATACTCTGTAATACTGAGCGTGCGACGTATGGCTACGACTACCTTGCTCTTCAAGTCCACACACACAAAAAAAAAAGCCGATCATTACGACACAGCCGGCGGTACAGATACATTCTGCCACGGTCTCCGGTCCAATCCGTCCGGATTCTCCTGCGTGGCAGAGCAGAGTAGGAGTACGTGTCCTTTCCGGGCACCTGCACACCTGACCAGGCGGAGGAGATCACCTTGGATCGTCGTCCCCAACAACTTGTGGAACGTTGACTGCTTGCCCCCGGCTTATTGGCAGGAGATAGACCACAAGACAAGACAAGGAGGGAGGAATCGCCGCTCAAAAGAGGTGGCCGCCCGGCAACGTACACCATCTCGTCCGGGCACGTACTACGTAGGATTCTGCCGTGGACAAGGAGTGGTGGTGAGCCCGACGGAGAACAACAGCAACGGCGCGGCGCGGCAGGTTGCGTGCGGCCACCGGCGGCACGTGAAGCGCGTGAGCGGCGGCTGGCTGGTGGCCGGCGAATTCCCACGGCCACGGTGATGCACATCGCAGGCGGAAAGGGCAGCAGGGCCCTGGACACATGGGCCATCCCGACGACCACGTGCTCCCGATCCTGCCGTTCAGATCTCGCCGCGGGTAGCTGCAGTCGGTCGCTGGGAATCGGGAGGGACCGAAGCCGAACGGGGGCCAGCCAGGCCAAGCTCAGTACGAACGAGTTGGGCCAAATGCGGGCTACTTCTTCCTTTTCTTCTTGGGAGAAACAAGTACTAGAAATGTACACGTACAACGTTCTACTTTTTTTTCCATGCCTAGCAACAGAGTACGGTAGCCTGGAACGTACGTACAGTACAGTACGTACCTTGTGGACACCAAGGTACAAGAGGCTATACATACTGCCGTGGCCTAAATGCTAATGGCATGTCTGCTCATCAAGTCCAAACAGACTAAACTGCTCGCATACAAGAGATTTATCATTGCAGACGTGCGCAAATGGGAGGGATGGGAGGGAGGGAGAGGCAGCAGCGTGTTGCCAAATGCCACGGCCAACGGTGGGCACCAACTGGTATGCAGCTTGATTCATGCACGAAACCCAATCCAAGCACATACGGACGGCGTCTCGCACACACAAAGAAGGGAATGGTGAAGGGAACTCGGGCGTACGCGCACTGTTGACACACCTATTTTTTGCCAAATTCATTGCGGATATAGGAGAAGTTTTCCATGATTGAGACGCACCAGCTCTGCTCAACACCACACATGCAGTCACCAACCCACCTGTACTATTCATTCATTCACACAAACAGTGGCCATCTCCTTCCTCCTCTTCCTCAGGACAGACAGAGCTGGGACCCCGAGGGAGAGCAGAGGTACAGTACAGTCTCCCAACCCAACCCAATTGCCAACAAAATAATTGAATGGAGTGTCCCCGCCACAGAGCAGACACGAGCAAGCCAACACCACAACCTACAAATCAAGCAACACCGCCAAGAAATCGAAAAAAAACAAGAAAAAAAAATGGGGGAAGCAGCAGCCAGCAGCAGCGGAATCGAGAAACAATGGGCAGGCAACCAGGAGCAAGAGGACAAAGGGCGGGCAGCAGCTCAGAAGGATGGGAACTTGGCGCAGCGCTGCTTGATTTGCACGGCGCAGCCGTCCTTGGGCACGATGGTCGGCATGTACACCGGGTCATCGCACCCCGGCGTCCTCTCCCTCCGGAACTCCACCACCGACACGAACAGCGCCATGAACAGCACCAGGTGGTTGAGCGCGTACCTCTGCCCCACGCACTGGTGCGGCCCTGCTCCGAACGCCAGGAAGTTGCGCTTGAACGCCACGTCCTCCCGCCGGGACTCGGAGAAGAACCTGTCCGGGTCGAACGCCTCCGCCTCCGGGAACCCCTGGAACGACGACTCGTACACCGACGGGAACACGATGGCGCCCTTGGGCACCGTGTACCACTCCGTCAGCTCGAACGCCTCCCCGGCGATGTGCGGCACCAGCGTCGCCGGCGGCCGGTACCGCACCACCTCCCGCGCCACCGCCTGCGTGTACCGCATCCCCTGGATCTCCTCCGCCGTGATCGGCTCCCCGGACTCCGGCGACCACACCGCCGCCACCTCGGCCCGCACCCGGGCCAGCACCTCCGGGTGGGAGTCCAGCGCGGAGACCGCCCAGCACAGCGACGACGTCGACGCGTCCTGCGCCGCGAACAGGAAGTCGAACATGAACCCGCCGATCTCCTCGTCGTCCGTGTGCGCCGGCGGCGGCTTCCCCGCCGCCGCCGCCTCCTCCATCTCCCGCAGCGTGTCCTGCATCCAGAAGTCCACCAGGCACTCGGGTTCGCCGCCGGCGCGCATGCGGGCCTTGCTCTCCCGCGCGCACTCCCCCAGCGTGCGCACCAGCCGCGCCACGCCCTCCCGCGCGCGCCGGAACGCGAACCCCGGGAGGTCCACGGGCATCGCCATCAGCCCGACGTTGAAGAGGTTGTAGTCGCTGGCGAACCGCCGCCGCGCATCCGCGCTCAGGTACGGGCCCACGAACACGGTCTGCGAGGTCTCCAGGTTCATGTCGCGGCAGGGGATCCGTATCGGGAACGCCGCCCCGCCCTCGGCGGCGCTCCGGTCGAGCCACCGCCGGAGGTGGGCGAGGATGACGCGCTGCTGGAGGGCGGCGTAGGTGGAGAGCGCGCGGGGGGTGAAGTTGGGCGCGATCCGGCGGCGGAGGTCCTTGTGGTCCTCGCCGAACATGTAGATGAGGTTGTGGTCGCCGAAGAGCTTCTTGCCGAAGGGGTGGCCGATGAGGTGGAACGCGTCGGGGCGGACGTTGGCGAACACGCGCTGGGAGAGCTCCGAGTCGCGGATGAAGACGATGAACCGGCCGACCAAGAAGTCCGCGGCGAGCCCGGCGCCGGACTTCTTGGCGCGCGCCGCCTGCGCGTCCCAGAACGCCGTCGGGTCGCGGATCATGGGCGTGACGCTGCCGAGGAACGGCACGACGAGCGGCGGGCCGGGGAGGGGGCCCTTCTTGCGGTGGTAGGACAGCTGCTCCACCAGGAAGTAGAACGCCACCGCCGCCACCAGGAACGGCGCCGCCGCGCGGAGGTCCAAGAGACCGGACAGCGACGACTCCGCCGCCATTGCTCGCGTCTCCTGATGAGGTCTGAGGCTCGCCACGGGGAGCTGGAGCTCTCCCTCTCCCTCTCCCTCTCCCTCCCTTTGACGCGGCAGATGGGATTCCAATCCACGGAGGTATATTTATGCCACGGGGGCTCTCGGCTGGAAGGGAAGGGAAGGTTGGAGCGGGAATCTGCCTGCAGTCAAAGGATGGCTGGGAAAGGGAAAGATGGCGGCCTTTTCGCCTGGCTGGCACGGCCGTGGCGGATTGGCCGCAGGGTGGAAGAAACGAGGACGAAGGAGAGGACGGAATTCCTTTCACGGAATGGGGAAGTGGGAGAAGCCAAGGGGGAGAGGCCGGGATGACCATGATCATGATCCCCGGATTGCGGCGACGGGGATGGACGGGCTAACCGCCTAGCGCTCATAATTTGGAAACCAGTTCTTGGCAGGCCGGCCCTTTTTTGCCCCCACGAGAAAAAAGGCCAAATTTTCAAACTCGTCAGCCGTTCAAATTTCAAATTCAAATTACACTCTGAAGCTGGAGGCCGTTTGGTTGCGGCGGCAACATAGTGAGACTAACAGAAACTTATACATTCGAACGACATGTGTCAAGTCAAATAAGACCATTAAGATTAAGTACTTGGAGGGATTTGGTAATTCTAGATTTACAATTGCTTAGCGCTCAAGTGTGAATCTTAGAAGATCGAGTTCATTAGAAAGTGAAGATCTGTCATCTCCAAGTCGAGGGCGGTTTAATCGATATCGAGCCCTAGCTGTATTTAACGTGTTTGTGAACAAATAGGAGTATAAGACAGGTCAAGGTGGTGGCAAGGCTTTCTCTTGTTTCAACCTCTAGAATATGGACTAGCAACCTTCTTTTACCAGAAAAAAAAAGTGTGTGTGAAACAGAATGAACTATTTATTGTAACTGGTATTGAACGGGATAACTCTGAATTCCTAATTGACCTGATTTGGTACACGCGTTATATCTTCCATGTGTGCCAGATAAATTCACGAACAAATGCAAAATAGGAAAAAAAATGCATGAATAATGACACTGCTCTATCATCACGGGTTATGTATGTAGCCACAGACACGTTGGGTTAAACAAGGCGGAGCTGGCCGATTTGGTAGTTAGCTGATTCCTCCAGTTCGGTCTGGCCTGGGGCCTCCGATAACGACGTTAACTTGCCTGCAATCTGGACTGACCATGACAATTACTCCTACAGTACAGTAGTGTAGAATGTTCTTCTCCAAGGCAAACTAGTCGAACGTTCTAAAGTGGCGGCCGGCTTGCATGAAAGGTCAATGCAACCGGTGAAAGGGAAGTCAATTCTGTACTAGACTCTTCTTTTTTTTTCTGGAAAAAAAAACTGAGGAGAGCTTCTGCAGCCTTCATTCTTTGTGTTCTAGATGTACAGTACGGAGCCGTTTCTTTGGACTATTCTCATACGATTTCTCCTCTTCTTCAAATTTGATTATTCTTGGGAATAGTTTATCTGATCTGTTTCACAATACTTAGCCCGTCTAGTCGATGTGTGCATATCCAAGCAATCTTTTATTAGCGGATACTCTAGCCTTAAAAAATGTAAGATAATATTAGGAGCATATAAATAATTTTCCCTACAAAAGAGCGCAGCTGGTAGTTCCAAATTGAGAAAGATGTAGGCGAGTTGTGCAAGCCGTCAAGTGGAGGGTACAAAAGAAGCCACGTCCACTCCAAGAGACTGGCCAGTAGCTACCAATTCGCGATTTCTTTTTGCCTTTTTAATATAAAGAGTCAAAGAGAGAACGAGGTAGAGATACCTCAGCAGGACAGTCACATACTCGCGCTTAGAATTTTCAGTGTTATTCTTTCGCAACATGCGTAGCTGGTAATGCCGTTTTGACAGATGTTGAACATACGTATGCAGTGATGCAAAAGAGACATGTGCCTTTTGTAACCTAATCCGAATGTATTGAGCATTGACAGCACAAGACGTGATAGTATGTACGTACTGGAACCGTAGTCATTTAGGCGGTGATAGAACTGGATGGCGAGGAAAAAAATTGGAAAGCAAAAAATCTAATCGAGGGCTGGAGGAGATTTTTTTTTTGTAAAAAAAACTAGTACTCTCACTGATCTGAAATGGAAGTCATTTTAGCATTGGCACAGGAATTAACAGCGTGCCTTGGTGGAATGGTGGCTAGCCTTGATTGAATCAGTCAGCTGACTTATTTTGAAATTTGCAGTGAGCTGACTTGACTCGAATACTCGATGCAGCCATGCAGGCGGCTTAGCTAAAGAAAAATTAAAATTAAAACCTGGGGCGCGGCCTGCGGGTTTGGAGCAGGGGATGCGGGCAAAATAAACATCGAGTTGGCCCACGACTCCACCGCGAGTGACCACGAGGAGCACCCGCCGCATCCGGCCGGCGACGGCGATGGCGACGGCGACGCCTCGCTGCAGCCGCATCGCACCAGCCTGGGCTATGTCTGCGACGGCGACACGCGAGCCAACGCGATCGACCTCGCTCGCTGCTTGCATTCCTCTGGGCAAGTACTTCCAAGAACGAAGCACACGCACCAACACCGACCCTGCAGCTCTGCTGCCTCTGCTCTGATGCAGCCCTTCTGCTCTGTTCGGTTTCAAGCTTGCAGGCATCGCAACAAAACCCATCCATATTCAGCAAGTGAGTGAGCCAGTAGTAGCAGGCCAGCACACGAGTTGACTTCTCGGATAAAATTATCTAGACCCGGCCATGTTACATCCCTGACGGATGGAGTGGAAGCCTGGAGGAGATCGCCCAAAAGAAGAACTTACTCGTAGAACGTACGGTTACACTTCCAAATTGGCATTCGTATAGATGCTATCGAGGCACATGAATCCATCCGGTGGGAAGCCCACGCGCGCCTGAATCCGGCGTCTGAATCTGGTAGATCCACCGTGTTCGCTCGCTGGCCGGGTACGTGCATGCAAACTCGAGCGGTTGGCCACTTGATGCCCTGACCCGGACCCGTGACAGCGAGCCATTTTCTGATTCAGAGGCCTCTGCTGTTTGCTTCCCAAGGAACATTTACAGGTGATTCGCTGATTCAGAGCCGTACCAGACAGCAGCACACAGCGATTCAGAGCTACTCGTATCGTATATATATAGCCCCTGCCGGTACAGACTAGTACAGACTGTACATTACTGATATTTTCTCCATTCAAAACTATATCTAATGATCATAATTTAAACGAATGTAGGTAGTAAGTAGGTGTGCTCAGCTGGATGCAAAAGAACACGCATATTGGCATTGACATGTGCTGCTAGCTAGCTTGCAGCCAGGGTGACTTGGCTCATTGGTATTTAGATTTCAGAGGGACGCACGGGCGGATCCAGACCAATACGAGCTACGTACAACGTGTCCTGTAGCATGTATCGGCTGCTTGCCTGAGTGGACGCTCTCTCTATATATATATGAAATATGGTACTCAAGTCTCCAGCAGTACGGTGAGTGTATGGATGGATGATCGAGCACAAATATAATGCCACTGGTATGCTTGCTTGACTAATGCGTAGGAGCACGTACACGACCGCAAGTTTTGCATGCGAGGAGAAACGTAACGTGCGCGACCGATATGCGCGGTGTTTGGTCTCCCACCACGGGCCGCCGCGAGGTGACAGACCCTGCACGGCTCAACCTGCTGACACGGGGTTCGCGTGCGTGCATGGCCATTGTCGGCAAGTAGCGGCCTGTAGAGGCGCCGGGGCCGGAGCTAGAAATGGCCTCCAACTAGGACTAAACCAATGAACAATTACTGTACCGATTAAAATTAAACTTAATACTACTATTTTAGACTTAATTACGTATGAACTTACAAGGAATCGGTCTAGACTCTGGCTCCGCCCCCGGGTGTCGCTACAGTGCTTCAGTGCTGAATCACTACGTATATGCTGATTTTGAGTGAGGGCCTGTGCCCCCACTCCTTGTATACTGGGTCCGCCAAGGCTTGCAGGTGATGGCCGGTGATCCCCCGGCGAGTCGGCGGCGGAGGAGACAGACAAACAGACATGCAATACGCAAGCGGTAGCCATGGAATAATATATGGAACCCGGACGGGATCATTCGCTTAATAAGAATTGAATTACTTCAACCTGCAGATCCAGCGAGGTCGATCGATCACGAAAAATACCAGCCGGCCGGATTTGCCTTCGCACATGCCGCGCCTCCGATCCTCAACTCCAATCCATCCAGTTGTCCGTTCACGGGGGCAAATAGATCCATACAGTTTGTCCTGCTCGTATGGCCGGCCAGATGCTCGGCAGTCGGCACTGTCAGGCCTAGGTAAGCTCACGCTGATGCAGCCACGGCCCTTCTGCTCTGCGAGGGTAAGTGGAATTGAACAGGTGCATGCAGTACCATGTGGTACTACCCTAAATTGAGGTTTTTTAATTGGGAAGGTGGTGGTTTCAATCAAAATTAAATATGATCTGATACCCGTGCGACTTTGCATTTAAGACACATGCAGAATCTAGAGTTTCTATGTATGGTGAATTAAAGTGTTTTAAATCACTGTGTTTAATTCGAAATAAAAAATACACAGGCCTTTTCAACTAAATCTTTGATGGACCTAGATCTCTGCCAAACATGTTCTAATGCCCCTTTTTTTCTTTGAGAAAGATCATGCCATTTTGGTAGGGAAAGAAAAGGTATGGGCCTAACAAATTTGATTCTGCTGAGCAGTATCAGGCTACTAATGGCAGGCCTTGCCTTCTTCTGCTCTGGCCTAACCGGCCCATTGGACACCTATTCGTTTTCTTGCCGTTGGGCCATAGCCTGATACTGCCTGGCCTTTCTCAATGACTCTGCCTAATAATCTTCAGATTATTCAGACATCAAGTAGCGGTGGATCCCAATCATTGGCTCAAGAACGATTCCAATAAAGTAGTGATGGACGATTCCCTTTAGTTCAAGAACGGTTCGGAGCGAGTAGTAAGTATTATTCCGACGTTTGCACTAATGCATGTGACATTTCCACCAACTTCGTGCATCTCAGATACTCAGAGCAGAGTTCTACCATGGCCTCGTTTAGTTCCCAACTTTGGTACGTCAAAGTTGAAACTTTATCATAAATACAGTACTATAGCATTTCGTTTGTATCTATGAATAATTATCTAAATATTAATTAATTAGGCTCAAAACAGGAATACTCCCTCCGTCCCGTGAAGAATGCAATCCTCACTTTTCGAGAAGTCAAACCATTTCAACTTTGACCAAGTTTATACAAAATAGTACTAATATTTATGTCTTTAAATTGATTTAATATAAAAATATAATCTGTGATTAATCTAATGATACTTATTTTGTATCATAAATGTTAGTAACTTTTTGTATAAATTCAGTCAAAATTAAAATGGTTTGACTTTTAAAAAAGTGAGGATTACATTCTTTACGGGACGGAGGGAGTACATGGTTGTCCGTCTCCTGTCCAAACTGTCTGTCCCTCTCCCTCGTGGGCAAGCTGACGACTCCAGAACTAGGCTGCCGCAACTTGGGTGCCCAACGACATACATTTTTTTAGATAATGAAAATCTTCCGGCTTCGCTCCTTTTTTAAGACAGGGGATGACATACATAACCACACCAATTAACCTAACCTGCTCGCCGGAATAACTTCCACCGGCCGGTACGGGCGCGGCACGCACATGCACATGCTGCAGCTGCAGAGGAACATGCCTATCCCTTGCAGCGGAAGGAAGGCACCTTCTCCTGTTCTTGCCGCCGCTGTTTTAAAACCCCCTGGCGAAACAGCAAGGAATGAGATGCTTGCATGTCTGGTTGACGGCTGATCGCATGTGATGTGAGTGACAGGGTTAACCCGCTCGGTTGTAAAGTACGCAACTGTTAATGTTAAACAATTCAGTGAGTAGTTTATACGTGCAGGCATGGTAAGTTACGTCGTTATCAGAAGCAGATTCCAGCAGGAGTTGCCAAAAGTATGGAAACAACAGCAGCAGCAGCAGGGAGGGGGGAATTCAAGGTGGACAAGACTGATTCTGAAAACATACAATTTTCTTTTTTTGTTTCAATGATCAGATACAAAACCACCCAAACACACAAATTGACCTCAACCAATCTGAATTACACTTGATCTTTACCTACAACCTTCACCCAAAATGCCCAAACAAAAATTACAAATCAGAGAGGTGGAAGAAGCAGCAGCAGAGGATGCAAGAATGAACAAACCAAATTAATCCCAAGTTTCTCTTTACAGCAGCACATTTTACACCCCAAAGAATGCACAAACCCAAACAATGCACCAATCCTAGCACCTCCTTGTCATGGACGACAGGCGGAGGCCACCCCACACTAGAGCGACCGGATAGTCTCCTTATCACGAGGGCGGGCAGGGCACGGCCGCGGCGGTCCCCTCGCTGGCGATCAGGTCCTTGTCGCTGCGGATCAGGGCGGCGTCGGGCGTTGGGGACGACTCGGTGTTCTTCAGGCTCTGCTGGTGGTAGATGTGCCTCAGCCTCTCGATCTCCTTCTTTAGCGCCTCCTGATGAGCTGCACCCAGAGAATTCAGACAGCGTCGTCAGATTCTGGTGTACTAGTGAGATTTTTTTTTGGTGTAGTGAGGTTTGGGACACCATCATCATGTCAATTCTGCATGCATGCATGCAACACGAATTGAATTCTGATAGCGACCGGCGGGGATCGTAATCGGGGTGGCAATGGCGGTCACCGTCTTTGAATATCTTGTCCTGCGCCAGCGCCGCGATCCTCTGCTTGAGGTGGCTGTTCCCCAGCGTCAGCAGCGAGCGCTGGTGGTCGAGGAAGGCAACGCGCGGGGATAACGCCGACACCTCCGTCTGCAGAACAATTCGGACACGGTCAAATTCACATACATTTTTTTGGGGCAAAATTCAGCTCCAAATGCCTGCAGGATGCATAATTCAGCACGGTTCTTGGTGGAGCTCGGCTCAAGATGCACCTGGAGGGACGTGACGCTGCGCTCCAGCTCTGAGATGTACTGCAGCTTGCGCACGCGCGACCGCTGCGCGGACTGCCGGTTCGCTAGGATCCTGTGGTCGTGGCAACAAGGAAAGCAACCAATTTGGAGAATTCTGTCTTGCAAGGTAGCGCATTGCAGGAATTGAGCTGTGAAAATCACCTCTTGACACGTTTGGGATCAACTGCGGCGGCGGAGGCCGACTGCCCCGGTGCGGCGGCATCATCATGACAGTTGCTCTGCGCCTCCTCGGCCTCGCCCCTGTCCGTCTTCTCGTCATTGAAGCTGTTGTGGTCGGACGGAGACGACGAGCTCGCCACGGGCGCTGGCGCGGGAGTGGCCTGCGTCGCCTGCTGCGGCGGCGGTGACAGGTCGTCGGAGAACATGGACAGGAGCTGGTCATCGTCGAGGCGGTCGAAGTCGTGCGCCCCGGTGCCGGCATTGCCGTCCTCGGGTCCGGGCTCGAGGAAGGCCACCGAGTCGCTGACGGAGCGGCGGTGCGCGCTGCGCTTGGCGGTCGAGAAGTCGAGGAACTCGTCCACCCACGACGGCTGCTGGTGGTGGTGGTGGTGCCGCTGCTGCTGCTGCGGCGACGGGAGCGGCGGCATGGGCGCGGCGAGGAACATGCCCACGGAGGGGCTGCGATGGTGGTGGTGGGGCCCGCCCCCGAACTCCGGCCATGCCGGCGCCATGGTAGGGATCTTGGGCGGCAGCTGCGCCATGGCCGGGAACCCCGCGCCGCGCGTTGGTCCGAGGCGGAATCAACGCAGCAACCTGCGGGGAATGGTGGCGCAACGCCGAGGCCGACCTCCCCGGTGTCCGAGGGCCTGAGCCGCAGTGTGAGGCCTATGGGCGCGGGTGCCGGGGATTTCGCGCGTGGTGTCCTTTTAGCTCGCGCCTTCTCGTTGCTCGCGCGCTGCCGGTGCGCGCCGCTGCCGCACGTGCGGATGGACAGTGAGGGGGCGAGGTCGGCTCGCGCGTCTCCGCGCTAAATTGGGCACTGCCGCAACGAGAACGGCAGGGACGAGCAGGGGGAGGGAGAGGATTGAGCTGAGCTGAGAAAAAGAGAGAGAGAGAGAAATAGAGTGAGCGAGGGACGGAGCGGAGAGGTCACATGACAAGAGGAGAGAGACAGCTAGCACCAGCTGGTGAAGAGCGCGGCGCCGGAGGGAGGCGGGAACCGGAAGGGGACGATGGGTCACGCCTATAGCTTGGTCGGTGGACCTCGGCCACTGACATGTGGAGCCTGCGCGTGCTTTTGCTATCCCGTAGTGGGCAGTAGCTGTATAGTTTTTCACACAATGAAAAGGCGACCATGTGACAACCGGCCTCGCCTAGCTAAAGGAGAGGGAGTAGTATCTGAAGAATTCTATTCTAAATAATATTTGAACATCTAACTTTTATTTAAAAAATGATACTACGATATTCAAATTCTATCCATGTCTAACTATAAATATATGTATCTTTTTAATTTATTTTAGTCTATCTAAAAAAAAATTAAAGCACCATTGTTTGACAGAGGGGTACTCGCCTTTTGGGCGGATAGGGAGTACTGTTTTCGATCGATCAACATGTACAGTAGCTGCTGAAATGCTACGCCGTGGTCGGTTGTCTCGGGCGGCGTAGGCTGAACCGAAGCTTCCCACGCACCGCACCGCAACCGCAACGGCAATGGATTTGGGCGGTGGGTGCCGGCTATGAACGCGGTTCGTGTGCACAGTACTGGGTAGACACGCGCCGATCGATCGGATGAATGAATAATAATGGAGAGATGCCCTCGATCTTAACGGCCGCGCTCAAAAAGTCGCGGGTGGGCGGTTAAATTATTTATTTCTTTGCCTGGATCTCTCTCGCTCTGCTCTTATTCCTCATACTACTACACAATCATCATCCATCCTAACACTACACGGTCGATTTCTATTCATATTTCTATTTCTTTGCCTGGATCTCCTTTTCACCATGGCCCTCTCAGCTGGGTCCTTGCTCCTTCACTCTAAGGCCGGCCGGGAAGGGAAGAAGAACAAAAAATCAACAGCAACAACAACGCCAATCACCCGGGTCGTTGTTTAGTTGGGCGGCGACGTACTTGCTGCTGCAAGTTATGGCTTGTTCCTCTGCCACGAAACGGCCAGCCAGGCAGGCGAGACTCCAGCGAGAGCGTACTACGTGTGATCTTAATTCCCATGAGATGGCCAAGTAAGTACGCGTGGTCCGTGAATGAATCAGTGAGTAAACCTACCAGATAAGATAGGTAAACCCTCAACTTGACGAGCTCGCTCAGTTAAAAGATGATGATCGAGCTAGCTTTAAGCTTTTCACCCAAAAAGAGCCTGTCAGACTGCCCATCATCACCTTCGAGAACATGCACGATGCTGCCTGCCGCCTGCTGGGAGTATCTGCCGAACCTACCACAGTACCTCTACCTATTCCGGTAATGGCAGACAAAGCCTTGGTTTGGTTTTTTCCTCGGTGGCAAAGACAGCAGCAGGCTCCTTTATTTGGTTCTATGTTCGAATTCGACCGGCTTGTTTTATGTAGGAGCGTGATTCAGGATTCAGACGACGCAATACTTGAGTCGTCGTCGCCGTCGGTCCCTACGACCCTACGCACGCAAATGCATGAGATCCACCGTGTTTTGGGATGGATAATGGATCTTGTCTGTAGCTCCGATCCGGCCGGCCGGTACGTCGTCCTCCGGATCTACCGCTACTGTCTTCTTGTTGGCATGCATATATGCCCACTACGGCCCAGCTTGACGAGTAACTCACTGCATGCTGGAGCTGGATAAAGTAGTGAAGTGTTCGATTCGCACGTACTGTACTGGAATCTGGAAGGCCTGCACAATGCAGAAAACTCAGCGTCCATTATTTTCTTAGGAAAAAACTGGGGTACTCCACTATATTATGCAGGTTTAGAGAGGCTACTATCATGTCCTTATACACCTCCAAGTGTAACGCTATATATGCAATTCAAATTTTAGCTACTACTCCGAAGAGATGTAAGTCTATTTAGAGCATCCACACACGGTCTTCAATATGATTGCTTTAACTAGGAACATCCGTAAGAAATTTGGCATGCTCGTTCGGCTGGCGGCAGGTGGCTGGTGCTGGTTTTTGCTGAGAGAAAAATACTGCTGGCTGGCTGCTGATAAGTCAGGCGAGCAGTATCAAAATATTTTTAGGAAAATTCTAGCTATGTCAATCCATATAATGTTTTAGGGATGTAATTAATAAGACCTCAACATATATATAAGCACCATAGTATTTTTTTTGTACAATGCGAAGCACTAATCGACCTCCTGACCACTTATCACTTGGCATTATTACACCCTCTACTACTAATAAATCCTACAGTAACTGCTAGTTTATGCATAGCGACTACTTTTTGTATGTAATGATGGATGGAGAAAGGAAGAAATATCAACAGCCAGCAGGCGCCGGCAGCTAGCTTGACAGGGAGCGTACTCCATCTGCATGTGCCGCCCAGCTTGCTTTTCTTTGTGGTTGTGGTCGACTCGATCGCCTCTCCATCCTCCAATGTCCTGTTAGTTTTTGGTCCCCGCCAAGCCATGATCCACGCCACATGCACCACACACATGCATGCATGCTACGACATACCAACACTATGCTATGCATATAGAGTATATGCCTCCTTTGTTTCTCTTGCATATGCATGCACGCCCTTTTGTTGATCGATTTGGTCTGGATCGATGACGGTGGACATCATAGTCTCCCAACTTTCGGACCCCGGCCCGTTTCGTAATCACGGATTGCCGGCCCTTTTTCGCTTCAATATAATGGCAGCAGAGCACGCATTGATATATGATCCATCAATCCGCCGGTGGTGGCAGGCGGCAACTTGCGGGCCCGGCCTGGAGCCGGATCCGGATCGGACCTTCCATCCATCCATTGGCTGCCGCCTCCGATCCAGTTGTTGATCGAGCGACAGGTGGCTAGCTGCAGTTGTTGATGAGCTCTACGATCGCATACCGGCGCGCGCGCTACAGTTGATTGAAGGAAATTAAATGGTCGGAAATTAAGCGATCGATCGCAGCGACGACGCCGAAGCCGAATATAATTAATTCGATCTTACTATTACTTACTAATTAGAGGCTCCACATTAATCCTCACGAAACGCGCTAGAAAAAAAGATAAATCATAGAAATTCTCACAAAAATCAGAAACATCCGACCATCAATCTACTATACTCTAATCATGGTGGCCATTAGATCTATTATGTTTTCTAAAAAATTACCCACTTTTGCCATTATAAAAAATAGTCTAAAATAACCCCCTAAATTTATATACAAATTAACCACCTGCCATTATGAAAATAAAAGCAAGCCTTAATACTCATCTAAATTACCTATATATACTTGAAATAAATCATGTTTGTTGGAGGAAAAGGAAAACATCAAACCATTGATATCATGTCTTGCTGTTATCTTCCTCAAGCATGCTACGAGGATAGCGTTGTGCCCTAGCTTCGGTAGAGCCATGATGAAACATGTGCCACCAGTTCTTCCATGTTGATGCCGCACCCGTGGATAAGTAAGTCTGATCCTTTCTGTTAGCGCTGCCATGCCCCTGCCTGATGCAGTGATGCCTACCTACTGCTTATATACCTTCAATTAGATCTTTCTCTGTTTAGGAGAAAGAAGCAGGAAAACAAAGGGCAGAAGAAATACATATTCTTTTGAAGCCAAGGTGCAGCGCTGCATGCATGTGCATATATGTGCGGTTCGACATGGCTTGGTCGTATACAACACGAGCAAAGCAAGAGCACGGCGTCGCATTGCTAGGGCGCATGGACATGCACGAGGCGTCTGTGCATGGGCAGCTCAAGCATATGCACCCACAACATGGCAATGGTGCGGAGAACACGGAATGGACTGCTCTGGCTGGTGATTCAGTATCATTGTTGAGGTTTGCTTACCTTTTGCCTCTTCGTACCTCTCACTTTCTTTTGCAATTGTGTCTATTTTCTTTTAAATATTTAAGAACTTCAATTGTCTAATATAGTTCATATTGCTGCGACATCAACACATAGTCTTCTGTTTTAATGTAGAGCAACAGAAATTTATGTCCAGCCCCAAAACCAAATAGATCAGATGTGATTCAGGTGATAAAGATTTGGTAATTTGGACCAACTTCTTAAACTGTTAGTGTCTATGTCGATGCCGCAGCCTCAATTTTTTGTGAGTTCAAGTTCCAATAATCTAGGCACACAAAAATCTTATGTAAACTTTCAACATTTATGAACAAACTTATTGTTATATATATGGAATTAAGAGGACCAGGAATAAATTTGAGTGTAATAGATTCTTCATTGAAATACATATGTACTTAGCATCGATCTGGTGACAAGATTTATAATATACATAGGTTCAATGGTCACATAATGTTAAATTTTAATGTATGAATAACTTATAAAGTCACAAAATATTAACTAATCTACGGTTTATTATATGTCTCTCTCTTAAAAAGATAATAATCTGATAACCTACGAAGACCTTAAATCTCATGTCGTCCAGCAGGTTTGGACCCATCTCTGGGACATTTCACAGGTACCACGATACCGGCTAATTGGCATATATAAATGCATTCATCCTTAAATGAAAATAAATCGTAATAACCACAGAAAGGTCGTGAACCCTATGGAGAAATGGAAAACGTGAACGCAATGTTGGTTGAAGTCGATGTCATGGATGTGAGGTCATGACAACACGGCTTTGAGGTAACACAACATATCCACTGGAAAAACAATGTAGGGAAAGTAGTTGATAACTAAAAGCGGCTTAGGTTAAAAGCTTGGTTGCAATATAATAAAGAAGGCAATAATAGATGTGGTCACGGAGGAAAAGATTTTAGATATATATGTGTGGTTTCCAACAAAGACATGATCGTTGTGTTCAGTTTCATCCTTGGTTTTTGTAAGGCTGACACACTATGTACACGAAGTTAGCTACAAAAATGATAGAATGTACACAAAGTTAGCCACAAAAATGATAGACTCAGATCTACACATGATGCTCTTACCATAAAATTTGCTTGGGATCGATATTATATATATATGAAGGAAACTCATGTATAACTAATATTTAAAACTTATTATTTTTATGCATGCATCTTTCCATGGATTTAAGTAGCACATGAATAGAAGCTATAAATTCTATAAATAATAAGCACTACAACCTAGCCGTGCGGAGGCACGGGTTGGCGACTAGTATATATAATTAATAATACAGTGCACTATGGTACGTTACTCAGGAGTCAGCAGGACGCGCGGTATATGCACATGAACGGTGCTGATCGAGCTTGGCACGCTGCACGGTGCGGCTAGCTAGCTGAATGAATAATAGACGACACGGCACACAGCAGCCGCCGGATCTGCATGGGGGAATTGATGATTGAATTGGGCCGGCGGCGGCGGCGGCTGTCACGGCCCTCCCCCTCCCACGTGCCGCCACCAACCAGCCATTGCTGCTCTTGCTAGATAAGGAGGCGGAGACGACACTGCTGCACGTGCCGCAGTTGGCGCGCGCCGAGATGGGAAGCATTCCGCTCGGCCTCCATCGACCACGTAGCCCATGAGTCCGGCCGGCCGCCCCGCCCCGTTCCGCAAGGACTGCTGCATGCAGCAAGCACTCTGACTCATGCATGCACGACCGCCCGGCTGGCAGATCGATGAATTGATCGATCGTATGTATACGTTCCAAGTAGTATACAACACAGACACTTGTACAGTACATACATATATCCGACTGGGGCACATGACATACTCCGTATATACGTACAGTGTCGTCGTCGTTGCCTACTGTTTCTGTTTCCCGTTAATTATTGCACACATACAGTCCATTGCCTTGAGAGCCAGCCAAAGCGAAAACTACAAAGAGCTCGCATTCAATTCAAATCGATCTAAATGTGTCCTCGATCGTCGGTCACTCTTCTTCGAATGAACAACTCCTCCGATCCGAGCGCCGCGCCGCCATGAACTTGGTGTCGTACGTGGTAAAAAGAGCTAGGAGCACTCGATTATCATCACTCATCAGACGACGACGCAAAGGTAATCGATCATCGATCGAGAGGAGCGAGAGAAACGGCACGGCTGCATGTGTGTGGATCCGAGATGATTATCTGGCGGGGATCGATCGGAGGGTAGGAGTGATCGAGTAGCTGTGTGGACGAAAAGGTATGATATGAAGGAAATTACCATATCATATCATCATGCAAATCAATCGATTCCATCCATCGATCGATTGACGAGGCCACTGCGTACAAACACGTACGGGCCACCGGGTCCGTCCGGCCAGCGCGCGACACATGCATGATGCATGCACGCGAGCCGCGCCCACACGCTACACGGCGGCGGGCCTCCCCCTTGCCGTGCCGCAGGCCGGCCGGCGAGCTAGCTGTCGTACGTGCCTCTACACATACTATAGTACGGAGTACTAGCTTAGATCTCTCATCACTAGCTAGGTCGATCTGTGTATGTGTCCCCGCGTGCGTGGCTAGTTTTAGCTAGCTACACCAGGCCATGCGTACGTGCCGACCCCTATATAGCCCTATAAAAGGCCAGGCACGTCATTTTCAGCGCCTTCAGTCTTCACCTACCCGGGTTAGCTGCCATTTGCATATGATGCACGTACGGCACGGCTTCTACAATGTCAATGGCAATAGTAGCTAATAAATAATTAATCTCTAGGCCCACCGGTTCTTTTTACCGCCCTGTGGAGTAGTACGTTCGTGTCCTGACTTCATCGACGTCCTCGAAGCCAGGCTGACAAAAAATTAAGGCCACGTTCCACAGCTAGCTCCAGAGTCAAGTGAATCCAGGAGGAGCTCTGCCAAACGGTCTTCAGGAAGAGGTGATTCTCTGTTGATTCTGTGGAGTGATCTTTAAAATAAACTAAGAGGTTGTGAGCTTAAAAAAGTAGCTTCTCTCGATTGAAGTGATTCTCCATTCTAATTCTGAGAGTTTATGCTAGACAATAAAAGAGAAACATTTTCAGCCACATAATCATTTCTCTTAAAAAATTAGCTTATATAGAGAATCAGAATCAGATGAAGCTCTACCAAACAGCCCTGACTATACCATGCGCGCCGGGCACGATAACAACATCCATTTATGCTCCGCATTGCAGTGTCTCGCTTGATTTTGTTTTTACTCCAAGGCGCGCCAGTGGAGATCGATCGAAGAGATCAAGCAAGCAAGCAAATCACCAAGAACCCTTTAAAAACATCCGTACCACTGTCACTGTGTACTGTGGAGCACTGAAGCGGGCGCTATACTAGCTAGCTAGGTAGAGCTAGCTGGCTAGCTCGATGTCTCCATCCATGGACCGGATCCCAGGCATACACAGACACGTATCATCATTTTCAATTTGGGTCAGCTTTTGCCGTGCAACAACCTCACGGAAGCAAATGATGACGGCGATCTGCATATGCATGGAAATTGGAGAATCCATCGCCAAATTCATCAATTGATGGGTCGCGTCGGCCTTTTAACACGTCCCTTCCATGCATGATGCATCGATTGATAGATGTCAAGACGTGCGCGCTCGCCAATTAACTCCAGCTAGTGATGGGGCTACCTTGCACAAATACCGTATATGGAGCTTTAGAATTAAGGCCCCATACATTTTTAGATTTTTTTAAAGAAATTGATACGGATCGAGACGTTTATTTTATATTTGAAAAAGACATTGCGCACAACCACATGTGTCGCTGTACACCCACACACACCTTTTTTTTCATCAGAATGGACAAATATGAGCTTCATTTTCAAATGGCATAGTAGCGAAATTACAACAGGAGTTCTCCCAACCAAATATAGTATCTACTTAGTACTGTTTTTGAAAACCAGCCAACAACACCAGGCGGAAGCTAAGATGATTGGCTAAGCTACTTAAATTCGTCTTAGCTTAAACGGAACCAAATAGTTCATCTCAAGGAACACCTTCAAGAGACTAAACTTATATATCTTTGAAATTAATGAAGTCGTCACCTATTACCAAAAGAATAAAGTCGTTAGTTTCTAAAAAAGTCAGATGCATGTGCTGAGTTTACAACTCAAATTCGCTGTAATAACTCACACCTTACTTAATTCTCTGCAATTACTTAATTAGTTCATGCTGAGTAGTCGAATAAGGAAAGAAAAGAAAAACACTACCTGTAGTGGGCTGCCGCCAAAGGCCCGTGAGAGGGGACAACTGGGCCGTGCGTTTCTGCCCACCGCGCGCGGACGCTCTCCCCCCTGTCCGTCTAAATGATCAATGATAAGCTAAAAAGGTGGAAAAGAGGTGCAGAAATGTATCAGCAAGACGAGAAAAAGTCTGAAGTATAGGCTTCTCAAAAGTAAAAACCGTAATCTGCATGTGATTTGTAGCTGCCTTTCTGGCTACGTTTCATTTCTAACTTAATTGCGTTTTGATCAGTACCTTAAGGAAGCTGGTTGGGCTGATGGTGATCGACTTATAGGATGCACTCAGCCCAGACGATTGGCTGTGCAGGTATCAAGTGCTTTAAATCTTCATTTAGTTGTGCTTGCGAACTATTTTATTCAGAACCAATTCTGTTTGATAATCTGATTAGCATGTGGAATGTTATTGTCTTTGGGTGTACACAAAGAATTCCATTTTGATCTTATATGATCCATGGTTATGCTCCATTTAGATGTTTTGAAGGGCTAATACTTCCAAGTTCCAACTGTTCTGTGATGCTTCTGTTGAATATACCTCTTGAGCATGAAATTTTGAGTTCAGGTTTAGCATGTCCTGATTCTGCAATGTCATATATGGCCTGGATAAATATTTTAGTAGTGAATGTCAGTAGTAGTTTCCCTCAAACATTATTTACTGAATAATATTTCAACTTTTGATTATATCCTGGTCAAATGATCTCTGTTGAAAAAAGTACTCTTACGTACCAATTCATCGCTGGGAAGTACTCTGCTGAAAAAAAAAATTCATGTGGTCCTAATTTCCTTAGATCTTATTCTAGAGCAATCAGTGTATAGAGTATTTTGCTTGACTCGCATTGCTAGCTAACTGCACATTTGACCGGTTTGACACAATTCACTGTTTTTTTTTTGAACTCATCTTAGTAATTTGAACAGACAGTTGCATCAAGAGTAGCTGAAGAAGTAGGTGTCAAACTTGGAGATGAAGTTGGTTATACAATCCGATTTGAAGATCAAACAAATCCGGTACGATCAAGTTTTACTCCTTACACCTGTTTTCTTTATATGAATCAGACAAAATGAAACATGTTAACATATCTACACTTTTCATTTATGATTTAAGTGCTAATTTGGGTATCAAAGCAGAATACTCAAAATTTCCGTTTTTCTTGTCCTATTAATATTCTTATGCCCATCTGGTTTCTCAGGGTATGACCATGATAAAATTTCTCACAGATGGGGTATTGATTAGGGAAATGATGGAAGATCCTCTTCTTAGCAAATATAGGTATGTCATAAGCTTGAAGTCCAAATAACTTACCTGGCTTTGTCATGTTACTCAACCATGTTTGATCCAATTGTACAAGTGAAGTGACTCTCTCTGATGCCCTTAAATGAAAAGAGCTATACAGTATCAAAATTTTTTTAGGAAAATCTAGCAATGTCAATCCATATAATGTTTTAGTAAGCACCAGAGTTTTTTTTTTAACAATGCGAAGCACATATCTCCTGACCACTTATCACTTGCTACTACTAACAAAATCCTACAGTAACTGCTAGTTTGTGCGTGGCGACTATTTTTTGTATGTACTAGTATAATAATGGATGGAGAAATGAAGAAATATCAACAGCAGGAGAAGCGAATGCGATGCTTACTTCTTCAGTTTGGTTGTCTTGTCCGGTGTTCAGAGTCGCAGGATCCAACGGTACGCCGGCATGCTTCTGAAGAGTCCTTTGGTGAGCTCACGGTCTTCTGCGTCTCCCACTTTCAGTCAGCGTCGCCATTACCGGGATCGGGCCGGAACTCACCAGCCTCAAGTCCTTCGGCGACGTCGACGCCTTCGCCGAGGGCCTGATACGCACTCTCGGCCGAGACCCAAGTCCATCTGAACATTTTGGAACTGTTTGGTTCAGAATTTAAACCAATACGTGGTTCTGTGAACATCTGAACCTGACCGCGCACTGCACGCTGCAGGCCTGTACTACGTGGAGTACACGCTGCAGAACCCCGGCGAGCGGCGGCGGCACATCCTCTCGGCCATCGGGATGGCGTTCAACGGCTGGTACAACCGCCTCTACACGGTGACAGGCCAGGTCAGCAGAGCAGCGCCCAATGCCATCACCTGCTACACTTGGCCGAACGATTTCGCGCGCGGCTGGGTTTACAGCTCACATGCTAAAAGCTTAGTAACCCCGGTGTATGTCTTGCAGTACATCGACGACGAGGAGTCAGAGAAGTACAAACCTCAGATAGAGCAGGTGAGATCCGGCACCAGTTCTGCCCTCTTTCAGCCATTGCCGAGCGCTGAAGTATGATGGGTTTTGTTTCTTTTTCTTTGCCCGTCTTGCAGGCGGTTCGATCTTTCAGGTTGACATGAGACTACGAGAGGGGGCTTCGGCGATGGACAGTATGCAGAGAAGAGATAGGAGAAGGTGGGTGAGGCCCAAGTTCAGTAGCCAAACTCTTATATTATATGCCTGTAAATCGACCAATGTTGTCCACATTCAGTTTCTTTTTCTATGCAAGTCTTGCACAGCTAAAAGAAAGTACAGTATGACAGTATGTCTTAGATAAATGCGGCGTCCCTCAGGAGATACAACGACGTGATACCCATTTCTCAAACACTGCAACAAATGAGAGTGATCTTTTTTTTTTCCAGAGTGATACGGACCTTTCCACCTTCCCACGCGGCCCCCAATAGCCTTTCTCACACCACCCTCTACGAATCTGGGCTGCAGCTTCACCATGCCTTCTTTTCAGTTAGGCCCATAATGTGTGTGAAAGGGAAACCGGCCCACACCTCCGCCGACCTGGATTCCCCCCTCAAAAGCGTACAGCCACAACGAGCCGTTGGAGCGTCTCCTCGGTGGCGTCCTCTCAAACGGCTCTCCCCTTCCCCCCCGCTCCCTCCCGCATACAAATCCTGTCCCAATTCCAAACCCTAGCTCCACCACGCATCCCCTCAAACGGCTCTCCCCTTCCCCCCCGCTCCCCCTCCCGCATACAAATCCTCCCCCAATTCAACCCACTCCAGATCCAACCCACCACGCATCCCCACTCCAGATCCAACCCACCACGCCCAGCCCCAAATCCGCCCCGAGGGAGGAACGATCCGCGCGATGGCGACGCTCCAGCACCAGCCGAAGCCCGCGGCGGCGCCGTCGACGACCACCGGCGGCGGGCTGCGCGCCATGGACCTGTACGAGAAGCTGGAGAAGGTGGGCGAGGGCACGTACGGCAAGGTGTACAAGGCCCGGGAGAAGGCGACGGGGCGGATCGTGGCGCTGAAGAAGACGCGGCTCCCCGAGGACGACGAGGGCGTGCCCCCCACCGCGCTGCGGGAGGTCTCCCTGCTGCGGATGCTATCGCAGGACCCGCACGTGGTGCGCCTCCTCGACCTCAAGCAGGGGATCAACAAGGAGGGCCAGACCATCCTCTACCTCGTCTTCGAGTACATGGACACCGACCTCAAGAAGTTCATCCGGAGCCACCGCTCCAACCACGAGAAGATCCCCGCGCTCACTGTCAAGGTGATTTTCCTGTCCCAACCCCAGTGCTGAACGCGAGGTGTTTGTGTGAATGCGTTAGACACGGCTGATCCGATGGATGTTGGCTTTTGCGTGCTCGTCGCAGATCCTGATGTACCAGCTGTGCAAGGGCGTGGCCTTCGTCCATGGGCGCGGGGTGCTGCACCGCGACCTCAAGCCGCACAACCTGCTCATGGACCGCAAGACCATGGCGCTCAAGATCGCCGACCTCGGCCTCAGCCGCGCCGTCATTGTCCCTGTAAAGAAGTACACCCACGAGGTCTGAATCCTTCTGGTCTCCATCCGCCGCATCCATGTTACCGATTGATCCCTCCCTGCTCTCTGGATCTGATTCATAGCGGGGACTGAACTGAACCGTCGTTCCTGCAGATCCTGACGTTGTGGTACAGAGCGCCCGAGGTTCTTCTTGGCGCCACCCACTACTCCACGCCGGTTGACATGTGGTCCGTGGGCTGCATATTTGGTACGATTTCGATGAACTCAGAGATTCTTTGCCAATGGGAAATGTTTGTTCCCAGAATTCACAATCATACATATTCTAATCTGGCTACAAAATGCAGCTGAGTTGGTCACTAACAACCCACTTTTCCCCGGGGACTCTGAGTTGCAGCAGCTCCTGCACATCTTCAAGTAATACATCCCCATTGCCTTACCGACCGTTTGCTGTTCATTTGCTGACATTCTTGGTGGATGTCTGATACCGACGATGATCGGATGCAGGTTGCTGGGAACCCCAAGTGAGCAAGTGTGGCCAGGCGTTGGCAAGCTTCCCAACTGGCACGAGTACCCGCAGTGGAAGCCCACAAAGCTGTCCACTCTTGTTCCCGGTCTCGACGCCGACGGCTACGACCTGCTTCAGGTCAGCACTGAATCTTGAAATGGCTGCAAAAAGAGCAAATTGTAGGAGTGACTGAAAAGAAGAGTTCTCATTGCGATGATTGCATTCCAACTCAACTTGCTGTGGTTTCTGCAGAAAATGCTTGAATACGAACCGGCGAAGCGGGTCTCTGCGAAGAAGGCTCTGGAGCACCCCTACTTCAACGATGTGAACAAGGAGCTGTACTGAAGCTGTCGGCACAGCCTTCATGAGTTGACATGAAGGCATAGCTTGTACAACTTGCTCTTAGCTTGGTTGATGTGTTAACATGATCGCCCTGAAGCAGTGCTTTTGCTTCCAGGGCAAGTAGCAAGTAGTAATGTATGTCTTTTTTTCCCGTGTCACTGTGTGCTGTGCCATTCACTTTGGTTGTGATGGGCAAACTAGAAAGAATTTCAACATAAAGTGAACTCGAATTGACGAGTGGATTGATGTTCTTTGCACTGAAAGCCTGGAATCCTTTTCCATTTGGTTGAAAAACTTTTTAGTTTCCACCGTGGCTGGATGGGAGTGGAAGGTTTTGCTCTGGGACTGCCTGGAAATTGTTTTTTTAAGATTAAGGAAAGCTTACAGCCGGCCTGGAAATTCTTAATGCAGCAGCAACATCTTATCGTTGTAGCCTTGCAAGAGGTGACGTGCCGTTACTTTCAAAAAAAGAGGTGACGTGGGCAAGAAAAAGACCCGGAAAAAGGAGTGAAAATGAGGCAGGGGCATGCTGAAATGAGGGTTTGACAGTTGGGCACATGGCATCATCGTCACCAAACTCCTACCGGATTTTTTTTTCTGTTACTGCTTTCTGTCCATTCTATTCTCTATTTTGACTTCTGACTAGGTAAAGGCCCGTGCGATGCTACGGGCACACAATTTTAAAATAAAATAAAACTATTTTATAGAAATATGGTAAAATACGATAGATACATTATCTAAACAATAAATTTTAGTAGCAAAATGTTAAAAATGATGGAAAGAAAGTGTACCTAGCATGCCAAATGTTTTAAACTTCTAATACAAATGGCTACATACCAAGATTAAAAATGTTATTCCTTCACATAATCTATGGCTACATTACTTCTCAACTTTGCTGCTATGTTACCTCTTAGTTTTGCTTCTACCTATGGCTAAATTACTTCTCACCATTGTTTCTTCTACATTGCTTCTCACACTCACACCAGAATAAGCAGTTCACCTGCAGGTGACACCAGCTGTCAGCCACATGCCCACATCATGGGTGCAAAACAAAAGAATGATAGTAAAAATAGTAAAAGAAATAAAGTTATACGGATGAAGGAACAACCTATCCAGACATGAAGTTAAAAGCTCACATGCTTAGTTATTAAATTTTCAGTCCTGGGAATATATTTTGATTAAGTTATCACGAAGGAGCTGCATGATCAAAGTGTTGTCCTTGTAGGACTCCTTGCTCAGGTATCCAGCTCTGAGATGGCCTCATCGAAAGCGTGTGAATTGCAAAGGAGAGAACATCAGCTAAAGTCGAATGTCAATGGTTTCAATAAAGAACAGACCCAAATACCAAAATCTTGGTCCTTAACTGTATAGAAGACTTCAGAAAAGCAGACATGATTGAAAACATTCAAGCCCATGAGCTAAGCTACTTTTGACAAGGTCACACTCACAAACCACACAAAGTCTACACTCACAAACAAAAACAGAATACCAACATTGCGCCCCTCGACTGTGAGCTCCTCTGAGTCAACGGTCTTGGCTACCTTCTCCATGAACTCAACCATCTCCTCATACCTCTCAGCCTGCTCGGCGAGCTTGGCCATGTACACATTCTCCTCACGGGAAAGCTCCGCTGATGCCATCTTGTTCGGTATCTAAAACTTGCGGTGTGCAAAATCTGCAAGATTGCGAGAAGCAGTGAGCTAACCTCTTCAACATAAATTAAGATACATGAATATATTGAGTCAACAATTGATTATCTGCGCACCGCCTCACTGGCACCCATAGCTAGTCAACTTCAGAGGGGAATTCTAGAAAAGAAATCATGGCCAACCCCTATTAAATTCCCTTGTGGCTCAAAACAATGAATAATATTTTGAACTATTACGATATAGCACAAAATGAGAAAAACTATTGCCGGATAACTGTGATTTTTAACTGTGAAAGTGAATTCTACGGCAATAATTTTGCATGCATATAAACTAAGATCACACTAAACCTGATGCTAAATTATTTCGAACCTTCGATGTCCCAAGCTTACAGCACATCCTCTAATCTAGTGAAGCGCCAGATCTGAGAAACTTCACATACTCACTTGTCAGGAAATATTCATGCACAGTGATAAGTACATTCTACATATCTAATCCTGTCAGCAAACATTTATTTCTACTGCTAGGAAAGGGAAGTAGTATTCTATTCGGTTTGATCATACCTGTATGTTTCAGCAACAGATGGAAGATGAATTTCTTTACAGGCTTCACCTGCATAAGACCAGAAGCATCTCTCTCTCTATATCTGACAAGCACACGATCTCAGATCACTTCCTACACCTTCCCGCAAGCAGTAACACCAAGTAGAAGTACCAGTTCAACAAATCGCCCTCTCACATGCAAAATCGATTCCTCAAACGTTCATAAATCTCCCTCTCGAATGCTGCAGGCCCCAGCTGCTGCATCCGTTCTGCCTTGATTTGGCATCGGAGAGGGAAGATGGGGGCGCGAGCGGCTTGGGCCATGGGCGGCAGGCGTGGCACCTAGCAGCGGCAAGGAGCATTTGGCGACGGGCACCTGACGGGCGGCAACGCGAGCTGGGAAGAAGCGGAGGTGACAGCGGACAGGCGGCAAGCGTCAAGTGGCAGCGCGGATCTACAGGCTGCTCTCCCTCTCTCTACTCTTGATTCCATGGCTGGAGAGGGGGCATACCATTGCTGCCGCAGGGGCTCCGTGGGAGGTGGTACGGCGTTGGCGCGGTAGAGCCCTCGATCCGGACTGCCATGGAATGAGAGGAGCAGAGGGCTCGCTTGCGCTGGCCACCGCCGTGCCGTCCTGCGCGGAAGTGGGGAGGGGGATTGGCACAGGGATGGACGGCGGCGCATCGGCTGCTCCGGGTGCGGGACGAGGGCCGCGGGAGGTGCGGGGAGGTGCGGCGTGCGGGGGCGGGCCGCCGCGGGCGGGCGAGGCGGACGGCTCCGGGCGCGAGGCAGTGGAGGTCGTCCACCGCGGCAGAGGTCGGCCGCGGGCGGGTGAGGCGGCGGCGGCAGAGGTCGCGGCGTACGGGTGCGGTCCACGGCGGGAGGTGCGTGGAGGCACGGCGTGGCTCCGCCGCGGGGTGCGGGAGGAGGCGGGGAGGTGCGGGTGCGGGTGCGGGGGATGGACGGCTGAAAATCGTGGTTCGGGAATCGGACGCTCTGGATCGGCTGGAAAGACGGACCATATCATTGACGGACCACGGGGACGGCCTGCGGTCACGGTCTCTCAATCGGACGGTCGAGATGAGCTGGAGGGACGACCATCCAGGATGACGGATCACTCGCTTTTACTTTTTATAGGGGTAGAGATACTTCTGGAGGCGGTTCAGGTTGCTATGTGGGTTTTCTTGCTTCTCCTATACGTTCGGTCTGTTTTTGGAGTGGGCAAGCAGCTACAAGGTGAAATGAAACTAAGGCACCCAAGTGCTATGGGCGTAGCTCCTTTTGTTTAAATCATATTCAGGAGTCCTCGTGAGTTGTACGTAGTATGTACTTCAAAATTTGAGCTGGGAGTGTTCTGAATGTGGTTCTCCAAAAGGTGTTCTGAATGTGATATTGAATGGTTTAGCAATTCGCTTGATCTTCAGTTGAACTGTGCAACTATCAACTTTGTCGTGTTCGTGTTCAACCGTATGGACATCAGCTCTGTTCACCGTCTCATTGCCTGCCCGAGTGGTTCTGTGCCGGCGTTGCAGTGGCCGGTGTGGCCCTGTGTCGGCAAAAGTCCACTGCTAGTGCCTGAAGATGCAGACATTCCAGCTGAGAAACTATTTGCTCCCCTGAAACTCGCTCAAAACTGAAATTCCAATTGAACTCATGTGCATTTTGTTTCACCTAACCAAAACTGCTGGTACGAAGCCGCAGCAGGGCCAAGGGCATCACCGCCTCCCTCTGCCCGTCCGCCGGCATCCCTTCGTCCTCCTCGTCGTCGTTCAGGCGCAGTAGGTCCAGCGGCAGCCAAAACGGGAGGCCGCTGACGGCGACGGCCTGCCACTGCCGCCCCGCTCGGTACAAAGCTCTACTGCGCGTTCCAGTATCAGGCCATCGTCATCGTTCAGCAGCAAATTGATGATATACTACCCTTGCTGTATACTACTTGTGTGGCTGATGATGGCCTGGTCAGGATGGAGGGGGTGGACCGGAGGGAAGCCTTGCTGGTCATCCTCCTCGCCTCCGTGGCCGCGCCGGCGCTCGCTCCCGCGGATGCTCTGGCGGCCGAGGCCACCGGTAAAGCATGCAGGAGCCTCTGCTTGTGCTTTCTTGTTCATGGCGTTACGGTGAGGCGAATGCGATTTGCTTACTTCCTTCAGTTTGGTTGTCTTGTCCGGTGTTCAGAGTCGTAGGAGGGCGGCTTCACGACGTACGAGGACGAGGCCAACAAGTTCAGCATTGCGGTTCCACAAGGCTGGCTGATCGGCGCCGGCGAGTCCAGCGGCATCAAGTCCGTCACCGGCGTTCTACCCCGAGCAGGTCGGCGCCCCTGGAAGCAAAAGCACTGCTTCAATGGCAAGTAGCAAGTAGTAACGTATGTCTGTTTTCCTCTGTCACTGTGTGCTGTGCCATTCACTTTGGTTGTGATGGACAAACTAGAAAGAATTTTCAAACACAAAGTGAACTCGAATTGACGAGTGAATTGATGTTTCTTTGCACTTGTTGCTAGAAAGCCTGGAATCATTTTCCATTTGGTTATGTAAAACTTTTTGGTTTTCATCGTGGCTGGATGGGAGTCGTAGGTTTTGCCTGAATTTTTTTTTTTAGATTAAAGATAACGTCCGGCCTCCGCTTCACAAGTGAAAGCTTACAGCCAGCCTGGAAATTGTTAATGCAGGAGCAGCATCTCATTGTGTATGTGTGTGTCCCCGCGTGCGTGGCTAGTTTTAGCTACCCAGACGGGCAGGTGCAGGTGGTTGATGCTGATTTGTAGAAAAATATTATTGGCTGGTGGCTGATGGCTTAATTTATTCTGAGAGAAAAGTACCGCTGACTGGTGGCCGATAAGCCAAACAAACGGAGCGAAGGACCGGATCCAGGCATACGAGCACACACACGTGTCATCATTTTCAATTTGGGTAAGCGGGTAAGCTTTTTGCCGTACAACAACCTCACGGAAGCAAATGATGACGGCGATCTGCATATGCATGGAAATTGGAGAATCCATCGCCAAATTCATCAATTGATGGGTCGCGTCGGCCTTTTAACACGTCCCTTCCATGCATGATGCATCGATTGATAGATGTCAAGACGTGCGCGCTCGCCAATTAACTCCAGCTAGTGATGGGGCTACCTTGCACAAATACCGTATATGGAGCTTTAGAATTAAGGCCCCATACATTTTTAGATTTTTAAAAAAGAAAAAATCGATACGGATCGAGGCGTTTATTTTATATTTGAAAAAGACATTGCACACAACCACATGTGTCGCTGTACACCCCCACACACACCTTTTTTTTTTCCATAACGGACAAATCCGAGCTTCATTTTCAAATGGTAGCGAAATTACAACAGGAGTTCTCCCAACCAAATATAGTATCTACCTAGTACTGTTTTTGAAAACCAGCTAGCAACTCCAGGCGGAAGCTAAGATTATTGGCTAAGCTACTTAAATTCATCGTAGCTTCAACGGAACCAAATAGTTCATCTCAAGGAACACCTTCAAGAGACTAAACTTATATATCTTTGAAATTAATGAAGTCGTCACCTATATAAAAAGAGTAACGTCGTTAATTTTTAAAAAATTTCAGATGCATGTGCTGAGTTTACAAATTTTCTTTAATAACTTTTAAGATATATTACTATAAAAACCTTACTTAACTAATTCTTTGCGATTACTTAATTAGTTCATGCTGAGTAGTAAATAGTCGAATAAGGAAAGAAAAGAAAAACACTACCTGTAGTGGGCTGCGCCAAAGGCCCGTGAGAGGGGACAACTGGGCCGTGCGTTTCTGCCCACCGCGCGCGGACGCTCTCTCCCCCTGTCCGTTCCTCCCCACTTCTCCCATCTGCCAACCACGCCATCGCCATTCGCCAGACATCAGAATTGGCGGCCATGTCCAGGTTCTGGAGGCCTGGGTCGGAGAAGCCGAGCACCCTGCTCGTCGACGACGAGGAGGGCGGGGTCGTCTTCCTCCCCTCCTCCACCAGCTCCGCATCCTCCTCCGGGTGCGCTCCCAAACCCTAAACCCTCCACTGTCCCCCCCTCGTCCTCGGGCCTCCCATTCGCTGCTTGGCATTTCAAAAATCTGAGACTGGGTGCTCTGCTGTTGCTTTGGCCGTGTTCGGCGGTAGGTTTGGGTATGCGAGCTTGGAGAGGCAGCGGCAGCGGCTGCCGGTGTACAGGTACCGTAAGGCCATTCTCTACCTGGTGGAGCGGCACGCCACCACCATCGTCGTCGGCGAGACCGGCAGCGGCAAGTCCACGCAGATTCCTCAGGTACGTCTGTAGGCGCTTATACGCTCTTCATCGAATGCCTCGGAGCTCCTAGAGCTATTTAGGATTTTGCGTGCTGTGCTCTGTCAATAGGCATTTGGTCGAACAACTGGTGCGCATTTTTACCCACTTACCCTCACAAGTGTTCATCACATATGCTACTTGATGTGGGAGCCTTTTTAAGGTTGCTTTTTAAATTATGAGGTCCAACATGTTTGTGACAACTATGTTCACAACTTGGACAGTAATTCGAGATGTAGTTAGGACTCCTCCATTCTGCAGTTGATTTAGCTACCTAGGCGATGTTTACTAGCTACCACTGACCATCCACGCAAACTGTTGGTGTTATACTAGTAGTGTCCATGATGTATGCATAGATTGACATCAAAGCTAGATCTTATAGTGGACATGAAATCTAGTTACAATCAGCTAAATGATCAATGATAAGCTAAAAAGGTGGAAAGAGGTGCAAAAATGTATCAGCAAGACGAGAAAAAGTCTGAAGTATAAGCTTCTCAAAAGTCAAAACTGTAATCTGCATGTAATTTATAGCTGCCTTTCTGGTTATGTTTCATTTCTAACTTAATTGTGTTTTGATCAGTACCTTAAGGAAGCTGGTTGGGCTGATGGTGGTCGACTTATAGGATGCACTCAGCCCAGACGATTGGCTGTGCAGGTATCAAGTGCTTTAAATCTTCATTTAGTTGTGCTTGCGAGCTATTTTATTCAGAACTAATTCTGTTTGATAATCTGATTAGCATGTGGAATGTTATTGTCTTTGGGCGTACACAAAGAATTCCATTTTGATCTTATATGATCCATAGTTATGCTCCATTTAGATGTTTTGAAGGGCTAATACTTCCAACTTCCAACTGTTCTGTGATGCTTCCGTTCAATATACCTCTTGAGCATGAAATTTTGAGTTCAGGTTTAGCATGTCCTGATTCTGCAATGTCATATATGGCCTGGATAAATATTTTAGTAGTGAATGTCTGAAACTTCTACTCACCAATAGTAGTTTCCCTCAAACATTATTTACTGAATAATATTTCAACTTTTGATTATATCCTGGTCAAATGATCTCTGTTGAAAAAAGTACTCTTATGTACCAATTCATCGCTGGGAAGTACTCTGCTGAAAAAATATTCATGTGGTCCTATTTTCCTTGGATCTTATTCTAGAGCAATCAGAGGATAGAGTATTTTGCTTGACTTGCATTGCTAGCTAACTGCACATTTGACCGGTTTGACACAATTCAATGTTTTTTTTTGAACTCATCTTAGTAATTTGAACAGACAGTTGCATCAAGAGTAGCTGAAGAAGTAGGTGTCAAACTTGGAGATGAAGTTGGTTATACAATCCGATTTGAAGATCAAACAAATCCGGTACGATCAAGTTTTACTCCTTACACCTGTTTTCTTTATATGAATCAGACAAAATGAAACACATTAACATATCTACACTTTTCATTTATGATTTAAGTGCTAATTTTGCTATCAAAGCAGAATACTCTAATTTTCCGTTTTTCTTGTCCTATTAATATTCTTATGCCCATCTGGTTTCTCAGGGTATGACCATGATAAAATTTCTCACAGATGGGGTATTGATTAGAGAAATGATGGAAGATCCTCTTCTTAGCAAATATAGGTATGCCATAAGCTTGAAGTCCAAATAACTTACCTGGCTTTGTCATGATTACTAAACCATGTTTGATCCAATTGTACAAGTGACTCTCTCTGATGCCCTAATTATATATTGGCTGGTATTCAATTATTCGTAATGGGAGTACAACTTATTTTCTGTTTTGGGTGAAAATCCATTAATAATTATCTAATTTGTCGCGTTGGATTTATTCACACATTTCTGTTGTGTTAGTGTAATTATGGTGGATGAAGCTCATGAAAGATCCATCTCAACTGACATATTGCTGGGACTCTTGAAAAAGGTTAGCATCTTGAATATCAGAGTTGGCTCTCCTAATGTTATTGTGTGAATAGTATTTTAATTTCCTGCAACGCCTGCAATCTTTACATGAATAAGTCAGATTCAACGTCGGCGTCCTGAGTTGCGTCTGATCATCTCCTCTGCCACAATTGAAGCAAGATCAATGTCAACCTTCTTCAACATTAGGTCAATCCCTATCTGTAACAAGAAACTTCGTTTCCTTTCCTGGCTGCATGTTATTGCCTTTTGCCTATGACCTTGCCAACCGAAATAACCGCATGGCCTATAAGAGTCATTGGAATTCATAAACTGGTGTTCTCAATAATTGCCATGGTCTCAATTCTTGGTAACCAGGAGACATAGGATAAATGATAAATACATATTGGTATCAGTAAGAAACTCATGCAACATGCCTTCCTTCAATGCCTGTATGTTTTAATGAACAAGATATGGGTTTTGCCATGGTGCTAATCCATATCAACCGCATCCAATTGCTAACTCTGATGCATGCTGTGGTGACTGGTGTTGAAATATCATCTACATCCGTCACAGACTCACAGGGACTGCGGCTCTCCATTTCTGCTAACAAGTTAGTGAGCTGTCCTGATCTTTGTATTTTATTTCACACACAGGCGGAAAAATTCCTTATTTGGGTCTTCTGATTTGCCGAACCCAGAACCTGCTATACTTTCAGTTGAAGTATGTTCTCCTTTTGTGATGAGATGCACATTGATAGAATGCCATTATCCCTTTTATTGATAAAAAAAATAATTTGGCTCTACAGGGTAAAGGATATACTGTAGAAATTCATTATGTTGAAGAACCTGTCTCAGACTACTTACAGGCTGCTGTGAATACTGTGCTTCTTATTCATGAAAAGGTTATTTCCTTTCTTACTCAAAAGTTAGATGTAATGTGGCCTATTATGCTTCCTAGCGCGATGCTTTTGACGATTTGTGACTTAAGTTTCCTTTATACCCTAGATTGGATTTTTTATTTGTTTGCTGCGTTCTTTACTTCTGTTAGGCCGTTTTTTCAACTTAAAAAAACAAACATTATGCTTATTCAAATTACTGTTCAGATCTTGGTGAAGTTCCGAAGCTAACATAAACTTTACCAGTGATTTTGATTAGTGATTACCACTTACGAGTGATTTGGATTAGTGTTTGTGAACCGCCATTACTAATATCTACCCAGTAGAAGTATTATGCGCCATCACATGCTTAGTCTTGAAGCATTGGTACTCAAGTTATAACTTGGCCACTGTAATAAACATATAATCCCACAAAAAGGTTCATAAAATGTAAATATCAAAAGTGAAACACCGCTTGTGAACAAGAGATAGCTTCTCGAAATATTTCTAAAAAGAAATCTGTGTAATTTAAATATTCAACTAACATACCAAATATGGCCAGCCAGCCTCTCACCAACTATGACTATGAGGTTACAATGTCAGGCAAGTAATTAAAGAAACTATTAAGTGTACTCATCATAATTCAGAAAAACAGGCGTGGTTTCCTGATTCATTTTTTCATCGTTTTAGTTTCCTAGTCATATATGGAGCTGCTATCTTTCATCTTGTAGTATTACAGTAGAATGTGCACATAGCTCTCTGATTGATTGAATTGCATAGCTTTGTCTTCACTTGCTGATTTTCCCCCTGCAGGAATCACCAGGGGATATCTTGGTATTCTTGACTGGTCAGGATGACATAGACGCTGCTGTTAAGTTGCTGAATGAAGAAATTCAACACCTTGGAAGACACTATTTGGGTAATTTCTTCTCTCCGTGCATATAAAATAGCGAATTAAACTAGGTCATTTCCAGGGGACTATATTCTGGAATGAATGTGGTACATACTTGTTGGAACCGAGGATCGACGGACGATCACAAGAACACAAGGAACACACAAGGATTTCCGGCGACGAACGCCGCGGCCGCACTGACGGCCTGTATCTTGGCTATTGTTTCATTGCTTCACTCGGCTCTTCCTAAACTGCCTGGATACATGGTGCTTATAAAGACCCATCCGACGCACTGCCGAGAGCACCAAACTCCAGCCGGGTCTCATGTGCACGTACGCACGATCCGCACAAACCGGCCTCCACTCGTACACAGGCCACACACCCATACGCACGAAGCTGCCGTCCTCCGAGCTAATCGCAAGCCACCAACTGCTCCACTACCTATGCATGCAACACACGCGCGCCATTCTACTCGCCGCTGAACCTGGACGCGAGCATAGACTCGCGCACCAGCTGACACTTTACAGACTCGAACGCTCGCACACACGCGACGCCCTCGACGCAGACTTGACACGCGCGCCACACACGTGACGCACGCCAGGCACACACCATGGCGTGGCTTATTTGCTAACAATACTTACGTACCAGGGACCGTTATTGCTGTTTGTAAGAGGGAGGTGCCAGACCTTCTCCATCCAGCTACCTCCCACATGGTTTGGACGTGATGCTGGGAATTTCATACAAGCAGGAAGGGTTTGAGAACTAGAGATAATGAATTTAGATATCAGACTTGCTATTCTTGATTAAGCAAATGGATATGATACCTTGATAGGTTGGGCCTAACCGATGAGGCTAACAAACTGATTCTTTAGGAACCAGCCACTAACAAGACAGCTAATATTACCATGAAGCAAGCCACCAAACTAGCTGAATTAAAGACTAGGGCACAGCAACTAAACTTTTCATGCCAGACCCCTCTGTGCAGCCTATTCAGACCATGTATGGTCTGTTCCAAACCCAGTCCCCGCATGGCAAAACTACTTGTCAAATTGATCAGCATACAGTTTTAAGTTGTGATTTCTAATGCGTTCAGATTGCTTCATTTTTCAGACTTAGTGATTTTGCCCTTATACTCTGGCCTTCCGCGGGGAGATCAAGTAAGCAATCTGCATTAGTGTCAGTAATTATTATGTTGCAAATGGTGCCACCCTATTTCCATGTTGACCCTGTCCGTTTCTCTTTGGTTTTTCTAGGATCTCATTTTCGCTCCTACTTCAAAAGGGAAAAGGAAAGTTGTGTTATCAACCAACATTGCAGAGACATCATTGACTCTGGAGGTACTGCATGGTTAGGGCAACAAATACCATGCTGATTGCAAATTTGTTGCTGATTCTGTGAGTGTTTTGCAGGGTGTGGTGTATGTTGTTGATAGTGGATTTTCCAAGCAGAAGTGTTATAATCCGGTACTTATACATTTCTATTTTCTGTGACAAATAGTCCTTTTCTTCTCAACTTGGCCTAAGCACTGCTATCTGCCCTAGCTAAAACTTTACTTTCAGTTCCTTTTCAATAGAATATCTGAAGTAAATATTTGATAACCAACTGGTGCAATCACCTTCAAATGTTGACTTGTCTGTACACATTTACTTTGTATGCAAACATGAGAATCCTTGGATTTCAAATCCAGTAGCTAATCAATATCTGTAAAGGCATTGCATTTGTAGTCCCTTATCGTTTTGCTAGAATTACAGTTTTGTTTGTAATAGAGACTATGGTGCTGTTCATAAATACTTCTATGATTCACCCTTCAATAGGAGTTGGGTAAACCTCGACCACATCAGCATGTAGTAAGCTAGGATCAACTAAATATCAAAGGGCAAAACACCTTTCATATCTAAAAATCCATCTATCATGTACCTTTGGGTTACTTACTCTCAGTATTTCCTCTACACCTATTTTTAGGATTGGGCAATTAAAAACTGAGATCAAATTGCTTGTTGCAGTCTTGTTTTACATATGTCATAACACTGCATCTATTTTTTTGGCCTAGATTTCTGACATCGAGAGTTTAGTTGTGGCACCAATATCCAAGGCATCTGCAAGGCAACGTGCAGGCAGAGCTGGAAGGGTGCGACCTGGGAAATGCTTTAGGTAGGTTGGCAGTTGTTGTTGCAGCATTGTATTTCGTTTTGATAATACAAGCCACGATGTTAATTTATGTTCCTCCTCTTCTGCTGGCAACCATATGCTGGTGTATTTTCACCATAACTTATTTGACACATTTTTTTATTATAGAACATCACAAATTATATTAATTATCTTGAAAATAAATCTAATTCCTACAATAGGGTATGTAGCGTGCTACATTTCACTCCTCGGAGTTTAATTTATCACTTTCTTTGTACATCTCGTAATTTCATTTGGCCATATCTCCTGCAGGCTATATACGGAGGAATATTATCTTAATGAAATGCAATCGGAAGGAATACCAGAAATGCAAAGGTCTAATCTGGTCTCCTGCATAATACAGGTACCTTGGTTGGTCTGTTTCCTAAAAGAACTTTTAGTTGTTTATGTGTTATTATATACTAACTTACACTGATGTATATGTGGATCTAAAGACATGGATTGCATGTAGTATTGTTTCATTTCTTTTGGTACAAATATGCCAATATGCTATTGCAGAAAGATTATGCTTTGGCCTGCTCAGTCATATAGCCAAGAAAATTCCAACAAAAATGTAATGCACGCCAAGGAGAATCTGTCACAATGGAAAGTTTGGATTGAAGCATGGCTTTAGTTTATTTATGATTAAATTCTCTTAGTGTTCTGGCATTTATTGAAAGAAATAATAGATTGGTTGATTAAGGAGTGCAAGATATGGGTTACATATATAGGCAAGGATGTCCTAGGGTTTATAGAAACAGAACCAATCAATGGAGATCCTTGCCTAATCAACAAGCACATCACCTAATCCTACGGGGGCTGGCGCACGGCAAGGAGCCGGTGCGGCCAGGCACCCAGAGGCCCATGGGCCTGTCTATTATCCACGCTAACATTTATGATGAAAATCATAAAACTTCTGTTGATTTCTTTTGTGCAGAACATAAAATAGTAACTAAGAATATATTTGAGCATATAGGTGATATAGCTAACTTTGTCCATTATGTCCATGTGTCCAAATCTCTTGTATATGTTCTCTGAAGTTAACAAATATAATGCGTTGTTGATCTATTTTTCGTTGTGGAGGCACACGTTAGAGTCGAAAGGTTTCTGACTTAGCAGGACCAAGACCGAGTACATGATGTGCGATTTCAGTGGGACTAGATATGAAGATGGAGACGTTAGGCTTGATGGTCAAGTGGTGGCCAAGAAGGAGACTTTTAGGTATTTAGGATCGATGCTACAAAAGGATGGTGCCATTGATGAAGATGTTAGGCATAGAATTTCAGCCGGTTGGATGAAATTGCGTCAAGCTTCTGGCGTCCTCTGTGACAAGAGGGTACCACAAAAGACAAAAGATAAAATGGAAGTTCTATAGGACGGCGATTCGCCCGGCGATGCTATACGGTGCTGAATGTTGGCCTACAAAAAGGCGGCATATACAACAACTATGTTTCATTGGTTTTGTGGGCACACAAGAAGGGATAGGATACGGAATGAAGATATTCGGGATAGAGTCGGGGTGGCACCAATTGAGGAGAAATTGACTCAACATCGGTTGAGATGGTTAGACATGTCCAACGGAGTCCTCCTGAGGCGCCGGTGCGTAGTGGGGTTCTACAGCGGGTCGATAATGTTAAGAGAGGTAGGGGTCGGCCTAAACTGATTTGGGACGAGTCAGTTAAGAGAGACCTTAAGGAGTGGAATATCTTTTAAGGATTTAGCTATGGATAGGAGCGCTTGGAGGCTAGCAATCAATGTGCCTGAACCGTGATCTTTGCTTACTTTTCTGTTTTTTCCCTAACTCTAATTTCTGTTGTCTTTTTACCTTTTTGCTTTTTGGGTTTCACCTCTAGCCTACCCCAACTTGTTTGGGACAAAAGGCTATGATGTTGTTGTTGATCTATTTTTCGTTGTGGCAGTTGAAAGCCCTAGGCATAGACAACATTCTGGGCTTTGATTGGCCAGCTTCTCCATCTCCAGAGGCAATGATTCGGGCTCTAGAAGTTCTATTCTCCCTAGGAATCCTTGATGAAGATGCCAAATTAACTGTACCCATTGGTTTCCAAGTTGCTGAGATCCCTCTGGTATGTCGTATGTGCAGCTTAATACTTTTCCTGCTGATAATTGCACTAATTATGGAATGTTCTGGACCTATTATGCTTATGGAACAGCTGCTGTGGCAAGTCATGGTTGCTGTAGTACCCTGGTAATCCTGCCATGGCAACTGTGTCAAGTCAGCTCATTCTTGGGGTTTGGATTTAGCGAGTTTAGGCACTTCTGCTACCTACTAATCTTTGAGTTTCGGAATTACTCATGTATTTCTAGAAGAAGAGAAAAACACAAGACATAAAACTCCTGGAAGGAATGCCCAAAAGCCAATTAAGTTGTGGTTGAAGTCAAAGCTCTAGAGGGGTTAAACTTATTATCTGGCAGTCCCCTCTTGGAGATTCCAACTATGTCTTGATGGCTGTAACAGTGTCACAAGAATTTGGTGACCAAATTCTAATCTGGGTGTTAAACAGATGCTACAGTACTATAGGTTTAATCAAAACCTCATAGGAAATATTCAGATTGCTGTTAGCTCTCACAGAATAAATTTATTAAACGTGATAAACAGCTGTATGTTATCTCAAACCCTTTAGTCAGGAATGAAAGATTTTAAAGGATAAAAATGGCTATACTAAAATTAACATCATTCTGAACTACTGAATTGCAAATAATAATAACAAAAACAGGACATGGATTGTTGTTGCAATTACTATTTCTGCATAATATTTTTGCCTTGTAGGCTTCAAGTTAAGCTCTATTAAGTATTAACTGAGATTGCTATGAAGTGCAAACTGCAAAGTATGTGAGGCAGGCATGCGACACATAGTGACATTCTTTACTTTGTGGCTAAGCTTTTGGAGCAATTATTGCTGTATGCTTTGTTTTCCGGAGGACACTTGGAGTGTTTTAATTTTTTTACTTACCCTTCACATCTGGCATACAATGTTACTTGTGTCTGACAACGCTCGGAATGCAGCTGAAACTTATACTGCCATGCTGGTCATTTTAAGTTGCCCTTTAATTTATGCTCTTTTATTCTTAGAATTGTGTTGAACAACATTCTCTGCCCAAGTTGAGATATTAATATGTACAGTGACATTAATTTCTTGCAGGACCCCATGATTTCAAAAATGATCTTGTCAGCGAATGATTTTGGATGCTCTGATGAGATATTGACCATTGCATCATTTCTCTCTGTTCAAGTGAGAATTTGCATCTCAGATACTCTTTTCCTTTTCTTGTGCTATTTTAACCTTTTAATTGTTCTGACACTTATTGGTTTATACAGTCTGTGTGGGTTTCCATGAGGGGAGTGAAGAAGGAATTTGATGAAGCCAAGCTTCGATTTGCTGCTGCTGAGGTTTGCAGAATCAACTTGCTGCATTTATAGTATTTACTCAGGAACCCTGATGTTACTAAGTGTTAACACATTTATGTTGGTACTTTCTGCTTAGTGCGGTCAATTACCATGGGAACACATTGATCACAGTAAAGGAACAACACATCATAAAATATGTCGGCCATTAGCTCTCCCTTTCCCTGATTGCAAATTTTAAATTTCAGAGGTGCTTTTGTTTTGACATTTGAGGAAACTCCTTAGTGTATTACCCTGCTTAAAAGGTAGCCTTGATTTTTCTGGTGCTGCATTTGCACTGATGACATGGGATCAGCAAGCTGACACTGGTTATAGTGGTTGCTGTTTCACATAAGAATTTGGATAAGCCAATTTTGTTTGCTGCGGAGCTTGGGTTTCAGATTAGTGTTGTTGTCATTAGCTGAAGAAAAGCTGCGACTTGCACCCTGAAAATGCACATGACCAGCAGATCCATATTTTAGAGCACTCCACATGCATGCCATCAGATGTGTTTTGTCTGTACTTGCTCGTGATTGGTTATTCATATTTCCTAATGTCCTGATTATATGTTATACCACAGGGAGATCATGTAACATTCCTGAATATCTACAAAGGATTTCACCAGTCTGGAAAATCTAGTCAATGGTGTTATAAGAACTTTTTGAATTACCAAGCATTGGTATGTATCCACTACATAAGGTCATGATCCTTTTAAATTAGTAATCTGTACGTATCCAAATCTACGTTGTTCTCCCATTAGTGCGCACATGCACACACTAATTTTTCTTACATCCTTTGCTCTTGCCGCAGAAGAAAGTTGTTGACATTAGGGGGCAGCTTCTCAGGATAGTGAAGGGTTTTGGAATACCACTTAAATCATGTGACAGAGATATGCAGGTAGAGTCTTTGAGCCTCAGAGTAATTTGTGCACCATTATTTTGTGCATGTTAGGGTCTGATTTCTCCCACTCAGTACCACTTCGCTCCACGGAAGCCAGGCTTACTTTGACTACCAAGGTTATACCAGGCCAGTAATCAGGACAGTTATTGTGTCACCAAGGTGACTTCCTGCACATCTGGTTGGCCTTAGGCTCTGATGAATGAAGCACTGTACAAATAGCCACACCCTGACACTCAGAGGATACATATATGCTGATTAGGGGACATGCCTAGTGCAATCATCCATTCACAGCTGCATATTTGTATATTTTATATTTTTTAACTGGTTAATTTTTGGCATCAACTTTCTACACATACTTTTCTACCGTAATGCTTCTGAAAGTGGTTTAAATTGTGTCCTAACGGACTTTCTATGAGCTACCAAAATACCCATGCTGCTTGTGCTTACTGCATTGCTATCCTGGCATTCTGCAGGCAGTTAGAAAGGCCATTATTGCCGGTTCATTTGCCAACGCATGTCATCTGGAGGTATTTGCTCTATTTATTTAATAGGTCTTATCTACTCTCTCTGTTCCAAAATGGTAGGGCAATTTAGTTTTGTCCAAAGTCAAACTTGTCTTACTTTGACCAAGTTTATAGAAAAATGCACTAACATCTACACCATGGAACTAGTTTCATTAAATCTAACATGAAACATGTCTTGATAATGCATTTATTTGGTATTATAGATGTTATAATACGTTTTTCTATAACTTAGTTAAATTAGAGAAATTTTGACTTAGGGCAAAACTAAAACAACATACATTTTGGAAAACAGTGAGTATTACATTACAGAACTGATTGGATGGTCTATATAGCATGTAGCCAGAGTTTAGTTTCTCAATACCCATAAACATCTAATGTATGGTTTGGGCCTGTAAAATTTTATTGATGTGTTGGCAAGCTTACGGTGGCTCACTAGGAAAACATCCAAAAGCAGATTAGGTCAGTGTAGATAGGCCTAATAGTTGGGAATGAACTTCCCCGAGACATCTGTGGTTTGTTTGAACAGGCCCGCCTAGCTAACCCGGCTCATGTTTAACCCTGCATTTCTTCAGTTTGCCGCTTGCCCCCATACCACTAATGTTTGTGATTCTTTTTCTCCTCCATCTGGGTTGTGTTTATCGTAACTATGACTATCTGGCTTATGTAATGATGTACATGTATGGGTCAACACATTTTCCGGTTAGACTTTCACCTTCTTGGTTGCTTACCATAAAAAAGGGTGTACCTGGTGCTGAAAGCTCCAACACAAGTGATTTTGGCGAAGGAAATTTCTAGGCAGCCTTTGCTCTTGCATGTTGCAAGGAGTCTGATTCAAATCCAGCCTCCTTGGTTGCTTATTTCTTGGTTTCTTACCATAGCCTGGACAAAAAGTTTAACGTTTCGATTTGTATCTGATAACTTGAAAGTATCTTTCTTATCTGCACGACATGTGTGTATGCTGCTGTATGTGGGACAATGCAAAATATATGAATTATACTTATTTGAGTTCGTCTGTAGTTGGCATGTTGCACAAGCACATTTGTGCTTCCTTTATCCCAGAGAGCAGTAACTATCAACTAGCATGCAGCTAAGTAGCTCGCACTTAATTTTCCATGACTCTAATGACTCTCTCTCTCCCTCTCATTCTCTGCTATACAGGAATACAGCCAAAATGGAATGTACAAAACGCTTAGGACATCACAAGAAGTTTACATTCATCCATCTTCAGTTCTCTTTAGGTAAGCTCATTGATAATTTCTTATATTTAATGAACGCTTTTTTTTCAATTTATACCCTTCGTGACATGATCATCGTATTTTAGGGTCAATCCAAAGTGGGTTGTCTACCAGTCTCTTGTTTCAACTGAAAAGCACTATATGAGGAATGTTATTGCCATTGAACCGTCATGGCTTACAGAAGCTGCACCGCATTTTTATCAGTTCCGAACGCCGAATCCAGCTCTCCACTAAATTTACTTTGGTAATTTCTTTTGGTTACTCAATTGCCTTTGCAATACATCAAATAATGCTGTGAAGTTTTAACAATGACTTAATGGCAAGACTAAAGGTGTTTACCCACTTTTTTCCCAGTTGGCTTATCTGCTCAAGGTTGGATCCAATACAAAGCCACAGCTTTTATTAGTTCAGCTGGGTGCTGTTATGTAGATCAGAATGGCTTGCTTTATTAAAAGCAGTTGCTTTAACAGCAATCATTGGGGTTCCAGAGTGTATTGCTTGACAGTCCAAGTATTTGTTTGATTACTGGCTGATCTGTGCCTGATGCTAATTTATAGAGCAGTGCTACACTTTGTTTTGTTTTCTTAGAGAGCTTTACTTTCTTAGCGGCGCAATTTTACTAGTTGAAAGGATTGCCCATAGTTGTATATGCTTAACACTTGTGTTATTCTACTCCAGTTATCATGGGACATTTGACAAACGTTGTGAGATGGTGAATAGTAATTTGGAACGGAGGGGAGGATAAGATTATAACCTGTTTCTGATTACAGCTCTAGTTCATTTTGATCATGCTTGCACTATTCGTTTTAGAACAAGCAAATTGCCAAGGAGGGAGGACTAGTAGAGTAGGTGTGTCAAAAAAGGGCGGAAAAGAGGCCCGTGGGCCCCCATACCTCCCTTCAAGAAACGAAGTGTTTTGACGGGTGGAGAATCCGACACACTCCATATCAGGAGATTGTCTTGAGCACAAGTTAAAGAACAAGTTAGATTTGCTAGATCCTCATAACCCAAAGAGTCAGCAGTCCGCATGGTATCTAGTGCTCTTCTGATATATATTACTCCGTATAATGTTTTGTTCGATTGGGAAAGAACACTCCGCCCACAGCATTTAGGTACTGATCGGTAACATGGAATCTCGGTTTTGCACCAGCCGGATCATCTGTCCTCTTTCTTGCGAGGTTTTTTCTAATTTGATTTTGATTTGTATTGGCTCTGTTCTTGGAAATGGAGTATCTCAAATTCTTATCGATTCGGATCCCAGTCCTGCTATCCCTCTAGTGCTGATGCTCCCCTTTTTAAACAGTTAGCTACCCTTTCGGCGGTTGGAAATGTGAGCTAGTTAGTACTAGGAAGAGGCGGAGAGTGACATGATGCGATGATTAAGGTTGAGGTTTTTGAAGGTTCCTGACTTCCTGCACAGAGAGAATGATGCGCCAAATTACTAAATTTGGGAGTTTGGGGTCTCTTTGTAATCATTGCGTCACATTAGGTTTAAAATATTCGTCTCGCAGAGTACAACAAAACTGTGCAATTAGTTGTTGATTTCTCCACGTATGTTATGACATTTTGATGTGACGGAGAATCTTCTTTTTGCATAGTAAATTTGGGAGTTCTTTTTAAACTAAACAAGCCCAACGGATGTTTGAGTTTTCAGTGCATCCGGCGACAGGTGTCAGGTGGTGGTAGCACCACACCTGTTGTATAAATCCGAACATACCACCTGTCCTGCTCTGCTCCTGCCCGCACGCCGCGGCCATCCCGCGTGCGGTTCGCGTTCCCAACCCGCGCATGGCTGTGGCACAGTTCCATGAATCAGCACAAGTCACTGCCGACAAAGCAAAGCACAAACACCAGTGACATTGTCCATACAGCTTATTTCAAAAGAAAATTTGTCCCTACAGCGACGGTTAAACGGCTGACGGTTCAAAAGAAAAAAAAAATCTTCTTTCAAGCCGGGGTGGATCGCCCACTTGCGTCGTGTGAATTCAGAAGTTTACGACCCGCCGCGCTGCACTTTGCTGAAGTTAGTTGAAGAAATTTTCTTATAACAATTGGCTGAAGAAATGGAAATTGGAGAAATTGATATCATGCTGATCATATAAAAAAGCGACGTGCCACTGCCACCGTGTGCCCGCGTTATTAACGCTGGATCCCTAGCTTCCTCGTCGTGCCGTTCATTTAGTGGCAGTTAGTGGATAGAAGAGAAAAAAAGGTTAGCTAGTCCTTGTTGATGTAAAAATACGTATAGACTCGATTCCCTTTTTTTCCTTTGTCATTTTGCTACCTTAGAGAATATTTCACGATAAAAGGCGCTTGGAGGAATGCTTAGGGTGCGTGAGTATTACAGAACGGGCTATAGTATTCTTCGGACACGGCACAAGGTCCAGTAAAATCTGGGAAATCACATGTTCAGGCCTTTACGAAAAAATCGTATGTAAACCCATTTGATTAGCATGCAGCTATTGCTTGTTGAAACCTACTAAAAAACATTTAACCATACATCATGGGTGCCACTATCACTCTGACCATTTGTTGGCGCTCCATATCTTCCTTCCACACATGACACATCTGGAGTTACGGACGCTACTTATCATCATATGGTCAAAAACAAGGTGCCAGCACGATAGCATGGGATTCTTTGCTTATTCGCGCAACGCGGCCACTCCGCGGATCCAACACTGGTTAGCGTACGTTAATATAATATGTATATATAATCCGGGAGGGCCTTTTCTTTTTTTTCTGAACGTGGCTTCTCTTTTCCGATCCGATCAAAGCTGCGAGCGACAGGCTAGTTTGATTGCTTCGAAAGCCTGTCAGCCTTTTGCGCAAGCCCCATCTGTCTTACTGCGTGTTATCCTTTGGTCAGAGATAAACGGATTATCAGTGACTCGGTTCTATCTATGTAGTACTAGTATATCATTGTGATCTAAAAAAAGGCGGTGATGACAGAAAGCGACCGGTTGTTTTTTTTTAAAAAAAAATTGGCAGGTGTGGACTTGATTGGCGATTAGTGGTGGGTAGTTAGCCATGCTGGTCAAAGCGTGCTTGCGTGTCCTAATCTGGCCAGTCAGTGACAGTGAACCAGGGTTGCTAAGTACATGTGGGCTACTGAATTTGGTTAGTTTCTTGTAACCGCTCATGTTACTTTTTTTAATAGAGAAAATACGTTCGACAACAGCATCGTACGTTCGTTCGTGTCAAATCGCTCAAGCCTTATTTATAGGTGTTTTCAAACGAAACTGAGATTGAATCTTTTTTAGCAGATCGACAAACCACAGTAAACTCTTCCGCGACGGATCGATCACCGACTCCTTATCAATCATTTGACCCTAAAATAAAAATAAAATAAGGCGCTCCCAACCTCTCATAGTCATGCGTGAACATGGGCCCAGTGGCGTGGCCTGATGCTATCCACGCGGCTGGGATGCTAGCTTAGCTTGATCGCCCTTAATTCGTGGCACAAGATAAGATCTCAGATGCGTAGACAGGCCTACACGAATAAACGATAGTAAACCTCAGTCATGGAGTGGGGGTGGGCCCTTACTTTGTTCCTGAGATAGGCAGGTGGGCCCACTTGGCATGCAAGTGGGAGTGCCGCGTACCACTCGGTACGTACGGCTGCCAGTAATGAGCGAGCTGCTTGTACTTATCCGGATCACAGGTCACTAGTAGAGCAGCGAGAGTGAGAGCTGATCTGCTGGGTCCAGGCAGAGCGTTGGACGAATCGGTTGCCATCCGCCACAATGTCGGCGACCTGGCAACCTCTCAGGGTGTTTGACATGTCGCGTGCGAGTTGGTTGGTAGCCCGCACGATCTCACGGATCGATTAGCGTTTCCAAACTGTAACTTGTACAGCGTTTTTTTTAAATAAAACTTCAATCTGTACTAGTTTTATTTGTAAGCTGAAAATGTCTCCATGAGATGGATGGATGATGGGGTGCATACATTTATGTACTGTACATGATTTTTCTATTACTACTTGTGCTCGGCATTTATATCAAACGTCCTATCGATCAAGTCGGGGGGTTGGGGAGGCACTCCATATGGGCATATGGCCATGCACTGAAAATCCACGCAATTATAACACTCTCAAATTTGAGGGAAAAAAAAAGACAAAATCCACCCCACCCACACGTAGTACACTCCAGGATATTTTAGTTGTCAATTGTCATCATCTATTCATCCGGAGTCGCTTGGCTCTCCCTACCAATCTCTTTCACGCTCTCCTCCATGTTGGATTTTAAAAATCTACTAGTACCGAAAGTGCCAAATGGAAAGCGTACAGGGAGCTCCACGTAAAGAATGTTACGCGTCGCGTCCGCTTCTACTGCTTCCTTGATTGATCCCACCCCTTCCCCGACCCAACCGCCCACTCCAACTCCATCTCCCCACCGTTTGATCCCCCCCAAAGGAAACGAGCAGTTCAAAAAATGGAAAGGCAACGCACCCAGCTGACGCAGAAGATCCCGAGGACCCCCCGCGTATAAAGCTACGCGCACCCGAGGCCTCTCTCTTCTGCCACCAACACCAACAAGAGGCAGCGCACCCAGCTCGGCTCACCTCCACCGGCGGCGGCAATGGCGACCCGCCGGCAGCACCGCCGCGCCTTCCCGCTGGTCCCGCTCCTGCTCTCGCTCCTGGCGTGCGCCGCGTACGGCCGCCTCCTCTCCGACGGCTCCCCGTCCGCGCCCCTCGTCTCGGTCATCCGCCTCGCCGCGCCGGCGCCGGCGGAGGAGAAGTGCGAGCAGTCGTACGGGTTCCTCCCCTGCACCACCACCGTGCTGGGGAACCTATTCCTCGTCCTCGTCTACGGGTTCCTCATGTTCAAGGCCGCCACGTACCTGTCGGGGGGCAGCGAGCTGCTGCTCGAGATCATGGGGCCCGGCCTCGTCGGCGGCCTCCTCCTCCCCATCCTCGGAGCCCTCCCCGACGCGCTCCTCGTGCTCGGTCAGCTCTCCTCGCCCTCGCTTCGCTTGCTTCCTCCCCTCGCTCATTTTGTGCTTTGCTTTCATGGATTGCCAAGCATTCGTTGCCTGCTCCGTCGCCTAGTTCATGGTTCGCGGCTTCGAGCGCGTTAGGAGCTTTGCACAAAGCTTGCTTACTTCTCACTTCAGGTTAGAGCACCTCAGGGTAGAACAGAAAGGATCGCGTAATTTCTCTTGGGATTAGCAGGGCAAAAGTGATCGGAGTTATGAAGTTCAAAACCTTTCTTCAAAAAAAATTTCACGTCTCTATTATTTGTCCGCTTCAGATCTGAAGTCTACTTTGGTTTGTTACTGGATCAGAGCTTTCGGTTATTCGTTTTGTGGAGTCCCTGGTTATTCCAGGACTAAAGCATGTGCGAATGTTTGATATGCAGTCTGTGCTCAGCTTTTTTTCTGAAATTCAGTTCGTTAGCTTTCTAAAGTTCCATCAAAGCCTTTTGACCTTTAACCTTTTCCTTCCACTTCTCTTTGCCTTTGGTCTTGCATAATTGACTCTCTGTTTTTTCATTTGTGAACTGCGTAGGATTGGCTCGTAATTCCTGTTTGACAATTCATAGTATAACCCAAGCTTACAAGTTTTTTTTCCGGATCATAGGCCTCCTGTGCTGTGAAATCTCTAGTGAAGTTTGTGTACTCAGAACGGAGTATGACTTCGTTGCTACAGTCGGGTGCAGCTAGCTCGTGTTATCATAACATAGTGGGGTTGCCAAATTTACTGTATAGATCTCGGTGCGATCTGCATACAGCGGTGCTTACAGGGACTTAATTATGGATTCTGACGGAGCTCCTTATTGTGTTATGCAACAGCCACATCTGATCAGATCACTATTCTAATCTGAAAACCACAGTAGCCTACAACCTCGTTAGATTTGTTTTTATCCTACTCTTAACCAAAATATTTATACTACTTCTGCACTACAAAAATTCAATGCACTATGAGAAATTGTTTGTGAATTCTGTGTTTATGTTTCCTTGGTTTACAGGCAAGAGCACATATTTCTGTGATAGTATGATGTAGAATTCAGGATTGTCGACAATCGACCAAACACATTCTCTGTCCGTATACTAGAAGGATGAAACTAGCTTTGTCTTAGTGAATATTCATCTTAATGCTTACAAGTACATCTACAATTCTGATATGTTTAATGTTTACAGTATCTGGCCTCTCCGGGAGTAAAGAGACAGCACAAAGTCAGGTCCTGATTGGAATGGGGCTTCTTGCTGGTTCCACCGTCTTCCTTCTCACCCTGCTCTGGGGAACCTGTGTCGTTGTTGGCAAGTGTGACCTTGGGCCAAATGGTGAGGCAGTTGATTTAACGAACACAAAGGGCTTCAGCTTGACTGGTATGCTGCTTTGTCTTATGTGAAGTGTTGCTAATGATGGAGACAATCTTGATGTTTGGTTATCCAGTAATTCTGAAGTAGGCGGTGAAGCACAAAAATTTCAGTTGTTTGTATCAAGAAGTGGTGAAAATGTAGTAGTACGATTGATAGGATCCTACCAATCTAACAACTAGGCAGAATAATTTCAAACACTTGATAACTACCAAACTATCATGCTTTAGCATATGATCCTGAACATATGTGTTTAGTCCGCCTTCCTTTTTTACTGGACTGGTTTATTTGTGGCAGGCACTGGTATCACAACTGATGTGCAGACCAGCTACGCAGCACGGATCATGGGGATATCTATTATCCCCTTTATCATTGCTCAGTTCCCCAAGATGTTGAAGACCCACCATGGGCAGCGCCTGGCTGTCTTGTTGGCCCTTATCGTGTCATTCTTGCTCGTGCTTTCCTACTGCCTGTATCAGGTAACGAATCAGATTTGTGTTCAAGCACTTCAGCCTCATGAAACGTTAACAAGCTTGACAGATCTGGACCACAAGAATCATCTTTGACAGTGAAATTGAATCCACCATCTTGCATCAGGTTTTCCAGCCATGGATTCAGAGGAGGAAGCTCGCGTACGCGAAGCACAAACATGTGATCTCCGGGATCCTGAGGCATGCCCAAATGCAGGCACTCGGCCGTCTGCTCAATGATGACGGGACGCCCAATGAAGACGTCATCAGAAAGTGCCGTACTCTGTGAACATTCTTGATACGGCAGGAGAACACTGTCTCATGGAAATGTTATGAACCTTGTCCTGTGTTGGCACGCAGGCTGTTCCACAAGATTGACATGGACGAGAGCAGCACCCTGTCCCGGGCCGAGCTGCACGCGCTCATCGTCGGGATCAACTTCGAGGAGGTTGACTTCGACAGGAAGGACGCGGTCGACAAGGTCATGGACGACTTCGACACGTCCCGCAACGACGCCGTGGAGGAGGAGGAGTTCGTGCAGGGGATGAAGAAATGGCTCAACGAGGCCAAGCGCAGCGTGCCGGTGAGCGGCGCCTTCTCCAACAAGTTCATCAACGACTTCCACGAGGTAATCTCTGCTCGCCCTGGATGCATGGAGCCTCCAGTAGCTCAGTAATGGTGCACTAACACGTCAGAAAAAAAAAAGAAAACTGACACGGGTTGAGTGAAACTGTGCAGAGGACGAGGCAGGAGCACGACCAGCTGATCGACAGGTCCGACGAGGCTGTGGAGAGCGTGGAGAACCCCGGGTGGTGCATCACCAAGGCCGTGGCGCTCCTCCTCCTGGGCGCCGCCATCGCCGCCGCGTTCGCGGACCCGCTCGTGGACGCCGTCCACAACTTCTCCAACGCCACGCACATCCCGTCCTTCTTCATCTCCTTCATCGCCCTCCCGCTGGCAACCAACTCCAGCGAGGCCGTCTCCGCCATCATCTTCGCCAGCAGGAGGAAGCAGAGGACCTGCTCCCTCACCTTCTCGGAGGTGCGTGTCTCTCCTACACCACTGACACTGCACACGATGGCCTTTCTTTCATCAAAGCTCCTTGCATTGGCAACAAACATCTTATCTGATGATGGTGCTTCTTGGTTCCCAGGTGTACGGCGGCGTGACGATGAACAACACGCTGTGCCTGGGCGTGTTCCTGGCGCTCATCTACTTCCGGAACCTGACGTGGGACTTCTCGTCGGAGGTGCTCATCATCCTGCTCGTCTGCGTCGTCATGGCCCTCTTCACCAGCTTCCGGACCACGTTCCCGCTCTGGACCTGCCTTGTCGCCTACATGCTGTACCCGCTGTCGCTGGTCATCGTCTACATTCTCGATTACGTCTTCGGCTGGTCATAGGCGCATTGGATCCTCAAGTACATGCCTGTTTTTTTTGGTGGGTACCGTCGGTTTTATCATGTAATTTTGACTCATGTGAGCTATGTCCAGACTCTGTTTCACGCTCTCCTTTCGATATCCCCTTGTGTATCCAAACCACCAACTTCTTCACATTCTAACCACCGCTGCTTTCATGAGCTCCACGCTCCGGTGCCAAGGCTGTAAATGTCACGCAGGTTTTAAATAAAATCAGAGATCTTTGCCAGCTGCTTAGCTGCATTCTTGAGCTCGACACAGTACTGCCATTTGAAAAATGTCGTGAAAATAATCACAAACTCTAAATCAGATAGAGGTCCCTAGATCATAAATATTGTTTTCCTAATCTTCAGATTTCAAAGATTGGTCTCACAAATGTACTAATCCATCAGATAAAAATAAGCTTGTTGCGTGTAGCAATTTGTTTCTGTATACCTTCCATAGGTCTGTTCTAAGTTTTTCTTCCCCTTGGGACTAGTTGATCAGTTTCTTGATCATTGGTGTGCCTCTTCTTTGGGCTCTTTGCTCTGCATTTATCTTCCTATATCTTGTAACACGTAAATTGTTTACCAATGGCAATAAAAGTCAAAAAAGAAAAATATAAATATCATCATTAGTGCTGTAAAACGACATCAGATTGTTGATCGCATGTCACTTCCACTGCTATATAGAGTGGTTAACATCGAGATGATTTTCGGAAAATGAATGTGTTAATTTTGTACCCATCACGAATTCACGATCATACACAAAGGGAAACATGGAAGCTTTTGATTCAGGACTTAAACAACGAAGTCATGAGCCTATGTCATCCAACATCTCGTGGCCAACGCCAGCAAGAAACGTGCATATGCTCTTCTATCTTCTAGTTCCTACAGGGAGGTAACTTGCACAGAAGTATTTGCATAAGCGAACTATTTAGACTAACTGCATATGATAGGAATATGCATAAACACAAACAAGCATAAAATTCTACCTGGCCAATTAAACAAAGCTCAATGTACATCAATCATGAAATGTCAGCTTCGCAATGAGCACTTCTTTTGCGAATGCCCAAGAAGATGACATCGACCGCATTGAACAATCCGTTTTGGTCGTTTCAGGCTCTCCATTTTAAGAATCTTCATCTTGGGACGGCCCGGAGGCCTCCGGATATTAGGTGGGCTAAGCATCACATCTGCTTTGCTAACTACACCTTGTATCGCGGAAGACGAACTGTTCCAGTAGCTCCTGTCTGGAATCGGATAGATTGGCTGGGAGTAGGTTTCCCGGTACTTCATTACACTGAAGCAGTCATGAGCGTAGAGACGGGGGTCTTCCCCACATGAAAGCAGTGCAGCAGAAGCATGTGCACATGGAATGCCGTAAATTTGCCATCGATGGCATGAACAGATCCTAGCTTGAGTGTCAACAATGTTTGTTCTCTCTGATGACACAATCTCAAACTCCACCTTGTTTGCTCGAAGGACTTGATAACATCGTGAATCAGCAATAGCTTCAGAAATAAGTTTCTCAGCTGACGGAACAAGAACCGTGCTGTATGATAATGCCAGGCTTTGACGTTCAGAAAACCAGCATGTCAGTTGGTGCCTGATCTGCTCAATTGTTTGCACAATAGGAAGCTCATGACACTCAAGGGACAGGTTATATAATATCTCAGTTATCCCAAGACTAAAATGGCCATAACGGATACCCTTAAAGAAAGCAACTGCCCACAGGTTTGGTGGAAAACGCTGTAACCATGGCATGACATCTTGAACCTGCATCATTTCATTTACCTTTGCATCGAATTCTGCAGCTGTGAGAGCGTAAACAGCACTCCAGAAAAGGTTAAGTAGTTTAGGATTCTTGAACTCATCACGGAAATTCTCACTCACGTATCTCAAGCAAAATCCATGAAAAGCAGTGGGGAAGTTGCTTTCAACAGCTCGAACCACTTGAGGTTTCCTCTCAGAAATTATTGTCAAGACAGGCATCTTATCTGTGTTGACTCCAAACATTTTCCTCAATTCTGACACAAACCAAAACCAGTTTTCATCACTCTCAGAATCAACAACACCAAATGCTAGAGGGAACATCATGTGATCAGCATCAACAGCTGAAGCACACAGCAATGTCCCAAGATACTTTCCCTTCAGGTCAGCCTTATCAATTTCCAGAAGGGGCCTGCACCCATTTAAGAAACCATAAATGGATGCACGAAATGAGACAAACAGACGCTGGAAGGCATTCCCTGGTCCGATCCCTCTATATGTTGCAATGCTACCAGGATTCGTCTTCCCAATCTGTTCACAATATGCAGGAAGAAGGCGGTACCCATCCTCAAGTGTGCCATTAACAGCAGCCATGCTCCTCTCCTTTCCACGCCATGCCTGCATATAGGATACAGCGACCCCATGCTGCTCCCTAATATCCTGCAATATCTCCTTTGGCTTAATCTGTGGGTTATCCCTGAGCCTTGCCTCAACAGACCTAGCCACCCAACCAACGGTTGCCTGTTGATGATGCAGGTCCCGAACACCCTCACATGTGTGCTCCCCATGCAACGTCCGGACAGTGAAAGTTGGAACACCGGGGCACTTAGCAATGTGCACACGCCAAGAACATCCTTCTTTTGAACACTTAGCAATGAATCGGCTACGATCAGATTTCACAACACGGAGCTCGTAGTGCAAAGCAATGGCCATGTCCTTGACAGCCCTCCGGCATGTGTCGACATCTGCAAACTCTTGACCAATGGTGAGGGTTTGCTCACCAGGTATAAGGTTCTGCTCTGGCTGAACCAAAATCTGGTCGTCTTCCATCAATGAGCAGAGCCACTAGCTGAAAACAATCTTCTTTTCTGAATCATAGAAAGCTCGCTGATAACTTGATAGCGACAAAGGCGAATTTTCCCTCTAGATGCAGAAACGCTGACCTGCACAGCATCAACACAAGTAATTTGGCATTAAGCAACGAAATGCGATTTCATTCCATACAGGAACAAATGTCTACTGAGAATTCATGCAGGGTACAGAAATTAGATTAATGGCCTGCCTCTGCAGTTGGTTATTAAATCAGTTAAGGCAATCCGCTTTGTGTTGGAGTGTATATTGCAACCCAATGCCCTGTTTTTCAGTTTTTTCAGTATGCAATATCATCAGTTTGCTAATGGACTTGGGGCTTTCAGTATGCAACATCATCAGTTTGCTAATGGATTTGGGGGGCAAAGCTGCCTGAAACAAAAAGATTAGGCAAGAAAAGGCATCCCTCTGCAACCTCACCTCTGCCAGAAATCAGCAGTAAGCAGCCTATAATACAATATATTTGCAATTCCCTTAGAGTACAACATTCTATTCTCTGAACTTTGAGCAAGTGCGACTTCAATGTTTTATTAAAAAAAGTGTGACTTCAACATAGTTGGCTATCATTTGACATACATTCTATGCTGATGATACCTTTGGCTACACTGGCACGGTAGAAAACTTAGCATGATATGCTATATATCAGGGGCGGACCGAGCGTAGGGCATGGGTGTACACATGTAGATCCGATAATTTTTGCAAACAAAATCGAATTTAGTAGGTAATATATTGTAACTGGGCAGGGGCGGACCCAGCATAGGCCGATATTTTTGCAAACAAAATCGAAGTTAGTAGATCCGAAACAAACACGCCACACGGGAGAGTTTGGTGTGGTCCGTTTTGCACAGCAGGAAGGGAAGAGAAGGGGCGGCATACCTAGTGCAGGCTCGTCGCCGGCAAAGAGCCGGGCGAAGAAGGCCGCCGCCGGCAACGCTCTCCCGATCGTCGCCCGCGGGGTCGCCGGAGCCGCCCCTCGTCTCGCCCGCAGGGGTCGCTGGCCGACAGAGGAGCTGCTCGTCTCGCGCGGGGTGGCTGATGGAGGAGCCGCTCGTCTCACGCGCGGGCCGCCGGAGCCGCTGCTCGCTTCGTCCGCGTCCACGCCTCGAACAACGCCGCCGACTGGGCAGAGATGAGGGAGAGCCAGCGGGCCGAGCGGAGAGGATAGTAGACGGGGGAGAGAAAAGACTTTGTTAGTTTTTTTTTTGTTTTTTTGGTCCCACCGCATTCTCATATTCCAAACCAAAGAAAAATGGAAACTGATCTCCTCCTTATATCCAGCCTATATCCGTTTATCTAAATTGCTAAGATATATGCTCCTTATATTTCTTTTTCTAATCTCTTATTTTTTCTTTTCAATACTGTATCCAAACATGAGTTAAGATCTAGGTATAATTAAGGGAAAGCGGTGAATTGTGTGATACATGCTTTGAAAAACTACGCCAAAAAATTAAAATGTAAATATATATTAGTATTTATTTATATATTTTGATAGTTATTAGTTAGTATAGAGTGTCACGAGGAGTTTCATAACAATAAATTGCTGGATACATCAGCATGAGGAGTTCCGTGAGAAATTATCTATTAAAAAGTGTTGATACGTAGTAAATCACAACTAAGTTTTTATAGATATTCAACACTAAAAAGAACAACCTAGAGGCAACACAAAACAAAAAGAATCAAGAGAATTATATATACTACATACAACAAATATATAGCTTGCACTTTTGTATATAAAATCTCATAATTTTAGATTTAAATAGTCATATCACAAACATTTAAATGCACAATATTTGTGTACTCATGTACATATATCATAAGAAAAATAATTACTTAGTTCATTAAATAATTTATAGTTTAAGGATATTTTTTTGACTGAAATAGTTTAAGGATATTATAATAAAATTTATTTAGAATATGATGAAGTATAAAAATATTTTTATAAATCAAGTACATCCAATCTTCGATGTCTAGGTCCGCCAATATAATTGAGTTAGATCTAAAACAAATAGCTTATGGTAGGGTTTGTCGAGCATCGTCTCACCCAGCAAGAAGGGAAGACGAGAGGCGGGCATACCTAGCGGAGGCTCGTCGCTCGCGAAGGGCCATGCCAAGATGTGACCGAATGGCCCCGCTGCTCGCCCAGTCGTCGCCGCCAGGAAGACCTCAAGGAAGGAGAGAGACCGAGAGAGGAAAGGGCCGAAGGGGGACCAAACACATATGAGCCCGACCGAGAGGAAGGCGTGAACCATGGATGCGCAGTGGGCCAGCAGGCTTAGTTGGACGCGCTACTAAAAACATTTAATGCACAAGAGAAAACATTGAAAAAGTTAAAGCCATAACTCTAATCTCTAATGGCCTAATATATATATCATTTTATTTGTTTTGGAGTAAAATATATATCGTCTTATGCAGTTAGGCCACCAGAGTCTGTACGAAGCCCACGGGCCTGGGATCTCATCATTTTTGGCCCGTCAACTCAGCCTGCATGCCCAATCGGAACCCGTCGGGTTTTGACTCGTTCAAGACAGTTGTATGATTGGTCATTGCTAGAGAAAATCAGGTCCCAAAATTTTCAGGCCGGTCAGAAACTCGTTCGATCAATTTAATTAATTTTAAACAAAAAAGAAGCCAACCCAATCTGAAAAAAGCTCACATGGTACTGGGCATGAATTTTTGGCCCCAAAAAAATCCAAGTTTTTTTTCAGACCCACAAAATGTTGGATAGGAATGAATTTTTGGCCCAAAAAAATCCAAGCCTTTTTTTCAGGCCCACAAAATGTTAGGATGGCATTAGCATACTTGACGACTTAACTGTATTACTATGCATAAACATTTACTTCATGTGTCCTAGACTATACATTAACCATCTTGAACACTTATATGTCCATAATATAGTTACTTTTAGCGTAAAAAAATTATCATAAATATAGCTAGGATTGGAGTTACAACTAGTGATAAAATATCTGAACAATCCAAAATACACCTCCATTGCCTTGTGCTCACGCGACCCCGCGACCATCCGCATGGAAAAAAATCTGAAGTATACTAAGAAGGTGTGTATAAGAAATTTGTTGAAGTCGTCGTGCATCATAAATGGAATGTATACGTGCAAAGAATCATTTTTTATGTGTTAACATGTAGTACGAAGAAAGGAAGTTACCACAGACAGATCACACATCCAACCCCTTATCCGTGCGCAGGTTAGGCGCCCCCAAAATCGCCTCTATTTTGTGGTCGTTCGATCGTGGTTGATCTGGCTATCCAGAACCACCCAGGCATGTGAATTTGTAAAAAGACCCTTGTAGTTTGTCAAAATTGACCTATGGTCCAGAGAGGCCTCATCAATAGTAAATACATTCATTTTTGTTTGATTTAGGACCCTATGTTCCAAAATATTTTGACACAAAGAAGAGAAAATTTGAAATTCACAACAACCTTGCAAAGAGATGGCTGCCTTCACTTTTGTGGGGACCCCCCCTCCTCGCTGCCGCCCCCGCACCGCAGACGCATTCGCGGGCCCGAGCCACTCCCATCTCCCATTCTTCTTCCTCTCTCCTTATCCTCTCCTCCTCCCCGTTGCTCTTTACCAGCGCCGCGTCGATAGCCGCCCCTACGATGGGCCCTCTCATCCTCCCTCACCCAACAAACCCATCTAGCTACCCCCCCCCCTACGAGCTTCCTCGCCGCTCGTCCTGCGCTGCTACCCAGCCCCACTCAAACCCTAGGCATCGGGTGGACCGACAGAAGTGGAGACGGTAGCAGGAGCCTGCACTGCCATGGCCTAGAGATGTCGGCGTCGCTCGAGCATGGTGCGGTGATGGTCGGCGTTGAGGCCAGATACCTTCTACTACTCCCTTGTGTGGTCATCTTTCTCCTCTCCTTCCTTTCTCTAATTCTCCCATATTGAATTTATTCTAGTTTAGATTATCAATTTCCACAGAAAAATGGTGCGCCAACGGTGCGCCTCAGGCTCTAGTATGCATTAATGTCATGCATGCGTGGAGTTGTACATATTTAACAAGGGTATATTGGACATTTTATCACTCTCTTTAATCCATTCCAGAATAGCTAATCATATCTATGAGTAGTTTTTTTATATGATGAACCAAATTTGAGTCGTCTGAATATGTATATCTAAATTTGTACCAAACATTTATATATCAAAATTTACACACGATTAATGCCATATCATTTATACTAGAAGTTAATTCATTAAAATACTACTACTAATATCATGAATGTATGTATTTTCTACTTGAACTTTGGAAATCATCTCGAGGGTAAGCACTTGTATCAAAAAAGTGAAATATATATTTTTAAGAAGAATTTTCATTTCAAAACTATTTGAATGGAGTAGAAGCAAATTCAGTGAAGAATGCAAAGTAGATTAGATCAATAACAACCTATCTTTTTAATAGTTGGGTGTCTGGAACCAAGGATTATCAAATTGTGGACATGCATGATAAGATAAGACAAATGATCATTGAGAAATTTGTTTTGAGAGCCAAAATTGGTAGAAACCGAAATAATCATCCCATCTATCACCAAAGCTCTAAATGCTAAATCCAAGACTATCAAAGACCATGAGGTGCTAATATGTGGAGCTGGGGCAAATGAAATAATTGTGAACAGATTTAGGTATGATGACAACTTGGAGCAAAAGACATGTACTTCTAGGGCTTGGCAAGTTACTGGAAAACCATGCAGTCATGCTTTAGCTTTCATTGCAAAGTCAAGTAGAAAGGTACAAATGGATGAGTTTGTCGATGAATACTTCTCTATTTCTAGGTTTCAAAAGGCATATGCAAGTTCTTTCAACCCAATGCATCAAAGGACAGCTGGCCACATGTTGATTAAGGCTACAAAATCAAGAAGCTCAAGTGGAGGAAACCTGGGAGACCAAAGAAATCTAGGATCTGGGTATATGATGAGGCCGGTACTAGTAAGAAAAGGAAGTTATGTTGTGAATGTCATGATACAGCCAAGCGTTGACAGGGAGGACCCACTGCTAGTCAAAAGAGAAAGCTCTCATCTTCACAAAATCCATCGGGAGAGGGGAGCAATGACCCAAGTGTAGCACAAACACTTTTGTGAGTCGACGACACTTCTTTTGATTTATTTTACCTATATATTTTTTGTTGCACCATTAGTTTGTAAACTAACATACTTTTACTCATGTAATATGAAGCGCAAGTGCAAGTGGAACAGGAAGGGGAAGGGCAAGAGGAGGAGAAAGAGCAAGTGCAGCAAGGACTGTAACAGGAAGATGAAGTGGAAGAGGCAGGGGACAAGGAAGAGCAAGAGGAAGAGGAAGGACAGGGAGCTTGGCTGCATTGTTAGTCATAGATTCTTGAATCTGATATTTTTCCATTTGAGATGTATAAGCTCTACTTGTTGGAACTTTCGTGGGACATGAATTCTACCTTTTGTTGGACTTGTATGTTTGGATATCTTCTGTACATGATGGGATGACATGTTGGATATGATGTGATCCTTTTGGTGCTTTTGGTGGACATGTATGATCTATCTATGATCTAATTTGATATATCTCACGTGTTGTTTCATGAATGTAAAAGTGCCATTATGCTGTCAAAATTTTGAGCAAACATTCAAATTTTGTTGAATTTTGCTCACTTTTGGAAATTATGAAAAATAGGTTTCATTTGCTCCAAGTTGTCCAGGTCTGTACTCATATTCTGTTAAACCTGTCAAAATGTTGTTCAGATTTTTTTTGACAAAACAAGGGCAAAATCAAAAAGTACTCGGGGCAAATATGCATGGACAAACTTGTCCTTTTATAACAAATTTGACACCGTCAAGTGGTGTTCACGGAAGAATCACTATTAGAGTTAAAAATAGGAGCATGAACGCTAAAACCCCAACATGTTTCTCTTTCTTTTTGTTCAATTTTGTTTGGGCTACTTAGATCTTGAAATTTGATGCCGTACTCTAATGTATTTATTTATTAGCCTAATAAAGTTAAAAAATATATCATTTTTTAACAAAAAGGCAGGAGCAAAGGTCAGACTGTACAATTTTACCAAGGCTGAGTTTGGTGTTGGTCTGGCACTACTCTGGCTCTGGCCGTCCACACTCAGCTAGGTACAGTAAGTAGGCGGCGCTGTCCAAATAGACCAATTTTAGTTAGGTAATTGGTCAAGCGCCTATTTAGAAGGTATCAATAATTTCCAAAAAAATGGAAATATTGTAATTCCATGCACGTTACACTACATTCACATCCCAAACAAAAACCATGATTTTTTTATAATAAACCTATATACAGAAAAGACCCCACAGGCCAGTAATGCCCATCCTGCACATGCTCATTCGCAACACCATCTACCCCCTACCCATCGGCTTTTGTTGAGCCTCAGCTCCATTTGGCGACAGCTTTTCGGGACCATGTGGAAATGCTTCATGTTTCGATCATGCACAAACTATGCTGTGCTTGAAACGACCAAAGGAAGGATTAGCTAGAGTAGTCATATTTGTTTGAAGTAAAAAACCATCTCCAAAAACGCTAACCTCGATTCATCATGCTTCATGTTAAACAAACTAAACACACAGCTACGGCGCTACGATCGATTTTTCTTTTCCATTGCAGATTTGGTGCCATGTTCATCAGGAAGGAACAGGGGCAGGAGTCCAGTGGTGAGCTCTTCTTTTTTTTTGAAATAAATGGTGAGCTCTTTTTTATAGCTTCAGTTCCAGGTCGACGCCGTCAGACACGTCAGCCTTGATCTCGTTCAGGGGTCTCTCGCAGCGAACTGGGCTGACCGGCATGAAGCTGTAGAATGGGCGCGACGATGACGATGACGCTGAAACACTCCCCTGCTGTTAACAAAGGTCCATCAGAATGTCACAGCAAGTCAGCTCATCAGAAGATGGCAACAGAACTTCACTTGCCTGAGACGGCATTACGCCGAAGTCGCCGTACTCCGGGAGGTGAATGGACGGGATCACACGAGGCTGCTTGACGAGGGGAGGAGGCTGTGCGTTCAAGGTGAGGTAGGCGGGCTCTCCGGAGCAGCCGTTCTCCTTGCTGCTCTTGCAGTGAGCAAACTCTGATGCCCAGTCAGAATAGTTCGCATTTGTGCTGGACAACAGAGATCAAACTGAAATCAGATCATGCGTCCTAAATGTTTAGGATACTCAGATCGATTGCAGAAAGAAATGTAGCATCGTGTTTCCTCCCAATTTCTCTGCATTGGCTTCTGAGTTACTTCTGAATGTTGTGAGAATAATGCAGTAACTGAAAAGGCCTAGAACCTATGCGCGCTCGCTCTATCTTGATTCTTGGCAACAATTTGCTTTATGCAAGAATATAAACCCACAAGTGACAGATTCACATCGAACATGTGAATTAGGCTTGCTTTACAGCATTTACCTGAAATAATTCGTTGCTCTGAACTCGTATCTGCTCAGGTCAGGACAGGCATCAGGCAAGCCGGCCTCCCTCGTAGTCCTGGTGGCGAACGGCGCTTTGCCCGTCGTCCTGAAGGTTGCCGCGTTCATGCCCTCGAACATGAAGGGCCAGGACCTATCCACGCCGGCCGCGTCCTACACTCTCGCCAAATCCACACTTAGCAGCGATCCCAAGCACCAAAAAAAGTTCACATCACGGTAATAATTGTGAGAACCTGCGTACCCTGCCCTCCCCGGCCGGCGCCGCCGCGCTGCTCCTGCTAACGCTGCTGCTGCTGTACATTTGGTTTGAAGGGGGCTCCGATGGGTGGCTCGACGACGCCGTCAGCGACAGGCCCGTGCTCACCTGCCAAGCGAAAGATTTCCATGGCACTGAGGTCTGAACCCTCTGAAGCTTGTCGGCATGTATGCATGGGCGTCCGGAGAAGAGAAGAAGGCACGTACCGTTGGGAGTGGAAGCTGCGGGCACATGCTTCTCTTGTACGGGTGTCTCATGGGGTCCGCCGCGGGGTCCCAGAGCACCGGCGGCAAGCCGCAGTGCACGCCGCCGTCCGCCGCCGTCCTCGGCAGGGCGCTCAGCGAGAGCGGCGGCGGCGGAGGAGGAGGGTGCATCGAGAGGAGGTGGCCGAGGCTGGCGGCGCCGGCGCCGGCGCCGAGGGCGTGCGGGTGCGCGGCCCCCGGCACGGCGGCTCCCTCCATCTTCTTCTGCTCCTCGATCCGGAGCTTCTCGAGCTGCGCCACGCCGAGGCCGCGCTGCGGGATCTTCTTGGGCTTGTTCTTCTTCGACGCCCGCGCCACGCCGGTGGCCGCGCCTGCGCCGCCGACGCCGCTGTACCTCGGCAGCTGCGGATGGTGGTGGCCGGCGCCGCTCTGCTCATGCACCATCTCTTTGCATCTAACCAATCGAGACCTCAGTTGGACGAGGTTCCTCGATGATCTTCCGTCACAGAAGGAGAAACGGATTCAACAAGTAAATGCAGACTGGGATATGCGTGGTGTTTGAAATTGAACTCAAGAGAACATGGTGCAGACTGACCACACAAAACAAAACAATGAAGAACAGGTCAGAACCGCATGCACGAGAGAGACTCAAAGATCAGTTGTGTTCTTTGGTGTGGACAGAACAGATGATACCTCTACGAGGCCAAGAACGAGAAATGCATCAAGGGAGAGATGAAAACGAACGAACAAGAACAGGAGCAACCGCTCGATCAAAGACGGGGGATGAGGAACAAACCCAGCAGTGAAGAACAGCAACACACAAGGGGAGGACGGATCGATTCCCTCCAGGCAGGCGCCACGAGCGAGCTTGCAGGATCTCAAGAGAAGAGAAGAGGAAGGAATCAATGCAACACGGGCTCGCAGCAGGGTCCTTGCAGGCTACCAAATCGAGGACATGTGGCTGAGGGCGAGGGGAGGGGAGGAGCACCATGAGCAGGGGCGTATTTATAGGTGGGACTTGGGAGCTAGCAGTCAGGAGTAGTAGTGCCCGCGAGTGGTGTGAGCCGGCCGGCCGGGCGGTGGCACTGGCACCATGCCCGGGAGTCCCGGGAGATCTAGAGCGAGAACACAGGGGCGCAGCGCAGGGCAGTGGTGGATCGAATCTTGTTCCTCTCCGCCGTTGGGGTTGGCCGGCTAATCCGCCGCCGTGATCCTCGCTCCACTTTGCCTCCCGGTTCTCTCGAATCAGACGCGCTGTCTCCTCCGAGGTTGCAGGAGTAGCATGCAGGAGCAAGCAAGGCACTGCCGGGTCCGGCGAGGGGGGTAGCAGCGAGCGGCTGCAGCCGCGTGAGCATGCGAGATGGCTGGACTCAAACTTCTAGTTGGAAACTGTCACTCTGCATGATGGACATGCACCACCAATCAGTAAACACATCATGGATGGATAGGTCTCAGGCCAGCCAGATCAACTTACTAATGTTTTTCTTCCATCCCCTACATGCAAAGAATAATCACTGAACTTTCATGCAGCATGTATAGGGATGATATTCCCATCTTCAGTCATTGGCCAGTTGGCCACCACTGACGTTTTGAGCTTACTGTAGAAATTGGGCTAACATAGCAACAGGTATATATGATCATTCATCGGTTGCGCTTTTAAAACCGTGGTGAAATAATTTTACAGTAGGTATTTACTACACATCACGTGATAAGTCTCTTTTGAGGCAAAGCATAAAGGTTAAATTTGCCAAGGGATGATCGATCATGGCCCATGAATGATACATCCTAGTACAAGCATAGTTGTCCTGAAATTAGAAAACAACATGCACTGCGCAGCACAAACAACTGACTCGAAAGTGTGGAATCCAATCCAACGAACAGAAACCCAACAAAGAAACTCCTCCACATGCAAAAATCGCCAAAAGAACAAGCGTGTTCAGTTCACCGATCAACAAGAAGCAAAGGAGGTCCCCTGTCCTGCCAAGCTAGTTTCTATTCAGAGGCCACAATAATAGACCCCCAATGAACGTTTCCCATCTGGGTAGTGAGGCCGGGGCCGACCAAAATAATCTCAGCAAGCGAGGACAAAGCGCACGAGTTTTCGTAGGAATCCCCAAGACCCCCAACCCCTCGGCGATCTTCGATGATTTGGACGCGCCCCCAACATGATCTTGTCCTGATCTCCCCAAGCTCTTTACCGCCTCGTTTCGGGCATCTCGCTCGGATTGGCAACGTGCGCAGCTCCTTTCTGTCCCCTCTTTCAGGAGACCCCTCTCTATCTCCCTCCTGTAACAACTTGCAGCCATGGGTTCAGAGGATCCTTGAATCCCATTCACTGCACGAGGTCCATGTGACTGACCTACCAGGATTCTTCAGGGGGTGTCCGCAAGATGGTTGCGGGGTAGATCATGAGCAACTGGGAGGCATTTGTATTCTGTGCATGCATCTTGGCTTCGTTTCCGTTGCGTGTGTGCTCTGAATCTAGTGACTAGTGGGTAATGCAAATGGGACAGTGGATCAGTGATGAAACCCTTGAATTGGAGAAATGCAAACGCGGTTGAAGTTAAGTAGGAAATTTGGCTACTCTTTCTTGTGGAATTGTTACAGTTCAGAGCTCAAATGCAATGCATTTGGGAGGCTTGTGTGAGTGTATCTGGAATCATGGACAAAGTTATTTCTGGCAGACTAGCGTGGGTTGATCATTGGTGTGATCGATATATGGCCTGTGGTCCCAAGTCCAAAGCCTAGCTAGTGCCATGACATGTATGTGGTTCTCTTTGGAACGTCAAAGCTTTATATAGAAGGGATTACCAAAAGAACAAGCGTGATTAGAGTTGTGATTTGCAAAAGACCAAAACAGCTAACGACGACCATCTAGGAAATTTGGCTACTCTTTCTTGTTACAGTTCAGAGCAGACTTGGTTTCGCTCAAATGCATTTGGGACTTGGCAGGCTTGTGTGAGTCTGGAATCATGGACAGAGTTATTTCAGGCACAGTAGCGTGGCTTGATCATTGGTGTGATCGATATATGGCCTGTGGTCCCAAGTCCAAAGCCTTGCTAGTGCCATGACATATGTATGTGATTTTCTATAGAAGGGATGACCAAAGAACAAGCGTGATAGGATATTAGAGTTGTGATTTGCAAAAGACCAAAACAACTAACGACCATCTAAATTCTCCAGGTGCTTATGGCATAAAGTTGCACGGTGACACAAAGGTTAATTTGCTCCCTTTTTCCCATGGTATATATTTGTCTAGGAGTTGTTAGCATGTTGGCCATCTCTGTCAGTCATCCAATCACACTTGGATAGCTCACATATTATATTAAAATAACTTAATTTATGTCAAGAAACTTAATTTATATGTATGTAATAACTTAATATATGTCAATAAATTAAGTCAATTTATATATTTATATCTTATTTAAATTCACTATTGAGCTCGTCGAGGAACTGTATAATCCACATGCCGGATGATGTTTTGGACAGCGGTAGCGAATCTGCACAGCTCAACCACGCTCATTGGTCCGATCTAAAGACCATTCTAAGCAGCAAGTTGAGACAAAGAAGCATGACCACAGCTCACGGAAAAAGCAGCTAACCTTTATCACCAGAGGCGCACATCGGTTAAGATCTTGCCGGTATTTCAGCATATGAGCCTACCATTTGATCGAGAACCAAGTAGCTAGCTACCAACGTCGTTTTCCGTATATGTCATACCAATTACCCAGACTATGGTCCGAGTCAGCAAGCAAGAACGAGGTCCCAAAGTCATGTGGTCAGTAAGATGGATGAGGTTCAGTAGTTTCTACTACGATGGAACGAAGCAAGCAAGAATGATCAGGTCCGATCCAGGCGGCGAGGTAGCGGCTCGATCCAACAATCTTTTGGGAGATGGCGCAGCTCAATCAATCTCCCGTGTCACCGTATATCTAACAACGAACCATATCATATCTTTCTCGTGTCCACAGGCCATAAGAGGCAAAGATCACACTGCTCCTTCGTTCGTCCCCAGCTAGCTAGCTAGCAGCTAGACCATGGCCCATCCTCAACGCTCCTCTCCTCTCAGTGCTCAAACCAAACCCCATCATATCCGACGGCGGTGATCTTGAGTTTGCGGCAAGTTCGTGTGGGGGCGTGGTCGTCCTTCTCCGGCGAGCGGTTCATGGCGGGCGCGAGCGCGCAGGCAGGCAAGGTAGGAGTGCAGGACCACCTGGAAAAGGTGGGGCGCGCAGTGGAGCTTGGAGAAAGATTCACCGAGATCAGGTCAGGTGGATCCACAGCTAGCTATCTCAGACACTCGCTGATGACAATGCATCCTCGTCATGCGATCGAGCCGGCCGGTGCTCCGATCCGAATCCACCCCCAACTTGGCTGGATCTCAGCGCGTGATCGATCGAGCGCGTCGTTGGCACACGGATACGCTCATGATTTGGTATCACTTGCATGACATCCGCACGCCTTTTCTGTAGTACGTAAGTCGGTGAGACAGTGACAGTCTAGAGTGTTAAACGACGTACTCACTCCGTGCATGATATAATCATTTCTCGATTTCTGCGCATCACGTTTAACCGTTCGTCTTATTTAAAAAATTTATGAAAATATAAAAACAATTATGATATACTTAATATATATATGATGATAAAACATGTCATAATAAAATAAATAATATTTTATAATTTTTTTGAATAAGACGAACAATCAAACGTGAACAGAAAAAATCAACAAATACTTACATTATGGGAAGGAGGGTTGAGTGCCAAAGAGCAGCAGTACTCCGTGGTAGTAGCTAACTACTAGTACAGTCACATTTTTTTTCAACCTGTACTACTAACTGCTGGGTAAATGCCAGTGCCTTTGCGTAAGCTCTGCACCCATATTTTGTGGTCCTTTTTTGCCCTGCTCGGCAACATCTATTCCTGGGTCGCAACGGTAGGAGGCTCGCGCACCTGCTGTCACTGTATGGCCGGCAAGTGAAAGAGACCCTTGCTGATGACGATGCACATGCTCCAGCTGTTGTTGGATTGGATCCCCTTCCACGAACCAAACACAAAGTCAGAGGCATCAGGAGAGGGTAGTAGCTTTCGGGCCCAGCCCATTTTACCCACGCCCACGGCCCGCATTCGAATGCAAATCATAGAGACTAGCCAAATCGTTTTCTAAAGTTAAATTTAGCTATTGTTAGAGAAAAAACGTTTCCAACAGACTCTGTAAATGACTCTCTAAATTTAGTGGCTCTCTATTCCACCTTATTCGCTAAGCCTACCTCACTAGCCATCTTTACAGAATCTGCTGGATTACTCTGTTATTTGTTAGTCAAATCTATTTTTGAGAGTAGCTAAATCAGTAAATTTGACTAGTATTTTTAGCTAATCTCTCGGAGATGCTCTTAGTCATGGAAAATTGTTTGAAACGTACAGCTGCTGAAACCAGCGCGTACTAGCATATTTGAAACGTGTATTACAACAAGAGTCTCTACTAACACAACAAAAGAAACTAGTACAAAATTATTAGCTAGAAAATATATGGTATGTACATACCGATCCGCAGGTGAGGTCTAGCACAGACCACGTTACGCACGTACCTAACGTGATGACGACAACCATCTGTCCTGAAACATGGCGAAAGACGAACCTTTTGCGGTAGAAAAATTATTCTCATCGTATACATGGCCTTAGATATTCCCAAATCTATCTAGTCTAGGACACATATGGTAGTTTGTGTTATGATTTTTCTACGAGAGGTAGTCCGTATTTATGTGAAGAAAAATTACATGTGCTTTCATATATTAGCAATACGGGTTTAATAAATAGGGTGTACCTCTACAAAAATTAATACTAATAAATATTTAAAAGTTATTAATAATTATTTATATGGGTCAAAACCATACCCGTATAACCAACACTGACATCCTTGTCCTGCCCTTTTGAAGCGATCCGTTCCGTCCAAATAAATAAAGCTACATCTTCTGCGACAAAGTGATGGATTTATTTGACACTTGTGCCGAGATTGCTATACTCCTTCAGTGGATCAATTATGTTCAGATATTTCGGACGAAATCTCGTATAGCGCATCAGAATTTCTTGGCCATATAGTTGCTTTATCCACTGAGCTCTTGAGTTAACCCCAATGTTCAGTTTCCCCATCTGGCCGAGAGCGAGGTCGGGGCCGACCAAAACAATCTCAGCGATCCAGGACAAAGCGCACGAGCTTTCGCAGGACCCCAACTCCTCGACGATCTCGGATGAATTGGACATGCTCCCATCGCGATCCCGTCCTGATCTCCCCAAGCTCTCACCGCCTCGTTTCGGGCATCTGACTCGGATTGGCAACACACGCAGCTCCTTTCTGCTCCCTCTTTGAGGCCCCCTGTGTATATGGTCTGAGCTGAGTCAGCAATCAGGAGCGAGCCTCCAAAGTCATGTGGCCAGGCACAGTGCCACACTGCCATATATGGCCAACAAGATAAAACTCTAGCTGGCTATACCTGATCAGATCGTCAATATTTTGGAGTACGATATATGCAAGCAAGGCCTCGTTTAGATCCCAAATTTGGTGGGTCAAATTTAATTTGGGAGTACAGTGTCACTTCGTAATCATTGCGTCACCATAGCATTTCGTTTGTACGTGTGAAAAATTGTCTAAAAATTGATTAATTAGGCTCAAAATGTTCGTATCGTAGAGTACAACAAAACTGTGCAACTAGTTTTTTCTATGCATGTTATGACATTTTGATGTGACGGCGGCGATGCGATCTTGAGCTTTATTTTGCGTCAAGTTCGCGTGGGGCGCGGCCGTCCTTAATTTCTCCGGTGGATAGAGATACAGAAGCTAGTCATGACGCGCGCAGCAGGAGTGCAGGACCACCGCCCGGAAAAGGTTGACGTACTCCGCCCGCGGCGGATCCACAGCTAGCTCACCCTCGCTCGCTGATGATGTCGTCGATCTCTGCTAGCTCCTCGGCCGATCATATGCATGCGTGGCCGACGACGTCTTGATGCGCGCGCGCATGTCGTGTGTGTCACCTAGCTAGCCGATCGAGCCGGCCGGTGCTCCCGTATCCGAATCCACCCCAAACTTGGCTCTGGATCCGGAGTGATCGCGTCGTTGGCACAAGGATACTCTCGTGATTTGTCACCAACAACACGTCCATCACTCTGCATGACATCCGCACGCCTTTTCAAGTAGTACGTCGGTGAGACAGTGACCGACCCGGCCTCTAGAGTGTAAAACTAACTGGTCGGTTTTAGCTGTTGGGGAATTGAATGAATCTTGGTACAGGGTTTGTTTGTTACCTGCAAGCCGCGTGAACATGCGCCACTGAGGTCTGAGTAGAAGATGCCTTTGTGTAAGCTCTGCACCCATATTAATATGTGGTCCTTTTTTTTGCCCTGGTCGGCAACTTCTATTCCTGGGTTGGAACCGTGGGAGCCTGGAGGCTCGCGCACCGGCTGGCACTGCGCGTACCACCAAGTGAAGGGGACCTTGGATGGATGATGCCCATGCTCCAGATCCTCCTCACCAAGTTGTTTGTTTGGTCCCTCCCTGCACACGATTTAGTTGCGTGGTTGTTTCTGCACAACAAGCAAATAACAAAAGTCAGAGCCCAGCGGGAGCGTACGCGACATTGGAATTAGCTTTCAGGCCCAGCCCATTTTACTCACGCCATGCTGCTGGTCTGGGGCTGGCCCAAAGTGACTATTCGTAGACTAGAGACGGCATTTGGTGGTCTTGGGCGTGTTCTCCGCTCACAGCTCCGCTCCACCGACTCTACTTTTTTTTTACAGCTCCACTTCACCAACTCCGGAAAAACACAGAGTTGTTCAATCTATTTGGCTAGCAGCGGTACTCCAGCTCTAAAAATTGTAGGATTTCATGAGAATAGTCTTTTTTTTCCTTGGCGCAAATAACGCTGAGTTTTGTTGACAATAACTTGGTAGAAATGTTGTCCATTAATTATTTCAAGTAGTAACAAAGCTGTTAAGATTTATCATTCATAGCAATGGCGATATCTCAAACAAATTCACTCACGAGTTATTGCTGGATCACGCTGTTGCTGTTGCCATCAGGGTATGTATGTGCCATCGATCAATTTGTATTGATAATTTTTCTACAAGCCACGTATCAACTAGAAGATGAACGCATGGGTACACTGAAATAGTACTACGTATTTCATGATCGGATCATTTGAGCTATCTTTCACACTCGTCGATGCACAAATCACTGCGACAATCTGCGACGCATGCAGGGGTGGTAGGCGGCGAGCCTGGCTGAAACGACGGTGCGTCGGCTGGCCAGTCACGCCAATAGGCACCAGTCCCGCTCGTAGTCACGGCGCCATGGCCATCAAGTAACAAGTATTGTGTCATGGCGTTCCTCCGCGCACCAATCAGAAATTCGGTGACACGGGGCGGCGCCACCGTGATGTGACGAGCAGTGGAGGACTCAGTTTTTCCGGCGTCACGGCGGACTCCAAGGCCGCCGGGGCCTAGGGTTCCCCGGCGAAGGAACTGCCAGCGGCGGCGGCCGGTTGCCGTGTTTTCCGCGAGCGCTTGGAAGAGATAGTCAGTGAGGAAAAAAAAGAAGAAACGAAGGGGTATGTTTGTGTAAACAGTAGTATGGTGTGTAATTACTGCTCAACTCCATGAGGAGGTACGGAACTAGAACTAGTATCTTCAGAAAAAAAATATGAAGTTGGCCTCTAGATCCACTTTTTTTTTTGAGCTGCAGGTGTTTGACTACGTGATTTGAGAGTGGAAGTGAAAAATCTGGAGCAGAGCCCTCCCCTAACACGTGGAACCACTAATTTCCTGTTCATTTTTATGCCCAGTAAACTGTCTAAAAAGAGTAAAATTTATGAGGGGTCCGTAAACTTGTCTCGTGGTGTCATCTAGATCCCTAAACTTTCAAAATGCATATTTGAGTCCCTAAACTTGCTAAACTGTGTCATCCAGATCCAAAGTTTTGAAAATACCCTTATGCATGATGACATGACTGCTAATTGAGCATGATTTTTCATACTATTTCTCTCGCCAAATCAGTTGTTTCCATCACAATACTTAAAGAACTCTATTTGATTGTACCATAGAGCAATTATAGATTAATAGATGGACAAACCTAAGCAATATAGGGGTATTATGTGAATTTTAGATCTAAATGACACACTTTAATAAGTTTAGGATGCTAATGTGCATTTTGAGTTTGAGGACCCGATGATACATCGGAAAGTTTGAGCACACACAAGCTGTATCTATTTCACAATCGACATTTCCAAGCTAGACAGTAGCTGACATGACCTGATCAAACAAAATAGCAAATGAAAATAATCAGAATATATAGTGTTGCTTCCACGAAGAGAGGAAGCTGACTATCATGTGTTCATTGGATCACGGAAGAAAGCGATGCGACTGTAAATAATAGTGCAAATTAATGACATGACTAAGGTCACAGTGAGAACATCCCTAAAAGACTTTTTATATTATTTCTAACTTATAGGAATAGAGAATTTGGTGAAAAAACACCCTCCAACTGACTCTTCAATTAGATATTCAAAATATAGATATTCTCTATTCCGGATTTTTTGCTAGCCAAAGATGGAGAGCTAGATGACTCTGTAAACTGCGCACAACATATGAAAAAGTTGTTGAGAAGTATAAAGATATATAAAATTATTTTTAATCGAATGACTCTCTAAATAATAATTTAGAGAGTATATTTTAGATAGGTTTTTGGAGATACGCTCAACAGCATCGTCAACCAAAGAACCATGAGGACGACTCATGGCTTGGCGGAGAGCACTTGAAATCATCGCGTAATTGACAAGAGGTACTCCAATGTGTCATGGCTTTGTGTATTGTGTATACGTATATATAGACCCTTGTGGCAAGCATGGGCCGCCTGCGATATGGGCGCAGCACCGGACATAGTACCGGCTGTGTTGATCTTTGGAGTTGGGTAGTGGATTTACTACCATAGCAGGGTTACCGATGTGCCAGAATAGCTGGATGAGCTCTATAGTGTAACTTCTATATGGGAAATTCTATATTTTTTTCGGGTTGATCAGCGTATAAAATGGACACGTAAATGGCCAAACGTGGAAAATCCATGTAAAATGATACTCCCTCCGTCCCAAAAAATAAGACACTCTAGGATTTAAAATTTATCCCAAAAAACAAGTCATTCTACTATATTTAGTAAATGAATGTGCATGCAACAACCAATTAGTGCTAAATATGGCTAATAATTAGGGGCAATCAAGGTCATTTTACTCTCTCCTTAATTTGTCTTAAAATTTCTAGAATATCTTCTTTTTTTGGGACGGAGGGAGTACACCTCTGCAGAGAGCATAAATGTGAATATTCACTCATATTGCATCCGAGTTATAAATGGATAAGCTGCGTATAATATTGGATCCCATCAAATAGAGTTTTATAATTAAAATGTGGTTTTCTCAACAAATATGTTTTTACAAAGCTCAATGGAGATGGAGCTGTGGCTCATTGAGAAGTTTGAGAAACCCATGAACATGTTATATTCTTTTTTTTAATCTTTCTTGCTGAGTTCTATACTCAGTTGTCTGTATGGTGGTGTACGTAATTAACTACGTGGCATGGACCTCAAGGCGAAGAACATGGAGAAGACATGAGCCAAAGTATGTTCTTGTACATGCATGTTTGTAAAACTTGAGCTGATGATGTAAAGTTTAGTTTCCTTTTTGGGTCTATATTCTCTGATTCATTATCTGTAAAGTACTAAAGTTGCTTTCAAAATCCAATTTATTTCTAACCACGGTCTACGAAGATTAGGCTCCTAAAAATTGCTGGGACCTATACCTAGAGGGATCTGCTCGTCGTGGAACCGTGTAGTGTAATCTTCTCTCCCTTCATGCTTATTTTCCCTAACGCGTGCACAGCCGGGACACGTGCACGATCAGAACGCATCGCCGCAACCGTTTTTTTTTTTGCATTTTAGCCCTTTTTAAAAAAAATTTCCGTTTGGACCGCTGGAGGAACGAATTGCGTCTTTCGACCCTATGGGTCGGCGCCAGGGTCCATGGAGTCGACGTATAACGTCTCGGCGCCACAGATCCTGGCGCCGACGTGCCAACTAGGGAGCATGACCTGGCATCGCGTGCACTTACGTGGCATGGGGGCTCAGCGCCACAGATCTTGGCGCCGACCCTGGAAGCCATAATTGGGCCGGTCCCTGGCTTCCGTCTCTCTCTCTCCCTCGCTGCTCCAGCCGCTCGCCCGTGCCCTGCGCCGCCGCCCGCCCGCGCCCTGCGCCGCCGCCGCCGCCTGCCCGCGCCCTGCGCGCCCGACGCCGCCCCGCCCGCGGCCTGTGCTCTCGCCGCCGCCGTGCCCACGCACTGCGCCCCCGCCGCCGCCGTTGGCCGTCGCCCGGCCGCGCCCTGCCTGGCCGCGCGGTGGGCGCCGTTGGCCGCCGCCCGGCAACGCCCTGCCTGTCCGCGCGACGGGCGGACGCCGGTCGGCCGCGCCTCGTCGGCCCGCGCGTGCGCCTCCCGGCCGCGTGGAGCTCCGACTCCCGCCGGCGTTTGGGCCGCTCGTGAAGGTGAGCAATTTGATTTATGCAATATAGTTAGATAATATCAATATGCAATATAGTGAGATATAGTTAGCTATTTTATTTAGGTAATATAGTTTGTTAGTTACATAATATATAGAGTTAGATAGTTAGAAGTTTAGTTATTCAATAAAGTTCAATATAGATAGTCATAGTGTATAAACCTAGTTATTGTTGAATATCAAGCTAGGTCACTAACATTCATAATATATCTAGATGGACAATTTAGTCACAGTGTATCATGGAGGAAGTGTGGAAGAAGATCAGTTTGGGAATGTCACTTTTGTTGCAATGCACAGAGTCCCTCTGTTGTTCGATGATCGCCCTATGTTTAGTGAGTTGTTAGGTAGGGTTCGTGAATGCCTTTGTCTTAATTCAAATGAGGATGACATCTCAATGGAAGGGGTACTTCACTATGGTACATCAGGGCAAATTTTTGGTAGGAGGCTTCTCCCAAGTACATGCGAGAGTGGGTGGGAGAAGTATGTGAACATGGTCATGAAGAGTGTGTTCCAAAGTTTGGATTTGGTGGTGCGGAAGTTGTCAATTGATCCAATACCCCGTGATGGGTTGTCACCCCTTAATGGGCATTCATCCCCTCATGAGTTGTCGCCAGAACATGATAATCCGGCTCCTTCTCTCCCTCCGTCACCAATGCGTGAGGTGTTTGTGGAAGATGTGGTGGTTGGAGTCCCTGATGCTCAATCCGCCCCAAATGGTAAATGCACACGGCACTATTCTCATATTCACCTTTCATTCTATACCTTTGTACCGATATGTCTTCTTGTTCTGTGGTTTCAGGAGAGAATCCAAATAATATTGGTGTCAATGTTCCTCCTGTGCCTCCATCATCCAATACTGGAGGGTCTTTTAACAGTGTCCATGTTCCTCATGTGCCTCCATCATCCAATACTGGACGGGCTAGCAATAGTGTCGATGTTGAAATTGATGATGATGAGGAGCCTTATGGGACAGCTAGAGCTGTTGCTTCTGATGATGACCGTCCCGTTCCAGCATTGAGTCAAGAAGATATTGAGCTCGTCCGACAATTTTGTCCTGATCGTGATCCACTTGTTGATGAGTTTAGTGATTTGAGACATTGTCATAGAGCATATACAGTGGGCAGAGAGGACGAGGTACTAGAGCAGCATGAATATGCAGATGGCATGGAAATTCAGAAGGGAATTGTATTCAAGGACTTGCCAACATTGAGAAGGTGGTTATAGGAGTATTCTGTGAAACGTAAGAGACATTTCAAGGTTAGGCATTCATATGTGGCCCGACGTTATACAGTGGTGTGTGAGAAGGCAGATTGCAATTGGAGGGTATGTGCTCGGAAACAGAAGGCCTCGGGAAAGTTCAAGATCACCAAAATTGTAGGTCCACACACTTGTGCCGAGAAAGATCTTGAACAGAGGCATCGATAGTTGACATCTACCCTCATTGCAAGTAGGTTTGTGTCAACATTGAAGTTGCAGCCCAATTTGAAGGTAAACACAATTATTGACATGGCCGAGAAGATTTTTCATTACAAGATAAAATATGGCAAAGCATGGCGGGCAAAGCAACGGGCTTGGAAGATGATATATGGAGATTGGGAGGTGGGGTACGAGAAGTTGCCAGCACTCTTCAATGCAATCAAAGCAACCAATCCAGGAATGCATTACGAGTACATGCCAAAACCGAATGTAACTATTAATGGTAGGAAGATATTCTTGCGTGCCTTCTGGTGCTTCCACCAGTGTGTGGAGGCGTTCAGGCATTGTCGTCCGGTGTTGTCCATTGATGGTACATTTCTACTTGGAAAGTACATGGGCACACCATTGATAGCCGTTGCATGTGACGCGGAGAATGCATTGGTTCCTTTGGCTTTCGCTCTGGTGGAGAAGAAGAACCAGGATAGTTGGGGATGGTTCTTGCGTCTTGTTCGGAGACATGTTGTAGGACCTGGTCGGGAAGTTTGTGTCATATCTGATAGGCACCAGGGTATACTCAGTGCTGTACAGGAATAGATCCCGGGCTATCCACCATTGCACCACTGTTGGTGCACTCGGCACCTTGCCGAGAATTTACTTCGGAAAGATGGTATGAAGGAGAACTTTCCTCTATTCGAGGAAGTTGCTCGACAACTAGAGGTGCAGAGGTTTGAGGAGAAGTTGGATCAACTAAAAACGTCAACAAATGAACATGGCAGACAATGGTTGCAAGGGTTGATGAGGGAGCGTGAGAAGTGGACAAGGGCTTATGACGATCGTGGTTGGAGGTATTCATTTCAGACTAGCAACATGGCCGAGTCATTTAACAGTGTCCTTAAGGGTGTACGTGGCATGCCAGTCAATGGTATTGTCGCATTCACCTTCTATAGAATGGTTGCATGGTTCAACAAGAGATATGCACATGCAGAGGAGCTACAGAAGAAGGGCCAGTCATTGGCATGTAAACCTACGCGGCATCTATCAGCCGCAAAGGACTGGGCTCGCTCACATGAAAGTGCATTAAATCCGAACAAGCACAGTACTCGAATACTCTAAAACAATGCTCATAACAACTTCCTAAAACATTGCTACAGAGTGCAACGAGGCCACTTTCCCTTCCTCAAAGCGTCGGGATTCTCCTCCAATGCTTCTTTCGCACGACGAGCGCGCTCCAACTTCTTCTCCCTCTCCTCCCTTGCCTTCGCAGCATGCCTCCTTTCTAGCTCCTCTTCACGCTCTTTTTTCTGCCTCTTGTTTGCGCCTCATCTCCAACCTTTCATTTATCTCCACATCCCACTGCTTCATTCCATCCCAAAAGTCCTTGTCTTCCTTCTTAATCTCAGTGTCGATCCACTGCTCAAAATCACATAGCGGTGGTGGAGTCTGCAAAAAATAAATCATTACTTTGCTATTAGATGATGTATACGTATAGATCAAAAATAACTAATTTCACCATTGAGTTCTCACCGTGATGCCATTGCGGATCATCTGCGGTGGTGGATCGAATCCAAAATTCGCACACATCCAGTACCTTTGCCTAAAAGTTTCCTCTTCCTCGGAAACGTCTACCTTGCAAGGGTCACCACAAAAACACATCGGCACCGGAACACCACTAGGTAAAGGATAAGGTTCGTATGCATTGCGAGGCCGTAGTTGAAAGGTATTTATCCTATTCAAAAAAACAAATTTGCACTTGGTTATGTCAAAAAAAGTAATTACATCGGAGAATACAATGGATGTATATTACCTTGCTTTCCCACATCTACCACCTCTACCGCGCCTAGGCATCCTATAATTCAATAACACACATACACATATTAATCATCTAATGGCTTCTTACCCTTTCTATATCTAGGGTTGCAAAATACACAAAATGTAGACCAAATCAGTGCGCGAAAAAAGAGGAGATGAGGGAGGATACCTTGCTCTTCAAGATATATGGATTAAAACCAAATTTTCACGGTCCAATACGTCGATTACGGAGGTTGGACGGATTTAGGAGCGAGGAAAACCGAGAGGGAGGACGAAACAATACAGCAAGCCTCGGCCAGGAGCTGGGGGTGGATATCTTCACTGTCGGCGCCAAGATCTATGGCGCCGAGGTCGGCGCCATAATCTATGGCGCCGAGGGTTGGTGCCAAGGTCTGTGGCGCCGAGCCTCCATGCCACGCAAGCGCGCGCGATGCCAGGTCATGCTCCCTAGTTGGCACATCGGCGCCAGGATCTGTGGCGCCGAGACGTTATACGTTGGCGCCATGGACCCTGGCGCCGACCCATAGGGTCCAAAGACGCAATTCGTTCCTCCAGAGGTTCAAACGGGAATTTTTTTTGAAAAAAGGACTAAAATGCAAAAAAAGACGGTCGCCGAAAAAAAAGAAGAAGAACGCATCGTCGAAGGATGAAGACGAAGTAACTGTCGAATCGTGTGTGCCGTGCGGTTGCTGCGTCCGTGTAAGATTCGTCCCGTGGTCGGTGGTCCGGTCCGGGGCACTTGCACTTGCACTTGGGTTCACGTGCTCTCTGGAGCCTGTGCCGTTGCCGATCGAGGTCCGGGTCAGAGTGCGTGTGATGTACTCATTTCTGAGCTTTATCGATCTGTGCATGCCGAGCAAGAACTGGGCCGGCTTCGTGGCGCGGCAACACATCGATCGGCTACGGAAGCTAGGCCTACGGACCCTATCATATCCGTTCGTTCCTTTCTTCTCATCCTCATCCGACCATGCCCATGCATCGATCGAGTACGTGTATCTATCTCGTTCCGTCCAAAACGACAGATTGTTGAATGAGCGGCCCTGACGACCTACCTGACTGCTGAAATGTTTGATTCAACAACCAGGGTGTACGTGTGTGTGATCGATCTGTGTGCATGCAAATCGTTGCGATGTTCTCATCCTGCCTTCTTGCAGCGATCTGTCCAAATATATATAGCAGCTACATCTTCCGCTACAAAGTGATGGCCGGATGGATATGTCTGGGGTGTGTGCAGTGCATATCGATCTCCGATCCGGTGGATATTGTGCGTGATGGCCGCTTTAATTTGCAGATGTCCCATTTCTTCGGGGAAGAAGCAACGCGCGCAGGATCAGTGAGCCGGCCCCGGTCGCTTATCCACAGTGGAAAGGAGGAGTGTGCAAGCTACATACTTACATACAGATCGAGCACAGTCCACGGCCGGCGGCAGCGAGCGAGCGAGCGAGCGAATAGGGGACCAGCGCGTGGAGTCCCCCGCTGCGGCAAGCGATGCAAAGGCAACGGGAAAGGCGCTTCTAGGCTTGCGAGCGCCACCTCTGAGGGAACAGCGTCTCAATCCGGAACGCATCTCTCGCAGCCTGCACGTTTCTTGCCTTGTTGGTGCAGTGAGAGACGACGCTACTCGACACCCGAGCCGATTTGCTTCTCCACAAGCCTATGCACTATGCTTCGGTACGTAGAACAAGGAAGGACACTGAATGTCTCTGTAATCATCAGCACTACCCAAATATATCGATGTTGTACGCAGATCAATGTTGCTAGAGTGATTTTCTTTCAGTGAGAGACACATGGTGATACTGCGCGCGGTTTTAGTAGCCCTTTGTGCTATCTGAAGTGTCAGGGTTCAGACTTGAGAGAGTAGCTGATTCTTACATTCAGTACACTAGGGTTCAGAACAGAGCACCGAGCGATGTTGTGGCAAATACTTCACGTATGTACATGAGCCCACTTAGTGCGTCCAGGTAGTCTTCGGTGACCAACGAAGCATATTTTGTTGGAGAAAGCTCAGTCAAGGGCCCTGAATGGCTGGGAATTCGTCAAAATTGATCGGCTCTTATGATGAGCTTCAATTCGTTGATGACCTGCTTTTTGTCGCACTTCACCGTACGATGGCCAAGGATATTGTTAATTTTGGAGCAAAGGTTGTTCACTTTATTAGCATTTTCCAAAATAAAAGGAAAGAAAAGAAAGGTTGTACGTGCACTTTATCTCCGTGGAGCATTCCCATTTGGCAGTTCTTAAACTACAACACAACTTTTCCGAGCATATATATGAATTGGCGATACATACAAAAGCACGATATGCCCATACTACACGCGCCATGAAAAAAGTGCATAGTTGTAGCACTACTACTTGAAGCTACGATAGCTTAGGTATAATAACTCGTGATCACTATATTTGATATGGTGGATCATCGCCATATCATATAGTGGCATAAAGCTCGGCTAAAGTTGGGCTTTTCGAGATCCTACACGATTATCGCCATGCGTGTTCACGACAACTTGCATAAGCTAGCACCAGTGCACCTCGCCCGTCCAACTAGACAATTTATAAAAAAAAACATGCAGGCACACCAAAAGTTTTGAGTTCGTAAGAAACATGCAGGCACACCACACACTAGTGCTAGAACGTACAAAACTAGGCAGGACAGAAGAGGCCAGATACGAATCTTTCAGCCCTCAAGTCGTCGTCATCTTGGCGGGCCGGTGCGGCGTTATGATGGCCGCCAACACTCCACGGAGCAGGCGGAGGACCGTGTCAGGAGCTACAGGGAGGTGGCTTCGGCTCAGGAGGCTCCTGAGACTAAGAAGTCTCAAACCAAGGCGTCGATGGAGTCCAGTCTGGATGCCGGTGTTGGGGGTGGCATGTCTAGTGACGTGCAGAGGATACCAATGCCGGAGAAAGAGTTCACAGATGGAGAGGAGCTGAAGGCTGGGAACAAGTGCTCGAGATGTACTAGAAAGGGACATGTGGCGGCGAACTGAACAAGTGAGCTCTACTGTGTGATTTGTGATAAAAATGACCATATGAATTTCAGGTGCCCCATTCTGAAGATGCCACGGCCAGTGGCGCATGCCGTGGGCTATGCGGTGCATGGTTTGGGCTTCTACCACATCCCGCATCCTCCTTTGCCTCGTGCCAAGAAAGATTCCAGGATGGCTTTGGTGTCTGTGGAAGGAGGTGATCTGTCTCTGGAACAGACTCGGGCGCAGTTAGAGAGGTTATTTCCTGGCAAGTGGAAGTGGGAGTTGAAGGCTCATGGGATAGCTCCTTTGTTGCCAAATTCCCCTCCAAGATTGAGCTGCAAAGGGCAGTGGCTTTTGGAGGAGCGGATGCTAGAGGTGAGGGAGTTCCTGATGGGGTACGCATACGATTCGAGCTGTGGCAGGAAAAATTGGAGGGTTACTTGCTGCCGAAGGTTTGGGTGAGGGTTTTTGGTATAAGACCGGAGTTGAGGGACTTTCTTACTCTTTGGGCGGTTGGATCCATTTTGGGATCAACACAGTTGGTGGATATGGAGACGACCAGGAAGAGCAATTATGGTCGTGTGTTCATTGCTGCGCTCAACCCGAAGCTTATCCCTGCTCATAGGGATGTTGTCATTGGTGATCATTATTTTGATTTGGATTTTGAAGTGGAAATGATAGGGGTAAATGAATTTGGGGAGGAGGCCGAGATAGAATGGAGTGGGGAAGGAGAGGGAGATGTAGATGGAGAGGGCATGGAAGAAGAGGGAGGAAAGGGAGTGGACCCCATAGGGGAGGTGCAGGAGAGAAGTCCTAAGAGGCAGAAGGGTGATCCACAGGCAGAGGGTGGTAGTGACACTGAGAAGAATTGTGGCCAGGGTCAAAAGCAGATTGGTTTTGGTGTGTCTAAGGTGCAAATTCAGAACATGACAGTAGAGGAATTTAACTTGTTCCTCAGGAAGAAAGCTGAGGAAATCATGGAATGTTCTATGGATAAGGTGTTGGACGAAATTGTGGACAAAGTATTGGAAGAAGAGAGCACTGAGGAGGCCGATCAGGCCCAGGGGCAGCAGACTGAAGATATGGAAGTGGAAAATGCAATAGGAGGAGCCCTCTTGATGGAAAAGGCAAGAATTTCAGAAGCGGTGATTTCTCCTTCGCGCTCGAGCCCGAGATTGCAGAAATCTAAGGATGAGCACACTCTGGCAAGAGCTGCGGAGAGGGCAGCTAGAAGAAATCTGGAGCATCTGGGAGGTATGTCTTGTACTATGAATTTTCCTGTAGATGTTAATGCTGCAGTTCTTAATTTTGAACGAGTAGGTCTTTGCTGTGGGGGATCTGATAAAGAAAAATTAGATAATGTCAACAATATGTTTGCCTTAGATAGAAAACGGGTGGAAATAGAAAATAATTGGGATAGTACTTCTTGGTCTTGTAAGGATAGTGAAGATGAAAATGAGGATTCTTTTGATCTACAAACAATTAAAGAGCTGTGTGGAGACCTCACCGAGGAGGTATATGATGATGACAGCTGGCACCTAAGTTGTGCCTCAAAGGCTGTGTCAATAAAGAGCAAGTCCCATGCTAAGCCGTGCTTTAGGAAGACCTGCAAAGTGAGGTTACCTAATATCTCTCGCAATGGTTCAAAATGAAAGGAATTTTTTGGAATAGCAGAGGTCTACAAGACTTGGCTAAATCAAGGTTCCTGGCTGATTCCTCCAAAGAGCAGAACTTAGATTTCATCACTCTTTTGGAAACCTGTAAAAAAGATTTCTCTCCGGCCACTCTAGATAATTATTGTGGTGGAAGAAACTTTATTTGGCATTGGACTACTCCTCATGGAAGATCGGGGGGATTCTTTTGGGAATTAATTTGGATGTTCTGGATATAGGAAGTATCGAGGAGGGAGATTTCTTTGTCAAGTTTCGGCTAAGAAATAGGAAGGATGATTTTCATTGGATTCTGGTGGCAGTCTATGGTGCTGCCCAAAAAGAGTTTAAAGAAAAGTTTCTTACTGAATTAGTGCAAACTTGTAGAAAAGAGAACCTTCCTCTTTGCGTTGGTGGAGATTTCAATATTATCAGGTCGGCCAAGGATAAAAATAATGATAAATATGATGTCAGATGGCCTTTTCTCTTTAATGCCATCATCGATGGTTTGGATCTAAGAGAAATAGAGATGTCAGGCAGGAAGTTCACATGGGCCAATTCCCTTAAAATTCCGACTTTTGAAAAGTTGGATAGGGTTTTGGTGAGTACAGAATGGGAGCAGCATTTCCCCTTGGCCATTGTGGTCGCTCTTAATAGAGAAATTTCTGATCACACTCCGCTTTTATTGAGCACGGAGGAGGCCCCTAAGCAGGTCAAGCAGTCACAGTTCAAATTTGAGCTGGGCTGGCTGCTGCGTGAGGGTTTTTTTGACCTTGTTTCAGAGGTATGGAACAAGGAAAATAAAGGGGATAGTTCGCTGCTGAGGTGGCAAAACAAGATTAGGAGGCTCAGGCAATTCCTAGGGGGATGGGCGAAAAATATGCGAGGTGCATATAAGAAAGAGAAACAAGAACTCATTAGAAAGGCGGACGAGTTAGATAAAAAAGCGGAGATTCAGCTGCTAAGCCAGCAAGAGATGGATCTCAAGCTAAGCATTAAAGAAAGGCTGGCCCAACTCCTTAGGGAGGAAGAAATTGCATGGTTCCAAAGGGCTAAGACTACAAAGATGCTTCAAGGAGATAGTAATACCAAATACTTCCAGTTGGTAGCAAACGGCAAACGCAGGAAAACAAGAATTTTTAAGCTAGAGCAAGATGAAGGAATAATTGAAGGAGAAGAAAATTTGAAGAAATACATTACTAATTACTACAAAAAGCTTTTTGGTAAGCCAAAGAGGAACAACTTCTCGCTTGTAGAATCCATGAATGGGGATATCCCACAGGTTTCTACGGAGGAGAATGAGGCCTTGACTGCTGAGTTCTCGGAAAAGAAGGTGAGAGACGCCATTTTCCAAATGAAGCATAAAAAGGCACCGGGTCCGGACGGTTTCCCGGCCGAATTCTATCAGGTTTTCTGGAGTCTCATCAAGGACGACCTTATGGCGATGTTCCGAGATTTCCATAATGAGAATTTTCGACTGTTCAGCCTCAATTTTGGGACTATCACGTTGGTCCCGAAATTGAGTGAGGCTACAAAAATTGAGCAGTACCGTCCCATTTGTATGCTTAATGTGAGCTTTAAAATTTTCACCAAGGTGATTGCCAACCGATTGTCCCTAGTGGCTAGTAAAATCGTTGGGCCCTCGCAATCGGCTTTTATTCCGAGACGGTATATTCTTGATGGTGCTGTTATATTGCATGAGACATTGCATGAGCTTAAGAGGAAGAGGTTGAATGGGATTGTTCTCAAAATTGATTTTGAGAAGGCCTATGACAAAGTTAATTGGCATTTTCTGCATCAGGTTATGATGATGAAGGGATTTTCTCAGAAATGGGATAGGTGGATTGAGCAAATTGTGTCGGGAGGTAGTGTGAGCGTTAAGGTGAACGATGAGTCGGGACACTTCTTCCAAACCAAAAAGGGTCTGCGGCAGGGTGACCCACTATCACCTGTTTTGTTTAATACTATGGTGGACTTTCTTGCGGTCCTGATTGAGAGATCCAAAGACCAAGACCTCGTTGGGGGCCTAGTGCCCCATTTGGTGGATGGTGGTCTCTCGATTCTGCAATACGCAGACGACACTATCCTCTTCCTGGAAGACGATGTCGAGAAGGCCAATAACCTAAAACAAATTTTGTGTGCTTTTGGAAAATTGTCTGGCCTTAAGATAAATTTCCATAAGAGTGAAATTTTTTGCTTTGGAAAAGCGAAGGAGAAAGCTGACCAGTATGTGAGTCTGTTTGGCTGTAAAGAAGGTGGGATGCCTTTCAGGTATCTGGGGATCCCGATGAGCCACAAAAAGATTGCAAACAATAATTAGAGAGAAGTTGAGGAAAGATTTCAAAAGAAATTAAGCAGTTGGAAAGGTAAAGTATTGTCCGTCGGTGGTAGGCTAGTGCTGATTAATTCAGTACTCTCTAGTTTACCATTGTATCTCATGTCCTTTTTCAGGATACCTAAAGGTGTGCGTGAGAAGTTGGACTATTATAGGTCAAGGTTCTTTTGGCAAAGTGACAGACATAAAAAGAAGTATCGTCTTGCAAAGTGGAGTATCCTTAACAAACCTAGATGTGTAGGTGGTCTAGGAATTCTCGACTTAGACGTGCAGAACATTTGCTTGCTTAGCAAGTGGCTGTACAAACTCTTGAATGAAAATGGAGTTTGGCAGAATATGATCAGGAAGAAGTATCTCCAAAACAAAACATTATCTCAGGTAAGCAAGAGGAAGGGGGACTCACATTTCTGGAAGGGTCTGATGGATGTTAGAGATCATTTCCTAGTTAGAGGGCGTTTCGTGGTCCATAGTGGATATCAAACAGATTTCTGGAGGGATATATGGATTGGCAATAAGCCCCTGATGAAGGTGTACCCTTCTGTGTATAACTTAGCGCGAAACAAAAAGGTCTCGGTTGCGAAGGTCCTTAGTGCTTCCCCACTTAATATCTCTTTTCGGAGAACTTTGGTGGGGGTTGATAGAGATAAATGGATGGAACTGGTTGGGGCTGTATTACATGTACAGCTAGATGATCAGGGTGATGAGTTTAGGTGGGGCCTTGGTAACAAATGTTTCTCTTCACAATCTATGTACAAGGACATTATGAGAACGGAAGGTATTCCTCATTGCTGTTTTAATTGGAAGGTAAAACTTCCTTTAAAAATCAAGATTTTTCTTTGGTACCTTCATAGGGGGGTGGTTCTTACTAAAGACAACCTTGCTAAAAGAAAGTGGAAGGGGGATGAGAGATGTTGTTTTTGTGACGCAAAAGAGAGCATTCAACATCTGTTTTTTGACTGTCAAATGGCCAGATTAGTGTGGGGGGCGGTCTCCATTACCTTTGGGTTCAGATCGCCATCCTCGATAAGTTCCATGTTTGGTTCTTGGTTGAAAAGTTTCCACTCTAATGTGAGGGAAAATATGTTGATTGGAGTGGCAGCGGTGTGCTGGTCCTTATGGCTTACTAGAAATGATGTTGTTTTTCAAAGAACAACTCCTAAATCTTTTTTGCAGGTGGGATTCAGAGTGGCGCAATGGATCAGAAGCTGGGCGATTCTCTCTCAAGAGGAAGCAAAGGTCCAGCTGAGAGATGGGGCGCACTTGCTGGAAGTGCAAGCATTGAGCTTCTTTTCTAAGGCGGGCTGGAATTGCTGCAGGCGTATCGAGTTTTCGGCTCCGTAGTTTAACTTTGTTTTGGCCTGCTGTTTTCTCGAACTGCTTTTACAGCCTGCATGCTGTCTTTTCTTGGTCGGTCTGGGCTAGTTACTGTCCAGTTCTTCAGCCACTTGGGCAGCCTAGCTGCTGAGTTTTTTTAGTTGTCGGTCGGGTGTGGTTGTAAGCTTACAGGACCTTGTAAGTGGAAACCGGAGTTTTTCTCCTTTATCTAAAAAAAAAGTTGCCGGGCTCTGTTTTTGTGTTCCCAAAAGCCAGCCACTCTGCTCTGCTGCCGTCGCCTCCAACTCCAACATGCAAGAGCCCCATGCGCCTCGGACGCAAGCTTAGGCCGCAACAGAAAGCAAGGGGCATAGGTGCGCGCATCCCTTTTGTGTCCGTTCGGCCTCCATCGTCTATCTATCTATCATCGACACCATATGTAAAAAGAAAAGAAAAGAAAAGGAATTGTTCCTTTGGTTGGCCCGGGCTAGCTACGCAAGCTCAAGCTGACGCTCAGGTCGCCGATGGATCGCGATGATGCAACTTGTGGCTCTAGCTCTAGCTCTCTCGGTTCCAGTTGTGTTGTGTGATCGATGGCCTCATGCCCGCCAACCAATCCGTCCACGGCTGGAATTGGAACAACCCGCCGGCGGCAACGGCAAGCAACATCATATCCTCGGCAAGGGGACGTACAGTTCAATCATAAATACATACATGCAATAAATAAATATACGGTCGGTGAGCAGCATACGCAAGACAGGCACAGCTGGCCCGGAGATGCCAAAGAAATTAAGAAAAAGCTCCAAATATAGCACGCAATTCCTGCTCCATGGGTTCATGTACCACGCACAGCGCTCGCAGATGAGAAAAAAAAGGGGGGGCAAATATCGTTGGTACGACAGCTTCCGAAAGGTGGTATGTAGATCTCTGTAAAGCCGATCGACAGGAGGCTGCCAGTCCCCGTCTCGTCAGGTTTACGAGCAACTAACCGAGTGCGCAAGAAACGAATAATTTCGACGACAGGCAGGCCGGAGCAGAAGAAGAAGCAGGCAGCAGCGGGTGGGATGGGAGAATCAATAATAAAGCCAGCCAGTGATGTGCCCACCCGGTTCCGTTTTGCCTCTCGCGGCGAAGAAAGAATCGGGGACGAATTGAGGTCAAGACCCGCTCCCGCTGCTGATGCCAATGCATCGATCCACGCAACGGAGCGCCCGTCATTCGCTTGCTCATTCATTCCGTTCCGTTCGATGAATAAAAAAGTCCAAACAGCTCAGCCCAGCTCGGAGCAGTGGCGAGAGAGTTGACGTCATGAATAAAATACTAGTAGTATAGTATCGGCGATGTAGCTGTACAAGGTAAGGACGAACAAATAATATAACAAACAAATCATTCCCCGCGGTTTGAGTTGAGCCCCTCTCTCTCTCTATATATATATATGGTCCTAGGTTACCACACTAGCCAGCGTGCATTGCTCTGCTGTCACTATAGCTACTAATATAGCTGCTATGCTGTTCGATCTCCGATCAATCATGTATGTGCGTTCAGCTTCGTCGAGGCATTCCCCGGCCGGCGCTGGCGGTGCTCCGGCAAGACCGGCCAAGCCACGGCTGCATTACACGGGTGGCAATGCGTCCGCCGGGGCTGGTTGCGGCGCAGGGTTGCCGGCGGCGGCGGGCAGCTTGGTGGCGGTGGCGGCGGCGGCCGGGCCGACGGCGGCGCGGCACATGGGGCAGGTGGAGTGGGCGCGGAGCCAGGCGTCGACGCACTCGGCGTGGAACGAGTGGCCGCACTTGGGCAGCCGCCGCGCCTTCTCCCCGGCCTCCACCTGCCCCAGGCACACGGGGCAGTCCAGCGCCGCCTCTTTCTCCTGCGCGTCGACGACGACGAACGTCGGCAGCGCGGCGATCGCGTCGGCGCTCACGCCGCCGTCGCAGCCGTCCTGGGCCGCCGCTCCGGAGGCCCAGCCCGCGCCCCGGCGGCGGCAGATGTACCAGAGCGCGAGGTAGAGGAGGAAGGTGAGGATGCCGATGGCGAAGGAGAGCGCCATGAAGAGCAGCCTCGCCCGCGTGCTGTACCGCGAGTTGTCGGAGGAGAAGAGCCACGCGTTTGGCGAGCTCATGATGGCTCTGGCTCCGCCTCGTTAAAACCCGATCGGCCGGCGTGGACTTGCCCGCCCAACTTGCGCGCAGTGGTGGTGGTCTTCCCTGGCTCCTCGGCGCCGGAAGCGACGGCCGACGACGACTCCAACGAGATTCCTGGCGCAGTGCAGTGCACGCTAGAACACGAATCCGTGTGCGCTTGGCCTCTGCGTCTCTCTCTTCCTTCCCCTTTGTTCCGTGAGTGAGGGGAGGGCGTCTGCTGGGGCAAAGGGGCGCCCGCCGCGGCAATTTATAATAGGGAAAGCAAGCCAGCCGCGGCGAGGTGAACCTGGGCTGGCTGGCGACGACGTCAGACGTGAGGAGGTGGCCAGATATTTTGTTGGCTGGCTCGCTCGCGTCGCGGCGGCATTTGGGGTCGGCACGCACGGACGGAGGCCTTGGTTCGTTGGGTTTGTTTGATCAACCCGAGTGCACGACGGGACGGGAAAGCGGCGCGGCCAAAAAAGAGCTGCAGTGGGCCAGGCTCTCTCCTTTTTTTTGTGTGTGTGCGCGCCCAGTGGAAGATTTGGGGACTAATTTGGGTGTCGCAAATCTGCATCAAACGCCTCCATGATCCGTGCTTAGGTACCACGCTACGAGGAAAACGCGAAATAAATAAAACATGAGCTAGGGAAAGAAGAAAAAAAAGAGACTGAAAAGAACAAACCAACGCATACTACACGTCACCAGTTCACACTGTGCATCTATCTATCTATCCAAACTGTCCTTGATGTGTACGCTGAAGAAACAGAAGATTATGGGCACGGCTGGTGGTACGCAGAATTTAGTATATTACTTGTAGCAGCGAGCAAGCCATTGCGCTTTAACAATCATTTCTAGCTGTGTGTTCTGCTGCAAAGAAGGGACAGTGACTGTTCCCCGGAGCTGCAGCACCTGATCGCCAAAAAGGCTCCACACGGACACGCGACACGTAGCTATCCGTGCCTAGCTCTGTCAAGCGGCTCATCTGAATCTGACGGCGAAAAGCAGAACAGTGAGTGCATTCAGATCCATCGGTTTCAGGCGTTTGCAGGTGGCGAAGAAGAGGCCGCTCGCAGGTTCGATCGCTCAGTTGGCAGCAGAGTGCGACGAGCAGGCGACAGCTAGGGTTCAGATGTTGATGTGATCTCTGTTCACGCTCATGGATCATGGTGGCTTCAGGTCTCCTGCTCCTCCGGTCGTTCTTTTGTTCAAGTGATTGTTGTTTGGCACGGCATGATGATGATGACGAAATTCGGTTGCATGTGTGTGACTGTTGTGATGTGCCCTCTTTTGACGTTATGTGTGTGCAAGTTACAGCAAAAGGGTTCAAAAAGCATTCTTCCCGCGGTTCAGATTCTTCCTTCAGGTTCTCTCAAGATTCAGATGCGGCACCAACAAAGTTTGATGCTGGTCTCAGCCCACAGGAAGGGTCGATCACTGCACTGGTCCTAAATTCCCTGTCGGCTAAAACCAAAACTGAGGCTGGTATGACCACTAGACCAAAAAAGCTCTCTCCTAGGCTATACCTCTTGTGCAAGGTGCAAGGTGCAATGATTTGATGACGTCATAAAGGAAGGGGGAGTTGAGAGATCCCAATTTGGCCCCACATGTTTTCTCCCTTTTTTTTCTCTCTTTTTCTCAGAAAAGAAGGGAGAAGAAACAATGGTTTTTTGTTGCGCATGGATCCCCGGCCGGCCCCCAGTTTCTGGATCGACCACCGGGTTCGTGTTTGCTGAGGGGCCCAGCGAGCTTTTTTGCTCTCTTGTAACTTGTTGGATCACGTCACATCAGCGAGGTAGCTAGTGCGGGCTTCATAAAAAGCACCTTCCGCATGATCGATCAGCCCACAGAGAGATGTAGACAGACAAATTGGGTTCTACACTCTTTGGGCCATTCCGCATTTCGGCCCATATCCGCGTACTGATCCGATCTCGTAATCCAGAAGTAACCCCGGGCCGTGGCGGCCTGCAGCGCGTAATGCTGGGCCGGGAGCCGGCGCCACAGCCCGGCCATGCTGCTCCTGCCGTTGACCGCCGGCGTGGCGCATGACCCGTGCTGGGCGCCTAGTCGATGCCGTCGCCGCGTGGAAGCATTGCTAGCTTGTCTCTTTGCACTGTGCTACGGCAATAGACGGTCGCTTTTTTGTCATTTATGGGAACATTGGCAGACACTGAACAACTGTTCGAGCAATGGTTAACACTATTGTTTGCGATGAAAAGAAAGCTGTTAGCAATCTAATCTGAATATGAAAAAAATTCGAATCCCCCCCGGCCCCAGCTCGCCGCGCGGTGCCCGCGTCGTCGCGTGTCTCAGCGGCACGTCGCCCGGCACACGGGGCACGTCGGCCGCAGTCGCAGCCACGCGTCGACGCACCGCGCGTGGAACGCGTGCGTGCAGCACGGGAGCGCCCGCGCCGTCTCGCCGTCCTCCACGGCGCCCAGGCACACCGCGCACTCCGCCGCCGCGGCGCTCACGAAGCAGGGCAGACGCGCGATGGCGGCGTCGTCGAGCCCCGAGCCCGAGGAGACGCGGCGGCGGCCGTCGTGCTCGCCGTCGTCGTCGTCGACGCTCAGGGTGGCGAGCAGGTGGTTCGCGTAGAGCACCGCCGCGTACCGGAGGAGCACGACGAAGGCGGCGAGGGCGGCGAGCTCGAGGGCCACGCCGACGCCGTCGTACTCGCAGGCGGCGTCCGCGCCGGCGGCGGTAGTCGGCATTGCTAGCAAGCAGCGTTTCTTCTTGGCATGTCTCGTGCTCTGGATTATTCGCACAGGGGTAGTCAGGCTAGAGCGAGGACGCTTATGAAATGGAGCGGCCGGCGCACAAATCGCGCGGCTGCTGTTTTGGCGCGGGCGCGCGGTTTGTTCCGGTTTCTGCAAGCGGCGCTGCAGTGGTTTTGGACTCTGCTCTGCGTTCTGCCTTCTTGGTCGCGTCGCGCGCCCACAGGAAAAGCTGGTAAGCGCGGTCGCCGGCGCCCATCCTGCCAGCAGTATCTATCGCTAGTGGTAATTTGCATGATGTTTAAGAACACCATTCACTGGATTGACTCTGCCTGTACCTAATGACACTGTCACGCACTAACCCAGCAAGCTCGTGCCGCTCGCAGCAAGGATGGGGTGATTTGGGTCAAGGGAGCATGTTGAGAAATTTCAGTTCGAAATGAGAAGGCCGGAACGGAAGTCAACGCATCAGGAAAATTTAGCATAGGCATGAGATTTGGGAATTACTTTAGTTCTCTAACGGCGTGACTTAGATTCTGTTTATTTGTCTAAGTAGATTATATGAGCTGGATTGTTAGTTTCGAATAATAGGATAGAATTACATCCTAGAACCGACATGAGAACACAAATAATATGAAACAACCTATACATTTACAGCTTATTTGAGATTATAATATGATATAAGGTGTTCCTAAAATAATCTTTTACCTTATTGCCATTAGATTATAATCCAACTTAATAATTTGAGAGGAAACGATCAGACTCTTAAAATTTTGCACGGGTTCGAAAAATCAGATACCACCCGACCCGATGCATCTTCTCTACAGTACGCGTAAGTTTCAAAGAATATGTGCTAAGGACGAAGACAACAGTGAGAGAGGGAAAAAAGGTAGAGTCATGGTTCATGGGGCGCATGCGATGGAAGAATGGATCCATTTAAATGGAGATATACTCAAAGCATAGGGCAATAGGGAGAAATCTCTCAAAACTAGCTGCAAAGGTGCACTGTTGGGAGTATTCTACCAGCCGGGATACCGCCTTGCCTATATCACTGTTGAGCGCTGCCGGCGCAAGCTCTATCACCGAGCACCACCCCATAAACTCTGTCATGTGTAAGGTTGACCACTAAGTGTTGTTTTGCGATGAGGTCGTCTCTGGGGAGAGAATGAGGCCGGTGAGCTATTATGCGTCCATGAAGTCTTTAACAGAGAAAGATGTGGTGTGGGATAAGAATAATAAGAAGTGAAAGATAAAGTATGTGGGACGGGAGTAATACGAGAGGGAGCAATATAGAGGAAAAATGACATTTTTAACCCTTTAGTAGGGGTTATTATATAGTTAAGAACCTAGTTTTTTTAAAAAAAAATATCATATTAATACCAATTTTATGAGAATAAATAGCGATGAGTAGTAGTCACGGCTAGCTCGTGAAATAAAATGACAGTGATAAATCATATCACTCACTAATTGTTTTTTAACGGATAATAATGTTAGGTATGTACCACTACTGTGAACTAAGTATAGTTCGATCGTTTTGGATTCGTTGTGGTCAAATTTGTCTACTTATATTCGAATCATCGACGCACTACGGAGGTTCATATCTTACTAATTTATTTCAGAGGTTTACGTGGGTATATATAGATTCATAATTGAAAAAAGTTATTCATCACTATATTTAGAAACCGAGAGTCTGAGACTATAGCTACAAGGGGATCGGAGCTAACGATGGCAGCAGCTAGATGCCTATTGCCGGTCTCAAATCCAACGGTAATGGGACTTCTGTAACCGGAGTGAAGGAGCTATTCATCCATATACCTCAGGTGCTACACCATGCATCCGTAAGAAAACTATCTTATATATAAAAATATACGGAGTACCTTCAAGGCTTAAACCATATCTCCCTCTTTCTCTATGGATTTTAAATAAAAGCAGATCTATGGGCGTTGGATACCACTTCAGGCTGCTAATACTAACAGCTGATTCACGTCCCATGGTTATCACTTGGCGTGTTGGCCAGACATCCAGCAGTACCAATCTCTCCATCTCCATTTTCGGTTTCCACCAGGTTGCATGACATGTTTCAGGCTTCTGTTGCACATACTCCGTATATCCTTTCGCTGTCCAGAAAATCATTGTTTATCTCCTCGTATTCTGTTTTAACATATATAATGATTTTGTCCCTCCTTATTCTATATTTGCTCCGTGTTGTCTGTCTGTGTGAGGGATAATTAATAAAACATGCGCTTCTGTTGATAACGAAATTGTAGAAGGCTCCTATTGGGGTATGGTGTAAGGGGATCATAGCAACCGAGAATTTACTAAATTACCATATAATCCACTCACACGGATTGGACAAAAGTTAATGGAAATGGTAGAACTGCATATGTTATTGAACTCTTGAGCGACAGATACAGCTAGATCAGACAAGACAACCACTGCCGTCGCCCATTATTGCTGCCTGCAGTGCATGCATGGCGACCGGCCGCAGCCGGGACTGGAGTCTGTCACGCCGAGGCGATCCCATCCTCCGGCCGCGCCGCCCACTCGCTGTCTACCAGGCACCTCGATTTCCACCACGACAAGCGCCGCCGTAGAAGCCGCTGCTCCCTCCTCTGCGCGCACCGCCGCCGGCTTGGCCATACCCCGGCGGCAGACTGGGCACGACGCGAGCCACGCGTCGACGCACGGCTGATGGAACCCGTGTGTTGACACGAGATCGCGCCAACGAAGTCGCCGCTGCCTTGAAGCAAAACCGGTCAGACCGTTTTATGAAACCGGTCAGACCGCTTTGAAGCGAAACCGGTCAGACCGCTTTATGAAACCAGTCAGACCGCTTTTGACGGGGCGACGGTGAAAACCTAAAATCTCGAGCTCGGGAGGGACCCCGTCGGAGCTTGAGAGTCTAGGGTTGTTCTAGGATCGGCAGGCCACCTAAAACGTCCTCAAACGTCGTCGAGACGAGAGAAGAACAGAAGATACGGGGGTTGGAAGAGCTAGGGTTTGGAGATAAAAGTAATGCGGAACATAGAAAGATAAAAGTAAAGACAAAACGATAAAAGGTAAATTTGATAGATTCGATTGGATTGGATGTTGGATCTCAATCGGCCTTGGCCTTTATATTTATAGGATGGGATGGTCTTACCCCGTTGAGTCGGTTTACAATATGGGATAAAACTCTAAAGTCCTAAACCTACTCCAACACGGGAGAAACCGGTCAGACCGGATAGGGAAACCGGTCAGACCGGTTTGGCCGTTGCCAGATCGGCTACAGTAAAACCGGTCTGACCGCTTCCTAGAACCGGTCTGACCGGTTGCCCTTGGCCTGATAGGCAACTGCCAATTTTGGTCGTCAACATATGCCCCCCTGTTTTTTAGCAAAGCTTGCGTGCTAAAAAATAACCTTCTGGACCAAAATTATCTAAGGACGATGATGAACAATACATCGGCCATATATAAGCTCTAAGGGCGATAAACATATTATCGGCCATACCTTGCTTTAACTCAAGTCGATGATGAAACAACCTGTTTTGACTTCCATACCTGCTTGATTGTTGCTGATCTTGCTGGTACCACCTTTGTAAGTTGCTCCACTGATTCTTGTTTGTTCATTGACTGCTTCTGACATGACTTCACACCTTTGACTTTGTTCTGAAGCTTCTTTTATTTCTGAGAAGCCCCTTTCTTTTTATATTTGGCCAAGAGCTCTTCAAAGCTCGGCCTCGCTTTGTCTTTGACTTTCCCACACTGACCGGTCAGACCGGTTCTAGAACCGGTTAGACCGGTTTGTGCAGAACCGGTGTCCTTGCTCCTGTCTTGCCCCCCGAGTGTTTGAGTCTTCAACTTGAACCGAGGGGTCTTTTCTGATGGCATCTTTGTTGAACTCATAGGTCTTTCTTCACCAATGATCACATTTTTCCCTTTAGCCTTTTCGGCTTGATGCGGTCGAATCAACACTTTCGGATTCACCAATTCAAGCGTGTGCACAGGAAAAGGGTTTACATCAATCTGCATTACATTAATCAACAATCGTCCTTGATTTATGGCCGATTGTATTTGCCTACGGAAAACATTGCCGTCATTGGTAGCATGAGAATAAGTATTATGGAACTTGCAATAAGCTCGCCGTTTCAACTCATCATTCGGCGGTATAGTATGAGAAAATTTCAGTTTACCAGCCTTTGCAAGCTCATCAAAGATCCTATCACACTTAGATACATCAAAGGTAAATTTTACTTCTTCGTGCCGATTTTTATGAGTCGGCTTGAGAGAAGAACAAGTGCTAGGTTCATCTTTAGATGACCATACAAATTCAGTAGCATAAACCTCTTTACCCTCATCGTCTGAAGAATCATAATTTATGACATGCACACCAAAATGATCGGGTTTAGGTTTAGAATCTTTACTTCGGCTTTCTTGAGCCAAAGCTCTTGCAACACTTGATTAATGGTTAGAAACTCATAGCCTTCTAATCTTTCTTTAATATGAGATCTCAAACCATTAAGACATAATTCAGCAAGATCCTTTTCAGAAATAACCAAACTATAACATCGGTTTTTTGTATCTCTAAATCTTCTAATATACTCAGAAACAGGCTCATCACTTTTTTGTCTAACCGATGTTAAGTGAGAAAGTCTCAATTCATTATCACTATTGTAAAAGTGTTCATGAAATTTTCTCTCTAATTGAGACCATGTATGAATGGAATTAGGGGATAATGCTGAAAACCATGAGAAAGCAGTACCAGATAATGACAAAGGGAACATTCGGATTTTTAAATGATCAAGATTACCATGAATACCCATTTGTGCATTAAATTGGCTAACATGCTCCCATGTAGTTCTACTATCCTCCCCAGTGAATTTAACAAATTCGGGTACCTTGAAATTGTGAGGATATGGTATAGCATCAAAACTCTCAGGATATGGTTTTTGACACACTTAAGTTTTGTCTTTAAGTTCTACGCCGAAAGTTTCTTTAAACATAATAGCCAAATCCCTTTTATATTTTTCAAGCATTTGATCATGATAAGGATCATTTGGCCTTTGAACACTAGAAGTAATATTATTCGGCGTATGATGTGGTACCTGGTTCGGCTGTACATACGGTACTTGTTGCGAATAAACATTGTTTGACACTACACCGTATGAATAACCTGAACTCTGAGGAGGTATAGGATAATATATAGTTGCATATGGAGGAACAAAATTACCAGCAAATCCATTTGTTCAGCTAGGATCAGCCTGAACAGGAGGTACACTAGTAATTGGTTCAGAAGATGATTGATAAGCAACTAAAGTACCAGAACCGGTCTGACCGTTTGGAACCGGTCTACCAGAACCGATCTGACCGGTTTGTACAACCGGTCTGACCGCATTGTTCAGACTGCGTTGTTCTGGAGTCGTTTGACCTTCGAAATAGTTCATCGGCATGCCAAATTGAGGCATGGGTGTTGCCGATGATCTAGGAGGCATGACATTATTAAGTACTAACAACATCAAACTTAGAAGCATTACTATCATTGACCAAAGGTTGCTTGCCTAAAGAATTATCAATCATGTTTTGGACAGTAGCAATCATTTGTTTTTGGCCATTGACTAATAATTGATTAATTTGCTCCAAAGTAACAGGTGGTGCTGTAGTACTCACAGTGTCTTCTTCTTCATCATGCTCGTCTTCGCTCGAAACGATGACCATCTCCTTGTCCTTGGAGATGTCGCCCTTCCGATTCTTGGAGAAGTGAGATAAAAACCACTGAGTGGCTTTTTCATCTGCTGCTGCTTTGTGTCGGGCTTCCTTCTCCTCACGGTCCTTCATGAAGGCCTCATAAGCTTGACGATTCTCGGCCGATAATTCATCAACAATCGGCTTAACAATGTTAGCAGTATCAACGTCACTAGGTTTTGGTAGATTAACCATAGTAACAGATCCCTTTGCTTTCGTCCCCAGCGGAGTCGCCAAAAATATGTTGACACGAGATCGCGCCAACGAAGTCGCCGCTGCCTTGAAGCGAAACCGGTCAGACCGCTTTATGAAACCGGTCAGACTGCTTTGAAGCGAAACCGGTCAGACCGCTTTATGAAACCGGTCAGACCGCTTTTGACGGGGCGACGGTGAAAACCTAAAATCTCGAGCTCGGGAGGGACCCCGTCGGAGCTTGAGAGTCTAGGGTTGTTGTAGGATCGGCAGGCCACCTAGAACGTCCTCAAACGTCGTCGAGACGAGAGAAGAACAGAAGATACGGGGGTTGGAAGAGCTAGGGTTTGGAGATAAAAGTAATGCGGAACATAGAAAGATAAAAGTAAAGACAAAACGATAAAAGGTAAATTTGATAGATTCGATTGGATTGGATGTTGGATCTCAATCGGCCTTGGCCCTTTATATTTATAGGGTGGGATGGTCTTATCCCGTTGAGTCGGTTTACGATATGGGATAAAACTCTAAAGTCCTAAACCTACTCCAACACGGGAGAAACCGGTCAGACCGGATAGGGAAACCGGTCAGACCGGTTTGGCCGTTGCCAGATCGGCTACAGTAAAACCGGTCTGACCGCTTCCTAGAACCGGTCTGACCGGTTGCCCTTGGCCTGATAGGCAACTGCCAATTTTGGTCGTCAACACCGTGCATGCAGCCAGGGAGCTGCCGCACCACCTGGCCCTCGTCGAGGACGCCAAGGCAGACCGCGCACTCGGCCTCGGCGTCGCCGTGCCGGTACGGGATGTAGGAACTAGCCCTCTAATCACTCACACTCACGCACCGACGCAAGTAGGAAGATAGACAACAGAGGAAACAGAAGCTTCGGCGACGAACGCCCCGGCCGCCGGACGGCCTGTACGTTGGCTTCTATTCAACTCAGAAGGACTAGAACAAACTGCTGCACAGGAATTACATGGCCATATAAAGACCAGCGGCGATGCAGCACCCACGCAACCCACTACGGCGAGCTCAGCGCGCACGCACGCACGCACTCTCGAGGAAGCCGGCCTTCTCTGCGTCCCAAGCCTCGTGCTCATCCGTAAGAACCGGTCTTCAGCTTCGCTCCCACGCCAGGTCGCGCACTCGCGCTCCCTTCCGCTGCGGACGGCCACAACCAACGACCGAGCCATCCCTGCAACAGCAACTCTAACAAACCTACTAGCACGCATGCACAACGTGCTGGACACAACCTAGACCGGATGCAAACACGAGCACGGACTCATGCTTCACCGTACAGACTCAACGCACATACAGACTAACACCACTAACACATGCAACACATGCATGTGCTAACTAGTTGCTAACCGACCCAACATGAACGTGCACACACACGCGACACACACCAGGCACGCACCAAGGCGTGGTTTATTCTAACACGGGAAGGACGACGGGAGCAGCGCGATGGCCGCCGCGTCGAGGCCAGGCTTCGGGCAGCGCCGCGCCGCCTCGTCCTGCACGGCGAGGCTGCTAGCAGCGGCGGATCCGCGGCGCCAGCGCCATCGCCGGAGGAGGAAGCGCAGGTAGAGGGAGAGGAGGACGAAGAGGATGCAGAACGCGAAGGACGCCGAACCTGCGGCGATCACCGCCTTGAAGCGGCAGCATTGGATGACGTCTCCCGGCAAGGCCTCGCTGTCTGGAGCCATGGATGGTTGGATGGATCGTGGATGGTGCTGGAGTGTATGCTTCCACGTTGTGTGTGGCGGGGAGCTTAACTAACCCGCTGCCTATCTACGGTGTTTAATTGTTTATACATATAGGCCCCTTTGTAAAGCTCCACATGAGGGTGGAGTTGGAGTTGGAGTGGAGGAGCTGATTTTTTTAGCTCCACCAGCTCCACCTATGCCATGTGCAAAACAACTTCACCTCTCACAACCAAGCCCCCAGAAGTGATTCACCGCCACGGGCTGTTTGGTACAGCTCCATCAAATGGAGCTCTATCAGAGGGGGCCATACAGTGCATGAGCGCTTTGTACCCCTACGCGTGTAATCCATTTCTGTGTGTGCGCGCGCGCCTCTATTTATTGAGAGGGCATCCAAAGGCGGAACTAATTTGCAATGACTCACTACAACCTTTGTTTACCAAAGAACAGAGAGGTTTATTAAATACTACCTCCGTTCCAAATTACTATTCGTTGTTAATTTTTTTGTTTAACGTTGGACCATTCGTTTTATTTTAAAATTTTCACAAGTATCATTTATTTTATACGTGACTTGCTTTATCATCGTATATACTTCAAGTATAATTTATTGGTTTATATATTTGGATAAAATTTTTGAATAAGACGAATGGTCAAAGATTAAAAAAAAGTCAACAACGAATAGTAATTTGGAACGGAATTAGTACTTACTAGAAACACAATTCTATTCATGAGTAACTGCACACATGCTTTCTTTTAAAAAGGAGAGCTTTTTAAATGATCGAATATTACATAAGAAAGCTGGTAATAATTTCCATATGCCTGAAAATAGCTTCTATGGTTCCAAGATCTCGGTGATTCTTGAAACTTCTATCTTTTTTGTAATTATTCCGTTACTATGCTTCTTCTCCCTACTGACTCTCCCTGCAACAACCTCTCATATGGTTCCGCCGCCCCACCGGCCTCCTCCGTCCCCCACATAGCCATTCTTGCTACGCTGATCTTGCTCCTCTCGCCCGCTTCCTCTTACGCCAGCCCTCTAGCTCCCGTTGGTTGTCAACGCTGCCTGCGGTCGACCCGGTTGCCACTGCCTTGCCTCCTTGTCATCACTCTGGCCGGCAACCAAAGCTATGTCATGTGAATTTAACTCTCCCCTGAACCTCTAACCCTAGAGTTCATGGTGGCAAGTTCTCCTCGCCTCAACCAATCGCGATTTCAAGTCTGAGAGATAGGATGCATTATTACAGCAAATATTTAGATAATTAACTATCATGATGACAAAAGATAATGACTTTTGATAAAAGAGTAAATCTAGTGGCTATTGTTATCACCAATAACTAAAATAGACCAAATTAATTATCGGATTTTAATTTTTTTTAGAAATTCTAAAATTTATTATTTTAAAAACCTGTCTCTTGAACAGTAACATGGATGTTTCCGAGTTAATCAGTATAATAATAGTATATAAGATAGGATTCAACGAAGCGTCTGCACTTGACAAGGATATTTACAGAATAAAGGCTCTTAGTTGAAGATTGGGCGTAACGGGATCATAGCAATCGATCGAGATGTACAAAATATTTGACACACGCTACTCACGAGTAGTTCAACATAACACAGAACAAGAGGGAAGAAAAAAAAACAGAAACACGCAACAAGGACGACCTGCAGCTGATCCCTGGCGCTGCCCAATGCTGCCCAACTCTGCACGAAATCTGGCGGGAAGCCGTCAAGCCAAGGCACTTCCAGCCTCTGCCCGCGTCCACGTCCACTGCACCCTCTCAGCCTCTCCAGGCGTTGACGACGAACTCAGGACGACCGCATCGTCGAAGACCTCGACGGCCACGACGCGCGCCGCCGCGGCTCCCTCCTCGGCGGCGCGGCAGACACGGGACGCCGCGGCGGCGCGCGTCGTGGCCATCGAGACGTTCGACGATGCGGTCGTCCATAATGTACAGTAAAAGATCCATAAGTACATGCATTATAGGATTCACCGGGAAATAGAAAGAGAGATCGAGTTTATCCAAACAAGCCATTTAAAGAAAATATATCCTTTTTTGTTGATGATGTCAGCAGCGAAGGGACGTCCTCCGCCTAAACGTTGATTAATATGGCACGTGTTGGCAAATGACGAACTGTTGTGCGCTTTCCCAGACGTCAACATCGGATATAGGTAGGGGTCGTGCAATACTAGCTTTGTTGCCGCGCTTCCTCTGGCTTCGTTCTCGAGTACTTTTACTGTACATTCAGATAACCCAGTGACCAATGTAGTTGGGTGCCAACTGACTGAGAAGCATTGTCGTTGGGTGCATGAAGAACGGCACAAGCTGACATTGAGTTTTTCAGAAGTGTTGAGCTAGTTCGTCAGGTATAACCCTCTTGGTCCTGTTTTGAGCTAGTTTTTCAGAGGAGTGTTAAGCTAGTTTTGCCTAAACCTTATCATCTTGGTCATATTTTCATACATTATAGTTTTATGGTGCTGTACTGAAAGCTTCTAATACAAGAGGCCAGAAAATGATCCCCTGGTTTTGCTAAACGAATCAGTGTATGTCCTATACACATCAGCAGCCTTTATGTGCAACCAAAATTTTTTTTTTGGGGGGGGGGGGGGGGGGGGGGCTAATCTAATCTAAGTATGATCTTGTGGTAACTTTGGATTGATTGAAGCTGGCAAGTGCTATGTCTAGAAGTACCCTGTAAACCGCCTAGTTGATTGAGATAACTAAACCTCAGATTGATGTACCTGTGCTTATTTTAGCTTTACAGTAGGAGGGAACTCTTATGTTATGTGCAGTATGTACATGTTCTGTATACATAACATTGCATTGCCACTGGCTTGAAGAAAAGCTTATGCTTTCAGTGATTTCTTCTGACCATGAGGTGTGTTTTGGTTTAACTCTCCATTTAAATTTGCAAAATGGTTTTGTTCTCATTTCTAGAAAATCAGTTTCAAAGGTAATTTCTAGTCTTTAGTTTCTCTGAATGGCCATGCATTGGTGTCTGGAATTTCTAGACAGTTCATTGATTTTGTTTGCGTAGATTTTGTCTGAGAATACCGATGCCACTTCAGTAATCTGTGTTCACAAGCAAAAGGTCAAGCCTGTGGCAAGGATGGGACTCCCTGGATCAAATGAGGGAAGCTGGCAGCAGTTAAGAGTCTCAGTGAAAGGTTTTGATTGTTGGACGATGAATTAGCACTTGCTGTGTGATTTTTCTGAAATTAACTAATGCAAATTTGTGGAGAAATGCAATTCTGACCCTTTGGATTGTAGGAGATTATGATGGTTTTTTACATGCTTGACCATGTTTAACATCTTGTAAGAGTCCAGTTCCTTTGTCAGCAAACCATGTTTTCTAACCGGTCCGAAATAGCATTGTTTCAAATTGAGTAAATTCCTTATTTGACATCAAAACAAATGTTGATTCCTTTCTTAGCCCTGAAAAAATTTTCGTTCTCTATTTGACACTGACTTTTAACTTCATTCCTTATTTGACATTTTCATATCCTTCTAGAGTTAAGTCGGACAAAACGTACTCCAAATCACCTCCAAAATTCATCTAATTTTTTCTACCAATATAACAAATAGGCATGAACATATGTCATTCAAAACAACACATCCACTTTTATACTTTTAAACTTAAAATTCACCATACTAGATAGTTTTTAAAACTTATCTGAATTTTATCTCACTAGATTGCTTTCAAAAAATTAAGAAAAAATAACTAATATTTGTCAATGTGATACAATAGCGTATAAAATTATTTTACATCATAAGTTAAATAGATACTTATGAGTTCCATCTAAAATTATTAAAATACCACGTTGTTCCAATTCTGTATGTAACTTATAATGAAAAATAATTTTATAAACTACCACATTATATATGGTGAATAATAGTTATTTTTCATAAATTTTTTAAAGTATTTTGGTGCCATATAATTCATATTTGTTTTAAAGATACTCTAGTTCAGTAAATTTTAATTTTAAAACCATAAAGTCACATGTGTCGTTTTAAATAAAATATGTTTATATCGATATGTTATATCATTATAAAAAAGTTCCATAAATTTTAAAGGTTATTTCGAGGTTGTTTCGCTTAATTTAAATGAAAGTTGTAATGAAAATGTCAAATAAGGAATGGAGTTAAAAGTCAGTGTCAAATAGAGAACAAAATTTTTTCCAGGGTCAAGAAAGAAACCGGCATTTGTTTTGGTGTCAAATAAAGAATTTACTCTTTCCTTAATGGGCAGCATTATTTTATATCAAAGTTAGCAATTTGGATGGTCCCCGGAATCTCATCAGCCATCACACCCCATTATTCCACATTCCAATATCTACGAGCAAATGAAAGCGGTACAAGCCCATGAAACTGATATCAGCCTTTTGCACGGCCCAGGCAGCCCGGGAAACATACACCAGTTGCGAATTATCCTCACCTTTTTTTCACTCTGGTCAGGTGTATGCTTAAAATCTTCACCACGAGTCCACGAATCGTAGGAGAAAAAAAAAAGATCTTTTCACTGATGCGTGGGACAGCCAGGTAAATGTATTTGACCTGCACCTGCTGGAGTGCTAGTAAGTTGAGGAATTATAACCAATTCTCGTCCAGAAATCAGAGCACAAATCACCGCTTTGTTCATCTATCGTAGCTATCAGCTTCTTACAAAGTCACAGAAATTAACAAAGCAGGACTAGTACGCAAATCTAATTACATGTACTACTATTAACGATTGATTCGTAAGAAGCAGTCGTAAATGGAAATGTCGCTTTTGCCGACCTAACCTACTACGGCCCTGGCCGGTTGACCCCGGAGCCCAGCACGGTCCCTCCCCTGGTCTCCGCCGCCGCCGCCGCCCTCTACGGTCACGACCAACGTGCCCCCCGCACCGAACAGTGCCGGAGCCGGCGGCCGTGCGCCCCCCGTCGTCCCCTGCTTGTGGGGCCGCACCTCCGCCCGGCACACCGGGCACGTGGTCCGCGACCGCAGCCACGCGTCGACGCACTCGACGTGGAAGACGTGGCCGCAGCCCGGCAGCGCGCGCACCTTCTCGCCGTCCGCGAGCTCCGACAGGCACACGGCGCAGTCCGCCGCCGTCTCCGACTCCGGCAACGCGCTGGTGGAGGCGGCGGCGGCGGCCGGCTTGTTGCGACGGTACGCGGTGACGGGCAGCGCGGCGAGCGCGGAAGCGTCGAGCCCGTGGCGGCCGCTCCTGCCGAAGGAGCGGCGGACGCCGGCGGCGAGGCCGCCCCGGCCGCGCGCGACGAATTGGTAGAGGAGGAGACGGATGAGGACGAAGACGACGGTGAGGACGGCGAGGATGACGACCGCCGTGAGCAGGACGCGGCCGCTGAAGCTGTAGCTCTGCTGCTGCTGCCGCCGCTGCGTGAACGGATTCGGCGAGCCGCCGCCGTCATAGAGCGGCGGGGCACCTCCCCCCACGCTGGGGCTCGACATGGATGGACACGGCCGGCTAGAGTTTCTTCTTCTGTAACCGGGGAATAAGAACTCTTGGCGCGCGCGGGCTAAGTAAGTAATGTCTGCTTAGAGTGTAGGACACGTTACTTTGTTTGTATAAGTACGTAGTGGTGATGATCAGGTCAACGCCGGTTCGTGTGTTGGAAAACATTTCTTTTTTTGTTTTTAATAAAAAAAGACGTGTGTTAGAAAATGTTGGGTGGATGCGATGCGAGGCCGAGACTTCCAACGCCCGTCAGTTGCTTCGGCGGCTAAGATGTGGCGATGGAGCTAGTCTAAATGGCTTTGATTGAGAACGAAGAGGATGTTTTCTTTGTGTTATCTAGCGTTTAGTTGACGGGACGTTGCTGTCATGAGCCACGTAGGAGTACACGATACACGTAGGGGTCTCTGTAGTTTACTATGCTGGACGTAATAAGAAGCGGCCTGGAAACTTCCGGGATCAGGAGTCAACCAGAGGTAATTAATTTCATAATCAGCTTGTGCTGACTTGCCACCCAAAAGCTAAGAGCTACGTACCTTGGACGAAAAGGCACGACGGAAATGGCATAGAAAACACACACGGCCGCAATGTCGCAGGATATCGAACATGAAAGGATTAGGACAAGGAACAATAATCTGAATACGAGCCACCGCTGAAAGATCCTGATGGTGCTGCTGTGTCGTCACTGCTGGTGTGGCGGTGTGTGCAGAGTCTAAAAAGATATCCTGATGGATATGCAAGTGTCGCCGAACTCTTTCTTGTTGGGTTCATCAGCTCGGATTCCGTGCGCGCGCGTGCAACTGCCACGAGGGCAGGGCCGGGCCAGCAGGCAGCAGCAGCACCCGGTATTGTGTCCGGTCGGGCGGGGCGCCGTCGCGTGTGTGATGGGCCGGAGATATGGGGAGAGCTCGTGTCGGGCCGTCGTCGTCGTGTGTGGGCCAGGGCCCAATAGGTACTAGGCCAGATCGACGACTGTTAGTTAATTCACGTGTTCCTTTTCTCTTTGGTACGGTAAGTTTTTTTTCTTTTTCCAAAATAACCGATGGTAAATCTCATGCGACAATTTTATAGTCTGTGTTAACATCAACCAAATAAATCAATGACTTGGGCCCCAGGTACAAACATAGCGGTACTGAAATCTCGCTAGATCGATCGAATTGACAGGAAATCGACAGTTCAGACAAGCTGGGCTAGCAATAAGCTTCCAAGAACGCGGCACAGTCCATAAACATCAACGAACAGCGTGCATGACAGCCATGGATAATACAGATGGATCGGAGGTCCCCCCCCCCCCCCCCAGCCCACAGCCACAGCCACAATTGTGCATCCTGCTGTCAGCTAGCCCGGCCGGCCATGCATTCGGAGACGAAGCCGGGGCAGGCTGCTGTATATATCACCAGTCGGCAGTCGCCATCATATCATCAGATGCATGCGTCGCCGATCGAGGCACTGGTTGATCCGTGCCCAAACGAGCTTGCTGGATGCAGGCCCCATTGCCCTTTTGTAATCTACTGGCTTAGCTTTCTGCAAGTTTACCATCAGGTTGGTGATCTGATGGGTCATTTTACCGGCGGATCAGAGCTCCGATCCGCTTGTCTACTCTACTACTAGACTACTAAATTCAGCAATGCAGATTCTTGAGATGGAGCCCAAATTCCCTTGCTCTTTATACTCCACTAGCAGTTTTATCATGCTCTGGTACTTTAATAAATGTATACAGAATGCTGCTACCTGCCAGTAGGTAGGTGGATTTTGTTTTAAACTGTCTGGTGGTACAAGCGCATCAGCATATATAGAGTATTTGGAACAAATTAAAGTGCAGGTGATATCAGGTGACAGGTGGTGTGGAAGCAGGAAGCAGAAAACTGCTAGCCATTATTAGCCACGATGCACTACTGCCGCACGACGAATAACATCTCTTTTCTTTGTTTCCCAGATAGACAATTTTCTGGTGTGTTAGGAAAATACAATAGAAAATTTAGATGATTAATTACCTTCCATGCAGTTTTTGTTACTCTATATATGATCAAGTTTACATATATAAAGTACTCGATCGTAACCTAGCTACGGAAATTGTCGGAGATAACATAACCGAAACTAGCTATATCCCTCTAGGAAGCCCCATGTACGTCTCGCCGGAGATAGGGCAGAACATAACAGATCGAGAGCTCACGGAAGAAGATGGGAAGAAAGAAAATCAGGCGTAGGAGGAAGGAGAAATTAATACCGGGATACTATATAGCTTTTCAGAGGCTCACGAGAGTGAAAACTGTGAGTAACCGGAAATGGCTGTGCCTGCGGTGGTGCTATGCGCTCATGTGCTGGCCCAAGCCCCACCACTGTTTGCTTGCGGTGCAGCAGCCTCATCAGCACACGCCACAGCACGGTGGCCGCCCAAGCCCCAAAGCCGCGCGCCGCCGCCGGGTACGTTCCATCCATGGCGCTCGTGTACCAGCCCCATCCCATCCCATCCCGGCGGCGGCGCTGGTCGGAGGGTGCGCGACCGGCGGAGAGTCCGGCCGGTGGCGCGCGTTGATGCACGGCGTTCCGCGCTCCACCTGCACGCCATGGCATGCATATGGCCGGCCGGCATCTGATTCGATGCATTTATCCCGTCCAGCGCGGCGTCGTACGAGCCAGGCGCGCGCCTACTCCCCCCACGCGCGATCCCGTCAGAGCTAGCTCACCAGCTGCTACTGCTACTGCTATAGCCGGGCCGCCGGGGATGGATGGATGGATGGGCCACGGCGGCCGTACGCGGCCGCATTTACGGCTCTCATGTGCTTCTCATGTTCCGCTACTGCGGCCGGTACAGGTCGGATCAATTGGCCGGCCTGCCTGCCTGCGGAGTTGCCGTCCCTTGCATGATTGTGTCGGAGTTGCCGTGATACCCCACCAGCCGCAAACACCACTCTTCGCCATCGACGCATCGCTGTCCACGGATCCATAGATGAGGAACCGGCTGTTCGTTTCCGCCTACACAGTCGCCTCGCCGGCCACCCGCCCGGGGATCGACTCCATCGTCACTTGTTTTGGGAGCTTGCATGCGTGCCCGTGTGCAGCCGCATGTGATTATATTGTCAGTCGCTGCTCCGGCCGGTGGCTCTCCGTTTCGATCTGGACCTCTGGGGTGCATGCAGTGGGTCGACCGATGAATGATGCGTGCATGCATGACAGATTGACAGGGCAAAGCTAGACCCCAGTTCCCGGGATGCAGATGCTACAGTTCACTTCAAAAAAAGATGCTACAGTACAACCCAGGCCACATGTATGCGTCTTTCTTCACTTGCATCAAATCCCTTCTTTCTTTCTTTTTCCTCAGGGAAGGGAAAGAAAAGCCAAGGGGATCTGGTTCTTCCCAAGCTCTCTTCTGGGGTTGGTTGGTTGGTTGGCGTGCCGATCGATATATGTTACGATGGTAGTACGTGTCTTAATTGATTTGTTTGATTGTTCGCTTGTAAAGTATATACAGCCTTTAATTTCTCTCTTTATGTATGTGGTTGGGTTTAGCACAGATTCGATAATTCATATACATATAGAGCGAGATGACACTTTTGATGAATTCAGTGACTAAACTTTATTTGCTGTTGATTAGGATGTTATTAGTATGCATGAACCACACGTGATTGTTTGGACTCGTCACAAAGTCTCGCCAATGTTCATTGATCGAGTAAGTTCTTTTTTGTTCACAATGTACAATAACAATTGGTATGGTGATGTATTTCACACAGGTATCGTCAAGCATCCCCTTTATTTTACTTGACATGCAGATAAGTAATAAGCGATTTTTTCTAATATCTTACCTTACTACTTATGATAAAATACTATTACAACTCATTTTGGACCTTACTATTACAACTCATTTTGGACCTCCATGTTAATTAATCCTTGATGCGCTAAAAGGTGAATTGTAAGATAATCTCACAGAAATCAAAACACCTTTACACAAATAATTTAGTACACTCTAATCAGCATCATTGATGATAACAACAATTGGATCTATTTTATTTTTCAATAAAAGCTACGTGGCTCTTTAATTATGAAAGCATTATAAAAGTAACCCCTAAATCTACCGCTTTCATTAGAAAATATACTAAAGTAACCCCTAATCTTTTTCTAAACTACTCACCCATGCCATTATGAAAAATAATCTAAAATAACAGAGAGGGAGGGAAAGACAAAATAAGAAATTCTTATTACCATAGTCACACATTTATTTATGAATTTCCAACAATTATGTCTCTTAAAATTACTAATCCATGTATTCCCTCCGTATCGGATTTAGATGTCGTTTTGGGCAAGATTTTAGTCAAACATTGGGAATATAAATCATGAATAACTTTTAAGTCGTTGAATTTAGAAATGTAAAAAACATATGAATAGAATGTATTATAAAATATTTTTATAAAAGTATACATATATTAATTTTTAATAAATATTTTTGTAAAAATAAGAAGTCAAAGTTACGTTTTGGAGACCGTGTCGTTGTCCAAAACGACATCTAAATTTTAATTACTCTTTTTAACATAACCAAAACAGTCTCTTTACACATTCGAACAGCTTAATTGTACAAGGGGCACGGGAGAAAGTTAATAATCTTAGTCATGCTAGCCTTATATGTATGAATACCTTATATACGTGTAAGTTTTTTGTGCTGATAGTTGGAAATGTATAATCTCAAATACTACTACAAACCGCTACATTTTATGCATGATCTAAGAAAAGCGTAAACTCATTTTCTTTTTTTAGATAACACAAATAGTATTGTTTGTGTCTTTTATGTATTGCTTGTGTTAAAGATGCACTAGTGTGATGAGAGATACACATTCCTTAGCTTTGGTCTTATGTTTCTGGTGATAATAAACATGGCTGCTGGCTTGTTATTAGTCTCCATCATATCCATTTTTTTTAGAAAAATCTATATCATTATCTAAATGGTAACAAAATTGTAAGAACACACATCCTTTCTATGGTGGCTTCTTGTAGAGATCAAGATCATAGTCACACTACAATTCTCAAGTTCTATGTCCACTAGCGATGCTATATAATATTAGTAACCCATAGATATTACAGTGGATGACATACATATGTATCAATTTGCAAGCAATCCAAATGTTAACCGGAAATCTGTAATGAGAATGAGAATTACGCAATAGATTATATGTCGTTTTTCTGTGTTATTTTATTTTCTCTTTTGCGGTCTCACAACTTATTGTATATCTCGTTTTCTCCTCCTTAGTTAATATATACGTGACAAACATATTCACAAGAAAGAACTCAAAGATCTATATATAGTCTAAACAAAATGAGTCACACGATTTGATTACCATACTAATTTGTATGACATTGCATACTATATATACAGATCATATTAATTTGTATGACATTGCACTATAAGTAAACAAAAAGTTGTCCATATATATTCTCTACGGTGCAGCAAAATATCTGTCACACACTCACAATGCAACTGCGCAGCTAGCTGCCGGGCCAGGCTACAAGCTGTAAAGTATGTACTTGTGACAACAACTTGTGCACTGGTTTAGTCATCAGTGCTGTGAATAGCATCGATGCATGTATAAAGTGTTCATTGCTAGCTAGCTCATTCCATGTTCCAAGCATGCAAAGTACTCTCATAAGTCACATTTCATCTATATATATGCCGGACGACTCCCAAAAGCAGCGTGTGAGTGACTGAGAAGAGTTAGATGAAGGGCCCGGCCGTGCTGCAAATATCTTAGACTCAGACAATGCCTCTCATCATCTCCTCTCACCCCCACAGCAAAGTTACCAGCCCGACCAAAGTTACAGCGACAGGTCAGACAAAGGGAGTGATGAGTCCATGTGGAAGCCAATCAGAGAGGGAGATGAGAATGGAAGCGAGTGAATCATGCACGGCCATGGCCCCCCAACACCATTGCATCTCCCTCCTGGCATGTGTCACAACTCACAAAGAGTTGCTCGTATTGCATCAGCCACTGCAGGCTACGGTCTGATCGAGCGAGGTAAAATGGTTAAAAAGCCGGCCGGGGGCATGTACTCGCTGGTGGCCTGGCCGCATGTACTGTGCTGATCGATGACACGGCTGCAGATCAGAATCAGAGGCGCCAGGGAGACAGATCCTGTTACTAATCACACGCAAAGAGACACAAAACCTTTTCCTTGTGTCATTCTTGCCGTGCCCAGTGATAGATAGATAGATCATGGATGGCGCAGGAAAGCTGCAGCTGCAGCAGCAGCTGCTGCTGCTGCTGTCGCTGCGTCCTCCTGCAGCGTCCTGCTACAGCAGCAGCGGCAGGCCAAGAGACACCAAACCAGTCACATGCTGGATAGGGTAGCAAAAAATGCTGGCTATGCAGTGCAAATATGCAAGCCAACGCTGTGATTTTTTTTAAAAAAAGTTATACACTAAATAATCCTATGCAGTAGTACTCATTTAGTGCTTTGAGGTCTTTAATTTCTTCAGTTCCAAACAAAGGTTCAGAAACAGCAAATGCAAGATAAAAGTATCTGTAGTAGCAGGGCAGGTTGTTGGAGTTTGGCGACATATACTAGGTGCATAGTATAATTTAAAAACTTTAAATATAAAATTAGGAGAAGATCTTTCTTAGGACAGGCCCAATCTGTTTCAAATGCCAATCAAAGCAAAGAGAGAACGAAAGACTCCTGTCCCCATCCACATATCTGGTTAACAACAACATCTACTAGCAGTAGCACTGCTAGCTCCTGTACCACAGGAGGAAGCACATCAACCATTCATGCATCACCAACAAGAACAACTGAAATGCAAACAAAGCTTGAACTAGAGAGCAACTAGAGCATCAACTAATGAACCTACTGTGATGCAACAAACAAGCCATCGATCTAGCTAATGTGTGCTGCATTCTCACAGGCCTAATTCTAATTAAGAAGCTCCGAGTGAATTCGATCTTGAAGCAAAAACCAATGAGACAAGCAGCAGATAGAGATCTAGAAAACCGACCCACCGACCAACCAAAAGAGTGCTAGCTCCCAACTTTGCTCCTCCTTGTTGCACAATTGCAGTAATCCATTATTCTCGTAGGAATTGAAGCAGCCGCAAATCAACTACCTGAAATGGGGGGTAAAAATTTGCATTAGAAATTTATTTAGTCCAAGAAACAGCAATACGAGCATGCCGTAGTGGAAAGGAATTGAAACCTTCAAACTTTTGTAATAAGTGGCTCTAGCTTCTTTTGAAGTGAAGTTCGGAACATTTTATCCATTATCTAAAAAAAGAAGTAGAATTATGAGAGAATTCTCACAAGGGTGCAAGTGGAGGAGCTGATGCGGATGCTGTTACTGGTACATGCTGCTGGTGTAGCGCTGAATGCTCATGGTGGTTGGTGGTGGTGGAGTAATCTTTGCTCCACTGCTGCTGTCATCAGTGGTGAGAAGCCGAGGACACAGACGGCGGCGGCTTGTCGCCATTGCCGCCGCCGTTGTGCTCCTCGTCGCCCTGTATCCTGGTGGGGATGCGGAACCCGGAGAAGCCGATGCCGGGCGCGAACACGGTGGGGCTGAGCCCCCCATGGTGCTGCTGCTGCTGCTGCTGCATCGGGTTGTCGGCTTCGACGGTCTCCGGCCATCCTCGCTCGGAGGGCTGGTTACTGGACTGAAGGGGTCCCCTCTGGAAGAAGAACTGGCTCTGGGAGGCAAGCGCCGCCGCCTGCATGTGCGCCGCCTGCTGCGACACGTTGAACATGTAGCTGCCAGTGCTCCCGCCGCCTGGGTCGGGCACGCTCCACGGCACCATGCGCTGGCCCTGCTGCGCCTGCTCCGCCCACATGGCGCCGCCGAACGAGTAGCTGGTCGCGCCGGGGAAGAGCGCCTGCTGCGCGGAGCCATTGCCGCCGTGGTGGCCGTGCGACCGGTCCTGCTGCTGGTGGAACATGGGGTCCGGGTGCAGCGACAGCCGGAGGTCCTGGCTGTGGCTGCCGGTGCGCGACAGGAGGTCAGGCGTGTAGGTCTGGAAGCCCATGGCCGACGACTGCGCCGCCGCCGTGGACGAGGACGCCTCTCCTCCCGCCGTGCCGGCCATGGGAAAGAACGACTTGATCGTGTCCGCGATGGAGTCGGAGTCGAGCGACGCCGGAAGGAAGCCTGTGCCGCCGGCGCCGCCGCCGCTGGCCCCACCCGCGCCGGGGAAGTCGAAGGGCGTGTGCGCGACGGTGATGGCTTGCGCCTGGTCGTCGGAGTTCTCGGCGGAGTCGGGATGCGTCGATGAGGACGGCGGCGCGGCGGCATTGGCGCCGGTGGCCGTGGGCTGCCACGCCGGCAGCACCTCGAGCTTGTCGATGGCGTCCTTGGCGTTCTTGATGAGCCAGTCGACGGCCTTGCTGGGGCGGTCGTAGCCCAGGCGGTCCTGCACGTCGTAGAACTGGATGGCCGTGTGCGCCGACAGCCGCACGCGGCGGTCGCGCGGCCCGCGCGCCGTGCAGACCTTGCTGTGCCGGTCCTTGCGCCCCGTGGAGCGCACAATGTGCCCTCCCTGCACCGCCACGATCTCCCCGCCACCGCCGGCGGCGGCGCCTCTCACGCGCGAGTGGGACGCGGGCGTGGCGGCCACGATCTCGCCGCCGCCGCCTGGCCCTCCACGGGACCGCGAGTGGGACGCCGCCGCGGGGGGCTGCGCCTGCGCCGCGAACTGGTGCACGTGGTGCTGGCCGCCGACTCCGCCGAAGGAGAGGAGCTGCGGCTGGAAGCCGTGGTGGTGGGAGTGGCCGGCGTCGCCCATGGGCGCGAGAAGGGCATACTCGGCGGACAAGCCCCGCTGCCTCACGGCCGCCGCCGCCGCCTGCAGCTGCTGGAGCTGGAAGACGGGGACGGGCGGCTGGTCTTGGTCGTGCACTTGTTGTTGGAGCTGGAGCAGCCGGTGGTTGTGGTGGTGCTGCTGCTGCTCATCTGCTTCCTGCTGCGCTCCTCCCCCTCCACCTCCTCCTCCGCCGCCGCCGCCTCCGCCTCCGTCGCCGCCGTGAGGAACTCGGTGGTGTTGCCTCGGATCCAGATCCCCCGCCTTCTTGCCCGCCGCTACTGCTGCTCCGACTCCAGCAATGCGCTTCCATCCACCTCGCCGGAGCCCATACCTAGCACGACAAGAAACGCAGAAAAAAAAAACAGTCAAAAGATTGGAGAAGGCGGCGGCGGCGGGCATGGGGGGAGAGAGAGATTGAGAGAGAGTGTGTGAGAGAGAGGAGAGAGGAGGAAGGAAGTGGTGGCCAGGGATGGACACTGACCCAGGAGGAGCGGAGTGGAGTCACTGGAGTGGGGGACTAAACTAGAAGCAATCGGATGGATGGCAACATCACATTTTAGCAGTGCAGGGGTGTGGGGGAGACGGGGAGGCAAAGCTCGAAGCTTTCTCGCTTCTTTTTCTCTCGGGAGTGCGGGAGAGCTCCGAGCGCAGGAGGCACAAGGGAGGCAGCAAGACAGGATGATAAGACTAGGATTTGGGACTTTGTGATGAGAGAGAGAGAGAGAGAGTTCTTCTCCCTTGTGACTCCACCCTCTGTCTCTCTCACATTTGTGTATAGAGAGAGAGAGAAAGAGAGCAGCTGGGGATGGCTGGAGGTTGCTGGAGAATGAGCCAAGCAAGGGGTGTTTTGGGGAGGCCAAATCTGGAGGAGCTGGGATGGGTGGGGATTCAAAGCAGGGTGGCTGATTTGGGCATCTGGATGATTGTGGAGATGGAGATGTGGCATGAGATGGATATTTATGTCCTTTGTATGCTTGCTTATAATGCTTGTTTGTTATGGGTCGGATCCTTCCCGTTACAACGGGATCTTTTGTTGCGTAAAAAAAACCAGCAGCGCAGTGAAAATTTAGTATTTACTATGTAAATCTGTGTATAAGTCTAAAACCATCTAGTAAATGTCTGACAGAAAATACTATGGCAATCATACAACACTTTTCATTAACAGATTTTCTTTAGAAATATGTGAAGTTGTGAAGAGGAGAAAGCATTACAATCTCCGTCCTTTTTGCCCAATTTGATATACTCCGTATGCACTTTGGTGGGTTCCATGATTCCACCAAACTAGGTGCTTGCAACTAGATATTTCCTTTCCTAATTCCCACAAGGCCAGTACAGTACCCATAGCATAAACCCGGTATTTGTATTGCTCTGAACTGTTACCGTACGTGGCCACAGTAAATTCTGGTCCAAATTTTGACTGACCGGCCTTGTTTAGATGCAAAATAGGGATGGAGATTTAGAGATTTGGGACACTTCGTAATCATTGCGCACTGTAGCATTTCGTTTGTATGTGTGAAAAATTGTCCAAAAATTGATTAATTAGGCTCGAAATGTTCGTCTCGCAGAGTACAACAAAACTATGCAGTTAGTTTTTGATTCCATCTACATTTAGTACTCCATGCATGCTATGACATTTTGATGTGATGGGAATCTTCTTTTTGTAAAGTGAACTTTGGGGATAAAATTTGGGATCTAAACAAGGTCGGTTCTCAAAAAGCAACCCCAAAGTTGGCTATGAAAAAAAATTCTCATCACATCAAAATGTCTGCACATGCATGAAGTACTAAATGTAGATGAAATCAAAAACTAATTGTACCGTTTTGTTGTAATCGGTGAGACGAACATTTTGAGCCTAATTAATCAATTTTTTAATAATTTTTCATAAATACAAGCGAAATGGTACGGTGACAAATTTATGACGAAGTGACATATTTCCCCTAATTTTTTAAACTTTAATTTGCATCTAAACAAGGGCCCAGGAAGAACAGCAGAAAATAGCATGACGATGGCAGCAGAAAAATACCTTTGACCTTTCCAAAGAGCCCGCCCGGTAGTTAGACGACATCAATCAGGCGTATCCCCGACACGTAGAAACAGCCATGGTACGTTGACTTGATGCTGATGACTAGGCCGCGACGCTGCATTCTATTTACTGTGTGCAGTGGAGCTCTGAACCTCGCCGGCGGCGCAAATGGCGGCGGCAACGCCGGCGATCTTAAAGGCTTCCGCGTCGTCCATACACGAGTGCAGGTCGTCGATCGGCAGGTGCTGCCGCCATGGCATGCATGCTCGATGCTCGGATGGGGTAGATGAGATCGATCTGAAATCTGAATCCCAGCAGCAGCCGGTGCTAGCTAGCGCTGCTGCGTACTAGTGTGCTAGCTAGCGCTCACTGCAACTTTTGTTGGCTTCCTCCGGGCCGGGCTGCTGCTGTCGGCAGCCTTTAGTAGCTTTGCTACGCGCTACGCGCTTTGCTTTGCAATGCATTGCTTTGCCAAAAGAGACACGCCCTTTTCTCTTCTGTCTTCTCACACACATGGACATGGGTATCAGGACAATGGTGGCGACGCACTGATCGAGCTAATTAATAGCCAAGGGAATTAGGAGAAGAACAGTAGACGAATCCCATCTCCGTTAAACAAATGCATACTGTATGCATGATTACCCATGTCATGCTCGGTGACGAGAGGAGAGGATGATGCTGGATTTGTTTGAGGGGTCACGTTGTTTGGCCCAAAGTTTAGCATTTATAATAAATGTGTCACAGTAGCATTTCGTTTGTATTTATATAAAAATTATCTAAATATTGATTAATTAGGTTTAAAATATTCGTCTGGTAAAGTACAACAAAATTGTGTAATTAGTTTTTAATTTTATCTACGTTTAGTACTTCATTCATGTACCGATATTTTGATGTGATGAAAATTTTTTTATAGTGGAATTTGAGAGTTAAATTTAAAATCTAAACATGGGCTCGCTGATTTGATGAAACCCAGCAGCAGCATGAATGATGCAGTGTACGCTTTGCTGCTGCCTCCCTCCCTGTCGAGTGTCCAGGCAGACACGGAAACATTCCTCGATCCGCCCTGAATAAAATTTACCAACAGCTAGCACCTGCCTCTGCCTGGCTCGTACTACAGATTTTCCCCATTTTTTTTCTCGCTCTCTCTCCCCGTACGTGCCGTGCGTGATCCGGTGCGGCTGCAGCACAGGCCGTTGTACTTTTAACATTTTAAGGTTTCTGTCATGTCAAGCGAAGTTTGATGTGATTGAGCGGTACGTGATGTGCCTGTTATCGAGCCGGTTTAGTTCCCAACTTTAATAGTTTAAAGTTGAGACTTTGTCATAACTATGACACGGTATCATTTTGTTTATATTTATGAATAATTGTCCAAACATTGATTAATTAGATTTAAAATGTTCGTCTTTTAAATAATTAGTTTTTTTATTTCATCTACATTTAATGTCATACATGTGTCAATATTTTAATGTGATGTGAATATTCTTTTTGCACCGTGAAATTTAGGCTAGAATTTGCACCTTGTTTACTGTCCTTGGCGCGCACCAGCAGGGAACAAATTAAAGGCACGCCGCCGGGCGTCCCTTTTCCGCTTCCTTTTCTCCGTCCGGCCCTTTTTGTCAAAGTTTGGGCATGCAAATAAATGCGATGCACGGTACGCCAATGCACTTGCCAAGGCTGGCTATTATGTGCGAATTGAACTGATTGTTGTTCCTTTGAATCTTTGATTTGATGAAATTGTACGTAGGGGGTGCACGGTGTAAGAATAGCCAGGAGAAATATATTATTGTTTGTTTTAAGCGTCAGTTTGGATCTCTAGGTTTATCTTTCACCATAAGATTTAGCAGAAACTAATTAAGACTAAACATAGACAAATTATTGAACTAATTCTATGCATAGTTAGAATTCATTAGCCTTGATTAGTCTAGAATTAGGACCAGCCAACTCTCATATAATACCCTTCCTTCATTCTAGCTTGCTGAATAGCAACAACTATCCAATTCTAGTCAACCAACTAATGGATTAGCTGGATGGATCTAAACATGTCCTTAGTCAATGTTTAGCCCATTATATATCATACATCAGACTAATTTGTAGTGCTCAACATTTTAGTACACCCAAAAAGGGCCTAAATTTTGTTTGGACAAAGCTAAAGCTGATGGTTAAGTAGGATCAGCTTGGTGGAGGCAGCTAGGTCGTAGTTGTTACCTGACTACTATTTGAGAGTTGTTAACTTGGTGGATCTTTTTTTTATCAGTTAGAGTTTAACTTGTTCATTTGTTAAAACGGAACAAGTATTAAACAAAACTTAAATTCAAAGGTAACCTTATTATTTACACAAAAGTATGTCTGCAGGAAGTACCTAGATTCATTAGAATCTAGCTACTATATATATATTAGCTACTAATATTTTTCCTGATACTCACTCAACTCTAGCTAACTCTGATAGCTGATCCTCCATATATTTATCAGGGGCGGCCTAGACTAGATTATCCAGCACATAGCGTGGTGCCCGTGTTTTGCACTGGCTATATGATGAGTTGTGCATTACCGGCCTGATTACCGTTTAGCATGTATTATTTGCGCAAAGATCGAATACAATTCTTGTAATAAACAAATGGAAGGAGGCCGACATTCGAAAAGCCGGTGGTATTTTATACCCAGGCGATTTAAAAAACGGCATCTTTCAACTGATGGGCGGAGTGCATGCAATTGGCCACATGAACAGTAGCATGCGAGCCAGTAGCTAGCTTTAGACGTCCTCGTCGACTGGCCGACCTCTCTATAGCTGCTGCTAGGTACTTTTTTCTATACTGTTCTTGGTCGCAACTTGTGGTTTTCTATGTTGGAGCGTGAGATTTGATGTTGACTGCAGACTCTCTTTTGATTTATGTTATTATCACGAGTAGATCCATTTGCTTCTTGGCCTGTACGGAGAATCATTATATTGTTATCGCTGGCGTCTCTCTTTTGTGGCCTGGAATGGGTAGCGTATAGCGACTGGAAACTAGTCGGCATCACCCTCTGCCAACCGTTGCTTAGATCTTTGCCTGACGACTAACACAGCGACGTTGAATCTTTAGCCTCTTTGGATGAACAACAAAATTCGATCTCCACTAGCAGACCATGCCGGCCGGTCAGTGGATTATTATTTAATTTATTACGTAGATTTTCCACCGTGATATTCGGCTATATATAATGCTATATAAAATAAAAACAGGTTTCCTATTGATCAGGCGACTTAGATTTTCGTAGAGGTCTTGGTTCAGAGTTCTCCAAGGCTGGAGATCGATCGATCGAGCGCAACAGGTTTGAACAAAGGGATATACTCGGGGTAAATTAGGTATCCAGGTTCTCCCCACTCGGCCCGCAAGTAGTTGTTTGTCTGAACCGCTGGATCTATCTACTCCGTATCTACGTATTCGAAATCTTTGAACTAACCGTTCTGTGATGTCCCCGCCTTCTAGAAAAATTTACTTTCGCCCATCCCACATGCAGACTGTTTTAGTTTTTAAAATTATTGCATATCGATCTAAACTTTTGCTCGCTTGTCTCCTTAATTAAATGACAGTGGAGAGTTCGTTCTTGCGACTTTTATTTATAAAAAAAATTCATGGCTAAATTTTTTGCGTTCATAATTTTTTCTAAAAGTAGATATATTTTTAGACGGAGAGAAAAAAGTAAATAATATTACTAAGTTCTCCGTTGCAAAACACTTTCAGGGCATAAAACCTAATATTCTTTTCGTCTTAAATATAGATCATTTAGTTTTTTTATATATATCTAGTTTTTACTTATATATCTAAACATACATATATGTAGATATATTAATGAATTATATATAAAGAAAACCAAAACATCTACAATTTAGAAAGGGTAGAACGATACTCTCTCCGGTATCGTATTAAAAGTCCTTTAGGACATGGTCATCAAAGCACAACTTTGACTCTACTTTTCTATAAAAATATTTTTTGAAAAGTTATATATGTATATTTTTATGAAAGTAATTTTTAAGACCAATGTATTTATATGATTTTTACATTTCCAAACTCAAAAAACTTAAATGTTATTCATGATTTATATTCCCAATGTTTGACTCAAACCTTGTCCAAAAGGACTTCTAATACGATACCGGAGGGAATATGTCACAAAAAAAATGCAAGCTGAAGTGTGTTATAACAGTCACCATGCATGCCACTATTCAAAACTGACTGATGTGCTAGTAGAAGAAAATGATTATCCTTCTCTTTTGCTTTTAATAAAAAGAGACCCTGTTACCACACTTCGATGATTGATGACACACACCGAGAGATGAGGTAGCTACCGAAACTAGGTGAGGCCGCCACTGCTGCTGCATGCATGCGGCGCCTGCGAAAGCCGAGCGGAATTATGTCGATCATGGTGCGCGACATCACTCCATCAGCAGCTACTGCTCATCTAGCCAAAGCTAGCTATCGATCCTTCAGGCGGTGGATCTACTCCATCTCGATCTTGAGCCGTGCATGTCACACCGATTTCTATTTTTTTTAAAAAATGGCTTTGACCTCTCTTCTTGAAACTATTTCCAAAAATATACTGCATGCAACTAAATATATTTTCAGTTTTGAAGCTAGTGTATTTTCTAAGAATAGACAGGAGTACTAGCTAGGAACATGGAGGAATTCAAGATGGACAAGACTGATTCTGGAAACATATATACCCGCGATCTCTCTCTGAATGGTCAGATACAAAACCACCCCAAACACACAAATTGACCTCAACCAACCTGAATTACATTCGATGTTTGTACCTACAACCTTCGCCCGAAATGCATCCAAAAATTTACAAATCAGGGAGGTGGAAGGAGCGGCGGCAGCCAGACAGCAGTAGAGGGTGCAAGAATGAACAGACCAAATTAAATCAGTCTAGTTTTTCTGTACGTACATCAACATTTTACACCCAGAACAATGCACCAGTCCTAGCATCAACACCTCGTCGTCATGGGCTCATGGGTTCCGGTTGTCGCTGCGGATCGTGGCCGCGTCGAGCGTTGGGGACGAGACAGCATTCTTCAGGGTCTGCTGGTGGTAGATTTGCCTCAGCCTCTCGATCTCCTTCTTCAGTGCTTCCTGATGAGCTGCTCACAGAGAGTTCAGACAGTGTCAGATACTAGTAGTAAAGTGATTTGGGACAACATCATCATGGTAATTTTGCCTGCATATGCATTGCGTCGGGAATTGAATTCAGATGGTGAATAGCAGGAATTATAATCGGGGTGGCAATATGACACGCGGTCACCATCTTTGAAGATCTTGTCCTGCACGAGCGCGGCGATTCGCTGCTTGAGGTGGCTGTTCCCCAGCGTCAGCAGCGAGCGTTGGTGGTCGAGCAAGGCAACACGCGGGGTTAACGCCGACACCTCCGTCTGCAAAACAATCCAATCAGTTCAAAATGATCGAGTACGTGCTTGCTTGCTGGAGCGTATAGTTTATTAGTTCAGAATGCTTTCTGGGAAGCATGATTCGGTAGTGTTAAGTTCTTGGCAGAGCTCAGCTCGAAATGCACTTGCAGAATGCATAATTGTACAGTCGAGCGTGCACCTGAAGCGACGTGACGCTGCGCTCCAGCTCCGAGATGTACTGCAGCTTGCGCACGCGCGACCGCTGCGCGGACTGCCGGTTCGCCAGGATCCTTTGATCGTGGCAACAAGAAACGCAACCAAATTGGAGAATTCAGTGTCTTGCAAGGTAGAGCATTGCCGGAATTGAGCTGTGAAAATCACCTCTTGACACGCTTGGGATCAACTGCGGCGGCTGAGGCCGGCTGCCCCGGCGCGGCGGCGGCGGCGTCCCCGTGGCATTTGCTCTGCGCCTCCTCGGTATCGCCCATGTCCGTCTTCTCATCATCGATGTTGTTGTGGTCGGACGGCGGCGCCAGAGGCGCGGGAGTGTCCTGCGGCGGCGGCGGCAGGCCGTCGTCGGAGAATACGGACAGGAGCTGGTCTTCGTCGTCGAGGCGATCGAAGTCGTGCGCCCCGACGCCGGCTTTGTTGTCGTCGCCGCCAGGTCCGGGCTCGAGGAACGCCGGCACGTAATCGCGAACGGAGCAGCGGCGGTGCGCGTCGCGCTTGGCGGCCGAGAAGTCGAGGAACTCATGGACCCACGACGGCTGGCGGTGCGGCGGCGACAATGGCGCGGCGAGGAACGTGCCCGCGGAGGGGCCGCGCTGCTGCTGCATATGCTGCTGGTGCCCGCCCCCGAAGTTGTCACACCCGGCCCAGTTTGTATGGCCCGGTAGTGGCCCATTAGTGCGGGATGCACATGTTTAGTGCCACATTGCTAGTTGAGCAAGGGTGGAGGCAACTTATAAGCCTTTGTCTTCCAGCCATAGCACCTTCGGGTTAACCCTTTTACACGAAGCGAGGACGAAAGTGTAAGCAGGGTGCTATGTGTACGCGTGCACGCCCCTCGGAAGGGCTGTGCGGGGCGGCTTTGGAGGGCGGGGTGTTACAGGTGGTATCAGAGCCGACCCTCGCGGTTGCGCGTACGGGCGCAGTGTGCGGGCATAGGGCGCATGGCGCGTATGGCCCGGGTAGGGCATACGGCATGGACTATGGCGCCGGCACTGGACGTACGGGCGTGCGCCAAGGGGGAACGTTCCTGGACATTTGCCCGTGTGGGTGAGTTGCGCCGACGAGGACCCTCGCGGTTGCGCGTACGGACGCAGTGTGCGGGCATAGGGCGCATGGCGCGTATGGCCCGGGTAGGGCATACGGCATGGACTATGGCGCCGGCACTGGACGTACGGTCGTGCGCCGACGAGGACGTCGGGTTCTTTGAGGTGGGGTGTATGTCACACCCGGCCCAGTTTGTATGGCCCGGTAGTGGCCCATTAGTGCGGGATGCACATGTTTAGTGCCACATTGCTAGTTGAGCAAGGGTGGAGGCAACTTATAAGCCTTTGTCTTCCAGCCATAGCACCTTCGGGTTAACCCTTTTACACGAAGCGAGGACGAAAGTGTAAGCAGGGTGCTATGTGTACGCGTGCACGCCCCTCGGAAGGGCTGTGCGGGGCGGCTTTGGAGGGCGGGGTGTTACAGAAGTCCGGCCATGCCGCCGGCGCCATGGTGGGGATCTTGGGCGGCAGCTGCGCCATGGCCAGGACCCCGCGCCGCGCGTTGGTTCGACGAATCAACGCAACACGCGGGAACGGTGGCGCAACAACGCCGAAACCTCGCCATTGCCGGCGGCCCGAGCGGCATTATTGTAGGCGACGGGCGTGGGTGCCGGCCGGGGATCGCGCTCGCGGTGCCTTTTTTAGCTCGCGTTTTTTTTTGGTTGTTGCGACCGCTGCCATGAGTGCACATGCATGCACGCAGCGTCACTTGCCAACTGTAACACCCGGTTTTTCACAAAAACCTGAATGTGGCCATATGTGTGCCCAGGAAGTCCACTTACACATATAGCAAACAAATATGGTAAAACAGAGATCAAATGCTTCATTTATTTATCATAAAGTAGTGTTTACATCAGAGTGCTGCATAAATGAAGTACATGGATAGCGGAAGACTAAATAAACTCTCTCTAAGCGTAGCCGCATCTCACAAGGACTCTGACTGGGTGAACACAACTCAGTAGTATGGTAGATCTTCTGGAAACTCAGCAGCATACTCATGCACATCCCAATCTGTTACCCGTCCGGGATTTTGTTGAATAAATAACAAGTGTAAGTGTCACACCCCAAAATTTTCGAATTTTGGGATGTGAATTTTTAACATAAATAATACAATATTTTTCTCAATTTTCTAAAAATTTTCAAGCCTTATTTAATTTACAGGGAATTTAGTATAGGAAAATTTGTTTTTCAAATTAAAATAAAACAACATAGGTTTAATTTTGGTGGTGATGCATTCATGCCGGGTGCATTGAATTTTTGTTGTGGCTAGTTCAAATAAGAATTTAAATTCAATTTAAATTCGCGTTTGAATCGCCTCTGTTTGAGCCCTAGAAAAGTTCTTTTGGCCTGAGTTCATTTTCGCCCCCTAAACTTTGTATCCGACTCGCTTTCGCTCCCTCCTCTCTTTTCCAAACGCGCGGCCCATCCCCACCACTCCAGCCCAGTCGGCCCAGGTATCCTCCGCGCGGCCCAACACAACCAGCCAGGTCCAGCTCTGCGCCAAGCCCAGCTCGCTCCGCAGGCCCAGCTCCCCACCGCGGCCCATTCCTCCTCTCCCGCCTCCGCTCGGCCCGTCAGCTAGCCTAGCTCCCCGCTCGGCCTACTCCGCGCCCCGGCCCATCCCGCTCTCCTGGCCCAGCCACGCTCGCCTCTGCGCCGCCGCCGCCGCCAGCTTTGGCGTGCGTGCCCCGGCACCTTGGCGTTAGCGCCACATCGGCTACCGAGCTCCGCCGCGCCTCCCTCGGCCCAACTTAAGCACCGCCCCACCACCCCATTCCCATCTCAACACCGCCGCCGCCATCTCCTCCGCGCATAACGCCGCCGCCGTGAAGCAATCAGCACCGCCGCCCGCCATGACTGCCGGTTCGCCGCCGTTGGACCTCCTCGGGCGAAACCGAATCCAGCACGAGCTTCATCGCGCCGCACCGGAGCTCCGCCACCGGTCCTCGTCGTCATGACGCCGCCGGAGCGCCTTCCCCACGAGAAGCCGCCGCCGCCGGCCACTGCCCCCGCCGTGGGACAAATTCCGGCCACCCCCGTCGATGCCCCGCGCCGGTGAGCACATCCCCGCGATCCCCTCCATCTCCTCTACCTCCTGCGCTAGATTCCCGCCGCCCTACGTCGCCGGAGCGCCGGCGACGCCGACGACCAGAGCCGCCGGCAAGCTCCCCTGCCTGTTTAAAGGAAGGAGATGAAGGTTTTGCGTTTTAGCCCCTGGAGAATCGCGTAAATATTAGGTTTAAGCCTGTGTCTTGGCAATTTCACAGATAACCCCCTGTATGTTTTTCCCCTTCACACTTAAACCCAGCCCGAGGCGCTCTTGCAGATCTAACCCTACACTTCTGGAGTTTCACGGCCACTATTTGATGTGTCTCGGGAAACTTCCTAACTACCCCCCCCGAAGTCTATGGTTAATCGCGAATAGGTCCTACAAACTTGTTTAGCCCATAAAATCCCCGTTTTAACTCCGATTTAATCCATTTTCGATGCGTTAGATTCATGTCAACTTAAACTACACGTTAGCACTGTTATTTAACATGCAACTTGTTTCTGAATTTTTATTTAATATTAAGTTGATTAAATGTTATCTAAATGTGTTTTCTTAAATAAAATCTAATTAAGGTTTATACTCCAATTTTTCATATAAATGTTAACATGATTAATAATTATTGAATTAGTTTTCTAAATAAAATATAGTTAAGTTCCATCTCGGTTTTTATAAAGTGATATTAATTTGATTAATGATTATTTAACTAGCTCTTTCTAAATTAAAATCAAATTAGAGTTAAACTTCGGATTTCACAAATAAATGTTAACATTGATCACTATTAACATAAATGTATTTGATTATAAAATTGATTTAAACAACACAGTTCATAAAGCTAATCGATTAGATGCTCTCACATACTTTATTTCAAGTTAATGTTTTAAATTGAATAATTTGTACTCGAACACTTGTAATTAAAATATGACTAAGTTTACTTCGTCTATTCTAAAGGTTAAAATATAGTTTGTATTCATAATTTATACATGGTTTTATTTAATTAAAATAAATGAAGCACCTAGTCTCTCATTAAATACAAATCCTCCGATAGCTGTATCTCTTCAACCGTTGCTCCGTTTTCAGCAATTCTCGCGCTCACGTGACCATAGAACCAAACCCTTAGCGCGCTCTTTTAAAGCTTTCTCTATTGATTGGTGTATTGTTCTTAGTTGTTCTCGTTTGTTTGTCTAGCTACATGTTTGCGCTCGATGATTGTTGCGAGTAGAGGAAGGTCGTTCGAGAGATTCAACCGAAGAATTTGAGCAGCTATTAATTGGATTTAAGGCAAGTTATAGCACGGACAATCCTTGCTACCTACTCTCTCTTTTAATACACTGTTCATTACATACGCATGTGTCTAATACTGTTTACCATTAAGGTTGTACCTAGCATTTATTTCCCTGTCCTTGTATTCCTAGGGGTTTGTGCATATGGGTAGCATTTTCCTAGGCGCAACTACTGTCACCTTTACTTAATTGTTAATATTGACTTAATGGTCCACTTCAACTCTAATGATTAAAACTTGCTTTTTAGTAACATGGATTAGGGGGCTAGAGCATGTGCTGTGTGTTTTGCTCTAATGTCTCCCTCTAAGGACCGGTTCTTAAAGCGGCAACCCAGGAGCCTGTCGCCACCGCCGGAACTATAATGGCTTTGGTCTTGGTCAAGTAGCTTGTACGTCTCTAGCTTGGCAGTAGTTACCGAGGGGCCAACGGCGTTGTGGGAGGTACGGCGCTGGGTGATCTCCGATTCCACCGAGGACGGTAGCCCCGTCGGCTAGGTCACGTTAGACCCAGTCCCGTGTAGGAGTCTCAGCGATTGAGAACTCTGCACGTTGCGCAGTATGGGTGCGATACCCGCGCTCCGGACGCCATCGACCCCCTCACGGTGTGACTCCGTGGGCGTACGTCGATCTCGGTGCCTAAGTTTTCACCACCGTATAGTACTCCAGCGGCTACTGACTTGTTAGAGTGTCTTGTGAAAGCCTCGTAGCGTCCCTATGCAGTCACACCTCGGAAGTGTTGATGTGCGTGGTTAGGTGCAAAGTTCCTTTGAACTTTTACGCGACTGGTGGGTAAAGGGCGAAACCTCTGCAGAGTGTACGATCTATCATGATAGCCTTGCTCAGGGTCACGAGCGGCCTGGATCCTTTTTGATTAGAATATGGTATTTATTCCTGTTTAATGTCACTTACACCATTCATTGGGTTACAACCGGGTATTCATTCACATGTAGTAACTTGGACAATGATAAAACGAACCAACTAAAAGTGCTAATGCAGTTAAGCCGAGTCTAGCCTTTTTGAGCCTTCATAACCCGTGCTATACTTGCTAAGTGATTTCCATTACTTACACTTGTTGTTATTATTATTTTTGGGCAAAATCCCGGACGGGTAACAGATTGGAGTCAGGCTGATTATGCTGTGGAGTTTCCGGAGGATTTACCGTACTTCTGAGTTCGCGTTCTCCCAGTCAGAGTCCCTGTGGGATTGCGGCTACGCTAGAGAGATGTATTAGTCTTCCGCTGTCCTTGATTTATTTTTGAAGCACTCTGATGTAATCGCTACTTTATGATGAGAATAAAGCATTGTACTCTGATTTTTACCATATTTGTTCGCTATATGTGTCTGTGGACTTCCTGGGCACACATATGGCCACATTCGGGTTTTGTGTAAATCCGGGTGTGACAGTAAGTAAAAACAATTACTTAGCAAGTATAGCACGGGTGTATGAAGGCTCAAAAAGGCTAGACACGACTTAACTGCATTAGCACTTTTAGTTGGTTCGTTTTAACATTATCCAAGTTACTACAAGTGAATGGGAACCCAGTTGCAACCCAATTAATAAAGTGTAAGTGACATTAAGCATAAGTAAACATCATCTTCTAATAAAAAAGGATCCAGGCCGCTCGTGACCCTGAGCAAGGCTATCATGATAGATTTACACTCTGCAGAGGTTTCGCCCTTTACCCACCAGTCGCGTAAAAGTTCAAAGGAACTTTGCACCCAACCACGCACATCTACACTTCCGAGGTGTGACTGCATAGGGACGCTACGAGGCTTTTCACAAGACACCCTAACAAGACAGTAGCCACTGAGGTACTACAAGGTGGTGAGTCCTTAGACACCGAGATCGACGTACGCCCACGGAGTCACACCATGAGGGGGTCGATGGCGTCCAGAGCGCGGGTATCCACCCAACAATGCGCAACGCGCAGAGTTCTTAATCGCTGAGACTCCCAACACGGGACTGGGTCTAACGAGATCTAGCCGACGGGGCTACCGTCCTCGGTGGAATCGGGAAAACACCCCGTGCCTTGCCTCCCACAACGCCGTCGGCCCGTCGGTAACCACTGTCAAGCTAGAGCCGTACAAGCTACTTGTCCAAGACCAGAGCCATTATAGTTCTGGCGATGGCGACAGGCTCCTGGGTTGCCGCTTTAAGAACCAGTCCTTAGGGAGAGACACTAGAGCAAAGCACACAACACATGCTCTAGCTCCCTGATCCATGTTGCTAAAAAGCAAGTTTTAACGTTAAGGTTGAAGTGGACCATTAATACAAGTTTAACAGTTAAATAAATGTGACAGTAGCTGCGCCTAGCAAAGTTCTACCCATATGCAATAAACCCAAGGTAAACAAGGATAGGATAAACAAGACTAGGTACAACCTTAAAGGATACATCAAATTAGACACATGCATGTATGAAATAATGTATTACAAGCGGGTAGGAAGCAAGGATTGTCCGTGCTATAACTTGCCTTCTTCAAAGTGCTGTTGCTGCTGCGAATCCGGCTCCTGAAAGTCCTCGTACTCAAACTCCAACGGCAACGGCTCACCGACTGGACACGAATCACCACACAAGCATCCACACAAGCCAGTACATGCAAACAAGAGTATTCTATTAGAAACAGTACACCAACAGTGAAAACCGTACAAAAACAGGAGCTAGAAATAATCTACGCTTCGCTACGAACACGTGAGCGCAAGAATCACTCTAATCGGAGCTAAAACGAGAAAGTTATGGGGTTTTTAAGATCCAGGGACTAATCTGTGAATAACCGAGGACCTATACGTAAATATGCGTATAACTACGAGGGCTAGCGTGTATAAACAGCAGCGCTGGACCGCGGGTAACATTTTCCAAAAGCTCAGGGGGTTTTTCATAGAGAACAGGACCTGAACGCAATTATTTTAGAACTGTTCTGGACTGCGGGTTGATTAACAGAAAGCTGAGGGGCTCTTTAGAAAAAGGACCAGCGCTGACCGGTATCCTCTCGGGTTTGACATCAAGGGAGTGGATCTGGACCGTTGGATCTAGATCCGACGGCTAGGCTCGGTCGGGGGGAAGGGTGGTCGCCGGCGACGCAGGGGACGGCGGCGGTGCCGGCTCCCGCGGCGAGGGCTCGCCAGAGCGAGGCCAATCCGGGGCTACAGGCCTCCATTTGGAGCGGGGTTGGGTGCTACGGGCTTAGGGGAGCAGGGCGAGTTCACTAGGGGTGAACAAGTCGCGGGATGAGGGCCGTGGGCGGCTGCCGGCGTCGAGCGGCGGAGATGCCGTCGGTGTGCGGTGGGGGAAGCATCTACGGGGCACGAAAAAGAGGTGCTGAACGGCTTGGGAGCAACAGGGATGGATGGCCAGTCTACCTACGTGGATCAATCGGGCGAAAGAGTGGCGGAGATGGCGGTCGACGACGAGCGGCGGACGGCGGTCGTCGGTGTACGTCGGCGAGGGAGCTCCGGAGCGCGGGAAGGGCCGTGTTGTGGCTCGACGGGGTCCTCGTGGAGCGGTGAAGCAGCTTCGAGGATCGGCCGGGGCGGATGTGCACCGGAGTGGCGAGTTCGTCGGCGGCGAGCGGCGGACGGCGTGCTCGGCGGCTCGGGAAGCTCTGGGGGAGGAGAGGCTGTGGTGTTGGAGCTCGGCTTGGTGGCGACCGAGGGGCTCGGTGGGTCGATTTATATAGGGGCTAGGGGGTCTAGGGCGCCGGGGTGGGGGTCGCCGTGGATGGAAAGTCCGGCGGCGGCGGAAATCCCCTTCCATGCCGGGGATGGGTTTCCTTCTGAGGGTGAGGCGTGGAAGGAAAGGGGCGGTGCGGGAAGGTTCCTCGATGCTTCGGAGGGGGATCCATGGGGTCGCTCGAGCGTGCAGGGAGGGAAACCCCTGGCGACAGCGCTGCCCGCGATCTCCGGCCGGCCTGTCGTCGCGGGGAAGACGGAGCTGACGGGGCTGGCCCACAAGGCAGCGAGAGGGAAGAGGGGAGAGCGGCCGCGGGGTGTTGGGTCGACGCAGGGGTGCGGCCCAAGAGCGGGCGCTGTGCGAGCTGGGCCACTGGGGAATGGCTGGGCCGACAGCTGACTGTTGGGCCGTGGTGGGCGTTGGGCCGGATCAGAGAAAAAGAAGAGGGGGCAAAAGCGAACCGGAAAAAGAGTTCAGGGAGCAAAAACAAACTAAGGGCCTAACAACTTTTCTAGAGCTCCAAATAGAGTGATTCAAATTTGAATTTAAATAAATTTAAATTCTTGTTTGAACCACAAGCAATACAAAAATAAATGCAGCAGCATGAATGCAACAATAAATGTTTCTACAACTTATATTTGATTTTAATTTTCAGAAATTCTTTATTTAGCCTATTTTAATTATGAACAAGATAAATAATATTAGACAATTAATTTAATTGCTAAAAATTTTAAATAGGCCATTTTTAGGTGTTACACCAATCCAAATTACTACTACTCCACAATGGCGCGCAACGTCATCGATTATCAGCTAGCTAGCTGCTAGTACACATCTTGTCGAAGGTAGCTGTACGTCGGTCGATGAGGCGGTGGACGTACGACGTCCATCTCTTTGGTCGTCGTGCATTACTAGCTCCGAGTTCTTTTGATGTACGTTTTGGTCGACCTCGTTTTGAAACCATTTCTAGAAATAGTCTGTAATTAAAACTATTTTAATTTGTAGGTTACACGGCAGCAAGAACTCGATCTAATACTAACTGACAAGATTTGGGGAGAAATAATCTGTGAGGATCCGGCGAGGAACCAAGCCAAATCCCAGCCTAGACACTGCGACACCACCGCAGGCCTAGCTAGGCAAAGTGTAGCTCAGCGTGTGGTAGCTACTGATGCACTTGAGCATGCGCTTGCTTGGCCTGCCCTTTATCTTCCGCAAGCATGCAAGCACTAGAGACGCATCTTGGGCTTTACAGTTGGGTCTATCTGACCCGTGTTGGACGTACGTACGGCCGGATCGATTCTTCCCTCCATCCAGGCCATGGTTGCATGCATGCGCTGCAGATCGGGTGCATGCATGCAACTGCCGGTAGCTAGCCGCTGCGATGCATGCGGACGGCGCCCACCGCTCCAACGACTGCAAACGCCAAGGCATGCAATTAAGCCCGGCCCACACCCTAGAGAGCTAGCTAGCTAGGCGCAGGCATGCGGTGGATCATCCTGGCCGGCGCTCGATCTGGAAACCGCAAGGGGTGGACAATTATAACTAATGCTAACAAGAGGATGAACTGAATTTTAATGATATAGGTCGCGTTTCATTTGATTTTTCAAAAAAAAATTCACAAGAGAATTTTACCTGCACGAAGTATTAGATGAAGTATATTTGTAAAACCTTTTTAGGGATGAGTGTAACTTTGCGCGACGAATTTAATGAGTCTAATTAACCCATGATTTACTACGGTAATGCTACAGTACAGTAAGGTCTCGTGAATTAACACGGGTTGTGAAAGTAGTTTTGTAAACTAATTTTATTTAATAATCTTAATTAGTGGTCAAACGTGGATCGATCATATTTTTCAATAGTATACAAATTTTTTTTACTTGCGAGATATTCGTTCGCAACGAGCAGCCCAGCACCGCTTTACTATTAATTATTATTGTCCTGAAATTAAAGAGCAGCAGCAACGTACCGCGTGTCCATCCAAACCCCTCTGTTTATTCTGATCTCGTCGTCTTCCTCACCTCTTGCTTGTAGCTCTAGTACGTGGTGGCCACTGATGATTCCTCCTACGGCGACAGCGCGGCCGTGTTGGCGCGCTAGCTGCTGCTGGTGCCTGGTGGCGACATTGTCACACCCGGATTTACGCAAAACCCGAACGTGGCCATACGTGTGCCCAAGAAGTCCACAGACACATATATCGAACAAATATGGTAAAAATCAGAGTACAATGCTTTATTCTCATCATATCGTAGCGTTTACATCAGAGTGCTTCAGAAATAAAATCATGGACAGCGGAAGACTAATACATCTCTCTAGCGTAGCCGCAATCCCACAGGGACTCTGACTGGGGGAACGTCAACTCAGAAGTATGGCAAGTCCTCGGAAAACTCCACCTCATAGTCAGCCTGACTCCAATCTGTTACCCGTCCGGGATTTTGCCCAAAAATGATGACAAAAGCAAGTGTAAGTAACAGAATTACTTAGCAAGTATAGCACGGGTTATGAAGGCTCAAAAAGGCTAGACTCTGGCTTAACTGCATTAGCACTTTTAGTTGGTTCGTTTTAACTTTATCCAAGTTACTACAAGTGAATGAGATCCCGGTTGTAACCCAATTAATAGTGTAAGTGACATTAAACAGGAATAAATACCATATTCTAATCAAAAAGGATCCAGGCCGCTCGTGACCCTGAGCAAGGCTATCATGATAGATCGTACACTCTGCAGAGGTTTCGCCCTTTACCCACCAGTCGCGTAAAAGTTCGAGAGAACTTTGCACCCAACCACGCACATCAACACTTCCGAGGTGTGACTGCATAGGGACGCTACGAGGCTTTCACAAGACACCCTAACAAGTCAGTAGCCGCTGGAGTACTATACGGCGGTGAAAACTTAGGCACCGAGATCGACGTACGCCCACGGAGTCACACCGTGAGGGGGTCGATGGCGTCCGGAGCGCGGGTATCGCACCCATACTGCGCAACGTGCAGAGTTCTCAATCGCTGAGACTCCTACACGGGACTGGGTCTAACGTGACCTAGCCGACGGGGATACCGTCCTCGGTGGAATCGGAGAACACCCAGCACCGTACCTCCCACAACGTCGTTGGCCCCTCGGTAACTACTGCCAAGCTAGAGACGTACAAGCTACTAGATCAAGACCAGAGCCCATATAGTTCCGGCGGTGGCGACAGGTTCCTGGGTTGCCGCTTTAAGAACCGGTCCTTAGAGGGAGACATTAGAGCAAAGCACACAGCACATGCTCTAACTCCCTAATCCATGTTACTAAAAAGCAAGTTTTAATCATGAGAGTTGAAGTGGACCATTAAGTCAATATTAACAATTAAGTAAAGGTGACAGTAGTTGCGCCTAGCAAGATACTACCCATATGCAAAAACCCATAGGACAATTAAGTAAAGGTGACAGTAGTTGCGCCTAGCAAGATACTACCCATATGCAAAAACCCATAGGAATACAAGGACAGGGAAATAAATGCTAGGAATAAACTTAATGGTAAACAATATTAGACACATGCGTATGTAATGAACAGTGTATTAAAAGTGAGATAGGTAGCAAGGATTGTCCGTGCTATAACTTGCCTTCCTCGGAGTACGGCTGCTGCTGCAAATCCTGCTCCGGCACGTCCTCAACGTACTCGTAGTCCAACGCTACGGGCTCACCGACTGGACACGATCATCACGCACGCATCCAAATCAATCATTACATGCAAACAAAATTAATCTATTAGAACAGTACACCAAACAGTAAAAACAGTACAAAAACAGGAGCTAGAAATAATCTACGCTTCGCTACGAACACATGAGCGCGAAAATCACGCAAATCGGAGCTAAAACGTGAAAGTTATAGCGTTTCTAAGATTCGGGGGCTTGCTGGCAAAGTTTTGAAATTTCCAGGGGCCTAAACGAATAAAACAGGACCTATCCGTAATTATTTTTGAATTGAAAAGGACCGCGGGTTAATTTTAATAAAGCGCAGGGGCTCTTTAGCAATTCTACCAGAGTTGACCGGTATCGGCGGGTTTGACTCAGGGCTCGGTTGATCGTGGGCCGTCGGATCACGATCTAACGGCTGGGGAAGTAAAAGGGGTCGCCGGAGACGCAGGGGGCGGCGGCGCCGCTCGGGCCGCCGGCGGACTTCGCCGGAATTCGGCCTAACTCGAGCTAGGGTCCACCAAATGGGACGGGGTTGGGTGCTACGGGCTCAGGGGAGAATGGCGAGTTCACCTGAGGTGAACAAGTTGAGGATTGGCCGGCGAGATGGCCGGACGGCGGCGGCCGGCGGAGCGGAACTCCGGTGAGTGGCGGCAAAAGGGTTCTGAGTGCAAACCAGGGCGGATTTTTGGCTCTGGAGCGTCAGTGCAAGGAGGTGAGTGATCCTGTGGAGATCTAGACAGGAATCGTGCAGTGTAGCGGCCCATCGACGACGGCCGGCGGTCGGCCGACGGCGGGGTTCGCGGGGATTGAGCTACGGCGCACAAGAGCTGAAATTGAGGGGAGGGGGAGCTTCATTACCGCTGGGCGATGCTCCTGGGGTGAAGAATCGGCCGGAGAAGCCGTGGTGTGGAGGGTCAACGGCGAGCGGCGCAAGTCGGCGTCGGTGTACGCCGGCGAGGATGCTCCGGTGCGCGGGGAAGGGCTCGGGGTAGCTCGGCGCGCTCCTCGTAGCTTGGTGAAGACCGCCCGAGGTTCGGGTAGCACGGGGCGGCACCAGAGCGCGACGACGACGACGGGCGGCGGAGCTCGAAGCTCGGCGGCTCGGGAGCGGCGCGATCGGGGCGGTGGCGGCGCTAGGGTTGGGGGCGATGGGGTTGGTGGGAGCAGGGCGCAGCGGAAGTCGAGTTAAGAAGGCACAGAGGGAGCGGTGGGCCTCGGCGTGCGCGATCACCGCGGCAGGCGCGCCATCGGCGGCGAACAGGAAAGGGAAGTCGCGGGGGGAGAAAAAGGAAAGGGGGAGGGGGAGAAGATGACAGGTGGGGCCGGGCTGTCGGTGGGGGAGAGAGACGCCGACGCGCGGGGCCATGTTGGCAGTGACACAGGGAGGCGGAGCAGGCGGCTGCGGCTGGGCCGAAGCGAGCGCGCGGGCCGCGGTTGCTGGGCCGGCTCGGGGAGAAAAAGGGGGAGGAGGGGCTGGGCTGAGAGGTGGGCTGGGCCGAACCAGAGGGAGAGAGGGGAAGGGGTTGGGCCGGACGGGAAAGAGAGAAGGGGGGGCGAAAATGAACCGAGAAATAGTTCAGGGGGCAAAAACGAACTATGGGCCTAACAACTTTTCTAGAGCTCCAAACAAAGTGATTCAAATTCGAATTTAAATATATTTAAATCCTTGTTTGAATCACAAGCAATACAAAAATAAATGCAGCTGCATGAATGCAACAATAAATGTTTCTATCACTTATATTTGGTTTTAAATCTTAGAAAATTATTATTTAGCCTTTATAAAATAGGTGAGAGCATTAAATAATTATTTAAATGCCAAAAATTTTAAATTTTAGTATTTTGGGTGTTACAGACATGTGCAGTGCAGGCTAGCTCTGAGTGGATGAGATGCATGGAGAGATGGAGGCCGACAGGTATGGCGACAGATCGACATATAAGCTGGTGGCAAGCAGCATATATATAAATGCCTAAATGGAGGAACGTACGTACTCCTACATCTAGAAGAGAGAATAATCGTCATGCATGCAACAGATCGATCGAGCCGACACGACAGACAGACAGACAGACAGGTGCCGATGGATGGATGATCAAACGAAAGATGTCTCGATCATGAATTGAACCGACGGCTTGCAATGCGGCGTCTCCCAGTTGGGCGTGCGTGAATGATTAGGCGGGGCGTGCATGAATGCGTCCGTCACGTCGCTTTTCATGGAGACGGCCGGAGGATGTACGTACAAGATATATATATAGAGATACCGATCAGCTCAGAGAGCCTACGAATCGATCCATGCATGAGAGGTGTCGTGTCGTGTCGTGTCCATTATATTATAGGAGTATTATTATCCAACGATTTGATGGGCACACGCGCGGCCCAGGATGATTAAAAGCATGCGATGCAAGCAAGCTGATCGAGATATTTGGATGGCTACAGCTAGCTAGCTACTGTGACTCGTGACTCGCCAACAGCTCGCTCGCTGCTGCAATTCAATTGAACAGGAGGGAGCTGGTACATACGAACGTGCAGCAACTGGGAATAGATCGAGTGCAGCAGCTAGCAGTGGATAACACTGTAGCTGGCGCGCTACTAGCTCACTCATATGGCAGCAGGCCGGCGTGTGTTGTACAACCGCCGGCCTCAGCATCGACCAGTTCCTGCTCGTGGGTGGGGCTCACCTGCACTGCACACCACACCATGTACTACGACGTACCACTAATAAGTACCTAGTATTATTTATTTATTTATTTATTTATTTATTTATATATATGTATATACTGTGAGGGTACGTGAAAAGAACCTTTGGAAACGAGGAACCTCCCAGGCCAGAAAGACACGCCGGTACGTACTGGCGCCCCGTATTTCGAAGCCGATCTTCGGTTGCCGTATTCTATATGCGTGTCCACACAAACAGTACTAGTACGTAGCATGCATGCGCGTAGATAGGGTAAATAAATTAATTAAATCCCCTTGCGGATGGTACGGCATTGCATGCTTGCTCGGATGGAGATCGAGGAAAAGAATTACTACTGCGTGTACGTATTCACCGCGCGCATATATATGGTCGTACGGCTCGTTCTCGTTTCAAAATCCAAATGATGAAACAACACGAGCTGCATGCACGCCCTACACTATCCTGCTACCTACAGTACAGTACCCAGCAGGTCTACTTCCAGCTACCCCTGCTCGTCCTGCTGCAGCTGCGCGGGGGCAGCAGCCTTGGCCCTTTTCCCAAATTTACACTGCGTTTGGAGTAAAATCTGATGCGGTGAGAATCTTCTTTTTACATAGTGAAATCTGGGGGTAAAATTTGGGATCTAAACCGCAGTGCAGGTGCGCAGACCCGATGGAGGCCAATTTCACCCCCAAAGTTAGTTTCAAAAAGCAACTCCCAAATACACTATGCAAAAAGAAGATTCTCGTCACATCAAAATGTCGGCACATGTATGGAGTACTAAATGTAGATGAAATCAAAGACTAATTGCACAGTTTTGTTGTACTCTGCGAGACGAAAATTTTGAGCATAATTAATCAATTTTTGACAATTTTTCACAAATACAAACGAAATGCTACAGTGACGTAATGATTACGAAGTGACTCCCAAATTCGAGCTCCCAAGTTGAACATCTAAACAAGGCCGCAGTGTGATTACCGCGTGCGTGCTGCATATGCTAAATTACTTCTAGTACACGTACTACACCGGCTAGGGAGGGTATCTCTAGTTTTCCTTAGTCGATCTTATACCCTATTTAGATTTATCGATGCCAATAGTTGGATGGTGAATACTACTTCGTAGGTATTATATATCTAAATACTATTAGAGTAGTGAGAATTTTATTCCACCCTGTAATGGATAGTACATACTATTAGACGTTAGCTATGGCCTAATCAAGCCCTGAATAGAGACGAGCTAAGTGTGGGTTTAGGTGCAACAACAGTGGGGTGTGGCGTGGTAAAAAGAGACAAGCAAACGCGTGCGGCTGCTTATTCTCCCCAGACGCGCGCGCAGCAAATCAGATGCCGGGAGGTAGTAATTGAGGCACAGGACGTAGTACGGGAACGGGAATGGGGACGGGATTAAACAAAGCCGAAAGCGTGCACGTGGCAGCACGGGCCGCGGCCGGATCTTTGCCGTACAGGTAGGCCGCCTTGTTTATGCTCCCCCTATCCTATATCCTTGTGCTTGCTTGGTTGATTCGGATTTGGGATTGGGATTTGGTGGTGGTTACTTGATTAACCAACCTACGGAGTCGTAGGCCCGTAGCTAGGGATGGATCAGTAACCCATGCCGCGCGGGGGCCCCAGGCTGTCAGGCGGCTCTTGTTGTTTGCGCTGTCCCCTTCCTTTTCCTTGTGCTGCGGCGCGTGGCGGGGCAGGGCCAGCGCTCCAGCGAGGAGAGAGAAGGGGGGCAGGCCGCGAGAATTTCTTGGTGTGCTAAATTGAGGCGGATGACCATGAGCTGGCTGCCTCGGCTCGCTCGACTGTGCTCAACGATACAGCCAGGTGAAACCAGGCCCATATCAGCCAACTAGATAGAACCAAAGGCCTGATTCCTCATGGGCCTACCCTCAATTGCCCCAAAACTTCCGGCCCCTTTTCAAATCACCTTCCCTTTTCATCATCACCTTGAAATGCTTGCAGCACTCCGGGGCCAGGGCAATGTTTATATTTGACCAATAATTAAAAGATATTAAATAAAGTTAGTTTATAAAACTATCTTAACAATTCTAAATTAATTTATGAGACAAATCTAATGAAGCTTTTGATCGTACAATTAGAGAATTGTTACTGTAGTATTACTGTAGTAAATTATAGACTAATTAGACTCGTTAGATTCGTCGCACAAAGTTTCGCTCATCCCTAAATAAGTTTTGTAAATAGACTTTATTTAATATTCTATACATGTAAGATTTTTTTAATTTTTTTTCCGAAAGCAAAGAAATAGCCTGCTGATCTGCAAAATGGACCCATTTTGTCAGCCAGTAGACGGATCACCACCCTTCCCATCCTTTTCCCTTCTTTCTTTTTCCCCCGTTCCCTTCCTGGCGCCATTAGCCACGTCTCTCCTCTCCGGCCTTGGCGGCGCCCACTGGGGGAGCGGCGGCGCCATTAGCCACGTCTTCCCCGGCCCTTTGCCCGCGACGAGGTATTCCTATTTCACCGCCCCCTTTTCTTCCCTTCCTGCTGCGCGAAACGGAGCACCCCAAACCCTAACGTAAGCTATTCCTATTTCGTATTCGTATTCGGATCTGACCCAGTGTGCACAGTACAGCCATGTCCTATGCTGGGTCCGCGCCTGGTTTCTATGGCGCCCGCTCCAGCCATGGATGCTGAGGACCGTGGCAGCGGTGGTGCCAGGAACCAGAGCGGCATGGTGGTGAAAACCGGGGCCTTGTGCACCAACAGTGACTTACCTCTGGTGGTGTCTCCTGACCTCTCGGAAGATCAGGGAGGTGATACCATTGAATGCTCGAGCTCGTTTGGGGACACTAGCTCCGGATTCGAAGGCGACGCGGATGGGGGTGAACCAGAGGTGAATTCTGCCACTTCAGCTCGTGCCAATGGTGGTGGGTCCTCAAAGCAGCCTAGGTGAGTCTTCTAATTGGCTCCTCGTATGCTCTGAATGTTACTGATCTGACGATTGTGCCGTCCTGGTTCATGGTAGGATGAACAGGTGTAAGATTATGCTATGCAGTTAGCCACTGATGCGTTTCAGTGTTTGATTTTACTGCTCCTGGTGATAAAACGGAAGGTTGTAGTGAGGTTTCAACTCTGGACTGGTATACTATCTTGTAGTTATTGCATCTTCCTGTCCGCGGAAGCGACAAGAAAAGTAGGATCAGTCCCTAAAACAACCAAAGACTGACACATAGAGCACCAATGCCCTGTTTAGAGAGAAAGTCCTTGGGGTTAGTGTTACCATTTTGTTTTGTCCTTTTGGAAAAGTTTGCCAGATATTACTAAATTATACATGCTAAGAATGACAGTCTGAATTCACAAAGAAGCTGTAGCCTGGGATTCAAAACCATGAATTAGGTACTGATCGGAACCATCATTGATGATGTTTATCTTCAATGCTGTAGACCATTATAGATTCCTTTTTGTGCATGCAAGGAAACATCGTATATCGTGTTTCATGGGTATTGCCTTTCTTTGAGAGTATGCTTCTGATTTGTGCATGCTTATTTCTGACATTCATGTTTTAAAACTATATAATGTGTAGTCATGGACAAGGAAAGTAGGAAACCAACGATTGGGGTACCCTTATGAGTGCTTCAAAGTGTTATGGTATAGCTAGTATGTAATTGGAGCAAGCAGCCACCTATTATGTTCTTATAATATTTTCGTTGTAATGTAAAGCTTTTTTATGCTGACATGCCTCTTTTTTTTTGGCAAATTTTGTGATGTGGGATTGCCCTTCAGAAGGAAAAAGGTGACCGCTGAGTGGAGGAATTATGTTCTTCCAGTTCTGTGGCGATGCCAGTGGTTAGAGTTGCGTATGAAGGAGCTGTCATCTCAAGTATCAAAGTATGACAGGGAGCTTGCTCTAATCAAGAAAGAAAAGGAACTTCAACAAGCAGTAAGCAAAGCAAATGGTTCTATGCCAGAATTGATGCAGATTCACAAAGGCCATGGGAACAGTATCATGGAGAGGAGAAAGAGGAAGCGACATGAAGAAAATGTGAATACGTCCTTGTACATCAACAAGCACAAGATATTGTCATACTATCATGGTCCGACATCCAATTATGTCTACCTTTTTATAGGGACAGGACATCGATTTATTCATGGCCATGTTGATTTGCGCCTGGTTTAATTGTTAATGATAAGAATCTTTCAATATTTCGCAGATAAACAACATAAGGGAGCTGAAACTGGTGGTCTCTTAATTGATGGTGATTGTGACAGTACAGGTATGAATGTACCCATCTGGTCAATAACTTTTCAGTGAAGTTGAAATATAAAGCATGGTGTTAAAGGAAAGTTAGATTAAACTGAGTTAGCTCCAGACCTGGTTGTGAGAAAAAGTATGCTTTTGTTAGAATGGGCTTTTGGGGTCATAGGCGGTAGGGCCTTTTGGCCACGAGATGGATAGATGATTACTGATTAGGCAATGATCACCCTTGATTGGCCTTACTTCTATAAGTCATCCACTAGGGTAATCCTTGCCTATATATATGTACACCCACGCATCCCTCATAATCAATTTACAGAGTTCCCATGCCATATCTTTGCTTTCATATTTGTTTGTACTTTAGTAAAGGCGTATGCTAGAGTTTTAGTAAAGGTCAATGGTTAATTAGTCACCGAGTTTTTAATCATATATGCATTCTATCAAAGAAATCCAAGATAGCTAATGTAACCTTGTTGCCACAGGGTTATTAGTTTTTAATATATACCCCATCCCATTTTTTATTTTCCGTTTCGATGTTACCAGTCTCCAACTTACGCCATTGATTTTACTTAATATGTCAGCAAAAATATATATAAAAAATGGTCGAAAGCGCTTGACATGGCAAATCTACTGATGCCATTTTATGTGTCAAATTTTAATGCTAGTGTGTATTTTAGTGCTCAAAGTTTTTAAAGTTTGATTGCACAGGCTCTGAAACAAAATCTGTTTGGTAATAGCGACATTGCAAATATAATGTGTATTTGACCATTGTTTTCTGATACTATACTGTTTTTACCTATGAAATGGATGGAAACACTTTGAAAGTATGAACATAGCTGTATAATTCTGTGGACTAAATATACTTGTCAAAATATACAAATTTTGGATTTTCCCAAAACATGCATACCCTATATAATTTGACAGACAGTAGTTTATATAGCCATATATGTTAAAATGTGTCCAACACCTTACTGTTCCTCTATGGTTTCATTGGATTTTATGGTAGCATTCCTATTTTTGGATAGATCAATGAATGACACATGTAGCACTTGGGGTTTAGTTAGATTGGCCATGCAGAAAATGCAATTAACCTATATTCTCTGCCTAAGTAATTTTTATTCAAGTGTTAACTATGTATTGTATTTGGTTCATTCTTAATGCAGTTAGTGGCAGTATCAGAGGTGAACTCGACACTGTTACATTGCTCAATTCCGAGAATTATGATATAATTTATGAGCAACTCACTTTAAAGGACACTCTCATGACAATTGATGGGCTCCAGTCTAGAGTTCATCTGCTGCAAGATCGTCTCAGCAAGGCTCATTCCGAAGGGAAAAATTTGACACTTTTTGAGGACAATACTCATGTCAGGGTGCCTCGGAAGAGGCAGCATACTCAAAAGCGCTCATTCTCTTATACGAAGTGTCGATATACTAAACCACAGAAAAAGAAGAATCTAAACAGTTTGCTGAAGGATGATGGTGGATCAGCTCTTGCAGGGAGACCTGCTTTGCCTGGCTGGGAAACCAACATGCATATAAGAGATGCAAATAGGAATGCTGAAGAAAGAAGTGGAGAGTGCAATCACTCAAGGGAGAAAGCCGTCAGAATGGACCTGCTCTTGGGTACTGACATTTTCGTACGATATGGTCATATTGGGGATTTATGCAGAGAAGTAAGTCTTTGATCCTTTCCTATTCTTATTCCTCTTTTCATTCTTTAGTGCTTGTCTGGATTTGAGTTGATCAGTTGATCCTGCAGAGTTACTACTTTCAAATTTGACTTTAAATCATCTTATATGCACATAGTCGGCTTGGGGTGTATAAAGGCCCCCATATACTGTCTAGAGAATAACCGAACCTTATCCTGCATCCGTAAAATATTGTAGGGATTGCGACTTTACTTGTTTACGTTTAAATAAAAAAAGCGTAGTCTTCATGTAAATAGATGCTATTTCCCCATAGAACCTGGAATTTGCAGCTATATCTTGGACATGAGATATGGGGGCCATTTCAGATGTCCTGCATGCCTATACATTAGTGCCAAACTAATCTAAAATTATTAAGGTGTTTGTGAATCAGATCCATCCAGGACTCAATATTACCATGTCAGAAGATAGCCAAGCTGACAAAGCAATTCATTTTTAACTTTTGGAAAGATGTTTGTGAATCAGAGCCATCCAGGACTCAATATTATTGTGTCAGAAGATAGCCCTAGTGAAACTGACAAAGCAATTCATTTTTAACTTTGTTTCCAAACACACAATACTAGTAATTTAATATGTTACGCTCCTATGATAGTTTTAAAATCTTACTTTAGATTTGGAGCTGTGGCTATGCCATATTGAGTATTTTATTATCTAAAACTAGTTTACTGGTTTTGAATCATTTTCAGAAAAAGAAAGATGAATGTGTTTGCTTCTTGTGCAATATATTTGCACTGGCATTTAGTTGATTATACTGCTGCTTCTTTTTCACAGAACACTGATGATATCCTCATAGACAATCAAGCAGCAAATGAAGCATGTCAGCAGTTTGATAAGGCCAAGCATCTGCCTTCTGGAACTTCTTCCAAAGGCCAGAACATTTCTGCTCCACTGGAAGTGAAGAACACTTATGCTCCATCAGAAATAGATAGCACTTCTGCTCCAGCGGTGGAGCCTGTTTCCCCTCAGAGCAAGCAGGCGCTGAAAACTAAGAAGAGGAGGAAGAAACGCTTTTTTTCCACCAAGAAGCAGAGGAAAGAGAGCTCCAAAACACCTGCTGCAAAGGAGAAAACTGACGGCACTCCCTCAGCTGCAAAGAACAAAACTGGGAGCACAACCTGTGCTATGACAGCGGAGAAAACTGAGGGCAAACCCTCTGGTGCAATGGGGCCGGGAACCATGACCGCTCGCTCAGCTGGTAAGAAGTGCCAAATTGGAAATGAACCTGCAGACGTGAAGAAGCGTGAATCTGGGAGCAACTCAGCATCAAATAAGCAGAAAACTGAAAACCCATCTGCAGCAGCAAAGAAGCAGAAAACTGAAAACCCATCTGCAGCAGCAAAGAAGCAGAAAACTGAAAACCCATCCTCAGCAGCAAAGAAGCAGAAAACTGAAAACCCTTCCTCAACAGCAAAGAAGCAGAAAACTGAAAACCCATCTTCAGCTACAAAGAAGCAGGAGGCTGAAAACCCTTCCTCGACACCAAAGGAGAAAACTGAAAACCTCTCAGCTACAAAGGAGACTGAAACCATGCCCCTGAATCTGAAGATTGACAACGAGGCTGTGCTGGTGGCTGTAAATAGCAGGAGGAGCCAAAGGGTCCGGAAGCCCAAAGTTTTTGCTGATTAAAGCATAGAAATCTTTTACTGTCTCCGATGTGTATATCCTGTCGTCTGGTCGCAAAGTCAGTGGCCATATCAACATAGGAACTGATGGATCGCCATGTACATATCAGCTTTTGCCTATGCATAAGAAATCTCCCCCATAATTGTTGGTTGGTTGTTCTTAACCCTTCTCTTCTGGGGCACCAAACAAACAGCGCCATGTTGTGTCACCTCTATATCCAAGATGAAAAAATGAGAAAATTATGCTTTATAATTGCAACCTGCTTTGCCGATCTCTGTGCCATCACTGCATGATTTCTTCCGGCTCTGATCTTTTCCATACTGTTTTGATATAGTTGGACTTTGCAGCAAAACAGCTCCGTGTGATCTTTGGGTCTGTTTATTGGAGATACAACTTTTGGTTATGGAAAGTCAATAATCAGTTTTTTATATAAACGTAAACCTAGCTTGTGTGAGCTTCTGGTTTTTTAGAGAGGAATTCTCTATTTTTTTGAGCTTTTAGTTTTTCATGCTGAGAAATTGCCTCTGAAAAGTTAACTAAAAATTTTGGGGCCCTTTTCCCCTCTTTTTTTGAGTTAACCATAAGGATGCTTCAAAAGCTTCTATTTCCTTTTTTTTTGAAATATCAATATAGATGCTCACATGCACGCACGCATCTCTATAAACATGTATGTAAACTATATGCAGTGCATCTGAGAGGCTAGGTTGGCAAATCACCATTGAAAGAATAGCACCGATTAAATCTTTTGTTCTCTTCTTTTCATCGTTTTGAAATATTCGCGTCATTAAGTCCATCACCCGTGTTTCGTGAAATTTTTATCCAGCATCACAACGGGAACACTGCACCGTGCTAATATGCAGGCCGCTGGAGTCGCTGATCAATTTTGGGCGTCTGATGTCCAAAGCCAAAACTTCACCAGGGCTGCTGATTCCCCGCGCTATCGGAAATGCAGTGCTGGAAAGACAACTTAAAATGCATTTATTAAATTTCACTGTTTATGTGGTGGCAATGTGGCATCGTTAGTTCATTTGCATGTACAAGGCACAAAATTAAAGACCATCTCCAGAAGGAAAAGTCGCACAAGCACTGTCATACAGAATAGACACTGACGCGACGAGAGCAAACATCATTAATCCAATCATACAAAGCGTCTTCTTCAAGCTCCGAAAGCTTTCATGGGGTCCTTGGGGTCGATCTCGTGGTAGAGGGGGAGGTCAGACGGGAGGCTCTCCTGGCTGAAGCCAATGCTTGCCAGCGTCTTCACCACCTCGTCGAACAGGATCTTGTTTCCAGCTGGGGTGAAGTGAAGCCCATCACTGCATCGTGGTGTAAAAATGTTATCTAAGAGGCTTGCACATGGAAAAGACGCATGGATAAGAACAGCTATTACGCAAGGAGTTCGTTAGCAATTTAGAAATCTAAGGCCCCTTTGGTAGAGCTCCACATGAGGGTGGAGTTGAAGTTGGAGTGGAGGAGCTGATTTTTTTAGCTCCACTAGCTTCACCTGTGCCATGTGCAAAACAGCTCCACCTCTCACAACCAAGCCCCTAGAAGTGATTCACCGTCACGGATGTTTGGTCCATTAGTGATCATTAATGTACTGGTCCATTAGTGATCATTAATACAATAGATAGCAGATACATATAAAAATCAAGTTAAGTAGACTGAAAGTTTCCCTGTTCAAATTTCAAAATAGTGTATTCTATCAACATAGGCTACTGGTCTAAGCAAAAAGGCAACAGAACAATCAAACAACACGTGCATAAGTAAATAAATTCCTTTCTGCCTCTAAGCAAAAAGGCAACAGAACAATCAAACAACACGTGCATAAGCAAATGGAAATATCCAGTGCACATTGTTAATGATGGGACAAGAAATGTAAGACAGTTTTAAAAGTAGACACCTGAAAAGAGTATGTATGTTGTGTCAGAAGGTGCATGATTTTATTTGACACTGCAGAAGGCGCTAGTAAAAAAAGAATCATGAAATGTCATTGTCTTGTATCCTTGTGCACAATGTCATCTGATCCTGCTACAAGTTTGGGCTAGTGGCGCTTGAACTATGGCAGCTTGTAACAGAAAAGAGTAAAACACAGAGTAACTACTGTTTATTTGCTCACAGGAGTAATTGAAACAGATGCTTGCCTTAATGCAGATGTTTGCCAATCTGGAAATTCCTGCATCTTCGTCCAGATATCTATTACTGGATGACCCAATTCTTTGGCAACATCTATGCATGCCTGTGCATAAGAGCCAGCAGCCTCGTTGGTTCGTTCTGCTTGTCGTGAAGGATCATCAACTCCATAAATGTCGCTGCATAAGGGGACAGGGATAATCAGTGTGGCTGGCTAGAAATCTACTTTAGCAAACGGTGCATTTTTCACTGGATGGCCAAAGAACTCGTTAGATCAGGCCAGATAATCAGATCGCTGGACATTTCTACAAAGATAGAGATACAATCTAACACTAAAGAACACATCTACTTTGAATGGAAAATACAGGAACATTCAAAGAATCCTATCTCATGGACTCTTGAACAAATGCATATAGGTCCAAAATAGCATGCCCTGCCCTCAAGCAATTATAATTACCAAGAATTATAAGAGCATCTCCAAAAGACTAGCCAAATCGTTTTCTAAAGTTAAACTTAGCTATCGTTAGAGAAAAAACGTTTCCAACGGACTCTTTAAATGACTCTCTAAATTTAGTGGCTCTCTATCCCACCTCATTCGCTAGCCATTTTTAGCTAGCCTACCTCACTAGCCATCTTTACAGAATCTGTTGGATTACCCTGTTATTTGTTAGTCAAATCTATTTTTGAGAGTAGCTAAATTAGTAAATTTGACTAGTCTTTTTAGCTAATCTCTTGGAGATGCTCTAATGCATAAAAGTACCAAGAATTTTATCCAGTTTTCTATAAGCTCAGTGAATAAAGGTAGTATGGTCTGATGTAACTCAGAATTTCCCCTTTGTTTTCTCCCATCAAGCTAGTTCCCAAAATTAGCATGTCAAACACAAGGCCCTGAAATATAGTGTTAAAAGACATGCTTGTTATGAGAAGATGCAACGGTAATTGCCTATGTGCATAGCAAAATGAAACCAAAACTCCAATACGATGATCAGCACAAAGACATCCGTCAGTGTGATGACTTATCTATGGTGGCTCCATAGATTCTGCTCGCAAGGTACAGATCAACAGAGGGGGTAATTTCTTCACCGATCCTTGCAGGTTCTTAGATAGTGGCAGGGTGATGAGTAGCAGTATCAGTATGGTTCTAAATGCTGAGGACGTTTTTTACTTGCTGTAATGAGCAGTCTGGAAATATGCACTTCACTTCCTCATAAACATCAGATAGTGGAAAATTCAACTTTTTAAATCATAAACAGCAGGTAGTGGAATGTAGTATCATACTACTTGCATCCATGACTGAATGCAGGAATAGCATATATGCGTCAAAGCAAAAAGAGATCAATGGGGACCAGCATACGAAAGGCACCCAGTGATTTGATTTCTCTTTGGTCGACCACTAGATTCCTTTCTGAAAGCTAAAGATCAGCAGAGTGACGAGTGATAAACCGTTAAATTTATTTGACTCGTAGTAGTATCTTCAAAGTGGATTTATTTACTTACCGGATTCTCGCTAGTTCATAAATCGGTGGGGGAGTGATGAGTATGATAGCAGTGGAAGGCCATCGCTCCTGCCATCGAAAAACCAATCATCTGATACATGAGCGAAGAATCCAGCATATCCGAATCCGAGAATCACATGATGACCGCACAAGCCAGACTAGACAGCGACTTAAACCTTGAAGTAGCCGCAGATGGCGCGGAGGTTGCTCTGGTACTCCTCGAGCGGCACGTTCTGGTGCGCCTGCACCTGGTCCGGCAGCGAGGCGTCGTTGGCGCCGAAGAAGACGGTGATGGCCGCCGGGTCCGCATCCGCCGCGCCCTCCATGGCCCGCGGCAGCACCTTGAGCGCCCACCGCGTGTTGTACCCGCTGAACCCGCGCAGCACCACGTCCGCCTGATCAAATGGGCCCCGGCTCCAGGCCCCAGCACACACGGTCAGTTCACGGCGGTCGGCGCCGGCGCCGGCGCCGCCAGGGAGGAACGCGCGCGTACCTGGCGGGCGAAGCGGTCGGTGAGCGAGGCCCCCCCATCCACCGGACTCGAAGGATTGCTCGGTGATGGAGTCCCCGAAAAGCACCACCCGCGGCCGCATGTTGGGTCGCTCGGATCGGGGGGATTCCGCCGCGCGGGCTCACCTCACTTGCCGATGATTTCCTCCCGAGATCCGAGAGCACGAGCGCGGAGCACTCCACTACTGCTCTCTGATGCAGTTTTTTGGCAGTGGCGGCGCAGGTTTGGTGGCGGCGTGATCTGGATGAGACGGAATCTTTTGGTGAGCTCTTAGGTCAGCATGACGAATTTAATTTGACTAGCGTCCAGGAGGCGAATCTTTCGCACCGACGAGCATATTCCGGCAGCTCGCCGATCGCCGTGGAGCGGTGCTGGAGTGGAGGGGAGTGGAGACCGACCCGAAGCACGCGAATCGAATGCGCTCTAGGGGTCATCATGACTTTTATAACGGAGCGGTGATCTAACTCTTTGAGTTTTCCTTTCAGGAAAAAGAATAGGAAGCTTTTCCCAAACAACGGTCGGTTTTTGTTGGTCCAGTTTATCTTTTTGGTTTCAATAATTTCTTCGTCAAAATTTTAGAGGTTTTCTAGTTGGACGTGTGAGGATCGAACGAAGGCGAAACATCACATCTAATACAAACACGCGTATAATTAATCCATTTTCCAAGCATATAATAGCACGCTGCTATTTTTTTTTCTCAAGGTGGATATACTTTCATGGGCGTTAAATCTTAGACTAATGTTTTTGGAGGTTGATGTTATCCACGTTTTCACTTCTCTCTTCTTATTTTCTAAAAATGGGGTTTGAGGGTGGAGGCCAATAAAGAAAGATGATGTGGCAATAATAGACACTACGGCCAGGCAACAAGATAATATTGATGCAATTTTGCACGTAATCGTCTAACACGACGGACACACATAATTGATAAAAATAATATTTTTTCAATAACACGCTTTTATTGAGTGGAAGCGTTGTCATCACCGCAATTGATTTTTCTATTATCATTGACAAGAAGTTGAGTGATCTATTATGATTGACAATTTTGCACGCAATCATCTATTGTGGCGGACACACAATTTTACACACGGTTTGGCACAACTCCTGACACATAAAAAGATGATCTTTTTTTCGGTAACGCTCGCTTTTATTGAGCGAAAACGTCTATCATTTGACACACACGCCACGTCAGTTGGTTATCGTCTTTTACTACCATAAGTGATATTATTACGATTCTGTGCGACACATGGAAATTAATAAAGTATAATCAATGCATTTAATTATACACATATGCTAATATGTCATAGACAAACCAAACAATATCGATGATTTCATGCTTCTTTCTATTCAAAATAGGTCACCTGTAATTCTTGCCGGCCAAAAATTGAAAGTCTTGGCTGTTAATAGTATATACAAAAGAACTATATGGATGAACAATGTAGGATAGATGTTGGTAGATTGACATAAAAAAATCCTTTCAAAATATCTACAACTTAAAAAAATACCATATTTTGATAAAAATATTGGCTAAAGTTCCATCTTATACAACAATGGATGCCCTAATCGTACCGGATTTGAATCAATGGGACCAAGATCCAACTGAATTTTTACCCGCAAGGGAAAGGAGTAGGGCAAAACAGAGCAAGGGAAAAGAAAAAAGAAAAAAAAAACTGGATCTTCCCTCCCTTGCACAGTAGCAGCTGCCCCCACCACTACCAAGCCCTCACCGAACCCCCTCCCCGTTTCGCCTCCTCCGCCCAAATCCCCAAATCGCCGCCTCCGATCCGCCGCCGTCCTCGATCCGCGGCGGCCGTTGACCCGCGAAGAATGGCCTCTGGGCCGCCCTCGCCGTCCGGCAAACCCTACTCCCGCAAATCTCACGCCAGCTCCAAGGTCCCCAGCGTCCCCTCCTTCGACTCCCACAGCAACGGGCCGCTCCTCCCCACCGTCACCTTCTCGCTGCCCTCCACGGCCGCTTCCCGCCGGGAGCTCCGACGCCGCCTCACCGCAGAGCTCTCCCAGGTGCGCACCGTCTCCAAGCGCCTCAACTCCCTCCCGGCGCCCGCCCCATCCTCCGCGCTCTCGGCCACCGACCCCTCCACGCCGCTCCCGCCGCACCCGCCGGCGTCCAAGCATAAGTCCAAGAAGGGCGGGGGAGCCCCGCACCCGCGGCCGCACCTGTCGGCGGAGGCGCGGCGCAAGCTCTACGCGCCCGTGTTCAAGAGCTGCGCCGCGGTGCTCTCCAGGCTGATGAAGCACAAGCACAGCTGGGTGTTCAACAAGCCGGTAGATGCAAGCGCGCTTGGCCTTCACGACTACCATACCATCATCGCCAAGCCCATGGACCTCGGCACAGTCAAGTCAAAGCTAGCGGCAGGACAGTACAAGTCACCAAGGGAATTCGCCGGGGATGTGCGGCTGACGTTCCAGAACGCCATGACGTACAACCCCAAGGGGCAAGACGTGCACTTCATGGCCGAGCAGCTGCTCAACATGTTTGAGGAGAAGTGGCCGGAGATTGAAGCTGAGATAGCACAGCTATCACCACAGCCTCCTACACCATCGTCGGCTGCACCCAGGAAACCAAAGGAGATAGATAATTCTAGGGTGTTAGAGAGGTCGGATTCAACTGTCCATGCTGCCGGTATGGAGGCTACACCGAAGCCACACACTGGCAGGCCCCCAGTTTTAAAGAAGCCCAAGGCAAGGGAGCCTAATAAGAGGGATATGACCTTCTGGGAGAAGCAGCGGCTTAGCAATAACCTCCAGGATTTGCCACCAGAGAAGCTAGACAATGTTGTTCAGATCATAAAGAAGAGGAACCTGTCACTCAGCCAGCATGATGATGAGATTGAGGTTGATATTGATAGCTTTGATGTTGAAACATTATGGGAGCTTGATAGATTTGTGACAAACTATAAGAAGAGTATAACTAAGAATAAGCGGAAGGCTGAGCTTTCCGCAGTAAGGCCAGATGAGGCTGAGGCTGAGGCGGAGGCTGAGCCTGAGCCTGATCAGGAGCTGGAGAAGATAGAACATGTGAGGCAGGATGAGGCACAGCAGGATCAGATTCCTGCAGTACAAGAACCGGTATGATTTTGGTTGGTAGTATTGATGCCTGCACTAAATTTTAGGTAATGTTTTCAGTAGGGTTCTTATTGTTTCTCTTGCTTTTGCAGATTCCAGAACCAGAAGCAGTTGATGTTGAACCACCTAAGGAAAATGCAGCAGGTAGGTGGGGCATGTGTCTTTAGAGCATTCTTGCAGTTTCTATATTCGTCCTTTTCTGTTTGAGAAAAGAACAAATGTATCATTATAATCATGCTTCTAATGCAACAATCACTTTCGCCTATAATCTACTTCTCTTATCACTGCAAAAGAACCAACTAAATCTACTCAACTACAGATGACAATGAGAGATATGTGGGTGAATCATCACCGGGTCATTTGGAAGATCAGAAGGGAGAGACTGCTGGTAGATCAAGTAGTTCTGGAAGCTCTAGCAGTGACTCGGGCTCGTCCTCTAGTGGTAAATGTTCCCTTATTTCGCAGAGAATCTTTTGGATTCTGTATTCTTCTTTATAAAGGTTAGGCTTGGAAGTATTTATGAACGCATGAATTTACCTTGAGAAGTATGTGCAGATACGGACACCGATAGTTCATCAGCAGATGGTTCTGATGCTGCGCAGTCACCCAGAACGTAGCATCTATAGGCCAGGTACATTCTACGTTAATGCAGCAATTATTTGCATTTAATGTCTACTAACTTTGGTAATTTTTTCAATTCAACTAGCTTTTTTAGCGCCAAAAATATGTTCTCTGTGGAACTAGTTAATTGCTTTTGCTAGAAAGCTTCTGGATGGATATTTCTCCTGAAATTTACAGAGGATGCCAAATTTGCTCATTGATAAGCTCACATGAACAATCCAGATTTCATCGATCTGGGTCATATATTGTACTTTGCTCAGCCATAAATCTTAAATATCTATCTGTTTTGTATATTCATAAGCTTTAGACAACGGAATTCCAAAGGCCAGTGCGATATCTTATGCCTATGTATTGAATGTTCTCTTGGCGCCATGCAAACTATTGGCTTCGTCCTGTAGTTCTTTGCACAGAACGTGGTAAGAAATAAACGTGTAGGCTTGGTGATGACCTCCTTGGTTGTTCTACTAGGAACTCCAGAATAAGTAGCTTCCTTCATTGGCTTGTAAGTAAAATAAATTAGCACTTATTGCTGGTAATATGCGGTGTTGATCTACCGATTTTAGTTTATATCTTGCGAGTCATCATTCACATGATTTATGTCTGAGAAGGCCTTTATTGCTGTGATCTTAAAATGACGCACGTTAGCAATTTCCCAACTTATAAGAAAGTACGCGGGTTAGTTACAGAGAAATTTTTTAGATAAGCATTGGAGGTATTCCCTAGCTAAATTGTAAATGGTTGACAAAGTGTTCACATCAATGGCATAGCACAGTTATTTATGTTTTTCCTTGCATATAGTCCAAAACAGGATGTTTTGTGTCAACTACTTGTTTTCCTGCCTATTTAATGTCATGTACCCATGCGTGAAGTGGCACATTGCACTGTACATCATACATGCGAATTTAATGTTGTATTGTTGATTTAGGTACACCCAGTACAATTGTTCTTTAAAACTGTATGAACACCTTGTGTGTAGTTTGTTTTTCTTGATACAATTTTTTTTCATGGTTCGTTGTGAGCACTGACTACCCTTGTCTCTATTCCTCCACTTCGTCTTGACCTGACAGCTATCAGATTTACGACCCAAACTGATTTTGATCTCTTTACCTTTTCTAATTGCTAGCCAGTTTCATGGTTTGGTGTCTCTCTGCCTCTGTGTGGCTCTAGTTTTAGCTAGAGCACCAAACTTGTGGCTCTAGTTTTAGCTATAGCACCAAACTAGTATAACAAATCCTTGTTAGGAATCAATGTATTGTGGATCCGTACACCAAACTAGTATAAAAGATCCTTGTTAGAAGTTACTGTATCATGGAATTGTACAAGTGTGCCTCGGATTTTGATCAACAGAGTGATCAATTGTATAGCTTTTGCCTTTTGGAGTACTCTGGCTAGTTGTTTGTTAGTCAAATTCTAACTCTATTTCGAAAACTGAGAGGAAATCATTTTTGTCTATTTGAAGTTTACCTGCTCTGCCTGATCTGAAGTAATAGGCTTGCTTGTATCCTTCACCATTTTCACCACCTGTCTATATATGGACATGCTGGTCTAGCTCAACGACAACTGCTATTTGCTAATATTTTTGTTCTATTGCACTGTGGATTATTTGAAAACATCACTTTACCTGAGAACATGTTGTGATGTTCAAATTCTGCACTTACTACTCAATGTATCATAAAGGCCAAGTTGTAAATATTATAGTAGGCCTGATTTGCTCTTCTTTATTGTCGTACTTCAAGAGGTACTTGATTGCCTTAATCTGTCCCTTTTTCTACCTTGGAGGCTTAGATCCATCCATAGCCTTGATGAATTAGAATGATTGAGCCTTTTTTGTCGTTGACTGTTTGTTATGCATAATGGGACGCAAATCTGAAACCAAATGTACCATAAATTGCTCTTTTTTGGCATTTGTAGTGACTATTTGAGGTAGTTTTTATTAACCAGCAAGCTGTTTCACTACTCATGTTTACATAAAAGTTTGTTGCTCATAAAGCAATAGCTGATTAAGTAGTTTTTATATACTCTACTTGCTTCTGAAATATATTTAACTTCTTACCCAAACAGCCAGCATAGGAAATAATGAAATTATAGTGAATTTTATGATCACACAATCATGAATCTGACATGTCCGATTTCCTTGTATGCAGATGTTGATGCAAGACAGGAAAGGTCATAACTCCTTAGTTCACCAAAGATTCTAGCTTGAAATTGTCAGCGAAATTGTTGTAAATTTTGGTTATGTAGGAACCCTAACCAGTGCCATGCTGTTTGTCGTTTTGGTCTCAAAGTGGTTGCCCGGGATAGCACATGCCCAATTCATTTGTACCACAATTTGCAGTCGTGTACTTATTGTAGAGTGGTCGTCGAGCTGGAAGATACCTCACATTGGATAGGAAGAAACCTGGGAACTGGGGGCAGTAAAACAAGCGGTGAGGTGAAGACCAGGAACCTGGAGGCCTCGCCCTGCTGTAAGATTGTACAATCGTTATAGTTGTGTAATTTCTGTTGCTGTTTGCATTAGCATTGATCAGTTTTTTCTCTCCCCCCGGTTGCTGCACGTGTTTCAACTTTGAACTGGACTGGTAAGGAAACAAGTCCAGCAGACCAGCACCCCGTGCTTCATCGATAACACGGCCTCCAGAATGCAAATGCTTCTGGTCTTGCAGCCGTTCTTGTTGGATTGCTTCGCCGGCAATCTTCCAATGCTGAAGCTGAAATTTTGTTGTACGGACGGCCACGATTGAATGGAGAGTCTGAGCATCTGTTGATTTAAATGGAGAAAATATTCCAGTATGAACTACAAGAAATTCTCACGTTTAGGCAAGTCAGAGCGTGTCATTTACATTTCCCACGAAAATTAGCCGGAATTGGATAATTTCCGTGGCTAATTTGGGCCTATTTGCTGCTGGCTCTCTTGTTCCGTGGCGAACGAATCGCGTTATCCCGGCGCGGACCCTACGGTTGGGCGAGTTCAGGAACAAACAGCTCCGGCCACCAAATGCTCCCGCTCCGCCGCCTACCCGCGCTGCCGCTCCCACTGCCACGCGGCCCCGCACACCGCCGCCTCCTGTCAGCCGCGGCATCCGCCTCGCCGCTCCCATGGCCGGGCCTCCACGCCTGGCGCCGGGCGCCGCCCAGCGACCTCCGCACATGGGGCCCGGACGGCCCTTGCGCCTCCGACGCCGGAGACGAGGCGGCCGGAACCCCGCCGGAAGCTGACGCCGGCTCATCACTGGCGGAGATGGGGGCGCTGGTGCTGTCCACCGCGGACCCCCTCGCCAAGGCGCGGCTCACCCACGCCGCCTTCTCCCGGTGGGCCGCGGGACTCCCCGTCGGCCAGGCCGCGGCGCCCGACCACCCCGCCAGGCCCGACAAGCCCCTCGTGGTAAGATGCGCTGCTTCCTCTTGGTTTTGGCATTTCACCGAGCAGCAGGTGGGTTACTGAGTGTGTTGTGTGTTCCTGCTCTTGCTTCCGTGCAGGTGACGCAGAAGGAGATCACCACGCACAAGGAGATGGGGGTGCCGCTCAACGCGTACATGCTGCACAACCTGGCGCACGTCGAGCTCAACGCCATCGACCTCGCCTGGGACACCGTGGTGCGGTTCGCGCCGCTCAGGAACACGCTGGGAGATGGTTTCTTCGCGGATTTTGCACGTGTGGCCGATGATGAGAGCCGCCACTTTCGTTGGTACTCGCAGCGGCTAGCTGAGCTTGGGTTCAGGTGAGTGGCGCAAAAAATGCAGGACCAGCTACCTACTTCTTCGATTCCATTGTACAGTATAATTTTATAAACTGTCTGTATCATGTATTCATGTGCCACTGGTCAGACGAGGAAATCACATTTCCACCTATAATATTGCTTAATCATACATGGACGGTGACTTTTCTTTTAATGAACAATGAGTGATGCCACATTGCTCTAACTTCTCATAGTATATATGTGGACAGTTATGGTGATATGCCGGTTCATAACCTGCTGTGGAGGGAGTGTGCAAAGTCGTCAAGTGATGTTTCTGCACGATTGGCAGTGATTCCTATGGTTCAGGTGCCACATCAATACTGCTTCCTTCTGTTCCTATTGTTCAAGTGCATGTTTATTTTTTAGTTGATTGCTTATATTGTTAGTCTTCACCTAGTAGGTTCCATGTTTTAGGTGAGAATGCTTACTGAAAACTTTACATTGTTACAATTGACCAAAATGTTGATTATTAGAACCTTGATAGGAAGCCAGAGGCCTTGATGCTGGGCCAAGATTAGTTCAAAGGTTATTTGGTTTTGGGGATCATCGATCAGCAGATATTGTGGCAAGAGTAGCAGAGGAAGAGCTTGCACATGTTTCTGTAGGTTTGTATTGGTTCCTGAAAGTATGCCAAATGATGGGTCGTGAACCTGGTGATACTTTTAAAGGTTTGTCTCTCTCCTAATTGTCTAGAATATTATATATGCTTAGAAAAAAAAATCGACTAATGGAATGTTCGCATTAACATTACAGACTTAATAAAGGAGTATGGTGTTGTACTGAAGGGTCCATTTAACTATCAGGCTCGTGATGAAGCCGGCATACCCCGAGAATGGTAAGTCCTGACTCGGCAATGCATATCGGCAAACATTTGGCAGCTATTGGAGTGTTAACATTGTATTATTTCAGGTATGACGGGAAGTTTAAACAGGAATCTGCACAAAAACTTACAGAGGTGAGATACTGATTAGTTCTTTATGCCGATGTTTTGCGATGAACCTAAAACTAATTACATGGCCTTGACAGGTGCATGATAGACTAGCTTGTATTGTTGAGATGGAGAAAGAGAATGCAAGTTTGAATGGCTAAGTGCCACTTGATGTATGTGAGAGACTGGGTAGGTACACTACTAATTTGTACCATATTACTCTAAAAGCTACTCATTTTATTTTTCATATAAATTGTCAACATCCATTTTTTTTCTTTTCAGTTTGAGATAGATAAACTTGATTATCTATAGTACTCTTGAATAGCATTGAGTAAATTCTTTAATCTTGACCATTCAGGTTTTGTCTGGAAGGAGCGAAAAGATGGTGAATTGTCAATGCATGCTATACGACTCATCGGTGGATGCTTGCAAAGATACCTGCGTCAAAGGGGAACCAGATATTGCAGCCTGGAAACTGGAACAGGAAGCTGTAGGATGCTAGACTGCTGGATTGCTTAAAAGAGCATTCAGGGTGGATTTGGATTGGTAGACATAGACCGATTCTTCGTTCTGCAAACTTAGTGAGATACCACATGTTGTCTCCAGGCCTATAATTTATCATCTGAACGAACAGTACTAATGGCTGTACTGTTACCTATATATGCTTGATTCTATGCGACATGATTGTGGCGAGAGAAATTCCTTCATGTGTCTCCAGACTTTGATACTTGTGAGTTGTGACTGTGTGAGAAGTAGTGATTTGTTGGTGCCTTCTTAATTCTGCACTTGTCAGTTTCAAGCCTGGCCTTTAATCTCAGTACCAATTAGTGGTGGTGGAATGTAGATGACTGATGAAAGCTGTGTTGATGGTGATTGGTGTTGTGCTTATCCATCCATCTGTGGTTCTGTACTAATTGGCCAGAGGATGAAATCACTACAACCGATGGTATTTGCCTTAGTTATACATAAATGCTGATGTATTTTTTTTTGTATGAACATGAGCTGTTATTGAAGTATTTTTGTGGACAATTGGGTGATATGGCTGCTCATAATCTGCTGGGGATGGAGTGTGCAAAGTCTCAACTGATTCCTTTGGTTCAGGTACCTCATCATTACAGATTCCTTCCTTACGAGGCTTGTACTGAGTACATGCTTTATTTTTGTAGTTGATTATCTTAACCTAACATGTTCCATGCTTTTCATCAGAATACTTGCTGAAGAACTTTACCTTGTGACAATTGATTAATATATTGATTATTAAATCCTTGAAAGGAAGTTAGAGGAAGTTTGTGGCAAAAGGAGCACGAGGATTTTGTATGTGTCTCTTTATGCTCATATTGGTTATTGAAAATATGACAAATGATACGCTGTGTCCCTGGTGATACCTTTAAAGGTTAGCTTGTCTCCTAATTCTTTATTATATATGCTTATACGAAATGATGTTGACTAACGCAGTGTCATCTTGTAACTTTGCAGACTTTAAAGGAGTATGATGCTGGAATGAATGATCCATTTAACTATCCGCCTGGCTATGAAGACCCTGAAAATGGTAAGTCCTGACTCAGCAGTGTAAGCAAGCATTTGGCTGCTATAAGAGATTAAAGTTTGTATTACTTCAGGTAGGATGAGAGGTCTGAAAACTGACTAGTTCTTCATCCTGGTGCTTTTTATGAACCTAAACTTGAAACAATTACTTGAGAGGGACAGGTGCGTGATAGGTTAGCTTTGTAGTTTGTATTGTTGAGATGGTCTGGAAGGAGAAAGAGAAGGCAAGCTTGGATGGGTAGGTCTTGCTTGATGAATAAATGGGGCAACTTGGTAAGTACTGTGCTAGAATTCATCAAAAAAATAATGTACCATTGTGTACATGACAAGTTGGCATGTATGACGGAGCAGTGACTCAATTTGTCATAGAACAAAAGGGGAAAAAAATCCAGGCTTCCAGGTTCCATCCTCCTGTCCTATGGTCCTTAATGATAAGGCCCCCCTCTTTGAACTTTGTTTCTTTTCTAAGAAGTGCCTTCCTCAGATATGAATGATAAATAGGACTCTACCTTCTTTCAGTATTGCTTTTGTTGTTAGAAGAGCGGCTGAGTAATGTCTCGATAGTCCTGGTCATTTCAGGGTTTTTTATAGCTGGCGTAGGACCATATCTCTAGGTAGGTGGCATACTGAAATAAGCACGTTTGGTCATCGCGTGCCCTTTTGTCTCTGTAGCTTGTAGCAAACTTGCTTCTGTCAGGATGGATCATGGACGCAATCACACCAATCAGTCGGTTGAGCATTGTTTTCAATTGTTCCATATATGCGTAACTTGTTTGCTTAGGCTGATCGCTGTGGTGACTTTATTGCCTGGCGCTTGGCAGGTTACCGGCTAATTCCCGGTGATACCATCTGCAGCAGCTAGCCAGCCGATCACAGAGGAGGAGCCTTGAACAGCCAGTAGCATCAGAACCCGTCCGTGCTGTCAAGCGGTCGATCACCGTCCATGTTGTATAAGAATCATGTATCGCTCGCAAGGTGATCATCATTCTCCACACGGAAGATCGGAAACTTGTGAATCGTTGATGCCGCCGCCGGCTGCCAGCTCGATCGGTACCGAGATGACAAAAAAAAATGCCTCAGCTCTCAATGCATACATCTCTATCAGTGTCTGATAGCCGCCGATACGGTATCACCGTATCACGAAGCTCCATCTTGCGCACATGCGTCACGCAATGCCTGTGTGTTGATTGTGGAATTATTGAGTTGGGGACATTTGGGGTGATGTCCGGGGGCGGAGAATTCAACGATGTGGGAACGGCCGGGCAGGTTGGTCATGGCCTGGCTGGGTGTCGCCTCGCCTCGCCTGGAACCTGTGTCCAACTCCAAGCTAGTAGCTAGAAGAACTTGGAGACTGGAGAGGGTGCGGGGCGGCCAAACCGCGCGGCGCCACGCGCCCCCGGTCGCCGGCGTCACCACGGGCTCACGTGTGCCTCGCCGGCCGCAGGCACCAGGCAGGTTGAACATCTCGTGCATCTGCCCCTGCTGCCTCTGCGTGACGGTGCTCCTCGAGGTGGCCGTCGAGCTCGTCAAGGCGCCGCTCCATGTCATGACCTGGTTCACCTCCAAGATACCCTGCTGATCTGATCTCCCCAAGCTCTGCGTAGCGTAGCCTCGGTTCCCGTCCACAGATATATATATTGATTGCTCGCTGTATATTCGTATCGCCGTCGGTTAATTCGTTTGGCTTCTGCGGTTGATTTCAATTCACAGATTTGGTGACTACTCCACATACTGTAACTTCCTTTCGCTTCTGCGATTGATTCTCAGAGATTTGACTACTGTGTAACTAGTACCACTTGTGTGTTCTTGAGTGCCTGTCGGTTTCGGCAGCCGCCTGGTATTGCGTCTTGAGGGGATGACGACCGCCAGCGCCCAGCGGCGACTGCTACGTTGACGGTGCACTGACACCGACTCGGACCGCGGCTGCCTCCTTCGCCGACGGCGTTGTTTAGATCCTAAATTTTACCCCAAAGTTCACTATGTAAAAAGAAGATTTCTATTACATCAAATTGTCATAGCATGCATTGAGTACTAAATATAGATGAAATCAAAAACTAATTATACAGTTTTATTTTACTCTACGAGACTAACATTTTGAGCCTAATTAATCAATTTTTATACAAATTTTCATACATACAAACGAAATGCTACAGTGACGCACGCATCCCAAAAGACCAAAGTTTGCCCCAAATTTGGGACTAAACGAGGCCGAAGTCAGCCAGCCGCCCCGCCCGCCGTGAAAACCGAAACTTCCGCGGCGCCGCCGCACTGGACGGGGTCCCTTCCTCCCCTGCGTGATTCGCGGTGTGGGTCCCAGCAGCTTGGACTTAAGAAGCTACAGAAGCCTGCTGTGGGCTTTGCTCTCTTGAGTTCCGCTCAGGCCTGTTTCGGCCCGTTCCAACTGACCACACGCACATGTACCCAACCAGCCAGAAACACACATGTAAAAGTGCCTACCTTCCTCTCAAAAAAGAAAAGAAAAAAAGCCAGAAACACACGGCCTAAAAATCGAGAAAGCAACACACTCACTCGATCTCCATCCAGTTCTGGCTAGTAGCACATGAGCCACCTCACTAGCACGACGGCTAACATGTATTGTCTATGACTAAAACCCGTGCACCAAATAAGTGTACTTAATATTCAGATCGCTATACTCTAGTTAGAGGATTACACCTGTGATTGGGGTCTTTCAAATTCATTGTGGAATCCTAACTGAAGCTGTGTAACTCTAATTTTACATGCAAAATGTTGTCTACGGAATGCTAGTATTTTACAGTGTTTCAAAAATAGATTAAAGAAGTACTGACCGCAAGAAGGAAAAAAATAGCTCTAAGCAAACGCCAGATTTCCCTCTCTTATCCAGGCATGTGAATAATCGTTTCTAATCGGAAAAAAATGTTTCTTCGTTTGAATATTGGGAGGTGAAAGGAAAGTCGATATGAATTGAACTCTCACTGATGCGGTTGCTCTGTGATCTTCGGAGTGGTAGGTGTCATGAGTTTTTGCCTTGACTACCTTTGGATGTTCTCATCATCGTTTTGCAAGGAAAAAGAAATGCCATTGTTTTTTCTTTGCGAAAGACCAGCAGACACGGAGACTTGTACGCACGCAACTTATCCCTATAAATACACGTATATAAACCCTACCTCTATGAACTACCTTCATATGTTTGTTTTGCAATGAAAAAGAATGCCGTGGTTGATTGCGGTTTCTCCACTCAACAAGTTTGGCAATCACCTTATCACTGAGCAGGAGTGTCGCTTCCATCCTCAGCCTGCCTTTCTAATATTGGGGTTGGGTCCTGCTTGATAGGGGCGTGAGGGCATTGATTTTCTTGCACCATCATGGGACTTCATATGTGTTTCATACTACTACGTGTTTGCTAATCGTTGTTGCCTTTTGCTAGTATTTTTGGGTTGCAATTGGTAAACCATGGTCCTTATCACGTAGTTTCATCTATTGTTAAACTAAACTAGCAAAATTGCGCAACCAAAAAAAAATTATATTCATCCATGTGAAAATAGTGAAGTATCGGGGATACAAATGACAAAGCATGTAGATACCTATTGCTATGTGCAAATGAAATGATTAAGACCATAAGTAAATACTCAGTAATCGGACTCAAGAGCAAGGGTGGATAAATAAATAAGATAAAGTATAGGAAAGAACAGTAGTGATGGCAGGCACATCATCAATTCATCACCACCAACTCCAATGTTTTGCTCTACAAAACAGTAGAGATAGAGATAGTAGGTAAAGGATATGTCTTTGCCCTTGTTACAAAAGGGTGAAACCTTTATCAATCTCAGCAGGTTTTTTATTCATGGATCATCATCAGAGCAAAAAGATGTTTGTTTCAAGAAGGAAAAAGGAGCAGGCAAAGATTCAGAAGGTTCTCTACTGTTTGAAAAGATGAACATTACTGTCATAATACGACACGAGTCTAGACTAGGAATCTGAAAGCACATGAAGGTGACGACATGATCGAGCAACCCTCCAAATTGAAACGACATCCCAACCGATGGTAGCGGTGGCTGCATGCTGCAGGTGCAGCCTCATTGCTTATAAACGGTCGCGTCTGTCAGTTGTGCGTTGCAACCAAGCACAAAGAAATCTTGCAGTCCTTCCGGGTGTTGTGTCACGTATCTTCTGGTCATCAGCTATGCTGAGGGCGGCGGTGCTCATCGTCTTCCTCCTCTCCGTCGCCCGGCACGGGTGTTCGCAGAGCTACAACGCCATCTTCAACTTCGGGGACTCCATCTCCGACACCGGCAACCTCTGCACGGGCTCCGGCGGCTGCCCGCCCGGGCTCGCCTTCGGCTGCCAGCTGCACGGGAACACCCACTTCGGGCACCCCACTGGCCGGTGCACGGACGGCCGCGTCGTCGTCGACTTCCTAGGTGCGTGCCTGATCTATCTGCTCTCGGCATTCATGTACGTCATGACATGAGAACAGAGCACCTGGCCTGATGGTGACCTTGCATTTTGATCCGCTCGTGAACGCGCAGCTGAGCGCTTCGGCTTGCCGCTGCTTCCGCCGTCCAAGGCGAGCGGCGGCGACTTCAAGAAGGGCGCCACCGCCATGGACTTGGAGTTCTTCAAGTCGCGCGGGTTGGGCGGCAGCGTCTGGAGCGACGGCTCCCTGGGCACCCAGATCCAGTGGTTCCAGCAGATCATCATGCCTTCCATCTGCGGCAGTGGTACGTAACAACTGTTTCACTATCCTCCGATCGAGCTATCTTTATTTGTGAACAAAAATGCATCCTGAATGTAATGCGCAGATGCAGACTGCAAGAGCTACTTCAAGAACTCCCTGTTCATCGTGGGCGAGTTTGGTGGCAACGACTACAACGCGGCGCTCTTCAACGCCAGCTATGGCATCGCCGACGCCAGAAGCTACGTGCCCCAGGTCGTCGACAGGATCGCAACCGGCGTGGAGGTACTACTACGAGTGCAGAACTGTAGAAAATACGCGTGTGTCCTCCCTGACGATGATAGGAAAAAAAACCACCAAATCTGACGTGATCTTTGCGACGGATGAACACGGCAGGCGCTGATCGGGCTGGGCGCGGCGGACGTCGTGGTGCCGGGCGTGCTGCCGATCGGGTGCTTCCCGGTGTACCTGACGCTGTACCCGAGCTCGAGCAAGGACGGCTACGACGAGATGGGCTGCCTCAGGAGCTTCAACGACCTGTCCAGCTACCACAACGAGCTGCTGAAGCAGGCGGTGTCGCGCCTCCGGAGCAAGCACGCCGGCGTCAGGCTCATGTACGCCGACTTCTACGCGCAGGTCACCGACATGGTCCGATCACCCGAGACCTTCGGTACGTACAAATACAATGCTGCGAGCGGCTTGTCAGATCTGACATTGCATGCTGGTGCGTGGTGTTTAACTTTGCACCGTGTGTTCTTGCAGGGCTGAAGTACGGGCTGAGAGTGTGCTGCGGCGCCGGCGGCCAGGGCAGCTACAACTACAACAATGGCGCGAGGTGCGGCACGGCCGGGGCGAGTGCCTGCGGCGACCCGGCGGAGTACCTGGTCTGGGACGGCATCCACCTGACCGGCGCCGCCTACCGCTCCATCGCCGGCGGGTGGATCAACGGGGCCTACTGCACCCCCGGCATCCTGCATTGATCGATGTGCAGTAGGCGCGGTGTGTTGTGTATGAGTGAATTGATCTGTACGTACGTACGTACTAGTGATCGGCAGGGATCGATGGCGAAATAATATTGCTAGGTTCGGTTATGGTAACTAGGTGACAACTGATATAGACAAGCAATGTGAAACGTGCGAGATTTAAAACGGGCAGTTTGTTAATCGCAGCACACGTTCGGAAGCAATGCGCAGAAGCCGTTGATATATTGCTTCTCCAGCCGGTCGGCCGTTTGGTTTTCCCGGGTCGCTATCAGCGATCATGTATCAATTTTAAGCACGCACGTGTACTGATATCTGAAAATTAACGACGATCGATTTAATATATTAATTTGATGTTGGTCGGAGCATCGGTGGCGGCTGCGCGGAACGGTGTTCGTCGGAGTACTGCAGTGGGTGTGCCTAGAAAGAGTGGACACGGCAACATATTTGGTGTTCGAACCTCGTGTAATCGGATTACTCTAATCGCTTTTCTCATTGTTGGTTTGTTGCGATTTTAGATGCATCATAAATTTTTTGTTGTTTTGGCCTCCCGTTAAATTGGCTAATAGAATGGGTCAAAGATGGCGTCGTTTACTTCCCCATAGTTTCTTTATACAAAGAAAAACTAAATAAAAGTGCTAATTTTGTTGTTATATATCTAGTTGTCGTCGTTTTTATTTGGAAAGAATGAAGATGATACGAGAAATAAAGAGATGTATATCTTTTTTTTGAGAAACACACTACAGACGCAAGCGCTCACAAACACACACCTACACTCACCCCTATGAATACACGCACGCAACCTTACCCTTATGAGCATCTCCGAGAGACTGAGCCGGCAAATCTCAAAATTGACGAATTCACCACATGCGCCTCGTTGTCAACGGGAACGTCACCTACGCCAGTTAAATCCTAGACTAAATCCAGAAAAATACGACACCAGTGCTGAGTCGAGGACTCGAACCCTGGTGGGCAGGTTCAACCACAAGAAACATTACCAACTGATCTACGATCAATTCGCTATATATCTTATTATTACTAGTATATTCTTTTTCTTTTCTATATTTTAATATATGTATATCTTTTCTCTTCTTAACAATAACTCAATATCTTTAATCATACTTAATCATATTTAATATGTGCTCATTGGATTAATCTAGACCATTAGATCTTTATAAAATCTAATGATTTATATTTTTTTTATTTGATATATACTTTTTAGATTAATCTAGACCATTAAATCTTTATAAAATTTGAAGGTGTATATTTTTTATTTTTATTTGATATACACTCTTTGAATTAATCTAGGCCATTAGATCTTCATAAAATCCAATGGTGTATATTCTTCTATTTTTATTTGATATATATTTTTTGAATTAGTTTAGGCTATTAGATCTTCGTAAAATCCGAGGGTCCACATTCTTCTCTTTTTATATTAATGGAATTTTTTTGGCCCTCTCGGCGAACATAGTAGGGTTTTTTAACACTATTGTATTAATATAACTAGCAAATATGCCCGCGCGACACGCGCATGCTACCTTCATTACGCCGGCGATCACAGCGCTCCTGTTTTGATGATGAGGAGTCCTGGGTTCATACTTCGGCACTGTTTGGCAGAGCTCCTAGAGATGATTCTCGGGTCAATCTAGGAGCTCTATCAAACAGTTTTTCAGTGAGAAGTGATTCTTTGCCGATTTTGTGAAGTGGTTCTTTAAAATGAACTAAGAGGCTGGGAGCTGAAAAAAGTAGCTTCTCCTGATTCTATGAAGTGATTCTTCATCTTGATTTTGAGAGTTTACCATAGAGAATCAAAGAGAATCACTTTCAGCTACAGAATCACTCAATCAAAGCTCATTCGATTCTATGAAGTGATTCTCCATCCTAATTTTGTAGGCAGAAGAAAAGGTTCCACTCATTATCGATCCTTTTTACTCCTTATTAAGTTGTCTGGCCTCTTCCACAATTCTCTGATTGGGCTTAACAGCAGCAGATGCTCAGTGCTTCCGTGTTTCACCAAAACAAAAACAAAAAATCACTCAACCAAAATATATTCTCCTGTACTACATAAAAGAAAGAAATAAATCATAGGCCCTCAAGCGAACAGAATCCAAGCCATGGATCTTGAAAGGGCCATCCATGAGATCCATGATGCTCCCACAGTCTTCAAATGCATAGCAGCAGCAGCACAATATGGCGAGAGCATCTCCAAGTATGCCTTCCAATAACAAGCTATAGCAATGAATGTGACAAACAATAACTTCAATAGATATCCAATTCTATTCCTAATTTTTCACATACCTGATACAGCAATCACTATCCTGATTTCCGCATCCTCACTGCGCTCTCAATCACCGAAGGAAACATCGGGAAGGAAAAAAAACAAGGGGACAACATCGCAGGAAAAGTCAGAATAAGAACCTATGTAATGTAAGGTGGTTTCGAGGCAAGGAGGTTCCATCTAGAATTACATGTCAGATTTTTCATGTGCTTGGACATATGAAGAGGTGTTTTATAGGCCCAAATGTTTTGGGAAGATCCTAATCCAATATTATTTGGAGTAAAAATGTTGAGCACTCTTAGATATGCTCTAAAGGGCCGGATGTAAAATATTAATTACATTTGAACAAATAAATCCGACAGCTTTTTTGGAAAAACAACAAATGCTAATTCTCACCCGCAATTAAAGTCTTCAATTCTAGAGTTTACCAAAACTCGAATCTCATGGAACCAGGGATGAATATAAACATACATTGCCTTGCCTTACCCTTGTCCAAATTCTAATGGAAGAGCACATTGCCACCAACCTATCTTCATGTTCCCTGTTGATCTTCCTACCTACCTGCTACACTTGGACTAATCCTCCTGGATGACTTGAACTAAATTGCATCTTTGGAAGTTTCACGAGAAGTCACCTGCCTAAATGGCCAAACTTAATTATAGTATGACGAATATGTTCATCTGTATGACGAATGCATTCATCTGTGGAAACTAACTAGAACGCGGCTGCAATGTTTGGTACAAAACGGGGTGCCAGTCTGCTACTGATGGCAACCCTACCTGTATAAGTATTAGAAACAGAGGGAACAAACGTCCAAAAGACGGCTTCCATAAACTTCAGTTTCTGCATAACAACACATTCGCAGGATTGCTCCAAGAATGAAGTAGGCCCTTCCTGAGGACGTAAACTGCACAGTGACAAGATTCGATGGTTGCGGTTGTCGTTTGCAGCCATGCAATGTTGCAAATCCAACTATGCAGGCCGGCCAGCGCCCCTTCTGAATTTTCTTTTGATCCGTGACAGAGACAGAGAGAAGCACTGTGGTGCCGCATTTCCATTTTTTGGAAGAATCCTGTGCCAGTTTCATTGCCCATGCCCCCAGCTTGTGCTGTTGCAGTCGCAGTCGCCGTTTCAGAAACTGAACGCTGATTGCACGGACCTATCGACTGGCAATCGAGAGCACTGATGAGAGCACCCGTGCACCAGCCAAGCTAATTTCAAAAGCATGCAAATTTTCGTACCTACCCACAGGTTAAAAATCAAACAATCTCCTGACCAGTTCAAGATTCATTTCTGTCTTTCAAGTTTCGTCAGTAGCCTAACCACACAGCTTATTAGACCCCAGTATCCTGCTTATTCGGAGGCGCCATCGCCCTCTCTCTCTCGTCTCCATCTGCGCAACTAAACGCCACACGCAACCGATCGTGAACAGTTCCTGAAGTCGAATCGTCAACGTCGCACAGCAAAGCTTGATTGCTGAATGGCCTCATGTGATCAGTGGTGCTCAAGTACACAGCTACTAAAAACACTGCAATCATGCGAATTATTTAAGGGCAGGCAAGGCAAAGAAAGAGACGACGAGGTCACTGCTCTACCTGCACACGCTATGTATGCATATGCATCCATCGACGTTTGGGTGTTTGATGTATGTATCATCATCTGTCGATCTTTCTCTTCCTTGTGAACGCTGAGCCAAAGATAAGACAACAACATACAGTACCTACCAAGGCAAGGGCCAGGTCGATCGATCGTTGGCAACCACCACCACTGATTGAACGAGCTAGTAAACCAATCCTTCTTTTTTTAACACGCATGTTGATCAATGCGAACAGATGGGCTGAGCTCGACCCATCCATCAGCATGTAGGACTGTAGCTGTGTGGCTTGTCAGCGTGGCATGCGTTAGCCGCCGGCGTGCAGAGCTAGTTGTACTTGTATCCTTTTGCAGGAACAGATAGAACGCTTTCTTGAGAGAGCTGAACTGGGGCATGCCTGCCTGTCTGCCTACAGACTCACGGCTGGTCATCGATCGGCATGGACAAGGCAGAGGTAGCTCGAGATCATGGCTTGTTCGATCTTCCTTTTTCATCATTTAACAAGGAAAAGAAAGAAGAAAATGAATCAAGGGATCGGAGGAATTCTTGCTCTAGAGACCGGCCATCACCATATGCACGTACATCTCTCTGTCACTGAATTCTTGAAGCTCTTTTGTTTAAGTGGTAGGTAGTTTTAAAATTTTGGATACACCTGTCCTATACCACCAACTAGAGTCATTTGCGATAAGCAGGTCGAGTATTCAACATGTTTGTGTTACCACTGGCTCTAGCACACGACCTAAACTAATTTGCCGCCCACATGGCCTGCCACTCCTTCCAAGCTGTGCCCTTCGCAGACTGCAGAGAGAGAGAGAGAGAGAGAGAGAGAGAGAGAGAGAGAGAGAGAGAGTTTTCAGAGAAGCAGCTGTGCCTGTGCGTACATGACGTGCAGAGATACGGAGGATAGAATACAGAGGATTCCATTCCATGAGCTAAGCCGAGCAAATTTGTTTCAGAAAAAATCAAAAAGATAAAACAGAGCAGCTAAGCCAAGCAAATGATGATCAGGCCGGGTCAATGCATCAAGGAGTTTTCCATCCATGACGGATGCACACATCCCTGTTTGCATATGGACAGCTCGGAGGCGGCGTTGTCATCCATGACAGGAATGGCGCAACCACCATGAACTCCCCGTTCATCCTCCTTTGCTCTGAAACGTGAGCGTGCAGACTTCTACTGGGCGATGCCGCCTTCTATTGGCTGCAGCACATGTGATTCGGAGCTTCTCTATTCGTTGTATACTTAGTATGTATATATATATATATATATATATATATATATATATATATATATATATATATATATATATATATATATATATATATATATATATACATGCGTACTCCAGTAGTATTAGTCAATGACGGGTTGCGAATTTACCCTGGTGTGTTTGGTTGCCCGCTTACAGAGTAGATAGAGTATATGTTTGCTTGCACAAAGACATGTTGTAGGAGTATGAGATAAATTTAAAGAAGAGTTATTATTTCTTGAAAGTATGCTTTTTATCATGCTTAATTTATCTTACTGTAAGCCTTTTTTAAAAAAAATGAATTATTACCACTTAATATATACTACTAATCGCGCAATAATTACCACATCAGATTTGCATGCATCCACCAGTGTAACCAAACACCTATTCCACGTGTGCAAGTGCAACTTGCACAGGTCACTTCCGGGTCTGGATCAGATGCTACGTTTTTTTAGAAAGGGAGATGCTACGTTTGATGATGTGCACTTGCCCATCAACCCTCTTTTTTAGACGACCTACTATCTCGACTGGGATATATGTACAGTGAGATCCATCGACTAAGAATCTTCCCAAGCAAAATGTTCTTTTTTTTACGGGGGTACAAAATGTGTTTCGGGTGACAATAGATAGGCTGGCAATGCTTGAGATGCGAACCAATCGCAAGACATCCCTGACAAAAGAGCCCAGAATGTCAACTATGAAATGAAGAAGGTCAACTAACTAATCCCTAGCTACACAGACAATAATTCAACGCATGTTCTTGCTCCCGTTCTCCTCGCCACGCACTCGATAAGAAGATTCCTCCATGCATGTGTGCCTAAACCGGGTGTGCTGGTTAAAAGAACCCGTTAAAAGAAGAGAACGATCGATCGTGCTTTGAGACTATTGACCCAGCTCATGATCGAGCTCAAGCATATGACATCGTGGTCATGGCAGGCCGTCCCAAAGACTTGATCAAACTATCAAATTAACCCAGTTGCAGTACCCTTCTTGCACTTCAATCAGGACAAGTAAACCCCTCCTCATTAATTTAAGCACGCCGTACCTGTACCTACGCCCCGGCGACCAGCTCTCCCGCACCGCACGGGGATTTAAACGAGCCGCGCAGACGCAGAGGCAGGCAAAGCAACACACACACACACACACACACACAGCTCGTGTCGTGCCGTGCCGTCGAACTCCGTTGGCCATGGCGTGCCGGCGGCTGGTGATGGCGTGCTTCGTGGCCCTCGTAATCGCGGCGGCGGCGGCGCCGGCCATGGCGCGGGAGTACGCGGCCATCTTCAACTTCGGGGACTCCCTGGTGGACGCCGGCAACCTCGTCGTGGACGGCATCCCGGACTACCTCGCCACGGGGAAGCTTCCGTACGGCAAGACCTTCTTCGGCTACCCCACCGGCCGGTGCTCCGACGGCCGCCTCGTCGTCGACTTCATCGGTACGTACGCAACGCATTCCGGGACTACGGCTCATATATCTCGATCAGTGATCGCAGATAGCAACGACTGTTCTGTTCTGACTGACTGGCTTTGTCTGCCGGCCATGGTAATCGAGCAGCGCAGGAGCTTGGTCTGCCGCTGCTGCCGCCGTCCAAGGCGAGGAACGCGACGTTCCACCGCGGCGCCAACTTCGCCATCACCGGCGCGACGTCGCTGGACACGCCCTTCTTCGTGGAGCGCGGCCTCGGCAAGACCGTCTGGAACTCGGGCTCCCTGCACACCCAGATCAAGTGGTTCCAGGACATGAAGCCCAAGCTCTGCACCTCCCCGCAAGGTTCGCGCTAATTCCACGCACCATCACATCTCCTTCCATTCCATCCTGCATATATATAAATATATAAATATACTAAATATATATCATCGACCGTCTCATCTCTCCTGCACGCAAACGCAGAGTGCCGTGAGCTGTTCCGGCGGTCGCTGTTCATCGTTGGCGAGTTCGGCGGCAACGACTACAACTCCCCTCTCTTCGCGTTCCGGCCGCTGTCGGAGGCGCACGACTTCATCCCGCACGTGGTGGAGTCCATCGGCGCCGGCGTGGAGAAGCTCATCGCCGAGGGCGCCGTGGAGCTGGTGGTGCCCGGGGTGCTCCCCATCGGCTGCTTCCCCGTCTACCTCTCCATCTTCCGGAAGCAGCCGGAGGGCTACGGGCCCCGGAGCGGCTGCATCAAGGACCTCAACACCCTGTCCTGGGCGCACAACGCCGCGCTGCAGCGCAAGGTCCAGCAGCTCCGGGCAAAGCACCCCGCCGTGCGCATCGTCTACGCCGACTACTACACGCCGGCGATCCAGTTCGTCCTCCACGCCGAGAAATACGGTCAGTTAATTACTGCCTCCTAGCTAGCTGCTGATAGATGATCATATCCGTCGTCCTCTCCGGATTTTTCTTGATGCCGCCTGATCGTTTGGTTGATTCGCCTGAATTCTATTCTTCTTCTTCCCGGGCGGGCGGGCGGCGGCCGTCGTCTGAGGTTGTTGCGAGAGTCCGGTTCGTTACGGCATCGTGGACGGGGGGCTGACACCTGGGTCCCACGCACCACCCGTCCACGTCAGCTTCTCCCCCGTTATAAAAATCCAAACGCAGACAAAATCTTAGTTGACGATTTGTTTTGTGCTTCGGAAAAGGAATCAGTCCATTCTGAAACTAGCTATACTCTGTCTGGCCGATCGATTAAATTAGGCTAAAATACAACTCAGCAAGAAAGCAACCGCAGCGCGAGCGACATCATATGGAGTATATACATACATATACCATAATTTGATTCCGTAGCTGAGAATTATGGAGGCGATGATCGGGTGAAATAATTAATTGAGGGCTGAATTAAGAAGCAGCCGCATTTGGATGGGATCAGGGATGGTTGGTGGTCAGATGATATTTCCATTGCTGGTTCACGAACGAACGACGAGGCCTCGCGATCATGCATCCGGAAAAGATCAAAGCAGGGTGGTTGGGGTTCCTTCTCCGCGTGTTTTCGTGATCGGCTAAAGCAAAGCAACTTTGAACAGGCACTCCCTGCTATGACGTATTCAGGCTATGAATTGAATTGAATATAAATAGCTAGGAAAAAGATGGCCGGGGTTTTAGCTAGTTTCCAGCAGGCTTCGATGCCGAGCTGCTAGCTCGCGTTGGTTGAAGGCGACGCCTAACTAGCGATGACGACGGGGTAATCAAGTAGCTAGACGAAACGAACTTTGCTCCCTTCTGTCATGACCTGGAACAATGAGTTTATATCGCCCTGTTCGTTTGGCTTATCAGCCATCAGCTACTAGTATTTTCTCTCAAAATAAATCAGCACCCGCCACCAGCCAGACGAACAGGACGATATCTTTAGAATAATTAAATCATGGGTCCAATAAATACTATATTCCATGGAAAAGATTTGGTGGAACAAGTCGGTTAGGAGTGGTACGGCCGTGTACATGCAATGTGCGACCACACACCGTACCACATGTGAGTATGTGACCGTGTCAATTGCCACATGCATGATCGAAAAGACCTATAGGCATCTTGTCCAAAGTCTAATGCAAACACCTTGGTTAGTTGCAGGAGCCCCAGGCCATGTGATGTTCGAGCCGTGGACCTTTCCTGGATGACGTACGTACGTGCTATCCAATTGCCCCAGCCAGTAGTACTACCTAGCCGTGTGCAGTTGTTTTCCTTTTTTTTTTGAAAAGTTTAGGTAGCCGTGCAGTAACAGTAGGATTTTTTTAATTACAAAGTTCAACTGGGGCTGTGGTGGCAATTAATTGGGATGTCAGAGTGTCAGTGTCCCAGCCAGAAGCCCACAAGGATTCCCTCAGAAACAGAGAACAACAAATCAAGGCAAATGTATATACTCCATCCATCATATACTGTCTGCACTTATATATCATCACTAATTGCTAGTGCCACGACGTCCACTAGTAGGACGGAGAGAAGTACATCATCACTAATAGCTAGCTAGTGCCACGACGTCGACTGGTATGCATGTAGGGACGAAGAGAAGTACAAATGGCCGAATTATTCGAATCTGGGATTGTCCAATAATTCAATTGGACATATTCAACCGTACCCCCCTCCAATCTTCCTGCAGCTCAATTGATTTTGTGTATCATATAATCATTCAGCAATAATAGACTGCTTTTTGCATACATGATTCGTACGTAGCCAACTTGCTCCTCATGAGATGGTATACCAACGATTAGTCGCCGGTCTAGGCACAACTCTCTTTTAACTTTTTTATAATGGAGCGGTAAACGATCACCAAATGCGATTGGTAGAACTAGCTAGCATTGACAAACTTTTCGTGAAAGAGACTCAATGGTATAGTACTAGTCCTACACGGTGCGTGCCGGGTTGTGCATCGCCCATGACCACACACATGCATGCATGTTTCCTAGCTTTGAATGTTCATCAGAAACGACTGTAAAATAACTCATAAACATTAGCCACTACAAGCAAGTGCCATGGCTTGGGTACGTGCCACGTCAACCGTGCTGCGTACGCGTCGTCAAATTTGGACGCTTAGCTCACGACAAAGACGAATACCGCAACCGCAATGCCCATATGTCCGGAATATATTTATATTTAAAAAGATTTTGTCGTTGCGCCGAGGAGCGAAGAACAGGCAAAAGAGTGAGTAGAAGTACGACACAAGCCGTGATCCGGACAATCCGGGTTGGGAATGGAATATATCAATCCCAACTCAATTCAATCAAAAACCAACAATCTTGCTAGTGCTTTCCTTTCATCGGGAAAGAACGAACGGCGGCGAAGGACGTCGTTGACGATATGATGACGAAAAAAAAAGCCGAGCAATGGCATGTTAATCTGACGATGTGTTTCTCCTCCTGTTCTATCTGTGCGCATGCAGGGTTCTTGAGGCAGACGCCGCGGGCGTGCTGCGGCGCTCCGGGCGTGGGCGAGTACAACTTCAACCTGACCTCCAAGTGCGGCGAGCCGGGAGCCTACTCCTGCGAGGACCCTTCCAACCACTGGAGCTGGGACGGCATCCACCTCACTGAAGCAGCCTACGGACACATCGCCAAGGGCTGGCTCTACGGGCCATTCGCCGACCCTCCCATCCTCGACAACAAGCACCTCGGCTAGTTAGTTAACATAAGGATCGATGCGCTCTGTTGAGATGAATTGGTTTATAGATTATCGCTCCGTGGCAGCCATTGGTAGGTGAACATACCTCCGCCGCCCCTTTTCGCGTGGCCATCACCAATGGCGGCCACCTCTCTGTAAACAGCAAGCAAGCAGGCGTATGCTTGGAGATGGAATTGAACAAAGCACCAGCAAACACCATATTCATTCTGATGTTTCTTATATACTCTGCACCCAGATCATGCAGAAATTCAGGTCCAAGTCGTTTCTTCCCCCCTTCATCTACTCCTTGACTCAAATTCTACAAAAAAAAAAGCCAAATGGTAATGACATAGCTCCTGGAATGTACATGCCCTAGCCTGCTGACAGAATAGGATGCTGCCGTTGTACATATGTAAATGCCCCGATCCTACTCTTGCCAGGTTTGCTATCCATGTGCTCATGATCTCAAGCCGTAGTTCACGCCATATCGCGCTGTCTGTTCATGTTCATGATCAGTGGCAATCTCAGAACGCCAGCAGACGATAAGAAAGAAATCTGAGACGATCGATCAAGTCATCCGATGGTTAATGATATTCACCGAAATGCTGGATGAGTCCACACACACACCATTAGCGGCCAATCTTGTCAGGCAGAAGCTCAGCGCGCCAATCCTGTCTGCCAAGATCAGAGCGCGTGATCGAGCAGCTCTTGACGAAGAAGCGGCGGGGTTTGCCCGCATCGCGCTCCGGCGTCCTCCGCCGCCCAGCTCCCGTGCCTGCCAGCCTAAGGACGACGACCCAGTCTACCATTGACCATGCAGCCCGCGACCGCGATCTGGGCCGATCGTGCTCCATCCAAGGGCTCTCAAGAACCAAGGGGTGGTCGGTATCTCAAATACCGTCCACCCCCGGTCGGGGTTTCAGGACGCCATCCGCCCCAGCTCGCCGCAAGGAGGCCGCCTCCGATGCTCGCCGTGGCTCGACGGAGCGCCGCCGTGGCTGCCCGAAGGTCCTGCGGACGACTTCGCCGGGACGTGGTCTTCTTCAACTAGCTTCCTCCTCGCCGTGCATGCAATGCAACAGACGCAACAGGGAGCCGTCGGAGCTGGCGTCGCAAAATCCGCACGGCGCGGGCGTCCAGCCGTTTTGCTAGTGATCGTCGGCGTGATCAATTTTGATGAGCTCCATGGGGAAGCAAGAAGATGCGACTCCTGCTAGATTAGTGCTCAGCTTGCATACGGAGATGGGCGGCGGCAATGCACCGGCGAGCAACGCGGCGAGGATGCATCCACCCGCGCGCCCCAGAAGCCGGCCAGCCGGCCGGCCATGTCCTCGTCGCTCTGATCTGTTTGAAAACTTGCACCAGGAGGTAGGAGGGCGGCGGTGAAGCCGGCGACGTGGTGGGAGCCGGCGGCCGCGCGCGTCTGCCCACCGGCCGGCCAACGATTGCTTGCCTGGTCACACGGACGCTTGTCTTCAACGATGAAGCGGTGGTCGTCCACCGGCGACACCGAGCCCAATCTTTCTTGGCCACCGGTGCCCCTTTGGCTAGATGATGACTGCAGTGTCCGGGACTGATCCTGGCCACACGTACTCCATCCAACGGATACACTACCAGAATGATCAACATCTGCACCGGGTGGGAAATGCCTTTAGCACCGGGTTTCCCACCCGGTGCAACTAATCCGAGGCTAAAGGGGTACCCTTTTAGCACCGGGTGCAACCACGACCCGGTGCTAAAGGGCCTGCCTTTAGCACCGGTTGCAGACTGCAACCGGTGCTAAAGGCCTCGTATTTCTTTTTTTTTGCTTTTTTCAGTAGCCATGCATGCACGTCTATATACATGTATATACGTATATATTCTAATACGTGTATTCTAATGCGTATTCGGCCGACTCTATATTCATATTAGCTGACATTTCATCAAAATAGAAGACATATATATTACAAAAGTAGATATTCATGCATGTCAACTCGAGTTATATATATTTAAACTATATTTTCTACTTAATTAAGATTGACGACTAGCTTGTTGGACTGTCCGGCACGTCCTCCAGTACTGGCGAGTGGAATTCTCCTCGGGGATTGACGACCTCGTCCCAGATCCATCCGACGAGCTGTTCTGCAATTGCGTCAATTCTTTCTAGCTCTAGGGACTCTTCCTTCAGGTTGAACATCTATAATTTACAAATAATTGAAAGATATTTAATCCGCCGAGTTGGAGACAATAATTGTGCACTTAATAATAATGGAAATGTGTTTATTATTACGTACCATAATATCGTGTTGTGTAAGCTTTTTATATCCCCAATTCCACATGTAATCGCAAACATAGTATGCACATAAATTATTTCCCTTCCCCTGTTTGGCACACTGTCGACCAAAAGAAATTAAGTAAAATTCATATAATATATTAGCCGAGGCCTACATGTACAAATTACTTGCTTACCGGAAAGCCAATGTTCCATTTTAGTGTTTCATGTTGAATACTCAGGTGTTCTTGACGAAATTGATTCCAGGCCCTGCGAAAAAAAAAATTGAGTTAAGTCATAGCGAGTGTAAGGGGTGAATTAAGTAGGGGAAAATATACATCACCTTGTCATCATGTCCATGATGTTCTGTAGTTTTTCTTTTGGAGTGTGCAATGAATCAAAGACGTTCACGACACCCCGGTCAGGACACAATATTATTAGGAACCAGTGGAATCTGTATACATGTATATATTATAATCAGAAATGAATTAGTACACAGACAGTATAAGAAGAAGCCTATGTATGTACTCACTCGATGTTGTACGGGATTAGTATGGAGTCGCAGTAATTTTGTTTCTTAATATACTTGTATAGGTTTCCATATGTTTCCTCAGGATTCATCAATATCATATCTTCACTTATCCTTCGAGGATCCACGAAACCAACGTCATATATCCCGGATCTCCGACATTTTTGAATCTCCATTCTGCATATGTTAAGCAATAAATAAAGCCCGCGTCAGCATAGATTGGAATTATTGTTTTCAAACTGTGAATTATAAGCAACAACACAGTACTTACAGTGTCCAATAGGTGATCAAATCCACGTCCATGGCGTCGCGGTGGTACAGCTCATATATATCCTTAAACCTCAGCCAGACCCAATCCTCGTCACCATTGTAGAAATCATGGTCCTTCACGCCTACTTTGATCATGCGCCGTTTATTCCTTCTTGATTCTTCCAAGTACCACTCATGGAATCGGCGCATCTTCGTCTGTAGCTTGCTCTCCATTTCAGGAGGGACCATAGGCTCGCCAAGCTTAAACGGCCACTTCAACGTTGTGTTTACAGGCACCTCTTCTTCCCCCAGGACTTGCGCTCTGGTTAGTCCAGTCTCGGCCATTACTCGTTGCACGTTAAGCTCGTCCAGAGATGGCAATGGACCCAAGGGCCGCTGAGGTTGCTCGCCGAGCTGAGGAACCTTTTTGGATGGGCCCGCCTCCTTATCTGCAGCCTTCCGCTTCCGGCGAGATTTCAGTAATGAGCGGTCATAGTCTGTTACTATTACTTCCTTCTGTTGACCCTTGCTCAAATTACCGAGGAATGACTGAACGACGGTGGGATCAAGCTTCGGCTTCGGCTCAGGTTTTTTCCTCCACTCGGCCATTTGCCTCTTTGTGTCTGCTTTGACCGAGGCTTCGAGCTCCTCTAGAGTCTTCTCACCCGCTCTTTTCTCTGGTGCGGGCTTCTCTCTGGTTTTCCGCGCCTTCTTCGCTGGTGGAGTGGGGGAAGAGGCTTTAGTGCGGCGTCCCCTCTTCGGCGGAGGTGGCGGAGACCTCCGCGGCGGAGGAGACGGAGACCTCTTCGGCGGAGGAGACGGGCTTGCATCAGGAGCTCCCGGAGAATCGTCATGATCCGGTGGATCTCTTGGAGACGGTGGAGGTGACGGAGGCTTGTTGGTAGCCGCAGGTGTACCGGGTATGACGACGTCTGCCTTGCTCCATAGAATGATGCAGTGAGAACACTAACCGAGTTTTGTTTCTCCGTCACCTCCGGGGATGTCAAGTTCCAAGTCTTCCCAGTTGGTGACGACTTGCTCCACCTCAATAGGTACGTAACCATGTGGAATGTCATTGCAGTGCCATTTTTGCCCTTCTTCCACACGTTTGGTCATACCGTATGCGACCTGATAATTTAGTAGTCACAAAGAAAGTTAGTAAATGAATGGTATTTACGGTGAAATGTATGCAGTACGAACTAAGGTCACATACGTACCACCACAGCTAAGTTCTTCTGCCTGACGACAAGCTCGCACGCGGTCCGTTGAGTTATTTCATCCACGGTGTAACGGACCGCTTCGGCGGCCTGTGTGGAAGCGTGACTGCTTTGATATTGTTGTGGAGGGCTAATAAGGGCCGCATCTTGGAGAGGTGCATGCTCTGTGGAACCGGTCCCACCTGCGGCTTGTTGGAGAGGTGCATGCTCTGTGGAACCGGTCCCGCCTGTGGCTTGTTGTATCTGCAGTCATGCTACCTTCATCCGTCGCTCCATCTCTGACTCCATTTCTTGGAGCTTTGAGCCCTGGGCGGCAACCGTTTGCTCTAGGTCCCTCACCCTCTGCTCATATTCGGCCTTCTTCCTCGAACGGCTCCTATAGGTGGCGGCGTGCTCTTGAAAACCTTTCTTCCATGAGATGCTTGTGCCTACGCCGTGCGTCCGTCCAGGATGCTCCTTGTTCCCTAAGGCATAGGTTAGCTCATCTCTGTCTCTTTCAGCAACAAATTCTCCCCTCTCAGATGCCCTGAGGATATCGAGGAGACGCTGAGCTAGTTCTCGCAAGTCCTCGGGAAAAACTAAGGAGCCGTCGATTGGGCTTAGGGTGCCTCCATGACCATAGTACCAATGCTTGGTCCTTGTGCGCCAGTCATGTGTCGCTGGAGTGATGCCTCTAGCATATAGATCTTCTTCCATCTTCTCCCATTTAGCGATGCTTGCCTTGTAACCTCCCGAACCCATCTTATGAGAGTACTTCTTATTTGCGGCGTTTCCAGCGTTTCTAGCGCTAGCCGTTGCACCCTCTTCGGAGGTTTTGTACTCAAGGAATGCTTCCCACTCGTCATCAGTGATCTTCTTATACTTCTCAGGATCCGGGGCCTCTCCGGTTTTGAGAAAATGCGAGTACAACTTCTTCTTGAAATCCTGAAACAGAACTGACATCTTCTTCATTGTCCAATCCCTCAGTTCTGCTTCATGAGTGCTAGGCCAGTCGAATACTGCCTTTAATTCCCTCCATAGCATCTCCTTCTCTGTATCGGGGAGCACGTACTCCTCAGTGGGGTCCGTGGACTTCCATTTTCTGATACTAATGGGCACATTGTCCCGTACAATTACCCCGCACTGAGATACAAATTTCTTGGCCACTTTTGGGGGCTCAACTGGCTACCCGTCATCCTCCACTCGGGTGATGTGTAACTTGACATCCTTCAGCTTCTTCGTGGTCGATCGTTTTGATTTCTTAGCTCGACTTGTAGAAGCAGAGGCGGCCTACACAAATTACATATATACGAGATGATATAGAGATGGTATACATAATTGACATGTACAGTCAAATTTATGTTATCTATATACACACCTGACTAGACGAGGGCTCGTTACCGGCCCCTTCAATAGTGCTGCCCTGGACACGTTCGCCCTGGACATTGGCGGCCCCTTCAACATTTTCGGCCCCTTCAACATTTTCGTCCCTTCCAATGATCCCCAACACATCATCCATGGACATTGGTTGGGTTACAATATTGAAAAGTTGATTCGCAAAGAACGTGTCGTTGTCCTCTTGCATGGGTGAGACAGGGGTGTTGTTGTCCTCTTGCATGGGTGGGACGGTGTTGTTGTTGTCCGCCATCTATAGAATTAAAAATAATTGATAAGAAATATATACAAAGCATACATATTTCCAATATTTCTAACATTTTTGCTAAGGGGGTCGGTGCGTGAAAAACAGATTCGCCAAGGGGTTCGGGTGCGCGATGTGAATTGATTCGCTAAGGGTTCGAGTACGTGACGCGAACGGGTTCGCTAAGGGGGTCGGTGCGCGAAAAACGGATTCGCTAAGGGGTTCGGGTGCGCGGTGGGTTCGGGTACGCCATAGAATTTCCGATAATACATTTAAATGAAGCACATATATTTCTAATATACATAGAATTAAATGAAGCATTTTCCAATATACATTTCAAACATATAATATTTCCAATATACATTTCAATGTAAATATCTCCAATACATTTAAATGAAGCATTTTCCAATATACATTTCAAACATATAACATTTCCAATATACATTTAAATGAAGCACATATATTTCTAATATACATAGAATTAAAAATAATTGATAAGAAATATATACATTTAAATGAAGCACTTATATTTCTAATATACATAGAATTTTCAATATACATTTAAATGAAGCATTTTCCAATATACATTTCAAACATATAACATTTCCAATATACATTTCAATGTAAATATCTCCAATACATTTCATCTCATAGATTTTAATTTTATCACAACCAAAGACACCAAATTTTGTGAATAGTTGCATTTGCAAAGTTATTTCTTTGATGACCGGAAAGTATGAATTTCAATGAAGTTTTGAGCCCTAGTACTAGATCCAGCAAGATCGCCTTTTTAATTCCTTTCAGTCTATATGTGTTGGCAATGATAAGTTGGGTCTGACCAAGAAAATACACCAGTGTCTTGAGGCGGTCGTTGCATTTATCTGATACTGTCAACGTAGAACAAATATAGCGTACAAGGAAATGCATATATGCATCAGATTAAAGTTTCCAATGTTCCAATCCCAATCCTACAGATTAAAGTTCCCCTGTTCCATGCAAAACAACCTTTCCCAACCCATGCACTCACTTCAACTAGCGTAGCGCGGGGACGACGGGCGTGGGGACGATGACGGCGGCGGGGACGACAGGCGGCGGCGGCGTGGGCGCGGGGACCACGGGTGGCGGCGGCGTGGGCGCAGGAACGACGGGCGCGGGGACGACGACGGCGGCGGGGACCACGGGTGACCACGGCCGGGCGGCGGGGACGACGGGCGCGGGGACGACGACGGCCGCGGGGACGACGGGCGGCGGCGGCTGAGGAGACGAGGCGGCGGTTTCTGTGGCGTCGATCTGTGAGATGAGGGCGAAGTGAGGGAGGGGAGAGAAGTCCCCGGCCTATATAGGTCCGGGGCATTTAGCACCGGGTGCAGCCACGACCCGGTGCTAAAGGCCCTTTAGCACCGGGTCTGTACAGCACCCGGTGCTAAAGGCCCCCCCTTTAGCACCAGGTCTTCCCACCACCCGGTGCTAAAGGCCCTTTAGCACCGGGTCTTCTACACCCGATGCTAAAGGCCGTAACTGGCGCCAAACGAAAATTGGGGGCCTTTAGCACCGGATTTTAGATCAACCCGGTGCCAAAGGCCCCAAATTTTCGTTTGGCGCCAGTTTCCAAACCGGCCTTTAGCACCGGTGGCTACTATTTGGGAATCTTATAAATATAGTTTTTAATATATAGTTATTAATACTTGTTTTAATTTAGTTATTAATACCTATTAAAAATATATATTAAATAAGAAAATCTTATAAATTAATAGAAAATCTTATAAATTAATAGAAAATCTTATAAATTACTAGAAAATCTTATAAATTAATAGAAAATCTTATAAATTAATAGAAAATCTTATAAATTACTAGAAAATCTTATAAATTACTAGAAAATCTTATAAATTACTAGAAAATCTTATAAATTACTAGAAAATCTTATAAATTACTAGAAAATCTTATAAATTACTAGAAAATCAATATAAAATGCTATAATTAATAAAAACAATCTTATAAATCAATAGAAAAATCTTAGAACATAGGTGGAACATAAATGCAAATATAGTCATTACAAATTGGGTGGAACATAGTGCAATTAAATTACATGGCATCATCGTTTACTCGGACACTAATAAACTTCCTCTTTACAAATGTTCCTTGATTGTGATCACGCCGTAGATACGGTGTCTCCTCCGCCGCTAACAGGATGCTTGGGTCATCAGCCACTGAGAATGGAGGACGGCCATCGAGCATATCATAATCTTCATCCGTCTTGTCCTCAACTCCTACGATTTTTCTCTTTCCAGGAAGAACTATATGACACTTTGGCTCGTCTTATGATGGGTCCAATTGCTTACCCCCATCTTTCTTATCTGCCCCTTTCTTCGGTCTGCTAGCCATGTCCTTCACATAAAAAACTTGTGTGACAGCTTTGCCCAGGACGAACGGTTCGTCTAGAAAGTCAATCTTGTTTAGGTCCACTAACGTCATTCCATAGTCCGCTTCAACTTTAACACCTCCTCCAGTCAGCTTCACCCATTGGCACTTGAACAGTGGGATCTTCAAAGGTCCGTACTCTAGTTCCCATATCTCCTCTATGATTCCATAGTATGAGTTTGTATTGCCATTGGTGTCTGTCGCGTCGATCCGGACACCACTGTTTTGGTTGGTGCTTTTCTTGTCCTGGGCTCTTGTGTAAAATGTATACCCATTGATGTCATATCCTTGGAATGTCAAGATCGTGCTCGATGGACCTCTAGCTACAAAAGCTAGCTGCGCATCAATGCCCTCGACACCCATAAGACGTCTTCGCAACCAATCGGCGAAAGTACTATTGTGCAGACGCTGAATGAAGGCCGCAGACTTTGTTGAGTTTTCGTCCCTGAGAATCTGCATGTGCTCCTCGATGTACGGAGCAACTAAGGTTGATTGTTGCAAAACTGTGAGGTGCGCTTTACGAAATGTCTCAACGTCCTTGATCACCATCGATCTTCTCCCTAGTGTGCCCTTTCCACCAAGTCTCCCCTCGTGATGTGATTCGGGCACACCAATCGGCATAAGATCGTCGACAAAGTCAACACAGAATTCAATGACCTCTTCTGTTTCGTATCCCTTAGCAATGCATCCTTCTGGACGAGAACGATTACGGACATACTTCTTTAGGACAGCGAAGAACCTCTCAAATGGGAACATGTTGTGTAGAAATACTACGCCCAATATACGAATCTCTTTGACGAGGTGAACCAATAGATGTGTCATGATATTGAAGAAGGATGGTGGAAATATCATCTCAAAGCTGACAAGACATTGCACCACGTCGTTCTGTAGCTGATCTAAATGGTCTGGATTGATCACCTTCTGAGAAATTGCATTGAGGAATGCACATAGCTTCACAATGGCTTTCCGCACGTTAACTGGTAGCACACCCCTGAGTATGACGGGAAGCAGCTGTGTCATCAACACATGGCAGTCGTGAGACTTCAGGTTTGTGAACTTCTTCTCTTTCATATTTATTATTCCCTTAATATTGGAGGAGTAGCCAGACGGAACCTTGATACTGTTCAAGCATTCAAACATGCTTGCCTTCTCTTCTTTGCTGAGAGTGAAGCTGGCAGGACGCAAGTACTGGCGTCCTTTGTCTCTCTTTTCTGGATCTAGATTAGTCTGTTGCTTCAATCGTTTCAGATCCTGACGTGCTTCCAGTGTATCTTTTGGCTTCCCATAAGTACCCAGGAAGCTTATCAAGTTCACGCAAAGATTCTTCGTCAGATGCATCACATCAATCGCATTACGGACCTCTAAACGTTGCCAATAAGGTAGCTCACAAAAGATAGACTTCTTCTTCCACATCGCGGCACGACCATCCTCGCCCGTCGGAGCAGCCTGGCTTCCGTCTCCCTTGCCAAACACCACGTGTAGGTCCTTCACCATATCAAATAGCTCTTCTCCGCTCCGGTGTCTCGGCTTTGTACGGCGGTCAGCATTCCCGCCAAAATGCGCACATTTCTTTCGTAGCTCATGCTTCGCCGGAAGGAATCGACGGTGACCCATGTACACAACTTTATGACAATGTTTCAAATACATGCTTTCGGTTTCCTCTAAACAGTGAGTGCATGCTTTATATCCTTTGTTTGATTGTCCTGATAGGTTACTTAGTGCAGGCCAGTCGTTGATGCTTATGAAAAGCAGTGCTCGAAGGTCAAACTGCTCCTGCTTGTCCTCATCCCACATGCTAACACCTTCATTCTTCCACAGCTGCAAAAGTTCGTCAACCAATGGTCTTAGGTACACATCAATGTCGTTGCCAGGTTGCTTTGGGCCTTCGATGAGCACTGGCATCATAATGAACTTCCGCTTCATGCAGAGCCAGGGGGGTAGGTTGTAGATACAAACAGTCACGGGCCAAGTGCTATGACTACTGCTCATTTCACCAAAAGGGTTCATACCATCGGTACTTAAACCAAGCCTAACATTCCTCGCATCAGCATCAAACTCTGGAAATGCTCTGTCGATGTTCCTCCACTGGGATCCATCGGCGGGGTGTCTCAACATGCCAGCCTACTTACGTTCTTCTTTGTGCCAGCGCATCAGTTTGGCATGGTCTTTGTTCCTGAACAAACGCTTCAGACGGGGTATCAGAGGGAAATACCACATCACCTTCGCAAGGATTTTTTTCTTAGAACTCTCTCCCCCAACATCACCAGGGTCGTCCCGCCTGATCTTGTATCGTGCGCAGGTGCAAACCGGACAATGATCCAAGTGTTCGTACTGTCCGCGATAGAGGATACAGTCATTAGGACACGCATGTATCTTCTGCACCTCCAAACCGAGAGGGCAAACAACACGTTTTGCTTGATACGTCGTCGATGGCAATTTGTTACCCTCTGGAAGAATCTTCTTTACGAGTTTCAGTAGCTTCTCGAAACCCTTATCAGTAACACCATTTGCTGCCTTCCACTGCAGAAGTTCAAGTGTGCTACCCAACTTCTTTAGCCCTCTTTGCAATCTGGGTACAGGTCAGTCTTGTGGTCCTGCAACATGCGCTGTATCTTTTTCAGTTCCTTATCATTGCCGCAGTCTTTCTCGGCATCACACAACATTTGCCCGAGTCCATCAGTAGGTTCATTTTCCTGAGCAACATCTTCCTGAGCATCGCCTTCCCGAGCAACATCTTCCTCATCGGCATCACCCATTGCAGCATATGCAAAGGAACCGTAGTATTGAGCCAATAACGGAATGGCGTCATCGGCCTCGTCTTCTTCATCTTCATCCATTAGAATTCCTCTTTCACCGTGCTTCGTCCAAACAGAATAATTCCTCATGAAACCGTGTCTCATCAAATGCACCTGAAGACAACCTCTTTGTTTGTACGATTGTATATTTTTACAATGGGTGCATGGGCAGAACATGAAACCGGACGACGTCTTGTTAGCCTCGGCGGCATCGAGAAACGTCCTAAGGCCATCACGGAACGCCTGAGCGTGGGGGTCCCCGTACATCCATTGTCTATTCATCTGCATTATTAACCAATAACAAATATACAATACAATTTAAAGATAAAAAAATTTAATATATAAATAAATACAAATTATAATATATATTCCATTACATAAATAAATTTCTAAAACTACATTACTATATTCATTAAATATAACATTACTATAAGCCTTATAAGATTTATAAGATTGATAAGATTTTCTATTAATTTATAAGATTTTCTAGCATTTTATATTGATTTTCTAGTAATTTATAAGATTTTCTATTAATTTATAAGATTTTCTAGCATTTTATATTGATTTTCTAGTAATTTATAAGATTTTCTAGTGATTTATAAGATTTTCTAGTAATTTATAAGATTTTCTATTAATTTATAAGATTTTCTAGCATTTTATATTGATTTTCTAGTAATTTCTAAAACTACATTACTATAAGCCTTATAACTATTCACAAGTCATACAAAACAAAATACTAACTAGCTTGCCTTCTCTCTCCATTTAAAACACAACATGAACACTCTCTCCACCATGAACTCAAGCTCTCTCCTCTCTCTCCTCCAAGAACACAAGCTCTCTCTAGCTAGCTTTACTTTGATTCACAAATCCCTCTATTTCTAAATCATAGAAGGATTACAAGCTAAATAAAACATTAGAGAATGAAAGAGTGTACCTTGTAGTGCTCCTTAGATGAGTAGAATCTTCACAAATTTTGAAAAAAATTTGGGCAGCACCTCCCCTCCCACGGCCGAGCAGCATGAACACAGCGCCTAAGTGTTCAGCTGGCTCGGGCGGGGGAGGAAGAAGCCCCTATATTCAAACACATTAGCACCGGGTCGTGGCAAGACCCGGTGCTAATGTGCACCCTTTAGCACCGGGTGCAGCCAGCAACCGGTGCGAAATGGCCTCAACACATTAGCACCGGTTGCTGGCTGCACCCGGTGCTAAAGGGGGCGCATTAGCACCGGGTCTTGCCACGACCCGGTGCTAATGTCTTCGCCCTGACACCCCGCAGCGCCGCCCCCGCTCCTAGCCGTTGGACCCGGTGCTGAAGCCCCATCAGCACCGGGTCCAAAAATGGCCGAGGCGGAGGAGGCGGGCGGATGTGAAGGATTCTGGTAGTGATAGCAGGGGACCAAGGGGTGGTTGGTATTTCAAATACCGTCCACCCCCTGTGGTCTCAACGAGGCCGCCTCCGCCCTCCGCGCCGGCGCTTCGCCGCGAGCGCACGGCCGGCCGGGTCATGGTGCTTCGACGTGATCGTGTGCGCGATTGGCGTCACGGGGCACGGAGAGACGTCGGCTGCCCGGCAAGGAAAAGCCGCCCATCTCTTCACTTTCACCTGTTGACATGCCGAATTTTCAGTTGCCAACTTGCCCATCCACGGCCGCCACCGCCGCCGCCGCCTGACCTTGAAACTCTTTCCGCCGATGGAGCAGCACGCACAACACTGGAAATCCGCGTGCGCACATCGTACCGAACCATCTATTTTACATATATATATATATATATATATATATATATATATATATATATATATATATATACCGCCTGTCGCGTCATCCATCGTCTATAATCAACCTTCCTCCTCATCACCTCTGATGAAACAGTATCCATCTCTATATAACATAGTAAGGAAAAAACATGTTACTGTAGCCAATGTACTTAGTACTACTCCTATAGGGGTTTCTTTTAGAAGATCCTTAACTGGGAGTAACTTGGTTTTGTGGCATAAACTGGTAGGAGAGGTGGCATGTGTACAGCTTGATAACCACAAGGATGTTTTTTCCTGGGGCTTGAGCAAATCATTTACGGTAGGTTCTATGTACAAGGACCTTATGAAAGGGGTTGGGTTACCAGCCGAGTTTTTTGCTTGGAAAGTGAAGTTGCCTCTCAAGATAAAAGTCTTCCTTTGGTATCTAAAACAAGGAGTCATTTTAACTAAAGATAACCTTGCTAAGAGAAAATGGAAAGGAAGTGTGCAGTGCTGTTGTTGTAGTAACAGCGAAACCATTCAGCACATGTTTTTTGATTGCCATCTGGCGCGCTTGATGTGGAATATTGTCGGTATGTCGTTAGGCGTACAGCCACCATATAGTATTGCAAATCTCTTTGGTTCTTGGCTTAAGAGTTTCCCCTTTAAGTTGAGAAAGCAAGTGCTAATTGGTGCTGCAGCCTTGTGTTGGGTAGTATGGTTGTGTCGTAATGACGTGGTTTTCCAAAGATCAAAAACTATTTCTTGCCTGCAGGTGATCTTCAGAGGAACGCATTGGATACGGTGTTGGGCGCTCCTTTCTAAAGAGGAAGAGAGGCTTCGAATGTTAAGAGGGTGCCAGAGGCTAGAGGTCTCGGCCATGGACATTTTGAGCAAAGCCGGATGGAACATCCTCAAGAGAATTGATAATTAAAATATGTTTAGATTGTGTTGCTGCACTTGTTTAGTTTTTGCTGAGCAGTGTTGGCGTGGTAGTGCGCTCGCAGTCTGAGTACTGCTTTTGTTCTGTATTGGACCTGTGTTTTGTTTTTGGCTGTGCACATTCTCTAGGGGATGTGGAGGCCGGAGTTAATCCAGTTTCTAAAAAAAATAATCAACCTTCCTACCATCTGATGAAGCTGCTCTGCGCCGTCTTGGTTCTCCTCCTCGCGTCCGCGGGGACGGCAGGGAACGTCTCCTCCTCCTCCCTCCCCATCCTCCGGCGCTACGCCTCCATCTTCAGCTTCGGCGACTCCTACGCCGACACCGGCAATGACATCGTCGTCTTCGCCGCGCACTCTCTCGTCGCCCCGGCCGCAGGGCCTCCCTACGGCATGACGTTCTTCGGCCACCCCACGGGCCGCAACTCCAACGGCCGCCTCATCATCGACTTCATCGGTAATTAGCAAGCACACGCACACGTTGGCTCTCTCTCTCTCTCTCTCTCTCTCTCTCGATCGATCGGCTCATGTCTGGTGATTTGTGTGATGTGGACGTGCTCTCGCTCGGCTTGCGCATGCGCAGCGGAGAAGCTGGGGCTCCCGCTCCTGCCGCCATCCCTGGCGCACAACGGCAGCTTCCGGCAAGGCGCCAACTTCGCCGTGGCCGGCGCCTTCGCTCGCGACGCCAGTTTATACAGAGAAATCCCCGTCGTTGGTCGGTTTGCTCTCAACACCAGCTCCGCCGTGCAGCTGCAGTGGTTCGAGTCGCTCAAGCCGTCGCTGTGCCACCCTGCCCAAGGTGTGTACTACTCGATCAATTGCGTATACTGTAGCACACTTGTACAGAGCTGTTCCAAGTTGATGCTCCTCGAAATCCAGCAATAGAGTGGAGTTTGGTGAGGCGATCTCGATCTCATGGCGTGTCCTCCCTCTCCCTGCAGAGTGCAAGGGTTTCTTCCAAAAGTCACTCTTCTTCATGGGAGAGTTCGGCGTCAACGATTACAGCTTCTTTGTTTACGGGAAGAACCTGTCGCAGATCAGATGCTTCGTCCCAGACGTGGTCAAAACCATCTCGATGGCAACAGAGGTAATCATCAACTGACGTAAATAATGCCAAGTGTCATCTAGGCGATCGAGCAGCAAGGATTGGGCTCGATCGGACTGACAATCCTGTGTAAAATCTTGTCAGAGAGTGACTTTAATTTCAGCCTACGACCCACGAACCGGCTGCCTGAAGCAGTTCAATGACCTGGCCATTTACCACAATTCGCTGCTGCAGGAGGCCATCAAGAATGTCCAAACCAGGCACAGAGATGTCAAAGTCATCTATGCCGATTTCTTCACTCCTATCATTGATATCGTTGCCTCCCCTCAGAAGCTAGGTTAGTTTGTGTGTCGTTATGGCTCAAGTATATCGTCTTATAGTTTATATTAGTTGTCCATCCCACTATCCCAGCTGCAGTATTATGACGAAAACCCAAAGAATAATTCTATTAGAGACTTAGAGTCGTTGAATACATAACTGTTGCAGGTTTTACGAGAGAGATTCTAAGATGTTGTTGCGGTGGAGGTGGCAAGTACAACTTCAACAAGAGCGCTGGCTGTGGCATGCCAGGGGCGACGGTGTGCCAGGATCCGTCAGCCTTTTTGTACTGGGATGGTGGCCATTTCACAGAGGCAGTCTACCGCTACATTGCCGAGGGCTGGATAAACACCCTAGACAATTATGGTGTCTAGCTAGCATATATGCAGCTGTGAATGAATTGCAGTTGAATATGGGATCTATGAAATTGGCACTACATGTATTCAGATACGTTCAAAAAAATGTACTCAGATACTTAAACCTGATCCGTCCCTCCCTCTACACACGTCATGCATGAATACGGAAACATATATTGATTGAAGAGGAGAAGAATGGTGGTGTTATTTGAATGTGAATTAAACCTGTGATGCTTTGTCAAACCCTGAGTACCCTCTCAGATAATCTCTTATATAGTGGGTTCTTGTCTAACAGTGCAAAATTCAAATAAGTTTTAACAAAATGTTCCCATTTAATTGTTCCATACAAGAGAAATTAACGAGATGTTCCATACAAGAGAAATTAACGAGACTTGAAACCAACTAACTTTAATTTCAGCCCAGCTTAATTCTAGAATAACATACATGGACCATGCTCATGTCACTATTTATATGTTCCAACAAGATGTTACCTGATATTTGCTTCAATCACGAGCAAGAACAACAATGGAGAAGTATATAATTTGGCAAAAGGTTGGACCCTTATGTGTGGTTTAATTTCTCCATTATACCTTTAATTGTTACTATAATAATACGGAAATTAATCAATGGAGGAAACCTCTTGATTTTGATTGAAATTCGTACCACTATTGGCATTGGTTTAAAAAAAAGATACCACTATTAGCAATGCAACGGCAGATAGAACTCCCTGATTTCGAGTGAAAATTTTCACTGAGGCTTTTGATTGAAATTTTGCTCCTGAAAGTTTTCTAGAAGAAGGAAGGAGGAAGAGAAAGTTCATTAGTTAACGTGGAAAGGAAGAGAATAAAATTGTATGCTTGTACTCCCTCCATTTCAAATTACAATTTGTTTTGGCTTTTATAGATGCATATATTTTGCTATATATATAGACATAGTATATATATAGATGCATAACAAAATCAATGTATTTAGAAAATCCAAAACAAATTGTAATTTGGAATGGAGAGAGTATTTACTAGTTGTCACCTCAACGTGGATATAACTCCCCCATTTTGAGTGAAAATCTTCACTTGGGCTTTTGATGGAACATTTGCTCCTAAAAGTTTTTAAAAGAAGGAAGGAGGAAGATAAAGTTTCTAAATAACATGTAAGGGAGATAATATAAATTGTATGCTACATATTTCTTAGTATACTTAGATTTTGAGGATATTAAGTAATTACTACAAAATAAGTTTGGTCCAATATATATTTTGAACGTATATGTTGATTGTGTAGATATCAGTAGCTAAAAATGCACAGACGAATTTTATTCTGAATTTTGGTAGTGCTATACATAACATTATTATCACAAACAGTAACAAGTCAACGACGATGTAAAACGTCCTCTATAAAAGCTGAGGTACCAAGCTCGGAAGTATACCAGTAGAGCATTTCTTGAGAGGGATAGAAACCGAAGGCATTGTTCTTCAGGACCTACAATGAAGCACATAGATCTTTGCCTGCAGATCTCCGTGTTACTCTCCAGCTTCTCTTATTCGACGCAAACTCAATACACCTACGCCATTTTTAGAAAATTGATTAATTACTACGAAATGAATTTGTCCCCATATATATTTTGATGGTATATATTGATTGGAGAGATATCAGTAGCTAAAAAGGTGCAGGCCTACTTTATCTGAATTTATTAGTGCCATACATAGCATTAGCACAAATAGTAACGAGTTAATAACGATGTAAAATGTTCTCTATAAAACAAAACCTGAGGTACCAGGCTCGGAAGTATACGATTAGAACATTTCTCGAGAGAGGTAGAAACCGAAGACACCGTTCTTCAGGACCTACAATACAATGAGGCACGTAATTCTTTGCCTGCAGATCTCTGTGTTACTCTCCATCTTCTCTTATTCGACGCAAACCCAATAGACCTCCATTTTTAGCTTCGGTGATTCCTACACTGACACCGGCAACAAAGTCATCCTCTCCGGCCCAGGAACACCCGATCTATGGATGACCAAACCGCCCTACGGGATGACCTTCTTTGGGCATCCCACCGGGCGCCTCTCTGACGGCAGATTGATCATAGATTTCATTGGTAAGTTTTTTCCTTTTTCACTGCTCGTCGTGGATTGAACACGCACGTCTTGTTTGTTCTTAATTTCAACCCCGGCAAATGCATGGTATATGATTCTCGCCGTCCGTTGTATAATGTACTCAGCTGAAGCACTGGGGCTGCCTCTCCTTCCGCCCTCATTGGCGAAGAACCAAGATTTCAAGCAAGGCGCAAACTTCGCGGTGGCCGGAGCCACGACACTGAAACAGCAGGGAGCAGTCGACGTGCACGCCGGCGCCGGCGTAAGGCTTCCTCCGAACAACATCTCCCTCGTCGACGAGCTGGGGTGGTTCGACGCCATGAAGCCCTCGCTCTGCAGCTCACCACAAGGTAGGTAATTCTAATAATTCCTCGTCCGGTCGCTCATCATGTTTGTACTCACAACACAAGCTAAACACTGCAACCCATCTCTGTAGCCTGCAAGGACTACTTCTCAAGGGCGCTGTTCGTGGTCGGTGAGCTGGGTTGGAACGACTACGGCGTCATGTTGGTCAGCGGCGGCAAAAGCGTCGCCGACCTGCAATCTTATTACGTGCCTCGAATCGTGGCGACAATCTCTGCAGCCACGGAGGTAATAAATAAACGCAAAACATGCTAGGAATCAGATCAGATCGGGCATGATCGATCGATCGAAGAAGAAATACTGAAAACTCTCTTCCTCCATATATTGTTGCTGTGTTCATTCAGAAGCTGATCGACGACGGCGCCACGGCGATCGTGGTGTCGGGGCTACCGCCGCTGGGGTGCGCGCCGGGGAACCTGGTGTTCCTGGGCAGCCAGAACACGGCGGACTACGAGCCGGACACGGGGTGCCTGAAGAGCCTGAACCTGCTGTCCCAGGCCCACAACTCGCAGCTGCGGCAGGCCCTGGCGGGGCTCGCCGGCCGGCACCCCGGCGCCCGGATCACCTACGCCGACCTGTACACGCCCGTGGTCGGCTTCGCGGCGTCCCCGGCCCAGTACGGGTTCGCCGGCGGCGCGGGCGGCGGCGTGCTGCGGGCCTGCTGCGACGGCAGCGGCGGGAGGTACAACTTCAACCTCAGCGCGGCGTGCGGGATGCCGGGCGTGGGCGCCATCGGTGACCCGGCGGCGTTCGTGAACTGGGACGGCGTGCACCTCACCGAGGCGGCGCACCACCGCGTCGCCGATGGCTGGCTCCGGGGCCCCTACGCGCACCCGCCCATCCTCAACCTCTAACACCACCTAGCGATGCTCACACCTCTCCTGTTTTGATTTTTTTTTTTTTTGGGAGAAAACCTCTCCACCCTGTGTTGATACTTGATAGTCACGGGAATAAATGGAGTGCTGCGTCAGATTTTGTGAGGCCGCCTAAACTGTGATGCCCCTAGTACATCAATACAAAACCTGGGCCGTGCGCCAATTCACATGGCATTCCCAAAGTATAGATGGGCCGAATGGAGAAGTGTGCAGCCATCAGAAGCGAGGTGGATCGTCACTGACACGCAGTTCAATGGGTACCACATGGCCACATGTCAGTGATAAAGTTCATCCATACAGTTATAGGTCCCACATACCAGTGACAAAGGGTCACCGGGCAGAGAGAGCACCGTTAGCAAGAACCGACTGAACGGAAGCGCCGGCGGCAATCGGGTTTAGGCCTGAACGTTTCATCACGACTCGACACTGTCTCAGCATGCTGATTGCTTATGGGGCGTCCCGTCACATCGAACAAAAAAATATTAATTAGAAGTATTAAATATAGATTAATTACAAAATGTATTACATAAACAAGAATTAATTTACAATACGAATCTATTAAACCTAATTAGTCTATGATTAGACGATATAATGCTACGATAATAATTTGATAATTATATGCTAATTATAGATTAATTAGACTCGTGAGATTCGTCTCGTGGAATAGACGTTATTTATGTAATTAATTTTATAATTAATTTATATTTAATGCTATTAATTATCACTTATTCGACGGAGTCTAGGATAAAAACACAGCCTAACATATGCGCTTGTGAGTGAGGAGGGGAAGCGGAGAGAGAGGAAAGCTGGAGAAGTCGAGAGGAGGAAGAGACGGACAGTGATTGGTCCCGGCTTCCTTCATTATTTAGTCTTCTCGGTGGGTCCCACGCGCGTGACGATAATACTGATATTACCACTTTGAGAGTTAGTCTTGTTTTTTTTTTTCTTGTCGTTTTCTCTTTTGATAATGGGGGCGTTGGTCGCTGACTCTTGATGCAGATCCCATCGCGAGCAGAGACCTCTACTGGCTGACTGCTGCGTTTCGTTTGGAAATTGGAAGGGACAGGACCCTGAAAGTCTGAAATCTCTGAATCCCTTTCTTCGATCGGAAGGTTGCCCACGATGCGGCTCGTTAATCTCTGCGTTCAGGTCCTTCTGCTACTCTGGAGCTTCTCCTTCTCCGCCCAAACCTACACCTCCATGTTTAGCTTCGGCGACTCCTTCACCGACACCGGCAACTTCATCATCATCGGCGGCCCGACGACACCCGGCCTGCTCATAATCAACCCGCCCTACGGGATGACCTTCTTTGGACACCCCACCGGCCGCATCTCTGATGGCAGACTGGCCATCGATTTCATCGGTAAGCTAATTAAGCTCGTTTCGTCTCCTTCCGGCAACCAAGTACAGCCTCATTTGTTCCTTTCCGAGAATAAGCTTTCGATTTTTATTTTTTTGAAAAGGAAGAATAAGTTTTCATTTGATGTGTAATAACATACGCACGCAGCTGAAGCTCTGGGGCTCCCTCTCCTTTCGCCGTCCATGGCGGCGAACCAGAGCTTCCGGCAAGGCGCCAACTTCGCGGTGGCCGGAGCCACGGCGCTGAACCGACGTTCTTCGTGCAGGACGGCGACACGGCCGTCACTCGGTATAACATCTCCCTCACCGACCAGCTCGGATGGTTCGACGCCATGAAGCCATCCCTCTGCAACTCGCCCCAAGGTGAATTAGCTCGTGACACGCCATGACACTCGGGAGGAATTAATTCTGACCCTGACACTGACACTTGCGCACTCCTCTGCTAGCATGCCAGGAGTTCTTCGCGACGGCGCTGTTCCTCATCGGGGAGTTCGGCTGGAACGACTACGCGTTCATGCTGATGGCCGGCAAGAGCGTCGACCAAGTGCGGCCTCGCGTGCCTCTGGTGGTCGGAACGATCTGCGCCGCCGCGGAGGTAGGCGGCGCGGCATTGAATTTGCCCATGAGTGTGATCACAATTTCCAGGCGTGATCGAATCAGAGATAGTCTGTTGATCTCATTAATTATTGCTGCGCGCAGAAGCTGATCAGGGCAGGCGGCAAGACGGTGGTGGTGTCGGGGGTGTCACCGCTGGGGTGCACGCCGGGGAACCTGGTGAGCTTCGCCAGCCAGGACGCCGCCGCCTACGAGCCGGACACCGGGTGCCTCAAGGACCTGAACCTCCTGTCCAGGGAGCACAACTCGCAGCTCCGTCAGGCCATGGCGCGGCTCCGCGGCAGGTTCCCCGGCGTGAGGATCGTCTACGCCGACTTCTACAAGCCCATCATCGACTTCGCGGCGGCGCCGGGCCGGTACGGGTTCGACGCGGCGGACGGCGGCCTGCGGTGCTGCTGTGGCGGCGGCGGCGGGAGGTACAACTTCAACTTCAGCGCCGTGTGCGGGATGGCCGGCGTGAGGGCCTGCGCGGACCCGTCGGCGTTCGTGAACTGGGACGGCATCCACCTCACCGAGGCGGCGAACCGCCGCGTCGCCGACGGCTGGCTCCGGGGCCCGTACGCTCACCCGCCCATACTCAACTCGTAAGGCCTTCTCCAATGGTTCGGCCAGCTCTAACCACTCAAAGAGACACCCAAAGAGACAGCTCCTCCAATGATGCAGCTCTTAGCATCTGGCTCATAACATAAATGACCCCACACATCATCCTCACATAATCTCGAAATACGTGTATGAGACTGTCTCTTGAACAAGAGCTGGCTCTTAGCTTTTTACACTGTTCACGGATTAAAAAAATTATGAACTAGCCCAAGAGACAACTATTGGAGAAGGCCTAATTAGCAGACAAATAAAAGCGTTTTCAAATGTGTCCCTTTTTTTGGCAAAAAGAAATGAAAAGGAGACATTCCTACGATCGACTACAGTTACCTTTCAGTTATTCGTTATTCAGTTTTTTTTCTTTTGCATCTGTCGGTTCATTATATTTACCATGAATCAAATGTTGTCAATTGTCATATAGCACCCTAACTGATGGACTTTTTAATACACGATCTGCATTTTGGTCCAGTTGAGTCATCAATTGATGAATCAACTGTGCCAAAATGTAGGTTCAGTATTAAATCTGCTGTATGTAACAAGCCTGAACATGTAATTCATTTTCAAAACAGATTCTGGAGTTAATCCCCAGGTCATGAACCTAATTTCTCCATAAGTCTTCTGAAAACTAGATTTACCTAATCATCCTAAACATGTTGCAATTTCCAGACACCAGATGCTCTAGGTTAAAAGTACTGGAGCTATTTTTTCTCATCAATCTTCTGAAAACTAGATTTACTTAATCAGCATAGACATGTTGTCGATTTCCATAAGTGAATGCAGGAACATGTCTAAAAACATACTGACTTTTTTCCAGTGGTAACACACATCCGGGCAACCATTTGTGTTTCTCGTACTATGTTACTGCATATATGTGTGTTCAGACAATTGGCATTTGTGCATTCAGAATTCCATTCGCTAGAAATTGTTTCTGAACATCAACTTTTTTTTAGATAATGGAAATTTTATAAATATTCGGCCTTGACCAAGATGGCTACAGCCCAAACTGTTACATCAAGAACAAAAAAAGAGGAAAATCTGACAAGAAAAATTACATTCCATCAAGGGGTTCAAGTAGTCTTACGCGACAAACCAGCTTGTTCTGCGGTGTCAACACTTCAATAATACGATCACCAACGTCAAGACAATGTCGCTTTAACACAGACCTTAGAAAGGTGCTGAAGACTTTGGACACCGACCACCGAAGATTGGATGCTTCTTCCAAGGCAACAACACAAAGACTTGGTACAGCTATAACCTACCGACCAACATCCGAGCTACTACGCCATCAAATGCCACCTCCGCCTGGAGCTGAATGCTGAACAGGAAGTCCACACGGGAGAACTGCCCCGGCCCTGATGAACAAGAACTTCAACGACGCGCCTGCACTGCCGCCGCCGGCCTGGAGGCACCAAGCTAGGTTTTCGCCCAGTTCTTGAACACCCACTGATGCAGCAGGAGACGGAATAAACCAACAACTTCAGCAGCGCCTTCAACAAGATGTGTGTCACAGACAGCCACCACCGCTGGCCCGGCAAAACACGCCAGGCAAGGTTTTCACCCAAACCGCCGCCATCACCATCAACACTGCACCTGACCAACCAGAAGGTCGCCTTCACCGGAAGGACACGAACAGCTTCGCTCGGGAGGCAAGGGGCCAAAATCAGACCTGACCCCTCCCCCGCAAGACGACCCGCACGCCGGCCACCGACGACGAATCGTCCTACCGCCGTCCGCCCGCCCTGGCAACGCACCCGGCGCTGAACGGCGGCGCTGCGGGGACTTCCTCATGAGGTGACAGGACCACACGCCTCGCGGTGCCCGGCCACCGGAAAAATCGCCGGCCTCGCCAAGCGACAGCGTGCGTTGAAGCCATCGGCATCCACGCGCCTGGATCCTCCACGACGACGTGGATCCGGCTGGCCTGATGCCATGCCGCCCTCGCCGGCCGCCGCCCGAAGCGCCCGCGCGCCGAACGTCCTCGATGGCGATAGATCCGCCGGCGCAGTCGCCGGATCTGGCCTCCCCGGCGGCGACGGCGAGCACCCCGCGGCGAACCCCTCCATCCACCATTGGCGCCCGCGTCCGCCGTGAAAGGGAAGGAATGGGAGGGGTAGCCACGCCGCCACCATCCCGGCAGTCCACGCGGGCTTCCGGTGGCCGGCTCCGACGGCGGCGCGGCAAGGAGAAGGGAGGGAGAGGTGGCGGCGGCGGCCGGGGGCAGGACCCGCCCGAGTCGCCCTATGCGGAGGCGCCGCGGGGGGCGTGGTTCGTCTTGCTCTTTGGACGCGGGCGGCAAATTCTGTCCTCCGGTCACACTGGCGGCGCAGCCGGTCGCTCTCCGCAGGCTCCGAGCTAGAGTCTCCGGCGGCCCTCCCCGTCATGTGCACGCGAGCACCGACGCCATGGGCGGATGCGCATCGCCGGACTTCCACCAGCCGAGTCGCCTACCTAGCCGCCGCATCGGCCGTCGGAGGCAACCGCCTCTGAACATCAACTGCAACTATTTCAGAGCTCCTGCATCTGTGTACAGAGTCTTTGCATCACTAGCTGTGTTGTTTTTACCTCACATGTCTATATTATCCAATATATATGTGCACTTATGTTTTCCTCACTGATCTGTCTAGATTATCCAAGATATACCTATTTAATCATAGATCAATACTGCTCTATACACTGTTTTATTATCTGCTAATTTTCCCATGAACCCTGACGCATGCGAGTTAAGTCATAGCTTTGACAGTTTCAGACAGAATAACACTGAAGATCTGTTTTCCTTGGCTGTCAAGGCCTTGTACCGCGGTTTTTGCACCCGAACGGTTAGTATCTGTTTCTGTTACTTGGCATGCTATGCATCCAGCGATTAAGATAAGCTTCTTCCATTCGCAAATGATAGTTGGTGACGCTAGTTGTATTTGTTTTTGGTTGATGCTGTATGTATTTTCACTCTGATTTTTGAGTTCCCGGCTGTTAGAACTGCTAGCTACAATCAAGCATGGATTTCAGCCGGCGCCACACATATTGGTTGTTTGTTTTCACAAGAATAATAGGAGAATCGATGTGGAGCATCTGGCAGGCGGTCCATGATTGGATCCATCGCCCCAGTTTGAGCCCATCGGCTTGGCCGGAACCTCAATATTTTTTTGGATTGGTTGCAGGAGCTCTCTGCCTCTCTGGACCATATTGAGCTAACCTATGATGGAGTACCCTATTGAGCTGATGCATCCATTAGTTCAAGTAAAAACTTTTTTTTTCTTCCAGTAACTGATAAGCATTCATTATTCAACACTGTTGATGAAGGGGAGAGACTCCAGAGAAGGAACATGAATAGTGGTCGGTCCCGTTTCTTTTTTGTTAAATCCTCAACAGTGGTCCCCTGATGAAATAAGATTTATCACTTTCAGACTTCAGTTCTTGTGCATATGAGCCATACAGATCCAGACACCATTATAGGCAAAATCCGACCAGAAACCTGCTGCTCTGAGGGAATCCCTGGTTCTTCGATCGGATCGGAAGGCAGCCCACAATGAGATTCGTAGCTTTCTCATTTCAGATCGTTCTGCTACTCTGGAGCTTCTCCTTCTCCGCACAAACCAACTACACCTCCATCTTTAGCTTCGGCGACTCCTTTGCTGACACCGGCAACCTCGCCATCATCGCCGGCCCGACGACGCTGCCGATAACCAACCCGCCGTACGGGATGACCTTCTTTGGCCACCCCACGGGCCGCGTCTCTGACGGGAGATTGGCCATCGATTTCATCCGTAAGCTTAATTATTCCGTTTCCTTCCAGAAAGATACTAGCAACTACGGAGTACAATGTATATAGAATCTGTTGGTGTGTGTATTTGTAAAATAGATGAGCTATGAGGACTAAAGTGCAAATAGAGAGAGTAAATAGACAGAGGAAGAGATGGATCGAGAAGTCATCCATCCACACCTTTCCCCATTGCCTGTGTTCATGTCTACTGTTCCTCTCTCCTTTCAATTCTAAATCCACTACAAATCCTTTCACTAAATTACAATATGGTATCAAGAGCAGGTTAATCATGTGAGTTCCACTCCATTTCCGTCGATTTCGCTGTTTGTTGCGGCACTGGAAGCTGTGATTTGTTGGGGGCGCTGGAGTCCTGTTCGTCTGCATCCTGTCTCCAATCGGCGCGTCGTTAGTGCCCGTCCTCTTCGACTCCATTGCTGCGGAAGTGATGCCAGTGTTGTGGATGGATTGGAGTCTGAAGTGCTGCTGTATGCTGTTGCTACTGTCCATGAAGGAAAAGGCCAGCCTGTAATGCTGTCCGTGAGGTCCCCTGGTTGTTTTGTTGGTGATCTGCTCGTTGGTGGTATGTGACAGTCTGGTACTCTGGTGTGGAGTTGCAGTCTAGCATTTGTGAATTTCTCCACTGCTTAGTTGTGGTTTTTATTTGGCCAGCCCGTAGTGCTTGGCTCTGTCTGGTGAGTTTCCTGTGAACTGAAACTTGGTGATTTGAGTAACACATAATCATGGCTGGGACTGGTGGAGAAAAGGATGTCGATTCTAGCATTGGAAAATTATGTGAAATTCTTGGCAAAATAATGGAGCAGCCCAAGGCAGTTTCAGAAGCTATCAAATATGCTCTTGAGCCAAATCCAATAAAACTAATGGAATCAGAAAATTATGTAAGTTGGGCTCGTCATGCTCGTTTGATATTAAGCTCTCATGGATATGAGAGTTTGCTGGTTCCTAGTGATGGTGAGATTAAGAAATTGATGCTCAGGCCAAACAAATTAATGATAGAGTGCTTGTGTGGCTGTTGGGCAGTATGGAATCTGTGGTCAGAGAACAGGTAGAAACAATGGTCACAATTGCAGAAGTGTGGAGTGCTCCAAAGAATCAATTTGCAGGTAAATCAAACAAGATGCAGGCTGCTCGTATCATGCATGAGTTGCTACATCTGAAGCAAGGCACAAAATCTGTGACTGAGTATGCTGGTGAAACAAAGAAACTATATAGAGATTTACATTGTTACCATCCATTTGAGCCTGTTGATAAAAAGGATATGGACATTCATCATACACGGTTCCAGTCGTTCGTGAGCAAGCTTTTTCTTGATGGTCTGAATCAAGAATTTGACCTACGTCGGCAGCTTATCTTTTCTAAGTCTGAATGGCCTACTCTTGATGAGATAATTTCCAGTATCATAGAAGAGGAAACCCGACTATCACGTCCCAAAGTGGATGATTATAAAGCAGTTGATGCTAGCGCTGCCTTATCCATGAAGAAGAACAACACATCTATTTCTCGAGGGTACAAAGAAAGAAACAAGCTACTATGTGATCATTGTGGTGATGAGGGGCACACCATAGAGAGGTGTTTTAAACTGCATGGTTTTCCATCAAGCAAGGTTGTTTGTGATCATTGTGGTGATAAGAGGCATACTATTGAGAAGTGTTTTAAGCTGCATGGTTTTCCACCTGGGTGGAAAAAAGGGGGGAAATCTCAACCAGGGGGAGTTCGAGGTGCTAACCGGAATCGAGCCAACCATACTACATCCGAAAAGGGGCTTCCGGTGGTAGATGCTCAGGCTCTTGAGAAATATAACTCCAAGCTCAAACTCTATGAAGGTTCACCTTCCACCCAAGGTTTCTCTACTGATTCCAGTTACCATGCTACTTCCCAAGGTATAAAACATGTTCAAACCTATACACATAAGCCTTGGATTATTGATTCTGGAGCTACTAACCATATGACAGGAGCATCAAATCTTTTCACTTCCTATAGTCCTTGTTCAGGTAAGGATAAGGTGCGTGTAGTAGATGGATCCATGGTCCCTATCACAGGACGTGGATCTATCCGGTGCACCAAAACTATATCCTTATCACCAGTTTTACACGTTCCTGATTTTCCTATTAACTTATTATCTGTTAGTGCTATCACAAAATCCCTTAATTGTAGAGGTTGGTTTGATCCTTCCCATTGTGCTTTTCAGGAGCTAGGGACAGGGAGAATTCTTGGGACTGGGACCGTGCATAATGGACTCTATTATCTTGATGAAGGGAGTGATGAAGTTGCTTTTGCATCCAAGATGTCTCCATGTCAAGAATTATTATTACTTCATCGCAGGCTTGGACATCCCTCTTTTGCTACCATGTCTCGTAGTTATCCTTCACTTTTTAATGCATGTCCTAGGGAATCTCTTATATGTGATGCATGTGAATTTGCTAAACATACAAGAGTTTCTTATCCTAGTTTGTGTCTAAGAAGCAATAAACCGTTTGATGTGATTCATTCTGATGTGTGGGGACCATGTGAGGTGCACTCTGTTTCTGGACATAGATGGTTTGTGACTTTTATCGGTGGTTTTAGTAGGTATACTTGGCTTTATCTATTGAAACACAGAAGTGATGTTTTTGTTGTTTTCAAAGATTTATATTCCCTCATTAAAAATAAGTTTGGCAACACTATCAAGGTCTTACGCTCAGATAATGGTACGGAGTATGTTAACCAGGAGTTTGAACATTTTCTTGTTTCTAATGGTATTGAACACCAAACAACCTGTGTTAACACTCCAGAGCAAAATGGTGTTGCTGAACGAAAAAATAGGCATTTACTTGAGGTTGCTCGTTCTCTTATGTTTACAATGAATGTTCCTAAGTTTCTTTGGGGGAGGCAGTGAAGACTGCAACATATTTAATTAATCGTATGCCTCTTCGAGTTCTTGAAAATAAATCTCCTACCGAGTTACTTTTGAATTCAAATGAATTTGTTGTTCCTCCAAAGGTCTTTGGATGTGTTTGCTTTGTTCACGACTATAGAAATAATGTTAGAAAACTTGACCCTCGTGCTGTTAAATGCGTGTTTGTTGGTTACTCTCCTACTCAAAAAGGTTATCGTTGTTGGTGTCCATCTGAACATCGGTTCTTTGTAAGTATGGATGTGACATTTCGCGAATATGAGTCTTATTATGAGCCAACCAGTGATACTAGAGTTACTCTTTCTCCACCTGAAGGGGATCAAGAGGGGGAGAGTAACAATGATGGTATTCAAATGGGCTCGGTTCTTGTTCCTCCTTCAGTTGGTTCTTATGGGGACAATTCGGTTCGCAGTCCGGGGGAGGAAATTAATAATGACAATGAGAGTGGGGGTAATAATTCTTGCCATGGAGATACACAAAATAATATCCCTTCTCAAGATCAAGAGTCTCTTATGCATGGGGACCCAGGTACCAATTCACACTCTCTTAGTCCTAATGCTCCATCTAGCACTCTAGAGCATGGAGATAATCAATTGTCTACTCAGCTTCCACCTGAAAATGATCAACCTATAGCCATAAGAAAGTCAACTAGATCCTCCAATATTCCAGCATACCTTAAAGATTATAAACATGACATTTCCAATTTCATCTCCTATAAGTGTTGCAGCCCATCCTTCCAGAGTTTTGTTGCATCTCTCGATTCTATATCCATACCTACTAACTGGAAATTAGCTAAAGAGGATCCTAAGTGGAAGGAGGCAATGCTTGAAGAGATGAGAGCCTTGGAGAAGAATAGAACTTGGGAGCTTGTGGATCTACCGCAAGGTAAGCAACCTGTTGGATGCAAGTGGGTTTTCACAATTAAGCATACACCTGAAGGAAAGGTTGAGAGGTACAAAGCCCGCCTTGTTGCAAAAGGATACACCCAAACCTATGGGATTGACTATGATGAGACTTTTGCACCTGTTGCTAAGATGAATTCGGTAAGAACACTTATATCTTGTGCCGTCAACTTGGACTGGGATATATATCAGATGGATGTTAAAAATGCATTCCTTCATGGTGACCTCCATGAGGAAGTATATATGCATATACCACCTGGCTTTGAAACAAGTCAAACTAATGGGAAAGTGCTTCGTTTACATTGATCTCTATATGGATTGAAACAATCTCCAAGGGCTTGGTTTGATCGTTTTAGACAAGCAATGCTTAAAAGAGGCTATATTCAAAGCAATGCTGATCATACACTATTCTATAAGCATGGTGTAGGTAAAATAGCAATTTTAATAGTGTATGTGGATGATATTGTGATTACAGGGGATGATTATGCTGAGATTTCGAATCTAAAAAAATATCCTGCACAAGAATTTGAAGTAAAGGATTTGGATCAATTGAAATATTTTCTTGGAATTGAGATATCTCGGGGGCCAAAGGGGTTGTTTCTCTCACAAAGAAAGTATGTTTTGGATTTACTAAGGGAGACAGGTATGCTTGGATGTCGTCCTGCAACCACACCTATTGAGCAAAATCATTGTTTAAGTAAAGATGCAGGGACTCCTGTGGATCGAGAGGCATATCAAAGGCTTGTTGGAAGGCTTTTATATCTCTCTCATACTCGTCCTGATATTGCATTTGCAGTAAGTGTTGTGAGTCAATATATGCATGATCCTAAATCATCTCATATGGATGATGTATATCGCATCTTGAGGTATCTTAAGAGTTGTCCAGGGAAGGGACTTCTATACACTCGCCAAGAAAATTTACAAGTGGAGTGTTATACTGATGCTGATTGGGCTGGATCTTTGGATGATAGACGGTCAACCTCGGGATATTGTACCTTTGTCGGAGGTAATTTAGTTGCATGGCGGAGTAAAAAGCAAAGTGTTGTAGCACGGTCTACAGCTGAGGCAGAATTTCGTGCTATGGCTCATGGTGTGTGTGAGCTGTTGTGGTTGCATATTCTTCTAACTGAATTGAGATTGTTTAAAAATGGGCCCTTGATGCTATACTGTGATAACAAAGCGGCTATCGATATAGCCAACAATCCGGTTCATCATGATAGAACTAAACATATTGAGATCGATCGTCATTTTATTAAAGAGAAGTTGGATGGAGGAATAATTTGTCTACCTTATGTAAAGTCCGCTAGTCAGGTAGCTGATGTTTTAACCAAAGGATTGCCTGAGAAGATTTTTTCTGTATTTTGTAGCAAGATGGGTCTTTATGATGTATTTGTCCCATCTTGAGGGGGAGTGTTGGTGTGTGTATTTGTAAAATAGATGAGCTATGAGGACTAAAGTGCAAATAGAGAGAGTAAATAGACAGAGAAAGAGATGGATCGAGAAGTCGTCCATCCAGACCTTTCCCCATTGCCTGTGTTCATGTCTACTGTTCCTCTCTCCTTTCAATTCTAAATCCACTGCAAATCCTTTCACTAAATTACAATAGAATCAAAGTATATATACGACGCAGCTCAAGCGCTTGGGCTCCCTCTCCTCCCGCCGTCGATGGCGGCAAACCAGCAGAGCTTCCGGCGAGGCGTCAACTTCGCGGTGGGCGGAGCCACGGCGCTGAACCGGACGTTCTTCGTGCAGGACGGCGACGCGAGCGTCGTCACTCCGTATAACATCTCCATCAGCGACCAGCTCCGGTGGTTCGACGCCATGAAGCCATCCTTATGCAACTCACCCCAAGGTGATTAGCTAGCTAGCTCGTGATCGGCGTACACGCCGGAGGAATTCCTTCATCCATCCAGCAGCCACCGACCAATGTTCTGAACTGAAAACATGCGTTCGTCTCTGATCTGCATCTCTGCTAGCGTGCCGGGAGTACTTCGCGCAGGCGCTGTTCGTCGTCGAGCTTGGTTGGAACGACTACGCCGTCATGCTGCTCGCCGGCAAGAGTGTCGGCGAAGCGCTGTCTCACCTACCTCAGGTGGTCGGAATGATTTGTGCTGCCGCGGAGGTACATACGCGATCGATGCATTCGATTGCCAAACCATTAGTCACTATCATTTGATCATTTCGAAATCTAAATCACTCCTGCTCGCAGAAACTGGTGAAGGACGGCGCCAAGACGGTGGTTGTGTCGGGGCTGATGCCGCTGGGTTGCGCGTCGGCGAACCTGGAGCTCTTCGGTACCCAGAACGCAGCAGAGCCGGAGACCGGGTGCCTCAAGGATCTGAACCTGCTGTCCATGGAGCACAACTCGCAGCTCCGTCAGGCCCTGGCGCGGCTCAGCGGCAGGTACCCCGGCGCGAGGCTCGCCTACGCCGACTCCTACAAGCCCATCGTTGACCTCGTGGCGGCGGCGGAGGGCCGGCGGCACGGGTTCGACGGCGGCGGCCTGAGGTGCTGCAGTGGCGGCGGCGGCAAGTACAACATGAACTTCACCGCCCTGTGCGGGACGCCCGGCGCGAGCGCCTGCGCGGACCCGGCGGCGTACGTGAACTGGGACGGCGTGCACCTCACCGAGGCGGCGAACCACCGCATCGCCGACGGCTGGCTCAAGGGGCCCTTACGCTGTTGCTCACATACTCTGTTTTAGTTCCCGAATCTGAAGCTAAATTTGGGTTGCATACCCTAACATTTTGTTTATAGATGGAAAAAATTGTCCAAAAATTAATTAATTAGGGTCAATATGTTCGTCTCGCAAAGTACAACAAAACTATACAATTATTTTTGATTTCATCTACATTTAGTACTTCATGCATGTGCGACATTTTGAAGAATCTTCTTTTTGCGTAGCGAACCTTGGGGTGGAATTTAGGATCTAAACAAGCCTAATATCTTAACGTGATTATCAAACAGAGCAGAAACTTTTCAGAGTCGCAAGTCCAATCTTTAAACCTGGTGTAGGCAATAAACCTGAATGTGGTTCGGTTTTAGAAACAGAATTCTAAAGTTAACCTCAAGTCATGGACCTGATTTTTCCATAAATCATACTGCTGTTTCCCAGACACCAAAAGCACCAGCCAAAAATGTGTGATCAGACAATTTACATTATTTACCCACCCAAAAAAAGTGTGGTCAGAGAATTGAGATTTATCCATTCAGATTCCATTGGTGCCAGTCGTCGTCTGCATTTGTGTATGTATTCAGAGTTTTTCTTTTTATTCGGAGCATCTGCATTTACATATTGCTCAAATGTAGAGTTTTTATTTTTCTTTTCAAGTATATTTGACCAATACTTAAAATTAGAATTGTTTATATTTTGTTTATACATTTTAAAATATAGCGTATTTTACAGATTACAAAATAATCTTAAATACAATTCTTCACGTATTATACAGATTACAAAATAATCTTAAATACTTCGTACAAGTTTACATTTTCAGATTGAAAGTAGAAATAAATTGCTGTCAAATTTTACAAATAACTCTGTATACAAATACACTTCAAAAATGAAACTGCTTGATATATCCTGACATGACAGACCGAATTGCTCCATCTTCCATCTCAAATTGACCGTTCTTAAATTATGCAGTCTACATTATTTCGAATTGTAATATAGCCGATAGCTCAGTTCATACAGAACATCATGATACCACAACATAGGGCTGTTAAAAGAATGAAAACAAATCATTAAAAAAATATATTGCAATATATATATCGAATTTTTAGGAAGGAATTGCAGAAAAAGAAGAGCATATGGCAGAGCATATGGCAAAATACAAATTGGAAGAGCATATGGCAAAGACCACAAATCACTCAACTTTAAATAAAATACAAATTGGAAGAGCATATGGCAAAAACCGATAAATTGAAGAGACCTCAGAAGGAAGGCAGTAATGGTTTTGTAATCACCAAGATATCATACAAAATGAACATCCAAATGATTCATCCTAGGCCCCAATGGAATGAAAATCCGAGCAAAAAAGTACAGAAACACACTTCAGATGAAAAGATGTAGTCGACCTCATAGAGAAGATTAGGCTTTCCACATAGAAGGATTCAGACATATGCTTGTCTACTATATTGATTTAATCATCGGCCGGATAACTAACAGATCTAGAAACAGACCTGCAAAACCAGCAAAAGACACAAACCACGATGGGTACTGGGGATTGATTGTTTCTGAGAGGACTCGGGTGGTGATATATCAGGATGGTCGGCAAGGCAAACAGATGCCGGTTACGACGAACGAGACCAATAGATACGATCTTCACCGTCGTCAAAACGACAAGCAACTCAAATCCACCATCAGAGAATAATAAAAACTAATCGGATGGAAAAAAAAAGTAAGATCAAGACTCGCAGATGCCCACAAAGGCAAAACAACGAAGCGCTGATGTAAATCTGCGGATGAACGAGGACTGGAGAGGGGAGATGGCGGCTTTGGTGGATCGATCAGCAGTCGCCGGGGGGGCTTGTGCTTATATAGAAGCCCCGGCGGCGGCGGGTCATCTCGTCCTCGGACTGGCCGCCGCCGGGGGGCTTTGGCGAATCGCGGCCGTCCGATAGATTTTGCTCTATTTGGGCTAAGGCCCAAAATGTATTGGCCAAGATTGGGCCGTGCTGGCCCGTATATGATGGATGTATCTCCCAACTCGCTGCGGGCCTGGTGGCGGTGGTGGAGCCAGGCAGGCCGTGTTTGCTGGGGAGGGGATGAGGAGGGGGACAGGGATTCCACGCGATGCTGTCGTTGCGCATGGTGCTGCAGGTGGATGGCGATGGGTGCTGACTGCGCGGGCGACGGAGACCCGACTTGTCCTCCATGCAGCGCATCGCTACCGATCACGAGAGACGAGGTGATGGCGGCTGGGCCCTCCCAGCAGCGTTAATTGGATACTCGAAAGCTGCCTGCCTCTCTGCCCGGGCTGGCGAAAAGGACAGACTTGAGCCTTGATTTGATCGCAGTATACTAGTAGTATCAGGTTTTTCGATCAGGACCTCTCTTTCTTGGTAATCTAGCGTCGCAGGTGCAGCGCACGGGCCAGCCTGATCTGCTCGATTATAGTAGTACTCCGTATTTGGATCTTGATTAATGGTCTCTGAGATTTGCTTGGAATCCGGAGATACACGACGAACTCTTATCAACATGGAGCAGTTCAGTTGAGCTCCAGCTTTGCATCATCATGTGCTCGCTCTTTGGAGCACACCACACGAAACTGACATTTACAAGCACTGAATGCTCATCAAGCGGCAGTAATGGAGCTAGCTCATCAATGGTTCCGCGACAGTAGTTGCATTGTCAAGGTCCGTTTAGGGATTCTGCAACAGCGCGGTAGGAGTAACTTAGTAAACATGAACAAAGAGAAAGATACTTGTTGCTTTCTCATTTCTTTTTCTGAAGAAAAATGTGTTGGGCCAGAATAATTGAGGTTTGGGAGCGAGCGTCAGGGTCCGGAATCACACGTGACTGTGAGTCGTGTCCTTCCAATCGCAATCCATCGAGGCGGGCGGAGCTCTGTCCCTTTGCTTCAGCCGGCCGGACAGCACAATTACTGGAGTTGCTACTTGCTAGCTGGAGTAGCTCTTCCCCTCCACCCACCTCCGACTCGCTCAGATTTGCCATCGGCATTTACTCCCCCACCTACAATCTCAGGCAATCCGCCATTACTGCTCAAGCCCATCGCAACGCGGAAGCGCCACCACCTCACCTCATGCTGCTCTGCTGCTGCTATCAGTGTCGCCATAGCTACCACCACCAGTAGCTATCAGTGTCACGAGCTAGCTACCAGCGCCAGCCACACTGCCACCAGTCGCTCTGCTGCAGCCTCGTCGCGTTCCCATGGCGGCCTCCAACGAGAAGCTTCTGCCCGTGCTCGCCGCCGCCTTGCTCTGCTGCGCCCTGGCGCGGGTCGCCCAATGCGGCGCCGCCCCGCAGAACTACACCTCCATGTTCAGCTTCGGCGACTCGCTCACCGACACCGGCAACCTGCTCGTCTCCAGCCCGCTCTCCAACCACATCGTCGGCCGCTACCCCTACGGCATGACCTACTTCCACCGCCCCACCGGCCGCTGCTCCGACGGCCGCCTCGTCGTCGACTTCCTAGGTGCGTACGTGAGCGCCGCCCATTGCCGCCGCCCATCGTTGTGCCGGCTTCTTTTCTGACGAGGTTTCCTCTGCGACGACGTACGGCCGCCGTGCGCGTGTACAGCGCAAGCGTTCGGCCTGCCGCTGCTGCAGCCGTACCTGCAGTCCAAGGGGAAGGACCTCCGCCGGGGCGTCAACTTCGCCGTCGGCGGCGCCACCGCCATGGACCCGCCCTTCTTCCAGGAGATCGGCGCCTCCGACAAGCTCTGGACCAACCTCTCCCTCAGCGTCCAGCTCGGGTGGTTCGAGCAGCTCAAGCCGTCTCTCTGCAGCTCACCAAAGAGTCTGTTCTTCACATTGCCTGATTTCTCTCTCAATCAGATTTTGCATTTCCAGTACACCTTTTTTTTTCTGCTCAAAAGATGGAAACCATCCTCCCTCCAATATACAACTGATGCAGCGCTGATTGCAAAATGAATTTCTGTTCATGACTGAATCGAAACAATTAATAGAGTGCAAGGAGTACTTCAGCAAGTCCCTGTTCCTGGTGGGAGAGATTGGGGGAAACGACTACAACTACGCCTTCTTCAAGGGCAAGACCCTGGACGACGCCAAAACTTACGTTCCCACGGTCGCCGGCGCGGTCACCGATGCCACTGAGGTCACCAAATCTACTCATATCTCCCATTCTTTATTTCCTCGCACGATTCGATCACCATTAAATCAATTGTAAATTCGCACTAAACGATTGCAAACTCCCAACAACAGAGGCTGATCAAGGCCGGCGCCACGCACCTGGTGGTGCCGGGGAACCTGCCCATCGGCTGCTCGTCGGCGTACCTGACCCTGCACCCCGGCCGGAACAGCACCGACTACGACGCCGCCGGCTGCCTCAAGACGTACAACGACTTCGCGCAGCACCACAACGACGTGCTCCAGCAGAAGCTGCAGGCGCTCCGGCGGAAGTACCCGCAGGCTAGGATCATGTACGCCGACTACTACGGCGCCGCCATGTCCTTCGCCAAGAACCCCAAGCAGTTCGGTCAGTACAGTTGCTCAACCAACCGGTATCAAATCTGAATTTCGTCGGAGATTTTGCACATGAAATGGACAGATGAATTTGATTTGAATCTGATCGTCGCACGACTGATTAGCTCTGACTGAAAGTGACACGAAATGGTCACTATGCTTAGATAGAGGATGGCCCGCCACGATCTGGCATCAGAATGGGTTGCAAATTGTAGGGCTCTTTCAGAAAAGGTTGGGGGATCAGGATACTTATCCGGCAATCTTCTTTCGAGAAAGGAGAGCTATGTCTTGCTTATTGCTGACTTTTGCTACACTCTCAAGACATATGGTCATATGCAGTAGCTAACACATGGATGCGAGACTGAAAAAAAAAGGGATCTTTCCCATTGAGTGCTAAAAGCCTTTTCTTTTATAATGCTGATCTAGGCAGCGATGCTTCCATCCTGGTAGAGTAAAATCTGAACTCCCTGACTTGGAGGCTCCAACCTGATATAGATATAGTACTACTCATCAGCATCCACAAAATTTTTAAGGAAATTTCATATATGTTGCTATTTGACAGCTCCAAAGAAGTCACTGGCATCTTGGGCTTAATCAGCTGATGATACACCAGTAAATTGATTCGAAGTTCGTTAGCAGCTCAACTTAATCTGTCATTGTCAGTTCTACCAAATCTGTCTCGCTTTCTTTTCTCAGAAAAAATTAATAGTCTTGTGTCAATATTGATGAGTTCGTTAGCAGCTCAACTTAGACCCACTATCACGATCTGTTCTATTCTGTTCTATTGAGGAAATGAAAACGATATGGCAGTGCCGGTTTGGAGGATAACTGCCAACTGTTTATAGACTTGAGTACTTGACCTCCAATTTACACTGAGATGACAGTTCCAGAGTTGTGTGGTTGGGTTTTGAATAGACATGGACAGTTCACCGCTGAGATGATATCTGAATGGGTGCGTGTATGGACTCCTCCAGAGTCTGAAGAATTTGGTTTCAAGCCCCTTCTATCCATGCTAGCAACAGTTCCGGCCAATATTTAGGCATTTCCTCTTGGCATTAGCCCTCAAAAGGTCATCCTACACCACACACCAGCCAGATACTCATCCAGTAATCTAATGGCGGATTAATGCGGAGTGCTACTTTCCCTAGAAAATCAATACAGTTCTGGATCAAGAAACACATGTTGTTCTGAATCTCTGTGACTGTGAGCTCACCCTGCTGCTCTGAAAGACTGAAACTTCTCTCTGAATGTCATGCAGGGTTCACGGAGGGGCCGCTGCGGACGTGCTGCGGCGGCGGCGGGCCGTACAACTTCAACCCGAAGGCGAGCTGCGGCGTGCGGGGCTCCAGCGTGTGCACGGACCCGTCGGCGTACGCCAACTGGGACGGCGTGCACCTGACGGAGGCCGCCTACCACGCCATCGCCGACAGCATCCTCAACGGCCCCTACACCAGCCCCAGGCTTCTCTGATCGTCCCTCCCAGGCTACTGATCGACGCGACAAGATCAGCAAGTGATCTGATCTGTTGTGCTCAAGGCTGTGAATGTGTGAGCTAGTAGTAGTGGTAATTAAACTGCTGTGTGTGTATGTACTAGCGTGACACTGGGTGGGTAACTCGTAATTAAAATGGTGGAGTTTTGTGTTCTGAACTTTTTGACTGCTGTATGTGGAGTCAGTGTGTCCATCTCGAGTGCTGCTGATCGACTCCGGGGGTTCCTGCAGGCATCTGGTATTGGGTAATTCTGGCGCCTAGATTGCTGCATCAGATGGATGAAACGATGAACATGTCAATTCTAGCTCATGCAACTTGGTGCTTAAGTTTCCCTCCAGTGAATCAGTGATGCTGAAGTAGTGAAGCTGAGGTCGAGAAGCTGAAGCCATCGCTCTGCCGCCGCGACGCACCTGCGCAGGCAGAGTCTGTCATCACGGGCAGTTCCAGACGTATGGACTTCCGGAAGTTATACAAGACATATAGCTATAAGCCCACCACAGCCCAATTACAAGTAGACTCAATGGCCCAATGTGCACATTTATTTGACTCAATGGCCCAATGTGACATATAGTGATTTGCATGCAAGTTTCAACGGGCAGCACAGCAAGTATAAAAAAAATCCATTCCACACCCCTCAAATAGTGACGTTGTCCGATTTAAAACCCTCAAATACAAAACCAGATATTCAACACCCTCTAACTTTTTAAACTGTCCGATTTACACCCCTTAGTGGTTTTGATGACGGATTTCGTCAAAGTGGCGCCATATTTGCCGTCCCATGTGGCGCCACATCATCTATAAGGGCATAAATTGGTCCGCTTTGACAGTTCAAGGGATAAATAAGACTTTATCAAAAAAAATGTCATAAAAATATTTTATTTTGAAGAAAACAAATATAATTAAAAATGCTAAAATCTAATTCGGTCTTAAAAAATTAATAAAAAAATTATTTTTGCTGAATCAGTTTTCTGTTTTTTTCTAAAATCATGTTATACTATTAAAGCGGCCTGATTAGGAGTTATTTTGACATTATATGGTCGTGTTTTGATTCTTTTACTAAAATCACTACTATTGTTTATTCTAAGTAGTCTGATAGACCTTGAAAATAACCCGGAGGACATTTTCGAGACTAGATACCAGAAAATAAAACCAAAAGGTCATCAAAAGGATGAAAATAAATCCCAACCAGGCACTATAAGACTAGAGCGTGATTTTAGAAAAAAAATAACTAGTTTTATATTTTTTTGAGCTAAAACAAATTTTCTATTAATTTTCTAAGACTAAACAAGATTGTAGTATTTTTAATTACATATGTTTTCTAAAAAATATTTTTCTATAATTTTTTTAATAAAGTTTAGTTTACCCCTTGAACTATCAAAGTAGACCAATTTACCCCCTTTATGGCTGACGTGCGCGACATGGGACGACAAACATGACGCCACATCAGTAAAAACTGCTATTAAAACCACGGCTTGGTCAGGTGGTAGGCAGGGGACGACGCGGAGAAGAGGGAGGCAGGGAGCGGCGCACGGAGAGGGAGTGCGGCGCGGCTAATGCAAAGACGAAGGGGATTCCGTGCGGAGGGGAGGGAGGCGGCGGACCAGGGGAGGACAATGGCAATCAATACGGAGGGTCTTAGCTCGGCATTGTGGACGAGTGGGTGATGCCTAGACCAATGTCGGTTGGTATTGATGTAGATTTATAATTCCGAATTCCAGAACATCCAAACAGCCGGTATTCGAGGTTGTCAATGCCAATTCCGAATTCTAGGACTCAATATCTCCATCCAAACACAGTTTAAGGGGTGTAAATTGGATGGTTTGGAAAGTTAAAGGACGTTGAATATCTGGTTTTACAGTTGATGGTTGAAAATCGGACAACGTAGATAGTTGAAGGGAGTGGAATTGACTTTTCTAAAAAGAAAAAAAAGAAAGGCAGCACAGCGATCTCCTTGCTGCTACCGACGGCGTTGCTGCGGGCTGCGGCGGCGGCACCGTGTGCGCAGCCTGTTCATTTTCGTCAACATAAGAATAGTTTAACTAAAAGAAAGTCAGGATGATATTTCTTTTAGACGGGAGTACGTACTCCGATCATTTATGAAAATGGCAATGGGACACTCGTACAATAAGTCTGATTCATGCATAGCAAAGTCAGCCAATGCATCCCAGTTGTGGAATGGACGGAAAATGCCAGTGCCACTATTAGCAAAAAAGAGTGTACTTGAGGTGAGCTCGTGGTTCACGTCATATGACGGCCACAAAACTGTTACGATCGTCGATCCCTATAAATGCACTCCGAATGTTCATCATGATAGGCACATCAGTTCTGAACACGTTTCTTCCTACGTACCGGCGTGCCACCGCGCCACCATGAGGGTTCCGGCCGCCGCCGTGCTCCTCCTCCTCCTCGCGCTCCCGTGCCAGCTCCACGGCGCGAGCGCCGCCGCCGCCGTGTGGCCCAGCAAGCTGCCATTGTTCCAGGCCATATTCAGCTTCGGCAACTCGTACGCCGACACCGGCAACTTCATCCGGCTGGTGGGCCCCAGGCCGTTCAACTTCTCCCCCTACGGCGAGACCTTCGGCCGCCCCACCGGCCGCGCCAGCGACGGCCTCCTCCCCCTCGACTACGTCGGTACGTTCGCCCGCTGCCATTGCCGGCCGCCGCCGACGCCGCTCCATTGATATCGACGATCGATGTCTTGTTACCACCGTCGACGCAGCGACGATGATCTAACAGTACGTATCTGTTTGTTCAAGCGCAGCGAGAGGTGTAGGTCTGCCTCTCGTGCCGCCGTACTTGGACAGGAGCCAGAACTTCAGCAAGGGCGCCAACTTCGCGGTCATCGGGGCGACGGCGCTGGACCCGGCCTTCTTCCTCGAGCAGAACATCAGCTCGCTGGCGAGCAGCTCCCTCGGTGCCCAGCTGCGGTGGTTCGAGGAGCTCAAGGCGTCGCTCTGCAACACCACCAAAGACGACTGCCGTGGCTACCTCGGCAAGTCTCTCTTCTTCGTGGGAGAGCTCGGCGGCAACGACTACCTCGCCTGCCTTGCTGCCAGGACCGTCGAGCAAACCAAGCAGACCTGCGTCCCGGCCGTCGTCGCCGCCATCGCCGCCGGTGCAGAGGTATATATTGAAACTATATACATATATATATATATATATATATATATATATATATATATATATATATTGCATATATTCTCGTTGATCAGAACATATATGGTAGCATATAGTTGGCGCTCGATCTATCTTTCAAAAAATAACGTACACGGCCGGCATGGCATGAATAATCGCAGAGGGTGATCCAGCGACACGGCGCCAGGCGCATCGTGTTGCCGGGGAACATACCCATGGGCTGCCTCCCGGCCATCCTGACGCTGTACCCGAGCCCTAACATGTCAGACTACGACAGCTACGGGTGCCTGAAGAAGTTCAACGACCTGGCACGCTACCACAACGAGCTTCTCCAGAGGTCGGCGCAGGAGCTCCGGGCCAAGTACCCGAACGCGGCGATCGCCTACGCCGACTACTACGAGCCCGTCCTCGCGTTCCTCACGGCACCGGCGCTCTTCGGTGAGATCACCACCATCGAGTCCACGAGTGTACCCTAGCTAACTGGCAACTTATTCATCAGTCATCACATGTCCTTGTTGAAGCTTGGAACGGAGCAGAGACGTACTGAGCTAGCGATGGGTGTGTCTGTGTGTGTGTGTGTGTGTGTGTGTGCATGCAGGGTTCAACGGCAGCGCGACGCTGGTGGCGTGCTGCGGCGGCGGCGGAGAGTACAACTTCAACCCCGCCGCGCTCTGCGGCGACCCTCCGGCGACGGCGTGCGCGGACCCGTCCATGGCGGTGAGCTGGGACGGCATCCACCTGACGCAGCCGGCGTTCAGGAACATCGCCGGGGCATGGCTGTACGGCCCGTCGTCGGAGCCGCCGATACTGACCCTCGCTCTGGTGCCTTGATCGACGTACATCCCTTTGTGTTTGAAGTTGAACTTAATTGCAAGGGAATAAAAATAAACGCCCACGCCCATGAATGCTACCGTTGGCGTGAATGAAAAAGAGATTGATCGAAAAAGGTATGGTGTGGTGTGGTGCTTGCTTGACCCTGCAGTTTCGTTATCGATCGATATGTACTTGCTCGTTGCAGCATGGCCTTTCTCCATTAGTGCTGAAAAATAAAATAAAAGACGCAATATTATTGGGACGCATGACTTATTGGCCGAGCCGAGCCATGGGGCTAGGAAAGTGATGAGTACGTGAAGGATGGTTTCCTTCCAGTGGGCGTGGAAGAAGATTCTCTCTACAAAGAGTCTTTAATTTGGGGACACTTGTTTTAATTTTTTTGAATCAGCCCAAAAATACTTTAAAAAAAGCATCTCAGGGACATAAGGCTTGTGGCAAGGCATGCAATGCAGCTAGTGTTGGGTGTTGCCCTTGGCCATCGCATGCCGTCTCCCAGTCCCAGCAATGCACTGCACACGATCATATCGGTCATCTACTCAGCTAGCCATGCATGCTTCGCACAACAACAGCAGCATGCATGCATATATGCAACTGTGTGCCACATCCGAATCTCCACTGCCTAGTCGACATCATTCAATCCACAGGAACGCTCGCTTGTCCATTGATAGATAGCACGCGCGCGCGTGTTGACGAAGTAGCTATCTAGCTTGCACTGCTGCGCATGTCCATTTCTGCCGCGTGCATCATCGATGGCACCTAGCCAGTAGCCTCCAACAAAAGTCCATCGCAAAGGGACAATGCAAGTTTATTTCGTTGCCGTGTCCCTCCTCCGTATGGCGAGAAGACCGAGTTTATGGGTATGGACACGTCACACGTACGTACTGAAAGGTGGTCACCTCCGCCCTTTTTACCAAATGGATTTTTTATTTCTCTAATTGGCAAATGGATTTTTTTTCTAATAGAATCCATTCTAAATTCTATATTGAATTTGATTTCAGATATTTTCAATTTGATACGGCTGAGACGAATAATCTAATGCACATATAAGGGCTAGTTAGATCCATACCATTATAATTTTTACAGTCTGGAAATATGCCATTGATGTGTCACTGACAGGTGGGGGCTACCTCAGTTACTGACAGTGGTATTTTTCTAATTTTCAAAAATTATAATGACACGAGAGGAATTAATCCTATATAAAGAAGAGTAGTATATGAATAATATAATAAAGAGAAAATGTGAATCTCATGGCATTTTCATTCGATCGTTATATACATTTTTATTTTTTTATTTAAGTATAAATACTTTACTAAGGAGAAGAAATAGTAGGTTGCAAAATGGCAAAAAAAGACTCATATCATGCTTCTTAAAGTTGTCTGTTCAAAGGTCTTGTTACTCGTTGAGTACTACCTCCCTCAAAAAAAAAATGTTCTGGCACAAATTTGTCAATTGTCATAAAACAATATATCATGTATGCATAATCTGGCGCGCTAATTTTGTGCATGTAAAATTACATAGAAACAGATTTCCTCCGTCTTTTATATACAAACTCGAATAACTAATTAAGAGCACATGGAATGCGTGAAGGCGCTCTGGTTTTGAAAACATCGAAGGCCACGTCTGGGCTAGGTCATGCTATTGTTCAAACTCTTAATCTTGTTTGCAAAATTGACAAGTATTCTAGTGAAAACAGTTCCAAGGTGATCGGCTCGGTCCACTTGAAAAAATGGAGGCCACCGTTGAGTCAATCTTGGGCTCGAGCCATTGGAGATCCGTAAGTTCCTCACGAGATAGAAGGCGAGAGAACACAAAAGCCACACATGGTCGATAACTCGATACCAAAGGTCCCCACGGAAGGATGCAAAAGTCAATTTCAGCACATTTCTATAGTATTTTCCTAAAGTATAGTTTGTAGACACGGGCACTATGGTCCAGGAAAACATTTTTTTATGAACAATTGGAACTTTTCATACATGCATTGCGTCGTACATTTTTTTCCTTAAATGTTAACCTGAGTGGAACCTTTTCATTACTTTGTTACTCTTTGGTCATTTTAGTGAGACCAAAGATAAACACTCTCTCTATAATTGAGAAAATATTTGTTTCACTAACTTTATCTGCAGTACACTGCTCGGTAAGCACAAGGAGGACGGCGGCGGGTGACTGGCCGGGCAACGTGCTCACCGGCGATGACACCGTCCTTGTGAAGACGGTCGATGGCTCAGGACACGGTGCAGACTCCAGCGCTGGCAGTAGTAGCCAAGCAGACCGTGCATGAAGGATCTTCGTCGGCAGTTATCCACTACATCGACTAGATCTTATTTTGGATTTGGCAGCGATATTGGATATTGGTAAATTACTACTCACGACATTTTCTTCATAAATAGTTAGTACTTTCCATACAATTCCAGAGATTAGAGTCACCTTGGTATCGACTTACGGCATCGCGTGCTCCGAAACGGATCCTACGGATTTTGTGCGTGTGCTATTGTCACTTTGTAGCATAGTCTTCGTGTGATGATGAAAGATTGCGGCCGATCGTAGTTGGCTAAGTCTAGGTAATATGGTAGTACTAGCTCAAAAGGGGGAGGAGAAAACACCGTGGAACCACACTTTGGGTATTGATTTCTTGGCCCCAGAGAGAAATCTCTAGGTCTGACCTTAATTGGTTGTATCTAGCAATCATCTTGTTGAAGTCATTCTCTAGGGCTCTGACCTTGACTGGTTGGACCATGGCAACGATGGTGCATGTGGCGTGCCATTTTCTTGTTGAAGACGTTGCTTTTTAGAGAGCATTTTCCGTAGTCCAGGTGTTTAATATGATGGTATAAGCAATAGAAGATGTCGTGTGTTTTTTTTGTGTGTGCCTAGTTATACGTTGTCATATCTATTTTCTTCTCTTTTTTTTGTGTACATCCTAGCTATGCAAAGACCGAGAATAATCTTAGCATATTCGTATCATCTTGATGTATCTGTCCAAGATTAATAAAATTTCTCTTATGGAAAAAAAGGTACACTGCTCGGTGCCTGTTGAGGAAACACAGAAAATGTGATTTATTTGTCGCAGTCACTGTAAACAAAATCGCATATTTAATTTGCAGTGTCCAACAAGACAAAAAGTAAAGTCAATGACTGAGGTGCACTAGCTAGAGGGAGCCCAGACCATAGTCCTGTAGAGAAATTTCCTATAGTTTCCTGCCAGGGTCACACTACGAGTTCGAAAAGAATAAACACAGGTGAATAAGTGATGGTCGCGGCGAGCATGCTCTTGCTGTTTACTTCAAAGAATCGTTGAAAAATCCATGTATGATCAAACAAGAGCTATGAACAGCTAATCGTCATCCTCGCACGTCGATCGACCAAACTATCAATTATTAATCTCACATAGCAGAGTACTTTGGATTGGTTGGCTGCTGATAACTATTTCTATGAAAAGAAATAGTATCCATCCTGATCAAAATATGGTGTTGGCGCCAAATATGTCCATTGGTTCCCTCTATATAAACGGCTATATATATATATCGAGGTATCAACTCTCAAAGTACCAGTAGAGCACTTCTCACGCGGCAATCATGAAGATGATTCCAATCGCCTTTCTCCTCCTCGTCCCGTGCCTCCTGCTCCCCGGCGCAAACGCCGCCGCCGTCCACCGGCCCAACTCCTTCGCCGCCATCTTCAGCTTCGGCGACTCCTACGCCGACACCGGCAACTTCGTCAGGCTCGCCGCGCCGTTCCTCCCCTCCATTCCGTTCATCAACCTCCCCTACGGCGAGACCTTCTTCCGCCACCCCACCGGCCGCGCCAGCGATGGCCGCATTGTCCTAGACTTTGTCGGTAGTACACTACCTCTACACGTGTTCTTTCTTTTGTTTATATATTATTAAGATCATTACAGATTTGCATGCATCATGTCGATGCACGAGGTCGAAATGTTCTTAATTTGACATGGATCGGATACACATATATGTACTTTGCAGCCGAGGCTTTGGGCCTGCCTTTGGTGCCGCCATTCCTGGACAAGGGGCAGGACTTCAGCAAGGGCGCCAATTTCGCCGTGGTGGGGGCGACGGCTCTGGACCTGGCCTACTTCCAGCAGCAGAACATCAGCTCAGTGCCTCCGTTCAAGAGCTCGCTCAGTGTTCAGCTGGGGTGGTTCGAGGAGCTGAAACCTTCGCTGTGCAAGACCACGCAAGGCAAGCAACAAAGAGCAGAGCTCCACCTAAACTCTTTCCTGACAAGATCTTCTGTATTCTGAATCCTGTACTGCGGCACTACTGCTGCGAGCAGGATGCGAGGATTACTTTGGTCAGTCTCTCTTCTTCATGGGAGAGTTCGGCGGGAACGACTACATCTTCTTCCTGGCTGCCAACAAGACCGTGGACGAAACCAAAACCAACGTTCATGCCGTTGTCAACGCCATCGCCAGCGGTGTCGAGGTATACGCAGCGATACACGTACATTAACGTTCAAACATTCTTGGTCACCATTCATCCCGGCTAGCTGCCTCTCTTGCTCGATCTGACCTGCAATTTTTTGAACTAATTAAACACGCGCATGCAGAGGCTGATCCAGAACGGCGCCAAGCACATCGTCGTGCCTGGCAACGTGCCGACGGGCTGCATCCCCGTCATCCTGACGCTGTACGCGAGCCCCAACCCGTGGGACTACGACCAGCTCGGGTGCCTCAAGAAGTTCAACGCCATGGCGGCCTTCCACAACAAGATGCTCAAGAGAAAGGTCCGTCAGCTCCAGAAGAATCACTACCGGCAAGCCGAGATCGTCTTCGCCGACTACTACCGGCCAGTCGTGAGTCTCTTGGCATATTCCGGTGAGAACTTAACTTATCCAAGGGCATATATATGGCGCCTGTCCGTGCCCTGAGACATCGTCGATTGGAACGAGGCTGACACCCAACCGAAAGCAACCTACCTTGTCTCTGACGACTTTGCCTGGAACGCTATGCTTGGTGCAGGAATCAATGGCAGGTCGTCGCCGCTGGCGGCGTGCTGCGGCGCCGGCGGCGGCAGGTACAACTACAACGCCACGGCGGCGTGCGGTCTCCCTGGCGCGACGGCGTGCGCGGACCCGTCGAGGGCGGTGAACTGGGACGGCGTCCATCTCACGGAGGCGGCGTACAGGGACATCGCCAGGGCATGGGGCGCATGGCAATGGCAGCGCGACGGGCTCACGCTACCAGGCGCACAGCTTCTTCTTGCGCCTTGAGACATTGTTGTGAAGTTTGAACTGAACTTTGAATCTTTTTGAGGGAGGAGATCACCACTGTACTGGTGGTGTATGCGCTGCACGTACTGGCAGGTTGCGGAGGTTTTTCTTTCTTCTTTTTGACATGTGTGTTTGTTTATGCTCCATTTCAAGTTTCCTTAAGAAATAAAATGTGCGCATTTAAAGGAGTACTTGGACTGAATTCATATCTTTAAAGCGGAATGAAACTCAAGAAATGAATTTTCCGATATCAGCCTCAAAGCCAGCAGGCTAAATTAAGCAGTAGAATGTCTACACTAAGCGTTTAACATGCTATTCATATATCTACTGACTAATCCTCAACTACCGATCTAAATAACGTATGACAGTCTATATATATAAGATGTCACCCGTGGTCCGGGCAAGCTTATCAATAACTAAATAGACAGCTCATTTTAGACTATACGTGAGATGCACGACTAGATTTGAAAGATATGAATATCGTTTTTGAAAAAAAAATCGATAGATTAAAGTTTTACCGGACATCTGTATTTATCAATAGAGAGATAGGTAAAGAGAAATACAAAAAGTTTTTTTTAAGACAATTGGTCCAAATATTCGGGCTATCTCCTCGCGCGAGTCAACGCTTAATGAGCCATTCTAAACAAAATGCAATATTTCAGCCTTCCACTTACCGTAGGCCCAAGTCAACTCTAATATTTCTGAACGTGGGCCACATTTGTTTTTTCTAAGCGCCTCGGAATGTGTGTGTTCGGATAGGACCGGCCTCGGGGCATGTACAACAGTCTCCATCGTCTATTTGACATACAAATATAAATAAACTAGCGAATGGTCCCCGCAAATTTACGCGGGTAGCTAGTTTTTTACTAATATTTAGATTTTTTAACTTAAATATAATTTTATTTAAATATCCGTTCTTCTTTATCAATACGGTTTGTCCAAGTGTGTCCAAACTAATATATTATTTTTTATCATCGTGCATGTGGCATATGGTATGAATTAATGATGTAAGCTTATATTTACTAATTGTATTTGATATTGATTTTTTGATCAACTTATATTTTCCTTATTTATTCAATTTAGAATTTAAATATTTATTTACTCTAATCAATGTACTTTAAGAGTTAATATAGATTGTTAGATCATATCAAAAACCAACGGTATGTATTATTTTTATTTCGTTTAATATGGTAATTTATGTTGTTAAGATTAACTCTATCAATACCTCTCGGACTCTCCAAATACTAAATGGAGTCTACCTCTATTTTTAAAGGCCACAGAAATGCTACAACTCCAATAATAACCCTATAAATATAGCGCTTTCCATAGACCCCCGAGAACGGAGGTCTACTGGACTGTAATTTTTTTCTGTGCCATCTAAACTTGCGACAGGGGCTCGTTGGATTTGCTGGAGCGCAATTTTTTCTGGACCCTCTAAACTTGATATAGAGGTTTGTTGGGTCTGCTGGAGTTGCTCTAAGATAATATATTGTGTGACCTAATATTGAGGTAGTGATCATGGGTAAGTGAATAAAGTAATTCATATAACTTTACATATATAAAATACAACTTACTGACATGACATGAGATACTCCCTTCCTCACGGACATGACAACTACCTCTATGAACTTGCAATAGCGTAACACGTGACGATTGGATTAAAGTAGAAATCTTCTACAAAACATAATGGTGTTTGGGTCGTCTCACTTTACAAATTAGCGGTATGATCGGTAGCCTAGCTTGCTACAGAAATCAATGATCAGAATGACATACCATGAAGGAAAGCTTAAGTAGGGAGGAAATCAAAATATAGAGGGTAATCAATCACGCCAGGAAAATGCTATCAAAAAAATTTATGAGAAAAATACTACTATTTTGCTAGTTATGCAATGAGAACTGAGGCTGCAGTAACCAATGGGTGCCTATCAAGGTTATGGATCAATCTTTTGCCTTTTTCCTCCTCCGGTAAAAGATGGAGTAATATATAGACATGGTTGATGCCCTATCTAGCGAATGATCGACAATAGTTTACAGTTGCGTGATTATATCGGGCATTAAGAGAAGCATTTCTTTGCCTAGCCCGTTGTCACTCAACTTCCATGTCAACACATGTGCACGTCAAGCACGCATGTCATCAAAGTTGTACGACACCTGAGTTTCTTTGCTTTGTTTTTCCTAAATCTGCTCATGCTTCTTCCACTGACTCGTTTACGAAGACCATCAAACGAGATTGAGTGTGGGCAAACCATTTGATGATCTTCCATGAGTGCTGAGCATGACCATGGTGATGATCAATTCCAGCAGCGATTCACTTCCTTCGGATATGGAGAATTTTTCTCTCACGTTGTTCTCACAACCTTGGTGAACACCCTAAATCTAAGCAACTTTCATCAGTTACATGTGCAAATCAACATGGTGTCATTCGCTCATGTTGAACGCTGCACCACCTTAGTTTCTCCGCTTTGTTTTTCCTCTCTCTGCTCCTTCTTGGACTAAGTCATTAACAAAGACCATCAAAAGGGTTTGAGCGCTGATAAACCATTTGATGATCTTCCATGAGTGCTGAGTGCAGCCATGGTGCTCAATCTCGGCAGCGATTCGCTCCCTTCGGACATGGAGAATCGTTATATCCTGATGTGCTCACAACCTTTTGGGCGTCCTAAATCCGAGCACCTCTCATTAGGTACACATGCATGATCGACATGGTGTCCTCCGCTCATTGTTGAACGTTGCCTCTTATATAGAGAAACGTGGAAGGGCACATGGGGCTTCAGGCTATCCGCACTCGTCGTACTCTGTTCTTATCCTCTAAAAGGATTATTTATGCCTAGTCACTGAGATTCTCTCCTCTATATTAATTTCTTCTGCATCCGTTATCTTCTATATCTCATATTATATACCAACTACTAACACATGAGTCCACTCATCTCTTTTTTTCTCCTTTTCTTTCACCGACGCCCCCACTCCCCCCACTCTATCTCTCTCCCTCTATCTCCCAACCTCTCTCTAGTGGCGGCAGAGGCAAGGGGTATCAGTCTCCCTGATCGGCAGCCTTCAGCCCCGCTGTCCTCCAGCGGCGTGTGGAGCGGCCGGACCCCAAACTCCGAAGGCAAGCGGGCGGCTCCCACGACGGCGAAGACGGTGGACGGCCTCCTGGCGACGGACGGCCGTGCGGCAATGGCGAAGGACTCCCGTGGTGGCCACAGATAGCCGCGCAGCCGTGGTGGAGGGCTCCCGCGGTGGCCGGGGACGGCCTTGCGGCGACGGCGGTGGACGGCCTACCGACGGCGGACGGTCGCGCGGCGACGACGAAGGACTTCCGCGGCAGCCACGGACAGTCGTGTGACGGCGGTGGAGGGCTCCTGCGGTGGCCGGGGACGGCATTGGGGCGACGGTGGAGGCCTCATACGACGACCATGGACGGCTACGCGGCGGCGGCGGCGGAGGGGTTCCCGCGGCGACCGCAGAGGGGTGGCGGCGGACGAAATAATATAGACCGTTAGATCTTCATTAAATCTGACGACATATATTTTTCTCTTTTTTAGATTAACAGAATAATATAGACCGTTAGATCTTCATAAAATCCGACGACATATATATTTCTCTTTTTTAGATTAACGGAATAATATAGACGGTTAGATCTTCATAAAATCCGACGGTCCATATCTTTCCAGCAAACCAAACAAGCCCCTGTCGCAAGTTTAGAGGGTCCATAAAAAAATTACACTCCAGTAGGCTTCCATTCTCGGGGGGTCTATAGAAAGCCCTATATTTATGAGGGTTATTGTCGGAGTTGTAGCATTTCTGTGGCCCTTAAAAATAGAGGTAGACTACATTTAGTATTTGGAGAGTCTGAGAGGTATTGATGGAGTTAATCTTAATAACATAATGTTATTACCATATTAAACGAAATAAAAATAATAAACACGGTTGGTTTTTGATAAGATCTAACAATCTATATTAACCCTTAAAGTACATTGATTAGAGTAAATAAATAGTTAAATTCTAAATTGAATAAATAAGGAAAACATAAGTTCATCAAAGAATCAATATCAAATATAATTAGTAAATATAAGCTTGCATCATTAATTCATACCGTGTGCCACATGCATGATGATAAAAAATAATACATTAGTTTGGGCACATTTGGACAAACAGTATTGATAATAGAACAACGGATATTTAAATAAAATTATATTTAAGTTAAAAAATCTAAATATTAGTAAAAAACTAGCTACCCGCGTAAATTTACGCGGGCCACACCAAACACCATTATGTTTTGTAGAAGATTTCTACTTTAATCCAATCGTCATGTGTTACGCTATTGCAAGTTCGTAGAGGTAGTTCTCATGTCCGTGAGGAAGGGAGTATCTCATGTCATATCAGTAAGTTGCATTTTATATATGTAAAGTTATATGAATTACTTTATTCACTTACCCATGATCACTACCTCAATATTAGGTCACACAATATATTATCTTAGAGCAACTCCAGTAGACCCAACAAACCCCTATCTCAAGTTTAGAGGGTCCAGAAAAAAGTTGCACTCCAGCAAACCCAACAAGCCCCTGTCGTAAGTTTAGAGGGTCCAGAAAAAAATTGCACTCCAGTAGGCCTCCATTCTTGGGGGTCTATAGAAAGCCCTATATTTATGAGGGTTATTGCTGGAGTTGTAGCATTTCTGTGGCCCTTAAAAATAGATGTAGACTCCATTTAGTATTTGGAGAGTCTGAGAGGTATTGATAGAGTTAATCTTAATAACATAATGTTATTACCATATTAAACAAAATAAAAATAATACACACTGTTGAATTTTGATAAGATCTAACAATCTATATTAACCTTTAAAGTACATTGATTAGAGTAAATAAATAGTTAAATTCTAAATTGAATAAATAAGGAAAATATAAGTTCATCAAAGAATCAATATCAAATACAATTAGTAAATATAAGCTTGCATCATTAATTCATACCATGAGCCACATGCACGATGATAAAAAATAATACATTAGTTTGGGCACATTTGGACAAATAGTATTGATAATGGACTCTAACTATGGTAACGTTGTGCATATTTTGGATTCAAGAAAGGGGGCTGAGAGAAGATAGAGATGTAAGAGAGGAGGTTTGTGACTGCGGTGAAGTGAATATCTGCTGAAGTTGTTATGTAATAAAGAAAAATATCCCACAATTAACAATTCTTGCCCATCGAGGAGCAGTCAACGGCAACAACATTATTTCTTCTCCAAATTGTAAGGATGTGTTTTATGGAACCCTAACCGGCCGGGGGTTGCATGCGGCGGCGGGTCACGCGCGAGCGCTTCGCCGCAACCCGTCGTCGGTTAGAGTTTACGTATTCTAAAAAAAATTCTATATTATTATGGTATAAGGGCAGCCCGATGCATGTAGCTCCCGCTTGCGCAGGGTCCGGGGAAGGGTCCGACCACTTTGGGTCTATTGTACGCAGTTTTTCCCTGCATTTCTACAAGAGCCAAAAAGAGTATGAAGATAGAAACAATTAGATTTGTCTGAAGATCTAAGAGACTAAATTAGCCAAAAGAGTACATGTCAATCAAAAATCATAATTTCCTAATTAAGAATTAAAATATGAATAAATTATTCATTTGATTTTTCATATGAACTGCTCCCTCCGTCCCAAATATATATTAATACAATAGTGTTAAAAAGGCACCGCATTAGCCGAGAGTGCGTAGAAATTTCCACATTGATCTAAATAAGAAAAAAATATTACACCATCACATTTAATAATGATATAACGGTCTATGGTAATTGATATATTTTGGGCTAAATACAACTACTAATTATATGTAATTTCAAAATAAATAGAGTCCGTGTTGAATTGTAGAGCACCCCGTGAAATGAACAAATCGATGCCCATACATTAGGGCATGCAAGTAGGGTACGTAGGAAAAAAATCATCACTAAGTGAAGTCTGGTGGTAATCCATCAGGGCAAACAAGTTAGACGCCAAGGAAGCACACTGACAGGTGTACAATACAGTTTAGCGGAAAGCTGCAGCGGTAGATAGGTGTAGTTGCACCCCAGCGTAAGACATCTAGCAAAAATGTAAAGTCAAAGGTCATTGCATTCTTGCATACTTAGGTGATGCAAATGACAGCATCGTCTAATGTAAGCCTAATGGTTTTATAGTGTAGTAAACTGAACATGCATAAAGATCCAGAGACTGAGCATTAGATTTGCCAATAACGACTTATATGTATTCTATTTTTATTTTAGTTGTTTTTCATGTCTATTTTTTCTCCATTTACTTTTATGTGTTCAAGTGTGCCATAGTTTGGGTCTTTTTTTTATCTCTTGAGGTTACATACGGAGGCACTTCAATTTAAGGTTATTTAGTTGAATATCTAATATTTTCCAAAAAAAATATGTTTATATAGTATGTGCAAAGTGTCTATATTTAAAAAAATAAAGATTGACACAAAATAATGTACTATTTAAGGAACTCGGCCCGAACAAAAAAGAGTAGCCCACATCTTCCTTCCTGCCTACCCCACTATTAGCCTTGGTGAACGTGGTGGCTCCTTTTAACACTATTGTATTAATATAACTAGCAATGTGGCCCGCGCAAATTTACGCGGGTAGCTAGTTTTTTATACTAATATTTAGATTTTTTTAACATAAATATAATTTTATTTAAATATCTGTTGATCCACTATCAATATGATTTGTCCAAGTGTGTCCAAACTAACATATCATTTTTATCATCATATATGTGGCACATGATATGAATTAATGATTCAAGCTTATATTTACTAATTGTATTTGACATTGATTCTTTGATCAACTTATAATTTCCTTATTTATTTAATTTATAATTTAAATATTTATTTACTCTAATCAATGGACTTTAAGGGTTAATATAGATTTTTAGATCTTAAAAAAACCAACAGTGTGTATTATTTTTATTTCAATTAATATGATAATAATATTATATTATTAAGATTAACTCCACCAATATCTCTCAAACCAGACTCTCCAAATACTAAATGGACGCTACCTCTATTTTTGAAGGGCCACAAAAATTCTACAACTCCAGCAATAGCTCTCATAAATATAGTGCTTTCTATAGACCCCGAGAATAGAGGGTGGATTTGGAAGCCTCCCAAATAGGGGGTGTCAAGTAGAGGGCTAGTGGACTGTAACTTTTTTCTAGACCCTCTAAACTTGGGATAGGAGCTTGTTGGGTCTGCTAGAGTGCAACTTTTTTTGGACCCTCTAAACTTGTGATAGGGGCTTGTTGGATTTGTTGGAGTGCAACTTTTTTTCTAGATCCTCTAAACTTGGGATAGTGGCTTGTTGGGTCTGTTGAGTTGCTCTAAGATAATAGATTGTGTGACCTAATATTGAAGCAGTGATCATGGGTAAGTGAATAAAGTAATTCATATAACTTTACATACACAAAATGCAACTTAGTGACATGTGATACTCCATTCCTCAACGGATATACGAACTACCTCGACAAACTTACAATATTGTAACACGGAACGATTGGAATAAAGTACAAACCTTCCATAAAACATAATGGTGTTTGGGTCGACTCCCTTCACGAATCGTCAGTATAATTGGTAGCCTAGCTTGCTGCACAAATCAATAATCAGAATAGCATAGCATGAAGGAAAGTTTAAGTAGGGAGGAAATAAAATATATAGGGTAATGAATCACACCAGGAAAATGTTATCCGAGAAAATATTATGAGAAAAATACTGCTATTTTGCTAGTTAAATTTGAGCACCTCTCATCAGGTACACGTGCAGATCGACGTGTTGTCCTCCACTTATTGTTGAACGTTGTCTCCTGCCCTCTTATATAGAGGAACATGGCAGGGTATATGGGGCTTTACGTTGTCCGCACTTGTCGTACTCTATTCTCATCCTTTGAAAGAAACATTCCTGCCTTGTCATTGAGATTCTCCCCTCTATATCAATTTTTCTGCACTCGTTATCCTCTATATCATATATTCTATATAACTACCAACACGTGAACCCACCCATCTCCTTTTCTCCTTGTCTTTCACCGACGCCACCAATCCCCCCGCTCTATCTCTCTTCCTCTGTCTGCCCCTCTCTCTAGTGGCGGTGGAGGCGAGGGGTGCCGATCTCCCCAGCTGGCAGCCTTCCGCCCCGCCGGCCTCCGGCGGCGTGCGGAGCGGGCGGACCCTGAACTCTAAAAGCGTGCGGGTGGCTTCCGCGGCGGCGGACGGTCGCACGGCGATGGCGAGGACTCCCATGGCAGCCATGGACAGTCGCGCGGCGGCAGTGGAGGCCTCCCACGGCGGCCGCGGACGGCTCCGCTGCGACGGTGGAAGCCTCCTACAGCGAGCACGGGCGACTGCGCGACGGCGGTGGTAGAGGGTTCCCGCGGCGGCCGTGGAGCGGTGGTGGTGGTGGCAGCGGCGAGGGGTGTTGGTCTCTCTGGTCTGCAGCCTCCAACCCCGCCGGCAGAGAGCGGCCAGACCCTGATCTACGAAGGTGCTCGGGCGGCTCCCGCGGCGGCAGTGGATGGCTCCCACGGCGGCTACGGTGGTGGACGGCCTCCCGGCGGCGGACGATCGCGCTGCGACGGCGAGGACTCCCGCGGCAACCACGGACGGCTGCGCGGTGGCAATGGAGGGCTCCTGCGGCGACCGCGGATGGCTGTGCGGCAACGGTGGAGTCCCCCTACGGTGGCCATGGACGGCTGCGCAGTGGCGGCGGAGGCGGCGGACGGCCGCGCACTGACCGCGGAGGAGTGGCGGTGGACTGAATAATATAGACTGTTAGATCTTCATCAAATCCGACGATATAGTTTTCTCTTTTTTGAATTAATGGAATAATATAGATCATTAGATCTTCATAAAATCCGAAAGCTTATATTATTCTCTTGTTTAGATTAATGGAATAATATGGACCATTAGATCTTCATAAAATCCGATGGAATATATTTTTCTCCTTTTTAGATTAACGAAATAATTTGGACCGTTGGATCTTCATAAAATCTGACGGTTCATGCTCTTCTCTTTTTTAGATTAACGTGGGAATTTCTTGGGCCTCTCGGCGAACGTGGTGGCTCCTTTTAACACCAATTCCCCCGCTCTATCTCTCTTCCTCTATCTCCCCCTCTCTCTAGCGGCGGTGGCGGCGAGGGGTGCCGATCTCTCCGGCTGGCAGCCTTCCGCCCCGCTGGCCTCCGGCGGCTTGCGGAGCGGGCGGACCCTGAACTCTGAAGGCGTGCGGGTGGCTTCCGCGGCGGCGGACGGTCGCACGGCGATGGCGAGGACTCCCGCGGCAGCCACGGACAGTCGCGCGGCGGCAGTGGAGGCCTCCCACGGCGGCCGCGGACGGCTCCGCTGCGACGGTGGAAGCCTCCTACAGCGGGCACGGGTGACTACGCGGTGGCGGTGGCAGAGGGCTCCCGCGGCGGTGGTGGTGGCAGCGGCAAGGGGTGTTGGTCTCCCTGGTCTGCAGCCTCCAGCCCCGCCGGCGGGGAGCGGCCAGACCCTGATCTACGAAGGTGCTCGGGCGGCTCCCGCGACGGCCGTGGATGGTTCCCGCGGCGGCGACGGTGGTGGACGGCCTCCCGGCGGCAGACGATCGCGCTACGACGGCGAGGACTCCCGCGGCAACCACGGACGGCTGCGCGGCGGCAGTGGAGGGCTCATGCGGCAACCGCGGATGGATGTGCGGCAACGGTGGAGTCCTCCTACGGCGGCCACGGACGGCTGCGCAGCGGCGGCAGCGGCGGAGGGCTCTCGCAGAGGCGGCGGACGACCGCGCACTGACCGCGGAGGAGTGGCGGTGGACTGAATAATATAGACCGTTAGATCTTCATCAAATCCGACGATATATTTTTCTCTTTTTTGAATTAATGGAATAATATAGATCATTAGATCTTCATAAAATCCGACGGCTTATATTATTCTCTTGTTTAGATTAATGGAATAATATGGACCATTAGATCTTCATAAAATCTGATGGCATATATTTTTCTCTTTTTTGGATTAACGAAATAATATGGACCGTTGGATCTTCATAAAATCCGACGGTCCGTGCTCTTCTCTTTTTTAGATTAACGTGGGAATTTTTTGGCCCTCTCGGTGAACGTGGTGGCTCCTTTTTAACACTATTGTATTAATATAATAGATAGATAGACAACTCGTTGTATTTGTATGATAATTAATACATACTTATTTTTGCTACTGTTGTTTTATATGGGAGCACGAGTCATGACAATAGACGATATAGTAGATAGCATTTTGCAATACACTCTTTTTTCGTTAAATGATGGCCACATCAGCTCATTTTGTTTATGTGACAATAAAAAGACATTATTGTCTAATTTTTTGATGACGCGGAGTTTATGGAAACTATGTATAGTGTCTACCGTTTGGGCCTGAGTTTTTTTTAACCGAAATGGCCTGAGTATTTGGCGCCACGTCGCAGTGTGTTGCAATATAAAACGTTGCAACTTTCCACATGCACAAGGGAATGGACACGGATGCTCGGGGACAATTTACAAAGTGAAAAATAATGGTGGGATATGAAAATACTAGCGGCATATAATTTCGGCATGCCTCATACATCATAGTAGCCCATAGCCGACTTGTTCCCCTTGCAGCTCAAGATAATAAAAGATGAACTCTTCTACTCTCGCTCAATGGCCACAAACAACACTACCGCTACGATTTATTTAGTATGAAGTCAACGAGCGGCAGCGCTGTTGAATTCTGAATCTGCAAATCCCAAGATCTCGATTCCCTTGTAAGTGGAGTATATATTTAATTAATCTGAACCTCCAATGCTCGGCATAAAACTATGGGTAACTGAGATTTCATATTAGCGTCTGATAAATCTTGTATTATCACTGATCAACAGTCATGGGGAGCTCAAGCACCGCCGCCGTGCTCCTCTTCCTCTTCTCGTCCCTGCTCCACGGCGCCGACGCCGGTTACCGGCCCAAGCCCTCCTTCACCGCCATATTCAGCTTCGGCAACTCCTTCGCCGACACCGGCAACTTCGTCAAGCTCGCCGCGCCCATCCTCCCCGTCATCCCTTTCAACAACCTTCCCTACGGCGAGACCTTCTTCCACAAGCCTACCGGCCGGGCGAGCAACGGCCGCATCATCCTCGACTTCATCGGTACGCTAGCTCTCCTACGCCGCCGCCGCCGCCGCCGCCGCTCTGACAAATGTGCTTTCATTCTCCGACATGGATCGATCGATGAACGCGTGAGTCTGTGTGTGCATGCAGCCGAGGCTTTTGGTCTGCCGCTGGTGCCGCCGTCGCTGGACAAGACGCAGAGCTTCGGCAAGGGCGCGAACTTCGCCGTCGTGGGCGCGACGGCGCTGGACCTGTCCTACTTCATGGAGCGCAACATCACCTCCGTCCCGCCGTTCAACACCTCCTTCGGCGTGCAGATCGGGTGGTTCGAGCAGCTCAAGCCGGCGCTCTGCAGCAACACCACCACCGCCGCCAAGGGATGCAATGGCTACCTGAGCAAGTCTCTCTTCGTCATGGGCGAATTCGGAGGGAACGACTACGTCTTCCTCCTCGCCGGCAACAAGACCGTGGAGCAGACCAGATCCTACGTCCCGGCCGTCGTCAACGCCATCGCCGGCGGTGTCGAGGTACTACTACTGAACACCGAATGGACTCGATCATCCTCTGATCTGATGTCCGGCCTGATTGCATTGTTCACTGGTTGACCAATTGATTAATGCATTTGTGCATGCAGAGGCTGATCAAGCTGGGCGCCAAGCGCGTCGTGGTGCCGGGGAACATGCCGACGGGATGCATCCCGATCATGCTCACCCTGTACGCGAGCCCCAACAGGGCAGACTACGACAGGTACGGGTGCCTCGACAAGCTCAACGGCCTGGCGCGCTACCACAACGCCCTTCTCCGGCGAAAGGTCCGGGCGCTCCGGATCAAGTACCCCGGCACCAAGATCGCCTACGCCGACTACTACCAGCCCGTCGTCAGGTTCCTCATGAAGCCGGCCAATTTCGGTGAGATCGATCGATTGCATGCCACTGCCAATTCTCTCACTCGCCCGTTCGAACTGAATCTAAAATAAAACTGTTGGTGCAGGTTTCGACGGCAGCACGGCGCTGGCGGCGTGCTGCGGCGCCGGCGGCGGCAGGTACAACTACAACGCGACGGCGGCGTGCGGGTTCCCCGGCGCGGCGGCGTGCGCGGACCCGTCCAGGGCGGTGAGCTGGGACGGCATACACCTCACCGAGGCGGCGTACAGGGAGATCGCCGGCGGGTGGCTGCGCGGCCCGTTCGCGGAGCCGCCGATACTGCGTCTCGCGCGTTGAAAAATTAGACACTGTTTGGAGTTTGGATTGATCATGGAAGGAGTAGACCGACCCCTTTGGTTGGCGGCTCTGACCCGGTGCATGTGTTGCGTAAAGCAGAATGCATGGCGTTTTTTCTTCGTTTTGTTTGACCTGTGTGTGTTTTTTCTAAAGTTTTTGCTCCATTTCAATTGCCGTTAAGAATAAGAAAGACGATGTGGCCATTTCAAGACATCGACTGAATTCATATTTTAGCTGCCGCTTGCTTCGTTTAGCATTTTCTGTGTAGCGTGTATATATGAGCCCCAAACGTCAACCAGACGACCGAAATATTCATATTTGTACTAAGAAAAAGGAAGTGCTGTGACAGTCTGACTCGTGCATGCTAGTAGCAGTACGTAAGTATCGTGTGTCTGGGCCTAACAATTAACTAGGCACCATGTCAGGTTCCACCGTTTCATTCAGACATTCAGTAGCTTGAAGCATCGTGCTCGTAGCGAATATATAATTGGAGATGGAAGCTTCTTATGGTAATCCAGACCAAGGTGTTATACTAGGTCCATAAACGATCCAATCTTTTAGAGGTGCTCATAGACGTAGAATTTACGTACGTGTATTTATCAATATAAATATTCGTGCGTATAAATGTTATTAGTCTTTCGTTTCTTAGGGAACCGGAAAGGCCGAACTAATTCGTAACTAAGCCCCTCTGGAGCATAGATCTGGGCCTTCACCCAGTAGTGGGAGTGATGTAGCCCATCTTTTATGTCCTACGGGCTAAGGCCTTCCTGAGTGTATGCTTTGATTGATGCTCACAGAAGAAAAGAAGTACATAAGCATCATTTGGCACACTGCAGCTAGTGATGCTAGAGCCCAAAAAATTAAGAAATGGTGCATCTTCAATCATCGATGCCCAGTTTGTAAACAGTATCTTTTTGCTGGGCTGTAAACAACATACGAGCTCCCGAGGGGAGACAAGATGGGCATAATTGTTTGTTTTTTATTTAGCACATGTGAGTCTCTTTAGGCTAGTCTCAGTGTACCGGTTACCTAGATAAAAAATTATGTAACTGTGTCAAAGAAGTTTGGTGATACTCCTCTCACATACCGTGAACCTCTATATTCTCTCATATGTCGCATTAGCACATTTAATGTCATTAAACTTCTTATAAAACCTTTCATTAAGACTGGTCTTAGTGATATCTGCGCTGTCTGTGGATTTGTAAAAATAATGCTAGTTTTAGGGTGAGGCATCACTGTCACACTGCGGAAGACCTAAGAATGCACTTTTAACCCATGTCTATTGCGCATAAATAGAGAGAAAATGCTCGTTTGCGCATAAAAGAGATGTGCACCTAGGATTCGGCCGGAGCCGGAGGTGAAGGATCCATCAGTACTGCGAGTGAGTGAGCTCATGGCCAGTACCTACCTGGACGCCTGATGAGCTTCTGGGTATTGATCAGAAGGGGGCATCAAGGCACTGTCCCACCTAATCCTTTCACGGCGAGAGCTCTTATCTTGGCCACACAGGCCACGCAGTGAACATTGACTGAGATCCGTGTGCACGTGTTGCACGAGGCCTTGTTCAGATGGAGAACAGGGGTGGGGATTTGGGGGTTTGGGGTCACTTCGTAATCATTGCGCTACCGTAGCATTTCGTTTGTATGTATAAAAAATTATCCAAAAATTGATTAATTAGACTCAAAATGTTCGTCTCGCAGAGTACAACAAATCTGTGCAGTTAGTTTTTGATTTCATCTACATTTAATACTTCATGCATGGGCCGATATTTTAATGTGACGTGAATCTTTTTTTTACATAGTAAACTTTGGAGTTGATTTTTGGGAACTAAACAAGGGCGAGATCTTTTGTGTGTGATGTGCCCACCACTTCCACTTGGAAGCCATATCAGTTAAGCGTGCCTTAATGCAGTTGGTAGATCGACCCATATTTGGATCCGATCGATTGGTGCAAAAATGGATCATTGAATGCAGCAAAAATGGGTTCATCCACCGTCCACGTACGACTATTCTCAATGCTACCGGAATGTACATCCAAAAACTTACTTTTTCATATACAATATCATCTAAAAGAAATTAATTTTTAATATAATCAGCTGCCCTTCCATAGTTTATTTAAATAATAGATCCAAAGAAAATTTTGAATAGAATCATTTTTAGGTAGTCTTTTCCAGTAGATCATTTTTACGTAGTTTTGGCTCACCAAGAATCAATGTATAATTGTTAATTGCGATGTTAAACAAGTTTGTTATTTAATTCTTTGTGTTAGTTGTTTGTAAAATTAAAACCGAGTGTAGTTTATATACGTACATATTTTTTTAAAAAAAAAAACTTGACCATGGAAGAAGACTCCACCCGAGCTTTATATGTACATATTTAAGGACTTGAAGTATTTGCAATTTAAATGATATTTGATTTCAATGTATGATGGAAACCCAAACGGTGCAGAACTGTCAGCCAAACTATCCGTCGTAAACTTTCTCGCGGCATGTTGTGTCGGACAGCCATCTTGGGGCTGAGCTATACTTGATAGTGGCAGTAGGCTCTGTTCGTTCACCTGCCTAATAACAATGAGTCCCCACTACGTACCAACTACCAACAATACTATCGATGACATTAAAATTATGACTGTGTCAATAGTGTCACTGATACGCTTGATATATTTGGGATTATTTCAAAACAATATTGCAGTTATCAAGGACTGAACGTGGTGTTTATCCACCTAATAATGATGGAAACATGAGTACCCATCATTATTTCAAAATAATACTATATCTGAATGTTACGCCTACCACTCGAGGTTACGGTTATAACCATGCAAGATTGCAAGCATGCGAACGGCAGCACCGACCGACTGGTCAGTGCCGCCCGCCGCACAACCACTTCGGGAGGTTGGGACTTTGATCCCTACCGAGAGCGAATTTTCAGACAGACACACAAAGATAGTTGAGCGGCCGGTGTGGCCCTCCGAGTCCAGGTTATTCGGGAGCCTGGCATTAGTCGCCTTACAGAAATTGAGATTAAACAAAAATTTATACAATAAGAAAAGAATCGGTACTTAAATATAATAGTTGATCCGCAACATACAACTATTAATGGTCAAAGTATCACATTATTTGTAAATTGTAATACGGACTATGCCAAGTCTTTGGTTAATAATCTCAAATATAAACCTTGACTTGAAAAGACTTGCAGCATTTCAAGTCAAGGTTTTAAATCTCTTGTTGTAGATGTTATTGTAGTTGTAGTCTACTATAGCTATTTGAGATAAGATACAATTATTTATATTACGGTCCGCTATAATTCGATTTAGTTCTTACTTCATTCATTTCAAATTATAGATCGTTTGATTTTTTTTACCAAAAGTTTGCCCACTCGTCTTATTTAAAATTTTATATAAATTATCATATTTTTATGGTGACTTGCTTTATTAATAAATATTCTTTAAAAATAACTTAAATTTAACTATATTTACATAATTTTTTTGAATAAGACGAATGGTCAAATTTATTGTAAAAAAAGTCAAACGACCCGTAATTTGGAACGATGTCAGTAGCTGTCTAGGAGCGCTGCCACTACGTCGAGCAAATATTGAAACACTGATTTCGACAGAAATATCAACCATCCATTGCATAGTTGAATCACGCCAGTTTCGACGTGGTACCTAGTTCCTCACAATATTTTTTGGTGATGAATTGGTACTTTAATTACTTGGTCATAAATATTATGGTTATAAACAACTAGATGATGCCCTACAGTTTGCATGTGTTGGCGCCATACTGTCGACTGGTTATATAAATATACAGGTCGATGGAGCTCTGAAGCAGCACCCCTCTTTCTGCAATTGTCCCACGTTTCTGTACGTAGCAGCAGTGAAGGTCCCCGTTCTCCTCCTCCTCCTCTTCCCATGCCTGCTCCCCGGCGCACACGCCGTGGACTCACACAAGCCCTTCACCGCCATATTCAGCTTCGGCGACTCCTATGCCGACACCGGCAACTTCGTCAGGTTCGCCGCGCCGTTCATCCCGTTCATCCCTTTCAACAACCTCCCCTACGGCGAGACATTCTTCGGCAACGCCACCGGCCGCATTATCCTAGACTTCGTTGGTACGCTCGTACGTGTAGTGCTAACTAGATATATCTAGAGCTTAATTGAACTCTGAATGAATAATCTAATGGTGTTCGTCAATCATATCTGTGCGTATGCGTGAATATATATAATGCTTGATTTGACGTGGAAGAACTAAATGGAACGCGTGCGTATGTGCAGCCGATGCCTTTGGTTTGCCCTTTGTGCCGCCGTCGTTGGCGCAAGGGCAAGACTTCAGCAAGGGCGCCAACTTCGCCGTCGTGGGGGCGACGGCTCTGGACCTGGCCTACTTCCAGCAGCAGAACATCAGCTCAGTGCCTCCGTTCAAGAGCTCGCTCAGTGTTCAGCTGGGGTGGTTCGAGGAGCTGAAACCTTCGCTGTGCAAGACCACGCAAGGCAAGCAACAAAGAGCAGAGCTCCACCTAAACTCTTTCCTGACAAGATCTTCTGTATTCTGAATCCTGTACTGCGGCACTACTGCTGCGAGCAGGATGCGAGGATTACTTTGGTCAGTCTCTCTTCTTCATGGGAGAGTTCGGCGGCAACGACTACGTCTTCTTGCTGGCTGCCAACAAGACCGTGGAGGAAACCGAAGCCTACGTTCCAACCATTGTCAACGCCATTTCCCTTGGTGTCGAGGTACGTACATACATACATACTGCTAGTAGCTGGCTAGAACATGTTCAGGCCCGGATGCTGGCCGGCCGCCTTCTGCCTGCTCGATCTCGCACATGAAGTTTTAGCTGATTATTAACACACACACACACGCATGCAGAGGCTGATCCAGCTCGGCGCAAGGCGCATCGTGGTGCCGGGGATCCTGCCGACGGGCTGCATCCCCATCATGCTGACGCTGTACGCGAGCCCCAACAAGGCAGCAGACTACGACCGCTACGGCTGCCTGGACAAGTACAACGGCTTGTCGCGCTACCACAACGACCTCCTAAAGGACGAGGTCCTGGCGCTCCGGATCAAGTACCCCTACACCAAGCTCGCCTACGCCGACTACTACCAGCCCGTCCTCGCCTTCCTCTACAGGCCGTCCCTTTTCGGTAAGAGATCGATCGACAACAGCGCGTCTGAAATCTGAACAATATATAATTAATTGAAGATCTCACATATGGTATTTATATGTATATATATGAGCAGGGTTCGACGGCAGGTCGACGCTGATGGCGTGCTGCGGCGCCGGCGGCGAGTACAACTACAACCCCATCGCGGCGTGCGGCATCCCCGGCGCGACGGCGTGCGAGGAACCGGGCAAGGCGGTGAACTGGGACGGCATCCACCTCACGGAGGCGGCTTACAAGTACATCGCCGGGGCATGGCTGCAAGGCCCGTTCGCGGAGCCGCCGATACTGACCCTGGCGCGGTGATCCATCGACATCGCTTGATTTCGATCAGCAGAGAGCTTCCTCCATGGAATTGAATAATAACGGATGCGTCGTCCAAGCTTACTATATATGCGCATGCTTTTGCATACTTGCTTGGCTCTAACGGACAGATATGCTCGCTCTAGAGTTTTTTTTACGAAGAGTATGAAGCATCATAAAAAGCTCGCTCTACTATTGTTACTCCTTCGCGACCATGTCCTCTTCTCTTTCGTTCAGTGAATAAAGTGTACTAGCAACTTCCATTCCATGAATCTATGGCCCTATTTAGAACGTCGGCCGCGAGAAGCGCTTCTCAGTTAAGCCGTATAAATATAGAAATAGCGTTTATTTGAGAAGCGAACTAGCTTCGGCGTTTTAGTACAAATGGAGGTGGTGGGGAGAAGCGTGGCAAAAAAAAAGCTGTAAAAAAGTCGTTTGGCTTCTAGTTTCAGCTTATTTTGCCATAAGCTGAAGTTAATCTGTTCCAAACATGACCTATATAACCTATATAGATACACCTCATTAACTATTTCTTTCATCACGTAAGCTAGTCACGTCATCCAGGAACCCATTATATCATACGTCATGTCACCATCCACTGGACCATCTAATTATGTCATCAACTAATCTTCTATGGCCAATAACATCTATGATCTTTGCGAGTATAGTGCTACAAAATTCGTACGGTAGATATCATCCACCGATCTTATATGACCAATAGCATCTATGGTCTTTGCGAGTACAATGCTACAAAATTCACACAGTAGAAATACATAGATGATAAATCATTTAAGAGTCGTTCTCTCTCAACAAAATGAAAATGTTTTTATGTATAATGTTGTTTGCAAAAGAATGTTGCCATGCAATCATCTTAGTGTTTTTACTTTCAAATTTCATCGTAAATCACGTATAATATCGTTTGAAAAAAAATATTACTATGCAATCATCTTAGTGTTTATATTTTTAATTTTTTTTAAAAAATATTGTTTAAAAAATTTGCACGACATCGCGCGGGGTATGGTACCTACCAGTGCCATGCCTACGCACATGCCCAATGCGATGCGCCATGCCCACGGCACAGTAGCGTTGCACCTTTGATATCTCGGAATTCTATTCATCCCTGCCAAAAGATCTTACCACTGTATGGGAATCTCTGACGACTATGCTGAGATCTGCTCCACTACATTCCTATTCAGCCACAATACACTAAGTAGAGAAATGACTTTTCATCTGTCGCTTTAGTTCCGGTTAATTTTTGGCCCGAGACAAATAAACTTTTAGTCATGATTCGTATGTTTTGGAGTCCGGGAGGACCTTTTAGTCTCCACCTTTAGTCCCGGATGGTGGTTTCACCCGGGACTAAAATGGTGACTTTTAGTCTCGGTTGGTGGCTCCAACCGGGACTATAGGGCCTTCAGTCCCGGCTGAATATGTTTCACGGTTACAATGAAGAGAAAGCATCCCATCTTTCATCACATGTACTGCGTAGGTGGAGTGGCTAGGTGGCTGTGCGTGACACCATGTAAGAGGTTATGGGTTTGAATCCCACAGGATACCCTTTAGTTCCGGACTTCAGTTCAGGACCAGGAGGGAGTGGAGGACCGGGACTAAAGCCCGGTTATCTACCAGTGATATGTCTGCAGCAGCCTGCTTTAGGCCTTGTTTAGTTTCCAAAAAGCAACCCCAAAGTTCACTAGGCCGTGTTTAGTTCCCGAAAAGGGAATGTGAAGTTTGGTGAAAATGTCACATCGGACACTGTAGCGCACTGTAGCACTTTTCGTTTGTTTGTGGTAATCGTTGTCCACCTAACTAGGTTCAAAAGATTCGTCTCGTCGTGTACATCAAAACCATGTACTTAGTTTTTTTATTTACCCACGTTTAGTATTCCATGCATGAAGAGTGAGATTTGATGTGATTTGATGTGATACGTGAATAGTAAAGTTTGGAGAGAGAATTTTTTTGCTTTTCGAGGGAACTAAGCAGGGCCTATGTAAAAAGAAGATTCACATCACATCAAAATGTCGGCACATGCGTGGAGTACTAAATGTAGATGAAATCAAAAACTAATTGCACAGTTTTGTTGTACTCGGCGAGACGAACATTTTGAGCCTAATTAACCAATTTTTGGACAATTTTTCATAAATACAAATGAAATGCTATGTATTTATGTCGAAGTGACATTTTTCCTTCCATTCCCCACCCCCTAATTTACATCTATACAAGGGCTTAGGCCTTGTTTAGATCCCAAATTCTACCCTCAAAGTTCACTATGCAAAAAGAAGATTCTCATCACATCAAAATGTCATAGCATGCATGGAGTACTAAATGTAGATGAAATCAAAAACTAATTGCACAGTTTTATTGTAGTCTACGAGACGAACATTTTAAGCCTAATTAATTAATTTTTGGATAACTTTTTACACATGCAAACGAAATGTTACAATAAATTACGAAGCGACACCATACTCCCAAATTTGGGACGTAAACAAGGCCTTAATGAATTTGTCCATACGCCAGCTGGGTGTCTTGTCTGATATGATTGTCATGGCCTTGTTACGAAAGACACGACCACGACGAAATTCCATTCCAATCCAACATCGCCTGAATCCTGTCCGCGCTTTGCCACTGGCCGGCCTGCAGCCTGAACAGTCCTCCGATTGGCATCTCTTCTTCATCATGTCATGCATGCTGCTAGCCTCCACGCCCCGCTGCTTTTGTGTAGATGTGTTATATCCACCGCGTGCTTTTGTGTCAGAGTAAATTTCTTATTCGATACTAAAATAAATATCAGTTCCTTTCTTGATTTTGAAATTTTTTTATTCTCTATTTAATACTGAGTTATTTTAACTGCATTCACACTCAATTATCCGTCCGCGATCCATGCCTGGCTGAGTAATGTCAGGGCGCATGATGAACTAGTAGGGCCTCATGAATTGAATTGCGACTACCAATGCTGCGATGCCCTTTCAATTGCTGAAGCGTCACGGGTGCGCGCGCGAGAGAGATCTTTGCACATCCACGCCGCACGATTGCAGCCGTTTAAGGCAACTGCTCCGATTATCTTTGCTCGGTTAACTCTGATAGAACCTGTCAGATGACGATCGAGCCTCTCCTGTCAAGGCTAGGTGCCTGACTGCCGGCAATGCTGACTGCTGACCGATGAGTCTCCCTTGCAGGTAGACAAGATCGATCTCAGCACGCTGGACATAATATTAGCCGTGTTCTTTTGCTTTCTGGAATTTTTTTTAAAAAGAATCTTACTTGCATGGAGTATTAAATAAAATCTATTTGTAAAATTCTTTTAGAGATGAAATTTTTTTCCACCCTAAAGAAACACCGCCAATATGTTAGCACGGACGAATGAACGCTCGAGGCAAGCTGAAAATCAGCCGACATACATGAACTGATCGGTGAAATTACTTGAAAGTGGCAGAGGCAGCTCCATCGATCGGTGTACTCGGCCGATGTGGGCCGAAAGTGGAGCTGGGCCAGGCGGACCAAAGGCAGCGAGCCGGACAGAATTAGGTCCGAGGCGAAAATTTTTTAAGGAAAGGAATTGGCTTGTGGGCTTAATTCATTCCGTGTTAATTCCGGAAGGGAAAAGTCCTTTTTACGCCCTCACGTTCAGCCGCTGTCCGCATTTCGTCCTCAATGTATAAAACCAGGAATCTTTCGTCCTCCACGTTTCAAAACCGTTTGTTTTTAGACCCTCGGCGGTTTTCATAGTGGTTTAGAATGATGTGGCGGTGGGCCCCACATAAAAATAACATCTGGAGTGGGTCCCACATGTTAAGCTGCCGTCTCTTTCTCACGAACAGGACAAAGGGAGAGGGAACAGGGGAGGGGCGGCGGCGGGCCGTGCCGGCGTTCTGGGAGGTGACGGCGATCGTGAATAGGGGGAAAGAGAGAGGGGAGTTCGCTCCCGTCCTCACCTCGAGCGGGGACAACTCAGGGAGGGCTGCCCACGGTGACTTGTGAGCGGCGGCGTTGTGGTGGCGACGTGGGCGGCGTGGGCGGAGTGGCTGGAGTGGCTGCGGAGAGGAGAGCGTGACGTGTCCCAAGGAATGGCAAGCTCACCAGTGTGGCTCGCGACGAGGTTTGGGGGCAGGGAGGTGGTCGACGACGAGCGGCGGCGGCCGGTGGAGGAGGTCAATGGTGGCGGCGCTACACAGTTAAGGAGAGAGTGGTGAGAGTTGGCGGAGGAAGAGGAGTTGCGGGGACGTGCGAGGCGCGCGACGGGAGACGACGGAGCTCACCGGAGGCGAAGAATGATGGCAGCAGCGTGAACTCCGGTGGCGGCCGCCTGGGCGCGTGGCCCCCATGCAGGACCTCCCGCCCCTTCCGTGGTCCCGCCTGGGCGCGTGGCCTGGACGACCCCCGCCCGCCGGTTCCGCCCCTCCCGCCTGGCTCGTGGCCCCGCTCGCTGATTCCAGCGCGACTAAGGTAGCGGCGGCGGCGGGTTTGCGTTGCTGGAGCCGGACGTGATGGCACCCATCTGCGCAGCAGTGCCGTGGTGGACATGTCGGTCGCGGCGGCGCTCGTCAGCTCGTTGGCGTTTGATGAGGAGACGGGGGGACGACGCCGGGCACGGGCAGAGAAACGGGAGCTACAGCGGCGCGCGTGCAACGGGCGATGGCGGTGCGCGGGCGGAGGGACGGGAGTGAGAGTAAGAAAGGAGAGAGAGAGCGTGCAGGTCCCACCACGGGGATGATTAGGCGCCACGTGGGTCTATACTACGGTCAAACCATTGACTAACCCGGGATAGGATGTTGAATGCACGGTTTTGAAACATGAATGACCAAAGATTTCTGGTTTTGTACATGGAGGATGAAAAGCGGACAACGACTAAACGTGAGGGACGTAGAATGGACTTTTCCATTCCGGAACCTTTTCATTGAAGGAAACTGAATGCAAGCAAAGGTAGCCCATAAAATAATACAATCGGCCCGATTAAGTGGGAAGGCCAGGCAAGCCGATTTCTTGTCTGGTGACTTTTGGCCCATTATGCGGAGCGTGGCATGAGAAGGCCCGCTCGCGACATGGATAAAAGTCGTTGCGATCTTCTTCACTTAAATGGTGGCCACCGATGGTATATTGCCAAAATCATGGAATTCGCTTTGTATGAATCTCCCACAATAAGCAGGCACTTCAATTCGTCCCACACATTTACATTGCCAATTATAACATTGCGAAACTATAAATTCAGGATAAATAATAATCCACCAACCTTTTCCTTTGATTGATGCTCTTTCTTTCTATATATTCCTTTTGGTTTGAAAAAAATCGTTTACTTCCTAACTTGTGTATAATAATAATGATAATAAACCAATCTTCTATCTTTTTCCTTTTACTTATTGAGCTAATTAACACCCTACATATCTTGCTATATATATCTTAGCTTATAATAAGAACCAATAATACAATACCAGTAGATCGGCGGACTGGACGGCAGGCCCATCAGTAGTTCAGTACTGCCCGGTGAGCGCGGCGTAGAAGAGGACGTTCCATGTGTCCGGGAGCCCGGCGACGCACCAGTGCGTGCAGTCGCCGGCGAAGATGCCGCCGTCGTACTTGGTTGGGTGCGCGTCCTTGCGCAGCTGCGAGAGGTAGGTGAAGTCGAGGAGGTAGACGGGCTTGGCCATCCCGGCCAGCACGCTCCGTAGGATGGCCTGCTGCGGGATCGGGCCGCCGGGGTACGGCGCCGTGCCGTTGAGCGGCTGCGTCTCCCCCATGCACGTCTTCTTCGGCGACGCGCCCCAGTCCTGGCCCCTGCGATATATATTTATATTTATGAATGTAATGTAGCAGACCTTTTGTTCTGAGCAGCTAGGATCGAATTGAGACTGAAACTGAAATCATATATCGAAAGAAATTAAGCAATTTTTACGCACCTGTAGTGGGAGGGGGAGATGCCCTGGAAGAAGACCTTGGTGTCGGTGTGGGCGAGGTTGGCGTCGACCCACCGGGCCCAGGTGTGGAGGGCCCTGGTGAAGGCCCGGGTGCGGTCCATGTCCCTGACAACCGTGTTGCCCTCCTGGATGAAGTCCCATGGCTGCGTCGGCCCCGAGCGCGGCCACCAGTGCCACGAGTCGAAGACGAGCACGTCGGCGCCCAGCCAGCTGGTGCTTCCCTGGTCGATGGCGTCCAGCTTCAGGACGCGGCCGGCCTTCTCGGGGACAAGGTCCACCAGGTAGTGCGTCAGGTAGTACACCACCGTCACGTTGTAGTCCTGCACAGTGCACACTTCACAAGTCAGCTTACTGTATATTTATCCAACAGTAACGACGCATGCAATGCAAACCGTACGTGTTCACTAATCACTGCTGCTAGAGTACTGCTAGTGAAGCGAGGCAACAGCATCCCTGTTCCCATTTCGCTTTTTTTCAGTACCCTGAGGCGGCCGAGATCTGTCTGATTCTGATGGCTCAATCACCGGGCAGTACTCTAGTCGGTGGGGTGGCAAAGCAAAAGCATAAACAAGCACTGCAGTGGAACGTGCGCGCGGCGTGTCGGCGCTCAATGGCGCCAGGAACACCATGGGCGTACCAGAGGAGCAGACAGATTACCAGAGGTGAAACGAAATGAGAAGGACTAGGCCGGGCCAACACTAGGAGGATTAGCATTCTCACCAACCGCCAAAGCCAAAACATGTCACGCACGGGGCTGGATCTGTAGCGCTAGATCCCGCCATCCCAGCCCAGCTCAGCTCCGTTTGGCCTCTTGCTCTGCTCCGTACTAGTATATATATATACCGGTACTAAAGTCCACATGCAGTTTACATATAAAAGAAGTACCGTACCAACGATCATTCGTTGACTTTTTCTGTTCACGTTTAATTGTTCGTCTTATTCAAAAAAAATTATAAAAATATTATTTATTTTGTTATGACATGTTTCATCATCGAATATATTTTAAGTATATCATAATTATCTTTATAAATTTTTTGAATAAGACGAACGGTCAAACGTGATGCGTAGAAATCGAGAAATGCTTATATTGCGGAGGGAGTAGTACCGGTAGGAGGAGTAAGTAGAGAAGATGGTTTCGATTGATCTGACGCGACAACGCTACGGCACGAGACCGGGGTCCAAAGGCGGCGGTGACCTCGCGTCACGGGTACCCTTGCTCTTTGTTGACTTTTGGCTGCCCCCGCAGGGGCTTCGTTTCGGCCCGGATGGATCAGCCGCGACGAGCGACATCACCCCGCCGCTCCTGCCACCAAACGCGCCGCGCGGGCTCGCTGGACGCCACCAGCTAGGCGCACGCGCCGTGCCGCCTGTGCAGCGGCCACGCCGAGCTCACACGCCGCCTCCCTTCGCCGCCGGCCACCGGCCGTGGTTTGTTTGTTAAACCCACCGCACCATACTTAGCGTCACGTCCCAGTGATGGATCGCCTCATGATGCCAAGAGGTCCCAGCCGCCATCCACCTTTTTACCGGACCGGGACCGGGGGCGTGGTCCGGGGAAGGAAGGAATAAATTAACAAGGCTCTCTCGTCGGATCGGACAGAGGGAATCGGATCGCACGGCACCCACGATATACAGGCTGTAAGTAAGTAGTACGTACCTGGAAGCGGACGGTGTAGGAGGGGTCGACCTTCCCGGACGCCGGCGAGACGGTGTAGCGCGCCCCCGGCGCCGCCGCGTGCAGCATGCACAGCAGGGACTCGTACTGGTTCAGCGCCAGCGAGTCGCCCACGAACATCACCGTCTTGCCGCTCCACGTCCGCAGCAGCGCCACCCCGTCGAACCTGCTTCACCCACAATTCAATTCACATTAGCAGCAGTGAGCAGTCGCGATCGATCTCTTTCCCACACGACACGGCGACACGTCTCGCATTCATTCACCCCGGCATCGACCAAGACGTGAGGAGGAGGATTCTTCTCCTCCGCCGTTCGGACGCTAATTAATTACCTGGGCTGCGCGCATGGCGGCTCGGGCTGCCACCGGTACTTGAGGTACGCCTTGTCGGGGCGGCCGAAGCGGCCGCACGCGAACTCGTCGCGGATGAAGGGGCACCGCGCCGCGTCGTACAGCGGGTACGACGCGTCCACCACCCACCTCCCCGCCGCGAACACGTCGCACGACGACGCCGCCGCCTGCCCGCGGTGCCTCCGCGAGATGCTCGCGGCCGCCGCCGCCGCAGTGCACGCCGCCAGCAGCAGCACCACCAGCGCCGCCGCCCACAGCACGCCCCGCCGCTTCATTCTTGCTGCCCCCCTGTGTGTTCGCCGACAAACAGAACACGGGGGGTGAGTCCGAGCGCGCGCCGCGGGTAGGTGCGAGGGCAAGCAGAGGGCGGAGCCTAGCTTGATGTGAATTGCGATGGTGAGGAAGGGGTGGTGGTGGCAAGTGTGAGGGCGCGGCGCGGGGCCAGGTATTTATCTGGGAGTGTCATGCGGTTTCTCTCTGCTGCTGCTGCTGCTTTTAATGGTGGGCGGCTACTGCTGCCCAAGGCTTGGCTGGACCTTGGATCTGACTGCTGCTGGGGTAGGCGCGCGCAAGGGAAATACTATACTTGGCATGATAGCTGGCTGGTAATGGCAGGGGATTATTCACTCATCATTGATCGCTTGATATCCTACTATACTATTACTAGTAGTAATTGATTCACTACTGAATTATGATTGATTGATTCCTTTCGGTGCATCATCCGTGCATGGGATGGGAAGGACATGGCATGGGTGAACGAACCAGCCAACCAAACCCAGCCGTATCGAGTTACCAACAAATTATTAAAAACCAAACAGACCTTGGCGGAGGCGCGGCGGGTTTGGCGCCCGGCTGCTGCTCGTGATCATGCACTCCGCCTGTCCCGCCGCCGCCGGCGTCTCCTGGAGTCGCCGGAGCATCTGGCGGTGGCGTCGGCTCGTTTTTCATGACGGGTACGGCTGCAACTGCCTGCAACTGATCGACTGAACCTGAACGGAGGTGCTGTTTCAGAGTTCAGACAATTGGTGGTAGGATCGATCGATCGATTGATTGGATTCGGCGGCTGGGTGCTCGGTCCGTTTCGTGTGGCTGCAAGCGAGTCCGGCGATAGAGCTGATTTGGACTCCGGACAGGGACGTTTTGTGCGAGCTCGCTCCTCGTCTCGATCATGTATTTGCTCTATCTTGAGGGAGGCCGGGCGGGACAGGACGGAAGGAAGGGACAGGAGAGCACAAGACTAGAAGAAGATCTATGCATTCAGATACGATACGCTGCGGTGCGGCGATCGATTTTCTCCGGATACTTTGCCTCCCCTGCAATTTGGCAGGGCCGAAATAGGAAGCAAGTGCTTTGGAATGGAATAAGATGGGCACTACTGCTCCGCCCTGCATGCCCGGCAAAGCACTTGTTGGAATTCGGCGATCAATGTTATACCCTTCCACAAGTTATTCGGCAGATGGGCACTACTGCTTCATTCCTTGCCTTTTGTGACCGGCAAAAGGGTCTATGGTATGGAGATTCTTTCTTTCAGGGTCTCTGCTGCTTTATCATTGGAAAGAGGAGCTCGGCTTTCTGTCTTTCACTGTTCCTGCCCTTTCTCACGTTCCTACTACTCGAGCATGCAATCGTCTGATGCTGGAAGGATTGATTATTTTTATGAACAGTGCAGAATCTCGAGCAGATGACAGCTGGGCAAGAGAATCGGCTTTTAAGTATAGGACCAGATTTACAGAGTAGTACAGACCGAGGAGATCTAATCTGTGACAAACATGCACGAGGAATGGTCAGGCACATGTTGGTCGTCACGTCGTGTGCTCCTCGTTCATTCATTCATCTCCGGATCCAATCAAAATCCAAGGCGGTCAGGCACTTGTCAGCTAATCAGTTCTCAGCAAGCCCTCCGTCCATTGGGACAGTGTTTAAGCAAGCAGAAAACCCCATTGGGCACTGGGCAGGTGAAGGCAATCAGGCATAGTGCAGTGACCCGTGAAGTACGCAGGAGAAGACAGGCCAATCTCTGCTTCGTCTGCAGGCCGAAGCTGGATATGGTCCCAGCAGGACGCAGAAGCTGGTAGCTACCGCCGAAAACTACTTGCACCACAAGCGTTGCCTTGCTGGGACCGGGCGGACTTGGGATTATCCTCCTTTCTTTGCACTAACCACCTGTAGTATTTGGGCGGGGTCTACACGTAGGTAGTAGAAACCCGGCCTGCTTTCCAATTTTCCATTACTTGGCCAACCATAACTAAGCAGAGTTAGAAAGGAAGCTCTGCTTTCGTTTTGTTAGTGGCCGTCTGCTGATTGAAGTAACGAATACGGTACTCCACTCGATCCACTTGACTAAATAAAACGGGGTGAAGAGGGAGAACGGATCACAGTCCGTTGGTTTCCTTCTCACTAAAGCTTAGTCCAGTCACATCAAAGGTAAATATATTAATTGAGAGTATTAAGTATAAATTAATTAAAAAAACCCATTACATAAACGAGAACTAATCTACGAGACGAATCTATTAAGCCTAATTATACCATGATTAGATAATGTAATGCTACAATAAACATATGGTAATTATACATTAATTATAGCTTAATTGGGCTTGTTAGGTTCGTCGTGAAATAGACATGACTTATGTAATTAATTTTATAATTAATTTATATTTAATACGTCTAATTATCACTTATTTAAAGCTCTAAACTTTAGCACCCGGATCCAAACGTCACCTTAGTTTTTTCCCCCTCTTTCCGTTCCGTCTGAGAAATACTACCAAAACGCACTGACTAGAGGGCACCCCTGTCTCTGACGAGATAAGTACATAGCCATAGACAAAACAACACCCTTACTCAGAAGTCACGCTGCTAGGACCTCCGTTTTAAATTACTATTTATCGTTGATTTTTTCGTTTAACGTTTGACCATTCGTCTTATTAAAAAAAATTATAAGTATCATTTATTTTATATGTAACTTGCTTTATTATTGTATATACTTCAAATATAATTTATTGGTTTGTATATTTAGATAATTTTTTTAATAAAATAAATGATCAAAGATCATAAAAAAGTGAACAACAAATAGTAATTTGAAACGGAGGTAGTACATTGATAGCACTTGTATAGCTGTATGTCTGAGCGGCCAATCTCCATGCTCGGTTTGGTCTCAATGATCTGTGTTGCGCTGTATATAAGGAAGACAAAGCAGGAAACATTTTGTTTTCGAAGCACGGGGGTGTGTTGGAAACAAAACAGCAATCACACATGCGGTCCAGAGGCAGAGGGCTAAGCTAGCTCGTAATAACCGTGATTACTTGCCTTTGCTTTGGGGACAAGGAGGCCTTGGGTTGGCCGCTTGAACCACCGGGCAGGCAGTACTAATCATGGCAATCTTTGTCTTGGACAATGGCAACTAATTAAGCGGAAGATGAGCGCATCAGCGACGTTCCTGCCTAACTTCACATTGGCCTCCTAGCTGTGGTAGCTGTGATCGAACAGAGACCAAAACCATGGGGTTTCGTTCATGCACTAGATCGACACGTTCCTGTCCGGGTCCTGGCTGGCTCAATTTGTCTGCAAATATAATTTCAGGCATTTTGCGCCGTCAGCTTCAGCTAAAGCAGCGGCGACGTGGACGGCACCCATGCGCCCATGCTGCACTGCGCTATACCGTGAATTGGAGTTGATGCCTTGCGACTAGCGTGTTAATTGAGAGGATCAATCCATTCATAATGCCGCCACTCATCGCCAGTAATCTGCATTGGCTATCCATCACCATCACCGGATCGGATCAGGCGAGTGTCTGTATATATGTTAACTTAATTAATTTCGTGTGGAAACCGGCAGGTTGATTATTATTATTTTTTGACAAGATGGCAGGTTGATTATTGTCTAGTCTAGTCTAGTCTACTCGGTCACGAGTAAGACACTGTCTGTCTGATCCAAACACACCTCCGCACTGCTCGGCCCCAACCAGCAGAGTCCAGCCGCGCTGAAGAATTCAGCGCCGCCGCTGTGGCGAACCTACGAAAAATGTGTCCGTCGTATGAGTTCATCTATATAGTACTCCGTATCGTCGTATGAGTTCATCTATAACATTCGTTTAAATGCTTTACAAATTCGTACGTACGTAGCTCATATCCTGTCCGGGCGCAGCCTCACCCGATCGACAATGTCATGTCAGTATCGTCAGCGTCAATCAGTGTTCATGGCGCATCTCCTTTAATCAGCGGTGGTAAAACATTGGATTGGATGTTTATATTTGTTGATGGGGCCACTTGGCCAAGTAATGGAAAATTGGAAAGCAGGCCGGGTTTCTACTACCTACGTGTAGACCCCGCCCAAATACTACAGGTGGTTAGTGCAAAGAAAGGAGGATAATCCCAAGTCCGCCCGGTCCCAGCAAGGCAACGCTTGTGGTGCAAGTAGTTTTCGGCGGTAGCTACCAGCTTCTGCATCCTGGCTGGGACCATATCCAGCTTCGGCTGCCACAGATAGCCTGCAGACGAAGACGAAGACGAAGCAGATCATTACTGGCCTGTCTTCTCCTGCGTACTTCACGGGTCACTGTACTGTGCCTGATTGCCTTCACCTGCCCAGTGCCCAATGGGGTTTTCTGCTTGCTTAAACACTGTCCCAATGGACGGAGGGCTTGCTGAGAAATGATTAGCAGACAAGTGCCTGACCGCCTTGGATTTTGATTGGATCCGGAGATGAATGAATGAACGAGGAGCACACGACGTGACGACCAACATGTGACTGACCATTCCTCGTGCATGAGATCAGGCCTTCTCAGATGGCTGTCTCTTAGGCTAGCTCATAAATTTTTTCATCTATAAATAGTGCAAAAGGTTAAGAGCTAGCTCTTGTTCAACAGACAGTCTCGTATACGTATTTCGAAATTATGTGAGGATGATACGTGTGGTCATTCATGTTATGAGCTAGGTGGTAAGAGTTAGATCATTGGAGGAGCTGTCTCTTAGAGTGCTTAGAGCTGGTGAGCTGGCTCAACCATCGGAGAAGTCCTTAGATCTCCTCGGTCTGTACTACTCTGTAACTGCACACTCCAAATCTGGTCCTATACTTAAAAGCCGATTCTCTTGCCCAGCTGTCATCTGCATGAGCTCGAGATTCTGCACTGTTCATAAAAATAATCAATCCTTCCAGCATCCGACGATTGCATGCTCGAGTAGTAGGAACGTGAGAAAGGGCAAGAACAGTGAAAGACAGAAAGCCGAACTCAGTGCTCCCTCGTACCGATAAACAACGATGTTTGGGATAACGACACGGTCTCCAAAACGTAACTTTGACTTCTTATTCTTACAAAAATATTTATTAAAAAATAATATATGTATGCTTTTATAAAAGTATTTTTTAAACAAATCTATTCATATGATTTTCACATTTCCAAACTCAATGGCTTAAAAGTTATTCATGATTTATATTCCCAATGTTTGACTAAAATCTTGTCCAAAACATCGTTCTTTACCAATATAGAGGGAGTATCTAGTTTATACTGCGTACTATCTACTACCGCCTATTAGTATGAAGCACCGTAAAAGAGCTCTAGTTTCCAACCAAGCATTAATCTCTCTCTCTCTCTACACACCAACAGCAACAGGCAGGCAAACATTAGTAACGGTATAATAAAAAAGAATCGTTGCAATTAAGCTCTTCATGTCCATCCTGATTCTCCCTCCCATTTCTCACTTCTTCCAGCCTGCCTGTACGTACTGGGACTACCGATACAGTTCGATCAGTTGCAAAGATCCAACATGAGGCGCAACAGCATGATGACTATGTTCTTGTTTGCAGTAATTTTCGGATCCCTAGCAATGCAAACACAATGTAAGTACTCGATCAGCTATGTGGTCATCTTTTGAATTTATATATGTTTGAGAGTGAGTATTGACGAAATCCTTATCTGCAGGTCGTCCTCAGCTGTTGGATACCATTGCCAACTCCACGTCATTGTATGAGAGAAAGAACGGGAATATGCTTTTTTGTACGCATTCCGAGTGCCATGACTCCAATCCTAATGATATTTGCTTCTTCTGCCCGTTCACTAAGGATCCTTACTACTTGACATTTAGCGAGTGTCTGGCTAAATGCCATAAACCGTCTCTTTGATCACCTCTTTAATTGGGCGATGGAATTGAAGGTCAAGCGGTAAAAAACATTGGATGCATGTTAAGAAGTTGTTGGATCTAAAATAACCAGTTCGGGGTCAAACAATGTTGTGATGTGTTCATGTTTTTTTTTGAGATATTAATAAACGTTTCTTGCTTTATTTCTCCTACGTGTTCTGTGTCTTGATTTATCTCGTTGAGATTGATCAACTGGAACCGTCCTAGTTTTTTTAGGAAGTAGTACGTACTCGGCTTATCTTATTCTTCTTCCCCTTGCCGGCTCGCCGCCTGCACGGCCTCGTGTACGTGCATTTCCTTTCCTGCAGCAGTTGCCTGTTAGACTTTTGCCATCATCGTATCGTATCTATCTGTCGGCCCAGCGCGAGCGCCATGGACTGGCCGAATGGGCTGGTTGTCCTTTGCTAGCTGGAGCCTCCAAGCGACTCCGGCGACAGAGCTGATTTGGACTCCGGACCAGGTACATTTTGTGCGAGCTAGCTCGCTCGCTCGTCGGCTCAATAATCATATATTTGCTCGCGCTCGTCGGTCCCTTCAAGCCTCTTTATTAACTCCTTTAATTACTTTCATAATTTATGTTATCAACAAACTGTGAACCCACTTTTCTTTTGCGACCAAACAGTGAACCCACTTTCATGTTAGTAAGAATCAGTGCAGCGTAATGAATGAGATCCATTTTGTGTCTGTTTTAATTAATTTTCGTTTAAAAAGATCAACATTCGAAACGTATTGATTAAACGATTTTGAATATACCGTTTCAATGTTTTCATATTGGCAGCGGTCACTTAGGCAGATCCCAAATTCTACCCCCAAAGTTCACTATAAAAAAAAAAGAAGATTCCCACCACATCAAAATGTTACAGCATGCATGGAGTACTAAATGTAGATAAAATCAAAAACTAATTGCACAGTTTTGTTGTACTCCGTGAGACGAACATTTTGAGCATAATTAATCAATTTTTGGACAATTTTTCACACATACAAACGAAATGCTACAGTTGCGCACGTACCCCAAAAGACCAAAGTTTGCTCCTAAATTTGGGAACTAAACAAGGGCTTAGTAGCTAAGCACAAGAAGAGAGGGCTGAGAGGCCAATATGCTCGTTTGTAGCTTGTAGGCTTGTAGCCGGAGGTGCATGCAGCCTATGTAGGCTAGTATTTCTTTCCGCCATGTAGTTGTTCATTTGGTCCATACACCATATTTGGTCATCCCAAAGCACGATTTTTATTCTTTTTTATTAGTTCTGTTTCTTCCTTCTTTAATTGTACTCCGAGCCAGAGTACTTGGCTACGAGTTTTTTTTTGAGAAACATCATTTTTTTGCCAAACATAAGTATATATATATGAACGAATAACGCCGGTTAAATCTTAATATAAATATAAAAAATATGAACACCAGGATTGGAACATGGGCGATCAAGTTCCAGCACAAGAAACATTATTAACTTACCTATGATCAATTCACGCTACGGATTATAAAGTCTATAGAGAAATGCGATTTTTTAAAAAAATTTAAGGGTCTTTCTCCAAAACCGGCACAATCTCGCCGTCCAATGGTTCAGTTGACGAGGACTAGTTTCTATGATGCAACACACATGGGCAAATGGTGAGGTATGCCAGGGATAGGGGCGGCCCTCCAAAATACTAGGGTTCCCAAGCCGAGATATACCAGGGAGTATTTACTAAGTGCCCAGACTAGCCTTTAGTTCTTTATGGTATGTTTGCTCTATGTTTTCCTTCTTTTTTGTATAAATTAGAGCCGAATCAAATCTTTTTAATGTTGTGTTTTGAAGAAAAAAAACTATAGTAGGACTGGCTTGTTATCTTAGTATGCAATTTATTAGTATACTATAATTTTAGCAAATGATGTAGAGTAAGATTTATTTGTTTCAGTATGGGCCTCCAAATTTAGTTTTGCCCTGGGCCCCGAAAACTTAGAGCCGGTCCTGGTCGTTGACACATTTTCCTACTAGTCTCATTGTCGGCGAGGGCGGAGGCGCCTGCAGAGGATGGTCGAACAACCGGTCATGACAAAGAATTTGAGTCACGTGGCTGCAAGTGTTGCCGGTGGCTATGGCTCTGCGTCGAAATCGATTATGCATGCCGCCGGGTTATATTGCTCAATCAACTGCATATGACTTCTCTATATTTTATCTTCTGAAAAGACAAAACAGATCCACCTTGACATCTTTTTATTTGCGGCACACAATATGTTCTCTTTTCCATTTTTTTCTTTTTAGTTTTTGAAATTTGTTATTTGTTATTTTAATTACACCCTCCGTTAAATTATATATATATGTTGAAAAGTCAAAATGAATCGTAGATAAGAGCTCTACCCCGATTTCTATAAGAGAGGCATTGAAAACTTTGAGGAAGTCAGAACGTTGTGAAAAAGTGTCAGAATAAAAGGTGAAATAGAGGCACAATACTTTGGAAGGGTTGGAAAATTGTGTGATTCTTTGAAAGGTCGATCACGCAGTATCCTCGCTCAACAAAATATTTGGTCTACTGAAAAAGCTTGTGTCAACAGGAGACTAGGACTAGGCTTTGTTTTGTTATTATATGTTGTTTGTAGATAATCACGAGAACTTCATCATGTCACAATAACCATTAAAATTAGCTCTAGTCCATGCACGACCATCTAAATCAAGGAGGGGGGAGAAAAATATTAATTTCATGGTTTTGTGCCTCTCTAAAAGGATGATCACAAATACGCAACAGTGAATTCATAGCTCAGGGTTTTGGGCTTATCTTCTCCTTCCACCTCTTTTTTCTTCCCTTTCTCTTCTTTTTCTTCCCTTTTTCCATCCTATTTATTTAGGTGGAGGGGGGCACCTGCCCCATGATATGTTCTCTTTTCCAAGCTATCGTAGGGGTACTCGAACAGGCACTTGGCCTGAGCAGTTGTTGAAGCCGTGGGCCTTCCGGCATAGCCTATGGGAAGGCAAAGGTGGAAGACTTGCTAGGGTCATAGATCGGTTCGCGCTGCATCACCATGTGCCGGAACAGCTTGCACTTCGTCCAGATGGGGTTGCTGGCAGTGTCGACGATGAGAGTGTGCGGCTGCGGTGGTGTGCCGATGCCCATGGTCCTCGTGTGGCCCTTGCCTCGCCACCTGAGCCTTGCTCGCATGGGCGGAACGGCGGAAGATCTCGTGCTTGGAGGAGTTGCTGGCGTACAGGCAGGGACGGAGCGAGCAGGGGGGCTGGAGTCCCCTTACCCCTTCAACCAATGGAGGCCCCCCTACAATTTCTAATCATAGATGAAGAGGAAGAAGGAGGAAAGGAGGAAGAAGAAAAATAAGAGGAAGAGGAAGAAGGGGCAACTCAGCCCCCCCAACTTTAATTTCTGGCTCCGCCACTGCGTACAGGTGGTCGAGGTCGGCGCGGAAGTCAGCGGAGCTAGAGGCCATCGTGACGGCGGCGGCAAGGCAGAGCAGATGAAGGAGACGGGGTGCCATGCCTGGACGTGGAGGTGCTTCTTGTCTCGTGGCTAGAGGATCAGTGGAACAAGATGCAAGGTACGAAACGACGGCGAGGTGCAGAGGAAGCAGTGGTAGGAGACAGAGTAGTCGATGGTTGGCTTGGCTCACGTGTTTGCTTGGCCCGTGACCACCTGGCTGGCGGGAGAAGAGCAGGGGAACGGGGGAGCAGAGGGGTAAGAAAGTCCTATGTACTAGTACTCCGTATCCATCCTTGATTAGAGCGAAGGTGCGCCAGCGGTGCCTTGGTGGCATGGCCGGTGGCGTCGGCCACCTCTTGCACCTCTCTCCGTTCTTAATGGGGCCATGCTCCGCCTCAACCTCTTGTGGTGAGGTTGAGACGAAAGTCTGGACAGCGACGTCTGGGAACGTCGTTACCTCCTTGGAGGAGTCCTGTCTATACCTCGCTGACCTATCTTTTTGGTTGATGTGAATGAAAACCCAATCCACGCTGGGATGGCATCGACAGCGCCATTGGCGTCATGTGCTTCTTGAAGGCGATGTCAGGCTTTGCTGGTTTCGCTCTCCTCCAGGCGAAAGAGCCGCCGATTATATTATTAAAAAGAATAAGATCCAGACTGGGTAACAATATCAAACAACATCAACTAGTTGGATTGGGACATGAACATACGCCGCAACACGCCACCACTCACACTCAACTCAAATCTACAACAACATCGGCGGATTGGATTGGGACATCAATCACACCACACATAGCACTACTCAACTCAACTCGACAAACATCATTCGGCCGGTTGGACTAGGACATAAACCTATGCCGCACAGTGCCATCGCTCCATCATGGCTTCTCGCTCCACTGCCCAGCAGCTACCAGACCTCCGCAGCATCGCCGGCTGCCACTTCACCATATCGAAATCCTATTGGTGCCAACACCACTACTGGAACGACTTTGTTTTGGTTTTCCATTGTTTTTTAAAAAAATATCCTTGACCAGTTAAAAACTTGTACTCAATAATAGTTGGTTAAAAATGTAGATCTCATCCCGTTCGTCTCAAAATTAAGGAGGCGGCACTTTAAAAAGAAAACGGTGGCGGACTGGTATGTAGGTCTCAGTATCTCTAGTGACACCTAGGTAACAAATTTTAGACAGTTGAAAACCCAATTGTATGAACAGTTCTGACACAGATATTCTGTCTAATTATCTGCATGCGGTTCAGGTCAGTAAGGGAAACTATGAACAGAGTTTTACACAGCCTCAACTAGAATTTACAGTTATGCCTATGGACGTGCTAGAGATGCAAACACCTCAAGCTTTCATCATTTAGTGAGATTTTGTGTCGTAACTAAGGAGAGCTATAATTTACACGTGCTTTTCCCTGGAACTAGGCACGTGGACTGGCGAAGCTGCATAGTGTTTAGGGGGTGTAGATGCACCCACATCAAAATGCAAAACCAATGGTAAGGAGCAATTTTTCACCATGTAAACAGCTCAAACCTATACAAGTAAAAGGCAAATGCACCCCCTCTAGCCTACTCTAGCTTCGCCATGGAGCTCTTCTTGCAGTTTTACAAGACCTCCCAATCACCCCCCAGATCATCCAATGAAGAAACCAGCTGGTATCCAAGATTTTCTGCGTCCTCTGGTCCATCAGGCATGGCCTGATGCAAGTTCGCCTGCTTCTTTGACCACCGGAGTTTGCTTGACAAGCTCCTCAGAAACATTTTCTGCGAGGAGAGAGAAACATTAGTCGCCATGCATATTTCTTCAGAGACAATTGATTCAGAAATCTTCATTTCCTTAAAATCTTCCAAGCACCTCTATGAAGCAAGTTTCAGAAAAGATTAACCTTGAGCAGAAGCGAGCTCTCCCTAGATTTACATGAAGCGGACATTATGATGTAATCCACCACCATACTTTATTTTTCATTACTACAACAGTACCACTGTGTTTCAAATACTATTACCTTAAAGGATGCATTTTTATATTGAGGGACTGTGAAGACCTCAATTTTATCATTTTTCATGTGCTCCTGGTCATTCCTGAGGTCAATATCCTCAAACTTAACCATGTTATGAGTTGGCATATTTGGATCATCAGCAAGGCCAGGAAAATCTAGGCTCAACTCATGTGAAATGCTAGTTCCTGCAGAAGATTCTGTAGAAAGCGTACATGTCATTATTTGCAAGATGAGGAAAAAAATCAAATAAATGCTTGACCATGATTAAATATCGGAATTTATTAAAGGAACTAAGTAATGGTATTATGAACTATCAAAATCATATTTCATAAGAAGGTGTGCCTTTAATTTTCTAACATAAATAGTCAGTATGATTACTCATCACTTATCTCATCACTCAAAATCAGCAAATGTGGAGAAAATAGGCCTTCATCAAATTACTAGACACTATTCCAAGTCAGGCAAGCTTTATTACCGAACACTATGAACTTGAGAAACTTCAGAACAGTTTGCTGTCATATGCATTTTTGCTTCGAAGCCAATAACACAATGGGAGAGATAACAGAACTATATGCCATGTAGAAGTACAAACCATGCGTGGTTGCTTCCACAGGACCGTTTGCACTACATGATACCATTTGCTCTTCACAATTTGAAGTAGAATTTTCTAGCAGCAGCCCTTCAAAGAAGACTGCAGAATCTACCAGGATATCTGTGAAAACTCAATATTTGAAGGCACAGTAAGTAACCTAAAAATAAATTATGTGACTTTCATACTAATATACGGATAAATATACAGTAAGTAACCTAAAAATAAATTATGCGACTTTCATACTTATATATGGATAAATATAGTTTAAGGTTATAAGCAGCTTGCCTGAATGTCCAGAACTGTGAAGTCCAGTTTGTTGCTCCCTGTTCAGTGTTGGAGATACATCTTGGGCTGTGGTATTGAAATATGTCACAACATGTACACCATTTTTCGCTAGGTAGTGTTATTATGAACGATCAAATCATATTTCATAAGGAGTGCCTTTAATTTTGTAATTTAAATATTTGGTATTCTTGCATATAACTCACATACCTCAGCATTCAAATCAGTGAATGTGATGAAAATGGGCCTTAAAATATATCACTAAACATTATCCCAAGTAAGACCATCTAGTTTACTGAAGTATAGAAGTTTGTATTACGTAAGATTACTTTTTAATATTTGGGTGATCAAGAAGTTAGGTAAACTTTATTACCAGACTCTATGCAGTTGAGAAGATTAAGAATAGTTCGCTGTTGAATGTATTTTTGCTTTGAAGCGCACTTAAACGCAACATGAGAGATAACAGAACTACATGTCATATTTCAAGTGTAGGATTACAAACCATGCGTGGTTGCTTCCACAGGGATATTTGCACTGTATGATACCATTTGCTCTTCATAATTTGAGGTAGAATCTTCCTGCAGCAGTGCTTCAAAAAAAACAGCAGAATCTACCAGAATATCTGTGAGAATTCAGTACATGAAGGCACAGTAAGTAGCATAAAAATAAATTATGTGATTTTATCGAACAAGTATAGCTAAGGTTAAGAAGCTTGCCTGAATGTCCAGAACAGTGAAGTCTGGCTTGTTTCTCGTTGTCCAATGCTTGAGGTACATAATCATCTTGGGCTATGGTAGTGAAATCTGTCGTGGCATGTACATCATTTCCATTAAAATAAATGTAATAACAGACCAACATATTGTTGTCAGATGAACAATTGGTTTGATAAGCCAGTTACCTTATAATACACATTTTTTAAGTTTTCTTTTTTCAAGTGAACAATCAAAATAATTATAGGGCACACTTCTAATTTTTTGAGACCATTCAGTATGTTTACATTTCACTCACTTATCTCAACACCAAACTCATAGCGAGTAGGGCAATCATTTGGTTTACTAAAGCAAATAAGTCTGTAGATCTCACATCAAATTACTTTTCACCAATTAGGGTAAATTGCTGCCAAGCAAATTTAGTTAAAAAACTATGAAGCCAATATGTTTCATAATATAATTTATTTTTTATATGCATTCTTGCATTGAAGATGTTTTAAATACAAAGGTAGAGGTAACAGAAAATTATGTGTCACATTGAAAAGGTGGAAAGGTGCAAACCATGAATTGTTATTCCATCAGGGTCATTTGCACTGTGCAATACCACTTCCTCTCCATAATTTGCACTACAATTTTCTAGCGGGATTGCTCCACTACAAATAGAAGAATCTGCCAGAATACTAAAGCAAAGTAAGTGACATAAAAAACTAAGGATGTTCGGGCATTCTTATAGATGGGTTGAGGCATGGAATTTGCCTGAATGTCTAGAGCAGTGAAGTACAACTTGCCCTGTCCCTTTATATGTTTCCAAAGCATGATTCACATGACCATCTTGGGGTATGGTGGCAATTTCTGTCAGGTCAATTACAAAATTTCCATTAAAACAAATGTAAAGACAGATTGAAATATTGATAGCAGGTGGATAATGGGTGCAATAAGAGAATGATCTGGCTATATGGAAATCAAGTGTAATTTCCCAAATAATCTACACTATTATTATATTAAAAGGTTGCGATGATCTCATGAGAAAACACGAACCACGTGGTCGTGGTGGTTTTGCAGAAGTCTCTGGATTCCATAAAATGACCTCCTCAGAGCTGTCTGAAAGGGGAAACAGTACAGAAAATTAATTAGTTAAGTGATATGAAGTTGATAAAGAGAAATAGTGTCTATTAGAAAAATTAGTACCATACACTCCAGTTAGTGAGGAGTCCTCTGCCTCTGGCAAGAGAGACAGATCATTTGCTTCGATGTGACCTCCTTCAGATGACGTCTTTTCTGTGCATACATCATTCATCAAGGACGAATCTGTACTTTTAGTCGAAACTGATTCAGTTCCATGAGCATCAGTATCTACGCAACCAGAAGAACTGTTTTCCATAGTGATTGAAGATGCAGGAGTAGAGGCTTCAGTGTTTGGTCCAACTAGCTCTGTTTCAACATATGCTGGCGAAGATTCAATGACAACATTGCTACTAGATTGATCCTCGTTATTTGGCACCTCGTCATCAGTAAAGGGAGCAGAAAATATTGCATGGACATCTTCAATGAATTCAACGGCCTTATCATGAGCCGAATCCAAATACTTGATCGGGAGCTGTCCGAAAAAATGGGAGAATTAGATACAAAGCATGGTCAAGAAAATCCTATCTTAGAATACCTAAATATCTAAAAATAGGAACAAACTAAGATAAAAGAACCGTGTTTAACATTAAAGTTATGAGAAGGTACTATTATACTACCTCTATGAACTTTTTCACATTTTCCTCAAAGCTGTCAAAATCAAAGCCCATGTCGAATCCACCCATATATGAGAGGTCAAGATAATCTGAATCAATGCTCCTCTCCATTAGCCTTCCCCCCCCCCCCCCCCCCCCCCCCTTTCTGTCAATAAAAGGATGGAATATCCTGTTTCAGAATTGCACAGTGGAAACTCAAAATTAGGTGCCAGAAAACAACAATGTTGCATATATCCTTTCAGTAGCATATATAATTTCTATCAACAAGGTTTCAAAATAAGCTTATCATCATAGGCAATCCAGACATCTGATTTAGAGCCGCTCAGGAATTATGGATTTACTCTGTTTGCATTAAGCTATCTATTGACGGCATAAATCTGAGTTTATCCATAATCAACATAACTATACAATTTAATACTAACTAACACAGGGCAGTTCACGTCTTGTTAGTAACAGCATGCAGTTCTTTCTGGTCATGTTTGTCAAAATGTAGTTTTATCGCCAAAACTGAATGCTAAATGTATGTTCCATATGACTCGAAGTGCTGCCGCTCGGTTTCTTCAAACTCTGGTCTTTAAAGTGCAGACGTGCTCACCGGCGGAAGAAAGCAGTGGCGACGGGAAGACGACGGCGGAGGTGACGAGAAACGGCGAATCGCACGCCGGCGGCGGCGCTCGAGTTTGGCGACGGCGGCAGCAGGGGCGCACGTAGCTGGAGGGACAAGTTTTAGGGGGCACGACGGGTCGTGGCGCGCACGCCAATATACAAGCAGCCGGCGGTTGCGGCGTACGGCAACTGGACTCGAAAGGCAGAGGTGTAGCTGATACGGGCTCGGCCTGATTTGTTATTTCGTTATAGGAACTCCAGTCTCGTTCACCACAGTTGCAGGTCATCTGAACATCGCCCAAGCAGCAGAGTTCGACTCAGAAACATTGCATTGATGAACACTTTGGAATCGCTACGCTTCCAAAGGGCACCAGCAGTTGTTGTCTTCAGCTTGTGGTGCTGTACCTGACAGAGAAAGGAACGGCAAAGGAGGAGCAAAATTGCATGTGCCAAGGGAATCGTTGTCCAGGTGTATGGGTTTATATATATGAACATGAAACTTATTACTCTGGAAAGAAAGCAAGTGCTTCTAGGGCCAGCAAAGAGGCGCCTAGGCACACGACAGATTTGGAACCAGTTGATCAAATTTTGCATGGGTTCTTGTTCGGCCACAGTTTCAATCGAGAAAACTAGCACTACACGTAGTCTACGGCAGCAATGAACAAGCAAACAGCAACAGCAACAGCAAAGCAGCGCGTGAAGCATTTCCATTCTGCTAAGCTTCTGAGGAGGAAAAAAGGAATTATGGCTGTGTTTCCTTGCTAGATAGATGCACGAGTTAATGAGAAACCAGATCGATTGTTCGCAGCTACCAACATCCTATAATCCTATATAAAATGACAACATCCGATCCGACTCAATAAAAGTATATTCAATACAAGGCAGAGTGAGAAACCTTCGAATAAAGACACAATGATCCACATAAGAACTCAATTTCTCATTTTGGTCCGAGCCAATACCAGATTCTCAGACGGGCATACCCTGTCTGTGCTTTGCCCACTGCTACTGTGAGCAGCCTCATAGAGTTAACTTACACGAAAACTACATTATTGCCATAATATAAGTGAGCAAGAGCTCAAGCAATCTATGGCTCAACAGTAGTAACTTGCTGCCATTCACCATCCACAGCTTCCTTCCACAGGGTCACATTATTGTTGCCATCAGATACTGCCAGTATATTCCCGGTCAGCGACCACGAAAGTCTCCACACAGGGGTTCTGAAATCATACAGGACCCGGCCTTCCCACTGCTCACCTTCTTTCGCTGCTGTCCAGATAACCACCGTTCCATCCTGGGAGGCGCTGGCGATGGTGGACTTTGGGAGGCCAAGATTTGGCGCCCAAGCGACATCTCTCACCCAGTCCTTGTGCATCTGTAGCGCAGGGAAACAATCCATCCTCCAACTTCCATTGGTGAACTTCCACACCTTGACTGTGTTGTCACAGCCACCAGAAGCGAGTTTCTGAACATATTCATACTGGCCAGAAGGTCCTGCACTGATTAGAGCACCGGGTGCCATCGCAGGAGCCCAAGAAACTGATGTCACTCCCACTGGATGTGCCTGATCGATGCGTGTGGTGTCCCATCCTCCATCAGAACGAGCAGTGAAGACTGAAATGTTCCCATCAGATGAACCACATGCCAAGCTTAGACCCAGCTCATGAGGTGCCCATGCAATGGAATTCACAGAGGACTTGTGCTCAACAAAGGTGTGTACCTGTGCCCATTCATCAGGCTTGCTGCCCTCTTTCCAGATGATAACCCGGCCATCATAGCTGCAGGATGCAAGCATGGAACCAAACTTAGGATGGGCCCATGCGACTTGCCAAACTGGGCCCTGGTGTCCACTCAAAGTTGCAAGCTGCTGATGCGAGGTGCCACTTACGCCAATGATCTTTATCGTGTTATCAGAGGAGGCTGTAGCAAGACGCTTCCCATAGTAATCCATGGCGATATCATGCACCACATCTTGATGCCCAGTCTCAATCTTATGAGGCGGCATTGTTCCTCAGCTTGAAGACACAACAACCAACTCTTTGGTGTTGACCATGTTAGACTCCTATTTGACAAAACAAATGTGAAGGCATCAGGTCAAAGATAATATAATGCGTGTACACTTAAACTGAGAAATAAGGCCAAGGTATACATCACATGGAGTTGATAGTTTGCAATATTGCAGGTATAATTACAGCAGGCCTCAAGAAAAAAAACGCAGTTACAGTATATTACTAAAGAACACTAATGGTCCAATAGAACAGCTTGTCTGTAATTGCAATTCCTTTTTCAACCAAAAAGCCAAATTCATCATTCATCGGATTCCTCACAGGAAATAAGCTTAGAATAAGAATACTGGAGAATGATTATCTATCACAGCATCAGGAAAAGAACATCAGTTCATCATGTAGCATGAATGGTGACTGGGAAGAGTTTTGGATGAGAATCAAAAAGATACATAAAGTGCGACACATTTGATCCAACAACATGGTTTTCAAGTTTTCAGTTATTTTGCAACCCGCTTAAAACCATGTATGTTCATAGTTAAGCTATGAAATAGATAGACAAAAAAAATACTCAAAGAGCTTAAACACTTTAGGAACTGCGAGAAGAGCAGCCTGAACTGAAAATCAGCAGAAGCAGAGAGATTGAACACAGAATATGGGCAAATAACCATCCTATGAATCTCAGGAAAATAACCCAAGCGATGCAACCGGAAACCTAAACAGGTGGGTAGAAGGTTAGATTGCCCAATTCCCTTTTCTGTATCAACCCGAACCACAGCACAAGCAAATCAACTTTGCAAGCATTCAGAATGAGCTCATACAGTAGTGAATCAAACACCCAGTGAGAACAAATGAAATATGCAGACAAGCAAATCAACTTTGCAAGCATTCAGAATGAGCTCATGCAGTAGTGAATCAAACACCCAGTGAGAACAAATGAAATATGCACATATAGCCTGAGCCTAGCAGCATACATTTGCAGCAGAAGATGTATCCATCCAAAATTGTTAAAGACGGAATGTTCCTTTGCCCTCGGTCCCTCCCCTCTCCCTCCCTGATCCAATGTTCCCCCAGAATCCACCGACAGGAGCACTAGAGGAGGCAAAAACGCAAGGGATACAACGACATCCCCAAGGAAAAGGCTGAACCTGTCCCTGGAACCCAGCCAAAGCTCGACGGACCAAAGGGATGGATCGGTCTAAGAAACCACTAGCTATCAAACCAAACGCGCCCTCCCTAAATCCTTCCGACCTTCCCTAACGCCAACATCACGGCATAATTCCTCGCCACGCCCTAGGCAAGCCTCAAATCAAAGACCAAACCTTAGACCCAAATCGCTGCTCCTTGGATCGATTCCGACGCAGATGAGTAGCAAATCACATGCTGCAGCGGAGGGAACGGGAGAACTAGTTGATCGGAGAGCTCTCGCTTACCCGCGGACGGACGGACGGACGGACGGACGGACGGAGAGGACGAGGCGGAGAGGAGCGAGCGGCGCCGGCGCGCGAGGAGGGGATGGGGGAGATCGGCGCTACGGCTGTCGCGGCGGAAAGAAACTGGCGACGACGGCGAGCACCACCACTTGTCGTTGTGGCCTCCTCGGTCTATACGGGCTGGGGCCAAGCCCATCAACCAACCGCTCGCTAAACTCTCGGGCTCGGCCCAGTTACCACAGCGAACCATCAGCAGGTAGTTGTAGGCCCAATAGGCCTAACGCCGGGTCCTCCTGGGCCGGCCCAATGCAACGCTATTCCGATGTGATCAATCTTTTTCCACTCCGTAGACCAAGATGATGGATCCGGTTATGAATTCGAGGTACGGAGAACCGCAAATTTAGTTCGCAAACACATACACACATAATTTGGGGAAGGAGGGTACAATGATTCAGTCAACCTTCTGACCAATGAGACGTGCAACCTCCCCGTGGATCTGGCGTGGCACGCACGGTCGTCGGACTTGGCCATCCCAAATCCCAAATTTCACCCCAAAGTTCACTGCAGAAATAAGATTCTCATCGCATTAAAATGTCATAGCATGTATGGAGTACTAAATATAGATAAAATCAAAAACTAATTGCACAGTATTGTTGTACTCTACGAGATGAACGTTTTAAGCCTAATTAATCAATTTTTGGATAATTTTTCACACGTACCAACGCTACTGTAGCGCACGCACACCAAAAGACCAGCTTCCGATTTCGAAAACTAAACGAGGCCTCGGAAGAAATTTGATTTGTTGCGTGGAGCAGGCCGGCCCACGACTAGTGGGTGGGTCATGGGCGCATGGGGGGTCAATGCTCGTGGGCCCGTACCCTGCTGCATCGTCAAACAACGCACGCCGCCATGTCGCCCTCGTCACTGACCTCGGGCCACCTCCCTAGCTAGCTCCCCTCCCACTCCCTAGCCGACACGCTGCCACGGCCGTATTTAAGGCTGGTGCGCTCCCCTCCGCCGCCCACCACTCCACAGTCCGTCCACACCGGCTTCGCGGCCGCCGTCGTCGTCGTCGAGCAAGAAACCAACAAGAACGAAGCGAGAGCGTCCCGATCCGGCTCGGCGAGATCATCATCCGCCAGCGCGCGCGCGCCAATGGCGTCTCCTCCTGCTCCCGTCAAGAAGGTGCTGGTGCCGATCGCCGCCGGCACCGAGCCCGTGGAGGCGTCCGTCCCCATCGACATCCTCCGCCGCGCCGGCGCCGACGTCACCGTCGCGGCCGCGGGCGGCGTCGACGGCCTGCTCGTCGAGGCCATGTACGGCGTCAAGGTCGTCGCGGACGCCAACATCGCCGACTGCGCCGACGCCTCCTACGACCTCGTCGCCCTCCCCGTAAGACGAACGAAGGACACATCGCGCGCGCGGTGGCGGCCGGTGCTCTGCTGCCCCCAACGCGGCCGCTCCCGTTTATTAGCTTCGCTGACACGCTCGGCGGCTGTGCTTGTGCAGGGAGGGGTCCCCGGCGCGGCCAACCTCGGCGGCTGCGCCGCTCTGGAGAGCATCGTGAGGCGGCACGCGCTCAAGGGGGGACTCTACGCCGCCATCTGCGCCGCGCCGCCGCTCGCCTTGGCGCGCTGGGGCCTGCTCAACGGCGTCAAGGTAAACGATGGCTGCCATTGCCACGTCTGATCTGTCTCCTCTCCTGTAAGGTCACTTTTGCTTCAGAAACGTGCATGCGCACAAACAAAAAATACTTATATCTGTGGCTTTTTAATTTGCTTTTTTTGTTCATCGATCAGGCAACTGCTCATCCGGCGTTCGTGGACAAGTTTCCGGCCGAGGTGACCGCCGTGGACGCCAACGTGGTGGTCGACGGCAAGGTCGTGACAGCCAGCGGTCCGGCGCCGGCGATGGAGTTCGCTCTCGCCTTGGTGGAGCAGCTCTACGGGAAGGACAAGGCTGACCAGATTGCAAAACCAATGGTACGTACGTACGTGCCCAAACCTGAGAAAATAACCCCGCCGAATTGAACGTGTGTGTATTTTTTGATTCTGAATTTCTGACTTCTCCACGAAAAACGGCGACAAACAATCGATGCTCTCTTTTCTACTACAGCACACAGGAGTCAAGAAAGCCAATCAACCAATAAATATTGTTTCTTTCACCTGAATCACCTCCCCTATCTCATATGGTACACTACTCTTTGGTTAGTTTTGGAGTGAAGGTTATGTTCGGAGTTAGTTTCTGAGTGTGAAGTTTTTTTTAATAAACATGGTACAGAGACACGTATACAGACTCTACGTACCCAGCTAGGCCTACGAGAGACGAGTGAACTAGTAGATCATTAGATGGTCAGAGTCATCATTTACATCTTGCTATGGACGGCGCTAAGCTCACTTTGCTTGAAAGAATAATCAGTTATATACATACAATACAACCACATGTGTAAAGTCAAAGATTTGAACCTGGTGGAAATGTTAAACACAAAGGACGACCTAACCAGTTAAGCTAAGCTCACTTTGCTTGGAAGTTGGAGCACATATATTTAACAAGCTCACTTTCATTCAGAACTGTTCAGTTTTTACCAGAAACAGAAAACATCCTATGTTCCAAGTTTGGTCATGAAAAAGGTGGGGAGCATATGAATGATTCGTCGAGAAAAAAAAGATTGAAGATGATAAGAAGTGGGAAGTTATAATTTGTGATACGGTCGTATCACTGCACCGGATCCTTGTCACATTTTGTGAGATCACAAGTATCATTTTCAGTGAAAACCCGCTATTGCCTACAGTATTGGTAAGGATAGGACATGTGGAAAGGCCAAGGCACAATCATTCTTATTGGTCGGCATGTGAGTCCTTTATGGGGCCTCGTAGCTGTTGAGAGTTGGTAGGTACTATGATTTCTGATTGCCCATGCTTTCATCATGTGAAGTATATCCACAAAATCATCATTACTCTCGAAAAGGATGCTTATCTGCAAACCCCAAGCTGACATTAATACCAAGTGCCATTGCACTATATCTTGTTCCATCGCCACAAAATGAGGAATTTAAAATGATAGAAGTTTTGAATTTCCTTGAATTTGCTACATGACACAGTAGCTAGAAGCAGATGAGCTAGCTAAATGACCCTTCATGGTGTATGTTACTTTGTCAGCTTGTCAGATATGAACCCGGGTATACCTTCAAGGAGCTCAACCCAATCCAATGGCGATCCAGCGGCACGCCCAAGGTGTGTTCTCATTTTCCAAGATGATTTCAGATCCATCAGAAGTTTCTGAAGCCTTGTCGATCGGTCGGTGGTTCAGGTTCTGATCCCGCTTGCCAACGCGAGCGAGGACATGGAGGTGATGATGATCGTGGACGCGCTGCGCCGGGCCAACGCGGACGTCGTGGTGGCGTCGGCCGAGGACGGCCTCGAGATCGTCGCGCGCCACAACATGAGGATCGTCGCCGACGTGCTACTCGACGCCGCCGCCGACCAGCAGTTCGACCTCATCATCGTGCCGGCAAGTCGCTAGCTGCTCGATCGGTACATGTATATTATCCTGACACTGTCACTGATAGATGAAGCTCTCGTCTTGACCAGGGCGGCATGCCCGGCGCCAAGACGCTGGCCGGGAAGGAGAAGCTCGTGGCCTTGCTGAAGAGGCAGGCGGGGGCGAACAAGCCGTACGGCGCCATCTGCGCTGCGACGGCTCAGGTGCTCGAGCCGCACGGCCTTCTCAAGGTACGTACAGTACAATCTGATAGATCACCGAGCTTTTATTATACTCCTCGCGCAGGCAGCAATTCTCAATTGGTGCGGCGCCATTGATTGAAGTTGAGCTGCAACTGCAAGCAGGGGAAGAAGGCGACGACGTGCGCGTCGATGGTGGGCCTGCTGGCGGACGCCGGCGAGTGCGAGAACTGCAGAGTGCTCGTCGACGGGAACCTGATCACGAGCACGAGCCCCGGGACGGCCATGGAGTTCGCCGTGGCCGTCGTGGAGAAGCTGCTGGGCCGCGAGGCTGCGCGGGAGGTGGCCCAAGGCCTGCTCTTCGTTTGATGGCGATCATGTGCGAGCGAGGACGAGGAGTGGAGGCCTGCTTTGCATTGCATCCCTTCTAGAACTCCACGACTCTCGCGTGCCTTGATTGATGCGTGCTGTGAACTTCATCGTGAAATAAAAAAAACGAAAATTTACCACGACCACATGTCAAAAGTCAAAACTTACACCGCACGCTTCAATGGCTGATTGCGTACGGCGAAAACGTGGATCAGAGAAAGACTTTTGAGACCGTTCTAAATGACGACTGAGGCCTTGTTTAGATGCCAATTTGGCACCCCAAATTGAGAGTTTTGGGAATCACGCGTCACTGTAGCATTTCGTTTATACGTGTGAAAAATTATTCAAAAATTGATTAATTAGGCTCAAAATGTTCGTCTCGCAGAGTACAACAAAACTATGTAATTAGTTTTTAATTTCATCTACATTTAGTACTTCATGCATGTTATGACATTTTGATGTGATGGAAATCTTCTTTTTACATAGTAGAATTTGGGGTTGAATTTGGTATGGCCTGAACAAAATTTCCCTGCCGGGTTGGAGACTTGGCGTTTGTTCGTCGTCGTCCCGCACACTGAGGCCTTGTTTAGTTCCAGAATTCTCACACCCAAATTTACTATGTAAAAAGAAGATTCCCATCACATCAAAATGTCATAGCATGCATGGAGTACTAAATATAGATAAAATCAAAAACTAATTATACAGTTTTGTTGTACTCTGCGAGACGATCATTTTGAGCCTAATTAATAAATTTTTGGACAATTTTTCGCACATGCAAACGAAACGCTACAGCGAATCGGGGCATCTAAACGCGGCCTGAAAGTCTGAAAGTTTCAGGTATCTACAGTGCACGCAGGTCCTTGTCACTGTTCACTTGTCCGGAGAAGAGAGAGCAATTAGCTAGTGGGTAATGGCTGGCTACTAAAAGCGAAACAGTGATGAGCTACAGCGCAAAACCAACGAGTTTGTTTACGCCGGAAAACAATGGCGCCGAAGCAAATCCGAAGCCACGTTGTCGTACGGCGGCAAATAGCGGCGACGGCGATGGAGTTTGCTGTTTGCTCTCGCGTTGTTGATGTGCTAGTATTGCCAACGCCAGCATCTAAATATTTTTTTTCTCTTTGCGCTCCATCTGAATGGTCTAATGACTCTTACTACTGACGATTCTTTGTAACAACTAGCGCAATTAACAACTATACAAGAAAGCCCATGAGAAACAGAACAACAGACTTGACAAGTTAGCATCAGTGTTCTATCGTAAATCTTGGCTGCATCAGTAGTCTAACACAAAGCTTAGCAAGTTAGCATCAACAGTCTGGTTTGGTTCTTACATTACCGTACCGCGATGTAAGCTCTGAAATACAGACGATAGATAATGTTACAGCAGCTAATATAGTCCACGAAATTACAGTATATATAGCATGTTAGTATACTACTAGTACTAGTCTGTGCTGGCAGAGTGGTCCCCGGAGAATGCGCTTCCACCGCCGGAGAAGGAGAACGCCGAGGACCCAGACTGCGAGGCACCGGTGGCACCACCCACGCCCAGCCCGCGGCTCCTCTGTATCTGCCGAAGCCTGAATATGTCCCGTGGCACTGCGGCTTGGCTCTGCACCGTCGCCGCATCCTCTTCCTCCTGCGCCCCGTGCCCTGCATTCCATTCCATTCCATCCAGCTTAGATCACCTCGGTCGATTTCATCCCACAGACGGATAGAGATGGATCACTTACTTCCGGCATCCTTCCTCCTCTCTCTTGGAGGTCTATGAACAGATCCATTCTGGTTTAGTCCAGACTTGCCAACGCCTGAGAGTTCGCTCGCGCCACCTGCTTTCCCAGCATTCTGTGCAGCTGGCAAGGTGCTCTGCAGCAGCACGCTGAGCACCACATCAACATCCGGTGATGGTCCTGCCAAGATATTCATATATTCAGCGTTCATTCAAAACATAGCATGCAGCTGTGCATGTCATGCAAATACACTCAATAGCCCAGGCTGAAGGCGATACTCTTTAGTGAGAGTGAAGGGCGACAACCTTCAATAGCAGGCAAATTCTTAATGAAAGACGCCGTCGCCGGAGATAGCATTTTGAGCATGTCTTCAACCTCCTTTGAGTACCCACTGGCAGCAGCCGAAATCTCTGTACCTGACAAATCAACACTGATTTTGAGCTCCTCTTGCCAACCAAGGGGTCGGACTAGTCGAAAAAGCAACGTCCCATGGGCCATGGCCAGTCCCACCACAAACTCTCTTATATCAAAACTCATTCCCCTTCCCAGGCTACTAAAAACAGCTAAGACAACTAAAACACAGAAAGGATCGGAGCCCTTGTCACAAGGAAAATGAGCTCAAACACAAAAGTTTTGGAACAATGTAAAATTATTCCACGCAAATACCTTTTGCCTGTCTTGGATCATAAATAACCATTTGGGAAGTCTCGGGACGAACAACTTTTGCAGATGGCGGTACCAATCTCGCACTTGCACTAATTCCTGCAGTACCTTTATCTGCGTCAGAAACAGTATACACATTCAGCAACTTTGCCATATAATGCTAAGTTATATACATGCAGCTAAAAGGAAATGACTCACCTAGCATACCGCCGCTATTTAGCATAGTTGGTCTGTCGACCTTCTTAACAATGTTTTTTGCAAGCCACTGCAACAGTAAAATTAAGAAAGCATAAGTGATGACTCTGCATAGAAACCAATTAGTAACTCTGTGAAAAATTGCATCAGAAATATTAACCAGCAAGACATTATTGTGACCCAAATTAACTGAGAATTCAAGGGCTACATCCAAGTTGTATCATGTTCTTGGTGCATGAAAAATACTCAAAAGAAATTTAGTTATGGGAGCACACACACTCTAGCCCCTGGAATCACTAGTATATACCTTCTGATTGTCGCAACAACCTTGCAGAATCACTGCTGAGGCCACACATAAAAATATATATGCTTTAAGCAAACTTGTTAATTCAACTTATATCAAGAACTTGTCCAAACAGTGACATTGGTGCTCAAAACTTTCAAAGACTGCACATTACACTAAGATGAGTGGAAGTTTTTTTTTCTTTTAACTTAAATAATAGTTTACCTTGTGAGTGGATTCCAAACATGACCCTGTGTTCAGACTCACAAGGGGACAACACACTAACTTCACAGTCCGTACAGGAATGCAAACAGAATCACCTATGTATAGATTGCACAAGCTTAATGTATAAGTTGGATAGTGTAAACCTCTTGTCTCACTAGATAATCCAATTCTTTTGATGAACATGGCCAAAGATCCATAAAACTATATCGAGAAACTACGTCATGAAGCGTGTTTTCTGATGCAGATAAAACATCTTCTGTTGTCCTAGATAGAGCCTCCTTCCTTCTTTGTTCAACCTGAGAAAACACAATTTTTAGGTATAATACATGCAAAGCAATTGTAGTTATCCAAGTAAAATATGAAAATACACATAAGACTTGGAAACATGAAAAAAGCTAAAAGAGAAGATCAGGACTAAGAAGGGAACAATGAAAGATGGGGAGAAGGAAGCAGAAATCTTATTGAGAAAGCACTATGGCAGACATGCTACTTAGCAACAAACATGCAACTGACCATATAATAAGTTGGACAAGAAAAGAGCAAAAAGTTAACTTTGAACCATACATGATTTAATGTAATCTCCTGCCAACACTGTTTCATAAACTATAAATGGGTAGTATGATTCTAAACTTCTAATGCAATCCATTATGGGGAAGCACAAACAAAAAAGGTGTTGTAAGGTACACCAGGGATAGAACATCCAAACCACAAATACAGAGAACTAGTTGGTTTTGACCACAAGCATGCACTTGCAGGAAAAAAAAAGGGCATTGCAGTGACAACCTTATATGCACTTTGCACAAATAGAAATTTCTAGAACCGAAGGAAAAGTGTGAAACAATGACATGTCGCGGACTCGAACAAAACCAATAAACAGAGCTCATACCTTAAGCATGCTTGACAAGTCCCCATAAGTCTGCTCAAATTGAACAAATCGTTTCCATACCTACAAGAAAATAGCAACATACATCCATTATCTCAGATAACAAACAGGTACCTTGTGCGGCACATATCTATATGCAACTAAGAGTTCCACAAAAAAAAGGTGGAAATAGTCAAATTATGAGCTATTGCTGCTTATTACTACAGTCGAAGTCTCAATGTTGGACGGCTGATCGTTTGGCAAAGAGAGGACTACCCCACCCCGAGGCATGCCCTCTCTGTGATCAGGCCGATGAGACCATTCACCATCTCTTGGTCGGCTGTGTGTTCGCTCAGCAAGTCTGGTCTCAGATTTTCCAACATTTGGGTATCCTCTCCTTGGCGCCAGGCGCCGAAGCAGTTCGCTTCTCAAAATGGTGGTGGACAGTAATCACAGCAGTCCCAAAGGACATGAGGAAAGGTGTCAATTCATTGATCATCCTTGTAGCTTGGGAGATTTGGAAGCATCGCAACTCCTGTGTGTTTGAAAATTCCAGACCCAATGTCCAGGAGGTTATCGGGGCAGTCAAGAATGAGGGATCTCTTTGGTGCAGTGCTGGAGCAAAACAGCTTCATGAGCTGTTGGTCAAGGGTCAGATGGTGGGAGGTTGAAAACCTGCACCTAGGGCCTGTCCTGGTTGTTTTGTTTCTTTTTTGAGGCTAGAGTGTTTTTCTGCTGTAATTAGAGGGTGTGTGTGTTGTGTTGTTCTTCAGTGGGGGCTTCCCCCACTTTTTTCTTCTACCTTAATGAAATGACACGCAGTTCTCCTGCGTGGTTCGAGAAAAAAAAGTCTCAATGCTGATTAAGATTTTGCTTAAGAAAATGTAAAATGATGCTGAAAGGGAATCTCTTCATGACAGCAAAAGAAAAGGTTACCTCTATGGATTTCTCAGGAGGAAGTAAGCTTAGCGCTCTCTCAAACAAAGCACGTACATTTCTATCATCATTTAAACGACACAGGAAGTCCGCATATCTGAATAATAGCATCAGTTTCAGTAATCTTACTATAATATGACAGCAAGTGTGAACCCTTCTCAATCCCTAATATACAAATATAGCATTAGACACACATATTGATCAGTGGAGCAAGCGGTTCTTGGTACATGCATCAGAGTATGACAGACCATATAACACGGGATCATTTTAGATAGGGGAAATACCAATTGAGTCAAAGAAAAGGTTAAAAAAAACTTACTCAAGGATGTATCCTGGCTCATGCATAAATCTCTTTAAACCTGCTTCAAAAACACTTTGCGCCACCTATAAGAGAATACTTACCATATGTTATAATGCATTAACTATAGCAAAACAAGAATCAGTATGTATATAGTATGAACGTTCTGTCATCAGAACTAACTAGAATTGAGTTCAGTCTAAAATGCTAACTAAACTATTCACAAAATCAACTTCTTTATCATATCTAAATGCAATTTGTATGGATCAATTTTTTCTCAACACCTGCATAACTTTGTGTAAGATATATCATCTGTCCTATATGCTTCATGAAGATGTATATAGAAACAAGATGGCCAGTGAAAAAACGTCAGTGCATGGCTCATTAAAATTGTAGCCAAACTTCACCACTCTAAGCAGGTTTCAATTCCCTGACCATCTTTGCTAATCTTGTGCAGCTTAAAATGCATGGCATATAACTCTATGCTCCCCATAAAAACTATCATGGGGCGCATTCTAATCTTCTCTGCATGACCCAAACTACTCGCTAGGATGGCCAGATTAAAAAGGTCCCACTTTATGTAACCACGCATAAAGGGCATGAAAGCTTTGGTGCTGACATGGCAGATTACCTGATACAAGGTTCCAACGATGAATACTAAAGTGAAAGATGTTATAAAGTGAATCTATAAATGGCACTGAAGATCTGATTTTCTGATGATTGTTGAAACTTGAACTTAATGCTACATATTAGACCCTATGAAACTTACACGTTTATTCTAATTGTCTTGACCAATACTATCAAAACTAATATTCAACCTATGAAAAACAAAAGGAAAAAAAATAGATGCCATCACTTTCTCAACCTTTGCATCCTTGTCAAGGCAGAATGCCATTGTAGCATAAGCAACATACACATGATACGTGCAGCTTGGTGACTTCCGAGCATCCAAAAAGTACTTACGAGCTGCTTCAATGCCTTCAGTTCTCCTTAGAAAACGAATAAACTACAGTAGGAAAGCACAGCATGAAATGTCTCACAAAGTGCTCAACAATAGAATCTAAGTATATAAAAAATTAATGCCAGCTCACCTGAATGTGTGCAAGTGAGGTCGCAGTAGCATTTTCACCTAGAAGAGACTCATATATTGTCTTAGCAGTCTGCACAGGAAAGCGTATATGAGAATATAAAGATTTACCATAAGACAGATTGTAGCTTATTAGTGTTGAAGGGAAGGTAAAGGACCTGTATTGCCCCTCTGGACTCTTCCATTTCAGCAAAGGCATACTTAAGTACTTCAGAATCTAATAACAAAGAGAATTTCAGGGGTCAAATTAGGCCAGAAATGGTGCTCTAGATGCAACAACGTAATTCAAAATGAATACAAAAGAATTATTTCTCAGGCAAGGCAATCTGTAAATGCAAGAACATATTTTCTGATCTTGCTCTGTAAATTTCCTGTTATGTGCATCGCTGATCTTACCTCTCCCAAAGATATCAACTCCACACCCCCCCCCCCCTCCCGGCCCTGGAGAATCTCAGGGAATATTCCAATCTATCTAAGTAAATAAAGTGGTAATTTGATTTTACCAGTAAACAACTATCTTGACAGCAGATAACCTATTCGAAACACTGCTCTTGTTTTCCCCGACAACCCATCCACATCTCAGAGCATGTTCTGAGTTCTTTTAGTATATCAGAGTACCAGATAAATACTTGTAAAATAATACATTGACTAGTGGAGCGAATATCCATAAATGCATTGACCAAAAGAATTCTAAAAAGTGTTACCAGGGATTGCTTTTAGAGCTCGTTGAAATATCTTGGCTGCCGAATCCATAGAACCGTTCTTCACATGCCACATAGCATAATCATACCATATATCAGGATGATGATATAGATACATCAGGCACTGGCAAAAAAAGAGTTATAATCAATTCAATTGCATTCAGTACTTTTGGTCATTTACAAAATCTATATGTTCAACTGTGCAATGGAAGAAACTGATCGATTCAGGCCTCAGAGTTAAAACATTTAAGGTAAGAGATATTTATATAAGGTAAAACAGCCCAAATAGCAATTTCACTGATTTTCAATTGTTTTGGACAAACTTAGCAAGAACTGCATGGCAAATCTGAAAACTTTGATTTGCATCCTTGAAGTAATAGCACGTAGAAGATTTTTTTTTTCTTTTTGGCAATGAACTGTCCTCACAGTGTAAGCCATTTCAATAAGTAGAACAAAGGATTACTGAGCAGCTGTTCAAGGAAAGGAAAGAAAGAGACGGGTTATGAAAAAATACAAACTCTAGCTTATAAACTATTTGGCCATAATAGTATATGGATAGGAATGTTTACAAATGTCCTAAACAAGATATTTACACATTTCAAAAATATGATCAAAATGTATAAGGCTGTCTGACTAGAGTTAAACAAAAGAATGGTACGGGCAGCAGCATCTCACTCATAGGCCTCTACCATCTAAGTATACAGATAGAAATAAGCTTACTTGCTCATAAGTAAAGGTAATACGCCTATTAGCTGTTGTAACATCTATCCTTTGAGGGTTCCCCCTAAAGTGAAACAGAATTCTTGCTGTTAGAAGAGTTGTAGGGATTAATCTTATCTGGAAGTGACAGAAAGTGACAAACGGGATAACAAGTTTGAATTAATGGTTCAATCCATAGTTTGCCCCCAAAGAATGACCATAGAGAAAAGAAAAGGTATATACAGATCGCAGAACATAATAACAAGTTACCACTTACAGTTAAGCATAGAAAACAAAAATTCCACACTAAGTTCGGAAGGGATGATCAATTTTTGTACATGTAATAAGTAATAATCGTTAAATTCCACATAAAATAAAATATAAATTATACAATCATTTGATTGAAGTGGAGGTAAGAGGAGAAGAATATGAAGAACAAAGCTGTTAAGTAGCCCTTTATAAACTTAAGTTAAGCGGAGAGAAAAAAGCATGGATGACTTTTAACTCATGGCAACATAGCATGTGTGACAAAGATGTTTACTCACTTTTCAAATGACAAAAGTCTTCTCCATGCCATACACTGTTGCTCTTCCTGTGAAATAAGTTAACAAGTTACCTATCAGTCAAATACTAGTCATTTGGACCTACCAGACTGAAAAGAAAGTGAACATGATTTTCCAGTGTTCAAAAATGTCAGGAAAATCTTTAATATCCAAAGCAAGATCAGTAATAGCCTAAACTTGAGGGGAAACACGAATTCGAGGTATTAGCCAAAACTCGAAGCAAGAAAAACACATTATGGGAGAAGTTCCATTTGATGCAGATGAAACTGACCCAATGAAAATTTTGCTTACTGCATTACTTCTGTTTGTGGAATACTGGAAGACTACTGAATGGACTTCAGCTAACTAGCTATACATGTCACAATTTCATACATGTTCATTGTCTTCTGTTTGTAGTAGTATACTACAGAAGTAAATTGAGATGAGAGAAGGGCGGAGACAAACTTCCATGTCATATAATTTATAATTTAAGTTACCTTTTTAGGGGCAAAAACAAACTTCAAACTGAGACAACAGCAATAGTAGCAGTGTAGCACAACACAACAAAGCTTTTTAGTCTGAAGTAGGTTGGTATAGGCTAGAGATGAAACACGACAAGAACCATCAACAATGAGGATATAAAAGTAAAAAGGTATTAGTAATATAGTAAAACATATTTCAAACTGAAACATGGCAAACAATTATCCATAAACAATGACAAAGCCCTTAGCCCAAAGTAAGTAGGGTAGGCTACAAGCAATTATACATTTAAAAAGTTAAGTCAATATCTATGGGTTTGCACCATACCTTCTTAATCAACATTAGGACTAGAGAAATGGCTTACCTTGTAAGAGCCTGTAGGAGGGATGGCCAGCACGTTCCAATCAATATCATCAATGTACTTCTTTCGCTCTCTATATACAGCTTTAGCACTGTTAAACTTTGGTTGATATTCAGATAACAAACCTTTTGCCTGGAACATGCACAAGTAACCATTAGCTAAAGTACGGCTGTACAAACTATGAAATAAAGGCAAGTCCAAGTTTATATTATCGGATGGTTGATAAAATTAAAACAGCAAGAAAGCATTTAAGAACCAAGTTTTTTTTCCAACACAACCTCAACTTCTTCTAAATTTATCTTGCATGCTGCTTTGAAGAAAGATTAAAATCCAGACAGAAATTCCAATTACCAAGGTGCGGCTGACGGAATTCTCGAAGTTCTCATAATCCTTCCATAGCTGGTCTACATGATTAGTTGGAACTAAAATTGCCTTCTGGTACACTTTACGTACAGTAGTCATGCGATGCGACTCTTCCTGGGGCGTCATGACCTTTAAGAGTTTGCAAGGCAGCAATGACCCAGAACACAAATATTAAGGCCATAATATTAAGATGGGGAATGGAACAAGAAATAAGAAGTAGCAGAACAAACCGGCATTGACTTCAAGAAACCAATATAGTCCATCCAAACAGGGCCAGAAGCGGCATCATTCCCTGGAGATTTAAAGATTATTTGTACATCCTACTCTACTCCATAAGTGGCTTCACCACCAGACAATGCTTGTTGCTTGGAATGAGAATCTTCTGCTTACCAACATAGTTCAGCATGAAATCAAATGCCTTTTTTGTCTCATCGAGACCCTCAGAGCCCCTTTTATCGTTTATTCTCCTGATGAAGTTGATGTAACAGCGCCTGCAAGTTAGACCGGACCAGAGAGAATCAATGAGCCAATGCGCTTGCATGAGAGCGGAAATTCGTGTATGCGCAAGGTTAATATGCTGCAAATGAATTGAGCGCAGACCTAGTTCCCAAAAGAAAATGAAGAAGAAGAATTGAGCACAGACCAGAGGTTAATGTGGAGGCAGTTGAGCAGGCATCTGCTGAAAATCTGCTTGGTGGCATCGTCATTGTTGGTGGCCATGTAGGCTTCGACATACTGCTTCCAGTATTTGGCCTGCGCATCACACATTATGTGTCATTTCAGTACTTGGGCAGAACAAATGAGGAGGCGGAAGGGGTCAATGGAAAGTATACTGACAGCGGTGGGGAAGGTGGCGAGAAGCTTCTCGTAGATGGGGGCGGCCTCGTTGATGGGGAGCAGCTGAAATCGATAGGATTGGATTGGGTTGGGCGAAATTCAGTTGAGGCGAGTAGAGCAGAGTTGAGAGTAGAGGACTGACGAGGGCCTCCTTGGCGAGGATCTCAGCGGCCTGGACGTTGTAGATGTCGCCGCCGTCGCCATGGCCTCCTCCTCCTCCGGATTTCTGCACCCATCCATAAGCGATTCAGTACAGCGATTGATTCATCCGCCATCAAAGGCCACGCCCTAACTGTGAGGAGTAATGATGGAGGGAGGGAAGCGGAAGGAATAATCCAGGGCACTTGCCTCTTCAGGCATCTAGCTACTGGATGGCCGTCGAGCCGAGCGACCGCGGTTCAGTTGCCCCCCGCCGCCGGTGGGGATTGAATTGAACTTTGACTGTTGAGAGTTGGGGGAAGGGAGGGAATAGGACTGCTACAGCTTAAGCGCCGGTCTGGCGGCCCTGCTCGGCCGTCCCCCTCGTCTCTCCCCTAGCAGTATCAGTAAGTAGGCACGGTCGGAGGAGAGCGAGGGAGGGAGGCCGGAGGTGGAAGACGACTAGAAGACAGACATGAGACGGAGGACGACGAAGAGATATATGGGCCGGCCCGATTACAGCACTTGTGGGCTGGTCATATTCATGTTCATGGAGATTGGGCCAGCAGTACCGGCTCTAACCCTCGTTTGTGTTTGCCCAGCCCACAGGATCCCGCAGGCCGCAGCCCAGATGGAGTCACCTCTCGCGAAGCAAAGTATATTTTGTCAGCAACTAATCAACTTTTTTTCACGAACCTGACTTAGCACGTATTTCATTAAAAATAAGCAGGTTACAAACGGTACTTATTTCAGGCTACCTACACAAGCGTACAAATAACTAAAAATAGAGAAAAAAACAGAAACAAGGCCCACAGAACAGCTAGCAAAGAGTGACAACGGCTCCACCACACACCAATCCGACCACTCTCCAAAAAGATATCTCGTCGCAGAAAGGACCTAAAGGTGACAAATCATCCACCCAAAAGCACGACACAGCGACAAAACATCCTCCCGAAACCAACGGCCAAGCTACTAATCACCTGAACACACGAATTTTGTGTCTAGCTGCTTTCTGTATGTATCGCTTTGGTTTTTGGCATATTTCTTAGTTGCATGTAATGAACGTATCAAAGTTATTTCTAAGGTTTTTGCACTAGTCCTTCTCAATTGATCATTTTTGTGCACCGCCTTGTCACTGCTACTAAATCTGGACAAATATGGCCTAGTACAGCTTGGACTGATCTTTCTTCGACTCGGGGAGAGTGAAGCCGGGATTTTATTCCATTATCTAAAAAAAATGGCCTAGTACAGCTTGCAAGCAAAGGTTACCTTTTCAGTGCTTCGAGTTGCATACGCATAAAGGCGGTACAAGGTTACCAGCAGTCGGCACTGAAAAGATAAATGCTGCTTAATCTGCCTTAGCTTGTGACAGTTTATGGGCTTATGGGCCTATGGCTCACCTGATAAACAACTTGACTAAGAAGAATTTGATTTGATTCAAATTTACGAGGTTTACAACAGTAGCCCTGAGCTTCAACAAAGAATGCATTGCGTTCTGACGCCAACAAGGTGTCGATCTGCTGATGCATCATGCACATAATTCCCAATGCATTGCTCGTACGATCAGAAGTATTCACCACAATTAAACTTACTTCGAACAATGTACTTCAGAAGCGTTGTTCTTTCCATTGATGCGGACTTGTTGTGATCTTCCGGAGACAAGAAATTATATTAACCAACTGAATGATACAGGTAGCAGGATAATAATTAAGTATGTTACTCACAACATAGTACTGATCCGTAGTATGTATACATATGCAGTACGTGGTGACCGCTAGCTAGATCGACTTGCAGATGGAGATCATCAGATCCATGGAGCTAGGGGGAGGGTAGGAGGGACTCCACTTTGAGCCGCCAAACTAATAGTATACAATTGAGATTTTGAGAAAACAAGCAAAGGAGATGGATCAAATATAACTAGGGAGGGAGCGAGCTAAGCAGCTAGCTGCATGCATCGATAATTATTGATCATCATATGGCCATGGCTGAGTACATGATGTTCTCCGCCTGCAGCTGAAGGTCCGTCTTCTCATGCTCCTGCTCCCGGAAGCAGACGAAGGTCTGCTGCACCTCGTAGGCAAGATCCTCGACGCTGAGCTGGCACTCGAGCCCGATCTGCATATATGTAAGCATGCAATAGCAATATATAATCAGCTAATAAAATGTTTCGTCAAGTTAGGGCAAGGAGGAAGGAATTAGCTAGCCATAACCAAATGAAACTATGAGCAATATATATATATATATATATATATATATATATATATATATATATATGCGCAGCATGCGTCGTGTGCGTGCCTTGAGGACGAAGGAGTAGAGGACGGTGTCCTCCATGGTGCTGATGTTGAGCTGGAGCACCTCCAGGTGGAGGGCCTCGAGCACGGCGACCATCCTGGCGGCCTGCCCCGGGGCTCGCCGGGAGAGCGTGCGCAGCAGCACGTTGGCGCCGGAGATCCTCGCCTCCACGTCGGCCACGGCGGAGTTGCAGCAGGCGGCGAGCTCCTTCACCGCCAGCGCTGCCCGCTGCTGCTTGCCGGCCCCGCCGCCGAAGACTACCGGCGGGGACGGGGTGCTGCTGCCAGCGCTGCTGGTGGCGCCGGCGGCGGAGGAGGAGGAGAGGCCGAGGTGGGAGCGCGGGCTGGGCGTGGGGCTGGGGGTGGTGAAGCCGCCGCTGCGGCGCTTCTTGCGGGCCTCGAGGGAGTCGAGCACCTGCTGCAGCTCGCGGATGAAGTCGATGGCGCCGCCGATGATGGAGGCCTGGTCGCCGCGCTTGATGTAGAGGGCGGGGGTCAGCGACCGGAGCACCTTGAGGTGCTCGTTCATCTGCCGCCGCCGGTTGCGCTCCACCGCGATGTGCGACATGCTGATCGATATGATGCTAAGCTAGCTACCTACCTACCTGTTGCTTGTCGATCGATCTCGATTTTAGCTAGTTCGATTCTCCTTTGTGGTCAGTTGATCGATCGGTACGTGATCTATGTGCTATAGAATATATATAGCTGCTTGCTGCAAACAAACATAACACAGCAAAATATATATAGGCCGGCCTCTGCAGGGAAGAAGCTAGATATACATATACATATATATATATAGAGAGAGAGCAGTAGTACGTGTCGATGGTCCCTGAAATTAAGAAGGTTCGATGCCTGACATGCTGCATCTGGATCGCGCGCTGCACGTACGCGGCGGGGTGGGGACCCATGCATATGCATCCGTACCTGCAGCGGTGTCGTATGTGTGACCGCCGTGTATGCCCTTATTGATTCGATTCGATGATTCATCTCTTTGCCCTACGTACTGCAGGCTGGCTGTGGCATATATGGTGTATGTGATGCAATGCACGCATGTCCCCGTCGTGACCGTGCATGCGTGCATCGACGAGTTGCCAGCAATGCACACAATTAAGCAGCTAGCTAGCTGTTGGATGGGGCGCGCAGCACGGGAGATGGATAATGGAGTACCTACGTGCAATGCAGCAAGCTGGGTGTGGCCGCAACACACCTTACCACACCGGCCATGCTTGCATGCATGACCCCATCCATCTCGGAAATAACTTAGCGTGCATGCCAGCATGCGCTCGGCCCGTTTACATCTATAGCTAGATCCTGTGCAGCAACAGTATTACATCTCGGAAATAACTTGTTGTATGATCAGTGCAATTTAAAGATAATAAAAGTTACTTCCTCCGTTCTAAAATATAGGTCGTTTGACTTTTTTTACTCTAAGTTTGACCGCCCGTCTTATTTAAATTTTTGTACAAATTATTATATTTTTATGGTGGCTTGCTTTATTAATAAAAAATCTTCAAAAATACCTTAAATTTGACTATATTTCTATAAATTTTTTGAATGAGACGAGTGGTCAAACTTGTGGTAAAAAAAGTCAAACGACCTACATTTTGGAACAGATGTAGTAGTATAGCGCCTCCATTCTTAAATATATATCCATTATAATAATCAAATTAGTTTATTTTTAAACTAGTTTATTTTTAACTAGTTTATTTTTAAACTAGTTTATTTATCTTAAGCTAGCGACATACGTCCAAGAACGGAAGTAGTATTATCTATATGCTTTTTTTTGGCAAAAATGAGAAATAGAATGATCCAACTATGAGATAAAAATGTTTGTGATAGAGAAATAAAACGTTGGGGTAACAAATTTTCTAACCAAAATCTACCGGGTCTGCAATGTTCTGCTCTAAGAAAAGAATGTTTCACCAATGAAATAAAATGTTCCGTGTTGGGGTTATGGATTTCTGAGAACCGCACCTCCGGAATGATCAGTAGGAGCTGGCACAAGAGAAGCGGGAAGAGAAGAGTTCTCTCTGAATGAATCGAAGGTCATCCTCAAACAGAACAACAGAAGACGCACAGGCACAGGACCTTCAACATCCTCGGAGGTTAGAAGGGCAAGTCGAACGAAGGTCGATGAGTGTTGACCCATGTAAGTATGTCATGGTTCTAAATCGTCTGGAGCGAAGGTCGGCAGGGAATGTTTTGAGTGCCTTTAAGCGGGAGGTCACCTTCGCTCGTCGTTACAAGGCTTCGGTAATGGGGTGAATGATCAAGCAAACAAGAAAGGTCGCGAAGTCCAGGGTCCGAAGGTGTTGCGAAGCCAATCACCTTGGTGGTTATCCCTTAGTTAGAAGAGGAAGTAAGATGGTATACGACATTGTATAAGAAATTACCCTTTTGCTCGTCCCCAAATATTGTAAAGTACGTATAGAGTAGCCTGCAAGTGGGACACAACAAGAGGGTATTGTTGTAAAATAACGACTTTGTAACCCCCTATAAAAACAGGGCCTAGCCCTCCTTTTGAGGGGAGCTTTTTGAAAGGACCGAAAAATACGATCTATATTTTCACTGCTGGTTCGTATCATGACTGAAAGAATACGTACCAACATTCCGAGTAGCAGGCAAACAACACGTTGGAAATTTATTTATACATTTTTTTATCGTAGAAGATTGGATCCAAAATGTTCGATTTAACCCAATGCTTAGAAAAGTGGCAAATTTTATTTCACTCATCAAATATGTCAATAGATAATAATAAGTCCGTCTCAAAATTTCAAAGTTTAACCAACGATTGATAAATCAAATTATAGGTAGGCTACATCGCTTGACTGTTACTACTTTAGAGTAATAATATTAACATGGAATTCATTTTATAATAGTTAGCAAATGCAAGAGCTTTTTATAACAAAAAAACATAGTACAGTGTACAGACAAATACTCGCATTGGCACCCAGAAACAAATAGAAAAAAATAGAAGTAGAGGGATGTAGCTGTGTTAGCTAGTAGTTCATCCACACACGAACGCAGTGAAACAGCACACCCATGATCCACAAGTAACTTGCATTGGCACGTATATGGCTCGTCCGGCCGGGCGCCGCATTTACTCGCAACCGGCCGCAATACGTGTGCCACCCATTTACTGCACGCATGCATGAAAGCTGCGCCTACATTTACTGTTCAACACACACGCTCACATAAAAATATCTTTATCTCGCGCCAAATATTTTAGCCTATCGGATAAAGTTGATTTTCCTAATATTTTGTTACGACACGGCCATCTCTGGATAGTTTTCAATCCAGCGCTGTGTTTAGTTCCCAAATTTAGTGTACCAAATTTGGGAGTTTTGGGTCTCTTCGTAATCATTACGTCACTGTAGCATTTTATTTGTATGTGCAAAAAATTGTCCAAAAATTGATTAATTAGGCTCAAAATGTCCGTCTCGCAGAGTACAACAAAACTGTGCAATTAGTTTTTGATTTCATCTACATTTAGTACTCCATGTATGTTATGACATTTTGATGTGATTGAGAATCTTTTTTTTATAGTAAATTTTGGAGTTGTTTTTGGAACTAAAGGCCTTAGTTTCCAGCTCCAAACGGCAGCAGGTAAAATTCTACCCTTTTCATCAGTTACTCCCTCCTGTCAGATACGGAGAGTAACAACTCTTCAGGAACTTTCCACTCTGTCACCTCAACTGGTCAGTCCCAGACGTGCCGAAGGAGGGCACTTGCCCGCTTTTAGTTATCAAATTCTACCCTAAATTTCATTATAAAAAAGAAGATTTTCATCGAATCGAAATGTCGGCACATGTATGAAGTATTAAATATAGATAAAATTAAAAATTAATTATATAGTTTTATTGTACTTTGCGAGACAAACATTTTAAATCTAATTAATCAATGTTTAATAATTATTCATAAATACAAATAAGATGCTACAGTGTCGTATTTATGGTAAAGTCTAAACTTTGCCACCTAAAATTGAGATAACAACCTTGCAGGCCGTTCGATCGCCCGTGCCCTGGCCCGCTCGTCGTGGGATCTCGAGCCCGGAGTGATCAAATCCAAGTACAACAAGTCGAACCGAAGATCGAACCGGTCAGGCTACTGGTTCATTGGTACAACCAGTGGTTCACCGGTCGAACCAATTATTTATTAATATAATATTTATTTCACATGATTTATATAAATAATATGCAAGTTTTATTACCAGTAATATCACATATAACATAATAGATGATATAACATAATTATATCATAATAGTCTATTGTTTAAAGTTGGAAACCAATATCCAAACATCAAATTGATCAATGGTTCACGAAAAAACCGGTTCACTGGTTTATCGGTTCGACACAAAACCGACTGGTTTGACCGGTTCGCACTGGTTTACACCGGTTCAATTGTATGACCGATCTTTTAATTGAACCGGACCGATCCGGCCACCGGTTCACGATTTTTCTGGTCCAACCATTGAACCGGTTCGGTTTTTTGTACTAGAATCAAATACATGTATTACGTCAGCCAGCCGGGAGAGAGCATAAACATCCTTCTAGAATGTCACGGCTGATGCGTGCCTTGACGCGCCTGCCGTGTCGTGTGAACTTCATCTAAAGGGAAAAAAAATGCAAAATTTGCCACGAACACGCCCCAAGCGCCGTTGAACGAATTCCTCAAAGTACTAGAAACAAAATCTGACCCAGGAACAGTTTGGATTAATTGTTTGTTGTTTGTGGCGACACAGAACATGTATTGAACATAGGAGTATAAAAACTTTCGAAATCATTTTCAAATGTAAAACCCCTGAAAGGATTCTGAAGACTTTCAGGCGCCAAGTTGTCATCACATCCACACACTTGCACAATGGAGAGGGCACTCCCTCCCCTACTAGCTGCTGAAGCGAAACAGAGTGATGGAGTGATGTGATGAGCAGACAGAGCAGTTGAGTACAGCGCGACGCCCACGCCACACGCGTCACGGGCACGGTTTTACGCCGGAAAACAACGGCGACGGCGACGACTCGTTGACACCTGACGCGCGCCCGCGCCCTTCTTGACTCAGCTCGGCGGCGCCCAAGCAAATCCGCAGCCACGATGTTGTCCTACGGCGGCAAGAAAGAACCAACTACTAGTCGTCGGCAAGTAGCCTGATCTCCCGGGAAGGAAAGCCAGAGCGGCGGAACGCGCGATAGAATCCCCGGTCTTTCGCCATCTTTCCGGCGACTGAAGGCAAGGATCCCGCGCCGCGAGGGTTCGCGATTCCGCCGGATGGCCACAGCCGCCGCTTCTTCGTTGGTGAGGCGTGCCGCCGCCGCGGCCTCCCGCCGCCTGCTCCACGACGCCCGGGCCTTCGCCTCGGGCCGCGGCGGCGAGACGGCCAAGCGGGTGCTGGTGCCGGTTGCCGCCGGCACCGAGCCGATTGAGGCGGCCGCAACCGCCGACGTCCTCAACCGCGCCGGCGCGCGGGTCACCGTCGCCACCGCCGACCCGGCGGGGGACGATGGCCTCGTCGTGGAAGCCGCCTACGGGGTCAAGCTCGTCGCCGACGGCCGCGTCGCCGACCTGGAGGGCGAGGCCTTCGACCTCATCGCCCTGCCGGTGCGTTCACCTCCCCAATCGCCCTGTCGCTTTCTTGAACGGAGCAACTGCCATCTGCTTTCTTTAAGTGGGATGAGGGTGATTCGTGGCCTGGTCTTTTGGTGCTGATGGTTAGTTTGATCCAGGGAGGAATGCCGGGATCAGTTAACCTCAGAGATTGCAAAGCACTGGAGAAGACGGTCAAGAACCACGCCGAGAATGGGGGCCTCTACGGTGCCATCTGTGCTGCGCCCGCGGTAACACTGGCTTATCGGGGGAATGCTGATAGGCTTAAAGGTGCGGCATTGGTCAACATTCTGTTCAGCTGCTTTCCTCGGAAATATGTACGGCCTTGATAAATTGGTGGCTTAATTTGCTGTTGCAGGCGACCTGTTATCCGTCATTCATGGAGAAGTTCACTGCAGAGGTGATCCCTGTGAACTCAAGGGTGGTGGTGGATCGAAATGCCGTGACCAGCCAGGGTCCAGGAACAGCAATTGAGTTTGCTCTTGCTTTGGTGGAGCGGCTGTATGGCAAAGAGAAGATGGAGGAGGTTGCTGGGCCTTTGGTAAGCCATGACACTCGGCTGTGTTAAGAACATGAGGATTCCAAATAGCTGATTGTATGCCTGTATGACTGTTGTTCACATGGTAGCTGAGTTTTGTTAATTTGCACCTATTATAATTTGGTATCAAGCAATTACAATAGTGAGCTCAGCTGTGGCTTTAACTTCATACAACAAGTTAGAGAGTTGGCCGCGCTAGAGTTTCGTTTATAACTGCAGTGTGCAATTTTGGCATGATCAACTGTACTAAATAGATACCCTTTTTTTCACATTCGATGGTTTCCCTGCACATTTGATTGCGAGTTATTCAGATGTTTTCCTTTTTTTTTCTTCTGCATGTTTTATTAACCTAAATGGCTTATACTTCCACTGCCTGGTGATTGTGCAATTGTTCTCATTCAGTATGTGCGCCCTCAACATGGAGTTGAATATTCCATAGAAGAGCTTAATTCATTTGAATGGAAATGCAGCGATACACCTCAGGTATGAGATGAAAATGAACTCCATTTGTTTTCCCGATAAAGGAAGGTTTTTAATGAACTCCATTTGTTAACAAAATCAAAAAATAATCCTATTCATTTAGGTTGCTTTCTGGTATTCTTCCTTATGTTACAGAGCTCCTGTAATTTATATCACTGCTTCTGATAATGATTGGAGTAACTTACTGTTGCCTCCTTCGAAACATGGTGCCCATGTTCTCTGTAATCTCTTTTCTGCTTGCTTATGACTATTTATATTGTAGGAAATCTTCTGCCCTGAAACTGCTGCGCAGTATCACTTACAGGTGTGCAGCAATAGGGGACCGGGGGTGGCAACTTTTTTCCTTTTTCGCTTCCTTCTTTTTTTTGGATGGAGAAGCACAGGCTTCCTCTTTCGTATCAAGCAAATGGAAGAAGCTTGGCCTTCCAATGAAGTGGGAAGAAGCACAGGCTTATGGACATAGTAGGATGGTAACTAAGAACAATTTCCTTTCGGGAAGAAGATTTTTGTTTGATGTGTGTGCATTTTTTTTGGGGGGTGGGGGGGTGTGAAGAAGTTGAGCATGTATATTTTGGTATGATGTTTTTCTAAAAAAAAACCGTCCAGGTGCTCTGCTATTCAGGAGAAGAGTGTTGCCAACGCTATTATTTTGATAGAATACTCATGGTCTAACTGTGGTGTATTAACCTGAACTAATTTGATATTTCCTTATCTTTTTTTTTCCTTTTATATCTCCTCCAGGTTCTTGTGCCAGTTGCTAATGGTTCAGAGGAAATGGAAGCTATTAATTTGATAGATGTCTTGCGTAGAGCAGGAGCAAATGTTACCGTTGCATCAGTGGAGGAAAATTTACAGATTGTGACCCGTCGCCGCAAGTTTAATCTAATAGCTGATGTGGTGTTGGATGAAGCCGCTGAAATGCAATTTGATTTGATAGTCATGCCGGTACTTGGCTGTTGAGTTACTTTCCATTACCTTAGTATAGTTCTTAAGGTCCCTGCACTGACATAAGAAATTTATTTGTGTATACAGGGTGGTCTGCAAGGTGCTCAGAAGTTTGCTAGTACAAAGAAGCTTGTTGACTTACTCAAGAAGCATGTAGAATCAAATAAACCATATGGCGCAATATGTGCCTCTCCTGCTCATGTCCTTGAGCCCCATGGTTTACTGAAGGTACCTTCCTCTGCCTCAGAATTCATGCACTTTTCAGAATTAGTCCTGTACTCCTATATCCCCAGTTCAATACCATGGTCATTGATACATAAAACTGGACGCAAGATAGTGTATGCTGTACAGAAAGCTGTAAGCAGGGATGGAGACTGGGGGCCTAGGAGAAGCCCTGGACCCTTATTCTTGATGTTTTCTTCTATTTTGCACTAAATTTCTCATGTAAAATAGCAAAATATCTCTATTGGCACTTCTCAGTAATTAGTTATTGTTTGGCACGCCAGTTGAAAATTTCCTGGCTTTGTCCCTGGTTGTGAGGTGTACCAACTTTGAATTACCTCTGGTATTGAATGTAGGGCAAGAAGGCAACGGCATTTCCACCCATGTCCCACCTGCTCAAAGATCAGAGTGCATGTGAGCATAGGGTTGTCGTCGATGGTAACCTTATCACTAGTCAAGCCCCTGGAACTGCGACAGAATTTGCCCTAGCCATTGTTGAGAAGCTGTTTGGTCGAGATAAAGCCATCAGCATCGCCAGGGAATTGATCTTTATGTGATTTTACACTAATCTGGCGGTGTGGGCAGTACAATTATGTGGATAAACATGTCAGGAAACTGTCATTGACACTTCTAGCTATGATGTGCCTGAACTTGTAGGAGCTGCCTGAACACTTCAATTCAGTAGTAATGTTAGATCACGCAGTAAACTGCAAGCAAGGAATATATATCGTGGGAGAATATTGAAGAGGTTATTGTGCAGTCCTTTTTACTTAACGAAGGTAGAGGATCTGAAGAACTACATGTAATTAGTGATTCGGTCGGATCAAAGAAACTTGGCCCTCGTTTAGATCCCAAATTCTACCCCAAAGTTCACTATACAAAAAGAAGATTCACATCACATCAAAATGCCATAGAAGTACTAAATATAGATAAAATAAAAAACTAATTGCACAGTTTTGTTGTAGACGAACATTTTGAGCCTAATTAATCAATTTTTGGACAATTTTTCACACATGTCACACCCCAAAAATTTTGGATTTTGGGATGTGATTTGTCAGCATAATTAATACAATGATTTTCTTAATTTTCTAAAAATTTTCAAACTTTATATAATTAACAGGGAATTTAGTATAGAAAAATATTTCAAAATAAAATAACATAGGTTATAATATTGAGTGCTTTGCATTCATGCCGGTTGCATTTAGTAGTTTTACGTGTGTAAAGTTTTCAAAAATGCGTTTAGGAACCTAATGTGAATGTTCTAGATTTTTTCTGAAAATTAATCCTATTTCTCCTACAACAAATTCTAATTTTTGAAACATGCTAAGATCCTTTTCGTGAGCTCCAAATACAATATTTGGGTTCCTCATGTCTAACTCTATCTCTGGATTTTTTCCTAGGATTTTTAGAATTTTTAGAATATTTTTCATGGTTTTAATATCAATTCTGTACTTATCTGGAATTATTTTATAACCAGAAAAATAATTATTTCAAAAATTAAAATCACCCTAAATTAGACACTTATCTGGAATTATTTTATAACCAGAAAAATAATTATTTCAAAAATTAAAATCACCCTAAATTAGACCGGCCTTGGCCCAAAGTTGACCCAATTTTAGGTCAAATCCATCCCATCACTTTATCGGGCCAAATTCCAAAGCCTATTCGAATGGAAGTTTCCAAAAAGCAGCCACAAAGCCCATTTGTAAAAAGAAGATTCACATCACATCAAAATATCGGTCTATACATGGAGTACTGAATGTAGATGAAATCCAAAATTAACTACACAATTTTGTTGTACTCTGCGAGACGAACATTTTGAGCCTAATTAATCAATTTTTGGACAATTTTACACAAATACAAACGAAATGCTACAGTGCCACACGCATCCCAACCGCCAAAATTTGGCTCCCAAATTTGGGAACTAAACAATTGGCCTTGTTTAGATCCAAAATTTTATCCCAAAGTTCACTATGCAAAAAGAAGATTTCCATCACATCAAAATGTCATAGCATGCATGGAGTACTAAATGTAGATGAAATCAAAAACTAATTCCACAGTTCTGTTGTACTCTACGAGACGATCATTTTGAGCCTAATTAATTAATTTTTGGATAATTTTCACACATACCAATGAAATGCTACGGTGACGCACGCACCTCAAAAGACCAAAATTTACCCCCAAATTTAGAAACTAAACGAGGCCAAGGGCTCGGGGGTGCGGCCTGCACTGCCTGTGCGTGGGGCAACTGCGCATGTGCAGAAGATGAGGCTACCAAATTTCACGTCTAAAGTTTAAAAAGAAGATTTACATCACAGTAAAATATCGGCATATATATATGAAGTATTAAATAGAGATAAAATTAAAAACTAATTGCATAATTTTATTGTACTCTACAAGACGAACATTTTAAGCCTAATTAATTAATTTTTAATAATTTTTTATATATACAAACAAAATGATACAGTCGTACATAAAAAAAATAAAGTTTGGCTCCCAAATGGAGACGGCAGCCCTCCGTGGACGGCGTGGACGCCAGGGGCGAGCTCTGTGGCCAGCGGAAGGGTCTGTATGGAAAAGGGAAAAAATCCTACCACCCACTGACATGTAGGGACCACGGCTGTGTCAGCCCCCATCTAACGACAAGATCTAACAGAATGGTACGTAGGGATCAAAAATCAAAATTAATGGTAACAAGGGGATAGCTAAAATTTTAGTGGCAAATAAGAGCATCTCCAACGGCATATGTAAAACTGAAGACCTAAAATAAGTTTTAGGTTTAGGAGAGATAAGATTTTAGCAATGTTTTTGTGCTCTTCTCCAACAGCAAACTTAAAGTTGAATACTTATAAACCTTTCTAAAAATATTGTTAGATTCAAGGGTTTTTTCATTAAAATAACAAGACACAGAAAAACTACTAAAATTTAAAGGATTCCACGAGGGCCTTTGTGCAAAAATCCCATGGCCACGGAAAATCCTCTCGCACAGCCGTCCTGCATCTTGCACCGCTGAATCAAGGTCCAAATCGGCGCATTGTCGAGGCAAAGGAGGCGGCGCTCGATCTGGTCAGGCGTCTTGCGAGCTTGGCAGGAGGAGCGTCGAGGTAGACGGAACTGAGGCAGCGCTCGAGCTCCAGAAAATAAAGCGGTGCTCAAGCGGGGAGAGGAAGGGGCCCTCCGTCGCCACCCCGTGGAGCGAAGCCGAGCTCGCCGTCATCTATGGCTGTGGGATGCTCGGACAGCGCCGGCGATGGCGAATCGGAGGCCGGAGAAGATGATGGCAGACCGGCGGTGGCGGCGGCGACCAGTTACCAGACATCGATAGGAGGTGGTACGCCGGCGGCGAGTGCAGACGCATAGCGCACAGTTCGGGAGCAGCGCGGGGGAGAAGAAGACAGTTGGTTCAGATGAGAGAAAAACATGTCATACTTTAAAAAAATAATTTAGGTATAGCAATCCATATAACACCACAGCGATAGTTTTTTTACATGGCTTTGATAGTTTTTAGTGTAGCAATCTAATATACGGAGTATCACCGTAAGGGATAGACTAAATTTTAGGGGCGTTCAGCGAATTCTCTCTTTATACATAGATGGTGTTGTGGGCCCATGTGTCCGAGGGAAAAAAATAATTTTCTTTTCTTTCCCCTCCCTTCCTCGGTGAATCGGTCATCCCGACTCCCGACGTTTCTGCGCCGAGGGGCGCGCCGCGCCGCCGCCGCATGAGGGCCACTCCCGATCCAAACGAGAGGGGCGGAGCTGGGCGTCCACAACCACATACTCCCAGCTGCCGGCGTCCAATCCGCAGGAGGGGCCAAGCACGGCGGCGCCGCTCCGTCTGCGGGAGGGCCATGCAACGCCCGCCGCTCCCCATCCGTGCGAGGGCGACAGCTTCCCGATCCGCTGCCGGTGCCATATCCACGGGAGGGGCCACAGCTCCCTAGCCGCGCTCATCCGTGGGAGGGCCTCCCCAATCCAGGAGAGGGATGGAGTCAGGCGCTGCCGCTCCGCTCCGAGAAGCGGAGGAAGTGGAGCGGGCCCCGGCGGTGGAAGCGGAGCGGGAGGCGGCGCGCGAGGTCCGGCAGCGCGAGCGGCTCGGGGTCGGCCCGCAGTGCGTCGACCAGCGGCGCCGCCGGGACGAACGGGAGGTGCGCCGCCGTGAGGCGCTCGAAGGCGTGGTCCAGGTGCCGTGCCGCCACGTGCTGCGCCGCGGTGGTCTTGCCCCGCGCCGGCACCCGCAGCGGCGGCGGCATGGGGACGTGCATCTCGCCGCGCGGCCGGCACCAATCCCGGTCTGCTGCTCGCCGCGCTGCCGAGGTGCTCCTCGGCCTGCATCTCGCCGCGTCGCCGGCAGCATCCCCGGCCTACTGCTCGTCATGTCACCGAGGCCCTCTCCTGCTTGCAGCTTGCCGGCGACCACGGCGGTTGAGGTTGATCCCGGCGGTGGGCACGCCGGCGGCGCCGTCGGGCAGCGCGGAGCAGTAGACGCCGCGGTAGGCGCAGACATTGGTGCCCCGCCACGACGACAGCGCGCCGCGGGGGTCCTCGGTGACGGCGGCCTTCAGCTCCTGCAGCGCCGTGTACTCCTGGTTGGGCGCGGCCGACGAGAAGGCGCCGGCGGAAGGGCTGGGGGACGGCGGCGGCGCGCCGTTGATCCAGGGGAAGAAGAAAGATAAAAAGTTTTTATTCCTTTTTCCTGACACGCGGGGCCCACAATGTCATACGTCATCTATAACGGTAGAACCCAGCGGAATGGTATAGAAGGGATGAAAAATTTAAAACAATGACACTTAATAGATTGCTATATTTTTTATGCACGTAAGGGATGAGTATAATTTTTGATGGTATAGGGAATTTTCTTTAGTTTTTAAGGTGTTTTTAGCGCCATCTGTGGAGAGAGTAGGTTATGAAAAAGGTAGGAATACTAAATGAACCTTCATAGAAACATTATATGTTTAACTTGCACTTGCGTATTGTTGCTTTCCTATGTCATGTTGTCCACAACCAACCAATCAATAATAATTTTAGTTCTACTACTTGAGCATTGTGCCACTGTGACGGTATTTTAGAAGATTATATCTTTTATATACAATTCCCCCTTTCTGTCAAAATGAATTGGTGCTTTCACTGTGCCCTTTGCGTATCATACTATTTACTATCATCCACAGATTACTGACGACATCGAGAGCTTGAAATATTACTGGCTGTTGCGGCCACATCAATTTTTTAGTACTTTTATTGTAAGACAGTCTTTTTCTCTCTAAACTTTCATTGCAAGATATTTGATGTGAACAACCGTTTGGTTCTCGGAAAACTAAGATTTGTCGCTAAAACAAATCTATCCAAGGAGATTAAGTACTGCACTTGATAGGGGCGTTTTGGTTTCAAGGACTAAAGCTAAAAGGGACTAAATTTAATCCCAATAAAGACTAAAGTTTGAAATCCTTGGGACTAAAAGCGACTAAAACCCGTTAGCACCCTAAGCTTCAAAAGAGAAGCTAATAGGGACTAGAATCAGCACTTTTCACTAGATGCCCCTCTCCCGCTCCGGCCCCACACACACACTCTCCTTCGGCGCCCACCCCGCTGTGTGCCGCCGCCGGTCACTCGGCCCCTTGTCGCCGCGCCGGCCCCACGCTGGCCACCGCCGCCCGCGGCGCTAGCACCGCCCTCCCAGGCGCATGTCCGCGCGCGCTGACGCCGTGTAGGCGCTGCTGCTAGGGAGGGAAGGGAGGGAGGGAGGGGAGGGGCGGCGCGGATGGATGGAGGGGAGGGACGCGTCGGGAGGGCGGGCCATCCACGCGCCGATGGAGCTCGGTCGCTCCGCCCGCCGCCGCCGGGCCGCCGCTGACGCCGCCTGCCGCCGCGTCGTGCGCCCCCGCTGCCCCGGCCACTACGCGCGCGCCGTTGACGCCGTGCAGGCCGTCGCCGCTAGGGAGGGAGGGAGGGGAGAGGAGGGGCGGCGCGTCGCGGATGGAGGGAGAGGAGGGGCGCGTGCGGGAAGGACTGCTTGGCGTACGTGAACAGGGACAAAATCATCTTTGCGCAATCTATTAATGCATTTTTAGTCCCTTTTAGTCCTCGGATCCAAACAATAATTTTAGTCCCGTAGTTTTAGTCCCTAGTATCCAAATAGGCCCTTAGTTGTGTTGTTTTAGAAAAAAGTAAAGTGTACGGTTGGTCCCTAAACTATCGCAGATGTGTCATCCCGGTCCCTAAACTCTCAAATTGACCGTTTAGGTCCTCAAACTTGTTCGGCTGTATCATTTCAGTTTCGAAACTTGCAAATCATCCGTTCAAGTTCTCAAACTTGTTCGGTTGTATCACATCGGTCCTCAAACTTGGTTTTGAATATCATCTGAGCCAACACAGGGTGATCTAAAAACTTTATATCAAAAAATAATTCATACTTTTTCATACGAACTCGAAAGAAGACAAACTTTATATCAAAATTGTAGCCCTCAACGCGATCTACAACTTTGTAGTTGAAATTTTCAAAGGCAAAAGGTAATTAGGATCAATTTTTTCAACTAAAACCAATCAGGAGAACAAACGTCATCTGTCTTTTTTCAAAAGGCAAAAGGTAATTAGGATCAACATGATGTAACACAGTGACGGAAATCAAAAGCCAAGTTGTAGTATGTGGCACTTGAGACTTTGGATATTGTGGTGCCACGGTGTTATGCACATACATGCATGCAGGGTCATTGCTTGCTTTCTATAATCTGTACTTCAGTATACGTACGTGGTCTCTTTCTCTAGCTTGCTGTCGTCTTGCTCATGGCACCATCGCTGGATATTTGCTCCTATATGATGGCGGCAAGCGGCACGTACGTTCACACCCGATCTTTATCTACAGAGAACGGAAAAGCTTATACATCTGATCGAGAGACATGAGAAGCATGGGTGAGCGGTTAAACAGAGCAGAAAGGACAAGGCGGAGAACATGATAGGGTGCTCACCCGCGACGAACGATGGCAGGGTACAAGACCTTTGTGACGGTGCAGATCCGGCAGTAGATATAGTATCAATAAATTTGTTATCAGACATATGTTGAGGAGTGCATGGGATGTTTTGCATGTTAGGTTTTTCTTACTATGGTAATTGTCCATTGCTTTTGCACGTTTTTCCTTTTTTCGGCTCTTATGTCAAACTTGCATAATGACCAGAAGGAAAGAGTTGTTCGGTAAAAAAACAGAGGAAAAAAGGCAGAAAGACTTGAAAACAATTTTTTATTTCAAAAAGTGTGACGAAAGAGTCCAACGGTTATTTTAGACTATTTGATTGGTAGGTACACGGGGTGGGTAAATAAATTATATGGTGAGAAAAGTAATGCCCAAAACGGCAAAAACTCTCTATAAACATCGTTTTGGTAAAACTTTCCACGTTGTTTCTACCATTGGACATGACATGTGGGTCCTCTGTGAGGGGTAGGTACGAATTATTTGGGTGAGAAGCGTTTTTAATTCTACTGGATCCTTATAGTATAGATTTTAATATCTTGTGGGTGGTACCGAGACTGACACGCTGCAATACTCTGGCACCTTGTTTAGGCCTTCTTTAGGGCCTTGTTTAGTTTCAAAATTTGGGGCCCAAATTCCACTATGCAAAAAGAAGATTCCCATCATATCAAAATGTCGGCACATGCATTGAGTAATAAATATAGATGAAATTAAAAACTAATTATATAGTTTTACTGTACTTTGCGAGACGAACATTTTGAGTCTAATTAATTAATGTTTGGACAATTATTCACAAATACAAACCAAATGTTACGGTGTCGCATTTATGGCAGAATGCCAAATTTGGCACCCCCAAGTTTGGAACTAAACATGGCCTTAGATCCCAAATTCTACCCCCAAAGTTCACTATGCAAAAAGAAGATTCCCATCACATCAAAATGTCATAGCATGCATGTAGTACTAAATGTAGATGAAATCAAAAACTAGTTGCATAGTTTTGTTGTATTCTACGAGACGAACATTTTAAGCCTAATTAATTAATTTTTGGACAATTTTTCACACATACAAACGAAATGCTACAGTGCGCCTCGATTTCCAACTCCCAAATCTGGGGGTGCCAAATTGGCATCTAAACAAAGCCTAGCTCTCAAATTTGCACCTTAAATTTGGGGAATTGAGGTGGATATGATAATGTAACATTTCGTTTGTACGTGGCTGCGTTTAGTTCCCAAACTTTCTCTCTCCAAACTTCACTATTCACCTATCACATCAAATCTCTCTCCTCATGCATGGAGTACTAAACGTGGGTAAATAAAAAAACTATTGCATGGTTTTGATGTACACGACGAGACGAATCTTTTGAGCCTAGTTAAGTCATGGTAGGACAATGTTTACCACAAACAAACGAAAAGTGCTACAGCGCGCTACAGTGTCAAATGTGACATTTTCACCCCTTTTCACCCTCTTTTCAAGGAACTAAACACACCCTGTGTGAAAAGATTGTCCAAAAATTGATTAGTTAGGTTCAAAATGTTCGTCTCGCAGAGTATACCAAAACTGTATAATTGGTTTTTGATTTCATCTATATTTAGTACTCCATATATGTGCCGATATTTTAATGTGATGAAAATCCTCTTTTTGTATAGTAAAATTTGAGGTGAAATTTTGAATCTAAACGAGACCTAGACGTTGTTAAAAAAAAGCCCTAGACGGAGCAGTTGGCATTGTTTGACCAGAGCGACTCCTTTGCATAAACATTGGTTACTGGAGTAATAAACTGAGAATTTTTTTAAAAAAACTCCGAACGTAGTGAACGTAGCGAACGGAGTAATAGAATGAGATTTGTCTCGTGAATTAATTCGGGGATGTGAAGATAATTTTATAAACTGATTTTATTTAATACCTTTAATTATTGGTCAAACTAGGGTGGAATTTTTTTTCACCTAAATAAACACAGCCATGAGGCGCGCAGCCTGGCACATGAACGGCCACGATGGTTCGCGGTGTTGGGATCGGTGCTAAAGTTTAGCGCTTTAAATAAGTGATAATTAGATGTATTAAATATAAATTAATTATAAAACTAATTATATAAGTCATGTCTATTTCGCGAGAACCTAATAAGCTTAATTTTATTATAATCAATATATAATTACCATATGTTTATGGTAGAATTACGTTATCTAATTATAATGTAATTAGGTTTAATAGATTGGTCTAATGGATTTTTCAATTAATCTATATTTTTAGTATTTTTAATTAATATATTTATATTAGGGCGCTGACTTGGAAAAAAAGCCTTAATTACACGTAACCTGGCACGCGAACGGGCACTTAAATATCGGCATTAATATCGGCCTTATTTACGCGCAGCCTGGCACGCGAATGGGCACTTAAATATCGGCATTAATATCCGGCCCCACCTCGAGTTTTGCTTTGACACGTCTCTTGGCGTGCCCGTCGTGCTACTATAAAAGTACCCTCGCGTTTCCTCTCACAATCTCCTTCCTCGTTCCAACAAACCCATCCTATGGCCCCGTTGGTTTCCCACGTGATAAACTTTAGCGCCGTCACATCGAATATAAATATATTAATTAGTAGAATTAAATATAGATTAATTTTAAAACTCATTACATAAACGAGGAGTAATTTACGAGACGAATCTATTAAGCCTAATTACATCATAATTAGACAATGTAATGCTACAGTAAACATATGATAATTATTTATAGCGAAATTAGGCTTGTTAGGTTCGTCTCGCGAAATAGACATAACTTATGTAATTAGTTTTATAATTAGTTTATGTTTAATACATCTAATTATTACTTATTTAAAGCGCTAAACTTTAGCATCTGGATCCAAACACCACCGTAGTCAGGGTTGGTGGCGTCGTGTGCAGTCCGGTCTCCGCCGGTGAGGCTTCGGATGGATGTTCCGTGGGCTGGCCTGCCCTTCGGAAGCAGAAGAGGTGTGCTATTCCTGCCGGCCGGCCTGCCTTTCGCAAGCTGCAGAGGTGTGCTGTTACTGCCGGCCGGTCGCAGAAGGAAGATGTGCGTAACTTCTCGTTTGTTCCTCCTCGATCTCGATTTAAAATTTTCTTTTTTGATTTAACGTTTTCGTTTCGTTTTGATATTGCTCTAGAGAAATAGTGGGTCTTGCTACTCATTCAGCGGTGGTATGATTCCGCCCCGGTGGTCTTCGCAGGCCTAAATCTGCCGGATGTGCGTCCGGGCCTGCCAGGCGATTTAACACTTCTGGGCCGCTGCGCCGAACCAATGCGGCCTGTGGCTTATCCGCGCACGCGCGTCGCCCAACTATAAAAGACCCTCCCCTAGGGTTTCTGTGGTTTCTGGGGTTCATTCCACCAAGCCGCCGTCGCCCTACTATAAAAACCCGATGCCTGGGAGCCGGGATCTGAGAAAGGGAGCCGTCGTCCTTTCGGTGGCGCACTACTGCGCCGCCGCTTCGGATCAGAGTATAGAGCCGCCGCCACCGCAGCTGATCCTTTGTATGAGTCTCCCTCCTCCGTCACCACTCCTAGTCTGCTGTCTTTTCACTGATCTCCTGAATCTTGTACTAGATAGATCTGTATGCTATTGTGTTATTGTGATAGTCTGCTGATTTTTCTTCATAGATCTCGTGAATCTTCTACTCGATAGATCTGTATGGTATAGTGCTATTGTGATAGTCTGCTGTCATTTCTTCATAAATCTCCGAAATCTTATTCTCGATAGAGCTGTTTGTTATAGTGCTATTGTGAGATGTACGTTGATAGATCTGTTTGTTATAGTCCTGTTGTCAGACGTACGTTTTATCAGTAGTGTAATTTTTAAAATTTCTTTTGTAGAGCTATTGTACAAGCTGCATTACTACCTATCCTCCCTTCAATTTCAATGGCTAACGTTCCAACAGGTAATTTATTGTTCTTACTGGTTTATTGTATATGTTCTTGTAGTAGAAATTTTGTTCTTTTTCCTCAATATACATTTTATCAGAAATAAGGGATTTTTATGTTGTTTGATGTGGCTTGCTAAAATCTGTTCTTATAGTTTATACTGTGTCTGTTTTCTAGTTTTAAAATAGGCCTCATATGGTGTCGTAGTCTTGTAGAAGAAATCTTATGCTATTTCCTCAATAGATTTTTATCTAAACTAAGGGTTAGTGATGTTGTTTTATGTGGTTTCCTATAATCTGTTCTTATTGTTCTTATTGGTTTGTTGTTTCTGTTTTCTAGTTTTAAAATAGGCCTCAGATGCTGCTGTAGTCCTGTAGAAGAAATATTATTCTATTTCCTCAAGATACATTTTCTAAACAATAGGATGGTGTTGTTGTTTTATGTGGCTTGCTATAATATGTTAATAAGTGGAGTTGTGATGCTTTATTTTAACCAATTGTTTGACAAAGTTTTTGTGTTTTTAAAGCAAAGTCCTACCTTGTGTATGATAGATATATTTTGAATCAAGGCATTGGTAATCCAGTGGTGTCTTTTGATGACTCTATCTCATGGAATGATTTCAACAATGGTAATCTGATTGTCTACAGAATGGATATGATGACAATGTCTAGAGGTGTACATACTCTTCCTGGTGAGAGGTATCCTGGTTGGTTTGATTTTGCAACAGATGTCGGCAGAAATCTTGCCAAGTCTCTGATCAGGGTGGTGGTGAAGGTTCACGGAGATGGGTGCTGCTTGGAGGCTCTTAATGTCGGTAGCATTCGGGTCTATCCTTCTGGTAAAGTCAAGCTGAGGGGTGTAAGGATTCTCACAAGGCAGGATTTGAGTGCTCTGAATTTCATGTCTCGCCAGAGAACAAACTTTGACACAGTGTCTCATATCATCCGTGGGTTATTCACTGTTGCAGGTACTTCCATACCTCCTGATGTCCGACTGAGATTTGTGTTCCTTTTTAAAATTGCCTTGTCGGATCTTGGTACCTTCCAACTTTCTAGGAATATTGAAAATGATGAAATTTGATGATATTGTGATTGAAAGACATTTTTGAGAAATCTATCTAGGACATTTGCTAGTCTGGTCCAGTCATTTAGGATTTTAGTGTTTGCACATTAGTGGTATGATTTGAAGTTTTGATTCATTGCTTGTAATGTTACAAATCAAAGAAAAAGGCTCTATGTGCATCATCACCGATGACAGGTAACCATAGGTAATCAGATTGTTCCTTTCTTTTCAATAGTGTCAGCACCGTGTTGTTTGTTTCCATTGCTTTGCTTCTTTCGATAGTAAAAGAAATGTATTTGTTATGCAACTTTCTTCATTGTTTTTTAGTACTCCATGCATGTGCCGGCATTTTGATGATGAGAATTTTTATTTTGCATAGTGGAATTTAGGCGTGGAAAATAGGAACTAAACAAGGCCCCGGTGGCAATCCATATGTTGTTGCTTTGATTTTTATACGTTGTCATTGCAGCCATCTTGTAAGTTGTCTTGTTTTGGTTATCGAGACACAATGTAATGGAATCGTTGGTGGATTGTTCTTGTTTGAATGTTTCGATTCTCTGTTCTAGGTACTTCCGTGCCTCCTGATATTAGTCAGCTTCTGCATCTTATGGATCATCACAACATCATGGACAAGGATATATTCCCTATCCATTCGAGCCTTGCTCCTTTAGTCTCATTCTCAGCAATTTTTAAGGAATTTAAAGACTATCTTGATAGCAAAGTCAGTGATGCAGAATATCATACAATCTGTGCTGCCGTTATTGATGATTTTAACGGTAATGATTGGAGGGATGAAGTTCGTGCTAATCATCTTCTGAATGAGATCTACAGATTCAATCTGTTAAACTGGTACTATGAGGTCACACGCAATACCCAGGTCAGATTCAACCGACGGATGTTCAACAAGCCGCTCTTGATGAAGTGCATTTGATTGCTAATGATCCTTCTGGCCTTACTCCGTTTGAGGAGAGTGTCATTGATGGCCATAAGATGTTGACGTTTCTGAGGAACCGTCATGCCCACCGCATGGAGGCCCTGAAAGCAGGAAACCATACTTGGAACCGGAGGAGGCAAAACTTTTCTATAAGAAGCACTGAAGTTGTTACGAGAGTTAAGTTTGGTAGAGTTATTGGTGTCATCCAATTTCACCTTAACAGGATGGGACATCACGGTTGTCTGATGATTGATAGATTGGTGTAGCTAGGTGTTCTGGCCGGTGACTAGGTGTAGGTTCTATTGTTGTGGTGGCTGGAGGAGGCAAAACTTTTTTATAAGAAGCACTGAAATTGTTACGTTTGCCAGAGTTATTGGTGTCATCCGATTTTACCTTAACAGGATGGGACATCACGATTGTCTGGTGATTGATAGATTGGTGTAGCTAGGTCTTCTAGCCGGTGACTAGGTGTAGGTTCTAAAGTTGTGGACTTGTGGTGGCTGGGTGTGTCTTCTGGCGTGTAGGTTGTACTGTTGTGGTGACTGGGTGTGTCTTCTCGGTCTTGTTTAGATCCAAATTTCACCCCCAAAGTTCACTATGCAAAGAGAAGATTTTCATTACATCAAAATATCATAACATGCATGGAGTAGTAAATGTAGATGAAATAAAAAATTAATTACACAGTTTTGTTGTACTCCACGATACGAACATTTTGAGCCTAATTAATCATTTTTTTTAAAAAAAATCACACGTACAGACGATATGCTGCACAATGATTATGCTCTCAAATTTGACCTCCCACCGGTACTTTTGTTGCTGCGGTGCAGCGTGTGGCTCCGTTTTGTCGGTAGTTAGTAGACCAGTGCTAACTACCGTGTGTTCTGTTGCTTGGAGCTCGCTGGTTCCCGTGTTTGGTTCCAGCCATGTGGACACGTGGTTCTGTAGCTGATGAGTTGTAGATGCGGGTGCGGTCAGCAAAACTTTAAAGTATGCCATAAATAAATGTTTTTTTATTACTCCCTCCATTCGTTTATCATGGACTTTTAAGCAAAAACGTAAAACTCAATTATGATCGTCTCCTTGGTAGGCAGCATCGTACGTGCGTCCAATTAATCTCGTTTCTGCTGCGTCCCTTGCGTCCGTGTTCGGCTAGCCGGTGGCTGGTGCGGATTCGTGCTGAGAGAAAAATACTGTTGTCTGGCTGGTGATAGGTGGCTGATGCTGATTCGCTGTAAGAGAAAAATACTGCTGGCTGGTGCTGATAAGCCAGACGAATAGACCAGCTTACTAGAAGAGAGTCGTACCAATCCCTCGGAGCCGGACACTCAAAGAGTCGGAGGGAACCCAATTTTTTCGATCCCGCGTCGGCGCGCCTCCAACCCGCGCACCTCTCAAATCTTCAAATCTCCAATCCCCTGTTTGGCAGAGCTCCCAGAGCTGATTCGAGCTCCGTTAAACGGTTTTTCAGCGAGAAGTGATTCTCTGCTGATTCTGAAAAGTGATTCTCCGAAATGACCTAAGGGGCTGGGAGCTTTGAGTCGATTCTTCGGTGAATCCAGGAGGAGCCATTAAACGGTTTTTCAGCGAGAAGTGATTCTCTACTGATTCTGAGAAGTGATTCTCTGAAATGAACTAAGGGGTTGGGAGCTGAAAAAAGCAGAGTGATTCTCCATCCTGATTTTGGTAGTTTATGTTAGGGAGCTGGAAAAAGATTATGAGAAGTGATTCTCTGAAATGAACTAAGGGGTTGGGAGCTGAAAAAAGTAGAGTGATTCTCCATCCTGATTTTAATAGTTTATGTTAGGGAGCTGAAAAAAGTAGAGTGATTCTCCATGCTGATTTTGATAGTTTATGTTAGGAAATTAAAGAGAATCACTTTCAACTATAGAATCACTTCTCTTAGAGAATCAGCTCCAATAGAGAATCAGAATCAGAACATCTGATTCTGATTCTCTATTGGAGCTGATTCTCTAAGAGAAGTGATTCTGATTCTGATTCTCTATTGGAGCTGATTCTCTAAGAGAAGTGATTCTATGGTTGAAAGTGATTCTCTTTAATTCCCTAGTATAAACTACAAAATTAGGATGGAGAATCACTTCACAGAACTAGGAGAAGCTATTTTTTTTCAGCTCCCAGCCCCTTAGTTCATTTAAAAAATCAGTTCTCAAAATTAGCATAGAATCACTTCTCACTGGAAAAATTATTTGACAGAGGTCTGCCAAACGGGGCGAGAATCACCACCCACGATCAATCAGATGGAGAGGCCCTAAATCTCGACTCGCTTCTCGCGGGGAGGCGGAACCCTACCCCGCCCAATTCGCCCCCAGGATTCCAGATTCTAGGGTTCCCCATGCCCTAGCCCCTCGCCGCCGGTGCTGCTGGTGCCATGCCCGCATCCCGCTCAAGCGCCGCTGCCGTCCCGGGCGAGGGGGAGCCCGGCCCCGCCCACGCCTTGCCGCCCGCCAAGCGCCGCCGCGACCGCGTCGCCCCGTCGAGGTTCAGGCCGTAGCGCCCGCCGCCGCGACCGCGCCGGCGGGGGAGGAGGGGGAGAGCAGGGACGGGGAGGTGTACGACGTCGAGGTCCGCGTGGCCGAGACCAAAGGCGACTCCTTTGGCCCCGTGGAGACCGCCGTGTGGACGCCCGACCGGCCGGCGCCCTCCGACGCCGACCTGCCGGAATACAAACAAGAGCGGCAGCTGCGGGGGTGCTGCCAGCGGCAGCGTGCTCACGTCCGTGAGCAATGCCGGCTTGGACGGCGCCGCTTCTGGCAATGGCGGGCTGGAGGAGAGACCTCCGGTGGTGGAGTGCAAGCCCAAGAGGGAGGTCGGCGAGAAGAAAGAGGATTTCTACTGGCCAGAGGACTTCGTGCTGGGGGATGTCGTGTGGGCGAGGTCCGGGAAGAAGTGCCCGGCTTGGCCTGCGCTGGTGATTGACCCGTTGCAGCATGCGCCGGAAGTCGTGCTCAACTCCTGCGTTCCCGGCGCCCTCTGCGTCATGTTCTTCGGTTACTCCAGTGGCGGGCAATGCAGGGTAATTAACCGTTTCTTGCTTAAGAAATCCTCGGTGTCCCTTTTTTGTTGGCAGTTTGGTTCACTGAATCCACAACTTAAAGATATAAAGTACCACCGAACATATAACTAAAATGCGCCAGAAGTCGTGCTTAACTCCTGCATTCTTGGTGCCGTCCTTGTCATGTTCTTCAGTTACTCTGCTGGCGGGCATGGCAGGATAATTAATCATTTCTTGGTTAAGCATCACACTTGTTCCTTTTTGTTGGCTAACAGTTCATGAACGTAGGATATAAAATTTAGAACCTTTATTACAAAATACTACCACCAACCAATTTTTCCTAAACAAACCGAAAAAGGTACTAAATAAGCGAGCTTGAACCAAACCGTTCTGTTATGTTCTCCTTGTTTGCATGGCCTTACCCTGCCACATTCCTTTTCAGGACTATGGATGGGTTAAGCAAGGGATGATCTTTCCCTTTGTGGACTACCTAGACAGGTAAAATTCTGGAATCTGCACTTGACCATTCTGTCCTAACTCCTAATTTGGACTGTATCTGAGGCTCCTCTGTTCTCTCAGGTTTCAAGGACAACCTCTCTATAAGTTCAGACCAAGCAAATTCCGTGCAGCAATCGAGGAGGCTTTCCTTGCTGAACGTGGCTTTTTTATATCTCGAAATGGATGGGGCGTGCTCACCGTGAAAGTCTGTCAATGACCAGCCTGACCCTAATGGCTTTCAGGAAGAGGCTGCTTCAAATAATGAGGAGTGCCAATCTGAGGCTCAGGTAACTGAATACAGTAAAATTGTACAAGTTGAGCTTGAAGCTACTTCCTTTGATACATCTTTCGAGCTGGCTGAAATGTAATGTGCTGAATTGCAGGTTGTCGGTAAATCAGCACAATGTTGTGATAGCTGTGGTAATCGCCTACCCAAGGTTTCAAAGAAAAAGAAGCAAGTGGGTGAGCAACTGCTTTGTAGGCACTGTGAAAAGGTATGTGGCTAGCTGTGTGAGTTGTGAGATAGTTCTTCTTCCAGGTGTTCCTTTCACTTCTTTTGTTACATCCAGTGACTCTTGTGTATATGCATTACTACTCTGCAGCTATTGCAGTCGAAGCAATACTGTGGCATATGCAGGAAAATTTGGCACCACACAGATGGTGGAAACTGGGTAAGAGCTTAGAAGAATACATGTTTTGGTTGTGTATGCCCTCTTGAGTATTTTAGGTACTGACCTGCATGGTACTTCTCGCCAGGCTTGTTGTGATGAGTGCCAGATTTGGGTTCACGTTGAATGTGACCAGACATGCAACAACATGGAGGTTAATTCCTAACCTCGTTTTATGTTGATAATTTATTAATTTAATTTCCTTATTGCAGACATGCAATTATTCAATGAATTCCTTTACTGACTCGACATTATGCCATAGGATCTGGAAAATACTGATTATTTCTGTCCGGACTGCAAATCAAAACGCAAACCAGCTGTAGCAACTGAAAAAATGAATACTCCCAACAGTTCAGAGTAAGTCGTTTACTGATCTCTAACCTATGGACAATGCTACTTGAATAGATAAGTATGTCGATATCTAATGTTTTTCTGCACAGATGTGCTAGCACTTCGAAGGAAAAACTGACCAAAATGATACCTGTTTGTTGCAATGGGGAGGAAGCTCTGTATGTACCTGATAAGCACGTGTAAGTATTTTTGGTATCTTGCAGTGAATCTTAACATTGTATTGTAACTTAAACCTGAGAGAGGCTATTCGTTCTTGTAGCAGTATATTTCTAGTTTAGATCACTCAATCAGGCTTGATAATTGGCGTGTGGGCTAATGTAGGCTCAGATTCTGTGTTATGTGATGTTTTTATTGTAACACTTTCTTCTAAAAGATTATTTACCGGGTCAGTGGTGCACATTGTCATGTTGAGTATATAGACCACAAACACCTGACCAATACTTGCTTATTAGCAGTCTGCTAGTTACACTGATTCCACAAGCATCTGTAAGCTGATTTGAGTTAATTTATTGCTGGCAGGATACTATGTCAATGCAAGTCTTGCAAAAAAAGGATGATGAGTCTGAATGAGTGGGAGAAACATACTGGCTCAAGGAAAAAGAATTGGAAGATGAGTATTAAACTCAAGAGCACTGGGGAGCCACTCATTAATTTGGCAAGCCCATTGGACCTTTATTAACCTTTTTAAATCAAACACCCTGAAAAATTGACACATCATTTCATCCAACTGTTGATGACCACCTGCAGCTAGATGACATTCCCTGTGGAACATCAAAGTCTTCTACCCTTGGCATTAAGAAAGAAGAGCTGCTACAATTGCAAGGTACATTAGTACTTGGAGTTTGTGTTGGATTGTATAGCTGAAAGTTGCGACAAGAGCTCATGCAATTGATGTCTGCAGCTAATGCTTACAGTCCTGTCTGTGCGAAATGGACAACTGAACGGTGTGCTGTTTGTCGATGGGTTGAGGATTGGGACTACAATAAGATTTATCATTTGCAACAGGTATTCTTGCTGGCCTGGCTTTGTTTAGCACCGCTGGTATATTTTACTGTATGCTTAATGATGACCTTTATGTAAATGTTTGACTGGCAATTGACTGAATTGCCACTCCAATGTTTGTTCAGATGCCAAATAGCTGTCCACCAGGAGTGCTATGGAGCACGAGCTGTACAAGATCTTACGACATGGCTTTGTCGAGCATGTGAATCCACCGAAAAGAAAAGAGAGTGCTGCCTATGTCCTGTCAAAGGTATAGCTTATTATTGCAATTTGTAGCCCATAATACAGTTTCATATTCCGCTATATATGTTCCATAGTTTCGTCAACAATTACTTGTTCCAAATGCTCTCATATCGTTGCTATTTTCTCACACTTTTTAGTGCTAAATAAAATAAAATAACATGTTATACCTTATATTTAATGTATTCTATCTGTGCTTTAAGCTTATTCGGCTGCCCTGTATGTTATGTTGTTTCCGGCTGTTAACTTGTATTACCTATTTTCCATTATTGCTGGGGGTGCTCTCAAGCCAACAGATATTGATTGACTTGTGGGTTCATGTTACATGTGCCTGGTTTCAACCTAAAGTCTCTTTTCCGTTTGAGGAGACAATGGAGCCAGCTATGGGAATTGAGTATTCCTGCAGAGTACTTTAAGAAGGTTAATATTTTTGGAGTTGCCTCCAAAATGTTAAATGTCTGCGCTTCCTGTTCAAATTTCATTTATACTTTGTTAACATTCTGTCTTCATATTAACTGCAGACATGTGTTATCTGCAAGCAAATGCATGGTGCCTGCACTCAATGCTTCATGTGCTCTACGTATTACCATGCAATGTGTGCATCAAGAGCTGGATATCGCATGGAGGTTGAATACTTCACATTTTGTAGTGGATATTTTTAATGAAAAATCTGTTTGCGGTTCTCTTTTTCATTGTTTTAACCTTTGCAAAACCCTAGAGCAAACTGGTGAGCAGTTTTGAAGTACTGACCGCTTACTAGGTTGATCTTATTTCATTATCAGGTAATCTTCACAAACCACAACTGTTTAGTGCTATTATTAACCGGCATTATTTTGTGAAGCGGAAAATCTACCTTTTTAGCATATTCCATTTATATTATTGCCCAAATAGTTCCATTGCAGCTGCTATGTATCGTAATCAAATAATGACTTCACCGAGTGTCAAAACAAACACTCAGGCAAATATTTTCTCAATAAATAAAAAAACCAGTCCTGCCGACACTTGACAAACATGTTCCCATGAAAAATAAAAAAACAGCAGACGCCGGCCCGCCGCCCGCGCCAAGCCGCCCGTCCCCGCCGCCCGCGCTAGCAATGCCGCGCCGGCCACGCACGCCGTGAACGACGTACGCCGGCTAGTAGCAGCGCCACGCACGTCGGGGCCCCGCCTGCCCGACCGCCCTCGTCGGGGCTGCGTCGTGCCCGGCCGCCGCCCACCCTCGCCGGGGCCTCCGCCGGGCCGGCTGGCCGCCCTTGCCAGGGCCACCGGTGAGAGGGAGAGAGAGATAGAGAGGGGGGTGAGATATGAGAGAGCTGCCGGGAGGGAAGGGAGGAGAGAGAGGGAGGGTGAGATATTTTATTTGGATGGTGTGTGTGGGGCAGGGGGTGATCCATGTGCCAATGAATGGATCAATAGGAGCTCACCATTTTGAGGGGTTGGATCGTTGACGTGGCGAGTTGTGTTTCCTCTATGCGTTTATAACAAAGTTTTGGATGGCTAAACAGTTTTCAAATGAAAAAGTTGTAGACTACAAAGTTTTACATCTCTTCGAGACCTACAACTTTGATATAGAACATATTTATATCCGAGGTCATTTGAAATTTTTTAAAATTTAAGATTTCAAATCAAATATATTATAAGAATATTTTTAAGTATTAAACAATCTCAAATTAAAAAGTGATCAACTACAAAGTTTTATATTTTGTGGATCTGTACAACTTTGATATAGAACATATATACATTCGACGTCATTTGAAAATTTCAAATTTCAAATTAGATAACTTATAATAACATTTTGAGTTATTAAATAATCAGAAATACAAAAGTTGTCAACTAAAAAATTTTATATATCGTAAAGGTCTACGACTTTCGTATAAAGAGTTCTTTCGTATGAGATCATATTAAAAAAGTTTGAGTTCCAAAATACATTTACTAATCCTCTCATGTACAATCACATATGTGAGTACTTCATGTGAGTTGTTTCTATTTTGTAAATATCGTTATGAAAAAATGTGTGAAATATTATCAACTTTTTATCACAACCTCTATATGTGATACAATCACTTCATGACAAATTTCATGATTTTTAGACTTAATTTGCTTTTTTTAGAATTTAAAAATCATTTGGACTCACATCTTTGCCGAGTGTCAAAGAAAATACACTCGGCAAAGATGCTCTTTGCCGAGTGTATTCTTTTCACACTCGTCAAACAACATGCATATAATTTTTCTACTCATTTCAATTTTATTATTTGAATCACTTGCGGTTTAAAAACAAAAAAATTAATTCTTTGTCGAGTGTAAAAAATAATACACTCGGCAAAGAGCTTCTTTGCCGAGTGTATTATTTTGACTCTCGGCAAACAACATGCATATAATTTTTCTACTCCTTATATTTTATTATTTGAATCACTTACGGCTCAAAAACAAAAAAAACTTAATTCTTTGTCGAGTGTCGATTTTAATACACTCGGCAAAAAGCTTCTTTGCCGAGTGTATAATTTTGACACTCGGCAAACAAGCTCTTTGCCGAGTGTATTATTTTGACACTCGGCAAACAAGCTATTTGCCGAGTGCATTTACACTCGGTAAAGAGCTTGTTTGCCGAGTGTCCGAAAAAATACACTCGGCAAAGAGCTAGGCACTCGGCATATACGAGGTTTCCCGTAGTGTGTGTTTATTTGTTATTCGGTTCCTTTACTGATTTTGCACAACTCTGTTAATGTTAGAAAGTTAGGCAACATTCGGTATATTTTAATTCCACAAATTAGCAACAAGTTCATGACAACGGTGAGTGATCCAGTGATAACAAAGCATGTGCGAGTGTTCAAGTTAAATCTCCTAAATAACATGAACAGCATGAGAAACCGAAATAGGATGAGGTTCAGGATGTACCCCGAGGCGGGACCGGTACCGGAGGCACCGGGTGCGCCGTTACCAGCTGGAGGAATAGACATCCTCGACTGGCCTGCTTGAAGTAGTCGATCTGATTTGGTGCAGTGGCGAGTCGTTGCGGTGAAGTCCCTCGTACGGTCATCGGGACGTAGTCGTTCGCGTGAGGGAGATGGCCACCAGGAAGTACTCGTTTAAGGCCACTGGGACGTAGTCGTTCGCGTGAGGGAGACGACCACTAGGAATTAGCGAGCAGACGCGTACGAGTACGCTCCCCAAAAAACTTATCGCCCGCCTATCCCGAGCAGGATCACTGGGCAGGTAGGTTCGGAGTGTGGTAACATATGTGGCCCTATGTGACACATGTCAGAGGGTCAAGGCTGAACATCAGAGGCCAGCAGGATTACTGCAGCCCCTGAAGATACCCGAATGGAAGTGGGAGGAAGTCGGAATGGATTTCATCACTGGTCTACCTCGCATTCAGAGAGGATTTGACTCTATCTGGGTAATCGTGGATCGCTTGACCAAGGTGGCACACTTTCTTTCAGTGAATACCACTTACACAGGCGCCATATTAGCAGAGCTGTATATGGAGAGGATTGTGTGTTTGCATGGAGTGCCAAAGCGGATAGCGTCTGATCGCGGTACTCAGTTCACATCACACTTCTGGCAGAAGCTACATGAGTCTATGGACACTAAGCTGCAATTTAGCTCAGCTTACCACATGCAGAGAGATGGACAGACAGAACGAACCAATCAAATTTTGGAGGACATGTTGAGGGCACGTGCTCTATAGTATGGTGTTGGGACAAGAGTTTGCCCTATGCAGAATTCTCGTACAACAACAGCTACCAGAAGAGTCTGCAGATGACACCGTTCGAGGCCCTGTATGGTAGAAAGTGCAGGACGCCACTGTTCTGGAATCAGACCGGAGAAAGTTAAGTTTTTGGGCCTGAGATACTAAGGGAGATAGAACGTCAAGTGCAAGTGATCAGGCAGAATTTGAAGGTGGCACAGTTCCGACAGATGAGTTATGCTGATGTCAGACGGAGGGACCTCAGCTTCGAAGTTGGAGACTTTGTGTACCTCAAGGTGTCACCAATGAGAGGCGTGAAGAGGTTTAATGTCAAGGGCAAGCTAGCACCTCGTTACATTGGACCTTTCCAGGTACTTGAACAGAAAGGCGAGGTGGCATATCAGTTGGAACTGCCCGAGAACCTGGCAGGAGTGTACGATGTGTTCCATGTGTCTCAGCTGAAGAAATGTTTGTGGGTGCCCGAGGAGCAGATCCCGATAGACGAGCTGAACGTGCAAGATGATCTCACCTACGAAGAGTATCCAGTCAAGATTTTGGAGGTATCTGAGAGGGTGACAAGAAACAAGGTCATCCGGATGTGCAAGGTACAGTGGAGCCGTCACTCAGAGGATGAGGCGACTTGGGAAAGAGAAGAAGATCTTAATGCCGAGTAACCACAGCTCTTCGCGTCCACATCCGAATCTCGAGGACGAGATTCATCTTAAGGGGGTAGGTTTGTAACACCCTAAAACTACCCATTTAAAATTTCTAGCAATTAATTTAATTTTATTATTTATGCCCATAATTAATATAGGTTAAATAAATAATTTCTAGAAATTAAAATCAAATATAAGGAGTAGAAACTTTTTTGTTGCATTCATGCTGCATTAAGTTTTGTATTGCTAGTGGTTAAATAAGGATTTAAATCTAAATTAAATTTAAATTTAGTTTGTCTATGTTTGAGCCCTAGAAAAGTTGTTTCGGCCTGAGTTCGATTTCGCCCCCTGAACTTTTCCCCCGGCTCGCTTTCACTCCATCCTCTCCTTTACAAGCGTGCGGCCCAGCTCTCTCCTTCTCGCCTTGCGGCCCAGCTCGACCCAGAAGCGCACCCTGCGTTGCAGCCCAGCTCGCCAGCACCCCACCCCCGCTCTTGGGCCGCCAACCCGCACTGCCTCCGCTCGGCCCAGTGGGACTGCGTCGGCCCATCCCTCGCCTCCCCGCCTCCAGGCGCTGATGCGCGGGCCCCACTCGTCGGATGCGTCTTCTCCCTCGCGACCGAGTCGGACCCGGGCCAAGCTTGCGCGCGCCCCCGCACCATGACCCCGCTCCCTGGCCCGACCCTACGCATCGCCCGACCCCCCCCCCCCCCCCCACCGAAGCTTCCTCGCAGCTTCCCCCGCCTCGCCCTTCCTTTTCGCCACGCCTCCCCCATGGCAAGCACCCCCCACATGGAAAGGTCCGATCCGCCGCCGGCCGCCCCAATCCACGCGCGCACGCCAAGGCAAGCCCCCCGGGCTATAAAAGTAGAGCCCCGCACCCCCAACGCCACATCCCAGCCATCGCCCTAAGCCACCCGAGCCCCAGCACCCCTCCCCACCTTCGCGCCGCCGCCATCTCCCCGAGCTCGCCACCGCGCCGTCGATCGGCTCATGTGGACGCGCATCAACCAATTGGACCGTAGGGGCAGCTTCGCGCAAAGGTAACTCCACTGCAGAGCCACTTCCCGACTGCTCTCACCTTCCCTAGCCCGCTCACTACCTCGCCGACGTTGGCCGGCCGCTGCTCGCCGTCGCCAGTCATCTCTACCACGAGAACTCGACGAGAGCCCCTGGGTGTACTCCCCGTGACCCCAGCTCCCTCCCCGTCCAACCCCCGTCGTGAACCGAGGCCGCTAGCGCGTTTTCGTGCTACGCCGGCGAAGCGCCGCCGCCTCGCGTGTAGCGCCGCCGTGTCCCTGCGTTGCCGCCGGTAGCCTTCTCCCCCAAGCCAATCTGACCCGATAGATCCTGATCCAACGGCCTGCGTCCGCTCGAGCTCCAAGTAGAACACCTCGCGTACCGGTCAGCTCTGCGCATTTTGCTAACGATTCCCTGCCCTTTTCACAAATCAACCCGCCGTCCAAGACTGTTCAAAGTATTTATGAATAGGTCATGTTTTATTCGTTTAAGCCCCTACGCTTTTGAATATTTAAACCTGCGGTCCAGGCCCTTTTACTTTGTGCGTTAGCCCTCGGGTTTTTCTATTAAATTATGTTTAGGTCCTCGGTTTTTCACGATTAAGCCCCTAGAACTTTTAAAAAGTTGCCAACAGGTCCTTGTAACTTAGAATTGCCATATCTTTTCCGTTTTAGCTCCGATTAGAGTGATTTTCGCGCTCATGTGTTCGTAGTAAAGCGTAGATTAGTTCTAAAACCTTCCTTTGTACTGTTTCTACTGTTTGGTGTACTGTCTAATAGAATATTATTTGTTTGCATGTATTGGCTTGCGTGAATGCTTCTGTGGTGATTCGTGTCCAGTCGGTGAGCCTTTTACATTGGACTTCGAGTACGAGGAAGACTTCCAGGGGCAGGACTCACAGCAACAGCAGCAACAATCTTTTGAGGAAGGCAAGTTATAGCACGGACAATCCTTGCTACCTACACACTTTGTAATAATTTATTTCATACATGCATGTGTCTAAATTGATGTACCTTTAAGGTTGTACCTAGTTTTGATTATCTTGTCCTTTGATTACCTTGGGTTTATGCATATGTGTAGATCCTTGCTATGCGCAGCTACTATCACCATTATTTAACTGCTAATTTTGACTTAATGGTTCACTTCAACATTAATAATAAAACTTGCTTTTTAGCAACTTGGTTTAGGGAGCTAGAGCATGTGCTTCGTGCTTTGCTCTAGTGTCTCTCCGTAAGGTTCGGTTCTTAAAGCGGCAACCCAGGAGCCTATCACCACCGCTAGAACTATTATGGCTCTGGTCTTGATCAAGTAGCATGTACGTCTCTAGCTTGTCAGTGGTTATGGGAAACATGGGTGAGAGTATGTCTTGATCTACCGAGGACGGGTGATCCGGCGGCTATGCCCCCGTGAGGCACAGTCCCGTGCTGGGAGTCCCTGTGATGGGGAACTCCACACGTTGCGCATTGTTGGGTGCGATGCCCGCGCTCTGGACGCCATTGACCCCCCTATGGTGTGACTCCGTAGGCGTATGTCAACCTCGGTGCCTGGGCCATGCTGCCTGTGTTGTACCATAATCGGCCACTGTCTTGTTAGGGTGCCTTGTGAAAAGCCTCGTAGCGTCCCTATGCGGTCACACCTCGGAAGTGTGATTTGTGAGGTCTGATCCACCTCCGCATGGTTGGGTTTAAGGTTCTTTTGAGCTTTTACGCGACTGGTGGGTAAAGGACGAAACCTCTGCAGAGTGTAAATCTATTATGATAGCCTTGCTCAAGGTTACGAGTGGCCTGGATCCTTTTTATTAGAAGATTATGTTTATTTATGCTTAATGTCACTTATACTTCATTAATTGGGTTGCAACTGGGTTTCATTCACTTGTAGTAACTTGGATAATGATAAAATGAACCAACTAAAAATGATAATGCAGTTCAGCCGTGTCTAGCCTTACTTTGAGCCTTCATACACCCGTGCTATACTTGCTAAGTAAATGTTTTACTTACACTTGTCATTTATTCAATAAAATCCCGGATGAGTAACAGATTGGGCTGTGCATGAGTCTGCTGCTGAGTTTTCAGAAGATCTACCGTACTACTGAGTTGCGTTCTCCCGGTCAGAGTCCCTGTGGATTGCGGCTCCGCTTAGTTTGAGAGTTATTAATCTTCCGTTGTATTTGTTAGTTTATTTATGATGCACTTTGATGTAAAACTCTATTTATTCAAGTATTTATTCAAGCATATGTTCTCTGTTTATCATATTTGTTTGCTATATGTGTAATATGACTTCCTAGACACACATATGGCCGTATTCGGGTTTCTGTGTAAATTCGGGTGTGACAGAATCTCTTAAAAGGTAGCTTCGTCCCTGCAAGGAACATCGTAGGGAAGCTGAAGAAATGTCGGGAGGTCTTTTTCTTCAGCTTCCAACTAGGGTTTGGGTTCACAAAGGGCTTGGTGAGGGAGTTGACTCTTCCACCGAGCTTCTTCGACTTCGGATGCTGCATCTGCTCTTCCTCATCTCCACCGGTGCTGTCTTGTGACAACGTCGGGGTGTAAGAAGTAGACCCGTGAGATGGGTCTTTGGAGGATGACTGCTTCGTCAGGCTCCTCTTCTTCTTGCCTCTCTCGCCCCCTCGTGGGGGCAAATTTTTATGAGTTTACACTCTTTCAGAGTCGTGGACCTGTGTATCTTTATCCTGTCTCAGGGATCCGCTCCCTTGTAACTTTGAATGAAATAAAGAGCTGTTTTCGTGTGATTGAAGCCTGCTTCTGCTTTGTGCTTCAGCGTCTTCAGTTTAGGAACTTCGTGTTTGTTCCTGCGCCCCGAGGCCCCGAGCCTTCTTACGGTAGAGTGACGAGTCACGGGACTTAGGACGGCTTCTATTTGATTCGTATCTCTTGCCAAGCTCAGCACTCGGGAGGTTTGGGGACTCGTTCATGCCACGCGGACTTAGAACAATCCTCCTTGTGCCTGGTAACCGGTTTGACCGTAGGGATACCGTGCCAACCCTCCGCGGATTGGTCGGCTTGAGGCGCTAAAGTGGCCATCCCAACTTCCCTGGCTCGTGAGGCCTTGTTCGGGTTCGGTCGAAAGGTAGAAGACAAACATGCCTGAAGCTGTGTAGGCTTTGGCAACACAAAACATGGATCGAACATATAAACTTTCGAAATCATTTTCAAACGTAAAACTTCTCAAGGATTCCGAAAACTTTCAGGCGCCAAGTTGTCATCACTTCCACAATAGATAGGGTATTCCCCTCCCCTACTAGCTGCTGAAAGCGAAACAGTGTAATGGAGTGATGAGCAGACAGCCTGATAGAGCAGTTGGGTACAGCGCGAAACCCACGAGGGAGGCCACGCCCACGCCACACGCGTCACGGGCACAGTTACGCCGGAAAACAACGGCGACGGCGACGACTCGTTGACAGTTGACACTTGACGCGCGCCCGCGCCCGCGCCCGCGCCCTTCTCGACTCAGCTCGGCGGCGCCCAAGCAAATCCGCAGGCGCAGCCACGATGTTGTCCTACTCGCTACTCCTACGGCGGCAAGAAAGAAAAGAACCAACTACTAGTCATCGGCAAGTAGCCTAATCTCCCGGGAAGGAAAGCCAGAGCGGCGGAACGCGCGATAGAATCCCCAGTCTTTCGCCGTCTTTCCGGCGACTGAAGGCAAGGATCCCGCGCCGCGAGGGTTGGCGATTCCGCCGGATGGCCACCGCCGCCGCGTCTTCGTTGGTGAGGCGTGCCGCCGCCGCGGCCTCCCGCCGCCTGCTCCACGACGCCCGGGCCTTCGCCTCGGGCCGCGGCGGCGAGACGGCCAAGCGGGTGCTGGTGCCGGTTGCCGCCGGCACCGAGCCGATTGAGGCGGCCGCAACCGCCGACGTCCTCAACCGCGCCGGCGCGCGGGTCACCGTCGCCACCGCCGACCCGGCGGGGGACGATGGCCTCGTCGTGGAAGCCGCCTACGGGGTCAAGCTCGTCGCCGACGGCCGCGTCGCCGACCTGGAGGGCGAGGCCTTCGACCTCATCGCCCTGCCGGTGCGTTCACCTCCCCAGTCGCCCTGTCGCTTTCTTGAACGGAGCAACTGCCAGCTGCTTTCTTTAAGTAGGATGAGGATGATTCGTGGCCTGGCCTTTTGGTGCTGATGGTTAGTTTGGTCCAGGGAGGAATGCCGGGATCAGTTAACCTCAGAGATTGCAAAGCACTGGAGAAGATGGTCAAGAACCACGCCGAGAATGGGGGGCTCTACGGTGCCATCTGCGCTGCGCCTGCGGTGACACTGGCTTATTGGGGAATGCTGAAAGGCTTAAAGGTGCGGCATTGATCAACATTCTGTGCGGTGGCTTAGCTCGGAAATTTGTACGGCCCTGATAAATTGGTGGCTTAATTTGCTGTTGCAGGCGACCTGTTATCCGTCATTAATGGAGAAGTTCACTGCAGAGGTGATCCCTGTGAACTCAAGGGTGGTGGTGGATCGAAATGCCGTGACCAGCCAGGGTCCAGGAACAGCAATTGAGTTTTCTCTTGCTTTGGTGGAGCGGCTGTATGGCAAAGAGAAGATGGAGGAGGTTGCTGGGCCTTTGGTAAGCCATGGCAGTCTTTGCTGTGTTAAGAACATGAGGGTTCCAAATAGCTGATTGTATGCCTTAATGTCCGTTGTTCACATGGTAGCTGAGTTTTGTTAATTTGCACCTATGATAATTCGGTATCAAGCAATTACAATAGTGAGCTCAGCTGTGGCTTTAACTTCATCCAACAAGTTAGAGAGTTGGCCGCACTAGAGTTTCGTTTATAACTGCAGTGTGCAATTTTGGCATGATCAACTGTAAAAAATAGATACCTTTTTTTTTTCATTCCCCTGGAACAACTATCAATAAATATATGTTAAGATATTCGATTTATGCAGAGATGGTTTCCCTGCACATTCAATTGCGAGTTATTCAGATGTTTTCCTTTTTTTTTCTTCTGCATGTTTTATTAACCTAAATGACTTATACCTCCACTGCCTGGTGATTGTGCAATTGTTCTCATTCAGTATGTGCGCCCTCAACATGGAGTTGAATATTCCATAGAAGAGCTTAATTCATTTGAATGGAAATGCAGTGATACACCTCAGGTATGAGATGAAAATGAACTCCAAACTCCATTTGTTTTCCCGATAAAGGAAGGTTTTTAATGAACTCCATTTGTTAACAAAATCAAAAAATAATCCTATTCATTTAGGTTGCTTTCTGGTATTCTTCCTTATGTTACGGAGCTCCTGTAATTTATATCACTGCTTCTGATAATGATTGGAGTAACTTACTGTTGCCTCCTTCGAAACATGGTGCCCATGTTCTCTGCAATCTCTTTTCTGTTTGCTTATGACTGTTTATATTTCCCATTAACAATGTAGCAAATCTTCTGCCCTGAAACTGCTGCGCGTTATCAGTTACGGATGATCATTGAGTCTTTGGTAGAACTTGCAGCAATAGGGGACAGGGGGGCAACTTTTTTTCCTTTTTGCTTCCTTCTTTTTTTGGATGGAGAAGCACAAGCTTCCTCTGGCAGAAGCTTGACCTTCCAATTAAGTAGGAAGAAGCACAAGCTTATGGACATGGTAGGATGGTAACTACGAACAATTTCCTTTCGGGAAGAAGTTTTTCGTTTCGTGTGTGCCTGCCCCGGGGGGGGGGGGGGGGGGGGGGTTGTATGTATATTTTGGTATGATGTTTTTTTATTCAGGAGAAGAGTGTTGCCAATGCTATTATTTTGATAGAATACTCATGGTCTAACTGTGGTGTACTAACCTGAATTAATTTGATATTTCCTTATCTTTTTTTCCTTTTATATCTCATCCAGGTTCTTGTGCCAGTTGCTAATGGTTCAGAGGAAATGGAAGCTATTAATTTGATAGATGTCTTGCGTAGAGCAGGAGCAAATGTTACCGTTGCATCAGTGGAGGAAAATTTACAGATTGTGACCCGTCGCCACAAGTTTAATCTAATAGCTGATGTGATGTTGGATGAAGCCGCTGAAATGCAATTTGATTTGATAGTCATGCCGGTACATGGCTGTTGAGTTACTTTCCATTACCATGGTATAGTTCTTAAGGGCCCTGCACTGACACTAGAGATTTATTTGTTTATACAGGGTGGTCTGCAAGGTGCTCAGAAGTTTGCTAGTACAAAGAAGCTTGTTGACTTACTCAAGAAGCATGTAGAATCAAATAAACCATATGGCGCAATATGTGCCTCTCCTGCTCATGTCCTCGAGCCCCATGGTTTACTGAAGGTACTTTCCTCTGCCTCAGAATTTATGCACTTTTCAGAATTAGTCCTATACTCCTATATCCCCAGTTCAATACCATGGTCATTGATACATAAAAATGGACACAAGATAGTGTATGCTGTACAGAAAGCTGTAGGCAGGGATGGAAACTGGGGGCCTAGGAGAAGCCCTGGACCCTTATTCTTGATGTTTTCTTCTATTTTGCACTAAATTTCTCATGTAAAATAGCAAAATATCTCTATTGGCACCTCTCAGTAATTAGTTGTTGTTTGGCACGCCAGTTGAAAATTTCCTGGCTTTGTCCCTGGTTGTGAGGTGTACCAACTTTGAATTACCTCTGGTATTGCATGTAGGGCAAGAAGGCAACGGCATTTCCACCCAGGTCACACCTGCTCAAAGATCAGAGTGCATGTGAGCATAGGGTTGTCGTCGACGGTAACCTTATCACTAGTCAAGCCCCTGGAGCTGCGACAGAATTTGCCCTAGCCATTGTTGAGAAGCTGCTTGGTCGAGATAAAGCCATCAGCATAGCCAGAGAATTGATCTTTATGTGATTTTACACTAATCTGGCGGTGTGGGCAGTACAATTATGTGGATAAACATGTCAGGAAACTGTCAGTGACACTTCTAGCTATGATGTGCCTGAACTTGTAGGAGTTGCCTGAGCACTTCAATTCAGTAGTAATGTTAGATCATGCTGTAAACTGCAAGCGAGGAACATATATCGTGGGAGAATATTTAAGAGGTTATTGTGCAGTTAAACTGCAAGGTAGAGGATCTGAAGAACTACATGTAATTACTTCTGTGATTCTTTTGGATCAAAGAAACTTGACGTGGAGCTGCATGCCATCCAATCTCTCACCTGCTCTGGTCATAATGGATCACTCTGTGGATTGCAGCCTGATCCAGTGTCTGCTATGGGTTTGCACTCTCAAATACCAGGATAGGAAGCTGTTTGGTTGATCGATAGGAAGTAAACTGTATGTATATGCTACTGCTTTTATAAGCATCATATTCTTCTCTTTGTACAAACACTTTATCCTCGCTAGCTCAGTTCTTTTGTTGTTGTTACCCTTACGTGAATGCATGAGATCTAGGATTCAGATGGAAAAGAGAAGGAATGAATATGTTTATAAAATAAAATTTGAACTCTTGAAAACAATCTGTGCGGCATACATGCATATATATTCCCTAGAACTGCCACTTCTGGATTTGGAATCCGTTGCATCCTCCAGAATTGTTGAGAAAAGCTTAGGTGGGTTATGATTGTCACTTTCATATCAGGAATACCAATTTGTGGATGGAAATAACATAAGCATAAAGCAATCAGAAAGTAGCATCTCTCTCTTTTTCCTTGGATCAAGAGCGATAAGTGGACGAGGATCACTACTTTTGGTGAGAAGAGAAAATGCTATGTTCTAAACCAATCTATGACTTGATCCCTGCAATAGATCCTGTCCCATTCATATTGAAGTGGTTCGAGCTTCTCTATCACACAATATGATAACTCTTAAGTTGATTCTAGCTACATATCATTTCCACTTTATATGCGGTTTAGCATCCCTCTTGAGTTCTGATTGGCATAAGTTCGGTTTGGAAACATATGTCCCTACTACCTTTCATGGAACAGCCTAGTTTTTAAGGTGTTTTTGGCGCCATCTGTGGAGAGAGTAGGTTATGAAAAAGGCAGGAATACTTAAGTAACTTTTGGAACCTTCATAGAAACTTCGTTATGGTCTATGGATATGTTTAACCTGCACTTGCGTATTGTTGCTTTCCCATGTCATGTTTTCCACCAATGAATAACTTTAGTTCTACTACTTGAGCATTGTGACGGTATTCTAGAGGCTTATATCTTTTATATACTCTTATCTGAATCCCTCCCCCTAATCCCCCCTTTGTCAAAATGAATTGGTGCTATCACTGTGCCCTTTGCGTATCATACTATCATGCACAGATTATTGACGACATCGAGAGCTAGAAATATTACTGGCTATTGCGGCCACAGCATTTTTTTAGTTCTTTTTTTTTCTCCTATGCTTTCATTGTAAGGCGGTCTTTTTCTCTCTAAACTTTCATTGCAAGATATTTGATGTGAACAACCGTTTGGTTGTCAGAAAACTAAGATTTGTCACTAAAACAAATCTATCCAAGGAGATTAAGTACTGCACTTGGTAGTCGTGTTGTTTTAGAAAATACTACACTCTTTTTGTTTCAAAACGCAAACTATTTAATTTAAGACAAAGATGCTCACAGTATTTAATTAAAAAAACACAAGGCTCTCTAAGCTCCAGGTGTTCAAGATTGTCCCTGGTTCCTCATTGCGAGTAATTAGCTAAGCCTTGTTGCTATCGCCTTTGAGTTGTCTAGCCAATCACTTTTACTTCCTTCCGATAGAGAACATGTATCTAAAAATCAGAAGCAACATCTAAATGTTCTTGCCACTTGTATCTAATCTAGAGGGTCAGCTCACTAGAGCCAATAAAGAACTCTTCAAAGATGGTAACTGATTTGCCCTTTTTTATTGCTAAATAAATATTGACATCCAATGCTTAATATTTCCTTGAGGCCCAGTGCTATAGATTTCAAGGCAGAGAGGTAGCATATCTGCTTAGTTGTCTGACGTGTCCCAGCATCAATCATTTGACTGTTTTTGCTTTGTGATTTGTTTTGATAGTTCATGTCTGGTAAGTTCATGCATATATTAACTTAAAAGGAGTTGTCAACCATGTTGCAGTACTTATATAATCAGATTTGTTGAGGGTTACAGGTCAAACGAAAAGAATGGGTTGAGAACATATCTGATTGTCTAATTTAAAAGCCAAGGACAGGTGTTGGCATCCATGAACCTATTGGACCATAAAAAATTGAAGTCATCCAAACCAAACTCCATGTCATGAATAATTTATAAGCTTATGAAGACGACTTGAGAAGCAGAAGCGTATATGAAATACTTGATGCCATAGCTTATATATAGAGCCAAAGAGGAAGGTTGAAATGGCAATATCAAGGTACCTATAGCTATGATGACATCACAATTAAAAAAAATACAGGTAGGCATACAAACATATGCGATTGGTTCAGCTACCAAGCAATACGTATTCTTTGTGGATGTTTTCTTTACAAAAACTTATCCAAATAGCATTTTTTCCCAAAAAGTCCTTCAGAGACATGGAGCAACTGTGTTGTAGATCAACACATGGACATGATGAATGGACTAAGAATGGCATACCTCGAGTATGGTGACCATCACGAATCATATCATTTCACCGTGTAAACCTGTGAATGATCGATAAATGGTGGAATTCTCAGTAAAAGTGGACCCTTGGAGGTCAAAGGTTTTGATCAATACTGATCGAGCAGAAGCTTTAGAATTTAGTTCGAATTCGATCTAAATCCTAGAAATTCCGGAGACAAGCTCCCTCATCTTGTCATTGGTTCCAGACGACGTTACATCATCCATGCTGCTGTGTAATTGATTGTGTCCTTGCACAAGCCACAAGTTGCATTAGCTCAGCAGCTCTGACATTAGATTATGAGGACCTAATGATCGAGCAACGACAAGTTGCATACTTCTTGTCTGGTGAAAACTCAGTGGTAACCCTCAAGCAAGGCACATGTACATCAAGAAATTCTCGTGGCGCTATCAGGATGGGGAAAGGAAATCGAAACAAAGTGCAAGGAGGCAAACCAAAAAAGAACAAAACAAACCCAGCAAGCAACATAGAAAATATGCAACAAGTCCTTATCCTTTACGTCGATCGTGGAAAAACAATCACAAATCGGACAAGAACACGGACAAGTTACATATATTCTCCTTGGCTCTCAAACCCTTTTAATTTCTCTCACTCACTCACAACGAGCTAGCAAGGGCTGGTCGTCTTCCACCTCCAGGCTGTAGAGCATCCCCAGATCGAGCTCAAGTTTGCCTTGTCCTCTCATCGCAGAATAGGAAGAAGCTCCTGAAATCCACAACACTAGCTAAAACCCCAATCACCAACATCCAAAACGACCGAGAGGAATCCGATATATAGGTCACCAACATCATCCAAACATATCGCTGCATCCGCGTGTGTGTGAAATTGAAAAGATGATTCCTTTCACAAAGATGAAGCACACCCTCCATCATCTCCACTAGATCCTCTGCAGCAGGAGCTCACCGAGGCCACCAATGGATCTTGGACGCGGCGAGCGGCGGGGCGGCACCGGCGGTGGCAGCAAGGCGGATTCGGAGCAGATGAAGCTGCGGCGCGTCAGGCTCCCTTTCTGGTCGTGCCACCCAAACCGGCCTCCAGGCCGCTGAGCGCGAGCTTGTACGTGGCGCCTCTCTTCTCGTGTCTCCCTCTCCTTCTTCCTCTCCCTCGGTGTTCTTCTCCAACAGGTTCCTCGATCGGCCTGCAAGCAAATTAAAGCTGCCCCCGCCCTGCTGGAACTGGAACACGACATGGCTCTGCTTTTCGAGTGATCCCGTCGCGAGCCTGTTCGGTTCCCACCACGCCGTGCCGCCGATCGAGGCGGCGGCCGTATCGGGAGAAGGGCCCGTGCGCGTGTCCTTGGGAACCAGGGCCTTGGTGCCGCCGCCGCCGCCTGCCTTTCCCCTGCCTCCCCGGCCGCCGGCGCCGGAGCTTGCGGGGCCTCGGGGAACAGGCCGGGGCAAGAAGGTCTGCGACATTCTGGACGCGCGTCCTTGGCCCTTGTGACCACAAGCTCTTGGGGGCGGGCGGGAGCTGTCCTGTTCCTGTGTCCCGGCCGGCCGGCCTGCCTGCTCATCCCTTCTTCACCTCTCCTCTTGCAGTGCAGTGCGGCCTAGCTTGTTGGGATCGCAAGGGAACAGGAAGGAGCTCACCTTTATATGTGCAGTTCGCCGGCCTTCTCCTGTGGCGTGTCAGCTCAGCTCGAGAATCTCTCCTCTGACTTGTGAGTTCCTTTTCGCCGGGAAATTACCGTCCGTAGTTGCAGCTAGCCGCCGCACTACTGTTATGTTCTTGTGCCTCGTGGGTCGCCGCCGCCGCCGTCGTTCTGGAAGAAGCTTTTCACGGCGGCATGGGATCTGCCCCCTTCAGTGACTCCGGGTTATTCTACGGTGGTTTCGGCTTCGGCGGCGGCGGCGGCCATGGATACGGTGAGTACGGACTTGGCCAGCTGGGCGCGTCGACGTCGGCGCCTGCCGCCGCCGCTGCTGCATCCGCGGAGGAGCTGCCGGAGCGGAAGGGCGGTGACCACCGCGCCGAGAAGGCGGCGATGGCCCTCAAGAGCCACAGCGAGGCGGAGCGGCGGCGGCGGGAGAGGATCAACGCGCACCTCGACACGCTCCGGACCATGGTGCCCTGCACCGACAAGGTGATCGAGTTCCTCCTCCTCTCCCTCCCTTCCCTATTGGCGGTATCCGGCCCGGCCCATCCACCAGGGAACTAGGCCCAATATTGTCTGGTTGCTGTCTTTGCGGGCCACAGCCAGAGCCCAATTTAGTTTTATTGTCAGATAGCCCAACCCGAGCCCACCAAGCTGATCCGCGCGCGCTTGGCATGCATTGCAGATGGACAAGGCGGCGCTGCTGGCGGAGGTGATCACCCACGTCAAGAAGCTCAAGACCAGCGCGGCGCGGATCAGGAGCCACTGCGCCGTCCCAGCCGACGAGGACGACGTCGCCGTCGAGCTAGTGGCCCCGGACGCAGCGTCACCGTCGTCACCGTCACCATCCCACGGCGGCGCAGCAGGAGGAGGCGGCGGCCTCCTCGTGAAGGCGACGCTCAGCTGCGACGACGGCGCCGACGTCTTCGCGGACGTCAGGAGCGCGCTGCGGCCGCTGAGGCTCAGGGTCGTCGGCTCCGAGGTCACCACGCTCGGCGGCCGCGTCCGCTTCACCTTCCTCGTGTCGGTGCCGTGCGGCGGCGCCGCCGTGGTCGTCGAGTCCGTGCGCGTGGCGCTCCAGTCCGTCCTCGACAAGGCCAACTCCGCGCTCGAGTTCGCGCCAAGGGCGTCGCTCCTCAACAAGCGCCGGAGGATCTCCACCTTCGACTCCTCCATCTCGTCTTCTTGACACTTGGCAGGATGAGATTAATTATTCAGAAACCACGTACGTACCGATGCTATAAGCAGCAGGAGTTAGGTTGCGTCACGCATGAACACGATGCTGATGATACTCCTTACAAGTTACCTCATCTCGCTACGTACTCGCTAGGTAAAGAGAAGAAGCTTCATGCACTGATTTTGCCACTACCTACCTACCACACGGTTATTCTCAAACCAAGTAGTTTCTGAAACTTTGGTTTGCAGTGCTTGTGTTATTTACCTTTTGCTACTACATTGTTTTGTAAGAACATTTTGATCCATGAATGCTTAATTACCTTGTAAGAGCATCAGTCCCACTGTAATTTTAAATTTACTAGCCTTTTTATGTGTGCAAATGGCAGCTTTTTACTCGCCTTTTTTCAACTTTCACACAGATGTGTATTCTTTCACCTGCAATCGCAGAAACTCACTAAGAACTCACATCAATGCCGATGAGATTAGTGCAGCTACCGACCTGATCAACAATAATCAAGAGTGGTACGGTAGAAGATGCTGAGTTTCAAATTCGAACACTCTTGCAAGCGACAGTCGTGACACCGCATCTGAAACACTGTTGCACTATGTTTGACTTGATTTTCAAGCTTCAGTTCCCTGAACCAATTCAGAAGTCAATGTTCTGCTTTGAATACTTGTTCTATTTTTTTAAAAAGAAAATTATTGTTTACTTGTTCAGGTAACACGGACGGATGCATTCAAACAGATTTTCACTTGACCTTCTGGTAACATTAACAAGAGAAACTGAAGGAATAAATTGCATTCAGACAGATTTTCACTTGTATTTTGGGTTGGAGGGAGTAAGGATTTTGGATAAAATAAGCTGTACACGCTGCTTAACAATATTCTAATTTCTAAGTACGATTCGGAAACATAATTTACAATTAGAGACATTACACCCTAGAGAAGAGAGAGGGCATGCTAGTAAAGGGGCGCTGAATGAAGTAAATTTATCGCGCTGTCTCATCAGCAAAATCTTTTGGTGAAATGGACAGTCATGCAACTCAATAACCAGACCACTGAAATCGGTATTGCCCACGAACATGCATGTGTCAGGGTGACTCATGTTTTAGGAAGTAACATTGGACATACATTTGCTACAAAGATAATCGCAAAAGAAATTTCGGCACTGTCATTTGCTACAAAGATAATCGCAAAACAGATTTCAGCACTGTCATCTCTGTATCGAGGCAATCTGCTAGAAGTCTGAATTCCAGATTCCAGAAACGAAACAGAGATGCTTCTATTGATATGGTTGCCTCCCAAGGTACAACAGATGGATAAATCTAGTCCTGCTCCATTGAGTAGCTTCCGTTGTTTCCAAAAAAAAAAGACCATGAAATAGCAATCAGCCGATCACTCGATTTCAAATTGAGTCTTGAAACCATCTCCGACGACAGCATGAGGTGATATTTCCACATAATAACTGGCATTGTTGTCGGGCGGGTCAACTGACAGTAGAGTTCCTGCAGGTAGAAATCACAACACTCAGAGGTCAGAGGGCCATTCACAAGAAGCAACTCATCTGGGAGCAAAGCGAACAAGGCTCAACTCTAGTTTATTTATAATAAAACGCAACAGGGGAGCAAAACCGGAAGCTCCAGTGTTCAGACATTGCTCACTGCATCATCAATCAATACTGGGAGGGACGATCAACAAAGACGTTCTAGTATATACTAGACCGTAATGTGCGGATTAAACCAATACAAAATGCTGTCGCGTCCAATTATCCAAACCCTCTCTGCTGATTGTGCAAGGGCAAGAAACAGGCCTTTCCGTTCCGCAACATTTCATGAAGTATAAAAAAAACATTTCAAGCTTGCAGCAGGTCCCACTGACATGGGGCCAAATACTTAAATACCACAAATTCAGACAAACGATGCAAAATATGTTAATCTGGTTCCCTTTTTTTCCCTTTTGCAGAATAGCGTTTATACAAAATCGAAAATGTGTAGCCGTCAGACACAGGACACAAACACATCATTACACAGGTGGCTGCTAAGACAACGACAGCATGCCTGCCAGTCAGCACATCATATACTTGTTCCCAGTAGACTTGCTGCTCCAGATCATAGACCCGTTCCATTCCTTCACCCTTCCACAAGTACATACATGCTAAAACACTACCAGAGTGGAGACAGACACCCCCAATCAGCCGTGACCGTCGATAGCAGATGCTAAACCAAGTTAATGGGCGACACAGTACAGAGCGGTTTGGGTAGAGAGTGACCACACACATACAACAAACCACACTTCAGGATCCTTCGGATTGCATAAAGTATCCACGCATCAGTCATCTGTATCTTAACTTCGTGTCAAGTTCATGCCCGTACATCCCACCAGGTACAGCACTGACAGCCATTGCTTGGTGGTGCACCTGCTGTTGCTTCGATCTGGCTGACATCTCCATCTGGATCAACCTTTCAAAGGCCTCTGGATGATTGCCTCTCACCTCTGCCTGATGGGCCTAAACAGTGGCAGAAAAAAAAATCAGCAAGCATGACCCAGTATCTCGATAAAGAGTTAAAAATAGCAAAACAGAGCAAGGACAAGTCCAAATGAAAATCTCATGACAGCTAGTTGCTTCTTATAACGAAACATCGAAAAAGAGCAGAACAGTATTCCGCTCATCGAAACCAGACTGCCATCCAAATTCAACTAGAACTGTTGAGTCAATGTGTCCTGTGATCAGGATATCAGATATAGGAAACTAGGAAGCAAAATTACACAATTGATAGCAAGACAGGCAATATGGCATATCCGACATTGCAAATCGTGACAAGTAACATCTGCTAGTAAACACAACAACGTAAATTAGTATGTCTGAGACTCGCACCTGGCATCATCAATCCAAATTCTCCATAGTTGGGCTGGCGAGGGTGCATATGGAAATTATTTACATTGCCCATCTCAGGTCTATAACCCGCCATGTGATGCACAGGCTGAGATGGTGGAACACCTCTTGGCAGGCCTTCTGGAAGAAAACTTCCAGGCATGGACATTTGTTGGAGCATAAGATGATGTGCGGCCAGGTCCATGTGAGGAACCCCTGGACCATGAAGATTATGTTGCATAGGATTCACATTAGATGGGAAAGAACGGTGGGGATCATGACGTATCGACTGTGGCATGTCGAATGGGGCTTGCTGGTTCCTATTAACAATGTGATCCATCATAGGACGAGGTGCCATCATAGGTGGCCTACCCTGTAGAAGATGGTAAAGATTCTGAGACTCGGCCTGAAAATGCTGGTTGCGAGGATGAGATCCAAGGGCATCAGGACCAAGTACTTGAACGTGTTCTGCATCACCAGGCACAAGATTTTGAAGCCTATAACTGAGATCATCAACCCCCTTTTCAGGCAATAGCCCTTCAGCCCTGTTGGATCTCACTGCTGACAAAATATCAGAACTTTGACCAGGGAGAGTGTCGTTCATCGTAAACAAATTATCTTCTTCAGGCAGATGAAGCTCCAAGCCTTTCTTGTCAAAGCTAGCATTCCCCTGATTTAGACCACCAGGTACCGCTGAATACTCAATTCCTGGTTCTTTTGGGACAGCAGCATCTTTAGTATTGTTGAAGGATAGGGTCTGTTCAACAGGGCAGTATCCTTCATGGCTAGATGACAATAGAGTTTTACCAGTCTCTGCAAACTCATTAGGACCACCAGTTGCAGATCCTCGAATAGAAACTGGTGCATCTTTGGAATGGAGCTCATTCATAAATGCAGCCCCAAATAATGCCTCCAATGTCAGGTTCTTTCCTGAAGTAGGAGCATTGTCGACTTTGTTAATAGGATCCATTCCAGATGCTCCACCATTGGCCATTAAATTTGCATCAATGCTCTGTGGTTCATCAGCAGATGCTATCTGGAAACCCAGAGAAGATGATCCCTTATTATCTGTTCCCTTTTGCAACAATGAAAGAAGGTGTTGTGATGCATGATTATCTACAGCTACTTTCTGGATAGCAACTGGCTCATCCAAAACAGTCTGATGCTCCATTGTAGAATTTATCGGAGTTGAACTGCTATTGCACTTAACCTGTGCCAACATTGTCTGCTCAAGATCCTCACATGTCATCATAACTGGCACTGCCTCTGGAATATCAGAATGATTGTGTTGTTCCAGTATTCCATCAGCAGGTGTAGACGATGTAAACGAGAGAAGCTTTGATGCAGAATCAAATTTATCAATAGGTGCTCTTGGTGATAAATTCTGAACAGCAGCATCAGATAAAGGGGGAACAGGGATTATGTTTTCTGGCCCTGGATTTTCATTTTTGACAATCATGGAGAGCAGGCTCTTTGAAGATAAGTCTTCTACAGGCTTCAAATCTGCAGGAAATACAAAGTATGAAATCAGCAGCAGAACTGACAACTGGATGTTGTAGAGCAATGAGGGACCTGCCCTCAGCTTTTATTTTTGTTTGGATGTTTTTATGGCATGATGACCTACCAAGATGCTAATACCACTCATTAATCAGGTGTCTAACATAATAGGACCAGCTAGCGAAACTTATGAAACAGGATTACCTTCATCATGAAACCAGCGAGCAAATTTGGATGATTCTGGTGCAGCAGAAGAGTCAATCATATTGTCATCAGCTTTCAGTGACTGGCTCTGCAAAACGTGTAGAAGACAAATAAGCATATGACCCATAACAGATATTTCAATGCCCACCAAAATTGCCGGTTTCTTCTTTTCAGACATTTCAATGTCAAACAAATTGGAGCTTCATTTCAGAGCACCTTGCCATGCTACATGGCAATAACTAGAAATAAATTGTCATTTCTAAACAACCAGGCGATATTTAAGCCTAACAGATTATGAAGTGGGCCATCTGAGCTAGTGAATAAATAATGTAGAAAGCTATCATGTCAAAGCATGGTAAAAGCCAACACAAAGATGGATGATTTAGATAAGATCATCAATTTTCAACTGCCATCCTTTCTTACAAACAAATCGTCAATTGGTATTTAAGACCTAACTGCATTTTAGTTAACATGAACTGCGCAACAAAAATAAGATAGAATTGTGAAAGGTACAAGTTTATATCACATTGACATTCACTAAATCTGGTTGGATCATGTTGCATGTTATAGCTTGTATAACATGGATTCCATTTGAGGCTTCTGCACAGATAGGAAACTAAGAGTAAGCAGGACCAAATTGTACCTCAACATGTCGGTAAATTGTTGCTACTTTTCAATAATGCATTGCCAAAGAACTGTTCTAATGTTGAGATTGAATCATCCTTCCTAAGTGGATCGATATTTTTTGATTTGCCTTCTTTTTCAATAGAATACTTATCCATATCAGCTTCCCAATCCTCACTTCCTTTCAGAATGCTAGAAGCCAATTCAGTTGAAGAGGTAACACCTCCAGATGGAAGCATGTGATTTGGACCCATCATAGCAACACTATCGGAAATTCCCTTCTCTTTGTTTTCAAATGCAGTGAATTCTGTTGCTGACTGGTTAACCTCTAGCTGACCACCAAGCCGTGCAACAGTCGACATATTAGCCTCAGTAGTAGCATTACGAACCTACAAAGTAGAAACATATTAAGTAACAGTACGACATCGGCGGATAGCTTTGCTATCCCTCTTTGCCAAGGAAATGATTCTATCAGAGAGAGAGGATGGACTGAAGGTTCAATCTTCAATGAACACAAATTTTCTTAAAAAGGCATCAGTGGCATGCATGTAGGAGATAATTGCATGAAATTGTTGGCATTCTCTTATATTATTGAAAGAACATATGGATGCACACCTTTGGCTCAAGTGAGATATTGGACGACTGTGACTGAAGCTTTTTGTCCACAAATGCATTTGCAAAACCAGGCGGGACAAGCGGCCTGGCTGCGGGTGCTAGTAGAACTGAAGATGGCCTAGTGGTAGTGGTATCTTCCTCATAAGAGGATACTGCAGATCCATCTAGCTTCTCATTTTTAGTTTTGACATTTGCCTTTTCAGTGGGTGTCTGTAGCTGTGAAATGATATCATCACTAGGATTTTCTTTTAGGATATCAGGACCATTCTTCTTTCCTTGCATGGCTTTGTGTTGCTCTTTTCTCATCAACTCAAAAGACGCTGCATATCGGGAAATGTGAGACAGCATAGATGATTGCGGTTAAAAAAATGAATGTTTTATGTTGCGGTAAGAGAAACTGACCCCTCCGTTTCCTTTCTTCTTCTGCTCTATCCTCATTAGAGCATTCAGAAGACCCAAATGTCTCATCGTTCATTGCGTCAATGTCTTTACGTGAAAAAGGAGCAGCCTGTAATTGATGTGTAAGGTACTCATGAAAAGTGCAAAGGTTGTCAACCAATAAGTGGAAGGAAGGAAGGGTGCATGTTTGCGAGCTCCAACCTTGTAAGGACGTGGTGGCTGGTAGCGTTCCGATGTCCTGTTTAGCTGATGTGCATTACCATGATCCTTTGATGCCAACTGCCCAGAATATCCTGATGGCCGAGGGAAACCACCACTTCCCAGCAGGCCATCATGCTCTGTGTTGTGCCAATTGCGTCTGTTTTGATTTCCGCCACGCCCTGCTGCATGGTGACATTATTAAACCCGCAGCTAAACTAAGCAATGCAGTCAACTTCCCTAGCCTTCCCATAAATAGGATGGACAACAGGAAGTAAATATGCATGACTTGTTAACAATATGTCCATGCAATCAAATGCTCTCCGTCTCCCTCGGTTTACTACTATTGGTGAAGTAAATGCATGAATATTTGTATAGACTAGAAAGCATCCCATGGCAAGTTCACAAGAGAATGAATACATATCACAAGATATCACAACGAATACATTACACTCATAATGGTGTGCTTAAGTAGTATACCTACCGTCTGTATGTCTATGTACCTTCTACCCAAAACTATACACAAGATGAGATTACACATAGGAAAAGATTTTTCTGGCAAGGTGGTGGAACAAAGAAGAAATGCCACTTGGTGAAATGGTGCAATATCTGTTTGCCCAAGAAAAAAAAGGAGGGCTGGGAATACATGACCTAAAATGAACCTTAGCTTGAGGTGTAAATGGTGGAGGAACTTGGACAAAGGAGAGGGCCTTTGGCAAGAGAATATAAAAAGGAAGTATGTAAAACTGCTCTGCCTGACCCAGTTAAAAAACAAATCTACTGATTCAGCTGTGTGAAATAACCTACTCAAAGTCAAAGAGTTATATGCTGGTGGGGAATGGAAACCACACTGATTTCCGGCTAGACCATTGGTGCAGTCCTGTTTCTCTTAAGGAAAAATTCAGTATCCTTTATGAGATTTGCAATGAACAGAACTGCTCTGTTGCTGAGATAGCTAGCAGAAACTAGAGACTCTCATTTAGAAGATGGCTTGATGAGGGAGCACAAATTCAACTGAGAAGGCTTTATGACATGCTTAATTCCTTTACTATATCAAATGAGGAAGTTCTGTTAAATCCATGTAGAAACTGAAGTCTCAAAAGAAAATCTGGCAAGCTAAAATTCCCCCTTGGGAATTAAAATCTTTATGTGGCTAATCTACCAAAATGTTTTTCTAATAAAAGACAATTTGATTAGAAGGAAGTGGCAAGGAGATGAAACATGCGTGTACTGTTCTGAAAATGAAACAATGGAGCACCTGTTTTTCTGCTGGTTACCTAATGGAGATAAATTTCATATGGTTGGCCTAGTTACCATCTGTACGGCCTTGTGGAAATCTAGGAATAACATGCTTTGGGAGAAAAATGATCAGATCTCTACTGAGATCATATGCATGGCCAGCTTATTCATTTGTTTCTGTGCAGAGCTTCAAAAGGTCCATGACAGGAGATGCTAGAAGCAGGAGCGCAAGCCCTAAATTACATGTGGATCCATCTATCCACATAAAGTTCTTCCTGATGGTACAGGGACGGTCCTGTTGCAGTGAAGAGCAAATTGGGCGTCTGGATGGGCACGTGCTCCAGTGGGTCGCTTGTAACTAGCTGTTATCTATCCTCCGTTCCTGTTTTCACGTGTTTGTACTCTGTGCTGAAAGCCCTGGTTTCAGGCTTTCAGCTAGCTCGATAGTCGAAGATGGTAGTCCCTGAATGTTAGTCTGCTATGTTAGCCTTTGCTGTCTTGTGAGAGCTAGTGTGAGGTTCCTAAGCCAGTGGTGCAAACCCCTTTGTGTTGGTCAGCCAAGCTGTTTCGTTTTTTCAGGAGAGAGTAAGTGTCTGAAATGCTGTACTGCCAGACTTGTAACTAAGTTGCTTTGGTAATGAAATTCAGGCTTGCCCGGTGTGGGAAACAAATGAATACAAATCACAGGCAAAAAGGCCACGGAGAACCAATTCTTTACTAATAACAATAGACTGTCAGCATTAACAAAACAAGAGCCTAATGACTAATGTAAAACGCTTCCAAAAAAGAAAGGTAAATTACCCTGTTTCAGAGACTCGTGATCAGGTACCTCCCCATCCCGGTCGCTTGATGCATTTGAGCGAGTGTCCCACCTCCCTCCAGAGTTCCCGCCACGAGACAAGTAAGTATAGCCCCCTGACCCGTCTGATCTTCCCAGCTGTGTATTGTAATAGCCCTTGTTCTTCTCAAGCACACCTGCAGACAGCTCCTGCAGCTCACTGTTGAACGAGCAACAACAAAGCTCATCAGACAGAAAGTCCCCCTGACAGCTGCGCAAAAGGCCTGACCAATAGAAAGGGTAGCGAATTGACCTAAGAAGCGCAGAATCAAAGCCAGGGGGCAGCTTCTTGCAATGCTCTAACTCGCCAAACGACAGCAGAAAATCCCTGGAGTACACTATCCTCGTCTTCATCCTGTCATGGATACACAGACGCATTTTGGAGCACATCACCATCTAGAGGACCTGGCAGCTAGCAACGGAAGAATGGAAGGCGTACTCACTTGGGCTCTGCGCCAGGGGCGGATCCAGCATATGAGATGGGTGTGCACATGTACACCCGATAATTTTTGCAAACAAAATCGAAGTTAGTAGGTAATATGTTGTGACTGGGTCAGATCCAAGTACAAATAGCTCTCTTAGGGTTTGAGGTGCGCCGTTTCGCACAGCGGAAGCGAAGAGAAGGGGCGGGCATACCTGATGCGTGCTCGTCGCCGGCAAAGGGCCGGGCGAAGACGGGGCGAATGGTGCCGCCGCTCGCCCAGTCGTCGCCGCCAGGAAAGGAAGACCAAGGCAAGAGAGAGACAGAGAGAAGGGAAAGGGGGAAGGAACAGAGATGAGCCGAGGGGGAAGGGGAGGAGGAACCGTGAACGCCCAGCAGGCGTCACGAAGCTAGCCGTGACGCACTTTATTATTTCTTTATTATTATTACTGGTTATCCTACTTTATATAATGCATCTTTTCTTTTCTTTTTTAATATAACAGATGTTAGCTGATTCAATTTCATTATTATGCTCTATATGCATATCGACATAAAACACGTCGTACCAATTTCCGCAAAAGAAAAACACGCCGTACCGACAAAATTGAGCTCTTAGCTGCACTAACAAACTATATGACAAAGTACGTCAAATTTAGACTCACCAACTTTAAAATTGAACCCTCACTAATTTTATAACGATTTAGGCCATACATATCTTGTTTTTGAGAGGTGAGAACTTTTTGATGTGATATCCTCCTCAAGTGACCTACCTAGAGCTTGAAACTACATCAGGCGTCCTGCATATGATGGAAGTCTTATCTATATCCAAACTAAAGCCTAAATTAGAAATCCCATTCAAGTAGACGGTAAGTCTAAGATGGGATGCGCTCGCGAGTTTACTTAAAATTTTAAGTAACCTATAATATACCTGTATATGTAAAAAAAGTATATAAATAAACCATCAGGTATACACGAGACGTTAAGAGAAGCAAGAACGGACTATTTATTTCGGCAATAACCGCATGGAACTATGGAAGCCATAAAGCGGAACTCGGCCACGTGGGTCCCTGCGTGGCGACAGGCGAATAAACCAACCAATCTAGGAAAAGCCCTATTGCCTAATGGTATCCGACCCTCTCGGCCCAGGACGAACGGAATTAGGCCCAATATTGCATTTCTGCTGCCTTTGCGGCCACAACTCTAGCCCAATTTAGTTTATTAATAATAATTATTAATATTGTAGTATCTGATAGCCCAACCCGTGCCGAAGCCTGAGGGAAAAAAATATAGTGCGGCGTCATGCGCGCCCACGCCCGATGCCGCTGATTTGCATCGGGTCCGACAATTTGTGATGATTTACATGGAGCACCCTGCGTTGATATGTTTGAAGCCCCTGTGCTGATTTGCATGGAGCATCCCGTGTACCAGGAACCCCACACAGCAGAGGCGCAGGGCGTGGGCGCGCACGACGCCGTTGGTGCGCACCGCGCGCACTGTATTTTTTTCCAAGCTGAGGAAAAAATACAGCGCGCGCCGTGCGCACCAACAGCGTCATGCGCGCCCACGCCCGATGCCGCTGATTTGCATCGGGTCCGACAATTTGTGATGATTTGCGCGCTGATTTACATGGAGCACCCTGCGTTGATCTGCTTGGAGCCCCTGCGCTGATTTGCATGGAGCATCCTGCACGAGGAACCCCACATGGCAGATCTCGTGGAACTGGGCGGCCGCGTCCGCTTCACCTTTCTCATGTCGTTGCCGGGCGCTGGGCCTGGCGGCGGCGGCGCAAGCGGCGTCGTCGAGTCCGTGCGCCGCTCCTGAACAAGCGCCGCCATACGTTCGAGCTGTCCATGTCCGTGCTCGAGCTCATCTTACTGCCATGAGTTAGGTTATGCATGAACACGCGACACTGATACTCCTAGCTATAGGTTAATTACCTCATCACTACTCGCCTCGATCGCTAGGTAAAGAAGAAGCTTCATGCACTGATTTACCACGGCATCGGTTTGCAAGCTTGTTACTTGTACGTGTATACCTTGGCTTTTGTTCTCTGAGAACATTTTTTGATCCCTGAATATGCTTCATTGACTACGTACTTTGTAAGAGCATATGTATATCACTTTATGTAATATGTATATCCCTGAATATCACTCCCACTGTAATAAATTTACCGGCTAGCAGGACCACTTTATGTATGCAGCAACGGCAGCCTTTTCTTCCTCGGCACATGTATATTCTTTCACCTGCATGTGCCGAACTCACCACCTCAGATTTTAATGCCAGTGAGATCAGTCAAGCTACCCAATCTGATCAGTAATAATCAAGACTGGTACGGTATGTAGAACGATGTTGGTTTTCAAATTCGAATCTTACAAACGACTGGCTGTGGCACTGCATCTGAAAACAGTCTTACACTAATGCGCATCTACTACCTTTGCTGCAACATACAGTACCCCTACGTATACATCATTAGTTCAAAGCAGCCTGTATAATCATACGGAACCGGATGCACGGTGTGAGGACAGGAGAACAATCAGTGGCGGACTCTACTCTGCAGCCCTCCATGGTTGAGGACAGCCAAAGGATCTCTCTGAGATCTTTAAATTCTCCACGAATGGCCTTTCCCTTTGTAAATAAGCCGTTCCTAAATTCCACCCAAATTTCACTATGCAAAAAAAATATTCTCATCGCATCAAAATACGGGCATATGCGTGAAGTACTAAATGTAAATGGAATAAAAAACTAATTGCACAATTTTATTGTACTTTACGAGACAAATATTTTGAGCCTAATTAATCAATGTTTGGACAATTATCTACAAATACAAACAAAATGCTACAGTGCAGTATTTATGACAAAATGTAGAGTTTGTTGCATCTAAACAAGGCCTAAGTTGTCTCTTAGGCTAGCTCATAAATTTTTTAATGTGTGAACAGTATAAAAAGCTAAAAGCCAGCTCTTGTTCAAGAGACAGTCTCATACAGGTATTTCGAGATTATGTGAGAATGATGTGTGAGATCATTTATGTTATGAGTTAGATGCTAATAGCTAGATCATTGGAGGAGCTGTCTCTTATAGTGGTTAGAGCTGACTTGATACCTCAGCCATCTGAGGAGAAGGCATAAGCGTCGGAAGCCAAGATGCAGGAGCAAAGAGAGAGATTCCCATCATTCCATGTGTTGCAACAGTCAAATCCACAGCATGCATGCGGCGGCAGAGATCGAATCTGCTGGGCCGGCCAGGCAATGCAAGCACCCTGCTGCTTGACCCGTTCTAGGAATCTATATCTATCCTGTATATGTTTTTTTTTAATTTTTGAGGATATCCTGTATGTGTTGATCGACCGCTGTTAACCTCGTGCAGGCACTATTAAACTTGGGTAGGTACTGTCCGCATCTGAACTCTGAAGATGATCGAGATCCATATATCTTCAGTGTTCAGGTCCCTACTTTAACCGGTCTCGATGCAAGCTCTGCTTCCAGCTAGCTGGTGAACATACACATACAGCAGCCTACTGTTAAGTGTTCACACCCTACAGTATGGGCTCACTCTGATGACTAATGTTAGGCCATTGCCCATTACAAGTTTCCGCATACCATAAAAATAAATTAACGTAAAAATGCAGCAAGATGAATATACAGAGGGAGCAGGGTAAATGTCACTAGCTAGTACTTACATGGAAAAGGAGAGGCAACAGAGTAGTAGCAGTAAACATATCCTAGTGATGGAATAAAGAAAATGGTGTGTGGGAAGGGAATGACTTGTGGACTAGGTTCTTTTTCAGATCCCCAAGGAGCTAGTAGAGTAATGCAGCGCAGGGGTTAGTTGCTGATCCCGAAGAATGAGAAATAAACAATCCGAATAATTGGTTCTGCATCAGAGTCTGCATGCTTCGCAGCAGCAGGTTAGATTAGTGCACGCATGATGTGGTATTGACGATCGATTAAAAGAAACAGTCTGGCAGGCACACTATTGCATCGCATTGTACGTATTGGCTTCTCCACTTGGTGAGCGACCCACATGTCGTAGCACTATATACCTTCAATGGAGATCTCGCGTGGCTGGAGTAGAGATTAGATTCCCGTATGTGTATACACACACATGATCTATCGTCTTATATAGACTACATTATTGTAACTGTAATTTAGTGGCAATTATACGTGGAGTCTATTGGGGGCTAAACTATTCCTGCCAACTGGATAGAGCTCCTGAAGGGAGATTACTGTATCAGGTTTGATTAATTTCAACATTATTATTATTATTATTGGTACAACATGCATGGCCTGGCCACATTGACTGACTAATTAACTTAGCGGCTCTCATTTCGCACAAGCTAATCCCAAGTCAGTTTTGAACCAAGCAGCAGCAAAGGTTCCTCTATGACGGCGCCACACTTTAGACGGCGGTGAAGTGTGGCAAGCAACCAAACGCGCCTTAAATCTAGCTTGGCACGGAACACACACGCACGCATGGCATGTCCACGTCAATGTCCATGTGTGTACGTGACGATGTCACAATAATGCGCATACGCCGACGGACGACCAGAGATGGACACAAACAATTCTATAATCTGACTGACGATCCATCATCAACTGCTTCATCGATCATCACTTTCTTTTTCCTTTTCTTCCTCTCCTGCGCTGCGTCGTCTCGTCTGCAAAGACAGACATGTAGTACTAGTGTAGAGAACGACTATTGCGATAACTGTGTGTAGTATGTATGGGTATGGCGGCAGAATTAAGGAGCGAGCTAGTAGCGTCGTCGAATTGTTTGCGAATTGTTGAGTCTTTTCAGGATGGATCGTCGATCGCCCACGCCACGCATGCTGACATGCTTGTAGTACGCATGATCCGAATAAAGTCTGAATTCTTGCGCAAGGGACCTACACCAACCCACGCCCCATGGGAATGTTAAATTAGGCGCGCCATCACATGCATGCATCGCTCTGTAATTTTATCGTCAGCAGCTACATCATGCAGCGCAGTCAGTTAGTTAGTTAGGGTTCTTGGAATAAATCGGAGCCTTAACTATTTCTCGTAAGGTAGCTAAATGCTCAGTACGTAGTCTAACCAGCCATCCGTTTGCTGTCTGGATCTAGTACAGTATACAGTATTCTGCTTTGTTTTGTTCCCGGCAAATTAACAAAGCTGATGAACGGATAAAAGGGCAGGGTCGCATGTGAATCCTAGGCGCCATTGGACGATAATTTAATTAGGCGCAAGCTGCCTAGCTGATCGAGAGCGATGATGGTTGATCAGTACGTGCTCAAGTTGTGCTTGTTTAATAGCGCGAGTTTGGAACAGAATTCCATTGGCTGCCATAGGGGCATACAGTACGTGTTTATAGATAACACTGTGTGTAGATAGCACGAGTACTAATAAAATGGCCTAGTAACAGGGATTCACATGGTGTTTGATGGAAGATGACGTCATTCGCTTTATGTTTTGCCCTCGGTATTCGTGCTAAAGGATTGATTGATGAAATACTACCTTTCAATTGCAGCAACCTCTGACGACAAATATACATAGGTCGATTCCATCTCCCTTTTTGTGTCTGATCGAAATACAAGTCTTCGGTCAAAGAAAATGAAACGGTGTATTACCCTGACTGCTTCTAGGGCACTCAATTATTTGAGAGGCCAAAGAAGAGTGCTGCACAAGTAAGAATCTGCATAAAAAGCACCGTGCAGTTTGAGTAAAAAATCTTTCATGCTCGAATGTGTGAACGGATAATGCCGGAATCTGGATGATCGATCAGAATACTCCCACCAGCCACGGACAAATGATGCTTCGAATTCTGATTACAAATTTCCCCCGGTTTTGAGCTTCAGCATTTGGAAACGTAAAAGTAGATTTCGTTCGGAAATGTAGAGCAAAAAAATAGGTGCATTGCAACAGGTAGTAGCCAAAGTCAAGCGTGGAAAAAAACAAACGGGAAAGGAGACGGCGGTCAAATTTGTCAAGGTGTATTTGTTTGAGGAATGGTTTGTTGGTGGATCATCCGTTCCTATCGCTTAATGTGAACTAATACACCTGTTGGGTTAAATGGATGCCTTGTATTGTACTTATCCAACAGTTTTATTTCTTCATCAAAAGGCATGTATGTACAACGAGGAATGGACACCTAACAAAAACCAACACAATTAGGTCAGATAGGATAAATTGTTCATCAGCTAGAACAAAATCTTCATCAAATCAGACACCAAAAGTTTTTATTAGAGGGAACAAGCTAGCATTTTTAGGCTATAAATGGATCGAAATCCAACAAGTTATGCATATATTATATAGCTGTAGCTTGAGCTATCTTTCCAATCTTCTTCTTCTTCCACACTAGTGATGTTTAACTAAGCCGTAATGCCCTTGTTCCGTGCACCCTCTTCATGTTCGTATTGGCGACTCCATGTTTGTCACCGTAGCTTGGCGCCACACCGATCCCTCCTACCTTGACGCCCTTGCCTCACCCTAGCTCACCGACTATTCTTCACATCCCCGTCTTCCTTAAATGCCACCTTGCCTTGGCGGCCTCGCTCTTTATTGCCGCCGTGGACATCCCTTGAAACCCATTAGACTTTTAAATCCAAACTTTTAATCTGGAGTCATATAAACTCGCTAGAGATGAAGAAGAAACTATCTAGGGAATCGACACCAAAACGAAAAAAACCAAATAGTTGCTTTCTTTTCTTTTGCTTTCCTATTTATTACGAAAATCCACCACATGGGTCCACTAAAAGCTCCAACCTACACACTGAGGGTCTGATTGGTTTACTTCCAAATTTTGGTAAGCTAAAAGATGGGCAAAATAGTTGCCAACATTTTGGTATAACAGATGTGAGACAAAGACAGCTTTTTTGGTAGAAAGCCAAATGGTGGTCAAAATTTTGGCATGCCAAACTTTTGGCACCAAACCAAGCAGGCCCCGAGTCTCTAACCTAGAGCTCCAATTTTCCATACTATAGAGCAAATCAACCGCGAATCGTGTGAACTAGCCATAGAAACCAACATTGCCTTGTATTGTTTTGCTTGCATGCTTTGGAGAATCGATCATGGTTTCACAGGTCAGGTCTCCCCTTGTTTTACTACTACCGCCGCCGCCCACGCTGCGAGCCGAGGGAAGCCAAGCGCAAATCTACCCCCACCCCACTCCTCCCCCGCCTATAGGGCTATAGCCTTCATCATTCCTTGCTCCCCCCTCCCCTTCACGAGATCCCCATCCCCTCCCATGCCGCCGCACTAGCGAGACCCACCCCGCAGCCACCGCCCGCGAGATCCACCCACCCGTCCGTCCGTCCCCCCACCCCGCAGGGGAAGTGCTCGGCGGAATGTCCCACCGCCCGCCGGCGCCAATGCCGGACACCCTCTCCGACGCCTTCGCCGCCGCCGTCCTCCTCTCCTCCACCGACAAGCCCGACACGCTCCCGCCGGGCCGCCTCTCCCCGGTCTCCCCGCTCCCGCACAACTCCTCCTGCAAGCACCCCACCCCGAGCTCCTCCTCCGGCTCCTCCGGCTCCGTCTCCGTCTCCCGCGCCCCGCCGCCGCCCGCCGCCTCCGGCCTCGCCTCCCGCAGGAGCCACTCCGGCGAGATCCCGCTCCCCTCCGACGCGCCCCCGCGCGGCCCGCGCCCGGGACACCGCCGCACCGGCTCCGGCCCGCTCATCTTCACCTCCGGCGCCAGCGCCTGCTCCAGCTCCGCGACCTCGCCCCTCGCCAACGCGCTCCCCGCCGGCAACATCTGCCCCTCCGGCCGCCTCGCCAAGCCGCTGCCCTCCTCCTCATCCTCCTCCTCCTCTTTCGCGGCCACCCCGCCGCCCCCGCCCCCGCCGCGGGCCGCGCGCCACGACGTCCTCGGCTCCGGCACCGCCAACTACGGCCACGGGAGCATCGTCCGCTCCCGCAGCGGCGCCGCGCCGCCCTCCGAGGACGACGCCATGGTCAGGCGGGCCATGTCGGCCGCCGACCCCGAGGAGGTCAAGCGGGCCGGGAACGAGCAGTACAGGAAGGGATGCTTCGAGGAGGCCCTCAGGCTCTACGACCGCGCGCTCGCCCTCTGCCCCGACAATGCCGCCTGCCGGGGCAACCGCGCCGCCGCGCTCATTGGCCTCCGCCGCCTCGGGGAGGCCGTCAAGGAGTGCGAGGAGGCGCTCCGGATCGATCCGTCCTACGGCCGCGCGCACCACCGCCTCGCGTCCCTGCATATAAGGTGAATGGATTGCTTGGCCTACTTGCGTGGGCGGCGCAAAGATCGCTCTTCGGATCTGTGGCTTCCGTCCCATTTTTCCTTTCCCTTTCGGCATTGTCGGTGACGGCACTGCTCCTTTTACAGCGTGGCCCACCATCTCAGTCTCACGCTCCCATCTCAGCTAAAGAAAATCAGATACGAGAGCGATTTGCCACGATAATGTATCTCCACTTCGAATCTAAACTTTGCTATTTTTAGTAGAGCTTAGGAAACGGTCATGGGGCATGCTGGTTAGCTATTGGTTGTTCATGAAAGGCCTATTTCCGTAATAGGCTCAATGTTTTTGTGAAGCTAGTCATGGCATCCGTGTGGAACCGGGTTCATTTGATTATTGAACACTGCCTTGTGCGTCGCTCTCCATTCCTTCATAGTTCTAAAGTACTTGCTTTTCTAGTCTCCAGAGAACTGGAAATGCTTGTTTGTTGCAAAACCACAAATAGTAAAACTAAAGACTGTCAATGCAGTCCTATTCGCTAGCCTTTTCTTTTACCTTTTTTCCTTGTTCGGTATACTGTTTGTGGTTGTTTCTTTTGCGCGTTCTCACAAATTGGACTAATATTATTGAATTATTCACTCATGCCACTTTTTTTTATCTGATCTTACTGAACTGCAGGCTAGGACACATTGAGGATGCTCTGAAGCACCTATCCCTTGCAACCCCACAGCCTGACCTCCTAGAGTTGCACAAATTGCAAACAGTGGAGAAGCACCTGGGGAGATGTCTGGATGCACGAAAGGGTGGGGACTGGAAGAGTGTGCTAAGGGAAAGTGATGCTGCTATTGCGGCTGGAGCTGACTCCTCTTCTCTGGTTAGATTCTACCCCTCACCTAATTTGATTTTGGGCATACCCTAATCTAATTCATATTTTCAGCTCTTGGCTGCTAGAGCAGAAGCCCTTCTCCGGCTCAACCTACTCGAGGATGCTGATCTGACTATCTCTAGTGCCTCTAAATTGGATTATTCATCTTCATGCTCCTCAGACACCAAATTTTGTGGGTTCCTTGCCAACGCTTACCTCTTCTATGTACTTGCCCAAGTTGACATGGCATTGGGAAGGTAATTCCACAATTTTACCTATTTCCCTTCACATACACAAATAAGTTAACCGGTCAATATGCTCCTATTCTTGCCAGCCGAGTGAACGGAAAGATGATGCGCTACCAAGTTATCATGTCTATGGAACTCTTTCTTTCCTTTTTTGATACATTTTTCCTGTTGTAACAAAATGTAGCCAAATAACACTTTGTTGCCTTGGAGTATAGCTATGAGAGAGAACAAAGAAGCTCCACAGCCTTAATAAAAAGTATTTTTTAGCAGGTACTTGCAAGTTACTTGATATCATATGATTTGACACTTGTCAACTCTTCGCAGGTTTGATCATGCTGTCTCCTCCATAGATAAGGCCAGGATAATAGACCAAGGAAACACTGAAGTGGTCACTATGCATAACAAAGTGAAATCTGTGGCTAGAGCACGATCTCTAGGGAACGAGCTCTTCAATTCTGGAAAATTTTCAGAAGCTTGCCTTGCATATGGTGAAGGGCTCAAACAACACCCTGTGAATAAAGTCCTGTACTGTAATAGGGCAGCTTGTAGGTTTAAGCTTGGGCAGTGGGAGAAGTCAATTGAGGACTGCAATGAAGCTCTCAAGATTCAACCCAATTATACCAAGGCTTTGCTCAGGCGGGCAGCATCGTATGGCAAGGTAGCATATTTTTTCTTTAACACTTTTTATTTTTTACTTTTCCTGATTTAGATTCTGGGACTCAGAAACAACTTCATTATTGCTCTTTTGGTGGTTATAGATGGAGCGGTGGGCAGAATCAGTGAAGGATTACGAGGTTCTCAGAAAGGAACTTCCAGGTGACACGGAAGTTGCTGAGGCCTATTTCCACGCCCAGGTTGCTCTCAAGTCATCTCGCGGTGAGGAGGTATCCAACATGAAGTTTGGTGGAGAGGTTGAAGCAATAACAGGAATGGAACAATTCCAGATGGCTACGTCTCTGCCAGGTTAGTCTTATAATCAGCCGCATTCATTATTTCGTTGTATTTGGTTCATTTCTTCCTTTTCTTTTTCGACACTGCGAGCAAGCTTATTAGAAATCTTATATTGCCTATAATAGCTCAAAATGTCGAAATACCCTTTTCATTACGTGCATAGCTACAATTCCCTAAAACATGCATCATTCCTTTCTCATAGAAAATAAGAGCATCAACTTAGCAAGTAATAACCTTCCATATAGAGAACATTATCTGATTGAGAGTTTCGCCTTGCATTTGATGATCAACTTCTGAACAGCTCACCCGACAAAGTATTACCATAATCTAGTCCAGCTGATCCCTAAGTCAGTGAGTTTTGGCTAATCTTTGGCAGATGCAAAAGATGAATGTCCCTTAGTGCTGATACATGAATAGTGGGCTCAGGGTCTTTAATTCGTTATCTTGCTTGTTCAGTTTGTCTATTGCAAAAGGAGCTGACAGCTGTTGACCTAGGTGCAGTGCAGCTGGACCACCCAAGCACCCTCCTGTTTTTATTAGATTTACCTTGGCACAGATAACAAAACAATATCACTGTTACTCGTTTGTATTGCTATTCAAGAATAGGTAGTCCCATCTCACTTTTTCTGTCAAAATGGATTTCCAAATGTTATGCTTCGTCTGCTGCTTGTTCCTTGCACATGCAGCCACTGATGTTGACTCGCAGATGAGTAATTACTGAACAGAAAAGTAGTACGATAATCTTGACTTTTTCTAATAGGAATGAGGGTTGTACCACAGGTTGGCAGTACTTGTTACTGTTTTCTGACGTGCAAGCAATCTTCACATGGCTTTTGTTTTCCTATCATTGTACCAATGCTGGTGGAAGTACATATTTTGTTCACTCTTGTCTTTTACTATCTGGTCACATGCTCTCTATGTCTTGTGCTCGAAGTCTCAAGCTGTAATTTTTAGCTTTTTCTTTGTTGTATCTTATTGGTCTATTTGAAATTTACAGGTTGTATCTTATTGGTCTATTTGAAATTTACAGGTGTTTCAGTTGTCCATTTCATGACGCCTTCAAATCAGCAGTGTTGCAAGATTTCCCCATTTGTGAACACACTGTGTACCAGATACCCATCTGTTAATTTCCTCAAGGTAAGTGCCATTGTGTTCTTTGTTAACGTCCACGGATCCACCTCATCCTCATTCCATATCTGGCCTTTGTTAACGTGCCATTGTGTTCTTTACTTCAGGTTGATGTGAATGAAAGCACTGCTGTTGCACGTGCCGAAAATGTGAGGACAATTCCAACATTCAAAATCTACAAAAATGGCATGAAAGTGAAAGAGTTGATCTGCCCCAGCCAACAGCTGCTGGAATACTCAGTGAGGCATTATGGGATTTAGGCCATGAAGCCGATGATTTGATGTTTCCTTCTGCCTCCAGCTTCCCTGGAGCGAGTGCAGTCTTAGCCGGAGCGGAGCCAGTGAAAGTTAATCCTGATGAGGGCAAGCGTGAAAAGCGAAGAGCGGCTTTTCTCCCCGGGCATTTCCCATCCCACAACCCTTACATTTCCACCCCATTTCTCCATTTGTTGATTACCTACTCAATTTATTCTTTTAATCTGTCACATCCTTACATCATTGTTGCAAAATTCCTTAGCACAATGACATCATCTCCTGATTCATGTGAAGAACGACTGTAAATTTTTACTTCCATGTTTACCAGACAACCAAGGAAAGAAAGGTATAGATTGCATTTTGTACTCTCTAAATTCTGTCATGTATTATGGAACTATAGGGTCCCTTTGTTTTCCACAGTTCGTATCGTGCCTTGCGGGAGTGCTGAAATCGCGACGACCCAAATTCACATATTACTACTGTAGATAGAATTGTCTACACATTACATCTCTATAACTGGATAATAAACTGAGGCAAAGTTGTTACAGTGAAGAAATTACGTGTTTTCATATTAACGCAGTTCCATCGAATGACTACGTTTGGAACACAATTTTTGGAAGGATTTTGTTGGTCAAAATTTGTACTAGGATTTTTGAATTATATATGTAATCTCGTTCTATACTGTCATCTATAACAGAGGGATGTACATCATAAAAATCCATATAGTTAACCCGTAGAAATTGTAGGGGACATCTTGCATGAGCTTCAACTTTATGGGAAGTTTGTCATTTCAAATTTCTGCCTTTCTTCACGCTCTATCCAACAAAAGCAGTCCTCGACGTTTTCACATGTTTTTGTGCAGGATGCGTTCTCGTCAAAATCATGCGTTCTGCGATTGCTGACCGTTTAGTTAGTTGTTCTCTGTACTTTAGCTACTACGGACACGTGGGCCCGGTGTCCATGAGGCCGACATGTCAACATCGAGACCTGGCGTATGGAGACTGGTTGCTTTGGCATTTTGCCTCTCGTCCAGATGGAGATGGGCATGCATTTCTGTCCCATCACCATCTCCATGCCCATATGCGGACTTGCAGTCGTTTCTTGTAGATCCCGGAACAGTGCGCACCTTTTAGCTGTTCTATGATGCGTGTTGCATATAATGCAAAGAATAAGGGACATCTCGCATCGCCTGCCACGTCGGAGATGAGAAAAAATGGCATGCGGCTGAGGAAAAATCCAGTGAATTTTGTAAAAAGAAACCAGAAGACAATTGAGTGTGCTATCATTTCTTAGAGCGGCAAAGGTTAAATTACCACAAGACGATGTAAAAATTGTGGCCTTTATTCTGTCAAATGGTTTTTGGTGAAAATAATAAAACTGTTGCTACTTGCTAGTATGTATTTCCATTGAAATCTTGGAATTTACCATTAGATTAGAATCTTTTGGAAATCGGTGCCTCTCTATGATAAGGCGGGCCCAGTCCGGACCCATATGTTATAGAGCAAATAAGGGTTGAGTTAAACTTTAGCTGCAACTAAGAAGCCAAATGAAAATTTGATCCGTCGCAGCAGATATGCAAAATCCATCTGAAAGCAGGAGTACTGCAATTGAATGATTTTACAGCTGTTCAAGTCTGTATGATGTAGAACCAATCAACCCATTGATTTTTGTTCTCTGCATATCCACAGTGAAATTCAAAAGTTTGAACTCACAGGATATAAAAGCTACAAATTAAACACAGGAGGGATAACCCTTTTAAATTTAGTCTAGTCAAAATTGCAAACAAGACTGTGAATGGTTATCCAAGAAGGTGTTCCACATGGCGTGCCACAGATTCCGCAAGACAATCAGCTTCCACTTGCGTAGATGCCTCAGCATACACCCGCACCACATCTTCTGTACCAGATGGACGCACAAAGCATCGACCGTGGGTATAGTTGGCTGCATTGACATCACAATTTGAATATCAAACACACTAACACGAAGCAAATTAGACTTAAGAGAATGCGAAACAGAACCATTACACTGCATGATGTAATTAAGTTGGCACTTACCAGTCTCCTTATCTATCAATTCTTGCAAACTAGAAGGTTGGCTAACTTTTGTCTCCGCGTCTGTTGTGACAATTGAACTTCGATCTATAACTTTCACCTGCAAAACAGTAACAAAATTAACTGCATCATGAAGACTTGTCTGTCCCATAACTTAGTAACCGAAGTCCCTTCCATGAGAAGCGGGTAATTGAATGAAAAAATGAGTGAAATATTTATAGTTTCACCATCTTCAGTGAAAACATGGAAAGTAAAAAGTCATGGAAGACCAGAAGCAAGTACCTTCAGCTGTCTACTGGGCAAATCACTATAAAGTTCACACCAATTCTGAAATGACCATCCCTTATACTGTAGAATAGCCTCCACTAAAAGCAAACCACTGAGAGCATCACCTACCGCCTGATTGATCAGCTGACTAGCTGCCATCAATCTCATTGCAGCAAGATACTGTGCTGAACCTAGGAAGGACATTAAGACCAACCACATCAAACAAAACATCAACGAGGAGAATAAAGAGAAAGAACCGATGGTAACATCTTACCATTGGCATCATGAGAGGAGAGCTCTTTGCTTAATGACTCTAGTTGAGAGATGAAATCCTCTGAGAATACCACAGTTCCGTGCCCATTGGCTTCAAAATATATACCAATGTCATACTCCAAAGCCTTTTTGTGCAGATATTTCACTCCTGTAGGAGTGAATACCACTTCAAGGCCAATGCTCTTGAGAAATTGTGTTGAAGCCCCATTTGCATAAGCTGTCTGAACTATGCCAAGCCTTGCAGTCAATGATTTGTTTGCTTGACTACCATTGTTATTGATAATATCTAGCTGCTCTCTGATAAAGAGGGCAAACAAAGATAGTATCTTGTCACCATCAACAAGATCAACCTTAATGTCGCTAGCTGATGACACGCGGAAGTAGACGAGTCGATCAGCGTCACCATCCAAACTTGCACACCTGAAATGCTAGAAGAAAATGGTAAGTTGACTAAAAATTAATGATAGACAAGCATCAAGCATAACTAACAACTCAGCATCTCACCTAACACCAACATCTTCAGGGCTAAACCCATGAGGGGTAACTCGCTCCTTTTGAACAAAGTCTGCACCACACATGTGATTTAGTATCCCTTCTTCTTCCTTACCCGAATTCCTCACAGTGATATCTAGGCCTGAAAGCTCAGCTTTTATTTGTTCGAGCTTCACCCCACCAATACCATTTGCTCCATCCACAATTAGTTTCTTGGCAAGCTCATCCCCACCTTTATCTTTTGGCACTAACTCCAACATACGCCTGATGAAATTTGATGTTAGAAACTCACCATAAATGATGGTCATCTACCCTAAATCAGCAGGACAATGACTAGAAATAACCTGAATGAGTCGATAAGTTGTGTAAAATAATCTGACTCGGAAGCCTTGTTGCCTTTGTTTTTGCTCCGGACCATCCAATGCAATTGAGGGGTGGTCAAAATTCCCATATCAATTGCGTGCGAGCCAACTATCGCATTTATCCCCTTCAGTTTGAAGAGCAGTCCAATTAGACTGAATTTGCAAACTGTTATCAGTAGGAATGTAGAAAAAGGAACAGATCGATATTGCATACCTGCAGTGCAGCATCGAGTAGGTACTCTCCTGTTGGTCTAGTATCTCTGCCAAGCAGCACTTGAGCTGTGTGGTGTCCCCCCAATGGAATTCCCTCATCCTTAGCAAACTGAAGCACCAGCTGTGGGGGAGAAGGAATGGCAGGTTTGCATCATGTCATAAATGGCTGGCTGTAATTTGGATTTGGATGCTCCTTCGAAGCATCATTTTTATTTTCTACCCCTCAACTTAAGTGCTGGGAGTACTACTTATTTGTGCAATTCAGTTTCTGGCTTTCTGCAATGGATCCTGCATCCTAATTACCTAGTAGAACGAAGGTGAGGAGTAGACGAGGACTGAACGCGTACCTGCAGGAGGGCGTCTGGGTCAGGAGCGTTGGCGAGTGCGTCGGCGAAGGGCTCCCAGTGCTGGGCCATCATGCCGCCGTCGGGGTCGGCGATCTTAACGCCGTTGTCGCCGACGGGATTGTGGGAGGCCGTGATGACGATCCCGACGGTGGCGCCGGCGAGCTTGACGGAGCGGAGCGCGGCGAGGATGCCGGCGCGGCAGACGGCGGGCGCCATGGTGGCGCCGTCGGCGCGGAATCCCGCCGTGCCATAGGAGAACCTGCAGCCTGCGCCCCCAATCCCATCTCATTCTCTCGTCTGCGCGGACTCGGTGCGTTGCTGATGCAGCAGTCGGGAAAGCAGTACGTTACCGCTGGGGAGAGGGAAGCGGGAGGCGACGTCGAGGAGGCGGCGGTGCTGCTCCTGCTCGAGCTCCTGATTGGCGGCCATGCCGTCCTCCTCCACTCCCCGGTCGTCGTGGGTCGTTCGCTCGGATCTGACGCGATTTGAAGACCACTTGTCGCCGGGGGAAACCCGACTCGACTAGAGAAAACAAAGCTGCCTGCCAATTCGTCGGGATCGGATCAGACACTGGAGGTGCGATCGCAGATTCAGTTCAGTTCATCCATCACGGATTGATCACGGTGAAGTTTGAACTGGAACTGGAATTTTGAATTCCTCCCTCCGGCTGCTTTCTCGTGGATGAAGAAGATGTTCAGAAAGTTCAGAAAAGAGGAATATGCTAGCAACATCTTCCCGAATTTCCTGTGAAAAGGAGGGTTCAGTTGCAAAAGAGGCATCATTGTCACTGCCCTCTTATATAGAGATTTTCGTTATATTGACCACGAAACGGAGGGGCTTCGCTAAAATGACCACGATACATCGAGCTTCGCTAAAATGACCATGAATCCGTTGTCTCGTAAGTTCGAATGACCAAATTGAAGTTGTACAGTTTTTACAATCTTTTGTTGCTTTTTTTGCTACTGGACGGACCAAAATACCCCTCTCTCTTATAACGGATTTGTAGTTATTTTAGCGAAGCCCAATGTATTATGGTTATTTTAGCGAAGCCCCTCCGTTTCGCGGTCAATATAACGAAAATCTCTCTTATATAAGCCATGGTCCTTCATTGATAAACGGACGCACATATAAAACTGATCTTGCTTCATCAAGGCCTGACATGGTTCGTTGGGGGGAAGATGAAGTAGTACGTGGTGGTGACCATGAAGAGGATTATTAAAAAAAACCATGAAGAGGAGGGTTTGAACAGAAACTGATCATTACTTAGTGATGATCTGAATACAAATCCCCAGAAAATCGAGCAGTCATATAGGCATATGAACTTCAAAAGTTTAGACATGTTAGCAGCATTATTATAACAATTGGCAAAGTTTATATATTCTACATCGCCATCATTCTATAACGTTAGTTTGGCAGCAGCATGCACGGTCTACATTAATTATGTAGCTTTGCTCGGCTGCACAGCCATCTACTCCCCCGTTTCAGTATATAAACATTTATAGAGTTCAAATTTTACGTCAAAATGTAAGCATTTCTAGATATAGGATAAAATTAAATGGGTTGGTAGGGTAGATGGAGAGTTGATGGGTAGTATAAAATAAGGGATATAGATGTCTTTTAGCAGTTCTATTATTTATTGAGTTTGAATATTTAGAATGCTAATATTGTGCGACGGAGATAGTATTCTTTTTGGTTTTCGTTTTGGCGCTAGCTGAAATGCAATGCAATGCAGCTATCTCCGCTAAATTATTCAGTGGTAACTCCGTGAATCTGACGCTAAAGGCTTGTTCGTGTTTTGGCCTTGGCTGCTATTGCACAAAGTTGAGCAACTTTAGGTTTATAATAATGGGATGCGCTGTTGTCACTACTTGCCACGTTTACAAAAATGACTCTTTTGCTACGGCGTGTTCACAATCTTTAAATCAGTAGTATCAACTATCAAGCAAGCCTTGATCATGGTGGTTTACGCCTGAAATTGAACGATTCTCAGGCTTGTCCCCTGACGACTGAGCGGTAAGGTCACACCTTCCGTCGAACACGTGTGGCCTCTCTGACGCAACGCGCGGCACCCAGGTCTGGTTCATGCTCTCGTGCGCCGTGCATGGAGCTCTATTGTCTGGCAACACTCCGGCGGCCGGCGAGCCCGCTGCCTCCCGTGGACTAGGATTGAAGATTCAGTTCCGCCGCCGGTGCTCGCGGCACACGAGAGGCATCGCTCGGCGCGCTGTGGAGGAACGCAGGTCCTCACGGGATTGGCGGCAGACCGGGAGAGTCGAGCGAGGAAGAAGAACAGGGGGCGCGCCTCCTTTGTGATCTCCAGGCCAATCTCGACCGTACAGCTCCGATCCCGCGGCTAATAGGGCCCAGGGGGTGGACGGTATTTCATTTACCGTCCGGGGTAGCTGCTGTCTCGCCGGACAACCGCCGTGTTCCGGCCGTTGCTTGCGCGCCCGCATCACCTTCCGCGTACCGGAGGTTTCCTGAAGGTCTGGTCTCGCGCCGACGGCCCCGGTGAACGGAATCGCCGCGGAGAAGGCCCTTCCCGACCGCTGTTCAGGCGGGGTTCAGAAGCCCCTCGGGAGTTGGGTCACAGCAAGCTCTCCCCAGCCGCCGCAGATGGCGTAGTCCGTGCCAGTCTGAGACGCCGCTGCGTCGTGTTCCTGAAGAAGAGGAGCTGCGATCCGATTCCGGCGGCGCGGGCCACTCGCCGTTCTTGTGCCTGTGCGCTGCCGTCCTGAATCCCTGGCCAACGCCATGTCTCTGCTCTTCTTGTTTTGAGTTCTGGCAACATGAGCTCTTATGGCTGCTCGGAGGAGGGCGCGCGAAGAAGGCGCGTGTTCTCTGGCGATGCGCAGATCATCGACTGTTGTACCGGCGATGTCTATTCTGTTCTTTTGGTTTCCGTTCTGGCGCTAGATGCAATGCAATGCCGTCATCTAATCCGCTTATTTTGCGGGCGACAATTATGTGAATCGGCAGCGCTCCTGCTATTTTTTTTAAAAAAAAAACTCGCAGACACACCCCCTGTCGAATGAATGAGGTAAGTTGATGATGCCATCCTTGACGGCCGTCGAACCCGCGCGCCGTCCTCGGTGCCACGCGCGGCATCCAGGTCCCACGCCATGCGTGAAGCCGACGAGCCCGCTGCCTCGCGACAACTGCCAGGATAGGAGATTGCAGACGCGGTTCCGCCGGGAAGCGCGCCTCGACGCACGGAGAGATCATTTCCGCCGCCTGCGCAACTCGCAAGAGGCTCGCGCAGTGCGCCATCGAGGAACGCGGGCGGATCCTCCTCTAACCACGCGGAGCGGGGACGGGATGAGTCGAGCGAGGAAGACGAAGAGGGGCCTCCTTATGTTATTCTCGGGCCAATCTCGGCCGCACAAGTCCGATCGGGCGGTAGATAGGGGCCTAGGGGTGGACGGTATGGGGTCGTTGTCTCGCCGGACAACCGCCGTGTTCCGGCCGTTCCTCGCCCACCCGTCTCTCGCCTCCCGCGTTCCGGCGCTGGATCGTGTTCCCGAAGAGCATCTTCGTCTTCGCGTGGTGCCATTCGATTCCGGCGGCGGCATGGGCCTCTCACCGCGGTGCTTGTGCCTGTGTTTGCGGTGCATGTTCGCCGGCGATGCATCAAGCATACCTTTGTCTCCTCCGCGGATCAGCAGCATACTACCCCGGGCACTGGCCGCTGTCTCGCCGGAGCGCTCGGAAGAAGACGAGAGGACAACTGCGATGGCGAAGAAACAGGCGAGCCGCGGCCACGACGCGTGTGTCCGCGGCTGCGACTGCGAGAAGAGAAGAGTCCACCACGCCAGTCGTCTTCCTCTCCTCCGGCTGTTCCACACCGCCTCTCCACAGCAACGTCATGACCTGCACTGTGTATTTCAATTTTCTTCTTGCCGGTCTTCGATGCCCTGCGCTGTTGTCTGCTACCGTACAAAGCTTTTGCTGAACAACTTCAGGTTTATGATGCTGCTGCTGTCAGGACTTGCCAAGCTTACAAAAATGGCTCTCTATGTTGCAGCGTGTTCACAATCCGCAGCAACTTGCAGACACACACCTCCGAGTTCCTCCCTGAGACCCTGACGACTGAGCGGAGGTCAGACATTCCGTCGAACACGCCGTGCGTGGAGCTCTATTGTCCGCCGACATTCCCGAGGACTAGCACTAGCAGGATCGAGGATTGCAGATGCAGTTCCGCCGGGAAGCGCACATCGCCGCACGGATTGGGATCGATCGACCCTCCTCCCAACAAGTGTCTGGCCTGGGTAAGTGGGCATCCTTTCCTCCGCCGGTGCTCGCGGCTCGCTCAGCGCGCCGTCGAGGAACGGGGGTGCTCACGAGTCGGAGCGAGGAAGAAGAACAGGGCCGTCTCCTTAGTAATCTTCAGGCCAATCTCGACCGTACAATTCCGATCCTGCGGCTAATAGGGACCCAAGGGGTGGACGGTATTTCATTTACCCACCCCTGGGGTCGCTGCCTCGCCGGACAACCTCGTCGGACAACCGGCCGTTGCTCGCCCGCCCGCCTCACCTTCCGCGAACCGGAGGTCTCCTCAAGGTATGGTCTCGCTACGACGGCCCTGGTGAACGGAATCGGCGCGGAGAAGGACAATCCCGACCTCTGTTCAGGGTTTGGCATGGCAGCCCCCCTCCTCGCTGCTGCAAGCTCTCCCCAGCCGCCGCAGATGGCATAGGCCGTGCGAGTCTGCGACACCGCCGCGTCGTGTTCCCGAAGAAGAGGAGCTGCATCGTGTGGTGCGGCGGCTGATAGGGACTCGGATTGTGGGGCTCCTGATTGGATATCATCTTTCTTTTTCTTGCTGAATCCTGCTTGGGGATCATAGCCAAATAGACCTGCTGCCTGCTGGTTGTGGTGATGGATGGAGGTTTACTGCACAGCCATCTAATCTGTTCTTTTGGTTTCCGTTCTGTCGCTAGATGCAATGTTATGCCGTCATCTTCTCCGCGACTCTTAATTATTCAGTAACAATCTGTGAATCTGACGCTAATGACCTGTTCGTGTTTCGGCCATGCATAGCTGCACTTCAATGGCGCGCTCATGCTTCAGCATGCCCCGCTGTCGGCTGCTACTGTACGTCTATATACAGTACAATGATATATGTTCATGCAAAAATCGACGTTAAACAAACTTTTGTGCAAGAAGATAAGTAAATAACAAAAAGCATGCAATTGAGTCGGGTGCACTATTTATCTGGATCTGCGGTCCGCATCAGTTCACATGCCCATTTTCTCCATTTTGTTTCTCCTTGACCCAAGCTTTACATGAGCATAGATCATTGCATCATCTATTCATTCAATTTTTTGGCTGAACTTTTCATGAACCTTTTTATTTGTTTTTAATCGTGGGAGCATGTAGGCACCTAATATGTTCTCCTAGTGACCTACATCGTCTAAGAGTTTATTTGAGTGAAAGGCTTTGTTCTAGTTTACTAGACTGGCAATGGTTGTGTGTCTAGCGTTATGCATGCCTTAGAGGCGTTGTTTTGGAGGTCTTACCTCGTGGTGGGTGGTCATTAATTCCAAAACCATGGAAATAGGCTTTGAATGCAATTCAAGCCCAATTTTGATCCGAAAATCAGAAACAAATCGAACCCAATTATTCCATCCTCTCTTTCATCAAATAGATGAGAAAATTCATGAACCTGGGACTGATTCTAGACTTCTAATAACCAAATAGGTTCTTGGGGATTTTGGATGACACTATGGGACAAATTTAAAAACCATTCAAACAAAAAAACACTTTCTCCACCATATATCTGTCTACTGGTCCATAATAATAAGATTGCATCCTTTACATGTTGAATGTAGTAATTTTTCCTTTTACAAATTGATACACATGGAAGTATATCGGAAGCGGGAACTATAAATTTAATTTACACCAATTATATGTATGTCAAAATAAAATTTCTCTGAGAATAGGGCCCACCCACAAGACCTAATTAACTTCACCTAACGCAATGCCCTCTTACCGTTCGATTGAATCGAACGTCTAAGAATATTTACGCTCTCCTTTATATTCCCGCACCCGTTCTCGCTAACCCTAAATCTCAAACGCCGGCTCACCATTTCACCGCCGCCACAAAAAACACCCACATCTTGCACTCCTTGGCATACCTATGACCCTCAAAGTTATCGCACAAAAAAAAGATTAGTGGTACTCCAACATTTCTAAAGTTCTTCACAGATAAGATGGTGATCCCCTCGTTTCTTGAGTTTTCGTCGTTATTTTTACTTCTGTAGATTTTGTGGTTGAAAGACTTTGAATTCTTTTTGTGGTCAAAGGACTTTGAATTCTGTAATACCTTGCGAGTGCTAACAAGTCCGTGTTATGATTATTTTCATGTAATAGCAAGGAATCCTTGTAGCTTGGTGACTCGGCCTTGAATCGTGGTATAAGTTTCTCCCTTGCATATTAGTGTCGTGGTATAATTTTCTCCCTTGCATATTAGTGTTGCGAGGATATTTGATCTATCAAAGAAAAATATCCAGTGATATATAGGAAAAGACAGCATGCATGTTTTTGTATACGGAACATGTTTTAGTTGTACTAGTCGTGTCCACAGATTTTTTTTCGTATTTCTTGGTAACATGTTTGGAAATTTTCACATTGCCCATTCAATGTTGTGTTCTGTGCAAGTTTCAGATCTTAAATCGACAAAGCCATCGATTTTATCTAAATTTGTACAGTATTATTGAATGGTTAATGAGAGAAATTTCAAAAGGCAACCATATAAACATGGCAAAATGTTTAGGTGGTATGTATGAAGAGATTAACATATTTTTTTATTTGTAGTTGACATGATAGGGTCACGTCCAAAGTTTTTTTTTTCATGCTTCTTGCTGACATGTTTTTTTTTTCATGTTTCTTGCTGACATGTTTAAAGAATTTTTCATGCTGCCCATTCAATGGTGATTTGTGTAAGTTCAGATTTTAGATCAACTTCAAATCGTGTATGGCGAGTTGATTTACATATCCGAATTGTACAGCATTAATTATTGAACAGGCGGTGCAAGAAATTCCAAAAGTCCAGCATATAAACATGGCAAAATTCATTGGAGATAAAATGGAGGGAGTGCCATCCTAGCTTAACAGATTTCCTCATTACTTTTCTTTCTCCCGTGAATTACTGGATACTGTTTTTGATATGAATGGGATCGTCTAGATTGTGATTCACATTCGAAATAAATCTAAAGATTTAGAAATTAAAATCCGAGATTTATTTTGATCTGAATCAGAATCTCGGGGATTTCATTCGTATCAAAAAAAATCCTAGTAATTAATGGAAGAAAGAGAATTGATTAGCAAATCATTTAATGTGGGATCTTTATTGGAAAGTCATTTAATGTGGGATTTTTTTGGCGATTAATATGGGATTTTTTTTGGAAAATCATTTAATATGGGATCTTTTAGGATGCGATGAAGATGAAGCTCCAGTTGTGAGTCAATTTCCATTTGCAGCAGGGTTCCAAATTGAGCAGCCGCCATTTCCGAGTTTGCAACGTGACTGTCTTTTACGATCTTCAAAGTTCCGTTTTTTAAATCGGTCCTCATCCTACCGCGAAATTGTACAGAATCTCAAAATAATACTAGTCACTGACACGACAACCGTATGCCAAAAGGTCGCTGCAACTGCAAGAACAGAGAAGTGACATGTCTGATGTATTTCGCTTTGTGTAAAAGGACGGAAATGAAAACACTGTTGATTTTCTTTTTTGAGGGCAAATGAAAATACTGTACGTTGCTCACCACACCAGTCACCGCCACGTGGCGTGCTGCTTCGTGTTTTCTTCGCTGTTGCCTGATTGCTTCCAAAAGCTCGTGACAGTTCGAACGCAGCAACAGCAATGCATGCATCATCCAGACTAGGATTCGATCTCGCCGGCGCATATATATAAATGCCACGCTGGTAGCGACTAGCAAGTGCTCCTACGCTAGCTAGCTAGGTCCATGTCGAACGACGGCGATGTCCCGCCGCCGCCGCCGGCGGCGGCGCCCAAGTCGCTGCCATGGGGCAAGTGCCCGGAGCTGTACCTGTCCTACGGCACGGCCGCGCTGAAGCACTCTCTCCCGGCGCAGGCCGACACCGTGGTGGTCGTGCCGTCGTTCACGATGCTGTCGCCGCCCATGGGCCTGGACTACTTCGCCGTGTTCGGCGGCGGCCACCCCGGCGCGGGCGTCGCCGAGCGCCTGCGCGCGCGGCTGGGCGGCGCCATCGCCGAGCAGGTCGAGCTCGAGCTGAGCAGGGAGAACCCCCTGTTCGGTGGGGCGGCGGCGGCGGCGGCGTCGGTGGACGCGGTTGTGTCGTGGTGGGGCACGGTCGTCGAGGAGGCGTTCCGGGCCGTCTTCTACGAGGAGGCGGCCAGAGACGGCGAGGACGCGCCGTCGGTCGTCGGCGTGAAGGCCCTCGCCGCGCTGGTGACGGAGAAGTACACCGTGATCGCGAGCTGCGGCGACTCCATTGCCGTGCTGTGCCGCGGCGGCGAGCACATCAAGCTCACTCCTGATCCCGAGCGCATGGTAAAGCTCATCGTCTGTCCAAAGTAGATGTAAGATGTATGTAGATGCATGCATGTCCGGTGTCCATCAGATCTTAGAAAAGTTCAGAGGGCCAGATTGAAGTCTCTTCCATTGATTTTAGACCACTTATAGAGGATGCATGTTGTTAAAGGTATCTGAGCTGAGCTAGCTAGTTGTACAAGCACGAGGTCGCGAGCTTCTTCAACTGTTTTTTTTTTCGCTTTGAATTTTGAATTGGGTTTGTAGTTCGTGGAGAGGCGCCAAACTCTCCCCACCGACCACAACCAACACGCACAAATCATAGATTAGCATCTCTGAAGATAGCTACTAGCATAGTATATCACGACTCGCGCATGGAGAAATATTTTTCGTATAACCCGTATTTTTGTGCCATTAGATTCATATCTAAGACCACCATCCAAGCAAGTGTCTTAAGCCATTTGATCTCATATTACAATGATATGAACACGGATCCCCCTCTTGTAGATAAGCTTATCTCGTTAGCTAATGATGAAGCAGACTACTAGCTTCTTCTATGCGTTTCTTCGATCGAGCTTGTTTCTTCTTTTTCAGATCCAAGCAGTTTTTACATTGCACAATAATTTCTATGTACGTTTATGCACACAGGCCAACAAGGAAGATGAGAACAAGAACGTGGAAAACGCCGGCGCCGGTCATGATGTGGTCGGCTCCTCCTCCAAGCTTGGCAACGTTCTGCAGGCCACTGATGGCGCATCTGGTAAGTACGGTACTCCGGCAACTCGATCTGCAGCCTCCGTGGAATGCACGCTGCAGGCTGCAACTACATATATGATCTATGCGTTGAGTTGAACGTGACGTGTTTAATTTCACAGGGAGCTCGGCGGCGGCGGCGATCCTCCTGGAAGATGAAGAGGCCAACAAGGAAGAAGATGAGAAGAAGAACGTGGACAACGCCGGCGCCGGTGATGATGCGGCCGGCGCCACCGCCAAGCAGCTTGACAACCTTCTGCACGCCACTGATGGCGCATCTGGTACGCGTACGGTACTCCGGCGACTCGATCGGCAGCTTCCTCGTCATGCGCGCCGGCTGAAGCTGCATGCCCTGAGCTGAACGTGGCGTGTTTAATTAATTTCAGGGAGCTCGGCGGCGCCGCCGGTGGTGATGCCGGAGCTGGACGTGGTGCTGGTGGAGCGGAAGGAGCAGGACGAGTTCCTGATCCTGGCCAGCGACGAGCTCTGGGAAGCCCTGACGCCGGCGGCCGCGTGCGCCTTCCTGCGCCGGAGGCTGGTGAGGACCTCGGGGAACGCCCTGCCGTGGGAGAAGCCGGTGGACGCCATGGGCTCGCCGAACTTGCTCGCCAGGGAGCTCGCCGAGATGGCATGCCGCGCCGGCTGCCAGGACGTCGTCAGCATCGTCATCGTCCTCTTCAGGAACTTCTGGGCACTGATTCCCAAGGAGTGACCAGTGGTCGCCGGCCGTTCATTTCATCTCATTCGCTGCACCGATTCATGGTGGTGATCTGATCTTGTGTCGATCGTTCGTGCGTTTTGTTTGCCTGAAACTTTTGGTAGCTTATTAATAATGTTGTCATGATCAGGACTGATCAGTGGTCATGATAATGAAGCCATATGGGAATTGTGGCTGTTGAACTTGATGTTCGAACATGTTGAATTAAGTTGGTTATGAGATTGTCGCAGTGTTTCTGCGAATCTTCTTTACTATGTTATCCGTAGCTGCCAATTGATCTTTGTTGGATGAATTCGGTTTTAAACTTGTACAAGCACTGATGCGCATATATAGTTTATAATAGCTCGATCACTCGACGAGCTGAGTATACTAGATTGAAAAGCTAGCACACAAAAACCAGATAAATCAAATCTGAAGGGAAAAGAAAACAGCACGAGATGCATGCACAACAATAAGCTAGCACACAAATCGTTGATCTTGATCACCGGTGCATCTTTACTAGCTTATTCTATTTATTAGTGGGAAGATGCAATGGGGCTTCTTGCTTGAACAACTTGTCCGGCGTCCTTGATGGGTCCGGTTGATCGATCTCATGGTTCCTCTGTAACTCTGCACGCAACACAAAGGCGTCAGATCAAAGGCGTTTGAGCCCCCGGGGTTTTTTTTCCCCTTTTGTTTGGTGTTTCCCCGGTCACCCTCTTTTTCTCTTTCTTTGTTTTTTCTTAAGTTGCTCTTGTGGGATGAGGTGTTTGTAAGCTGTTTTCTCTATTTCTCCTTCTAATAAAAATTACGGCAAATCTCTTGCCGTTCCGTTAAAAAAAATGCCAAAACAGATGAGAAGGAAGAAATGCAAAGATGAATATATACAAAGATGGGAATGTAAGGGAAGAAGAAGGAAAAGGTGGCGTGTATATATAGTACGTAACGTACTGGGTGCAGTCCATGTTTGGGGAGATGGTGAAGCTGATGGAGAGGCCGCAGGAGGCCGGGAGCCCGGCGGCGCGGGCGAAGTCGACGGACGGGAAGCCCCCGGCGGCGGCCTTGACGCAGTTGCAGGCGGCGACGCGGTCGGCGGGCGTGGCGGCGAGCTGGTTGAGCACGCCGAGGCTGTTGCAGCAGATGCCGTAGGGCGTCGTCATCCCGGGCACGCCCGTCAGGTAGGGCATGCACGGCGTCATCAGCTGCGCCACCTGCATGCACTGCAGCCCCGCCGCCGGCGCCGCCACCAGGAGCAGCGCCGCGACGGCCGCCGCACCACTACTGGCTAATAATAACCTGGCGCGGCCCGCCGCTGTTGAGCCGGAGGAGGAAGACATATGCGCGCGCGGTCGGGAGCTTCGAGGTGCGTGCGTACGGTGGCGCCGGCGTCGTCGTGGAGCTTGGACCGCGGCTAGCTGCTAGTGAACTGAACCTGCCGACTGCCGTGTGCCATGGCAAGGGCGGCCGCCGGAGTGTATATATATACACACACAGGACAGGGTCAGGGTCAGGGTGTACGTGACGAGCTGAGTGCCGTGCGTGGTGCAGAACGAGTTCGTTTCGCCATGGCGACGGTGCGCCCAAACAGACGACGATGCATCGCCCTGGGCAGTTGGGGACGGCAGAACGAGAGAGACAGATGGATGCGTCATTGAGTCCGTCTGGGCGTGGGCCTCCAACTAGTTTGGCCCAGCAGAAACTAGGCCCGTCATTGCTCAGCCCAATGACATTCAGCTCGCAGCCTCCCTCAACCGCGCCCGGCTGGGCTGGTCTTGATACGGAGAGGAAAATCCAGCCCATGCCATGCATAGGTCCATTTAAACAGCTCCGGCGGCATGCCATGATCGGGAGGTTAAACAGCTACAAAACCCAAACCCCGGCCTAGTCTCCACGGCCCGACGAAATGCTACGCAACTCACCACGAGACACGTGTTCCAGCAGCATGTGCCCAAGGGAATCTATCCTTGTCCCAGTGCCCGATCCATTCCGATTCCATCCCTCGTATTACGCCGACAATGAATCCAAGGGCCGGCCGGGCATCATCTCCATCGGCAGCTAGCTAGCTGCTGCTATCCCCACGGCCAACATGGAAAATATCTTTTTGCAAATAAAAAAGAAATCCACCGTCCACCACAACACTAGTTTAAAGCTTTTGGGCCCGCTCGCTTAAATTTGAATTCAAGATTTTCCTTAAAATAAGTGCTAGGTTACATGTAATTGGCTCTTTTGAGCCGAAGTAATCTAGGTTTTTTTTTATTTTCTGTGCATTTCTTATGTATTTGAATTTAAGGCACGCTATTTCTATTATGTTTTAAAACAATGCAACTTCAATGTGAAAACCAAGTTGCAATTTTCTAATTTGATTGGAGAATTTTATGTTTAAACAGAGTGTAGCTTTAATTAAGTATAGTTTCAATAAAATGTTTCATTAAGAATATCGAGTAACAGGCTACCAAAGTTAAGTTATCATCCAGGTTTTGTTTACTGGGCTAAGGTTTGTGAGGATTGTTTTCCCTGTTGCAATACATGGACATCGTACTATATGCATCAGTAAAGGGAACTAATACAGCCCAGTCATGTGACAAATCAATTTGAACTTACCAAATGCCCCGTATTTGTGCTGGCGACCACTCGTGCCAACCACCAGCACAAATCGATTTACGTGCTAGTAGTGAAGTATTAAAAATCAGAATGGAATAGAAGGAATGAGAGAAATAATTAAACTCCATATAACCCAAAGCTGGCCGGTTGGAGAGACGGGGAGGTTATAATTAAACAGCTCCAGCACTATGCCATGCAGATATATATGCAATGCTGATCCTGGCAGGAACTAGTCGATGGATCCAACGCATCCGACGGATCCGGAGGTTAAACCGCTCCAAACCATGACGTTCCGTTCTCCCACGTCGCGACGAACAACGAAAGGCACCCAACCGCGCGCAATCGCAACCGAAAACCTCACCCCCAGGACACGTACGTGTGTACGTGTTGGTGGTGCATGCGCCTGCCCACCGTACCCTTACGAGAAGGCCACGACCCTTCCGCTCGCCGGTGGTGGCCGGTGCTGGTCTGTGTAGAGAGAAAAATACTGCTGAATAATGGTTGATGCTGATTTGTTCTGAGAGAAAAGTACCGGTGGCTGATAAGCCAAACGAACAGAGCGTTCGACAGCCAACGTGTTGGTATGGATGCGCTGCTGCGGGCTAGGTCGGGCCGCGACCAGGAGTATGGTAAAGGTTCTTAAATTTGTACTATAAATAATTTTAAGCATCGGATTTAAATAGAGTCAGACCACAATACTACCAACAATTTTTTACGTTAAAATTAACTAAGACCAAGTTGAATTATAAAGAAGAACGACAGCCACAAAGGCAGACGCGGAAGGGACCCAATTTTTTTTCCCGATCCGATGCATCCAACAGCACGAGATCGCGCGAGATCATTGCGGTCAATCGCACATGCTTCGCCGAATCGTTTTTGGCACACACTCAACCACCGTCGGCTTTCCCGGGTGTCCTCGCTCGTCGATCTCTTCATGCATATACATCACATTCATTGTCTGTCCGTCGTCTTTCTACAACCAAGGCCCCGGTCAACTCCGTCGATCGACGAGCTCAAAGTTTAGTTGAGAATTGAGGAGCAAGCAAGGAAGCGACCAAAATGTTTCGACACTTGGCGACAAGCAAGTCGTCTTCATCTTCTTCTATCAGGGGAAAAAAATGAAATCAAGGCCGGGTTCCTGACAGTATATACTGTACATTTCTTTTTCTAGGGTGTACTAGTGAACTAGTGATTCCCGTTGATTTAGCATATATGTGTGCTCAGTCTCATGGCCTTTAATTCCGGCCTCTTTATGAAGTGCAAGGGTTATTTTTTTTTACAAAAAAGAAGAAGATTGGGGTAGGGATTCCCGATGATTTAGGTTCTATGTTTCGGTTGATTCCCAATAGAATAGTAGTAGTACGTAGTAGTACATTGCAGTGTGTGTAGTATTTTTTACAAAACAAAGACATATAATGTATTTTCATCATGCTCAATTTTTTTCAGCTATCTGCAGCGGTACGTTCCAAACAAAATATATTCTCCGAGTATACCCGCAACTCGATAATGCGCTGCGAGGTTTCTTTCAAAAAAAATATTGCAATAAAAACGTGGAAATATCTTGCAATAAATAAAAAAAATTCTCTGCGATGAGACCACCGTCCACCACAACTCAACCACAACACTAGCGCGAGCAAAACCATTTGTTTTGAGCAATTTGCGAGGATTTGTATATGCATTCCCGAGTCCTAATCCACTAACCCCCCTCATTGTTAATCTACAGCAGTCGCAAAGCAAGAGAACCACTGCACATGGGGCGCGCCCGCCTATCATGCATGTCCCAATCAGTTGCCTGAGCTAGCTAGCTACCTATATGATTACTAGACAAAAATACATTTGCATCATTGTTAAAATCGGGCTCATCGGCCAACAAACTTCGAAACCTCTCGCTCCCTTCATCATTTTTGTTTATTTCTTTCCCCTTCTGAAACTGCAAAGAGTACATGCTGCGTGCATGACACTCTCTGATCCATCTGCAGCTGCAGGCCGTATAGATCATATATGTAGTCTCATTATACCAAGCCGGCCTATAGGAAAGGTCGCGATCGATCGAATAATGGTGTACACGCCAACTCAGTACAGTACTTTTGATCAAGCTATAGCTTCATTTGCTAGGGAAAGGTATACATCCAACTCAAGCCCCATCTAGAAACGCACAGCGCAACAAACATTTCATGAGAAAGAGCTCAAGTTTCATTCCATTTCTTCCACTTGCTGGTGACTACAACATTGTAGCTGATGATGGAGACGAATAACAGCAGGGAGAGAGAACAAACACAAGATAATTTTAAGCTCCAAAAAAAGGGAAGCTAGCTAGCTGTACACCGGCACGCCGGCGAGGATCGATGACGCAACCGATCTCGCCGCCGGCCGGCCGGCCGAGCTCGTGCGTGCGTGCATGGGAGGGGGAGCGTACGCCGTCGTCGTCGCCTCGCCTCTCAACCCAAGTCTCCAGCTTCTCTCCTCCGATGATACCCTTTGTGCATGGAGCACACGGCTGCCTAGCTAGGCATCATCGAGCAGGCTAGCTAGCTAGCTCCCTACGACGACTCCTCCGGGATGCTTGCCAGCGCCGGGCGCCACGCCGAGGCGGCGGCATTGGCGGCACGGCGGGCCTCCATCCGCTTGATCTCGGCCACGATCTGCGCGGCGGTCTTGTGGCCGCCGACGGTCAGCGACAGCAGCCGCGCCGCCTCCTCCTTGGTCAGCACCACCTTCACCCGCACGGCGCCCTTCTTGAGGCCGCCGCTCCGGCCATGGAGATGGAGCCTCGACCTCAGCACGGCGCCCTTGGGGTTGTTGGACACGACGACCTTGCTTTTCTCCTCCACTCCTCCTCCTCCCTTTGACCCATCCGCGGCGGCGTCGGTTGCCGTCGACGATGACGACGACGACGGTTTGATGTCTATCTTGGCCTTGCCGTTGCTGCTGCCGGCGGTTCTCTTCTTCAACCTGTGGATGGCCCTCATGAGGAGCTTCAGGGAGATGAGCCTCTGCTTGGGGTTCACGGCCGGCAGAGCTGTGGTTCTTTGTTGGACCAAGCATGCTGCCATGTTGCCCATTTCCTCTCGATCCACCCTGTGGCTTCTAACTTTTTAAGCTGGATGATTTATGGCTGAGCTAGGGGAAAGAAAGGGAGAGGACTGGCTGGCTAATGCCCCCGGCGGTGACAGGCATGGTCCTTATATAACACCACCAGTAGCAAGAGAGAGAGCAGCCAGCACTAGCAGGGATGATTAAGCTTAAACTATGTGAGGATTAGGTTGCACTGCCCCCAATGGAGTGATTACATATATACATCAAGAGAGTTTAAGGTCAAATGGGCTTTGACAGTTAGCCATTGTCCAGGCCCCGACACAGGCGCGGAGAAGTCGGCCACCAATTGGATTGGATATTTGTGTAGTCACTGTGCGCATCTGCACGGAGGTTTCTGATCGAGCTCCAACACGTACGCACGCATGGGTCAAGGATGACTACATTTCCTACGGGAAAAGAGGAGGAAAAGGTTGCGGCATGGGCTGCAAAGGCAGCTAGCTGCTGCTTATCATACGCTTACGGCCGGGATAGTTTTTTCAGTAGTTGGTCTTTTATTCAGAAAAAAGGGATCGGAAAAATATCGCAAGTACTACCAGCTGCTGTATAATACAAGTAGGCCATCCCATGTAGTCCAAAGCGCAGTGAGGCATCGTCAGCGTTTGGGTTGGATTAGACTTGCTAATCGCAACACAAGTTGGTCACAACTGCTCTGCTGATCGAGCCGGCTAAGCTAAAGCTCCACGTGTGTGTGGCAGGTGCTACTGCTACTTGGCCTAACTCAACTCATCGCCGCCCTGCTCCGTTCCGGATTTAGCGGTACGCGGAACCATGTGATGAATTACACTAGCAAGGGTGGCCCGTCCAAATTTACGCGGTCAGCTAGTTTTTTATATCAATATTTAGATTTCTTTAACTTAAATATAATTTTATTTAAATTTTCGTTGTTCCATTGTCAATACAGTTTGTCTAAGTGTACCCAAACTAATGTATCATTTTTTTATCATCATGCACACGTGGTATGAATTAATGATGCAAGATTATATTTACTAATTGTATTTGATATTGATTTTTTGATCAACTTATATTTTACTTATTTATTTAATTTAGAATTTAACTATTTATTTACTCTAATCAATGGACTTTAAGGGTTAATATAGATTGTTATACCTTACCAAAAACCACCAGTGTGTATTATTTTATTTTAATTAATATGGTAATAACATTATATTATTAAGATTAACTCTAATAATATCTCTCAGACTCTCCAAATACTAAATGGAGGTTACCTCTATTTTTTAAGAGCCACAAAAATGCTACGGCTCCAGCAATAACCCTCGTAAATACAGGGCTTTCTATAGACCCTCCGAGAATGGAGGGTGGATCTGAAAACTACCAAAATCGCGTCGGGGGGCAGTAGATGGCCTGCTGGAGTGTAAATTTTTTCAGGACCCTCTAAATCTAAACTTGGGACAGGGGCTTGTTGGGTTTGCTGGAGTGCATCTTTTTTCTAGACCCTCTAAACTTGACATAGGGGTTTGTTGGGTCTGCTGGAGTTGCTCTAAGATAATCTATTGTGTGATCTAATATTGAGGTAGTGATCATGGGTAAGTGAAAGGACCAACACTAGGCCTAGAGGGGGGGTGAATAGGCCTGTTTAAAAATTCCTGCAAAAATCCTCCGAAAAATATCAGAAAGTCGGATGATCCGACACAGTCTCGGATCTTCCGGCCAGGAAGATCCGACACTGTACAGGATCTTCCGACTGGGACAGAATACCGGAAGATCCGATGATAAGCCGGATCTTCCGACAGGCAATTCAAGTGTACTTCGAGATTTGAAATCTAATGACCTTTTGACAATTCCACTTGAATACAAAGCTCACAAATGATGTAAGGAACCTTCTATATATGATCAATATCAGAGTATAGCCGCAAATAAGTAGATCGGGACAAATCAAGTTGTAGAAACAATATGAACAAGAACAAAGGTGGAGACAAAGGATTTTCTACCGAAGTTCACTCCACAAAGGAGCTATGTCTCCGTTGAGATGCTCACAAAGAGCCGGGCTGTCACACTAACCCCAAGTCTCTCCCAATCAACCACAAAGGAGGATTGAGTTACTTACTATGTGCTCCCACGAAGAGAGAGGGTAATACAAACTTCCGGGACTCAAACCACAAGAGAATGGGAGTTCACCGGCACCTCTAACCGTCTAGGAGCAAACTCCAAGAGTAACAAACGTGAATCGATGAACTCAAGTTGCTCGAAGTGCTTCACGAGATGAACAAGGGGAGTTCTCACTTCTAATCTTCTCTCTCACTCAAACCCTAGGTGAATCTTGGCAAGGATCAAGCTTGGGAAGGGATTTTGAGGAGGGGAGTGAATGCTTTAGACTTATATTAGCTCGTGTGTACAGCAGCAAATAAATGAGGGGGGTGAGGGGTATTTATACCAACCCCCCAAAATATGACCGTTATGTGCTCTGCGAAGGGGTACCGGATCTTCCGACACTTGGTCGGATCTTCCAACAAGCAACAGATATGTGTTAGGAAAAATCCCAGAAAAATTTCAGGAGCCAGATCTTCCGACTGTATGTTGGATCTTCCGGGGGACCCCGGAACTTCCGGCCCTGAGAAAGCCAAGATAGAGCCGGCCGGAACTTCCGGTCGGATCTTCCGACCTAGGGTCGGAACTTGCAACAGGACACTCATGAGCTCGAAACACGGCTAAGTCAAGCATCTTCCGATGCTACGGCCGGAACTTCCGGCCCGTAGAAGCTCGAGACCGAGCCACCCGGAGCTTCCGGTCGGATCTTCCGGCCTAAGTTCCGGCCGAGAAGAAAAGGTGTTTGTGAAGTGTTTTTGTGTCTCTCAAGAGTTTGTCATCTCAAGTAAAGCACTTTTAGCATCTAAAATTTATCAACTACGTCCCCCTTGTTAGTACGGTGGTCCTATACTCAATTTCAAACGGAAAATTAAATTTAAATCCACCAATTGAGTCATCCACCATATGAATGAGCGTTGGGGTCCTTCCTTTAGTATTATCTTCTTTTTATTTCATTTTATTCCTACACAACTCATGCAAAACATCATATCCAAATTTCTATTGCCATTAATCACCAAAATAGATTAAATGCCTAGATGCACTTTCAGTAAGTGAATAAAGTAATTCATATAACTTTACATATACAAATGCAAATTACTGACATGAGTTACTCCCTTCCTCAATGGACATGCAAACTACCTCTACGAACTTGTAATAGCGTAACATAGGATGATTGGATTAAAGTAGATACCTTCCACAAAATATAATGGTGTTTGGGTCGACTCCCTTCACAAATCAGTGATATGATTGGTAACCTAGCTTGCTACACAAATCAATGATCAGAATGGCATAGCATGAACAAAATCTTAAGTAGGGAGGAAAGCATATAGAGAGTAATCAATCACACCAGAAAAATGTTATCTGTGAAAATTTTATGAGAAAAATACTACTATTTTGCTAGTTATGCAATCATAACTTAGGCTGCGGTAACCAATGGGTGCCTATTCACGATTATGGATTAATCTTTTGCATTTTTTCTCCTCTGGTAAAAGATGGAGTAATATATATTTTTAGACATGGTTTATGCCCGATCTCGACAATAATTTATAGTTGCATGATTATATCGGGCATTAAGAGAAGCATTGCCAATTAACTTCCATGTCATGTTATCAAAGTTGTACAACACCTGAGTTTCTTCGCTTTGTTTTTTTCCTAAATCTGCTTCTGCTTCTTGCACTAACTCGTTAACAAAGACCATCAAACCAGATTAAGTGTGGGCAAACCATTTGATGATCTTCCATGAGTGCTGAGCATGGCCATGGTGGTGATCAATCCCAGCAACGATTCGCTCTCTACGGATATGGAGAATTTTTCTCTCTCGTTGTTCTCACAACCTTGGTGAACGCTCTAAATCTAAGCACCTTTCATCAGTTACATGTGTAAATCAGCGTGGTGTCCTTCGCTCATTGTTGAATGCTGCACCGCCTCAGTTTCTCCTCTTTGTTTTTCCTCTCTCTGCTCCTTCTTGCACTAACTCGTTAACAAAGACCATCAAAAGGGTTTGCGCGCGGGTAAACCATTGGATGATATTTCATGAGTGTTGAGCGCGGTCATTGTGCTCAATCCTGGCAGCGATTCGCTCCCTTCGGATAGGGAGAATCGTTCTCTCCTGTTGTGGTCACAACCTTGTTGAACGCCCTAAATCCGAGCATCTCTCATTAGGTACACGTGCATATCGACATGGTGTCCTCCGCTCATTGTTGAACGTTGCCTCCTATATAGAGGAACATTGAAGGGCACATGGGGCTTCAGGCTATCCGCACTCGTCGTACTCTATTCTCATCCTCTAAAAAGAATATTCCTCCCTAGTCATTGAGATTCTCTCCTCTATATCAATTTCTTCTACATTGGTTATCCTCTATATCTCATATTCTATACCAACTACTAACACGTGAGCCTACACATCTCCTTTTCTTACATCAACGCCCACTCCCCCTACTCTATCTCTCTTCCTCTATTTCCCCACCTCTATCTAGTGGCGGCGGCGGCGGCGAGGGGTGTCGGTCTCCCTGGCCGGCAACCTTCAGCCCCGCTGTCCCCTAGCGGCGCGCGGAGCGGCCGGACCCCAAACTCCGAAGACATGCAGGCGGCTCCCGTGGCGGCGGCGACAGTAGACAGTCTCCCGGTGGCGGACAGTCGCGCGTCAACGACGAAGGATTCCCGTGGCGGCCACGGACAGCCGTGCGGCGACGGCGGCGGACAGTCGCGCGGCGACGATGAAGAACTCCCACGGCGGCCAGGGACAGCCGCGTGACAGTGGTGGAGGGCTTCCGCGGTGGCCAGGGACGGCCTTACGACGACGGTGGAGGCCTCCTACGACGACCATGGACGACTGTGTGGCGGCGGCGATGGAGGGCTCCCGCAGCGACCGCTTAGGGGTGGCGGCGGACGGAATAATATAGATCGTTAGATATTCATCAAATCCGACAACATATATTTTCTCTATTTTAGATTAATGGAATAATATAGACCGTTAAATCTTCATAAAATCCGACGGCATATATTTTTCTCTTTTTTAGATTAACAGAATAATATAGACCGTTAGATCTTCATAAAATCCAACGGTCCATATCCTTCTCTTTTTTAGATTAACGTGGGAATTTCTTAACCATCTCGGCGAACGTGGTGGCTCCTTTTAACACTGTTGTATTAATATAATAGATAGCTTAACACTTCCGATGCTTCTCAGACTTCAGGTTCCATCTAGTCCACTACTACCTTCCAGCACAAACAGTGATCTCACAAAGCGTTCGCCTTGCAGTTTTGCGCCGCATGGTGTCTCTCCGATTCTAGGGAGTAGAGGACGGCACATCTGCAGTCTGCCACTCCTGTTATTCTGTATTATTCCTGCATGGAGCTTCTCCGACTCTAAGGACTGCAGGACTAACAAGTAAGATCTGGAAAATACAGAGTGGCACTGAGCATTGGCAGCTATACAATCAAGTTCTGTGTATTCCCTTTGTTCTGCAAACCTGCAACCTGCGATGGTCAAAGATACAGAGGGCTGTTCCTCAAATTTCAGATTGCGGATGCGATTAACTGACAGTCCGACAGACCAGGTCCATACAGAATAAACTGAACAGATATCGAGCATTCACAATGTCACATATTCAGGCTACAGTCCCTTTCACATTTCTCCCTATTACAGTATCACCTCCTAGCTCTCCTAGATTTGTATCAGCAAACCATACGGATATCTTTGTCAAACAAAAAGGAACTAAATGCACCACAAAAAAACTTCAGCACGAAAATACGCTCAACCTTCTCTGCATTCTCTCAGCGTACCAATATTCATAAGATAACTGACCAGTGCCCTCTGCAACCCATAACGCAGAATACTTGAGCTGGGAATTTGCTTATAGTGTAATATTCATCAGATAACTATGAGTAAATAAACATATTCCAGTGTGTTCAACTTCAGTGCTAAACCTATAAACTATGCACGGCGTTAATACCAGAAAATTGCGGTACTTCTCAGTGAAGCACGAATTACATTAAGCCAAAATTTTGATCAACTTAATCTATACAGTCTAGGCAGCGATGTAGCAATAACAGAGAGGCCTGACCTATCCTATCATAACTCATAGCAGCTTGGCATTAACACATTCTACGGTGCAGCAGGAGTCCACCGCCAGAAACGATTGACTGAAGAATCAGAAGAGGATCTGCGAGATCCTAACGGACACGATCTGCCCGTCCCGGGCCGTGTCCCGCATCGCCTCGAACTCCGATACCAACCCTGCCATACAAGAACACAACACATCATGTCAGAACTGCTACTGCGTTCAAAGCCTGGAACCAGCGATTCTTGCTTCAGATCATAAGCTTACCTCCGTTGGGCTTTAGGTTGGTTTGGATGGCAGCAGCGGTTGTGGAGGCATGATGCTTGGTCAGCAGGTCGTTAGGCTTCCCGGCCCAGGACTTGTTGAGAACAGCTGAAGAACAGGCAACACGAACACGACCCGTGTCAATCAGTCAGTGCGAACATATTATCCACCATGCCATTGACATGCACATACAGTCATACAGATAGATGACTGGACAGAGAAAGAGCATTGGGGCGATCATATGATTTTGAAACGTACAGGCAGTGGACGGGGAAGTGAGGCGCTTTGCGTTGACGACGGCACAGAAAGCGGCGGCGACCTCCCCGTCCTGGAAGTGCTGCCCGAGGTTCTCGTACTGCAATGTCTGATCCCAGTATGCCTCCTCCAGGAACAGCTCAGAGTGGCGCGCGTCCAGAATCTGCTTGTTCCCTGAACCACCAATTCCATCCCAGTAACATTCAGTAAAAAGTCATGTATTACAGTGGCAGGACATACTTCAGAGAATCCACCTGCTCACCTCGGCAGCTCTTGCGTTTGCACATGGGGCATCGCATCACATGCATGTCTGCAGCACTCGACATGGGCAAAGAACACGGTGATCAGAGCTGCCAGTGACGGCAAAGGCCGCAGAGGTGACCATGGGATGTGGGCACGTACCGGTGATCCAGATTCCAGGGCGGGCGTTGTGGAGCATGCAGGCGCCCATCATCTCGAGGCCGAGCTTCGCATCTTCGGGATCCGGCGGCAGCCACCTCGGCACCGGCAGCTTCCCCATTAGCAGCATCCGCGGCGAGTCCAGCAGGAATGACCCGATCCGCCACGAACCTGCGTCTCGCCGGAGTCAAATACACTGATGATGTGTCACGGCGACGAAAGAAATTGACAAATGAATCATGCGAATCACTGCACTTACTGCGGTGCTCGCCGCTCTGGCAGAGGGAGTACGCGTGGGTGCCATCTGCAAGAGAGGGGAGAGTACACGTGTCAGTAAGTGGACCTGCTGTCAGTGAGAATAAGCGGGCTATGGGTGGGGCCATTCGGTGCTTACCGAAGGCGGCAAAGTAGAGGTGGCGCCAGGAGCGGTAGAGCGGGCGATGAATGCGTGGGTTGGCATCGGAGAGGTCGAGGTCGCGGAAGAAGGCGTAGCGCCAGATGGAGTCGTCGGCGAGGAGGCGGTGGAACCAGCGGCAGGTGAAGGAGAGGCGCTGCAGGTCGAAGCCGCAAAGGTGCTTGGCAACCTCCGTCCACATGTCCGGCTCGAACCTGCATCGAGAAATACATTCAGGATTCAAAATTCAGATTCCAATTTGAGAAAATTGGGTCGGTATGCTAATGCTGGTGCAAGCGGCTAATGCTGTGAGATGGAATTAGCAGCAGGAACAGACAATTTACAGGCAGAACCTCAAAAGTAGATGAGAAGCTTTAACACAGAAATACCATACAAGGTGAGTAACGAATCCTTATATTTGAACGCAGAGCACAGTTATTCGAGCTACAGCTATTATTCGAGCAATTCGAGCTAGAAATTTCAGGTTTCAAATCTACAGCTAGAAATTTCAGGTTTCAACTCTCTGAAGCCTTTTCGATCCGAAATGCATATCACCACCACAGCTAGACACTTCAGGTTTCAACACTCTGAAGCATTGAAATCACGAGCAATTGGAGCTAAATTGCAGGCTTGCAGCTGTCTGAAGGCAATGGTGGATAAGCACTCTGCTCTAACGTATTGGAATTTTCTGATTCGAAATGCATACCATCACTACAGCTAGAGATTTCAGGAATCAATTCTCTGAAGCATTGAAGTCACAAGCAATTCGAGCTAAACTACAGCTGTTTGCAGGCATTGATGGATAAGCACTCTGCTCTAACATATTCGAACTCAAACAAATCAGAAGTGGTACGGAAATTCATCCAATCAAACAACCAAAACTTCCGTTTCACGTTTCAATTCAAACAGAGACGCAGTGTTTGATCAATTCGAATTTCAAACTTTCACTGCTCCAATCAACTCTGCACCAAACAAGTGTATCCAAATTCCAAATCACTTAGAGCACACATACCTACCTACAGCAATTTCAAATTTCTAAGCAGTAATGGAAAATGAAAGACAGATACACAACGGAAAGCAACAAACAAAATTCCAATCATCCCCAAGCTTCAATGGTTCAATCTACCCACATATGGTGCTGCTACTGCTACATAGGTACAGAAACTGCTAATCTCTGTACTGAGATCGATTTAAAACCAAGTTCCATCCATAGAAGAAGGTTTAAAATCCCTTCGAAACGCAAATGCAAGCACATGCATGAAAACGCTGAGAATCAAATTCGAGAAAATCCAATTCAGTACGAGCCAATTCCTGCCCGGCAAGCACACGCATCGTAACCAGAGGATCGAACAGAGAACTCAGAACTCGATTCTAATCGCAGTAGCAAGAATGCCAAATCGCGATTCAATTCCACTCGACGCAATCCACGAACACACAGGCATAACGCACGCACGCAGCTTACCAGTTGAAGGGACGGTGAGGGTGGAAGAGGACGCGCGTCGACGTGCGCAGCGGCTGCCGCCGGCCGCACGTCACAGGATGGAGCCCCGCGACGGGGCACCCGATGCCGACCGCCGGGCGCCTCGCTCTCTTCGTCGGCGGCTGTCTCTTCGCCGGCCCCGCAGCCTCCTTCGGCTTCGTCGCCGCTGCCTGCTTCCGCGCCCGCTTCCTCGGCGGTAGGGGCGGCGGAGACGAGACGAAGTCCGGGTCGACGCGCGGCGGCCTCGGGCGCTTCCTCAGCTCCATCATCCCCGCCTCGTCCTCTCGTGGTGGTTGCGGTGGCCGGAGGAGGGAGATGGCTTTGCCCATGCAGCGGTGGGAGGCGCAGCGTGCTGGGTGCTGGGTGCTGGCGAGGAGTGCGTATATAAGAAGCCGGGGAACAACAGGGATTTCAAATTTTGAAATGGCTGGAAGGCTTGCTTGAAGCAGGGGAAGTAGGGGACGCAATTAAACTGACTTGTGGGTCCAACAAGCCACCCACTTGGCTGGTATGAGAGGCTCACCATACTCCATAGAGTCCCGGTCATTCAGAATTCTCAACATGTGAAGAGCTTTTATAGTTCTGCAAAGAAGAATAAATGATGGACATTATTCATTTTGCTTTGCAATTAAAAGCAGGATCAAGTTTCAGTAAACAAAATTGCGTGTTGGTGGTTTGACATGTCGAAGGATTTTCGGGGTGTAAAGAACAATAAGCTGTGCAGTGCCATGGCTCATGCAAATAGAAGCAGAAATCAAGGTGGTCAAAATGTATGTTACAGTCGCGACTCGGAAGCAGAGTGTTATGCAGCAGTACAAGGCCGAGAATCTGATTTACAGATGCAATGGAAGTTTTACATATAATGCATCATGGCATACATTTATACAAAAAATACATAGCTGTCTTTTTTTATCAAGCAAAGACCCAGAGGAAATGGGAAAAAGGAGCAAGCACCCACAGGCTTCCCTGATTTCAGGCACTGATGAATGTTGTGTAGCCCACTGCAGCTCAAAGTTCAGTGTCACACAACTTCACCATCAGGTTAGAAACCATCCTTCGGGCGAAAGGAATGTAGCTCAAACTGTACCTGAGGTGTAGAAAACAGAGAAACAGGAGCATAATCAATTAATTTGTCCAGAAAACTTTACTCGCCGTCTAAAAGGCCAGTCAATTGAAAAGAAAAACAGGAGAGAAAGATGTCAACAAGCAGCACAATATTAGCTAACATTTTCACAGTACCACCTTCTGGCCAGTCCGGACACGGCATATTTGCTGGAGTTTAGTAAAATTGAACTAAAGTACAATAAAGAAGTAACATTCTGGCATATGTCATTGAGTGATTCCACATGGCATGGTCTAGGAAAATTTGCATCAGAACTGCTGTGCCGCTATTACATAGTGAGAAAAGTTCATTCAAGCAACATATTTAGCATGGCTACTAGTTACCATATATTCAAACTTTATTGCTAAGAGCGCAAATCTTCCAAAACTTCCATTTCAGTTTTCTAGGACTCATGATTGCTGAGAGCGCAAGATGCCTGTCGATATGTGAACAAAATTGCATGCCAGAATATATGATGATTTCAGTTCTAACCATAGGAGAGCATATAAATGTTTCTATAAAAAAGATGGTATGACCAATCACAAACTAAAATCAATAAATCCAACTTTACAGTTAGGTAACTGGCAGCCATGATGTTTATGAACAAACAGTGAACAGCCTGTATACACTAAAGAATGTGGAAGATATATCAAATAAATTTCACTTCTCAAATCATGTTTAGTCATTTAATTTCGACTAAAACTAGAAGTATGTTGTCTCTGCAAATTGCACATTGTCACGTAACAGTACCACATAAAATACTCCACAGATGTAGATGTAACACATGTAAGTAAAGAAACTAGCATTATTTTTCCTCTAAACATGGCCACACTACCAAGTAACAGAGCGCAAAAGAATGGTGCTACTGCTAAAACCACCAAGACCATGAATAATGCATAAGTTTGAGGTGGTTCTCTGGTAAATACAAAATACTTCAGTTTTTCAGTGACATGGATTGAACATGCTGAGCATATAGCATACTTAAGAATAAATTGTGGAAGTCGTGACCAACTGAAAATTAAATTCATGTAAAATAGCAGATGACATAACAATTTGTTCTAGTATCGTGACAGTAGAGGTGTCAGCTTAATTGAGACTAAGCTAGGGCATTCATAAGGGTAACATTCAAGACGAGATCCCATATTTACTTTTAGCACAGTTAGTTTAAGGAAGGTCTACTTGCAAGCAACAGGGATCATACAGATATGGTTCCATGACTTACAAGTCACTAGCATTATTGTAAGGATAGAAGCCTTACCAAAACAGGGCACATATCTCACATATGATTGCAATCAGCGTTAGCAGCTTGTCATGAAGCTACACAGTTAAACAAAATGCAAACAGCATGGTTATGCGGGATTTGGATTTATACCTATTCATTTTAGTGGCTAGAGAATACAGACGTGAGAGAGAAAAATCAAGAACAGTTCAAATATTACGAACCCAAAGGGCGAAGATTAGAGCCAAAACAACACATCCAACATAAATAGCTGTTGCATACAAACGAACTGGATCAAACATCATCCTTAGCTGTTTTTGTGGCCCCATAACAAAGGCTGTGCTGCCAAACAAAGGTTGAAATCAGCATATGGCAAGGAAAATATTCAATGATCAAGAAAGATAATAAACAGATATGTTGAGAATAAGTGTACTAATCTCATACTTGATGATATGCACACTTGAAGTAATAATAATTGTAGAAATATTGAAGTAACAAAACCATAGAAATTTACAAGTGAAGAAACTGATTTATTACCTCCCAACTGCCAATATGTTTCCAAACGTAAACATGACTGCAAATTTGATGGGCCTAGCGAATACAATAAAAGACTGCACAAGAAAATGAAACGTAAGCAGTGCAGTACACATGATAGCAGGAATTTTGAAGTCATTACCAGAACATAGCTAAAACTATCTGAAATAGTCTACAGTAAGCCATGATTTAAAGCTTAGCACAAAGTCCTAGGTTCCTGGTGATATGATTCCTTCACCAATTTGGAGTTAGCAATTGTCCCTTTGTCCTTACACGGCAATTAAGAGCTACAATGCATTAGCTCTCCAGCAATTGTAGAACAAATCTAGCAATGTGCTTCTTGATAGAAGTCACTCTGACAAAGAACAGAACCAACCTAGAGTTCCTGATCCCAAATTATCATTACTCACATGACCATATCAAAAGTTAATACTACATCAAACTTTAATCTGCTATAAGCCACAATGTGGACCACACATTTCGAATTGAATAAAACAGGATGGACAACTGCAATTATTGTTCTAGAAAAGGCATGACGTATTCGAGGGTAATTCTCCATCTGCACTAGAAGCTAGCAGCTACTCGAACTCTCTGAGAAGTGAGAACCGCACGGTACGGGTGATGAATTGCGGGAGCGTACCAGGATCATGAGGGCGAGCCCGGCCACCAAGCATGCCGCGAAGGCGTAGATCCTCTGGACCAAGCAAACGACGAAGACCGAATCAGATCGATGCAAACCAGAGCCATGAAATTCCAGCGGCATTCCGGGGTTTCAGAGGGGTTCAGTTCGACCTGGATAGGGGAGAGGGAGCAGAGGTCCTCCGTGTCCCCGAGGATGGAGTCTTCCTGCAGGTCCTCCTCGTCGCCGCCGACGAGGGAGCGGTGGAGGCGGTTGAGGGCGTCCATGGCTGGCGTGGTGGGGTGCTCGTGTCGAAGCAGGGGGGAGGAGGTCGTGACGAGACGAACCCCGTGTTGGGGACAAGCCTTCCTTCCTGGGCTGGACTCCACCAAATTTAGCCTGGCCCATAACTGGGCTGCACGACTTTGGTGGGCTGATGGGATTTTCCTTTCTTGTGGGCTTTTGGAATACAACACGACTCCTCCGTATACGTATGCTACTCGATCCGCGACGCGATCCACCTGTTCGCCTGCATCGTCAGCCCGCGGGATTTTTATCTCACGACAAATCAACACCAGTCATCTGTCACCAAACCAGCGGTTTTTTCTCTTAACATAAATCGGTCACAATCACCCGCCACCGGCCAAGCGAACGGATTGAATGAAAAATCCTCAAATCTCATCTCATCTGCCCGCGAATTCGGGTTCTTCCTCGGCGGCGGCGGCAGACGGGGGACTCGAAGAGGGGGCGATATGGATGCTCGGAACCAGCATACTCGGAATGATACAGCTTTTTCACTAGGCCGTATTGGCAGCGACGTCAAAGAACATACGAGAACCAGTACCAAAGAAGACACGAGTAGCCTTCGTTTTTCTCCAGAGCAGCGGAAGATGGTGGATGTGATGTTTTTGGCGAATTGTCCGTATAAGGATCTTACACGGTCGCTCCGCACATGGGACGAGAAGGTGGTGGCAGTTCTAAACGTGGTAGGCTGCAGAGACTTCACTGAACGAAGCCCCAACCCTGAGAGACACACTGGTATCGACCTATCCCCTTTTGGTGCATATAACATAAGGCTAGATCCCAAAAGCAACTCTCAAATTTACTATGCAAAAAGAAGATTCTCCATCACATCAAAATGTCATAATATGCATGGAGTACTAAATGTAGATGAAATAAAAAAACTAATTACACAGTTTTGTTGTGCTCTGTGAGACGAACATTTTGAGCCTAATTAATCAATTTTTGATAATTTTTCACAAATACAAACGAAATGCTACAGTGACGCGATAATTACGAAGTGACATCAAACTTCCAAATTCAACATCTAAACAAGGCCATAGCCCTCGTTTAGATCTCAATTTTGACTCTCAAATTTTACTATGTAAAAAGAAAATTTTCATCACTTTAAAATGTCGGCACGTATATGGAGTACTAAATGTAAATGAAATCAAAAACTAATTGTACAATTTTGTTGTACTTTGCAAGACGAACATTTTAAACCTAATTAATCAATGTTTGAACAATTTTTCACAAATACAAACGAAATGCTACAATGACGTATTTATTATAAAGTACAAACTTTAGGCCAAAGTTTGGCATCAAAATTTGGATCTGAACAAGGGCATAGCCTTCTTTGACTTCGATAAAGAGTGTGAGTCTATGTACAGCATACACTTCGTTTAATGTCCTTGTTCAGCACGTACTACATAGTTGTATGGATCAATATATGATTTGCTCTCTGGGATTTTTCAGCCAAGGCTGTTCATGGGCCATTGTTTCGTGATATCCCTCCCTCCAAATATTCTATTTTGGATGATTCTGTTAATGGCATCGCAATCAAGATTGCTGAGTCTGATGTGCGTATGGTACCGTATTGGCAAGGGACATGAATGACTACAGATGTGTCTACTTGTTCAAGCGTGGAAGGGATAATCCCCAGCTCATTACTAGGATTGTTTGTATCCATTAAATTCCTCCCAGTCCCTAGATTATAATCAAGGTTTTCAGGATCGAGATCATTATTGATAAGAACTGTTTGATTGAGTTTCTCTAGTATCTGGCTCTAAAAATTGATTACTTAAGATATGCATGTCATGCTATCTGCATTCTTTTTTTTTGTCTTCAAAGTGTTATCTGCATTCAGTCACACTGGGTCTTAAATCTTGGGGGTTGTGTCCTGGCCAGAGAAAATACTGCCATATGTTTAATCATGCTACGAGAACATGCCAAATTGATTCCTAAAATGTCTTTTGGCAAACGTGTAATAGGTTTATTAGTTACGGTTTAAAGAATGAGCTTTCCCAATACAGTACCTATCAAAGATGCCTTATGGCAGGTACATTGATACACGTAAGCGGTCTTATAGGTCGTCTCATGCAGTGTTATGTAGGATTTTTGCTGATGTGGAGGAGAGAGAGCGAGGTGAGAGAATGAGGTCGTTGTTTCGCGAAACAACGACCTCATGAGCTAAATTTTAGGACTATGAAACAACTCATCCACCATTGTACGAGTTTTTTTGCCATGCAACCAATAATATTTCTTTATTTTTCCATAAATTAAGGGATATTGTATTATTATGAGACAACCAAAACAATAATTGTTGTATAGGTTGTCTCATAAGTTGACTCGAGATTACGTATCAATGCATGAGATCGTCTATAAGACGGCGTCAATGTACTTTGCCCTAATAACCCAAAAAAGTCGTCGCCCTAGCGCTGCTCTTTTAGCTTTTGGCGAGTGTCTGAGAATCTGTTTCGCACCAATATCTCCTGCAAAATGTAATTAGACGCACAAATGTTCTCATTTGCTCTTGGTTTCTCATTTGCGGGATGAGCTTGATGTTGTTAAAGTAATTTGTGACGTCTTGGATTTAAGTGAACCCATGTCATGAGCTCATATTTTGTGTGGTATCTACCCAAATTTCTCGTGATATTGACATAACCTTTGATATGGTCTGAACTACATTTGACGTGTTCAGCTTGATTCCCTTTTTATGTCGGTTCTTACATTGTTTTCCCCTAAAATCGTTTGCAGAATCGTATGCTAGCTTTAACAGGTCCATATCAAGCACTTGGTAGCAGAGATTATATGTATTTTGAGTTTCATCTGAAAATTAGGGATGATGAGGCTGTTGACCAAGATTTCAGCAAAGGTTTGAAAGTGCGCACTGCCTATAACGATACTCCTGGTGTACCCCTCACTTGGAAGATTCACTAAAAAGTTACCTAAGCACAGTGGATATGGTGTGCATGCCTGCTCTTTCTGCCTTGGAAGCTTCTATTGGAGTCAACTTTTTGAATGGCAAATCTACTTTCATTGGCAAAATATTTGCTTCCACTTCTGGAAGTGGTACAAGAAAAATGGTTCTCTATGACAGTCAAGTGGCTGGCACCAAGACGGATTTTTGAAGTGGTGGATCTGTTTCGTTAAGTCGTCATATAGTAGCTGTCACAATTGGTGAAGAACTATTGCTATATTTTTGTATTACTGATAGTTACAATAAATCTAGACGCCTTAAGTTTGTTATAGGGCGCGATGTGGATGAACGTACTTGCAACCTAGGCACTTATAGGCTACAGGTGAAGATCATTTGGAAGGGTGTCTTCAGACAAGAACGCACTGTTTTCAAGCATATTGGTGACAGTATGTTATTATCATGAGATGAGAGAGTCAGGAGGATAAAGAAGCAATGCAGAGGAAAGAAAGTTGGGTTATAAGCTACTGAGGAAAGAGGAAAGAATGTTGGGCGAGAGATTGAGAGGATGAAGATGGTCAGCTAATGAGAGATGAAGATGGTCAGCTATTGTATGAGTAGCTTGGAGATATATATGGCGTTTGCTGCTATTATAATGTATAGGATGTAAAATGGTGTGATCTTAACACTTTTAATTATTTATATACTGAACTGCTTATGGACCCTTTCGTGATGGTAAACATAGCAGTTTCATTCCACTCATACAAATTGCAGAGAACACTATCCAATGTGTTTGTGTGAGAGTCTATTTTATTCTTGGGGCGGTATATTTCGAGTTTAGATCACTCACTTGTGCATAATAATTGGCCTGCGGGCTAAGTAGGTTCAGATTCTGTGTTATGTGATCTTCTTACGATGCTAACACGTAATATTTCGTTGAACATTCATCAGAACTGGAGTGGCTGCGCTGCAGTAATCAATCAGTAATCACAGATCAGCGTAATTCATTCTCTTGGTCAGGGAGCAAAAGCAAGGCAGCTTCAGTACTGCAAGCAGCAAGTATGAAGCAATTGAGATCAGAATTTGTTCATCCGCATATCGGAGATTCATCATATATCAAATCACGCCAAACACAAAACCAACTCGTCTGGTACATCTCAGATTTCTCCTCAAATTCTCTTAAACCCAACTCGTCATACAACTCTAACGACACAGCCAACGAAATTGGAAGCAGTAAAAGCAGGGAACATCTCAAGTGTACAACGCATCCAGCTCGGCGCGGCCGGAGACCCTGCCGGCGATCTTCGCGGCGTCGACGCCGAGCTCCGCCGCCACGCGCCGCATGACCGCGAACTCCGCGGGCCTCGCGCCCGCCGGCCACGTCACCACCATGCTGGCCGCCTTGCCCCGGATCTCGCACTCCGCGAGCACCGCCGCGCCGAGCCCGTCCACCACGCTGCCGGGTGGGGCCAGCGCCGCCACGGCCCTGGCCGCGCCCACCCCGCCCTGACGCCGAGCCGCGCGGGTCTCCAGCTTCCCCTCCACGGGCTCGTCGGCCGCGAGCTTGCCCCTGTACGACGCGCTCCGGACCGCGTCCAGGACCAGCACCTCCTCCGGCTGGATCTTGGAGACAAGGGCCTTGGCGGCGGCTCGCGCGCGGTGGGCCGGGACGGCGCCGTGCGCGGCCGCGAGGAGCGCGACGGAGGGGTGGAGGTAGACGCGGACGGGGGCGTGGGGCTGCAGGGGGAGGTCGGGGAGGAGGAGGGACGCGTGGAGCGGGGGCGGGGAGGCGAGGAGCGCGAGGGAGGTGGGGGAGATGAAGACGATGAGGAGGCGCGGGGCGGGGAGGCTAGGGCTGGGGGAGACGACGAGGATGGGGGTGGGCTGCGGCGGCGGGGCGACGAAGTTGTCGAGGTCGTCGGGGGAGAAGCGGGACGGCGGCGGCACGTCGGTGACGACGTCCTCCATTGCGCCGGTGCTATGCTTGCGGCGGCGGAGGGCGGTGGGGGTTTGGGGAGGGGAAAATTGGTTGGTTGGGTAGCACCGTCTCCGTAAAATAGCACTGACTCTATTTTCGAAGAATAAACATGGTTAATTGGATACACGACGTTACAATTTTGGTGCTCAGACATATATCATTACAATTCGTAACATATCGCTGCGGTTCGTTTGTTTGAGATGTACTAGTTGATGCTTTTAGACCCACATACAAACTCTAGTATTTTTTTACTAGCAAGAAACTCACGTGCGGCAGGTACATTTATTGATGACACATATGTATTAAAATAATGTCACTTGAGTGGGCCAAGGTAAACATACCAGTCATGCGAAGCGCTTTTAAAAATATTTTATATTTGCACTCTCATTTATAAAGAGCTTTAGGTATTCTCAAATCCAGAGGCACATGATTTTTTGAGATAGTTGGTCCGTATTTATACGGAGAAAAACTCTTCAATCTATTATTTATTGGCAATACGGGATAATTGTGTATAGACAAAAAAAACTGTGAGGATGTTACCAGTTCGGACGTTGATTGGGTATATTTCTTTTCTCGAAAAAAACCGTTTTGAAGCCGAAGTCTGACTGACAGCGCGCCAGGATTTCTTTCTGCTTGTTTTGTTCCTTCTGTTTGCCGTAGGAAGGCAAGTACTTATATCACGGGTTCATTGGATGCTAGGATGACATGTGTAGCTATGCTCTGCTGGTGTTTAAGTTCGTACCAATTTGGGGTAGGAGCCATTTTATGGTTGTCAACAACCATCATCAGGAGGTATCAGCAGGGAACCAAATCATAATTTTGGTACCTCGTGATACCTTTCGATGGACCCAAGACGAGTCTTGGGTATGGAAAACAATTGATTGAACATGTAAATTCTTTTTAAAAAACTTGTTTTTCAGTTCAGAAAAAAGCTCGTTTATTCCTTTCCAAAATAGAGCTCCGAGGAGGTTTTACCGGTTAGGAAGTCCATTCCTTTAAAAAAACTCATTTTTTCTTTTAAAAAAGTGGGTACAAAACTTGTTTTTCAGTTCAGAAAAAAGCTCGTTTATTTATTTCTAAAAAAGAGCTCCGATGGGGTTTACCGGTTAGGACGTCGATTCCTTTAAAAAAACTTATTTTTTTCTTTCCAAAAAAAGTAGATACAAAAAACACCGGTGGAAAAAATGGGGGCTAGGGGTGAACTCACACGTGGTTTTTCGCTCTGTCAAAATTTTTTTTACAATATTTCCTTTTTTCTTTCTTCAACGTGGGTCTAGGTGGGTCCATTGTGAGGGGTATATGGGGTTTTAGTTGGTAACAAAAGTTTTCAAAAGAACTCGATCCTTTTAGTATAGATTATATGAATGGGAATTATGTTGTAAACTCTTTAATACAGGTGATTTATTTATTTTGTGTTGAAGCGTAATGGAGATCATCTTCAGGGGCGGACCTAGGAGAAAAATTGACTGGGGGCACACTCTTATATTTCTTGGTCTATGAGACCATAATACTTCATTGGAGTGGGGGCATCAATGATAAAAAAGACTCAACTATCACTGTTAACATTTTTTGAGCGGCGGCCTGTGCCCTCGCTCACTATTACCTAGGTTCGCCCCTGATCATCTTAGTCGTTATCTAAACTGAAACTCTTGCCGTTGATCATGTGTTCATATACTTCTATCATTGTAGCTTCATCAAATCTTTTTTTGCATATTTGAACGTAGCCTTCTTATTTGAATGGATCGTGCTTCAATTGCAACCTTGATATCATCCCGCAAGACAACGTTGTTTTGCATACCAAACCTGATGTCTGCGTTAAAAAATTTTAAGATGTCAGCAGTTGATTCCAACGAACCTATTTAAACAACAATTATAAATAAAATTACATGTACTAATAAAAAATTTAAATTATTTTATAAAAAATAATTAAAATATTTTGATGTGTTGAATAAACCTACATCTATCACGGTTCACAAGAACTCCTGTAGCCATCAAGATGTGATTGCACGCATCCGCCTGGACAAATTGTTCAGAAAGTCCGGCGGCGTAATCTAAAAGAATCCGGAGGAATACAATTCGACTGCAATAAAAAATATCTAATTATGATAAACAATATATTCACTTTGTAGTACTAACTTTTTTGAAAACTTCAGACCTTGTATCTTTCAAACAAATCTCCCTAGTACCGTAAGAGCATACTCTATGTAATCCCATTGACCAACAGACGCTACCACACCAATTACTGCAACCTCAGTTCCATGGGCCATCCCCATAGCAGCTTCCAGTGTAATAAAAGAAGCAGAAGATATCTTCATCGTAACAATATGAGTGGAGATATTATACAATGTGTTTTTTTTGTCTAACACAATTGAGTAGTTATATATAGTGACCATAGTGTTATTATTTTTAAAATGTATTAAAATATATATATATATATGTTTTTTGTGATTATTGAATATAATTGCAAACGCCTCGAGGAAAGACATTGCCTGCTTTGCACATGTTTGTCCTGCTAGGATTCAGAACGCCACGTTTATCAAGGATTTTTTGGAATATTTTGCAGAGGGATTTCCTTTCCACCTATGAGGTTGTCTATTTTGAACATGACGTGTACTGGTCGAGTTCCGGTTGAAGGCTGGGTTAACCATCAGGGTGGACCACGTACGCATTTTTTTGGATCATTTACTAAAGTGACAGCTCGAAAGTTCATTGCTTTCCAAAAAAATTAATAAGGGAGACACAGCTCGGAAGGTTTCACGGTGAAGGATGTCCTTTTTAAAAAATCTTTTCTTCTTTCCAAATAAAAAAGTGGGTACAAAAAACACTGGTGAAAAAAACGGAGGGTTAGAGGTGAACTCACATGAGATTTTTCGCTCCGTCAAAAAAAAGTTTTCTAATATATCCTTTTCTTTCCTTCAACATGGGTCCAGGTAGGTCCATTGTGAGGGGTACGAGGGGTTTTAGTTGGTAGCAAAAGTTTTCAAAAGAAATCGATCCTTTTAGTATAGATGAACCAAAATATACTACTGACTCGTGGGCCCATGCACCATCGTCTTTCTCTTTTCTTCCCCAATCTCCACGTCGTTGCCACGCCCAGCCCAACCCTGCGCGTGCACCGCCGCCGCGGCCGTGAGCTCTGTCACTGACTCCGGTCACTGTGCGGCCATCCCCGACGCTGTGCATGACTGTGAGGCCCTGTGCGGCCAACTCCTGTCACTATGCCGGCCTGCGAGGCCTTGTGCAGACCTGTGCTGCCAACTCCGGTGCTCCTATGTTGCCAACCCTTGTACTAACTTCATGATGAAGCCCTCGATAAGGCATGGGAGAACCCTCGAATGGGTGTACGGGCGATGACTGGGCATGGACGACGGTCAGCACGATCCCTCGAAGACGCTCCAAGATAAGCACGGGGCACACACTTTCTACAGGAGCTGCCACGCCGCCCACTGGAGCTGGTAGACGCTCATCGATTCGCGCCGAGCAAAGGAATCCGCAAGGACGACAGCCACGCCCAACTCCACGCTCTCTAGTGCCCGATAACAGTAGACTCGACCGTGCAACACGCATGTCACTGCCCCTCCTTGATCTATAAAAGGAGGAGGTAGACTCCCGACCATAGGCCGACGCAGAGATGACGCCCGAACACACGCACACAACCCAGACGACCAGACGTGACGCATTTGCCAACACCACGCATCCGCATCCCTGATATTGGCATTCACCTCAATCATCCTAGACGCTTGGGACTCGGAGGCCTCTCATCCTCTCCCGTCTTGCTTGTAAACCCCTACTACAGACACCCCGATGCAAAGTAATACAATGCGTGCACACCTCTCACTGGACGTACGGCCCCGTGGCCGGAACCAGGATAAACCCCGTACCATTATGTTAGCCTTTGCACCAACCATCGAGAGAGTGGACACATCGCATTCGTTCAAGTTAGTGTCGGGTGACCTATCCGAACACCGACACCATGTGTCCACTTTCTATAGTCTTCTCTACAAAATATCTAGCTCTAGAACTTTCTATAATCCTTATATATTCCCTTGATATCTCTACCATACCAAAATATCTAGTTCTAGAAGCTTCTACACTTCACCACGAAGCATGGCTACCATGGCTTCATGAATTGTCTTCAATCTTTTAGATGTTTCTCAAGTATCCATTGCTATTATCAACACACTCAAATATCCAAATTAACCGCCAGACTCATACGGTCATACCGTCAAAGTTTCGAGAGGTAGATACCACCGTACCCCTTTGAGCTTGACACACAGTCATCCATGCAAGAACTACACAAACTGTGGCAGCAAGAGAGTACTAGAATACTGGTACTAGCTGCATGACCTAGTATAAAAAACGGATCGGTTCACCGGTTGACCGAAAAAATCGTGAACCGGTGGCCGGATTGGTTCAGTTCAATTAAAAGATCGGTCATGCAATTGGACCGGTGTGAACCGATAAACCAGTAAATCGGTTTTTCAGTAAACCATCGATCAATTTGATGTTTGAATATTAGTTTCGAACTTTAACTAATAAATTATTATGATATAATTGTGTTATACCATTCATTATTTAATATCTTTTTAATAAAACTTACACAATATTATATAAATAATGAGAAATAAATATTATATAATAAATGATAAACCACTGAATGGATCCGTAAATCACTGGTTAGACCGATAAATCGAGTTTCAATCTTCGGTCCGACCTATGGTGCTTGCGGGACACATCCAAACATGTGACCAAATACCCTATCCAGGGCGAATCCGAAGCCGAAAACGAAAACAGGCGCGTTGGGTAGCAAAGGAGAGCAACAAAAGCCCGCCGCTCCCGGATCCAGATCCGCGCGAAAACCTTTCCTTTCCTTTGGTCGGCCCCCACCTGGCCGCCTCGCTTCACTCCCAAGTCCAGCCAGCCAGCCTCACCCCGCGCCGCCGAGTCGTCTTCCTCACCACACCACACCACACCTCGCCTCGCCTCGCCTCCCCCCGACCATCGCATCGCGTTCGAAATTTTCAAAACCCCCCAATCCCTCGGAGCCGGACACTCGGAGGGAACCCAATTTTTTCGGCCCCGCGTCGGCGCGCCTCCCACCCGCCGCCCTCGCAAATCTCCAAATCCCCAATCCCCTCCCTGCTCGACGCCCCTAATCCCCCGCGCTTAAAATCCCGACTCGGCGCTCGCGGGGAGGCGGAACCCTACCCGCGCCCAATTCGCCCCCACGATTCCAGATTCTAGGGTTCCCCATGCCCTAGCCCCCTCGCCGCCGGTGCTGCTGGTGCCATGCCCGCGTCCCGCATCCCGCTCAAGCGCTGCACCGCTGCCTTCCCGGGCGAGGGGGAGCCCGGCCCCGCCGACGCCATGCCGCCCGCCAAGCGCCGCCGCGACCGCGTCGCCCCGTCGAGGTTCAGGGATTCGGCCCCGCCGCCCGCCAAGAAGCGCGTCGGTGCGGCCGTAGCGCCCGCGCCCGCGTCCGCGCCGGCGGGGGAGGGGGAGAGCAGGGACGGGGAGGTGTACGACGTCGAGGTCCGCGTGGCCGAGACCAAAGGCGACTCCTTTGGCCCCGTGGAGACCGCCGTTTGGACGCCCGACCGGCCGGCGCCCTCGGACGCCGACCTGTACCGGGCCTGCCGGAATATAAACAAGAGCGGCAGCTGCGGGGGTGCTGCCAGCGGCAGTGTGCTCACGTCCGTGAGCAATGCCGGCTCGGACTGCGCCGCTGCTGGCAATGGCGGGCTGGAGGAGAGGCCTGCGGTCGTGGAGTGCAAGCCCAAGAGGGAGGGCGGCGAGAAGAAAGATGATTTTTACTGGCCAGAGGATTTCGTGCTGGGGGATGTCGTGTGGGCGAGGTCCGGGAAGAAGTGCCCGGCTTGGCCGGCGCTGGTGATTGACCCATTGCAGCATGCGCCGGAAGTCGTGCTCAACTCCTGCGTTCCTGGCGCCCTCTGTGTCATGTTCTTCGGTTACTCCGGTGGCGGGCATGGCAGGGTAATTAACCGTTTCTTGCTTAAGAAATCCTCAGTGTTCCTTTTTGTTGGCAGTTTGGTTCACTGAATCCACAACTTAAAGATATAAAGTACCACCGAACATATAACTAAAACACGCCAGAAGTCGTGCTTAACTCCTGCATTCTTGGCGCCCTCTGTGTCATGTTCTTCAGTTACTCTGCTGGCGGGCATGGCAGGATAATTAATCATTTCTTGGTTAAGCAGTACACCTGTTCCTTTTTGTTGGCTAACGGCTCATGAACATAGGATATAGAATTTAGAACCTTTATTACAAAATACTACCACCAACCAATTTTTCCTAAACCAACTGAAAAAGGTACTAAATAAGCGGGCATGAACCAAACCGTTCTGTTATGTTTTCCTTGTTTGCATGGCCTTATCCTGCCACATTCCTTTTCAGGACTATGGATGGGTTAAGCAAGGGATGATCTTTCCCTTTGTGGATTACCTAGACAGGTAAAATTCTGGAATCTGGACTTGACCATTCTGTCCTAACTCCTAACTTGGACTATATCTGAGGCTCCTCTGTTCTCTCAGGTTTCAAGGACAGCCTCTCTATAAGCTAAGACCAAGCAAATTCCGTGCAGCAATCGAGGAGGCTTTCCTCGCTGAACGTGGCTTTTTTGATCTCGAAATGGATGGAGCGTGCTCACCGCGAAAGTCTGTCAATGACCAGCCTGACCCTAATGGCTTTCAGGAAGAGGCTGCTTCAAATAATGAGCAGGAGTGCCAATCTGAGGCTCAGGTAACTGAATACAGTAAAATTGTACACATTGAGCTTGAAGCTACTTCTTTTGATACATCTTTCGAGCTGGCTGCAATGTAATTTGCTGAATTGCAGGTTGTCGGTAAATCAGCACAATGTTGTGATAGCTGTGGTAATTGCCTACCCAAGGTTTCAAAGAAAAAGAAGCAAGAGGGTGAGCAACTGCTTTGTAGGCACTGTGAAAAGGTATGTGGCTAGCTGTGTGAATTGTGAGATACTTCTTTCAGGTGTTCCTTTCACATCTTTCGTTACATCCAGTGACTTCTGTGTATATGCATTACTACTCTGCAGTTATTGCAGTCGAAGCAATACTGTGGCATATGCAGGAAAATTTGGCACCACACAGATGGTGGAAACTGGGTAAGAGCTCAGAAGAATACATGTTTTGGTTGTGTATGCCCTCTTGAGTACTTTAGGTACTGACCTGCATGGTACTTTTCGCCAGGTTTGTTGTGATGAGTGCCAGATTTGGGTTCACGTTGAATGTGACCTGACATGCAACAACATGGAGGTTATTTCCTAACCTTGTTTTATGTTGATAATTTATTAATTTAATTTCCTTATTGCAGACATGCTGTTATTCTATGAATTCCTTTACTGACTCGACATTATGCCATAGGATTTGGAAAATACTGATTATTTCTGTCCGGACTGCAAATCAAAACTCAAACCAGTTGCAGCAACTGAAAAAATGAATACTTCCAACAGTTCAGAGTAAGACGTTTACTGATCTCTAACCTATGGACAATGCTATTTTAATAGATAAGTATGTCAATATCTAATGTTTTTCTGCACAGATGTGCTAGCACTTCGAAGGAAAAACTGACCGAAATGATACCTGTTTGTTGCAATGGGGAGGAAGCTCTGTATGTACCTGATAAGCACATGTAAGTATTTGTGGTATCTTGCTGTGAATCTTAACATTGCATTGTAACTTAGACCTGGGAGAGGCTATTCGTTCTTGTAGCAGTATATTTCTAGTTTAGATCACTCAATCATGCATGATAATTGGCCTGTGGGCTAATGTAGGCTCAGATTCTGTGTTATGTGATGTTTTTATTGTGACACTTTCTTCTAAAAGATTATTTAGCGGGTCAGTGGTGCACATTGTCATGTTGGGTATATAGTCCACAAACACCTGACCAATACTTTCTTATTAGCAGTCTGCTAGTTGCACTGATTCCACAAGCTACTATCTGTAAGCTGATTTGAGTTAATTTATTGCTGGCAGGATACTATGTCAATGCAAGTCTTGCAAAAAAAGGATGATGAGTCTGAATGAGTGGGAGAAACATACTGGCTCAAGGAAAAAGAATTGGAAGATGAGTATTAAACTCAAGAGCACTGGGGAGCCACTCATTAATTTGGTAAGCCCATTGGACCTTTATTAACCTTTTTAAATCAAACACCCTGAAAAATTGACACACGATTTCATCCAACTGTTGATGACCACCTGCAGCTAGATGACATTCCCTGTGGAACATCAAAGTCTTCTACCCTTGGCATTAAGAAAGAAGAGCTGCTACAATTGCAAGGTACGTTAGTACTTGAGTTTGTGTTGGATTGTATAGCTGGAAGTTGCAACAGGAGCTCATGCAATTGATGTCTGCAGCTAATGCTTACAGTCCTGTCTGTGCTAAATGGACAACTGAACGGTGTGCTGTTTGTCGATGGGTTGAGGATTGGGACTATAATAAGATTATAATTTGCAACAGGTATTCTTTCTGGCCTGGCCTTGTTTAGCACCCCTAATATATTTTACTGTATGCTTTATGATGACCTTTATGTAAATGTTTTTCTGGCAATTGACTGAATTGCCACTCCAATGTTTGTTCAGATGCCAAATAGCTGTCCACCAAGAGTGCTATGGAGCACGAGCTGTACAAGATCTTACGACATGGCTTTGTCGAGCATGTGAATCCACCCAAAAGAAAAGAGAGTGCTGCCTATGTCCTGTCAAAGGTATTGCTTATTATTGCAATTTGTAGCCCACAATACAGTTTCCTATTCTGCTATATATGCTCCATAGTTCCATCAACAGTTACTTGTTCCAAATGCTCTCATATCGTTTTTATTTTCTCACACTTTTTAATGCTAAATGAAATAAAACAAAATGCTGTACCTTATATTTAATATATTATATTTGTGCTTTAAGCTTATTCAGCTGCCCTGTATGTTATGTTGTTTCTGGTCGTTAACTTGTATTACCTATTTTCCATTATTGCAGGGGGTGCTCTCAAGCCAACAGATATTGATGGACTGTGGGTTCATGTTACATGTGCCTGGTTTCAACCTAAAGTTTCTTTTCCGTTTGAGGAGACGATGGAGCCAGCTATGGGAATATTGAGTATTCCTGCAGAGTACTTTAAGAAGGTTGATATTTTTGCAGTTGCCTCCAAAATGTTAAATTTCTGCGCTTCCTGTTCAAATTTCACTTATACTTTGTTAACATTCTGTCTTCATATTAATTGCAGACATGTGTTATCTGCAAGCAAATGCATGGTGCCTGCACTCAATGCTTCAAGTGCTCTACGTATTACCATGCAATGTGTGCATCAAGAGCTGGATATCGCATGGAGGTTGAATACTTCACATTTTGTAGTGGATATTTTTGATGAAAATCTGTTTGAGGTTCTCTTTTTCATTGTTTTAACCATTGCAAAACCCTAGAGCAAACTGGTGAGCAGTTATGAAGTACTGATCGCTTACTAGGTTGATCTCATTTCATTATCAGATAATCTTCACAAATCACAACTGTTTAGTGCTATTATTAACCAGCATTATTTTGTTAAGCGGAAAATCTACCTTTTTAGCATATTCCATTTATATTATTGCGCAAATAGTTTCATTACAGCTACTATGTATCGTAATCTAATAATTACTTTGCCTATTCGTTTAAACTGTCCATGTTGGATTTACTAACTGGAATTATTTATTATTTGTCCATATTTTTAGATAGTTCATTGAACTTTAATTTTTCTTCTTGTAGTTGCAATATTCCGAAAGGCACATTACAAAAATGGTTTCCTACTGTGATTTTCACAGGTAATATTTTCTTTTTATCCTAGTTTCTCTTTTCATTCTGTTCTAACTATATCATTTCACCTTGTGGTTCCTTTCTTTCTATATGTAAAGAAAAACTGATTCTAATGTAGGGTCATATGACCCTTATGTAGATATGCTGTTTCAGCCTTTTTTCATGTTGAACTTATAATAAGTAAAACAAGTGAAATCAATACTTTTCATTTCATGAGCTTTAGAGGTTACTGGGACAAAGTCCGGTTCTGCTATCTTGAATTTGTGAAAGTGGCAATTTACCCAGAACCAGAAGTAGTAATTACCACAAATTTATGGGGTTGGAACCTGATATCCATTTGGTTTCCCCTCTGCAGTACCCCCAACCCAGACAATGTGTTAATAGTGAAGACACCTGAAGGAGTTTTCTCTACCAAATTATTTCTCCAAGATGGTGAGAAACAGAAAGCTACAAGACTTGTCAGGAAGGAAAATCACCATGAGAAGGTGATTCCTACTAAAGTTTCTGACTGTCTAGCTGCAAGGTGCCTGACCTATGAAATGTTGAAATACAAGGTAGTTTTCTTGCATCTGTTTGCACTTAATTGCTTTTCTTTACTCCAAAGTTTTTGAGAAAAGATGGTGCTTATTTTCATGGACGACTATCAAATTCTTTATAAAACATTTACTATCACTAATTATTTCCTAGCTCATAAATTGTATATTACATTCTTTCACTCTGATAGTTTCTTTGATCCTAGTTTGCTGAGTTTGATACTTCAACTACTCTGCTTGTTTTACTGGCTCAAGAATGAGAATCTTAGTTTCCATTGGTTTTGTTAACTGGCTTGTATTTGGAACAACTGGTTCTCTAGCATCATGATCAATTACATTTTACATGTATCACAGATGCTTTCTTGTCATTGAACGCTGATGCTATTGCCACCAATTTTTAATTATCTTGTGATTGACTTGCTTCAGTTTGATCACTATTTGTCGTGATCCCATGGATCTTTGCCTAAGTCACCTTTTTGTTTTGTCGCTGTTATAATCCTTTAATGCTACTGTACTAAATACTAACCACTAAGTTATTTGGACTTCAGAAAGAACCACGAGAGGCTATTGCACACCGGATAATGGGACCTCGACACCACTCCCAGGATGTTATTGATGGCCTTAATGCGTGCATGGTAACTTTCTCATTTTGAGCGCTAGCACCTTCTTCTCTGTAGCAACTATCAAACACAGAAGCATTTATTCACCTTATTCTCTTGTTAACAGGATCGCAAGGATGACCAATCTTTTTCAACGTTCAAAGAACGACTTTGTTATTTACAGGTAAAGTTTCTGAGTGACTGTTGTTCACATGATATGAAGTTGTGTTAGCGTCCTGATAAGCAAGCTCTGTTTGATGGTTGCAGAAAACCGAAAATAAGAGGGTCTCCTGTGGTCTATCTGGAATACATGGATGGGGTCTATTTGCTGCTAGGAATATTCAGGAGGGGCAAATGGTACAACCTTTCAACCTGCATTTAGTTGTCTTTGTTAAGTAAATGTATTTGCATTGCCGACCTATTTAGTTTATTGTATCTTTGATAGCATATCCAAGAATACGCATGGACATATATTGATGTTAGCTGAACACATAGGAAAACAGGAATAGATAGGTTGTGTCCTCAGTGTACATTCATGTTTTGGATATCCTAGAGTGATAAAAAAAACCCTTCCCAAACAGGTCCCTAATTGAGTTTATCTTCAGTTTGCCGTTTTTCCTCAATGAGTAAGCTACTTGATAACTCCCCCGAAAATGTTCTCATTTCTCAGGAAATAATATTGGTTTCCTTATACTTTAGCAGATGATTTTAACATTTGTTTGTGTGTGACAGTATAACTGTGTGCCTATTTTCTAGAATTGCTTCTGCTGCATTCACTGTGCTTCTTTAAGTGTGGAGTTCATCCTTAATGTGTTAGCTAATCAATACTGTTGCCAGGTTATTGAATATCGTGGTGATCAAGTTAGACAAAGTGTTGCTGATTTGAGGGAAGCACGATACCATAGAGAAAAAAAGGATTGCTATGTGAGTTACATTTATTATGCTTAACTTCTACTCCCTCCGTCCCAAAATATAAGGCGCGGTCAAACTTGGCACAGTCTCCCGTACTAACGTTTGACTCTTAATATCTTTAATACTATAATGTTTGTAGCAACAAAATCATAGTTATATAAAAGTACATTTAAATAAAAATCTAATGGTATTATTTTTGTTAGATAAAGTTTTTATTATGAAAGATTAACTATAGGTCAAAACTTTTAAAGTTTGAATCTTGAATTACGTGCGCGCCTTATATTGTGAGACGGAGGGAGTATGATCCCCTAGTTTTCCACCTTCAACCTGTCTGCACAAGTGCTTTATTTGGCCAACCACAAGTGCTCTGTCCTGGGACACCATATCACAATGTTTTAAGCTTTATTTGGCCTATTTCATTGCCTCATTTAAAATGGCAACTCTATAGTCTGATAGCGTAGTGTCTTTCTTCTGCAATTAAATATCTGAAGAGTTATTCTGCTAGTGCATTAATCACTCTATAGAGTGCTAATCACCTGTTGAATACACGACATGCCCTTTCATTTGCAATCAACATTAGATGTATTGTATCCATTCGATGATTTGGTTTACTGGCATTTCATTCTCTTTTTTACTTCTGTGCTGCAGCTTTTCAAGATAAGTGAAGATGTTGTGATCGATGCAACAGAGAAAGGAAACATAGCACGTCTAATTAATCACTCGGTAAACCTTCATACTTCGTATTCGAATCTTGCCATATGCCGCATTCCACCAAAATGACAACCAAATCTTCTTTTCACCCTTGCAGTGTATGCCTAACTGCTATGCAAGGATTATGACAGTCAGTGATGACAGGAGCCAGATCATTCTTATTGCCAAGAGAGATGTCTCTGCCGGAGAAGAACTGACGTAATGCTTTTTCCTAAACCTGTCGTTTTTACAATTTCATTAACATGAAATCCTGAAGGATACTGTGTCATCTTCTGATATACCTTTTCCCTGTCTTTATGTGCAGGTATGACTACTTGTTTGACCCTGACGAGTCGGAAGATTGCAGGGTTCCATGCCTGTGCAAAGCTCCTAACTGTCGTGGATACATGAACTAAAAGAGTATAAACCATCTCACAGGTCACAAGGACTAACACCTTACCGACGCCAAATGCCGGCCATTTTTCCCAGATTCACTCAAGATTCATTCGTTTGTTTTGTCCATCTATTGCTCAATTGATGCGTGGCAATCAAGTAGGTTTTTGCCACATATTTTTGGATTGTAATGTAGGTATGTAGGGTCTACAGGGTTAGGACAAGAATACTGCCAGCCATTGTATATTCTTCCATCGGTATAATAAGAAAAAATGCTTATATTCCTAAATGGAAAAAAAGATCAATTCGATGATGTTGTGAGTTGTGACTTGTGTTCATGACTGAACCAGGGCTTGATCAAACCGTCGAACTAGTAGTTTGCTCCCCAATCCGCGTGTATCTAACCAAACCTTGGTCGAGCACGCGTATGCAGCATTTACCGTTGGATCATTTCCTCTCGTCTCACCAACGATTCTCCGATCGTGAATTAATCCCTGACTAGGCCCATCATCTCCTGAGTGCCGTGAGCTGTTCATCGTGGGCAAGTTCGCGTTCCGGCCTCCATCACGACTTTATCCCGCACGGCGAGGGCAACTTCGGCTGGCCGATGACGGATGGCTGGTGTTGATCTGTATAGAGAGAAAAATACTGCTGGCTGGCTGCTGATAAGTCAAGCGATTGTTCCTTCCCGCGGAGAAATATGGTAAGTCTCTCTCGCTTGTTACGACCCCTCCAACCACTGGAGCAGTGGAGCTGGGACGGGCATCCTACGGCCACATTGCCAAGGGCTGGCTCTACGGGCCCTTTCTCATAGTCAATAAAATTCAGCAGGAGCGACGCCATTTTGTTGCTTGCTGTTCGTCAAAACTTTTTTTTGTTGTTGCTTGCTGTTCGTCAATTTTTGTTGTTGCTAGCTTTGTCTTACTCCGCTCCGGACACGAGGGACCTTAAAGGCTTGAGCTCACGTTTAATGAGCCTGACATGAATTTCATGGCAGATTGGCACTTTGCAGGTAAACACATCCAGCATATGAGCAACACTTGCAACCTTTTGCTCTAAAAAAAAAACATTTGCAGCCTTGCACGCCTTGGTTCAGTTTTTATGGGCTCAAATCATGCTGGGTTTTAGTTGGGCCTTGTCACATAAGTACCCCGTGTGGGTTTTGGTGAAATGTTTCCACCCATCAAAGCTTCCAATCTCAGCATTTGAACCGGGAAACCTATATGGCTTCCGGATGTTTTTTTAGCTAGATGGCTTCTACTATTTAAGATCCGTGTACATCATATGAATGAACCAGATTATCGCGGAACAAAAATCGACAACAGCGAGAGAGGTGCATTTGGACAGCTGGAGGTATGCGGCTGCTGCATGCATGAGCTGGTCGGACGTGATTCCATTTAGGTTTCGATATTTAAATTCAATTTTCTCTCAAACTGTAAATCATTTTTTCAAATCTGTTTGAACCGTGGTATTCGTTAGAATTTATACGACAAAACAAGCTCCAATTTGAATATATTTCATATTTGTTTATAGTTTTTTAAAATCAACATTTGTCGGAAACTAGTTCAACATTTGTAATATACTATTTCAACATTTTTTAGAAAATGTTGAATTAGTTTTCTATAATGTTGAACCAATATTGTCAAAATGTTGAATTAGGTTGACAAAAATATTGAATCTAGTATCATATTAAACTGTTGGAGGCTAATAAAATTTCGTGCCAAAAAATATTCGAATACAGCTACGTGTGTGACTTTGTTTTCAATGGAATGAAAAAAGTCTCGTGGAGAATGTACATGGATACCCATAGGTGGTACTAGTGTGTTGGGCCTAATTGGGCCTCTAAGCCATGTTGCTTAACTAGCACATGGAAGCCATATAGGAGCCCCCATCTGAACTGCCGAATAATAAAGAAAAACCTTCAATTCGAGGCTTTGAATCTAGTGATCTGCAATCATTCCAATATTTCAAACTTCTAATGCTAGCATTCGAACTTCTTATCCTACTGACTTATTTGTTTTAAACTTGATGGAAACTTCCAATCTAGAATGCGATAGGGGCAGAGGGAATTTCTGGTGGAGCCGTGAAATGTGAAATGCACTGAGACTAGAAGAAAACACCAACACTTCCATGATGTGACTTGCGCCTCCCTTTCTGTGTCCCTCTTCATAGTAAGCTATTCCTATACCTAATTCATTTCAACTCGTGTATTCTTTGTACATTTTAGGGGTTACCAACATCCTTATTAATTAGTCTTTCATCCATAGAACTTTCTCCTGTTCAAATTCTCACTGAGCGATTTATTCCCATGATCTTTTGTCGTTAATCATCAGTTCCCAAAAGGCTAGCCTAGATGCACTTTATCTCTCATATATTATGTCTGTAAAAATCATCAGTTCCCAAAAGGCTAGCCTAGATGCACTTTATCTCTCATATATTATGTCTGTAAAAATTTGACCAATATTTTGATGCCGTATTCATCACATTTCTATATGTTTATGAACAGCTCAGAGTAATGAATTCAATTAGTATTCATAATTTGTTTATCCTTTGATGCCCAATGGATATCTCCAATTCAACACCATCATATATTTCATACCAAAATACATGAGGCAAAAGCCATCTAAGCTCCTACTTTCATGGTTCTTCCTTGGGTTGCTACTTGCAATGGACCCCCATGGATGTCATCATATTGATAGTGGTGGTGACAACGGTGGTGGAATAGTAAAACCAGGTAAACAACATACCATACACTATGTTATCTACATCTGTGCAGTGCTATACTTTTTTAAAAAATAAAAATAATATGAATAGTGTTAGGTTCTTACTTGCACATTTCCTTACAACCGGTGGGACTGGCTTGTTGCACTCCCGTGCAAGGCGTAGAAACTTGGGTACAGATACATAGATATCCTCTTTAGCTTTGAGAATATGACAAATGCATGCCATGACGGCGGAGCTAGAGAAGAATAGAGGGGGGAGGGGGGGGGTGCGGTACTCTAGAATATAATCGTGATGTTTGATCAAGCATGGTCAAAATTTACAAATGATAAGAGGTTTTTGATTTTTGCTGGGTGCGGCCGCACCCAGCACCATCCACATAGCTCCACCCCTGCATGTCAGAGTGTTGCACAGCATGGATGCATGAGGGGTTTGGCGCCACATAGTCACCTGCAAGGTTTTCTTGCATTTTTGCAAGACCTTTACTTTATCAGCATAGCAATCATCCTCACCCCAAGCTTGATGGGTTATAAACAAGTAGAAACTAAAGCAAAGAACAAGAGTGGAAGGGTTACTTTCAGAGTCATCATGTAACAATATGATGTCGAGCTAATGAGACCAAGTATTTCTTCTGTGCTAGCATGTTGCTTATGAATACCATGTTCGCACTAGGTACTTCTATTTATAGTGTTCGAGAAGCCAAGGCTGAATAAAAATTAATGTCCACAAATCCTTAAACGGATAGCACTGCAATAAAATGGAAGTCATGAAGGAATTTTTATAAATGTTTGAATTGACTATGAATCATCCATTAAATCCTAGCGACGATACAAATTTATTATAGTATTATAATCTACGAATCTACTAGGCATATGGTGCAAATATTTTTATATTGGATTACAGTTTGTAGGATCAGTAGTTTGTTCAAAGATTTCGCAACATTATGTTTCCTTTATGGCTTGGATTTTAAGGTGGTAGTGTCTGGAGGATACATCGACATTAATTTGTACTTGAATTTTAACATTTGGATCGAATTTTTTTACAGAAAATTCTTATTGTCTCTTTTTGGAGCAATTAATTTTTTGTGGTGGTTCTCCATCTATAGCAATATGGAAGAAGAATTTCAAGGAGAAGCTCACGTTGTTGATGCATAGACTCAAGCCCTCCTTGAAATCCACTCTTGAAGCCTGGTTATGTAATTTCCTTTAAGATTTCCTTCAGTGGGTTTAGGGTACTGGACATGGAGTCCTGGACACAAGAGCAATTCTCATGCTTCAAGCTATTTGCTGAGTAAATTGTTGTAATTAAGCAATTTGTAATAAAGGTGTGAATATTACAAGTAAAAATATTTTAGCATTAATATTATTCTCCATTTATTCTCTATAAATTGTGAGTGTTGATTTTAGTTAAATTAGAGTGTTTTTTTTACTCAAAAAGAAAACATGGAATGATTCAACATAACATGAAAAAGCATATTTGTATACTACCTAGTAAATTAAGTCCCAAAAAAATATGGATTAAATTAAGACCCATTTAAGATTCTGTGTTCGAAATCCCATGTAGAAACTTGCAAAAATGTCAAGAAAAACAATGTCAAACAAAATATTATGATAAAAAAATAAAGGAGGATACATAGTAAAAAAGTTCTTCAAATATTAGTAGTAATAATTGACCAGATGTTCCACTACTCACCACTGTCGAATTGTTCTAGTCATTAACTCATTATACTCACCGGGACTACTCCTTTGCGTTTTCCCCAAAAATGTAACCACCGTGTGCAAAAGTAAAGAAAAAAGAGAGGAAAAAGGCAGCTCCCATCTAAGGCGTTGCTCGCTCATTGAATGCCTTAGATCTGCTTACTGCTTGAGTTGTAGTGGAAACTACCACTGCACCTGATCCAGGTCCCTTTACTTGGCGTGCGCAGGGGCGCAGGGTACTAGATTTGTATCAAGCCGCATACCACATCCAACTAGTAATGTGCAAGCCAGTAATATGAAAGCAGGGAGAGATCGAGGCTGCAACTGTGTGAAGTTACAATGGTGTTTATTAGCTCGTTCGGCAGTAATCTCGTCACCTATCAATATATGTAGAAATGCGTGCATGTAAAGCAAATACCATTCAGGGAATTGCTTCTTATCTTTATTATTAACTTCCCCACAGGCCACACAGAACTCTATCTACCTAACCTATCTTACATGATTTACTTTGGAGTTTGGACGACGACGATCACGATGTGGCCTACAACAGTGGCGGATCCAATGTCTAAGATTCGCGGGGGGGGGGGGGGGGGGGGGGGGGCTCCCCCCATTTTTTTGATTTTGTTTTCCCGCCCCTGCGAGCCATTGATGTCTCCGTAGGGCGGCCATACACCAGCCATCCAATCGCCAGTCTATGGTCCATATCCGATCTTGACCGGATTTCAAGCCCACGCCCAATCAGGAGTCATCTGCCACGTTCTCGATCAATACATAGTCAGCACTGATCAAGTCCACCGTCCAGCCATCCGTGCCTTTTTTTATATAACTCCTCAACTCTTCCGTAAAATATTTCACTATTCTCCGAGTCCCACGAAAGTTTCAATATAGCCCTCGTATCCATGGTTAATTCTATTTTACTAGATATCTAGACCCTGTTTTCAGCATAAACCCCCTTTAATATGTCTTATATTTTTACACATAAGCCCCTTATTCAACATTTATATTCCTAACTTACTGTCCATCTTCTGCTCACTTGATGCGTGGCAATCAAGTTTTTGACACATATTTTTTTAGATTCAATCAAGTCCATCTACATGACTATCGTTACTTTGCGTCTCGAAGGTTCTCTTAATATTGTGTCGCTATAATGCTCTTCTTCTTAATGAAATACCTGCTATGCACGTTTTTAAAAAAGAAAAAAAATGTAATGTAAGGTACGTAGGGCCTATTGGGTCAGGACAAATACTGCCAGCCGTTGTACATTCTTCTATCGGTGTAATATAAGATAAATGCTTATTTCTACTTAAAAAGGATCAATTCGATTATATTTATTTCCTATATATGATGACTTCTGTGATATCACTCATCGACCTTGCCCAAATCCTCCTTCCTGTTCATGACTGAGCCAGTCACCCAGGGTGACTTAATCAAACCGTCGAACCAGTAGTAATCTTGCCCTCCAGTCCACGTTAATTTCACCAAACCGTACGACCGCTGGCCAGCCCTTCACGAGAATTTAAACGAGCGGGCGAGCAGTCGGCGAGGCAACCTGAAGCATGAGGAGGTGCCGGCTGCTGCTGTGCTTGGTGCTCCTCGCCCACGCGCGGCCGCCGGCGGCCGTGGCGCGCGAGTACGCGGCCGTCTTCAACTTCGGCGACTCCCTGACGGACGCCGGCAACCTCTGCGTCGACGGCATCCCGGAGTACCTCGCCACGGCGCGCCTGCCGTACGGCATGACCTACTTCGGCTACCCCACCGGCCGCGTCTCCGACGGCCGCGTCGTCATCGACTTCATCGGTACGCGTGTGTTCCGAGCGGCCATTGTCACCCGCAGTAGCTTGGTCTGAATTGTGTGCTTGCGTACGACCCGGCCGGCCATGGTAATCGAGCAGCGCAGGAGCTTGGTCTGCCGCTGCTGCCGCCGTCCAAGGCGAAGAACGCGACGTTCCACCGCGGCGCCAACTTCGCCATCACCGGCGCCACGGCGCTGGACATGCCCTTCTTCGAGGAGCGCGGCCTCGCGCACGCCGTCTGGAGCTCGGGATCCCTGCACGCCCAGATCGAGTGGTTCCAGGACATGAAGCCCAAGCTCTGCAGCTCCCCGCAAGGTTCCATTCCATCATCTCGTTCGTCTCGTCTCACCAACGATTCTTCTCGATCGTGCATACTTTTCTGAATTATTAACCCTTGACGATTATATATGGATCATATTCTTCTGCTCTCAGAGTGCCGTGAGCTGTTCCGGCGGTCGCTGTTCATCGTGGGCGAGTTCGGCGGCAACGACTATGGCTCGACGCTGTTCGCGTTCCGGCCGCTGGACGAGATACACACCTTCATCCCGCACATCGTTGACTCCATCGGCGCCGGCGTCGAGAAGCTCATCGCGGAGGGCGCCATGGAGCTGGTGGTGCCCGGGTTGTTCCCCATCGGCTGCCTCCCCATCTACCTCGCCACCTTCCGGAAGCAGCCGGATGGGTACGGGCCCCGGAGCGGCTGCGTCAAGGAACTCAACACCCTGTCCTGGGCGCACAACGCCGCGCTGCAGCGCAGGATCGAGCAGCTCCGGGCGAAGCACCCCGGCGTCCGCATCGTCTACGCCGACTACTACACGCCGGCCATCCAGTTCGTCCTCCACGCCGAGAAATATGGTCAGTCATATCGATCGTGTCTCGTCTCGTCTGTTGCTTCCTGTTTATACTCCGCAGCTGTTGTATTGTGCATATTGAAAGCACAATAATTCAATTATATTGAAAGCACGCAACCCTTTGTTCCAAATGGCCACATAGGAAATTTCCTATAGGACTGGAATTATTCAAAGTTCCTACGGTTTTCCTTTGCCAAAAGCAGGGTCTAAATCAATCAAGTGACGGCAGCGATGTAGTAGCCAATAATAATCGATGCGTGATTGTGCATATTTGACAGTTTCCATAAGATTTCCTGATGAGAAGTAAGGCAATGACTTGGAACAGTTAGTTCCTGCTGATATGGAGGATGGCGGACCGTACGCTATATGACACCACATGGCAGACAAGGCGAAACATTCAACTCCTTTCTTTTTCTCGCGAGCAGAAAGATTCAACTACTCCTTTTCGAGACAAGAAGGATTCAACTCCTACCCCGCTGTTGATTATCCTATAGCTGATAATGTGATATACGCACATTGTCGTTGTTGACGACGACACGAGCATCAGAGTCTTACACAAGCACAATCAACGCCCGCCACGATATTTTAGCCTTACACGATCTGATGATGTGCCTGTTCTATCTGTGCGCATGCAGGGTTCTTGAGGCAGACGCCGCGGGCGTGCTGCGGCGCTCCGGGCGTGGGCGAGTACAACTTCAACCTGACCTCCAAGTGCGGCGAGCCGGGAGCCTACTCCTGCGAGGACCCTTCCAACCACTGGAGCTGGGACGGCATCCACCTCACTGAAGCAGCCTACGGACACATCGCCAAGGGCTGGCTCTACGGGCCATTCGCCGACCCTCCCATCCTCGACAACAAGCACCTCGGCTAGTTAGTTAACATAAGGATCGATGCGCTCTGTTGAGATGAATTGGTTTATAGATTATCGCTCCGTGGCAGCCATTGGTAGGTGAACATACCTCCGCCGCCCCTTTTCGCGTGGCCATCACCAATGGCGGCCACCTCTCTGTAAACAGCAAGCAAGCAGGCGTATGCTTGGAGATGGAATTGAACAAAGCACCAGCAAACACCATATTCATTCTGATGTTTCTTATATACTCTGCACCCAGATCATGCAGAAATTCAGGTCCAAGTCGTTTCTTCCCCCCTTCATCTACTCCTTGACTCAAATTCTACAAAAAAAAAAGCCAAATGGTAATGACATAGCTCCTGGAATGTACATGCCCTAGCCTGCTGACAGAATAGGATGCTGCCGTTGTACATATGTAAATGCCCCGATCCTACTCTTGCCAGGTTTGCTATCCATGTGCTCATGATCTCAAGCCGTAGTTCACGCCATATCGCGCTGTCTGTTCATGTTCATGATCAGTGGCAATCTCAGAACGCCAGCAGACGATAAGAAAGAAATCTGAGACGATCGATCAAGTCATCCGATGGTTAATGATATTCACCGAAATGCTGGATGAGTCCACACACACACACCATTACTATGGGGAAGCAAGAAGATGCGACTCCTGCTAGATTAGTGCTCAGCTTGCATACGGAGATGGGCGGCGGCAATGCACCGGCGAGCAACGCGGCGAGGATGCATCCACCCGCGCGCCCCAGAAGCCGGCCAGCCGGCCGGCCATGTCCTCGTCGCTCTGATCTGTTTGAAAACTTGCACCAGGAGGTAGGAGGGCGGCGGTGAAGCCGGCGACGTGGTGGGAGCCGGCGGCCGCGCGCGCCTGCCCACCGGCCGGCCAACGATTGCTTGCCTGGTCACACGGACGCTTGTCTTCAACGATGAAGCGGTGGTCGTCCACCGGCGACACCGAACCCAATCTTTCTTGGCCACCGGTGCCCCTTTGGCTAGATGATGACTGCAGTGTCCGGGACTGATCCTGGCCACACGTACTCCATCCAACGGATAGCAGGGGACCAAGGGGTGGTCGGTATTTCAAATACCGTCCACCCCCTGTGGTCTCAACGAGGCCGCCTCCGCCCTCCGCGCCGGTGCTTCGCCGCGAGCGCACGGCCGGCCGGGTCATGGTGCTTCGACGTGATCGTGTGCGCGATTGGCGTCACGGGGCACGGAGAGACGTCGGCTGCCCGGCAAGGAAAAGCCGCCCATCTCTTCACTTTCACCTGTTGACATGCCGAATTTTCAGTTGCCAACTTGCCCATCCACGGCCGCCACCGCCGCCGCCGCCTGACCTTGAAACTCTTTCCGCCGATGGAGCAGCACGCACAACACTGGGAATCCGCGTGCGCACATCGTACCGAACCATCTATTATATATATATATATGCCGCCTGTCGCGTCATCCATCGTCTATAATCAACCTTCCTCCTCATCACCTCTGATGAAACAGTATCCATCTCTATATAACATAGTAAGGAAAAAACATGTTACTGTAGCCAATGTACTTAGTACTACTCCTATAGGGGTTTCTTTTAGAAGATCCTTAACTGGGAGTAACTTGGTTTTGTGGCATAAACTGGTAGGAGAGGTGGCATGTGTACAGCTTGATAACCACAAGGATGTTTTTTCCTGGGGCTTGAGCAAATCATTTACGGTAGGTTCTATGTACAAGGACCTTATGAAAGGGGTTGGGTTACCAGCCGAGTTTTTTGCTTGGAAAGTGAAGTTGCCTCTCAAGATAAAAGTCTTCCTTTGGTATCTAAAACAAGGAGTCATTTTAACTAAAGATAACCTTGCTAAGAGAAAATGGAAAGGAAGTGTGCAGTGCTGTTTTTGTAGTAACAGCGAAACCATTCAGCACTTGTTTTTTGATTGCCATCTGGCGCGCTTGATGTGGAATATTGTCAGTATGTCATTAGGCGTACAGCCACCATGTAGTATTGCAAATCTCTTTGGTTCTTGGCTTAAGAGTTTCCCCTTTAAGTTGAGAAAGCAAGTGCTAATTGGTGTTGTAGCCTTGTGTTGGGCAGTATGGTTGTGTCGTAATGACGTGGTTTTCCAAAGATCAAAAACTATTTCTTGCCTACAGGTGATCTTCAGAGGAACGCATTGGATACGGTGTTGGGCGCTCCTTTCTAAAGAGGAAGAGAGGCTTCGAATGTTAAGAGGGTGCCAGAGGCTAGAGGTCTCAGCCATGGACATTTTGAGCAAAGCCGGATGGAACATCCTCAAGAGAATTGATAATTAAAATTTGTTTAGATTGTGTTGCTGCACATGTTTAGTTTTTGCTGAGCAGTGTTGGCGTGGTAGTGCGCTCGCAGTCTAAGTACTGCTTTTATTCTGTATTGGACCCGTGTTTTGTTTTTGGCTGTGCACATTCTCTAGGGATGTGGAGGCCGGAGTTAATCCAGTTTCTAAAAAAAATAATCAACCTTCCTACCATCTGATGAAGCTGCTCTGCGCCGTCTTGGTTCTCCTCCTCGCGTCCGCGGGGACGGCAGGGAACGTCTCCTCCTCCCTCCCCGTCCTCCGGCGCTACGCCTCCATCTTCAGCTTCGGCGACTCCTACGCCGACACCGGCAATGACATCGTCGTCTTCGCCGCGCACTCTCTCGTCGCCCCGGCCGCAGGGCCTCCCTACGGCATGACGTTCTTCGGCCACCCCACGGGCCGCAACTCCAACGGCCGCCTCATCATCGACTTCATCGGTAACAAATTAATACTACTAAATACTCTGCCGTCTAGTTCTTTTTTATATAGTTTAGTATAGAGCATCGTAAAACAAAAAAAAAAAACTCGATATGTATGGTGTGCGCAGCCGAGAAGCTGGGGCTCCCGCTGGTGCCGCCGTACCTGACGCACAACGGCAGCTTCCGGCAAGGCGCCAACTTCGCGGTGGCCGGCGCCTTAGCTCGCGACGCCAGTTTCTACAGAGACATCCCCATCGTCGGCCCGTTCGCCCTCAACACCAGCTCCGGCGTGCAGCTGCAGTGGTTCGAATCACTCAGCAAGCCGTCGTGTGCCAACCTGATCACCAACGTAATCTGATCTTCTTGTTACGAATCCAAGTGCCCCCCTGACCTTCAGCAATTAATCATCATCTCTGCCTGCAGAGTGCAGGGGCTTCTTCCACAGCTCACTCTTCTTCATGGGAGAGTTCGGGGTCAACGACTACAGCTTCTCCGTTTTCGGGAAGACCCCGTCGCAGATCAGATCCTTCGTCCCAGATGTGATCGAGACCATCTCCGCCGCCACTCAGGTAATAATCCGGCCACTCAGCTCAATTGATTCACTCCCTACGCTTCATTTGACAGCGACTGTATTAACTGTATGTGTTCACTGAACCATGAGTCGTCAATCTGTAATTCTCGTCAGAGAGTGATCAAGCAGGGGGCGAAGACGGTGGTCGTCCCCGGGATCCCGCCGCTGGGGTGCTTGCCGCCGAACCTAGCGTTCTTCCCAAGCGCCGACCCGGCAGGCTACGACTCACGGACCGGCTGCCTGAAACAGTTCAACGGCCTCGCCATGTACCACAACTCGCTGCTGCAGGAGGAGCTCAAGAATGTCCGAACAGCGCACCCAAATGCCAGAGTCATCTACGCCGATTTCTTCACCCCGATCGTCGAGATGGTTGAGTCCCCTCACAAGTTTGGTTAGTACTTACTACTCTTGTTAACATTTTGATATATCGGGTTTGAAATAATGCTCCATCAAAGCAGGAGTATACTAAAGTGGCACGTACGTGCGTGTTAATCCTAAGTTATATATGCATACATAGGATGTGTTTAATTCCTGTAAAAAGTTGATAGAAAAGTCACGTCGGACACTGTAGCGTACCGTAGCACTTTTCATTTGTTTATGGTAAACATTATCCTACCATGACCTAACTAGGCTCAAAAGATTCGTCTCTTCGTATACATTAAAACTATGCAATTAGTTTTTTTATTTACCCATATTTAATGTTTCATGCATGCGTTATTTGCTATATTTAATGTTTCGATGCGATGTCGATATGACTTTTTCGTTTGAAATTCGGGGGAACTAAACACACCTATAATATATAAACGATTATTGCAGGGTTCACCAGAGATGTCCTGAGGTGCTGCTGCGGTGGAGGTGGGAAGTACAACTTGAACGTCAGCGCCGCCTGTGGCATGCCAGGGGCGACGGTCTGCTCGGATCCATCAACCTATTTGTTTTGGGACGGACATCTCACAGAGGCAGCCTACAGCTACATTGCCGATGGCTGGCTTAACAGCATAAACGATTACAAACTCTAGCACTCTGTAGCCCGGGTTATTACTGCCCAAATTATTGAAAGCACGCATGGAACAGCCCGGCTTCTACATGTACTTGTATCCTGATTTATTTCATACAAACACTTCCTGAGGAACACTATAATATATTGTGCCGGTGGAGACTGAAGAGTGATGGTGGTCTTTGAGCTATAATTCAAACTGTGATGCTAGTCAAACGTTAAGTCAGTCATTATTTATTCCTCCTAATATAAAAATATGGCAGCGCTCCTTTTCAAAACAAATTCTAAAGTTTGGTGGCAGCCGCGTCTCGTTAATTGCGCATACGGTCAAGGTCTTTCTTATCCGGGCACATGTATGGTAGTTTAATCTTCGGATTGGAAGTCGTTATTAATATACTGGTCTTCTTTTTACCACTTATGTAAGGCTGTGTGACTAAGGGCAGAGGTTGGGAGTTTTTCATGTCGGGATGTAACATTCTTGAATTAATACAAACTTCCCATCTTGAAAAAAAAATAGAAATGAACCATCTTTGGTAACGATTGGTCACGTATATCCTCACTTTTGATAAAAGTTAATTCCATTTGGAGCCTCGTAGTCGTATGGCATGCCTAGTTGCCTACATCTTACATGGAAACCACGTAGGGCCAAAATGACTGCATTGACTCTGCAAACAAAAGTTGAGGTTGACTGGCTTGTTTGAAAGGCAAAGTTGAAATCGAGCTTTCTAAAGTTGGAGGACGAAATTGCGTATTGTGCCTAAATAGTTATGACTTTGATTAACACAATTCATTTCTTAGTCATATGCCATCTACAAGGCTTCTGTGTCATGGAAGAGCGACGACTTTCGATTTCGAAGGTAAGTTCAGACTTCAGGCTATGCTTTATATTGCTGTAGTTGAGTTTCCCCCTTTTGCCTTGAGGCTTCCAGGGTTCCCTGCTACCTGTATGTACAGAGTCTTTCTACTTTGTTCAACGAAAGTTGTGTTTGCCAATTCAAAGAAAAAAAATACCGTAATGCTAAAATACAAAGCTATCTCCTTCTTCATAACATAAAATTTTCCACGCTTCATATTGATTTTTTTAAAATGAGTCAGCGGGACTGCTGCTATATATTAAAAAGATGCTGCATATTGAATATTGTTCGTCTTCTCATTGTTAGTATATTTATTATCTATTAAACATACATCAGCATTGAATATCATACAATACGGTATATTGCAGTTGGTTGACTTTGTAAGCAATCATATACTGTATTAATTCCTCGCAAAAAAAGATACTGTATTAATTCATAGCATACCGCAAATAACATGCAACCTCCTTGCTTCCCCTGAAACAACGTGATGTGTGAAACTAAAGATTCTATCTTTGATCGCTCGAGTTGACTTTATACCCATATAAAGTACTACTTACAGACCACACAAAGACTCGTATCCCAACCTCGCAAATATACGAGCAGAAACTTGAAACCTGCTACTACTTTTCCTCTGGAATTGAAGGAACAAACCTGCCACAATGAAGCTCATACTACTCCTGTTGCAGTTCTTTCTCTTACTCATCCCCAGCTTCTCCTCTTCGATCCACACCAATTACACCTCCATCTTCAGCTTTGGCGATTCCTACATTGACACCGGCAACCTCGTCATCCTCTATGGCGGCCTGTCGTCGAACGCGACACTGATAACGAAGCCGCCGTACGGGATGACCTTCTTTGGGCGTCCCAACGGCCGCGCCTCAGATGGCAGACTGGCCGTCGATTTCATCGGTAATAAGTTCGATTCATTTCCTTCCAGCAAGCACACACACACGCACGATATATATTAACTGCGAATCGTCTGCAATAATCCCTGACGATCGAAGATGAATCTGATGTGTAACTTCAGCGGAAGCGCTGCTAGGGCTCCCTCTCCTCCCGCCGTCGCTGGCGGCGAACCAGAGCTTCCGGCGAGGCGTGAACTTCGCGGTGGGTGGAGCCACTGCACTGGAGCGGGCGTTCTTCGTGGACAATGGCTTCAAGGCTGTCTCTCCATTCAACGTCTGCCTCAACAACCAGCTCGGGTGGTTCGACGCCCTCAAGCCCTCGCTCTGCAACTCGCCACAAGGTTCGATCGATCATCCGCGTTCATGTTCCTCCTCAAGAATCGCATGCATGCTTCGTCCACTTACATACAGATGTTTTATACGACCTAATATAAAGTGCACGCGTATTATATTGCCGAACTCTCTAGAATGCAAGGAGTTCTTCGCGGAGGCGCTGTTCTTCGTCGGGGAGCTCGGTTGGAACGACTACGCGGTCATGCTGCTCGCCGGCAAGAGCGTCGATGAACTGAGATCTCACGTGCCTGAAATCATCACAAAGATATGCGCAGCGACAGAGGTATAAACAACGTACATCCTGAGCGTGCGACAAGAAATAAACCCAAAATCAGATCATATCCGTGATCCAACCAGGAATTAAACACTCCTTTAATTTGCCGTGTGGTGTGGATGCAGAAACTGATCGAGGACGGCGGCAAGACGGTGGTGGTGTCGGGGATGCCGCCGATGGGTTGCGCGACGGCGGCCCTGGTGGTCTTCGCCAACCAGACCGGAGGCGAGCTCGAGCCGGACACCGGGTGCCTCAAGGCCCTGAACCTGATGTCCAAGGAGCACAACGCGCAGCTCCGCCGCGCTCTGGCGGAGCTCAACGCCAGGCACGCGCACGCCGGCGGCGGCGGCGCGCGGGTGATCTACGCCGACTTCTACGCGCCCATCATCGGCTTCGCCGTGGCGCCGGATCGCTACGGGTTCAACGGCACGTACGGCGGCGCGCCGCGGGCCTGCTGCGGCAGCGGCGGCGGGAGGTACAACTTCGACCTCGCCGCGATGTGCGGGATGCCCGGCGTGAGCGCCTGCGCGGACCCGGCGGCGTACGTGGACTGGGACGGCGTGCACCTCACCGAGGCGGCGAGCCGCCGCATCGCCGACGGCTGGCTCAGGGGACCCTACGCGCACCCGCCCATACTGAGCACGGCGGATTAGCAGCACCGCATGCTTGCTTGCATTTTTATTTTTTTCATTCATCTCCATTTTCCGGCTGTGTTTCCTCTGAACTTCTGATTTTGATCTATAAAAAGGAATATAGCATTTAAAAAAAGGAATATAAACTGGGCTGCATGGGCCTCTGATCCAGCCCATCTCGGACACTTTACAGCCCAACTCGTCGGGTCCAATGGGCTACGGCAGTGCCAGCGTCGTTCTCGTGGGTCGACATGGGCTGGTGAGCAGGCCGCAGAGCACACGTGGGGGCTAGCTAGAGTGCTAAATTCTCGGCCCAAATTGAAGTCCAAGTAACCGCTCGCTAATCGCCAGGCTGCCAGCCCAATACGTCTCATCTTCTTCCTGCGTGTGCGTGTGCGGCGAGGACGGCAGCCATGGCGGACGGAATCCGCGCCGGAATCAAGGGACCGCGCGCGCCTTGTTGGGCACTCCGTAACTGGGAAATGGCCCACCGCCGCTAGTCTCCTCCGCTCCCGGCTCCGGCGCTCCTCCGCTTCGGCGCTCCTCCGCTTCGGCGATTGATCCAAGTGGACGCTAGCTTAGGGCCCGCACGAGAAACAGAGTCCCAGCCACATTTTCCCCTGGCTCTCTTTCCAAATCAGTAGGTTCCTGCATACCCCCATCACCGTGGGGAATTCGGATTCGCTCTGTTAAAACAGTGCCCGCAGGGAAGCAAACACGCTCCAGATCGAGGGGATGAACCAGCGATTACGCGACTCCTCCTCGCGAAAGAGCCACATCGACCTACGGTATGCTCTTCTCCCGACGTGATTCGATTAATGTGTTCGTTTATGGTTATACTCCGTACTACTCAATCTCATCTCTGTACTGTTCGTCTTCTTCATCTGCGGCGTCTGCGTGTTCTTCCGGCGACGCTGCTGGCAACCAGACCTTACCCCTGCACGGAAGGATAAGCCGGCGACGTACTGTGACATAGTTTGCTCTTCCAAAAAACAACGTACGCTGCCCAATCAAGCAGCCCCGGTATGAACAGAACAGAGACTCCACGATCAAACAGTCGTTCTTTCATTCGGGAAGCCTTTCTTCTTTCATCTTCATCACGTTTCACTGGATATGACGCATACCAAAAAAAAACCGTTTTTTCTGGCAGCCCGGTCGTGCAGAACATGAGTGGCGGTGAGATTGTGGACGCTATCGAGCCGTCGAATGGCAGCTGCAACATGGATCACCCGGACATCCAGGATATGTTGCATTGTGATTTGGCTGTTCTGATGGATGTATTGAATCGTTGGAGCAGAAAGGATGATCGCAATCGGTACAAGGATCTTTTATCGCCGTCCCACACATGGGAGTTTAAGGTGGTGAAGGTTCTTAACATGATCCGCCGCCAACAGTTAATTGAGTACAACCAGCAGAATTCTCTTTTTCAGTCTACCCGCTTTTGTGAATTCATCAATATAGCCTTCTTCGACCACGATAAAGAGTGTGAGTTTATGTTATATCTTCCTTCTCAGCTTTGTTGGCTTACATGTTTATATCTAGGGGGATGTTCAACGAGCCAACTTGATTTGTTTTTAGGATCATCCATCTATGTTTTTAGGGATATGGTTTGTCTGTTTGATTGGGTGGATGAGATGACATAGTTTTTCTTCTTTGGTTGGACGATGAAATGAGAATAGTTAACTAAATTAAGCAACTCCAGCAGATCCAATAACCCCCAAAAAGTGGTTATAAAAATTATTGAGGGAGGTGCTTTAGCAAATTCCCAATATCTCACCCCCCCAATAACTAATTCCATTGTTTTTCTCTCTATAATTGTGGATATAAAGTATAACCACTATAAATATTTTGTTTCACATTACAATAATTCTAAACATTGGGTTTCTAGCGCATAAAATGCTACATTTCGAATCCACATTTTTTAAATTCAAATTCAAACATAATGTTGGTGGCTGCCAAAAAAATATGTTTGGTGGAGGGGGCTTGATTATTGATGGCCACCAAAAAGAATATTGGGATTGAAGGGGGCTGTGGCTGCCAGAGCACCTTAAACCCAAAATAAAAGCAGTTTTTTTTTGGCTTTGGAGGTTGTATCGAGGAATTGCTGGAGTCGCTCTTGTGTATCCCTTAATTTGAAATATTAATGATTAACCTTACACTAATCAGCATGAACAGATCACAAGCTCTCTTGGAGCAAGTCAATACTAGTTGATTTGAGTTATGAGGTGACTGGTTATGGACCGACCACTAGTGCTGAACCTATATCAACGAGCTGGCTCATGACCCTTCATCATTTTCCCCAATCGTATATCTAAGCAATAGTTCTACAATGTATTCTCTTATAGCTATTTGTTAATCATATCATTTGATGGATGCACTTGTGCACAGATGAAATTCTTAGTTTTATTTCGGTTTATGGCCTTGATTTTACAGCTGAGCTTGTGCGTGGGCCACTGTTTCGCGAGGTGCATCCTTCTCGATATTTTCGGTTGGATGACTCTATCAATATCATTTCAATCAAGGTTGCTGAGTCTGATATGCCTTACCCCATTAAGATATATGGCACTGTTTTAGCAAGGGATCAGAATGACTATAGATGTGTCTACTTATTCAAACGTGGAAGGGACGATCCCCAACTCATTACCAGGCGGGTCTGTGTCTATTAAATTCATCTCTATCAGTATATTTTTACTACCTCTATTCACTTTTAGTAGGTATATTAGGATTTGAAAAAAAGTATTTGAAGGTACACTTAGGCCACCAATTTCTCTTACAATATGTTATGTGTTGCTGCAAAATCAATGCCATATTGAAAGATATTTGAAATATGAATCTATTCATGTAACTTTTATACACTAAGCATTTACATAATTTGACTAACAAGTCAAAATTCATTAAGGTGAAATCTGAATTCTGAATGCTGTTGTCAGTATATAGACAATCCACTGACAGTTAATCAGATAATCATTTTGATTTGAATTATTTGATCATTATTACTAAGTAGTTTATCTAGTATTCAATTCTTATATTCCTTTTTATGTCATTCAACCTGTTCGGCTGGCTGGTGGCCGGTGCTGGTTTGTGTTGAGAGAAAAATACCGCTGACTGGCTGATGCTGATCTATACAGAGAGAAAAATATTACTGGCCGGCTGCCGAACAGGTTGATTGTTTTTACATGTTTTTCCTAAATCCCTGCACAGAATTGTATGCTAGCTTTATCAGACCCATATCGAGCGCTTAGTGGCAGAGGTCATATGTATTTTGAGTTCCATTTGAAGATAAGGGCGATGGAGCAGTCGACCAAGATTTTAGCAAAGGTTTCTGCGTACGTGATGCTGTTGTGATACTCCTGGTGAACCCGACACTTTGGTCCGTTTGTTTCCCACGCGCTAAACTTTAGCGCCGTCACATCGAATATAAATATGTTAATTAGGAATATTAAATATAGATTAATTTAAAAATCCATTACATAAACGATGAGTAATTTATGAGACGAATCTATTAAGCATAATTACACCATGATTAGACAATGTAATGCTATAGTAAATATACGATAATTATGTATTAATTATATCGAAATTAGGCTTGTTAGATTCATCTCGCGAAATAGACACGACTTATGTAATTAGATTTATAATTAATTTATATTTAATACATCTAATTATCACTTATTTAAAGCGCTAAACCCCACCTTTATCCATAGAAAGTTGTCTGAGTACAGTGGAATTGCTGTACATGCCTGTTCCATCTGATTTGGAAGCTTCTGTCGGAGTCAACTTTCTGAGTGGGAAATCTTATTACACTGGCAAAAATTCTGCTTCGACTTCAAGAAATGATATAAACAGAGTGGTACGCCGTCCTCTTCGTTTGGCTGGTGGATGTTGTTGATTTGTTCTGAGAGAAAAGTATCGCTGGCTGTTGGCTGATAAACCAAATGAACAGGGCAATCTGTTCCTTTAACTCGTCATGCAGTAGCTGTCTCACTAGATGAAGATCTGGTGCTGTATCTTGTTGTTCGTGGGAGCAACAATAAATCTGAACGTCTCAAGTTTGTTCTATGGCATGATGTCGAGGAACGAACTTGCAAGAGAGGCGCTTATGAGCTGCAGGTGAAGATTATTTGGAAGGCCGTCTTCGGACAGCAGAGCCTCCATATGTGGAAGTCCATTGAAGGTGTTAGGGTCTTATGGTGACAGGCATCTATGGGAATGCTTGTACATCTTAAGCAGTCCATATCTTGTTATAGAGATCGTGAAATGGTGCGGTCTCAGGAGTTTGCTTTACAAACTTGTCCGCAAGACTTTTTGTTAAGAACTAGGCAGTCTAATGGACATGGATCGCGTGTGGGATCTTTATTTTTTTGACACGGGCGTGTGGGATCTTATGTTGCGAGCGCCTCGTTTAATTGGAAATGCCAAAGTTTTGATATGTACCAAACTTTCGCGATTGGAAGAACAGTAGTTGGCAAAATGAAATTCAGTGTCAAACCTATGTTTTTGGGAAAATTGGATGCGACACCAGAAGTTCCTAATTCCTTTTTATGAAACGCAACATCGAGTAGCAGCAGAAAAGCATTTCTTTCTGTTTTCCTCTCTTCTATCTCCATTTTTCTTCCTTGGCATTTCTCGGCTTTGTGTTCTGATTTAAACTGGGCCGCTCGGTCATCTGATCCGGCCCAACCTGGGCACTTGCAGCCCAACTCGCTCCGCAGTGGATAAGTTACGTGTGGTGCAGCTGGCAGCTCCGTCCCCGGCACGACACGAGTCCGTCGTCCTGGCCACTACCACCTGAGGCCCCACACGCCAGTGACCCACGGATCAACCAACCACCGTAGCCGTTGCGTTGCGTCTCGTCATCATGGCGGAGCTGCCGAGCTGGTCCCCCGCCGCCCCTTCTGCTTGCTGAGGCGTCCGCCATTACTCCCGGCGGCAAGGAGCACGCAAGCTTTCCCACGGAAGAAGAAATACCGAAGCAACCAGGCAGCAAAGGGTGGTTAAAGATGCAGTTGTCTACTCCGATATGCTCCCACTCCGTTAAGCCTCCGCGACCGCCCGCGCTACCGCTGCGGCCGCGGCCATCCCCTCGCCTCGCCTCCGCTTCCGGCCCTGGCTCAGCGGCGCAGCGCCTCGGATTGCCGCTCCTTCCGGCTGTGGCGTCCGCCATGCGCCGGCGTGGTCGCCGCAGGGCCGCGCCCCCTCCGGGCGCTGCCGCCGGCGGCGGGGAGGTCACCGTCCCTGATTCCCGGGAAAAGGTGATTTGCTCTGCTGAAGTTTCTCTTTCCCGTGGTGGGCGGAGTGCCCTTCTTTTGTGCGTGATCTGCTAGGTGCTCGCTTTGCTTAGAGCTCACTTTGCCTTTGCTTGGCGATGCCATCTAAATGTGCTTCAACCTTATCGGATTATTAATGCCAAACATTGCAAGCTCTGAGATCCACCACAATCCAATCCTAAATGCAATTATAGTTCGTGCGCATGTTTTTATGCTCTGCGATTAGGTATCACTTTTTTGGTGGCGAGGATGTAAAAAATTTAGGTTTCATCTGTTCTGTTTTTTTTTTCATGTGAAGTCCCGTGTAGTGTCCCTAGATTTTCTTTTACCCTGATGATGTTACAGTCCCATACTGTTGTGAGAAACACATTGCGGATGCTGAGAAATTGTTACTCTGCATACCCTGGTGCCTCTTGTAGCCTTGTGCCGGTTGGCTAATTGCTATGGGCTGATGACTGTGCAGTTTTCTTTTTGGTGACATGCTGGTACTTCTAGAGAGCTACAATAGAATTCTAGTTTAAGCGTATGTTTTAACGTTTTGCAATAAGTTATCATTCTTTTTGTGGAGAGGATGTCAAAATTTAGATATCATCAGTTCATTTCTGTTTCAAAATGTAAAGGCACGTTTACCTATCCTAGATTTACTTGTGATGTTATTATTATTACAGTCCCACACTGCTGTACGAAACGGCATTGTGGATGTTGTGCATGTTACCATGCAAAATCTGGCGCCTCTTCTGATGGTTTGCTGTTTGCCACGTGCTGATGAATGTGCGCTTTTCTTTTTGGTGCCATGCTGGTATTTGTAGAGAGCTGGTACAGACCTCAAGACACTAGCTGCAAGGTTTTGGAAAGTTGCTGCCCCCTACTGGTGGTCAGAGGATAAAACCCAAGCAAGGCTGAGGCTTGCTGCTGTGTTTGCCCTCACATTGGGAACCACAGGGATTAGTGTTGGATTTAACTTCTTGGGTCGTGACTTCTACAATGCTCTTGCTGGTATGTCTTGTTCCATTAATAATTGTTATGATCTTGCAACTTCAGTATCAAAATTATAAATAAATAGACAAACATAGAATAGCAAGCGCACTTGATAACGGAAGAGGGGAGGGATAATTTTCTACTTTTCTTTAATAGCACATAAAAATTCTATCAATTACTTTTAAAAATATCATTTGCATTTTGATGATCTCCATATCCTAGTCAAGTAATGACATTTCCAGCCATATAAGCAAGCCTACTTATAAGTTATATCTAAAAGTGCCATTTCATACCCAAAGTTTTTGTACAATAGCTTATTATTTCTACTTGCTAATACATATTCTCTGGTCATTTTCTTTTGCAAGATAAGGATCAAGAAAGATTTACCCAGCAACTGCTCTACTACCTGGGTGCTTTTGCTGGAGGAATTCCGGTGAGCATATTGCTGCTCTTTTGTAGGTATTGCTCTTCATGCTGTTAGCCTAATTTCAAATATTTTTATCACCTGGATAAGACTTCATTTCACTATTGGTGACCAAAAGGAAAAGACTTCCTGCCAAAATAATAAAGCCTCCTTTCCTAAGCTATCTAGATTCAAAATTTTGATAATTTCCTAGCTGTGCCAAAGACATCAGCACATTGCTGGTCATTTGTTTATCTGAAATTAACATGGTTTTCTATTCCTTAAAACAATTTGTCCAGCAAAAGCCATACAGCTGAACATTTTGTAATTACCACACTGAATGGCTAAACTGCCAGTTTATTTAACTTCATTCGGCATTCAGCGTGTGTCCTGGGGAGTTGCTTTTCCTAGTATTAGCACTCATCAATAGACAAACACACTTTCTTTGCTTTGTGTTTCATTTTCCAGGGTGTGCAACTATGTTCTTTTTAGAATTGATCTTATAATATTTCAACTCAGCTTGTCAAATTCCTGCTTCCACTATTCTGCAGTTCTTTGTATTGAGAGATTATGCAAAAGAAACCCTTTCATTGAGATGGCGATCTTGGATGACGAGTTACTACATGAAGCGTTACCTCACAAACAGAACTTTCTATAAGATTCAGTCTCAATCGATAATTGACAATCCAGACCAAAGGATAAACGATGATCTCAGTGCATTCACTGGAACGGCGCTTGCATTTTCTCTCACACTTTTCAATGCTGCTGTGGACTTGATATCATTTAGCAACATCCTTTATGGAATCTATCCACCATTATTCATTGTTCTTGTTGTCTACTCTCTTGGGGGCACTGCTATTAGTGTCTTCCTTGGTAAGGTAAGGTACTAGCCAACATTATTTATCTCTTAACTTGCATTGAAGTATATTACATTGCTCACACTATTTTCTTCAAACAATCGATACATTGCTTTCAACAACAGAATTTGGTCAACTTGAACTTCATGCAAGAGAAGAAAGAAGCTGATTTTCGGTATGGACTTGTCCGTGTTAGAGAAAATGCTGAATCAATTGCTTTTTACGGAGGTGAGGAAAACGAATTGCAACTGTTGTTGGATCGATTCAGGAGGGCTTTTGATAACCTAAGTGTAAGCACTGCTCATTATTTCTTTGTTTGTTTCTTCGGCACTCTCAAAATCATGTCTGAACCAGTTACCATTAGGCGATGGTTTGAGCATATTGACAGTTGGATAAGAATGTGAAACTTATAAATCAACCAAAATCAGATCACATAGAACTTGCTTGTTTTCAATTTTTCCTTCCATTCTCCCTGGAAACCATATTAAGATGTTTTGCATGTGTTGGTAGAAAAGGTTCATAACATGGTCATGCTTAGCCATGGCATTGGTCAAGCCGTTTACTAGCAGTTCTATATCATGGTTTTGCTGGAGTCAGCCCTGATAATTATCTATTCCCTCCGTCCCAAATTACAATTCGTTTTGGCTTTTTTAGATAAGTTTTTGCTATGAACCTAGATATACCCTATGTCTACATAGCAAAATTTATGTATTTAGAAAAGCCAACACGATGTAATTTGGTACGTAGGGAGCAAATCACTACTCATATTGGGAATTCATTTTTATTTTGTAATAATGAAATATAAGAGTTTTTAATTATTAGATATTCCAAAAAAAACATCCTAGATGAAGATACAGTGGTAGGTGAAATAAAATATCATAATAGTTATAACAGGAGCGCATGACCATCTAATAGTTATAACAGGATGTTACATTACATAGGTTACATTTTGCATTAAATGCTGTTGCATAAGTTTTGAGTAAATTTGTTAATAATATATTATATTACCATGCCACAATAGTAAATTCTTACTGTTACTGTATTAAAATTTGGAAGGCGCCGTTAATTAACAGAGCTGGGAGGCTAGTGTTGGTTCGAGCAGTACTGACAGCTGCCCCCATTTATCTCCTCATTGCCTTGGACTTGCCAAAATGGGCTATCAAAGCTATTGACAAGAAAAGAAGGGGATTTCTTTGGAAAGGTCAGGAGCAGGCCAATGGAGGCAACTGTTTGGTATCCTGGGAAAAAGTTCAGTGGCCTCTTGAGTATGGCGGTCTTGGAATACTTAACCTAGAGCTGCTAGGGTGGGCTCTGAGGATTCGCTGGCTGTGGACAGAAAGAACTGATCCGTTAAGGCCCTGGGCTGGCCTCCCAGTCCAAGTGCCCCACAAGGCCCGGGCTCTCTACCAGATTTCAGTTGATGCAGTACTCGGAAATGGGGAGGCAATATTATTCTGGACAGATAGGTGGCTCAATGGACACACCATGGCTGAACTAGCCCCCAACCTTTTCAATGCAGTTCCTAAGCGCACAGCAAAGCGACGAATGGTTGCTCAAGCGCTTCAGAACAGAGGGTGGGTGGCTGACATAAAAGGGGCGCTTACAGTTCAAGTTCTTATCGAGTATCTTCAAACATGGGACATGGTCGATGGGTTAATTCTGCAACCAGAGGTACCTGACCACTTTACTTGGAAGTTGACCCAATCTGGGACATATACCAGCAAATCTGCCTATGCTGCCTTCTTTGTGGGATCCATCAAGTTTGGCCCCTGGAAAAGAATATGGAAGAACTGGGCTCCTCCTCGTTGTAAATTCTTCATTTGGTTGGTCTTCCAGAATCGATGCTGGACGGCGGATCGTCTTGCAAAAGGGGGTTTGGCGCATCCTTTAGCTTGCCCTCTATGTGACCAGGCTGAGGAGACCATCCACCATTTGCTGGTTGGCTGTGTGTTCACCCGCCAAATTTGGGCATTGATTCTCCACCAGCTGGGCCTATCCACTCTGTCTCCCGATCCTACAACCTCAAGGTTCACCAAATGGTGGTGGACAGCTATTTCTAGTGTGCCCAAGGAAGAGCGGAAGGGCCTCAATTCCCTGATAATTCTGGTGGCTTGGGAAGTTTGGAAACATCGGAATTCATGTGTGTTTGACAACACCAGGCCGTGCATTCAGGAGGTCCTTGTGGCTGTCAGAAATGAGGGCAGCCTCTGGTGCAGTGCTGGAGCTAAAAAACTCCAGGAGCTCTTGCATAGGTCGCCGACCTTAGGCGTCTAGGCGCTATAGGTCTTGGTCAAGTGCTGTGGAAGTGTGTGGCGCGTCTGTTTTAGCTTAAAAAGTGTGGGTGTGTGGTGTTTTTTGTGTTTCGCTGTACTCGGGTAGGGTCTAACCAGACTCGTGTACTTTTTTTCTCTCTACTTTAATGAAATGACACGCAGCTCTCCTGCGTAGTTCGAGAAAAAAAAATTATTGAGTAAGCTAGAATTTAGATCTCGAAACCAGTTCACGATTGTATGCTCAGTTGTTCACTAGCGTAACTGGCTCTGTATTTCTATTATTCTTGAAGTGGCACTCTCTGCAGCTCCTTATTTTTTATTTTTAGCCAGAAACATTTATTACACGCTGTTCTTGTATTTCATATGTGTTTATGTTATGTTGCAGGAATTGTTGATAGCTTCTCGGAATCTGGAATTTTTCACCAGTGGTTATCGGTATTTAATTCAGATCCTTCCAGCTGCAGTTGTAGCTCCAATGTACTTCTCAGGGAAAATCGAGTTTGGAGTAATCAACCAATCGGTGTCTGCTTTCAATCATATCCTTAGTGATTTTTCTCTTATTGTTTTCCAATTCCAATCAATTAGTGCATTCTCAGCAGTTATCGATCGTCTAGGTGACCTCTCTACCTCCCTCTCTCCCTCGCACCCTCCCTTTGATAATTTGAATGACACTAAATTCTTCACTACAGGTGAATTTGATGATCTATTGGATGGAAATGAGTCTTCACTATCATCCCAACATGATAGTGTTGATGGGATCAACATTATTTTCAAGAGCAGCAGGTCTTCTGTTATTAGTTCTAATGGATCGCTAACACAATCTGATCCATGCATGGTTCTAGAGATCCGCAATTTGACATTGATAACGCCCAGGAGTGGAAATATTCTTATTACTGACCTCACTTTGGAACTAAAAGACAAGGATCACCTACTGGTACCGGTTTCTTTAACTTCTTGTAAATCAGCTAACTAAATGTTAGTGCTGACACCTGATCGGGATGATATGCTTGTCTTAACCATTAGGTGATGGGTCCTAGTGGAAGTGGGAAAACCTCACTGTTGCGTGCTCTGGCCGGCCTCTGGACTAGTGGTACTGGGGACATCATATACCATGTGAGAGGTTCTATGCAGCTTCAAAATTCAAATGGAAGTTCTGATGAGCCATCCAATATGAAGTTAAAGGGTGAAGAAGTACTACAAAGTTCCAAGCAAAGAAGAGACAATGGCATATTCTTTGTCCCGCAAAGACCATATATGGTTCTGGGCACACTTCGTCAGCAGTTACTCTATCCTACATGGAGTGAAGACGCTCATCATTCATCAAATAATGATGCTGAAAGTACAGGTAACTATCCTTATGCTGCTGAAAATAGTGAGTTTCTCATAAATAAAGAACCATGAAAAAGAAAACATTACTCTGGCAATAATATCAATCTTCCTTTTTATTGTTTGTGCCAACATAAGCTGTTTTTTTAATCTGAACCCCGAAAGTTGGATATCATAAGGCATGTTTGGTAGAGCTCCAGCTCCAAGAATTCTTGGAACTACTCATCCCTAGCTCCAGATATTATTGGAAAATTGAGGGTATTTGGTTGTGTCAGTTGCTGCTGCTTCGGATTAAAAACAGTGGTCTAAACTAGTTCATTTTGTTCTATAAACTCCAAATACTGACACAGTGGATCTCAGAGTTGGAACATTGCTAAACAGGTCCATACACTGACAGACATATTTCAATCTTTCATAATAGAACGTTTCTATATTTGTTGATGTTACCTGCATTGTTTTCCCTTTGCACTTGTACTGAGTGGTGGTTTTTGATAGATATTTCATGGTGTTGGCTATATTTGTTGAGTTTATTGTGGTTTTGATATTCTGAAGGAAACAATTCAGTTATAGATGTATAGCTTGTGTGCACTGTACAGTTCTATTTGTTTCCTCAACTCATCACTGATACTAATCACTTGTCAGTTTTAAAATCTTCTGTTTGTTGTGTCTTGGATGCTGTGATGAGTGCTGCAGTCTAAGTGGTCTGCGTTTGTGGTAATAAGTTTAGTTGACCTTAAAGTTTTTGTACAACATATAAACCCAAGGCCACCGAGCCTAATAAGTCAATGTTAACATTTTGAGGTAAGTGAGGACAAAAGTTACAATTTGGACCTGCAGGCATTACAGTCTTAATGATTAAAATGAATAGGCATTATGCTATCATATACTATATATGAACATGTTTGGAAGAGGCCAGGGACTAACACTATCGGTATAGATTGGAATTTTAGCAAGTTTGTCTTGATAAAAATACTATTCAGAATCATCTCGCCCATTGGAAATAATATAAAATACAAAAGATGGTAGTGGCAGAAACTCAATCAGTCGATTATGCCTTGTCTCATTCCTATTGTTTTGCATGCACCATTATGTTCCTAATATCGGTTCATTAGTACTGCATTTTTGTTGTTGTTGGATGCGTGGAAAAAAGCAATCGTCGCAAATTTTGCTAGTCTGAAAGGACTCTTGGCAGCAGTTCCCAAAATATGCATGTGCAGCTATGCTGAAGTCCTTCTGTGAAAATGAATACCAGATCCTCTTCCATTTCTCTCTGAAGTCTCCACATCAGAGGGAGTTGGTGCCAAGCCAGAGATGCCCTCAACTGCTGAACTGGTCAGAGTGCTTGAGGTTGTGAAGCTGGGCTACATATTGCCTCGTTTCAATGGCTTGGACTCCATGCATGATTGGGCCAGTGTTCTTTCTCTGGGGGAGCAGCAGCGACTTGCATTTGCTCGGTTATTACTTGCTAAACCCACTCTGGTCTTACTAGATGAGTCGACAAGTGCACTAGATGAAGCAAATGAGGTAATAATTCTCATCTATACTTGTTTTTCTTGAATTATGGAAAATGTTAGGCCTAGATTTACAACCCACGGCCCACCGAATTGCACAAATGTTTTCACCCACTGCAGATGATAGAAAAAAAAGGGAAGAGGTTGATGTTCTAGAACATCCTATTTTCTGGACGAACAGAGTAAGATCAGCACCTACTTTGATGTCAACTCTCACTGATTTTATTTTGTGCCACAGGCTCATCTATACAGTCAGATTGAAGCTGCAGGCATTACTTACGTAAGCATCGGCCACCGGAAAACACTTCACAAGTTTCACAACAGGGCCTTGTACATTTCGAAGTCCGAATCGACAGATAACAATTTATGCAACTGGGAGCTAAAGCCCACGGACCAGTTTTCTGTTGATGAGTCGTCTCCATTCTCTTCATAGCATCTTAAGCTTTTGTTCCCTGTTTGCCCCTTCCTCAGTTTTCTTCCCACATCTGGCCTAAATCAGAAATGTGTCTCTCCTCCTGCCAAGTACCACCATGGTGCTACAAGCTGAAGTTGACTGTTTGAGGGTTATTACTCTTTAGTTGGATCGTCAAAATTTTTGCCATGCTACGGCGAGCCGATCCGGGCTGCAGGATAGGATTGCTCATCTTTCCACGTGCACTCAGACCTTAGGGAACAGTATTGAATGTACATATACGGGTGCAAGCACTTATGGTATTGGTGTGACCATTTCGTTGATCTATGCCTGAACATTTTCTTTAGTTTAGAAATGGCAATGGAGTCTTTCCTTGTTTCAAGCATGTACCAGGAATTTCGACTTTTTTCTGTGTACTCTGTACTAGTTAAGCACTCTTTTGAGACTCGATAAACACTTTACACGTACGGATTCTAAGTTCAGTTTTGGGAAGACATACCTCCACATTTCACGTGTTTAATTATTTTTTCTAAAGAAAAACTAGTTTAGCACGTCACATTGAATCGTTCATAATTTTTCACGTAAAATGTTGAAGTTGTTCCCCTCAAAATTTTTAAACCACGTCTTCCGTAATGAGGAAATACATCAAAGTAAAACATGATAAATAAATTAATCACACACGGATTATTTTACAAGAAAAAATAAGACCTGCTCTGACCTCCCCGTGTGCTGGGCCAACGTCTCTCCCGCAAGTTGGGCCAACACGGCCTCTTTCGCGGTCGTAGTTCTTCCCCAATTTCATCTAATCACAATCCCGTACTGTCTGAACCGCTTGGGGTTATTTATCCGGTTTTAAAAATGTTGGGGTTATCTGTCCGATTTTATAGTTTGGGTAACTACCATATGAAACGGTGGCTAGAAGCCTTCCGCAGCCGCCGGCGGGTGGGCCTCCAACCGCCGTTTCATTCCGCGGTAGGACCTACGGAGGCTGCTGGTCATGCTACGTCACAACTGTCGTTTTAAACGGCGGCTAGGGCTACAACCGTCGGTTGAAACTGCGGCATGGTATATTTTTGATATTGTGAAACATACTCCCTCTATCCCTACATATAGGTCATTTTTCTTCCAAAAAACATCTTTGGCCGAATATATAAAAATATATATTAATATTTATGGTACATAATACATATCATTAGATAGATATTTGAATCTAGTTTTTTAATAAATTTATTTAGAGATTAAAATGTTGCACGTATTTTCTACAAATCGAAGGAAAATCGTGGCACTAAAATCAACAGTAATAATTATTTAGGGACGGAGGGAGTATATTTTTTACAAAATTGAAAGAAAAATAAAAAAATTCGCTGCCGCTGCAGCGTCGTCGGCGGGAGACAAAAGAGAGAGATCTGACCCATTCGATTTCTTTCTTTTGGTCCACCGACCGATATAGACGCATAGGAAGCCTCCTCGTACCAATTCGTAACCCTAAATCCTGTTCTGGAAGCCGCCGCATCGCCGCTCGATCAGCAGCTCCCGCACACCTCTCGCCGCCTCTCCTTGCCAGCCGCCGGTCTGCAGAGTCCTCTCATCGGTAAGGTAGGCACCTCATCATCACCTTACGAATCCTTGCCGGCCGGCCCTTGTAATTTAATTTCCCCATATGCTGTGCTGTCTCATCAAGGTCGTCGCCATGTCCTCCGCCGCCGCCGCCGCCGGCGGTGCGTTCCCCAAGTGGGTGATGCTGGAGCCCTACCTCTTCCGCAGGGACGACGACAAGTCCTTCCCCGACGACACCGAAGCACCCATCAAAGCGTCCGGCACCACCTCCTGGGGCGCCGACTTCCGCATCGCCTTCTCCCTCGCCAGGCCCCCGCAAATCTCCTGCCTCTACGCGCACATGCCGGGCCTTCCAGGTCCCGACAAGGAGGAGCCCTTAGCCATGCTGGCGACCCACCGCCAACTTGCCCTGCTCGTCGTCTTCACCAACAATCCTTCTCAAGGTTTACTGAAGAACTACTTCATCTTCAGAGCCAACAAGGACAAACCTTCCTCATCCTCGCTTACAGTGCTCCCGCCTTGTACCTTGCCCCCGTTTGATTATTCCCGCGGCGATTTCCGTCTACCTCGTCCATCCAGTCGTTCTCGGGATCCTGCTCCACCCTGCCTGCTGGATATGACATCCTTAGGCCTATGGTGCGGCGGGGACAAAGAGGAGGAGTTCGTGGTGGCAGAGCTCACTCCTTACGTGCCCACCAATGGCCGCAGGTGCATTAAGGCCTTCGCTGACATCCGCTTGCTGCGCTCCTCCACCACCGACGATCAGCTTGGCTCCCGCAATGTCATGACCCATATGTGGGCCAAAAGAAGCAACTTCATTCAGCCCGTTTGCGGAAGTCGAAGCCCAGCCTGTCCAGCCCATCTTATGAAGCCCAGGACCAAAGCCACAAAAGGTAGGAGGCAGAGCACATCGAGATCGATTGAATCAGAAATAGAAACAGAAGAGAGAAGGGGAGCCGGTGGCTGTCTTCCTCCTCCGGAGATCCTATCCCCCTCTCTATCTCCCTGTTATCTGCTCACGCTCTTGGATCAATCTCACCAGTGAGCCACGGGTTGTTACAGTGGTATCAGAGACTCGTCCTTCCTCGGTGGGGGTATCGCGCAGCAGCGACATCTCGTGCTCGCGGCGGCGTAGGGTTTGGTTGATTTCGACTGCGGCGGCGACATTGCTGTGGTGGCGTGTGGTGGTGGTGGTGTTGCTGTGATGGCTCCTAATTCGACGGTGCAGGCGACGGCCGAGTTCATTTCTTCTAGATCGGGGGAGCGTGACGGCAGCGCGTTGATTCTCGACTTCGGCGACAGCAAGCGGATTTGCGACTACGGCGACAACGAGCAGCAACGAGTTGAGGCACGGACCGTCCAAGTTCATCGTGTCGACCTCTGTATGGATTTGTGGGTTCCTAAAATGGGTGCTCGTGAGGTGTTCGACGATTTGCCTCATTGGGATGAAGAACCGCAGCAGCAGTTCGATGGAAAGCCTCTCTCAGAAGTGATTTGGGACCGAGAAGTTGCTGATGAGCTGTTCGATGAAAGGCTTGTCCCGGTTGTGATTTGGGATGATGGTCGTGGCTGCTACAGCTCTAAGAACGAGATTGGTCCTTTCCTGGAGTTTTCTGAAGGTACACCACTCCCTGTGTTCGATGAAATGCCTCTTGAAGATGTGGTCTGGGATGAGGAAATCGGGCACCACACCAGCTACCATGGGGGGCTAGTGGAGCAGCTAGCCACGGGTGGACAGTTCATGGGCAGCGAGGAGATTACGATGGGGGTCTCTCTTTCTCCATTCGGGTGGATTCCTAGAGATGGCAGCGTAGCATTGTTTTCACCAGAAGCTAGGTATGGTGATCATTTAGTGCTTGATGAAATGCCAAGTGCAAATGTTGTGTAGGATGATGTCATGTCAGGAGATGGTGGTCCGTGGCATGGTTCATTGGAGGAGCTACAGCAGTGTGACCATTACTCTGTTGATGAGAAAACGAAGCCAGTCATCAAGCTTGATGTTGATGTTAAGCCACCTCAGGTTGCATCTGATGAGATTTCTCGCAAGGTTCAGTGGGATGACGAACAGTTGCTAGATCAAGTTGCTGAAATAGCCAGTAAGATGGTGAGATACATGGAACTGTTGCATGACCCCAACTTGCACAATGATTTACTGCAACCACTAACTTTGGGTGTTGTGCTGATGGATAAGAAGGCAGTTTTGCCGATTAAGCTCAACACAAATGAGGTGCTTACCCATGAGTGCAGGCCATCACTAATTTTGGAGTGCGATGGTCATGATGCAGGACAAATGCTTGACAAAGCATCTAAGCATGGCATGATCGAGCTAACTCATTTCAGTGTTGTTCAGCTGGAGCTTATCAATGATTCAGTGCATGGGAATGCCACTGCACCTGCGGGAACACAAGCAATTTCAGTGTCAGATCAGCGAAGGATATTCATGGTTCCATTAGTGTTCAAAAGTGCTGCTAATAGGGTGTTCAACAAATTACATGCATGGAGTCACGATAACTTCAGTCCAGGAGAAAGTGAGCAGCAACGGTTGTCTTGTAGAATGAATTCAAGACAATGGGATCCAGATATCCATAAATTTAACTTGCAGAATTCAACTCATGTCTGTACATCAAGGAGATTCTTTGGTTGCCATACAAAGATACTACCAACAAATATTCAGAAGACCATATTTTCCAATGCTCGTGCTGATGTCAGTAAAGTTCTTTGGTTGTCAAGTAACAACCAGAAGCATCTGATGCACATGGCAATTTGTTCAGTATTACATTTTCAGGAAGTTTCACAAGAAGAGCTACACACAATCCTGCAATGGCAAGCTTTGTTTCAGTGGTGGTTTTTGCTCCTGGTGTCAGGACACAATTGGGAAAGATACAGTTCAATAAGATACATTGATGTCACTCCAGATCACTTATGTGAGGATGCTGCAGCATGGTCTGTGTTTTCAGAAGCTGCACATTCAAGTAAACAAGGGATATCCGTAGTTTATTTGGCACACAAGTCATTTCCATCAGGATTTCTTTGCTTCAGAAGTGACGAAAGGAGTTTCTGTCCATGGAACAATGAAGCTATCTGCCAAGAGATATTCCTCATGATCGTGTCAATGAACCGACCATGGTATCTGGGCATTGGTACGGCCACAGCTTGGGGACAAGCTGTGTTTCGAGAGGGCGGTAATGTCATGACCCATATGTGGGCCAAAAGAAGCAACTTCATTCAGCCCGTTTGCGGAAGTCGAAGCCCAGCCTGTCCAACCCATCTTATGAAGCCCAGGACCAAAGCCACAAAAGGTAGGAGGCAGAGCACATCGAGATCGATTGAATCAGAAATAGAAACAGAAGAGAGAAGGGGAGCCGGTGGCTGTCTTCATCCTCCGGAGATCCTATCCCCCTCTCTATCTCCCTGTTATCTGCTCACGCTCCTGGATCGATCTCACCAGTGAGCCACGGGTTGTTACACGCAACTGGGAGCCCCTTCGTTTGCCGATCCTGTCCATTACCAACAATGATGATCTCCGGAAACTCTCCTGCTGGCAGACCGACGCAGTCATCCCCTTCCAACGATGGCTGTGCTGGGTCGACTACCACCAAGGCATCCTCTTCTGCGATTTGTCCAACAAAGATAAAGTACGCGTCTCCTTCCTCTGGTTGCCTTTGGACTTGGACAGCAGCAAGCCCCCCCGGGACATGGACATCAGCACGTCCAACGATGACGGCGACACCAGCATCGACGATGACGTCGAACCCACATGCTGCAACATCTACTACGGTGGAGTGTCCGTCGTCGACCATGGCCGTTTGCTCAAGTTCGTCTATGTCAGACGCCATGATGGCCTTGACTATGGAGCCCTCAAACCCGGCACTGGCTTCACCATCACCTGCCACACCCTTGTGTTAGGCGGTGGCAGCATGACGTGGAAGAAGGATTACACTGTCACCTCCGATGAGCTCCCTGGCTACCTCCAACGTCAACGTGGCGTGCCCATATTCCCTCAAGTCGACATTGAAAGGCCACATGTAGTGCACTTCCTTTTCATTGAGTTTGGAAAAGCCTACGAGAAGATGTCGCTGCTATCCATTGACATGAGCACCAAGAGCTTGATGTATTTTCATCTGTATATGGATGGGAATGAGTTCATTCAAAGCGGCGACAATGACTGTCTTCAAGGCCTTGACGCTGACTTTGTCACAGCAAAGAGCTTGTCTAGCGCTTCCACGCCCTTCCTCCCTTGTGAGTTCCCCAGGTTCTGCTGTCAGGTATGTAATATTTGCTGCTGCCCTTTTCTAAATATAACTCAATAGATTTTGATTCTGCCAGCAAGTTTATGTCCATGGCTTTAATCTTGCATTGTTGGCATTTCATATGTTGTAGTGTGACCTCTCTTTCTCCAACCTGAAGAATACTAGCGTAGCCTGTAGCATACTACCATTTGTGCTTTGAAGTTGGAACATAAGAGCTGCCTGCCAATATATATGTGCCTTCTTTTATATGCTGTTGGAAATTACTAGCAGTTGGAACTCAAGAATACTACCATATAACCTTCAATATTGTCTGTAATGTTCTGTTTCTTTTGTTTGTTTTTTTGGCAATTTCTTTCCTAAGTAAACAACTTATTTCATGAAGCCAGTTTAATTTGAACATCATCCATCTAGTTCGTTTGTAATTCGTCACAGTATTTATTTATTGCAGGAAGAGGAAGCATAGGGACCGAGTGTCTGCCAATACTTCATCAGGCTTCTGTCCTGCTCGTCAACAAAACTGGAGCGGTTTCATGTTGTGGCCTAGGAAGCATCTATCTTATGGACTTTCATGCTGTATGAACGGATAAGTTCGTCATGTGTCCTGCTCTTTAAGTACAATCTTTAATTTGTGTCATTGTGTGGATGTGCCACTTGGTTCTTGAACTTGCTTGTGTTATGCCAAGTCTGTTTGTGAAGTTTAATCTCTAAGTTTGCATGTGTTTTCGGACGCACGAACACGACTGCTCTGTAATCTTTGACACCCACGGCCGAGATGGCCAGATGGGCTTCCCCTCACTAGCCTGATTTTGCCCGGCTAGGCTGTGTTTGGTTACCTGGCTTAGACTCAACTGGGGGTTTCAGCCATGGCTAGATCAGACTAGCCTGGCTTTTTAAGTTTATTTATGTTTGGTTAGCTGTCTTTGTACAATGTGTGGTCGCCTTTTCTTCAACATGGTGAGGATAACTCGATCACCACTTCCCTCATGTTGGCCAAGGACGTGCTGCACAGGTGCTCCTTGGCTTGTTGCTTTACCTCCGCTCTGCCTCGCTCCATTTTTTCCTCCCGCGCTAATTTCTCCCTCCCATATATCCAGTTCCTCTCCTAGCTCCCCAATCCATTCCCAACCCTACGTCCAAATGTCCAATCGACGATTCGGCAGTGAGGAAGGCCCCGGGCCCGTGCAGCCGTCGTGGTGGAGCAGCAAGGCTCGACAGGGGCAGGAGGTACTGGCCCCTTCCAATCCCCAGCGTCCTTAAGGAACATGAGCCACCTCCTCGCCGGCACTCACACCTCCACTGGCGGCTGGCAGCCATACCTTGCCGAATGAAGTTTTCTGGAGCCAAAGGTGTTGGTGGTAGTCCTATTGGTCATCCATGGATGGGTTCTCAAGCTCTGGATCCATCAACATGATAACAAATCAATCTCATTTTTATATGACTTTGCTCCAAGAAACGAGTGATTGCAATCAAATTAGATCTTGATGGAATTGTTCTGCATCTTTCCTGAGCAGTAGCATGTATGTGATTTTTTTTTTAATTTTTCGAGTAGTAGCATTAGAGGACAGACAGAAAATTTAGGTTTTGTGATTTTCCCAGAGAAGTAGCATGTATGTGATGCAAATATTGGCTGATGCTTGATTGCAGTCAAATTAGATCTAATTCTGTTATGGCTTAGGCTTGTTAATGTTCTGTCACACACTCGTGGATATGGCACAATGTTTCTGATAAGAATTACCATCCTTTGAATATGGCACATATATTCTGTCAGAACCTTTTCGATCAGAAGCTTGTTTAAGCTGATCATGTTAACAGACACCAGTATGTGTTGAAACGACTGTATGCAGTAATTTTCGGATCCCTAGCAATGCAAACACAATGTAAGTACTCAGCTATTATGTGATCATCTTTTGAATTTATATATGTTTGAGAGTGAGTATTGATGAAATCCCTATCTGCAGGTCGTCCTCAGCCGTTGGATACCATTGCCAACTCCACGTCATTCACTACAATAAATACCACCTTTTATGACAAATACCTGATGACGTTCGACCTATTCGTCGTTATCATGTTTGGTTTTTTGACGTTCTATATCATACAGCGCAACTTAGCGACAGAAATGAGATGTTCGTCATTAAAAGTAACTAAGAATCGTCACAAATTCTGGCAAAGCCAAAATCGTGACAAATTTTGTTTTGTCATTAAGCAAAATTGTTAAACGTCATAAATTTTCAAAAGAAAAATACAAGATTAGGGTGGGTCCTGCTGACACCTTCATTTGTTAGTGTGTCCGGTATTTAATTTTGTACACATATGAGGTGGTGTTTTAATTAAAAAATTATGTCTAAATTTGAATTTCATTTGCATTTGTTTGAAGCTTAGAATAGTTCTTCCTGTTCGAGTTCGCCTTTGCTCCCTAAACTTCTCCTTGGTCTGGTTTTTCCCCTCATATCAATTTAAATATCATATTAAATAACTTTAGTTGAAAATAAGTTTTTTTTGCATTCATGTCGTTGCATCGTTCTTTGTTAGCTGGTAAATTAAGTTGGATTTAAATTCTGTTTAAATTCGAATTTAATTTGCTTTTGTTTGAGGTTTAGAATAGTTGTTTCTGTGCGAGTTCAGTTCTGCCCTCAAACCCTTGCCTAGTTTATTTTGCTCTCTGATCTTTTTCCTTGGGTTGATTCTTTTTCCCCACTTCTTTTCGTTTCGCGGCCCACCTTCCCCATTTTCTTTCCGCGGCCCACCGCCCCCTCTCTCTATCTCTTTTCCCTCCATTTAAGCCCAGCATGCCTAGCACCGCGATGGCGCCCCGGCGGTAATGCGCCACCGCCTCTCTCTCCGAAGCCACTGATGAGCGGGCACCAAGCATCATTTGTTTCTTCTCCACCGAGCCGCCGAACTTGGCCACGAGCCCGACTCGGGTGCGAGCCGTGCCAACGACGTCTGAGTGGCATGCACGCCTAGGCGCCTCTCCTCGCCTATAAATCTTCGGCCGCCACCGCCTTGTAATCTTTTCCACAATGAGATCCGAGAGCCGCTGTCGTGGACCCCGCCATCATAGATCTTCGCAGGTGTCACAGCCCCGCTCGAACCGACGCCCTAGGTAGCTCCGCCTCGTGGTAAGGAAGTTCCTGAGCACTTCCCCGCTCGCCCGCGCGTCCCATAGCACAATTTTTGTGTTGCTCTGACGATGCGCCACCGCAAGCTGCGCCGGTCGCCGCCGACCGGCTCTCGCGCTCATCCTCCGATGACGAGAGCTAGCCCGTTGGGTTCGCCGTGGTCCCAGCTTTCTCCCAGTCCAAATCTCGTCGCAAACTGTGGGCCCTAGCTCGATTCTGAGTTCGCGTCGGCGATCCTCCGCCACGTCCGTGGGCAGCGCCGATGCCAGTCAAGTCCCGCTGGTGACCCAAGCCTCAGACTGACCTAGACCTTTGGATCAAGATCCAACAGCTCCACGTCGGCCCTAAGTCAATCAGGCTGCATACCGGTCAGTGCAACACTCTTGCTAAAGAACCTCTGAGTTATTCCAAAATCAACCCGTGTTCCAACCGTATTCAAAAAGTATTTACAATTGTGCCCCTTCTTCTCACTTAAGCCCCTGAGCTTTTGGAAAATTGTCGCCCGAGGTCCAGCCCATGAACATTCATCTTTTCTCCTTTTAATCTGGAATTAAATTTTGTAATTGGTATTTATCCCTCATAACAACTCCAAATTTGATAATTTTTTTGATTTTTTTATAAAATCACGATGTTTCATCTAATGGTGTTTGTTTTTATGTTAATTACTATTTATTTGACCTTTTACATATAGCTTGTTTTCATCTACCAAGTAGAGAATAGAAAAGACATATTTTTTGCACGAGAATTGCTAATGTAACTTCATACTGTCGAATGTTATGGTTAATGTAAGCTTATCTCCAAATTTAAGGTTTATACGAGTTCGAAAATGTTATAAGGTATTCAAATCTCAAAGTTTGACTTGAGTTATATGAAACTATGTGAGTGATGTATTTATGTGTGAACAATGTATAGTCCAACTCTTTTGAAACTAGTTGAAATTTTATGGGTAAGCTTATGGACCAAAAATATGTTTTCATGTCAGTTTTTAGAATTTTTTTGACCAACTTTAGATATTATTATAATTATTCTATGGTAATTTAGAGATATAAACTTGATTTATTTCAAGAAAATAATTGAATTTATGATACATATCCAAGATGCAAGCTAGAATGGAACATACGAGTCCAAATATTTTTTTGTAACTTTTTTATTCTAATTAGAGGTAGTCATAGTTCAAAATAGGATTACTTTCGATAAACCCGTAGCAATTCATTTAAATGATAGAAAATATCAAATATTCTTGAAAATTCATGAAACTTCTAAAAGACACCTTGTATCTAGTCTATTAAATATAAAAAATATATTTATGTACATAATATGAATATTTTATTATATCCCTTCATAATGGTTTCATAAAATAAAAAAAGAAAAACAAAAGTGCTAAACGGGCTGGCTTTGTTTAAATGGGCCAACAAATCTTTCCTGGGCTGTCTGGTACCGAAGGCCCGATTCATCTGGACCATTCGTCTTCAATCCAACGATTCATACAGATTCATGGATGTATAAAAGAGTGGGCGCCGGTGGAAAACCCTAGCTCATTTGTTTCCTCCCCCTCTACCGCTACCCGTCGGCCGTGCTCGGCCTCCACCATCGGCCGCATCTGGCGCGGTTGCTCCCCCACCGCCGCCCCCTCCCCTTCCCCATCGCCGCCCCCTCTCCTCCTTCGGCCAGTGGCATGGCGGCCTCGGCGGCACGCGCTCCTCGCGGCGGCCGCGGACCCTCGCGGTTGCGGCTCCCTCCCGTCGGCGGCCGGCCCCTCCCGGCGTGGATCCCTCACGGCGGCGGTTCCTCCTCGCGGCCCGTGGCATGGGCGAGTGGGGCCCCAACACGGATCCCTTACGGCGGTGGCTCCTCGTGTCCGCGGGTGTCGTGCTCCGCTTCTGGGAAGAGGTCGCCAGCCGCTGGCTGCTGGCCAACAGGTCATGCCCTCTTCCTCCGCCCCTTGCTACTTCTTTCTCTGTCACGCCGCTTCTGCTTGTGTTGGTCCCAAATCGCAAATCATATCCGTCCTCTGTAATCTGATTTAACTACGTGAATTCATTTCAAGCTTCTGCCCCCTGAATTGTCCCAACCCTCACACAACCACCAAGCACCGGTACTGTAGCTTTACTCTGAATCTTAGCAGCCAGCCATGTTAATTGACTTGTTGTGCACGTAAAGTGTTTCTAAAATTATCTAGGTGATGTTCTGATATTATTCACTCGTGATCTAAATTCTAATTGGCAAAGTCAATATCTGTTTACACTAGACACTGCCATTGATGCATTTTTTGTTGGTAAAAGGGTTAATGTAGAAAGTACATGGTTTTGTTGTGGTAGCTGTCGTGTTCCAAAAAAGTACATGGTAATGTGATGTTATTATCCAAAATTTCAGTAGCTGCTATTAATTGTTGTTAATTCATTTGTTATGTAAAGCTGATACTTGTAGTTAATTTGTTCCTGTTCTTGACCTGCAGTTGAGAATTGAGATGGCAACCCCTGGTAGTATCATCCACCATCAGAAAGTTACACAGACACCCATCTCAATCCTTTATGCACTTGAAATGGGATATATATTGTGGATGTTTGTGTATAATATCCCATTTGCGACTTTAAAAATAGATGGGATCTTCAGAATAATTGAAGCTGTAGAGAATTTAATTTTGTTATGTCCTAGCCTTAAAGAATAAATTGCTATCTTTCTTTTGTTCTGCCAGAGTTGTCATTTGTAAGGTTATCAACTTAACATTCTTCACTTTTTTTCTCCTGAGAAGTACATTTCTCTTGCAATTCCAGTAATCCTGAGTTGTTTTTTCCTTCTGTTCCCCCTCCCCTCTTCAGCAACCTGCCATTAATGTCTTCAAAGAAATCCAATGTAGGTTTCGGTACATGATGACTGGTTACTTGGCTGCTGAAATTTTGATTTTTTTTCCGTGACAGTTTTATTAAGCAGATTTTCTTTAGGAGGCGACTACAGGGAGAGCCCTCTCCCGTTAGTCCTATCTGGAGAGACCCCCAAATATGGCAACCCCATCCCCGCCATTCTATTTTAGGAAGGCTCCAGGCAACCGACGCCCCCCCCCCCCCCCCCGTCGCCCGCGCGCCAATACCCATGGTCCGCCAAGCCGCCCCGCCCGCGCCAACCCACGCCGCGAAACGGGCGCGCGGGAAACTTACTGCCAGCCTCTCACGGGGGAAGAAAGCGACAAAAAAGAGGCGGGAAAAAAAGAAGGCCCAAGCCCATCCAGCCCAAGCCCCAAAAAAGAAAGAGAAACACAAAGGAAACCCTTGCACGGTTCCCAGATCGCCGTCGCCGCCTTTGCAAACGCCGCTGCCCCCAGGAGCAACGCAGCAGCGATGGCGCCCAGAAATCAGTTGGTATAGACAACAAAAAATCAACAGAAAATCAAATAGGAGAAGTAAAAACATCATGGGTGAGCAAGGATGTCCAGGTACTGTTACTTCTCCCAGTCCTGATCTGTTTCCTTTCAAAATTCACGACAGTGTTCCATATAATATAGTGGAGGCTATGCAAAAGATCCATTTCATGATCATATAGATGTGAGCATGCTACTTTTCATAACTAGACAGTTTGACATGATCATATTTCTTTTGGATTTGTTTTCTGCCCAGCCTTCACATACATGCAACTTCACCAGAAACTTGTATCCCTTCACATTCATGCAACATCACCAGAAACAAAGAAAATCTTCAGGAATTTGTCCTTCCTTGGATCCCTTCACATTCATGCAACATCATCAGAAAAACAGAAAACTTGAGGAATTTGTACTTTCTTGAATCAATGTTGCCCTACAAAATGCCTGCAAAAACAAAACATAAGAAAGATGGTGAGGACAGATGCCTGCTTAAAAAAATATAAAGCATATCTGACTGTTACATTCATTTTAATAGAACACAGATATATGACTTGTAGTGCTAAGAAGAAAGTAACAAAATGTTGAAAGTTACATTATATGAACAGTCTTTTCTGGATAATTACTTTTTGTATACTTTATTATTTGGGCCAAGTTACATTCTGTAGCTAATGGACTGTCAATAACTTTGCTGCTGTATAGGTTCATCGATTGGCTTCTTTGACCTCAACATAGCAGCAACAGAGTGTGAATTGGAACAGCAACAGAATGAAGACAGTAGAAGCCAGTTGTTAAATGAACAAAAAAGCGAAACTTTGGTTGGTAGAACTACTTCACAAAACACAGCCAGTACAATGTTGCACACAAATGCTACTGGGGAGACACTGCCAAGTGAAAACTCAGATGATGATGATGAGATCCAGTCGCAAGAGGTGTCCTGTACACCCCAAGATCCGTTTGCATTGTCAACTACAGTCTATGATTATTGGCATCAAGCTAAATCTTGTTACAACAAGTACGCCAAGAAAGTTGGTTTCTCCATCAAAATAGGAGGATCTAAAAAGAAAGAGAAAGAAGGTGAAAAGAACAAAGTCATGTTTGTTTGCAACAAAAATGGCTCTAACCCAGTGAACAATGAAGGACCTGTTGCAAAGCAAAGAAATAGAAACAAAACAGAAAAGACAGGCTGTACAGCACGCAAGACAGTTAGTAAAAAAGGGGAAAAATGGCATGTTACCACCTTCCATGAGGACCATAACCATCCTGTGTGTATGAAGTTTCAGCTAAAAAAGTATCTTAGGTCACACAAAGGTATTTCAGATGAGGAAAAAAAGTTTATTGAGCTACTAGATGGTTCAAATGTGTCGGCAGGGAGAATGATGCAGATTTTTGCTGATATCAGTGGAGGGCACCAGTTCACCACATTCAACACAAAGGATGTAAGTAACTACAAAGCTAAGCTAGGGAGAGGCACAAAGTACAAGGACATGACAGAGACTTTTCAACACTTTGAAGAGTTAAAGAAACAGGACCCAAACTTTTACTACACATTTGAGTTGGATAGCAAAGATAGAGTCAGGAACCTCTTTTGGGTCGATGGTGCAGCGCGCGCTGCATATAAGCAGTTTGGAGACTGCATTTCTTTTGACACCACCTATATGACCAACCGCTACAGAATGCCCTTTGCCCCTTTTATAGGCATTAACAACCATGGTCAGTCTATTCAGTTTGGTTGTGGGTTCATGAAGGATGAAACGATCGAAAGTTTTACTTGGCTCTTCACCAAGTTCCTATATGCTATGGGTGGTGTGGCGCCCGGCACAATCATAACAGACCAGGACCAAGCTATGACAGTGGCTATCGCTAATGTGTTCCCAAACACCGTGCACCGAAACTGTAGGTGGCATATTGTTAACAAGGTCCAAGGTCCTCTGACACCGTACTTGAAGAAAAAGCCGGGAATGGATAAAGAACTAAATGAATGTATGGACTACAGCGTAAGCGAATCTAAGTACGAGTCAACGTGGACAGCTATCATAGAGAAACACTCAGCAGGTGATAACAAGCATCTACAGTACCTATTTGAACTAAGGGAGTTATATGTGCCAGCATACTACATGCACTCCTTTTTCCCTTTCCTTCAGAGTATAGCTCGCAGCGAAGGGTTTAATGCTGTTCTAAAAAGATATGTGAACCCACAGATGAGCATTCTAAACTTCGTGCAACAGTACTTGAAGATCCAGGAAAAAATAACGAGCAAAGAGCATGAAAATGAGTTTACATCAGAGGAAAAGATCCCTAGCGAGCTGTTCACTGGATATCCGTTCGAGGAGCAGGTGTCCAAGTTCTACACTAGAGCGTTGTACTACAAGTTTCAGCAGCAACTTAAACAGTCAACCAACTACAAAATCACTAATATTTCTGGATACAACTACACAATGACTCCAGTGAAAGGATTTGTCCTAGGATACGGAAGAAGAGACTACAGAGTGTTTGCTGATGTAGCGAGCAAGAGTTACATGTGTGAGTGTTCTAAAATGGAAAGAGACGGTCTGCTTTGCTGCCACATATTGAAGATTATGACACAGGTTTACATCGATGAGATACCATCAGCTTATCTGTTGCACTGCTGGTCCAATCAGGAAGATGCCACTCCGCTGCCAGCAAGTGTGGATGAGGCAGAACAAGGAAATGATGGGCTGGCAATGGTTGAAGGGGCGAATCCCAAGCAGCAACAGTCGTTGAAGACTATACGGTATGCTACACTATGTAGTGAATTTGCAAAGGTTGCAAAGGATGCTTGCACAAATGAAAAAACTACTCAGATTCTGCGGGACCACATGAAAGAGATGAGAGCAGATGTAGCAGCTTTCAGGGCAAAAAACTCCAAAAGACAGAAGACAACACAGAATGGAGAAGGTGTTGAAAATGCAGCTATGGATGTGAATGACCCTCCAGCTTCGAAACCAAAGGGAAGGCCAATTTCCACTAGAATAAAGCCAGGTTTTAATCTACAAGCTAAGCCAAACAATGTAAGCTGTAAAATCTGTGGCTCAAATGAACACACAGCAAGCAAATGTCTCAGCAAGCTTGCTAAGAAATGAGAAAAAAGAGGAGGAAGGATGTAAGAGTTAGATCCTTTTTAGATTATCAAAAGTGGCAGAAAAACTGCCTGTAATAAAAATTAGAGAATTATGAATTGCTGTAATATATTTGTTATTGGGTTTGTAATTTATTAACTATGGTATGCATGCTGCAGTGTAACACATGTATGCACTGCAGAAAAATTATCATATAATGCATCTAAATATCGGTTTCATTTTTAAGTTATTGTGTTATGGATTTTGATTGAATGGTATGTGAACAAAAAAGTTGAATGAAAGGGGTAACATGAACTGATATGTTTGTGAATTGCTTACATTGTCATCACTTGATCACTTGGCGCCATGGTACTACATTGGATACGTAGTTGAGCATGGTGGTCATGTACTTGACTCTAATGTTTGGCACATCATCTTCACTGATTTGTGGCATTGTTTTACCATCCCAGCACTCAATAAAGTTGAGCATGTAATAGCCACAGTCATATCTGGACAAACTCAGTGAAAAAAGAAACATAATCAGATTGGGTTAACATTGAAAAAAAAATCATAGACAGTTTGCATTAAAAAATCATAGACAGATTGGGTTCAGTCAGCATGTGAAGCGCTTACGTTGTTGCCTGCTTGGGAGCATCAATGTACAGAAGCTCATAGTTGCTAATGTCTATACGTGACTCTGAATAATTCAATGCCCACATCTTCTTGATGCCTGTGATAATACTGGATGTTGATTGTAGTAGATCGGTATCATCTTCTTCCCTCAGCGAGTCAAGGACTTCAAACCGTTGATCCCTCAGATCAAGACAAAGAAGGAACCAGTGCAAACCTTCAAGAACGGGGAACATGATCTTTCATATGATGGCAATCATCACATGAAAAAGAAAATATCAGAGAAATGAACAATAAAAAAATAACAACTCAGGTGTGCAAGAGATGACGAATTAAAAACATGATAAGAACACAAAAAAAAGCAGGGGGAGTTGGGCCTAACCATATTTGAATGATCTAGACGTTTGGAGAAGCTAAAATTGCTCTTCATTTCAGTCCTATCGAACTCTCCACTCATGGCAAAAGTCTGTCATTGGAAAAAGAGAATGATGACAATTACTTTTTTGTGATGTGGAAAACAGAAAAGTTACTTTGTACACTATTGATGAATGAAGATAGTTACTTTTTGCGACTTGAATATAATGAAACTTTTACTTCCTGATTGGTCATAAAAAATTATGGCAAAAACAGTACATAGAAACCAAGACAAAAAGAACTACTTTTTCAAAGAGCAACTAGTTTGCGCAGCACATACTTCAGCTAAAAGAGCAAACTATTCAAAAAATGCAGATAGCTTACTTTGTAGAAACAAAAGGAAAACTACAAAAGCCACTACTTACTGCAATTCGGTGTGATAAGACGAGTTTCATTTTGGTCTTTTGCTGTTCTTTAATTATATGAAGAATGCAATCTGCTGTTTCATTGGAGAGACGGCCTCTTGGCTTCAATGAATCAGCGAAGTCGCCAAGAGTAGTATTGACAGCACCGTAATTAACAATCAGATCGCTGAACAATAACAACAAAAAAAAGATGAAAAATCATGGTATGATTTATCAGATGCAACAACTATAGAAAACTATGAGTGAAACAAACATATTGGTAAACCAGCTGTACAGGGATTCATTCAGTAACTTGTGAATCGTTGGAATATAGAATATGGAATATAACAAATGTACTGAAAATATAAACTAGAAAGACTTAAACATACTTGTTTTTCTTTGTTTTCCTTGAACGGCCAAATTGGCTAACCTTCTGGTAAATCTCACGATCATGCTTGAGTATGTTGAATGAGAGCTTCACGGAATAGTTGATGTATGGTGATCTTTTAGATGGACCAGGTTTGGAAACCCTCTAGTGTCGAACATGGGGGACGGGTGTGATGCCTTCAGGTAGTGTTCCAATAGGTAGGCTTGTTTGTACAGAACCAGAATCCTTAGCTTGGGATAGCTCTGCTTGCCAAAGGTCAACTTTAAGGGCCAGCTGCATCATCGCTTCATCTGAAATGTCACAGTATTAACTTTGAGAATCAACACGGACTGGGTTGCTAGCCAGGCCATCTAATTCTTGTGAATCAATAATGATAGGAGCTTTTCTGTCACCATCTTCTTGACTCTGAGAATCAACAGATACTACTTCAGCGACATTATCACCATCATTTTGTTCTTTGCATGTGTTGCTGACAGCAGGAGCTAGAGATTGGAATTGAGTTGAAGGAGGCTTGCTAATATGATCACCAGAAATAGATGGTGGAGGGGAGAGCTGCAGCGTCTTTCTGAACCGCATACTTGGGACTAATCTGACCTCTTGATTAACAATAGCATTTCCTTCTTGACTCTTTATGTCTTGAGACAGATTATCTATCCCTAGGTCAAAGCTCGGTGGCTCAAAAGAGAGTGATGCAATTGTCTTGTGCTTATCAGCAATGAGGGAGCTTGAGTGCAGTGGAGTCGACTCACGGTTGAGATTGCTGCCGGATGCAGTGCTGCTGAATGAGAGAATACGGCCCCATTTCTCAGTAGAAGTGAGCTTGTTGGCTTCATTTTCATCTTGTTGGGCATTCCATGTACTCTCTAAAATGTCCAACTCCGTCCTTGCTATTTTACTTCTAGGTTCTTCTCTGAGATCAAATTTCTTTCTCTTTTCCTGTTTGCTATTGGATGATCTTATCTTTGGTATTGTTGCTTCTAACTCAGTCCTAGTTTCTTCAGGTGTTCCATAATCTTGCGACACAAACTTGTCCACAGTGTCCAAGTCCATAGTTACTAGACTCTTTATAACTGAAAAACAAATAGAAAAAACTAGTTACTTCATCAAACATATAATAACTAAAAAGTTACTTTAAATGATTATATAATAACTAAAGAGTTACTTTTTAAGATTGTTAAACATTACTAAGTTACTTCCTGTACAATATGGAAAACAAATAAGTTACTTCCAAGCATGCTGTTACTGATTACTGAAAAATTAAGCAGCAACCACTAAAACATACTGCAATATAACGCTATTACTAAACTAGCACCTGATCAAACCAAGTATCATATACAATTATTAAAAAATAAGAACATATCAACTTGTTTGTGCAGCAGAAAAAAAAGAAACTGGTAGATAATAAGTTGCCTGATAGCACACTACTTCTGTTTAAGAAACGAAAAATGTATCACCACGAAACGCCAAAAAAATTGCTTTGCTACTTCAGATTATGAAGCTAAGATCAGACTATGCAAAAAAAGCATCAACATCTTCTTAGAAAAATTACCTGCATCAACATCTTCCTGAGAAGAAGAGTTTTGCATTTGGGTTGGAGCAACAAGGCTGATAAAACTGCTACAGATCGGGGAAGTGTCTACAGCTAAATGCTCTTCAATGATATCTGTTTGGTTATGAACTGAAAAAGAATCATGGATTTAAACTTGATTTTTTACATTATGACCAAACATTTAGATATTAATATCATAAAAGGGAAAAATAAATAATACAAAAAAGTAATTATGGAGCAAAAAAGCAAAAAATAAAAAGAAGACAAAACAAGATGCTGCATTCATCCAGGGATCCACCAAACCGGGAATTACAGGGTTCTGCAGGCTGAAATGATCAGGTGTGCAAAAAAAGTGCAATTGCAAACCATGAAAACTTCAACCCACAAACCACAAGCCACTCGCTGGATTTCCGTTGGATCGAACAATAGACTTCAGCAGCAAAAAAAAATTTAAAAAAAATACTCCTGGTGTTATATAAACTATGTATAAGTTACTTCCTAATGCACATATATACTGACAAGTTACTTCCTAATGCTGCATATATACTGACAAAGTTACTTATTCAGGAGCAAAATCAGAAAAATAAAAAGAAAAGGTATTACCAAGGCGAATATTTGCTTGACTACACCCATTAGCATCCTTTTGACATTGTATAAATGCAAGAGCAGAATCGATGATTCCAGATTGTGGAACATAATCTAACGTCACTCCTGCATTTGAATAAAACATATTGGTTATGGTAGAAACAGAATGCATTTTTTAGGACAGCACATAAAGTTCTGAATACTCTAGAAAAAAACTAATGTGAGCAAAAACGAACTACAGAAAATAAGTTGTTGAATTACTAACCTTTAGATGTTTGATCAATTACATCACAAGGAGCAGAGGGTTTTGGTTGCACATTGCCAATACCATGTTGTTGTTCAGCTTCTGCATATGAGATAACAAAAAATATTGACAAGTTACTTCTAGACATGACAACAGATTCGATCAGATTACTACTAGGATGAGCAAAAACAAAAATACAGAAAACAGGTTGTTCGAGTACTAACCTTCAGAAGTTTGAGCAACAACATGACTTGGATCACCGGGTTTGGAGTGCACATTGTTAACAACATGCTGATGTTCGTTTTCTGCATGACCACATAACATAACAAATACTTAAATAAAAAACCAGAAATCTAACAGTTTTTGATAAGATATTGGATAAAAGAGAGATAAACTAACAATGGAAACAGTCAAAACAAAGAAAGATGAGATTAAACAGGTACTAATGTTACTGAAACAAATTAGCAAATAAAGTCATGACTAAACTGTTTTAAACATGGAAGCAGTCAAAACATAAAATTAAAAGTACTACAACAATATGACAGCCCCCGCGACACTCCTATCTAAGATTTCTTCACTCCTTAGGTTTTCGGTCCATTGTCTTCATCATCAGTGGAAGACTCGCTATCCCAATACAAAGCACTCGACCCCTTATGTTGATGAACACTGTCATGACCTTTTCCAGCCTCTTCTTCATCTTCAACATGTTCTGAATCACCATTCCATTCTTCCTCATGGATTTCCTCCGATGTGTCATCATCATCAAATCCTATATCTTCGCCATCCTCTCCAATGTCAGTATCTTCTTATGAAGCTACGTCTTCTTCATCATCAGTTTCCAATAAATTACCACCACATTGCTGATCAGAATTGGGAGGGGCTGGATGATACATGTCTTCCAGAAACTTGGACACCAACTTTGAAAAACCAGAGCACAGTTGCTGCACAGCTCTTTTTGCTTTCAGTTGTTCCTGTAGCAAAAAAATGACAAAAGCATAATTTTCAGCTATTACTGAGCAACCGCTAGACCAAACCAAGTATCAGCTACAACTAACAAAGAATAAAAACATAATTTTCAGACTAAAAAAAATGAAGCATATAAAAGGACATTTAAACTAACAGAGCATTCAGATACAAAATTTTCGGAAAGGTGGGATAATGAGGAGATAAAATGTAGTAAAAAACAAGTACTTCATCAAAAATAAAAGCCTAAAGCATAATTATAGCTCCATAACTCAACAAGCCAACTATCACCTACAACTAGGTCCAGGAGCATAACAAGTCACAACCTGATAGAAAACTAGAAAGTTACTTTTCAAGTATTGTTGAATATTACTAATCTACTTTCTGTTTAATATGAACAACTAATAAGTTACTTCATTAAATATATAAAACACTATAAAGTTACTTTTAAAAACAATAATGTGAAACACAGATAACTTACTATAAATAAAAAAAGACATAACTAGAACATAAAGAATATGAAATCATAGCACTAAACATACCTGATGACCAAGGTTGTCAGGGAGATGGGAGTTAATGAAACTGTCCAGTGGAACATGGTGACCAAAAAACATGTTATCTTGCCCAACAAAATCTGGCTTCAACTAAGCAATGAAGAAAAAAACAGAGTAAAACATCTATGTGCAACAAAAAAAATGGACATATGCAACATCTAGACAAAAATACAGAAGTTCTGAAAATAACAGTACATCTGAAAAATAGACTTTATATGAATGAAAAGAACACCAACTGGAATTTGGATGCAGGATACTAACCTGTAAGGCGCCGAAGGTTCCGTCGGGTTTGGTATCTTTCTCAATTGCTTTCCTTACAAATCTTGTAGTCCAAACAGCGACACGACATCCTCTTTTTGAGATCCTCTTGAAGTCGGTGTTCAACGAGTCGACATATAGGATCTAACAAAGGCAAACAACAATAATATGAGGGAGCAATCAAAAAACAAGGAAAACTATGAAAAAAGCTGGGGAAAATGTACCATGAGAAATGTGAGACAAGGCTTGAAGAACATCTTCTTGGAACCAGGTTTGCAGCTTTCCTTGAGAATACGGATGACAAGATCACACCAATTTAGTTGCCCAATCTTGGAGGCATCTAGAACAGCAGGAAACAATCTTGGACTAACTTTTGTGCTGAAAGTTGGACAAATGACAGAACAAGCAGCTAAAAGAGTCCATGTCCTAAGATACTTGTCATCAGCATTTGCACTATTCTTCAGTAGGATAGAAAGATCACTTATCTTCAGCTGACTACACCTCTCAAAACCAAGCTCATTCTTCATAAATAATGTTGATATTGCATCAATTTCACACTTGATTGTACTGCTGCCCCTTGGTATACCCATAACCCTATGCACAGTAGCTTCGGTTATTGGGATCATTCCTCTTCCAGGGAAAATAAGCTCTGAAGAATCTGCATCAAAAGACTCCAACAGCCACTAACAAAAATCAGGAAAAACTTGGGAGCAGCTGCAGTTAAGTAGACCCCCAAATCCTGCCCCATCAATAAGTTGACGCTGATAGTCTGACATGTTAGCATAGAGCTTTACGATGGCCATTGGAGAGCCACGATTGTTATCTTGCTGCAATATCAAAAAAAATAATGTAAGTTACTTTGTGTAATGTGAAAAGAATCACAAACTACTTCCAATTGAGTTACAAATCAGGGGTAAGTTACTCTTATATGTTTGTAAGCAGAAACAAGTTGCTTCCTATCTCATGTAAATCAATAATAAATTACTTGTAATTTGTTGCAAATCAGGACATGTAAAAGTGAGTTGGTTCGGCAGATTACCACCCCCATACAAAATAAAGCCACATACTTTCCTAAGATCTTGTTTAGTTCAATGCTTATTATATGTTAATTATCAGGCACATAATTTCACATAAATACTAAAAGTATTGAGAAGTTAAAAATAGGGTTAGGTAGATGAACACAGCACAATGTTGGTTGGGTACCTGGAATTTAAATTGTTCTAGTTAGAATTCGTACTACCATATGTTCACTGAAGTATTGAGAAGTTACTTTCTCTATGTTTCAAACTAGTAGCAAGTTACTTTGTATCTCATATAAATTATTGATAAGTTACTTTCTAAATAACAGAAATAGGTTAATTCTCAATTCACATTAGAAAGGGCAAATGAGCTACACTATTTTTTAAATAAAAAATTGAGTGAAGGATAATTCAATATACATAAGCCTAAACCTAAAGTCACAAGAAAGCTACTGCCAACACTGTCTACCAGGTCAGCTGTAATTATAACACTGGCGAGAAATACAGTGCAATGTAGAAAATATAGATGTAAACTTTGATAAAATCATTTCTTAAATAAAGAAAGATAGAAATTAGTCCAGACCTCGGGTGGACATCCTACTACAATACAAGATTCAGAAAATACACAATAAACATTTTTTATATAGTCAAATTCTAAGTAATGAGTATCATGATTCATCAAATGAAATGCATCAAGAAAAATAGGCAATTGAGAAACGAATTTGGGGGCATGGAGGAACTACGATCATGAAAACAGATAGAAATTAGTTCAATGCTTATTATATGTTAACTACCAGGCACATAATTTCATGAAAAGAGAGTTAAAAAGTGAGATGTTGTGCTTTATGAAATTACTGCAAATTGTGATATCTACAAAATTTTATGAAAAGAGATGGGGAAAAGTCAGAAAAAATAGTCTGACAAACAAACCTGAAGATTTTTCTTCTTAGCTGCTTTGCTATTCTGTCCACCTCCAGCAGTTGAAGTACCTTCACTGACTTTCTTCTTTGTACCACCAACAGGCTTAAGCTTGCCCTTGAACTTTTGACATCTACTTTTGCTGCTTGAAGGATCTTCTCCAACAACAGACTTCATATTGCCCCTGAAAAAACAAGCAATGCACTAGTACAGAACAAAAAAGGCAGATAATAGGGAGTCTGAACGTAATAGTGACAACACATAAATCTGGTACAGAACTAAAACCACTGGCCAAACATGTAATAGACAGCGACAAACAAGAAGGGCATATTTAGAAACATATCACCGTCAAAACATAGACTCCTCAATGACATAAACTGCAAACCCTAGAATAATCCAACAAATCTACATCAACAAGTAGCATGCTCACATGAGAACAAAAAAAAGAAGAACGTTGGCCAGGTTAGGTAGACTCTACAAGTGGATTGGTCATTTACTTGCTGCACAAAATTGAAACATTACTAAGTTACTTTGTAAGTGTAGTTAAACATTACTACAAGCAAAAAATAAAAAGAAGATAAAACAAGATGCTGCATTCATCCGGGGATCCACCAAACCGGGAATTACAGGGTTCTGCAGGCTGAAAATGATCAGGTGTGCAAAAAAAGTGCAATTGCAAACCATGAAAACTTCAACCCACAAACCACAAGCCACTCGCTGGATTTCCGTTGGATCGAACAATAGACTTCAGTAGCAAAAAAAAATTTAAAAAAATACTCCTGGTGTTATATAAACTATGTATAAGTTACTTCCTAATGCACATATATACTGACAAGTTACTTCCTAATGCTGTATATATATAGACAAGTTACTTCCTAATGCACATATATACTGACAAAGTTACTTATTCAGGAGCAAATCAAAATAATAAAAGATCGATAAAAATGAACACACCTTAGGCACTAAAAATGTTAAGCCCAAAGTACATACTCTGAGAAAAAACAAAATACAGAATGCTGCACTTGTGATCCCCTATGCAGTTCATCTAATTAGCACTCAATCATAATCAGCAAGTGCATAAATGATTTTCTGCACCACCTAATTAAATCAGACCTTTAAGATAGAAACAAGACTCAATTTCATCCTGATAGAGAACCAAAAATTATGGTATAAGCATCGGAACCATGCTGGGCATCAAAAACATGTGTAAACCCTAAATGTGGCACACAACCATCATGCAGTCACAGAAGGTACTCAAAAAAAATTACATGCCACCACTACTCTAAGGATAAAAGTTACTATACAGAACAACTTCATTCATCTAATTAGCAAACCATGGATAGCAGCATATGATAAGTTAGCCCTAATTAAAATTACAGCAATAAATCTTAGCCCTAATTAAATTAGCCCTTTTAAGCTACTTCGTTCATCTAATTAGCACTCAATCTTAATCAACAAGTGCAACAAAAAATACTTGCTGCATCACCTAATTAAATTAGCCCTTTTAAGATACAAACAATACTCAATTTCATCCAGATAGAATACCAAAAAAAAATTATGGTATAAGTGTTGAAAACCATGCTGGAAACCAAAATGTGTGTATACCCTAAATGTAAATGTGGCCAGCAACCATCATGCAGTGACGAAAAAAGCCAAACCAAAACACAATTTCATGCCACCAATCCTGTAAAAGGACAAAGTTACTATCCAGAACAACTTTTATACAGAAGTCAACATCGTATAGGGACAACGATACATCAGGAACACATATTTAGGGTTCCCAGCATGCCAATGACATGTAGTTGGCAGGATACAGTATGCAAAACAATGAATCTACCCTAAGACAGGCATCAAACTCTCATAGATCTATGGCCTATAGCAATAAAAATCATGGATAGCAACACTTCGATCCTAAAAAAATGATCTACAGACTGAACATACAGAATGAACAGACAAATAAGACTCACCTCGAAGAGATCCCCTTGAACGAAGACTAGATCCAGCCTGCACGACGCCTGCTGAAGGAGATTCCCCTTGAACGAAGAAGACGAGGCGTCGCTCCAAGCCGCTCCCCAGCTCGTCGGTCTTCGCCTCACTGCCGGGCGCTCGGCACCACCAACGGTAGGGTGAGACAGCAGGGTCTTCGAGCCACCTCAGCTCACTGGTGACCCTGGAGCTCCTCTACCCTTGGCCCGCCTCCGCTAGCCGATAGCCGTGATCCGCCTCCGCCCTCCTCCAACCTCCGTCCCCGCACCCGCCTCCGCTCGCCGGGGAACTTGATGCGCCTCCGCTCGCCGCGCCCGCCTCCACTCGCCGCGCCCGCCTTCGCTTCACCAGGTGCGCGCTGCCGCCATCAGCCGCAGCGGGTCGAATCGTCCCCCGGCGAGATTTCGGAGGAGAGGAAAGAGAGGACGGGAGAGGGAAAGGAGGCAAGATGGAAAATGAAATGACAGGCGCGACTCCCCAAATTTCAAACACGATTAAGATCCAGCGCCCTCGAGTCCGCTCCCTCTGCAACCGTTCGAATTCTCTGGCTGACGCGTGGGCCCGCACAGAATAGGAAGAGGTACACCGCGCGGGCGCGTCCGATGCAGAGCGAACGGCGATGGGAGGGGCTCTCGCGATAGCTCTATATGGAGAGCCCTCACCGGTTAGATTTTAGGTTTTCTTTATCTATCCGTGCAGATGGAACTGATGGTATGGTAGCAGGTGAATGCCCTGACCGCGCAAAGTCGCCCGCCATGGATTCCAAAAGCCAGTCGCTTGTTCTGGTGAACTTATTCACCACTGATTTTTACATGGTATGCTAAACATGCATAGGCCAGGGAAATTTTCTTTTCACTTGTTAATCCAAATGCATTTCTTTCTATCCCATATTTCTTCTCATAATTACCTTTGGATTGTGCAGAGGGGCAGCAGTGGAGCACATAGCCGGCAGCAGTGGAGCACACAAGGCACCCATGGCTGGCAGCAGTGGAGCAAGATCAGGTGATGCGAGCGCGGCAATAGGGCAGTCTCATCATCAACGGAGCTTCTTCCTGGGACTGGCGTCCAATGTTTGCACGTGCGCAATGCCTGTAGTGATATTCCTGGTCAACCTCGCACTTTTTTGCTAGAAAGCTGCCTAAGTACAGTGGATAGGTTGTGTGTGCCTGTTTTTTCTGATTTGGAAGCTTCTGTAGGAGTCTTTTTGAATAAGAAATCCAATTTCACTGGAAAAATATCTGCTTCAACTTCTGGAAATGTTATGAACAAAATGGTTCTGTATGACAGTAAAGTGGCAGGCACTGAAACAAAACTTGGAAATGATGGATCTGTTTTGTTAACTCGTCATATCGTATCTGTTCCACAACATGAAGACCTGTTGCTATATATTTTTGTTCGTGAGGGTAACAACACATCTAAACACCTTAAGTTTGTCCTAAGGCATGGTGTTGAAGATCTTACTCACAGGCTAGGCACTTATGAGCTGCAGGTGAAGACTATTTGAAAAGGTGTCTTCAGACAGCGACGCTCCAAAATGAAGGTTATTGGGGGCAGTTACGTGGTATTGTGACAGGATTTGAGGCTTAATGTGAATGGCATTACATATTTACCGGTGAATATATTGTTATAACGATTGTAAGAGGAGCAATCTAAGAGCTTGCTTGCTTTGACAACTTTATGAATCTGTACATAAGACAAATGTTGCCTGCCTTGATTGACTGGAGTCTCCATGTTTTGTTGGCAATTTTTTTATCTGTATCTGTACTCTTAGTATAGAATTGAATTGAATTGAAGTGGCAATGGAATATCTGCTCTGATTTGTACTCGATTACTTGTTTCAAGCATGCACTACTAATTTCAGTTACTGAACTGTGGGTGGTGTAGCTCATCTGCTGTTGCCAGACAAGAATCTTCAGACAAATGGATGTGGTGGTCCAGACTAAGCAAGCATGGCCTACTGGTCATAATTCATCCTGAAATTTTCTTCATGTACGACTACTACTTGAAATTCATCCTGAAATCTTCTGTCACACCCGGTTTTAGAAAACAAACCAAGTGTACACCGTATGTGTGCCAGGATCAAGTTTCACACATACAGTAAACCAGAAAGTGAATAAAAGATACAGTATCACGTAAAATAAATATAAATGACTTACAAGTCTATCAGAGTTATACAACAAATCCTGGAAACGAATGCTCCAAACTTCACAGGCAATCGACTGGGGGTTGCGTACGCCTAGAACTCAGCACCATCTTCATTAGCTTAACACAAGTTCTTCTTCTGAGCAGCAATTAGCAAGGTTGAGTACACTTATGGTTGGTACTCAGCAAGGCCACGAGAAATAACCAGAATGCAAATTAATTATCAACTTTAAGTGAACTAATCATGCGAGGATCCAGGCCACTCTTAACCGTGAGTACGGCTGATATATCAGTTTTACACTCTGCGGAGGTTGTACACTTTCACCATAAGTCGCGTAAAAGTTCAAAAGAACTTTAAACCCAACCATACTGTGCGGATCAAGCACGCATCACACTACCGAGGTGTGACTGCATAGGAACGCTACGAGGCCTTTACAAAGATTCCCTAATAAGTGCAGTCCGCTAAGGTTTCAAAATCCAAGCAAAGCATAACCCTTCCTAATGAGGTATGTCTCTTAGCTAAGCCCACAGCTCAAGAGGACCGGGTTATACCTCATCAAAGTCTCTCCCACTTGCCCTTTCGGTAAGACATGCACAAACTAGAGTCTCTAATTATTCAGCCAAGGCCAGAGCCCATTGGCACTCATGGTTGTACTGTTTTCCTGGGTGGTCACTCAATGTTCCAATTAAATCATCATGATAGTGTAATTAAAGCATATGTAGAAAGATGGTTAGGGACACTTGCCTTTATGCAACATAAATACCACTGCTCAAAGTCTTCAACTTTTGCTATTGCTCTTTTAATCTTCAAATCACTCTAACCGCGCTTCTTCTTCTCATAGCAATCATCGAGCACAACCATACAAACACGCAACTATACAAACAAACAAACAAGAACAACTAAGAACAATACACCAATCAAAGGAAAAGCTTTAAAAAGAGCGCACTACAGGATATGGCTTGGTCAATTCTCGTTACCATCTGACATAGTCTGCTTGTTTATTTTATATCTCGAGTTCTAGACATCCGATTAATGTTATTTCAATTGGGTTAGCTTCATAATTTGATAATCTATCTTCTAGAAAAATTTCACGATTTTAGGAACCTTTCAGAATCTGTTTTTGAGGGTGAAAATCTCCACTTTGACTTATTGCTATTCTTCACCTCCTTCTGATAACTTATATTAGAGGGTTTCGATCCTACAACAAGTTAAATAATACTTCTAATCGTAATTCATGTCGATATGAGTCTATCACAACGAAAACGGATTAAAACGAATCTAAAACGTGGAAACTATGAACTAAACAAGATTTTCGATGCTTAAAACTAGCAGGGGCTTTTCTATGAAAGAGTATAGACTAAACGAATATGGTAGAAAATTACAAGTTTCGCTGAGGGGCTTACTGAAAATGTTGAGGCCAAAAACGACGGAAGGCTCGGCGCGACGACGAGACGAAGAATGGGCGGTAGTGGAAGATATGATGGAAAAGACTACCTTAGGGAATCCCAAACGAATGGGCCTCCCTGTAAAGGAGTCTATGGTGCGTCTTTTCTAGAGGAGAGGTGGTTCGTATATATAGGGAGAAAAACTCCTCATCTCCATGTCCATTAGCAATATGGGACTAATCGATAGATTACCCCTTTTAATGCTGATGGGCTTTAGAGATATCCCACAACACTAATGGGCTTTGAAATTTGGCCCAATAAAGTGATGGGATGGATTTGGGCTAAATTTGGGTCAACTTTGGGTCAAGGCTGGTCTAGTAATATTTATGGTGATTTTTATTCTCGGAATAATTATTTTTCTGGTTATAAAATAATTCCAGATAAGTCCAAAATTGATATTAAAACCAGGAAAAATATTCTAAAAATTCTAAAAATCCTAGGAAAAATTCTGGAGATAGAGTTGGATATGAGGAGCCCAAATAATATATTTAGACCTCACGAAAAGTTTTTTGGCCTACTCCAAAAATTGAAATTTGCTCTATGGAAAATAGGAATAAATGCCAAAAAATTCTGGAAAATTTCCATTAGGCTTCTAAACGCGTTTTTAAAAACTTTGCACACATAAAGGCACTAATTGCAAGAAGCACACATTATTACCACCTATCTTATTTTAATTTAGAAAACATTTTTTTCCTATAGTAAATTCCATATTAATTATATAAAGCTTGAGAAAATTTTAGAAATTTGAGAAAATTAGTGTATTAATTAGGCTAACTGTTCACATCCTAAAATTTGAAATTTTAGGGTGTGACATCTTCTTGCTGGCCTAGATGTAAATTTGAATATTTGAATTCGAATTGATGAAGAGAGGTCGGATCGTGGGAAGTATGAACAGACAGTAACCGCATTACATTTTCCCTGGTAGGAAAGCCTAGGAACCAATCAAATTCTAGTTTCGAAGTTACTAGTTTGGAGAACCAAAACTGCCCAGCAAAGTTACAGTTTGAGGCGCGTTTATTGCTTGTTCAAAAATCTAAACAATCTGGGTTACGAGATTTTGTTTCACAAAACTGTATCTGAAACCGTACATATGCATGCTCGTAGTTGCTCAGTTGTGCCTGTATATACGTTAATATTTTAAGCTAAATCCATGAAGAACAATAGAACACTAACCTTGAGGTTCCAACTGTAATGCAAGAGTTATGGGGTTCCTGTGATTTCTTATGCTGCCATCACAAACAAGTTGTTCACTTTGCCTTGAACAGCTTCTTAGTTTTCATAAAGCCTAGCTAATTTTACTTTCTTCTGTTGACAAAGGTTTGGAACTTTCAAAGGGCATATCAATACTCATCAAATTGCCATGATATAACTTATAATATATGTACCTAATGAGGATATATGCTCATGGACATAAATCAGGGTTGCTCACTTGCTCGGGCACCGCGTAGTAGTGTTATAATTATCTAATACTTTCGGAGTATACAACATGCATGGAAAGGTGGTTTCCCTGTTTGAATAATTGATGAACAGTGGCATAATTATCCCACCTGATTTGTTCTCTGCATACAGAAGATAAACTAGTCAGCTAGAACTGTCACAGCATTTGTATTTCAGCTTCCCTGTCTTTATCAAATTAAGCAAGTTGCAGCCTTTGCCTGTACTAGGAATTCGACATCATACGATTCAAATCCTCTCCAAAAAGAGATCTACAATAAATAGCGGCATTAAGGAGACAGACGTCTTCTTTTGTGAGGGAGACTGAAAGTTGTCATGTTGACTCCTGAGGCTAAATCCTCCTCTGCATAATATTGCTTGATTTATAGTTATACCCAAGCCAATCTGCCAGAACTATCAAATATACCACTACTCCCAAATGTAAACAAAGTAAAGGCTAGCATAATGATCAACTAATTAGACAATATATAGTCCATCTCGCAGTTCTTTTTCTCCATGTTGTCACACGTGTATTTTTTTGGTGAAAGTCACACGTGTAGATAATATACCCAATTAATCATCAATCTTATTTCACCCGATCGGGTTGTAGAGCTCACATTCTTCTCCCGCCAGTTCCGGACTCCCTTTGGCAATTGAAGTAGACGGCAGCAACCGGCAAGCCGAGGTTGTAGAGCTCAGCAAAGTCGCGGGTGCTGAAGTTCTGCCGCCACCCTGGGGCATAGACCGTCTGCCGGCCGAGCTGTTGGAAGAGCAGAAACACCAGCCGGTGGATTCCGAGCACTGGCCGTGGGCTCTCATAGCATACAACCTCAGTCCCTGTGCATAAAAGTGCGAGTGTGAATGCTCAAAATAACAGCGACTGAAATCGATCTGAATTAGATTGGTCCAAACACAATTTTTTTCTGAGTGCATACCAAAAGAAACTCCTGTCGTCGCCGGGATATCAGTGACCAGCCTGCAATACCAGATCAATATATACTATCAGATCATGATCGAGGAATCAAAGTCAAGCAAGTTGACGTTCTTCTTTCTAAACGGCAATTGATGTGTTTGCACTTTGAAGTGGACCGTCCTAGAAGCCAGGAAATCTATAGTAGTACATGTGACAAAACATAATGCTAACAAGGTTCTTTCTTATTTTGCATATCATCATATATGCATGGATGGTTTTATAGTTACAAATGCATTTGCAGGTTGTGATAGAGAAGATATTGATCCACTTATCAAAGAAGTCTTGTGTTTCAGGTGATCAGTTTCGTTAGCTGAAGTATTTGCCTCTTTGTCTCGAACAATTAGAAATCAAAATAGCTAGTGATATTGCTCTTAAAAAATAGCTAGTGAATTCAAGACCAAATGAAGCATGCATGGGGTATCTTGAAATTGTGTTAGTGCATTGCAGGTTTTGAGTTTGAAAAAAAATGAAGAAATAATGTAGTCTGCTTCAATACCTGCACTAAAGAAAAAGAAAAGTTTGAAAAACATTTTAGATAAAGGGACGTTCATTTCATCAAGCAAATGAAAAGATCCCGGCTGCTACATCAATAGATGTATGAGGCCAATAATTATTACAAATTTCTACTAAGTTTGAAAAACTGAAGCAAAAAATCTAGAAAGGTTTATATTTCCCATTAATAGGTACTCAATATTGCCTCCTGCCCCTGGAAATTAAATTTCCACTGTTCATCTGTGACATGCCATTAAAGTGTTGTAGTTCGTTTCCTTTTTTCACTATCATTGGTCACCTATAGGTCAAAGTTTATGAAAAATGAAAATGAATCCACCTATGAGACAGGCCTTTAGAAGGAGAAATGTTCCATTTGTTTAGCTATAGATTTATGTCGCAATTGATGGAATTAGGTCAGGATGGGAAAAATGATCAAGTAAAAATATAACTACAAGAGTTAATGACAAGATGAGGTTTCTCCTTAATAGCAGAAAAATTCTAAGTAATTATTTCTTTAACAAATGTTCTCCAGTTAATACACAAATAAGTAACCCTATCATTCCACGTTATTTTTATAGCTTATTGGTTTCATCAATCAAAGCTTTTTTTAATAGAGAGAGAGAGAGAGAGAACTGAACCTGTAGTGTAACTCTTTTACTACCTTGTTCCATATATATACTTTCTCGCATGGATTTTAGTTCTTTGGAATCTATAAAGAGAAAATAAATTATTTTCTCCTTCTTCATACAAAGTAAATTATCCAATAAGTTACACTGAGTAAAAATGAGATTAAATATTGATAATGTCAATGAACTATAATATACTTATTGTTTATGGGCCTAGAGTTTCCAGTTTGATTTAAGATTTTGATATTAAATTTGGATGTCTTGTGGAATATATTGTTTATGTTCATTTTCCTCTCAATGCTATGTATCTATGTAGATGCTCATGTTTTCCAATAAACCATGGATTCTATGTAGATGCTCAAATCCATGTACAATTTGATGTCGCTACTCATGGTTTGGGCAGTTCAGACATTTCCAATAAAGAATCTTCTATGGAGAACATCTTGAGATCATTGGCTTCATTTTATCTACAAATGGTATGGATGTAGTATTATCTAAATGCACACTTAACACTTTATTTGCAAAGGAATTTTGATGAAATGATTTTGGGAAACCTTGCACATAAGCTACGAAATTATTGACCTTCCTTGAAGCTTAACTACCATTCTTCCAAAAGAAGTTAGAAACAAATGGAGGTACCATGTCAAATAATTTACTAAAAATGTTACCATCTCCAATGCAATGTTGATGCATGTAGGGTTCTTATGATAGGCACCTTATTACTATGTGACAATGACATGGATCCATATATCTTCTGCAGTTCTGTGTGTGTACTCCTTCAAAAATGCATAAACTAGCGTTTCTAGTATAAAAGACATCCAGTGAAGAACATATCAAATATATATTTGATATTTGAGTATGATCAGGACAATTAGAAAATATATTTTACTTGGGATGTCAACAAATATACCATTGGATACATTTTAGTATGTTAGCTAAAGATCAAATGATTTTAAGTTCAGTTCATGCATGACTACACAAACAAAGTCTCTCGGCCATGTATATTCTAAAATCAACACAATGGCACACATGGGATATCTGAGGATTTTTTATTTGCACTCAAAGTGACAAAAAGGTCACGTGAGGAATATTTAGGATTTAGTAAATTCAGAATAACTAAATCATTCCTGTCCAAAGAGACCCCTAGTTATTGAGAATCCTAAATACAGCATTACTAGCATGTTGGGAAATTGTGTTGTCTTGCCTTGTGAAAGAGCCGCCAATACCAAAACATTATTCCATTTTATTCATGACTAGGATTTGGAGTGGTGCAGCTAGCTTATATATAGTTGTTTTGGTTATTGTCAAGATATTTCAACTTCCAAGGTAGTAACATATTTCCAGGATAGAAATACTTGTTCTTGTGCTGGTAGGATAAGAATCACAATAGTACTTGCAAGATCTAAGAGTCTGATCTCTCTGAGGCATTCATAGAGAGCTAGTCAGGGTGTGAGTGTTGCGTTCATAGTAAGGGTGAGTTTATTTGTGCGCATGCATGTGTATGTGAGTATGTGTATATACTTGTTTGTAGTGTCTTCTGCATACAAATTAAATCGATAAGGACCATGGCACTTGCAGGGATGTTGCATATCAAAAATGTGATTGAGCACTATTTCATTTGATTGTACATAACTTATCCTCTATCTTAGAGATGAGAGAGGTATTACTGACATACTGTTAAGTTACCAACAGAATAGTAGTATCTTTGCCAAACGCTATTTGTTCTATATATGTATGTCCCTCAGAAACATTTTTTTTATTTTGCGAAACCCTGAGAAAAATTAATAATGACATAGTAAACACTGAAATGTACTTTCCTGATCAAACTGGCGAATGGATTGGTTATACTAGCTAGAGCACCGTACGAGGTGGATGTGGATAAGATCATGATGACAGAGTACGTGTCGTGTGTGTGTCTTTGCATGAAAGAGACTACGGGAACAAGGACAAGATCACGTGGGGGTGATCTTACCATGCAAGCAGCAGACGTCTCTGCACAAGGGATTCCATCAAGTCCTGTACAAACGAAGCTTGCGAGATCGAGCTTTGTTGATTAATATGGTTCTCTTACAGTACGGAATTAGCTAGCTAGATCTCGGTGGGTTAATTGCGTTCTTCAGGTGTGTTAATTTGGTTGATCATCGATATGATCGGGGGGCGGGTGGGCGCGATCACGTACGTATTCATTAATTTGATGAGCGATGAATTAAAGGGGCCGGCCGGGGAGGAGAGGATGGATCGATTACCAGTGCAAGTACTCCCTGAGGTTGGGATCGCTGGGGCTCGGCGCGTCCGGATCCACCATCACCTGATGGATATATAGATGCAAATTATATGAATTATATGCTTGGAATAAATAATGGAGTACTCCCTCCGTATCGTATTAGAAGTCGTTTTGGACAATGTTTGAGTTAAACATTGGGAATATAAATCATGAATAACATTTAAATCTTTGAGTTTGGAAATGTGAAAACCATATAAATAGATTGGTCTTGATCGAAAATTACTTTCATAAAAATATACATATATAACTTTTCTAGAAATATTTTTATAAAAAAGGTTAAGTCAAAGTTGTGCTTTAATGACAGTATCGCTGTCGTACATGACTTCTAATATACAATACGGAGGGAGTACGCAAACTACTTAGTAGTATGTAGCTTAATTAGCAGCAATTAAGCTAGTGTAGTACTGGATCCGTACGTACCAGTGTGTCGAAGGTGCGCATGTCTGGTCCGCCGACCTCGACGCGCGGCTGATCGGCGATGGCGGAGGGGCGGAGCTCGCAGCCGTTGGAGATCTCCCTGGCGGTGTAGGCGACGCGCAGCGGCACCCGGCGCACGAAGGGGTCCACGACGTCGCCGATGACGCGCCCCACCACCAGCGGGTCCCCACGCTGCATGCCGCCGCCGCGGGCGCCTCTGCTGCTACCTCCTCTTCTTCCCCCTCCTCGGCTCGTCGTCGTTGACACCACGTCCTCCTCCTCCTCCTCCTCCTCCTTCTCGTCGGGCTCCGGCCAATACGTACAGCAGCAGCCCGGCGCCACAAGCAGTACGAATAATAATGGATCGCCTCGCGCCGCCGCCGAGCACACGTCGTGCGTTGCACCACCACACCACAACAACCAGATAGCTAGCTTGCTTCTACTTATAGAGCTGTGAGGTAGCGGGCCGGAAAGCTCTCTCTCTCTCTCTCTCTCTCTCGGTATACTACTCCTAGTAGCTAGCTAGCTAGGCCTAGGCGTCGGAGCTGCTTGCTAGCTGGTGATGGCGTGCGGAGGCAGCAGTAGTAGCGCGGGGGCGGGGCGGGGCGGCAGATGGGGCCCGGGCGGTGCTGACTGGATCGGACATGCATGCGCTGTCGATCGGCAGCGGCGGGCGTGGTGGCGCAGATCGAGCGAGGGAATCGATCGGCCGGCGCGGCGCGGCGCGGCGTGCGTCTAGCCGTCTATGCATATGCATCCGATCGATCGATCCGGCTGTGGCAGCTGAGGCAACAAGGAGACAGACGACGACGACGCGGCCGGGGGGGTTTGGCCGTTTGGGTTGGGAAAGGAATAGGCCGGGTACCTGAGTCTGAGTGGGTGGCTGCCGGGCCGGGCCGGGCGTGCGGTCAAATGGACCTGCTACTGCTAGCTACTGTATCTGCGCTCGATCGTCTGATGGGAAAGCAAGGACGACGACAATACGTACTTGCTACAGCATAGCGCCATAGCATAAGATACGATAGGATCCTACGCCAACATCCATCAAAACGTACATCATCAAAGTCGATCTCTAGCTAGTAGCTAGGCTACTCTACAGGAGTATATCCTTAGCTCCCCCACGTCCGATCGAATTGAAAGGCCATTGTCCCTATCACCCTATATATGATCCATCATTCTACTCTTAATGCTAGTAAGTAGTAGTAGTAGTTAAAAAAAAGGCCTTTGGTCCTTTGGTGGAGAGAGATCGAGATAAAGAAAAGAAGGAAGGCTTTGCTTTGTTGTTTACCTGAGGTACTACGTGAAGTAGAAACAAGAGGGCCTTGCCTGCTTTCTCTGCGAGGACGAGTGCTAGCTGATGGGTGACGAGACGGCCATCGATCCAGCATAATTCGCTTGTCCATCTGCTGCCGCGACCGGATATATATGATGCTTTCGCTCCGTGACAGTCCATCTTAATTACTATGCCTTCCATTGCTACATAGTCTTCGATGATGCATTGCATGCTATCTCTCGTCTCTTCATTCAATTCATTCGTTAGCCTACCTTCTCAATGCAAGCTTTATGAATATACCTAGCTAGCTCCAAGCAGCTAGTGGAGTTTCTATTTACCCCGGTTTGCTTCGAACTGGTGGCCACACTATTGGTTAATTAATTGGCGCGCTTAAATAGGGTATGGTGAGCCTGAGCACATTCAACAGAAGAAAAAAAAAGCTTGAAACTTGCAGACCAACTTACAATCTGATAGAAGCACTCACAACAGCGTTTGCTATTATGTACAAATGTTATTTTATAGTCTCCTGGCCTTTCATTGGTCCTATCAGAATCTCAACAGTGGAAATAAACGTGCAGCAGATCGATGTGAGGGCGGGGCTAGTACGTGGCCACGTTACACTGCACGTACGCGGAGCTAGCGGAGAAGCAGAACCACTCGTGCAGAGCGATGCAGCTACTGGACTCTGAACCACTGGTGGCAGAACCCTGAACTTTACATAGTGGAAACGTCACGTCCGCCCTGCGCCTGTGTTGTCTGCGGCTTCCGGTCGGTCAGAAGAGACTTTGGAATTGGAGGCCACATCAGATCAGATCAGATCAGCTCGATCAGATGGAAGCGACCGCAGTGCATTGCGTGCATGTACCCTGCGCGAGACGCACGGATGGGCGTCGACGTGTCGTGTGCAGGCCGGCGGCACGGGCAGCTAGCTCTTTGGGCTAGCCTCTCCAACAGTCATATTCAGTGGAATGTTTGACAGTAAAAGTTTTACTAAATTTTTATTAAAAAACAAAATGTATTTATAACTTGATTCTCCGAACAACAAAGCATATCTAAGAAAGTATGTTTACTCCGTCAGCGAGCTTTCAAACAATCTTAAGGGTGTTTGGTTCCGGGGAGAGTTTAGCCAGTGTCACGTGGGATGCAAAGATGCTAATTAGAGGCGCTTGGTGTGTTTAATTTTGAGAACGTGTGTTGATCATGCAGAGATCGGCGTGGGCTTAGCTCTACTTGCGTACCAGTGAACAATTAACGGAGAGGGCTTGCCTGGCCTGGACTTGAACTCCGGCTGGAACAGGACGCCCACGAAATACCAGCACGCGCTATTACATGCGGTGAGGATTCTACACCCTCTGCCAGAAGGTTCTCTGAACACTGACCATAACCTCCATTTTCTCTCCGGTTTCATCCATGCCGACAAATTTGACTCCAGCGCTCTCGAGTTCAGCCACCATGTCAGGATTCACCTAAGGATTGACATGTTACACAACACTTGGGTAACCGTGAGGTGGTTACGATATATGCATCATGCATGTCATATACTTCGAAATATATACTGGGCTGGGCTATGCTATATCTTACCTCGTATCCGTGTCGATGGCGTTCATCCACGTGCTTCGCACCACCATAACTGCTCACTCATACATACACAAAAGAAAAGGAATTTTTCCCACTTACAGCGCAGAGAGAGAGGCTAATTTGCAGAAAGCGTTTCCCTTGATAGCCAAATGGCCAATACTTACAGCAGTCTAGCAGTTTTACAGTCCGTTGTTCTGAAGAAAGTCGTTCTCGATCCTACGCACATCTGTATCCTTGAGCCCTTCAGTACACATTCAGAGAGTGCATCACGAAAGCAACATGGGGAGCATGCAAGTCCACAGACATGCTACCGATGCTGTTACAGTGTTACCTCAGGCGATCGGATCAGACAAGGATATCTCGTGCCAGCGTCAAACTCAGCACTGTTTGCGTCCTTCTTGCCAAGAACAGACCGTGCAAATTAAACTCTATGATCGCGACCTGCATCCCCAGGCCTATGCCTAGGTACGGAACATTATTTTCTCTCGCATACTTAGCAGAAAGAATCTTGCCTTCAACTCCTCCATGACCAAAGCCTCCTGGAACCAGGACTCCATCTGCACTCTGAGAAAATTTGGTGTGCCTTAGTTACACTGAAGGTTCGATCGGTGCTACAAGATATTTAGTTTGCAGTCTCATGGCTGTTACTTGTCACCTTCAGTATAGGCTCCATGCCTTCTCATGGAGGTCAGGTGACTGCAAAGCCCATTCAGACAGGCGTAAGGATTAGATCATGACACCACCTCTAGGGATGGTGAAAGCAAAGAGCATAACAGAACTCTTGATTTGCGGTCAGAAGCTGGGACCCAATTGACCGTCAGTCTTCTCTGGCACGCAACTGATGCATGAAGCAAAGCCTGAAGAAAAAGAATATATCTTGATCGATGAATAATGATTATTTTACCCACAGAAGAATTGTATAATGACTTCTGTGGAGATATGAGACTTAAAAGTACTACGTCATTACTAGAATCAGTCGATGTCAAGGAGGGTCTTATCCAGTATCTGAAGAGACCTGATGAGTCTAAGCATGTTCTAAGATAAGGTGAAAGAGACACTGCTCAAGACTACTTGCCAAGTTGGCCATTCACCTCTAGGATGGAGTGGTATGCATTGGAAACATTGGTGTATTTGCCAACTACTGCTATTCTGACCTGCATAAATTAGTTCTCTAATCAAATCGGGAAGAAAAGAGATAAACATGACATGTATAGTGTGATAAACTGAAGGTTGACAAAAGTACTACGAGATATGGAAGATACAGTGGATTGAATCATACAGGAACATGCAATTGGTCACATGTGGTCATCCAATCATCCAACTTAAGTTCCACAGTTAAGCTGCATAATGCAAATGGTGAACGAGAACTTTGTCAACTTAGGAGGGAGTACAGAGAGGACACAGAACAGAACGAAATTGAGTTTTGTTCCAGAGAATTTGAACAACTAACCTTGCAAGTCCAAGGACTCCCAAAATAGCTTCATGACCCTTCTGATCCTGACAGCAGAAATGGGGATTAGTTTCTCAGCAATGGATGTATATGAAGATTACTATTTCATCAGATTTGGTACAGGGCATATGGAAGGTAGAACATACTATTAGAAGCGCGGGGACGTGCCAAATATTTGGAACATTGCTTAGACTAACAATGCAATGGACCTGAACAAATAGTTTGATGGATCATAATAAAACACAGATAAAAATATGAATTCAGAAGCTTCAGGTTCTCATACCGGAACATGGCAAAACTTTTTTTCGAGATCAAAGGAAGAATTATATTATATTAAAATGGAGTACATTATCAAGTTAGAAGCACTCTCAAAGTACTCACCCACTAAGCAGCTCCAAATCTCAATTCCGAACCTATATAAAAAAAGCAACTAGAAGGCCGCACAAGCATATGCTCAGCAAACAGGCCGAGAACACTCGCCCAAAGAACAACGACCAACATTCCTGTAGGCTGAAACGAGTACAAACTTCTTCTTTCTTCTTGCGTCTTTCTTCTTCATCTTTCTGCCACCGATGAGGAAGAGAGACCGATCCCAATCTATCCGACCCAAGACCGATCGACATCATCTCGAGGAACAGACCTATTCTTCCAAGCCTTTCACCGTGGTTGGATCTAACCACGACAAAACGGAGAAGTGGCTGGAGAAAATTATTCCACGATGACGGCACCATCTCCGCCTCGATGTCGTCATCCGGAAACCTAAATCTCCATGTTGTCTCCTGAAGAAAGTTGCCGACGCCGTAGATGCCGCCAATTCATTCATCGGAGCCGCTATGGAGAAACTTAAGCCACCATGTCTCCTCGCCGTTGCCGGAGAGGAGGAAGAGGAGGAAACAAAACTCACATACCATAAAACGCGGCATGGAGAAACTCTAACCCTAACCTAGACTCAATCTAATGGAGATTATTGGGAGAGATAGATCTCCACTCCCTCTGGCCTCCGACGAGATGCTGGAGGTGGGAAGGGAGGGGGACCACCAGTGATGGACACGGAGGCCGACGGCTCGACGACCACGGCGGCGCGGCGCCCCTCGGAAGCGACGCGGGGGCGGTTTTCGTCGCGAGGGGATGGGTTGACGCCCCCAGATTTTTTTTCCTTGGCGGAAAGCTTCTCTTTGACATATTTATTCAGAGGCTGCATGTCATAGAATCAAAGCAGTGTGCTAATAGTGATAAATTAGATGTTCCAATGTACAGTAAAGGTTTAAATGAAACAAGTGAGCAAAAAATAAAATAATATACTGCTGCGCTACGACAAGCCAGAAGGTTTGGCGTCAATCCAAACTCTCGTAGGCTCTTAACACTGAACTGGGTAGGCTTTGTTTTCTGCATTTTTCAGATATAGCAAAATAAATAGGTGACTCGGTATCATTGATATTCAGTAAAACAAGTCATATACTGAAAACTGATAATAAATTTTAAAGTCAATCATGTTGTACCTGTTCGCCAACTATGTCTATAACAGGGACAAGACTGACATGTACCAAACAAAAATCATTACACGCTGAAAACAAGAGGCAGCCAATTAGCCCAATCAACTATCTGCTAATCACCAAGCCACCAAAAAATCTAGACAAGAAAGTTACCAGCTCGGTATGAAAACTGGCTCAAAGCTTCGACAAATGGCCTTGATTCGATATCTCCTGCACAATGAAGGATAAAGCTTTGTTTCTCAAATGAACAACACAAGCGGGTCATCTAAAAAACTGTATCTGAATCCCCAAACCTATAGCCCCTCCCAGCTCAACGATACAAAGATCAGGTCGTCCTTCTCTGCCATCAACAGGCAACATGGCAACACGCTCGATCCATTCTTGGATTGCATCCGTAATGTGAGGTACAACCTTATGAGGATTTGAAAAAGACGTGTGACAACTTCCATCAGCACTTTGTATATAGGAGAGTTCAGCAACTTCAATAGGTAATGCAGACTGTAGCAACAAACCTGTACTGTTTTCCCTAGGTAATCACCCCTTCTTTCCTTGTCTATCACATACTGCAAGAATCATACTAGGACACACCACATCTGAGAAAATGGATGGGAAAACTGAACACTTTGGCAAGTTGCAGAGATGACAAGTTCAGTGCCTGATAGATCTTGCCGGTTGTTATGTTGTTGTCTCTGGTTAATTCAGCGTCTAGGAATCTCTCGTGGTTTCCAAGATCCATGTCAACCTACAATACTGTGATTTGTCAGCATGGAAGATACGAATTCTCGTTCTTATCGAACTTTTCATGGACCGGTATCACTCGAGTAGTCACCCACCCAAAAAATTATATTGCCACTTTGCCAGCCACACCAACTTGTCTAACAGATACTATGACAGAAATATTGAAGTACTAGGACAGAGCGACAGGTTTGTACTTTGTGGTGCCCTTACCTCGCTGCCATCGTCCAAAACGAAAACCTCTCCGTGTTCATCAGGAGACATTGTTCCAGCATCAGTATTTAAATATGGATCTGCAGCATGAACTTACAGTGGATATTTTTTGAAATGGGAAGCTTTATTAATTCCAAGAATTACATCAAGCTTATAACTAGAAAGTGGATATGACATCCACATTCAGAGAAAGCACATGGTACCAAGTACAGAAATAAAATTTGAACTGTGGAAATTCCGAAAAGACGAAGATGGCTATGTGCAAGCAACTTTTCCGGGAAAATAAGCTACAAAAATTAAAATATTTTTCCTAAGAAAGAAACTAAAAGAAACAAAAAAAATCATTGGAGAAGACAATTCAGAACTAGGAAATATATTAAGGTCCAGAGTACGTATATAACATAATAACAAAGTATTCTTTCAAAAAATAATAATAATAACAAAGTTGAAAAGGAAAAGTAAAGCAGAACGCATTGTGAATTGGACCAGTGAAATCTTCGTTTTTGAATCAGGGTACCGAGATTTCCATTTCAACAACTGAAAATAAGTTCATAAGGAACATTTTAACACCAGGCATGATCTGTATGAGTGAACTGCAAAACAAGTAAGACGTGGAAGGGCTTGCTTATCTTGATGAAGGTAACGCGCAAGCCGCATGCCTTTGAGGACGGCGCCGATGCTGCTGGCGGCGCAACGTTCCCTAGCCCGCTCACGACGCCGCCGGTCACCACCACGTACTTCATCTTCCCCCAAACAACCCATATCAGGCCCTGATGAAGGATGACAAGATCAGTTTAGATGTGCGTCAGTTATATGAGGAAGGAGCTGAATTGGCAGCGGCGGCAACAGGGCCATGGGTCCATGGCTTAAATAAGAGGGCAGTGACAGTGATGCCTCTTTTGTAATCGAACCCTCCTCTTCATAGGACTAGCAGTGTAGTGATCGATGATCTGAATACAAATCCCCACAAAATTGAACAGTCATATAGGTCTAGCGGTTGTCCTCTCGTCTCCGGCGAGACAGCGGCCGGCGCCCGGGGTAGTGGTCGGCAGGCGAAAGAAATAACGACCGGGGGTGGTCAGGGGCTCAGGCGCTCGGCACCGCAACACACAGGCACAAGCACCGCGGCGAGAGGCCGCTGCCGCCGCCGGAATCGAATGGAACCACCGCGAAGACGAAGATGCTCTTCGGGGACACGATCCAGCGCCGGAACGCGGAAGGTGAGGGGTGGGTGGGCAAGAATTGTTTGTACTACCAAACGCCGTCCAGGTCTAGCTGGAATTATAGGACTCCGAACAATGCGCTTCGAGAAAATTGTTATTATAGGACTCTAAACAATGGCTTCGCTAAAACAACCTTTGAAACATGAGCCATTTATTTTACATGACATTTGATCCTTTTCATCAATTTTTTCATCGCTAATACATGTATTTGATATCTAAAAAGACCTTTTTGCCCTCCTGCTGCCCCCGCTGGGCAAGCGGGAGCTCCCTGCCGCCTGGACCTCCCTGCTGCCTGGCCGCTGGGCAAGCAGGAGCTCCCTGCTGCCTGGCGAAGCAGGAGCTTCCGCAAGACAGGAGCTCGCTAGTTCGCGCTCGCGAGACAGGGCGGGGGCGGCGGCATTCGCGAGTTCTGGCGGCGGCGGCGTTCGCGAGTAGAGGAGGCGTCGGGCCGCAGTACGAGACGTCGGGGGGAAACAAATGGCGTGGATCGAGGTGTCGTTTGGGGAAAACAGACGGGGTTTGGATCACATAAGAAGACGAAAACAACCGGATACTCAGGGGCAATACAGATCAACTGTGTCAAAATACATGTATTAGAGATGGAGAAATTGATTAAAAGGACCAAATGTCATGTAAAACAAATGGCTCATGTTTCAAAGGTCGTTTTAGCGAAGTCATTGTTTGGAGTCATATAATAGCGAAGCGCATTGTTTTGAGTCCTATAATAGCAATTTTCTCGAACCGAACAGCGTTTGGTAGTACAAAGAATTCTGATTATGATGATGACTGTTGAGACACGGCTGAGTATATAATACAGGGAGGATTTGGGCCAGTATGAGGTTTCTGAAGGAACGAACGATACAGCAAATGCTTATTGCTTACGTGCCCTCCTGTTTGACCTCAAACAGATCGTTCTGGTCCTTATCGTTTAGATACCTAAAAATACAGCAAGAGGCATGACAGAATTCTTAGGAACGAACGATACAGCATGACAGAAAAATGCTGCCGGCCTCTTCTTGTTCTGCTCGAGGGCAGCGGGCTCGGCGGCCGCCGGAATCTCGCCGGACGACACAGCTCCACTCCACGCATGGCGTGGCTTGCACGAGAGCATGGGCCCTGGATGCCGCGCTTGGCAACGAGGATGGCGCACCTGCTCGACGGAATGCGCGAGCTGCTGACCGCGCCGTCAAGGGATGGCATGGCATCATCAACTCAGCTCATTCGCCAGGGTGTGTCTGCCAGAACAATGTTTGATGAGGGTGAATTCTTCGCGTTCGAATCGCACCACACGATGGAACGGCCGGAACGCGGCGGTTGTCCGGCGACGCAGCGACCCCAGGGGTGGTCGGTAAATGAAATACCGTCCACCCCTTGGGTCCCTATTAGCCGCAGGATCGGAATTGTACGGTCGAGATTGGCCTGAAGATTACTAAGGAGACGGCCCTGTTCTTCTTCCTCGCTCCGACTCGTGAGCACCCCCGTTCCTCGACGGCGCGCTGAGCGAGCCGCGAGCACCGGCGGAGGAAAGGATGCCCACTTACCCAGGCCAGACACTTGTTGGGAGGAGGGTCGATCGATCCCAATCCGTGCGGCGATGTGCGCTTCCCGGCGGAACTGCATCTGCAATCCTCGATCCTGCTAGTGCTAGTCCTCGGGAATGTCGGCGGACAATAGAGCTCCACGCACGGCGTGTTCGACGGAATGTGTGACCTCCGCTCAGTCGTCAGGGTCTCAGGGAGGAACTCGGAGGTGTGTGTCTGCAAGTTGCTGCGGATTGTGAACACGCTGCAACATAGAGAGCCATTTTTGTAAGCTTGGCAAGTCCTGACAGCAGCAGCATCATAAGCCTGAAGTTGCTCAACAAAACAAAAGCTTGTACAGCAGCAGCAAACAGCGCAGCGGAGCATGCAAGGATGAACAAGCCGTCGAAGTACAATTGTGCATGGACAAAACACGAACAGGCCATTAGCATCAGATTCACAGAGTTGTCACTGAACAATTAAGCGGAGAAGACGACGGCATTGCATTGCATCTAGCGCCAGAACGGAAATCAAAACTCAAAAGAATAGATGGCTGTGCAGCCGAGACCAATGACACTCCCTCCGACTTTACACCGGAAAAATCGTCCGTCCATTACCAAAACCAGCAGGCAGAAGCTCTGTATGACAATGATCTCCAAGCAGCATTTGCTTTTGGGATTTACCAAAACCAGAACAAATTATCAGTGTATATACGTAACAAGAAGACCAATAAAAACTTCTGGGATTCAGTGGCTCTCGAGCAGAACAAGAAGAGGCAGCATTTGCTGTCCTGTCATGCTGTTCAATTTCATCTTCTCCAAGTCCAAGTCGAAGCCAAATGTATACTTTCCAATAAAAAAAACTTGGAGCAATCTATTTCGAACCTCAAATGTATAGTTTCCAACATATTGTAACTGTAGATTTGTAGCCAATGGCTCACCCATATAATTCATCCACTGTTTCAACAATCAGTAGCTACTAGCAGTAGATTGCTAGCTTGAACCTTGAAGTGACAATGAGGATGACCGAGATTGTTACTAGCCCCATCACTCTTTGCCCCTCTTGCAACCTTAATTCACTCCTTCCACACACACACACACACACTAGTACTCGATAATAAGTCCCACACACGACGGGTCTCCGGGTGCCGTTAGAGGAGCTTGTATCCGGTGACCCAGACGTCCGCCGGCGGCGCGGCCTGGATGTACACGAACGCGGCGCTCTTGCCGGCCGGCAGCGACGGCAGCCAGCTCGGGAACACGTAGCCGTAGCGCGCCTTGTCGACGCCCCACACCTTGCCGTAGAGCTTGGAGATGCCGATGTGGAGCTCGTGGACGGTCTTGAGGGACCTGTTGGTCACCGTCACCGCGTACCGGTGGTACGTCTTGCCCCTCTCCGTCCACGACGCCGTCGCGTTCTGCTCGATCTCTATCGGCGACTCGTGCTCAGCAGCAGCTGCAAACGTCGTCTGGTTGTCGGTCTTGATGGATGTTGCGGCGGCGAACCGGCCGCCGCCATGACCGGCGGCAAGTCGAGCTAGCACGCCCATCAGCGGCGCGTTGTTGTAGGTGGTAGCCTCCGTCTGCTCGTAATTCTCCCTCTCGTCGGCGAAGTTATCGTACTCGTCCGGGCCCCCGACGGTGGCGCCGACGAGCAGGTTCGGGTTGCTTCCCCGGCGGTGATACCAGCTGCTGTACCCTTCCTGGCAGCTCACGAGGGACGGGTTCACCTTGACGGAGACGATGGACGCGCCGCGGTGGTGCGCCTGCCGCGGGTACGTCGCGCCGTAGCCCACCATGTAGCTCGTCGCCCTCGGGTTGCTGCCCAGGACGTAGTCCACCTGGGACTTGGCGAACGCGAGGAGCTCCGGCGGCTGCGCCGGCGACGATCCGGCAGGGCACTGCGTCGCCTGCCTCGCCGCGGCGAGGTGGTCCCCGTACGCCGCCAGCAGGAACGACGCGCTGGTGACGAACTGGACGTTGTTCCAGCTCTGGTGGTAGACCATGCCGCCGGGGGTCAGCCGGACGTTGTTGGCGCCGGCCTTGCCGAGGCAGGAGCACGCGAAGAGATCGGCCTTCTGCTTGTACCGCCGGAGCACGGCGGCGTGCGCTCCGCCGGCGTCGTCGCCGTGGAGGAGCGCCATGGCGGCGAGGACCTGCACGCCGGGGTACTTGACGTCCCAGCCGAACTCGTTGATGGACCAGCCGGTGCCGCCCAGCGCGTCGGCGTTGTTGGCCAGGTAGTCCAGGTAGCTGCCGTCGTTGGTCGCCTTGTACAGCCACGCCGCCGCCCACAGCAGCTCGTCCTGCGCCACGACACGCCATGACCAGAACGTACAGATTGTATGAGGTCACGATCTGCTGATCAAGGATTAATTGCACGTATGATATGCATTGTTCATGGCGAGATGAGCTTAATTACCCCGTATCCGCTGGAAGAGGCATAGTAGTTGCGCGCGACGCTGATGCTGCTGTCGTAGCGTCCCCGGTACTTGTCGGCGAAATCAAACAGCTGCACGCATCACAAAATTTGATAAACGATGGACATTTCAATCATCGCGTTCAATCTTGAGAAATATATTATATATCATTGCGAGGTGGAAAGAGGTTTCTAATAATCGGCGTAGTACGTACCTGCTTGGCGTGCTGGAGGAGTTTGTTCGAGTAGCCGGGGTCGGAGCCGCGGAACACGAGCGACGCCGCCGCCATTGCTGCGGCGGTTTCGCCGGCGAGCTCGGACCCGGGGTGCTGGGGGTCGAGCCTGTACGCCTGCCGGCTCGTCGTCATGTCCTCCGGCCGCTGCCAGCAGCCGTGGTCCGAGTCACCGTCGCCGACCTGCACGCCAAAGAACCCCGCCCAACAACTCACAATTCAGTAACTCTAATCACTTCTTTCCAAACTCTAATCTGAACGCGTTTGCTGCGTGCGTGCGTTCCGGCCGGTGGTAAATCGACCTGCGGCCAGAAATTACTGCGCCGCATGCGTCTGACATGGTAAAAGTAAAACGGTAGAACCCAACGACTAGTCCAGTGTGCATGCATGCAGCCATGCATTGCAGGTGCGGTGGCAGTCGAGTAGCCATGAGAGCCTTTGCTAATAAGAGGAGTTGACAATGGCGTGAGATGGGGATGATGCAGCCGGCCAGGCGACGCGGCGGGGTGTCGTGTCGAGGAACCAACCGACCTCGCCGTACAGGACGTTGGGCTCCGGGTGCGCCTTGACGAAGTAGTCGGTGCCCCACTTGACGGCGTCCATGGCGTGGCCGAGCTCGCCGACCGCCGCCATCTGCTCGCCGTACTCGATGACGCTCCACGACATCATCGTCACCGTGAACGCCATCGGCAGGCCGAACTTGACGTTGTCGCCGGCGTCGTAGTAGCCGCCCACCAGGTCCACCTGCAGGGGATGGGGATCCAATCCAAGAAGAGAAGAAACGGCATGCATGCCGGCGTAAATAATGCTGGTTCTGAAATCCATCCATAGTCCGCACACAAGATTGAGTTCGATCATTTCCAAATCCATACTGATGCGGAACATTAGCGAAACGCAAAGATGGTACGTGTCCAAGAACAAGAAGAGCAGGTTGGGATCGATCGATCAGTCAGGTTTGATTTCTTGCTGCGAGCGTAATAATTAGCGGCAGGCCGGGCATACATGCAAAGCTTAATTACCCCGTTGGCCTGGCCGTCTTGCAGGCCGGAGTTGGCGCGCCAGGCGATCCTCTGGCTGCCGGGGAGCCGGCCGGAGCGCTGCGCCTCGAAGTAGAGGATGCTCTTGCTCAGCGCCTGGCCGTAGTCGTGCCCGCCGGCGGCGACGCGCACCACCTGCGCCGCCGCGGCGAGCACCATGGCGAGGCCGAGGACGGCCATTCCGCCGACCGCACCGCCGCGCGCTCCTCCGCCGGCCATGGCCGAGGGCCCAGAAGCTAGCCGAGGAAGGAAAGGGATGGCGCAGAGGCGAGTGATGTGCTCCGTGTCGCCTTGGATGGAAGCCGAGGATGCTCAGGAGGCTGTATTTATAGCGCTCGGGGAAGAGGAAGAGGCCACAGGAATCATGGCAGGAGCTAGGGAGGGAGGAACGGCGGAGACGAGGCTCAAGGAAACTAGGAAAGCCTACGCTGACCGCGCCTGTATTTTTCTATCTTTTTTCTTTCAGGAAACTTTGCACGAGCCCTGGACTAGCCTACTTGTCATATCTTCATGCTTGTTTCTTGCAGTCCTTTGAAAATCTTGGCAGATGATGATCGGTGTTCGCTGAGAAACGCACGTCGATCTGATGGCTAGCTATTTTGTCTCCGTTAGGATAGGTCATTCGAAAATGAAAACGGTAACGGTAAACTCACATGAACGTTAGGGAAGTACTCCATCATCGATTACCAGTTTGCGACTTCGTCTCCTGATTTTTTTTCCTTTTGAAATTTGTCTCCTGAAATTAGACTTGCCGTGTTTGCAGCTGCATCTGTGGGATTTCAGTTCATCTGGCAGTTAATAAGCCTGGGCCTGTCGCTCTGTCGTCTAGAATCATGTGGCCATGTGCTTGTTCTGTGGGCATTCCCATCTGGGCAAGTCCATTTCTGAGAAACTGATGAAGCTTTCCTGCTTCGAGTTGGCAGAGGGAATCAGACAGGCTGCTCTGTCGTAGTGGGTGCCTGGACGAAAGAATGCGACAGGCGTTGGTCCACACATGCCTGCATATTTTCAGCGCGCCTTCATTTCTTTGAAGCCTCCAAGACGAACCAACCAACGATTCTTTTTTTTTTCTTTTCTGGTGTCGGATACAGTAGGAAGGAGTGGAGTATACTAGTAGCAATGTAGGCATAGATAGCACCTCATGCATGGTTACTAGTAGATCGGTAGGAGTGTTTTCATATGTTGTTTCAGACGACAGAAGTAGATATTATATTCAGGGAGTAGTTCTCTTGGAGAACGTCTAGATCTTGAGATCGGTTTGATAGTGGAGAAAAGCTTTACCCCTAGTACTACAAAGGAAGTTTAAGTTGATATTAATGGTTTTCAAGTCTGCTGAATTTTCAAGTCTCCGTTTCCTTGAAAAGCTGGATCGCCTGCTGAAATGAAATGAGGCTGGCAACCTCAACCTGCTGAAAGAGAGAAGCAAACAGTAGCCTGCTTCCCTTGGGTCTCGCGAGGTGCACTGCATTTTTCAGATGGCTTTTTAACCACAAGGCATAGAAGCGTCTGCGTGCTGAATAGCAGCAGGAGTAACATGGCGACATACATCATCACTTTGTGCGAGCTAGGCACCTTTCTGAAACTTGTATTGTATGCGTAGCGCTTGGACGTAAGCAAATGAGCTTTGACCGGTGGCAGTGAGCGCTCGGCAGCACTTGCATTGGTCCCACCAGTGCCCAAGGAAATACGCAATGCAAGCCGCGAACAACACACAAAAACTCTGAAGCAGTCACCGTGCCGGGCGTCAGGTGCGTGCGTGTGCGTACACCACAGACGTGTACGTAAGTAAGTATATGCGTGTTCCTGGAGACGCGTACGTGAGTATACGTGGCGAGGCTGGACCGATGGATTGCTTCCATTCAGTTATAAGTTGTGGTGCCTGAGGAATCGTGCTGCGAATTACCTGCAGCGATTCCTGGCCGATGAAACATGCATGCCATGGCAGCCCGGCGGACAAGGGCCTGGTAGCTCGCGTGAGGTACAGTACGCCAGGTGATCGATCGATCGAGGTGAAAAGGCTGTTTGCCTGCCTGCGTATGTAGCACGTACTCCTCCAGCCCAGTCCTACTTGTTGTGGAGCACGCATCATCTGACTTGTTAATTGGGGGCTGACAAGCTAGTGGCACATATATATGGCGAGCTACATTATACTTACTGTGATCAGGGGGAGCCAATATGCCAAGTGACAAGATCGTCGATCCCCAGTTCAGACTACTTGAGACTTGAATGGCATGCAAGTGATGCACGTGACCAGCTAAGCGACGTCGTCTAATGCCAGTCTCAGTGCATAATTTCATTAATACGGTTACTTAGACTAGAAACTAAGTAACTCAGCTAAAAGAATTTCATGATGATGAAACGTACGCCGTAGAACTTCTCTGGCACCGGTATCTAGTTTTTCCGCGTGTAGCGAGCGCCCGGGAAGCAGTTATGCCTGCCTGATTTTCCGGTGCGGCTGTAACCGGTCGTCAGCGACGGACTCGTTACCTGCAGCATCCCGTTCCGGTACACTTGAGTTAATGTATACTTTTAGACGACAAGTAGTAGCAGTAGTGGTAGTACAAAAATGCAGAAACAGTTTTCTTTTTTCCCCTGGCCACCAGGGGGGGGGGGGGGGGGGGGGGTAGCTAGTGGCTTCAGTGCACCACGTACTAATCGTCTGATGATCTAGTGACCTTGGCGGAGAACCGATTGGATCCTCTAGATACCCTACCCCGTGACGGAGCAGACAATCCCCCTGATTTGGGCGCAATCCAAACAGGCAGCCGCAGTCATTCCGGCGATCGACCGGTGCCACACGCCGCGGTAAATCCGGCGGGGCCCCGGGTCGTTTGCCTTTGACCCTGCCTGCTTTCCTGCTTCTGCAGCATCATCCACCACGAGCGCCCCCCATGATTTCTGCCGTAAACAGACGCACCAATCTGTTGAGTTCGTCTATTCATGTCGCCTCGTCTCGTCTGCTTCTGCAACCAACCGACCAGCACGAGATTGTGCTAATTTTATTGAAATAGAAGAAGGCTAAAGTTTTGTTAAGACAAAAAAAAATCTGAGGACGTTTAAATGATAGAAGTAGAGGCACAGAGCAGAGCAGATGCGGCCTGCAGGCTGTGCAAGTGCAACCCAACCCAAGAGGCGAAGGAAAAGAGTTTATATAACCTGTACTACCAATGTTTACTTCTGTAGCAAAGGAGACAGATCCTAACAACTTTTAAGGTAAGGTTTGGCAGTCACCACTGTAAACTTTCCACCCATCATTGGAAGCCAGAGACTATTTATCTGGCCAGGGGCTACACCGAACCGAACCGTTTATTCCAAAGAATTAGGATTTTAACCGCTACAAAATTCTCTAGTGGCACGCGCCAGTTACAGAGTGACCCCATCTGCCGGGGGGGAACACAGTTAGAATTGCTTTTGCTGCAGCAGAGTCACACTACAGGAGAGATGGCAGTCCTTCCTGAACCTGACCGGGGCTATGATGTCAAACTAGCCTCGCTATGGTTTCTCTTCATCTGATTGGGATCCGTTGATGGCATCCGCGAAATATTCAACTGGAAAAAGGATTGAACGTGAAAACTGTTGGTTCAGTAAGGATGCTACATCTTAATCGGATGAATGAGATGCATACAAGGAGAATTACAGTTACCTATGTCGTCCTGGTCCGGGGAATCAAGTAAGATGTCAGAATCTGACGGCAGGAAAGGGGTACCCGTGTAGTTCTCAAGCGCTTCCAAATCTGATGTCAGCAAGCAGATATTTCATTGATAAGCCACGACTACACAAAGAATATCTTCTACTGACTGGGTTATAATGTTCTCGAACAGACCATTGCTGAGTTATTCAGCACACTAGGTGTTTAGGTTTAAGATTCTACCAATAACATATGTAGCGCGTGGAAACAGTGTAATTGCATTTCCGTTTGCCTATTACTGTTTTCCTTCTTCATTTCTTCACACACAACTGACTATATTTCTTTATCCCAATCAGTAGCACAAAGTATTTGGTTAAACTATAGTATATCTTTTAGTTTTGAATCAGTAACTCTTATCTTCTTAATTCAATGATCGAAGTGAAGTTTAATAAAAACAAAACATTAAGGCAAATTTCTCAACTAGAACATTACCTCCCAAGCTCGTCAAATCTGCTGTTAGATCAGAAAGGCTGAAATTCCACAGCTGCCCTAAGGATCTGATGGAGTCTCTTGACGAGCCATCTGGTCCTAATTGCAGAGATCCAGCATTTCCTACATCAGGTCCAAACGCTGAATCTAAGGCTGATACATCCATGGCCATCCCTGGTATCTCCGATGGTGTAAAAGGAGCATGGTTGCTTGAAGCCGCTGATGAGGGACTCACAGCCATCTCAGATGACATAGCACTGCCAGTGGCACCAGCATGTGGTACTTCAGTCGCACCATTGTCCACGACCATGCTGCAGGAACATGAAGACTTGAGGAGTCAAGAATGTGAATAGAGTACATCCACACCCAAAAAGAGGGGAAACAGAACTAACTGAAGACATAATTTTCCACAAGTTCATTGGGAAACAAAGCCAGACTAGGGATGCCAAATGTAGTTCCAGAAAAGAAGTTAATGCCTAATTTATTTAGAACCCACCAAACCAGGGATAGCAAAATAAGTAAACAGGACAATCAGCCTGACAAGGAAGTGATGTAGTCAAGTCAGCAGACCACTGGATGGCAACTCTTGTCAATACTTCAAGATGAAAACTGTGTGTAGTTAAAATGTGTCTTGCAGCAATTTGATTGCAGTACAAGCAAACAGCTAATATATCATTTCTTAAAGTAGGCTTAGAAACTGTACACGCCTTTTATTCTAGCATGTGTAAAATGGTAAATGCACGGCATGCTTTAATTATTCCAGCATAAACATGACTAAATAGGCACAAATTGTGATGAAAAGTCCATAACTGTGGAACCCAAAACTGAGGTAATGGTAATACTTACTCGTTTCCAGAGTTCATGCGAATTGGATGATAACCACCTGGTGCAGGGATTCCATTCACTACATGACCACTGGACAGACCACAGGTCATTGGATCTATGTGAGGCTGGCCTGGAGCAGGCATGATAGGCTGTTGAAGTACTGGATACCCCATTGGTAAATTGCTGACTGCACAGGAACCAGGTTTTCTTAAAAGAGTACCTTTCTAATGTGTAAAGTAGTCAATAAGTTAAGCTGCACTTGGACTGTAGCTAAACCATGACGAAGAATTGCTAGATGCAAGGTGCTTTTGTGTGGAAATCTATATCTCAATAACACAGGTTACACAATGAAATAGGGTAAAATTAGTATTCTGCTAATTTAAGCAGGGATAAAAGTATTAATCTGAAATGAATATAAATTTAACTAATATAAAACAACAAGTTGCTGGACAGTAAATGCTTGTTTATCAACAGTGCAAGACAAACACATTCTCGAATAACAGATTAAAGTAGCATTACAATTGCCTACGCTGAGCAACATTGTACCAATTGGCGAGACCAAGAAAGAGAAGGAAATCATCTAACAGAAAATGTGCACCCTTCAAGTCAAAGGCAGTATATTAAAGCTAAGCAGCACGAGAATAATGTAAATCTTAAACTAAAGCCTAACAATTTAACCACTTTTCTGGGATAGACTTAGAAACAGGGACACTACCTGGCATATGATGAATCCCATTTTGTATTGGAGCCAATGGAACACTTGGAGGTGCTGGAAATTTCATTAAATTGTACTGGTGTTGCAATAAATGATTGAACAAGATGATCTGTCTTTTCAATTTCAACCGTATATAGTAAGCCCTAAAGAACTCAGAGTTCTCTTCTTCGAGTTTCTGCCATACTGAACACAAAGAAAACATTAAACAAAATGAGCACTAGAACATGAGAACTCAAATGGGCACAACTAGACGCTTAATAATAACAATAATACACCAATAACAGTTGAGCTCAGAAAGCATACAAAATTTTTCATTTGTACTACGCATTTCCAGTAAATATCAATCATCATCGTTCAATAGGGCAAACCATGTAAGAAAATTTTGTCCATTAACATGAAAGAGCATGGTTGTTTATGTAAGATGATAGGTTGATACTACAAGCAATGGTACATTATTCTCCCTATCCTATGCTTAATCATGTGACAACAAAATAAGATCAATGTAAATGTCCCACCAGAAGCCCATTGTGGGGACAAACTAGTAAATATAAAAGATAAATACACATGAATATCATCAATAATACAATGTGAGAACACCACCTAAGGTAGTGAAGCCAGGTTCTATTCTTGCACGAGTAGAAAGAGTCCTAACAACTTCTCCTTTGTTCATGTATAGCTGTAGACAGCGCTCTATCAAATTCTGTACCTACAGCAGGATGTTAAGTTTAGTTAGTTGGCCAAAGCGTGAAACTGTCATTGTAGAGGGATGGCATTCAGTGGGTAGAAAGCTTACAAGTTCAATGTCCTCACGAGAGACCTTCTTATTGTCATTACTAGCTACTGACAAGGAACCAGAATCTCCTGCAGGAGCATCAGTGGCCATGGGATTTGGTTGTTGACTCTGCACTTCATTAGTACCTTGTGCTGATGACTGCAACTCTGTCGTACTCTGAATATCCTGTAGAGAAAAATTCCTTAAGCAACATAATTCAACTGCCTAATGAAGACAAAAAAAAATAGTGGGTAAATGGCAATCTTGAAAGCAACACCAGTCCATTGTGAGTATATCAGCAAGAAATAAAAATGGAAGCCTAAGCATTTAAGAATAAATCGTTCAGGAAGGGAAAAACAGGATTTAGGCCTTGCCTTAAAGAATGAATCATTCAAACGAAATGACAACAATCTCGTGCTTGGTAGCACAATTAGCATCGGTGCAATACTATTTTCTTTAGATTTAAGCGCAAATTTCGTGTGCTTGCCCCTGTTTAGGTCTAGCTAGACACAGAAATATCCTATTAACAAAAAAACTTAAAGAATATTAACTGTTTAGCATGCAATATAAATTCCATATAGCTAAAGGGGAAAAACACGCACTTACGCTGTATAAAATCGACCAGCAATCATGCTTATTCTAAAGAATGAAGGATTGAAGGCAATAGCGAGCAAACTCACCTGAGATTCCTTCATTGCAGCTTACAATATGAAGAGGCCTAGTCCTAGTAGCCTGAAAGGGAAAATATAACAATGGTTATGCTTGGATTTCATGTAAAATGCTGTGATGCTTCGGCAGGGAGAAAATAACCATAAAACCACCATATGACTTCATCAAATTCATGAAAGTAAATTGTATATTCATACCACAGCATCATAATTCTCTTGAAATCAGTTAGATGTTTCAAAAAAACAGTAAACGTTATGCTAATGGACAGCAATGCATCACTACATTTAATTATTCTGTCAGTCCGAAACTAGCACTAGCTGTGCTCAGCATCCAATAAAAAATCAGATTATAATAACGCCCCTCAAAGGAATTGCCCAGAACTTTGGATACGTAAGAAAACAAACAAAACCTTTGTTACAAAACACAAGGGGCCCCGGGTTCCTTAGCCCAATACATATAATTTAGTACAATCGGGGGGAAAAAGGTACCAACTTTATGTGAGCTTATTACCAAAAGCACTACAAATTTTGAAGGATTCACCCTTTAGAGTAAGAATCTTCTTTAGACAAAGTACAAATTTTGAAGGCAGGATTCTTACAAGGGTTTCAAAGAGATGCTGTTTCCAGGAAGAATAGGAATCCCACTAACAAATTGCTGTAGAATCTAAGCCAGGGGCGGACCCAGCATAGGAAATGGGTGTGCACATGTACACCAGATGATTTCGCAAACAAAATCGAAGTCAGTAGTAACTGGAACTTCCCAGGGGCGGACCCAGCACAGGACATGGGTGTGCACATGCAGACCCGATATTTTTGCGCACAAAATCGAAGTTAGTCGATCCGAAACAAACACGCCACACGGAAGGGGGGTTTGGCGTGCTCCGTTTTGCACAGCAGGAAGGGAAGAAGGGGGCATACCTAGTGCAGGTTCGTCGCCGGCAAAGGGCCGGGCGAAGGCGTGGCGAATTGCGCTGCAGCTCGCCCAGTCGCCGCCGCCAGGAAGGAAGATAAGGGAGAAGGAGAGAGAGAGAGAGAGAGAAGGGGAAGGGACGGAAGAGAGATGAGCCGGCCGAATGACTGAATGAGCCGAAGAGGGAGGAGGGTAGTCAGGCACGAGAGATTTCAGTGTTCGGGTTCCTATCATATTCGTATGGTTTTTTATATTGGAACATTCAATTTGCTTACCTTCCGAATTCAACACGAAGAACGCGAATTATTTTATCAATTTGCTCAATTCATCTCCCTTTCTATTTTCTCTTCCCATTCCGGCCCATGTGAGATCTCCATTTTACCCCTATCCATAATATACTCTAGCATAAACATTTACAGAGATAGAATAAAACTAAATGAATTGATGTGTGGGTGGAGGGTTAGTGGGTAGTGTAAAATAAATGGTATAGATGTCTTTTAACGGTTCTGATATTTTTTATATTTGAATGATTATATTGTAGGACAGAGGGAGTAGTATCTTAGTTTGGAACTAATCTCAATACAAATATATTATGTTTGGATTTTGGGTGCTCCGGCTCGCAAAACATATAGTAAATAGTGGATGCTCGTTGACGGCGAAGGGCAGGCCAGGGGCGAAGCTAGACAAGAACAGAGGGGGTGCGGCACTCTATAGTATTTGTATGATTCTCAGGTTAATATGGTAAAAATTTAGACGCTGATTTTTAAGATTGTCGTGGTTGCGGGAGCTCACAACGTAGCTCCGCCGCCGCAAGGCGAAGGGTGCTGCCGCTTCCCCTGTCATTCAACGCCAACAAAGGAAAACCGATGGATGAAGCGGTGGTGGGTAGGGCAGAAAGCGGTGAAGCAGAGAGACCCGCGAGTGAGTCTCGACATGGTACGGGCATGTGGGAAATCTTTGTTCATCGGCATCGGGCGCATTTGCACGTTTATTATGTGAAATATACACAAGGTTATGATTATTAAGGTGATTATTAAGGTAATATATGATTAGATCGTACTACGCTCTAACTGTTGTACCCCTCTCACGTTTACGTACTTAAAACTGCCGTGGGGTTGGAGAGCATGCATCACTTTCCTCAGTGAGTATGTATGTAAGCCTACATGCGAGCTAGAGAGTGCCGTGCCTGCCGGAAAGCCACGTCACGTGCATCTCACATAGTTTTCCTTTCAGCGACTTTTGTGGTCGCCAACCAAGATGGGCGTGACTGTGCTAGCTGACTGTGAGCTATCGGACTGAATTGAGCCCGCGACAAAAATTAATTCTGCAAATTAAAAGCTTATTATTAGTGTCACACGCACACACAAAAATCGTGTGATCGTGACAAACCCGGCCATCAGCCGTTTGCCTCTTGCCATTGGAGAAGTGAATGAAATTAAGAAGCCAGCAGAAAGAGATGGCTGATGGTTGATGCCTTCTTGGACTCTGCCACTCGATCTACTCCGGCCCTGACTGCACGGTTTGGTGTCACAGGCCGATCAGCAACACTACCAATGTTGTCTCGGCAAACGTGGCAGCGACAGCTGACGATCGAGCCATGCATCGGGCGGCGAGCTAGCTGATCGAGGGACCTCTCGCCGTCGCCGGCGTCGCGCACGAAAGCTGCTGCTACAGCAAGCTCAGCCATTACCGGCGGCGGCGCCCACCGGATCGGAAATATTGTCAGGCGGCTGGTGCACGTAGCGAGTGACTGCAGGCACGGCCACGACAGCGTCTCCTGTACGTGGCGTCCAGTTCCGTCGTTTTCGGGGAGACGGCCGGCCGGCCGGGTAGCTAGCAGCTGTGGCCGGATGGATAACCATGGAAGCCACAGGTCAAGGTCAATTCTTCGGTTGCTCTCACCCGTCAGATAGGGGGGGGGGGGGGGGGGGGAGTGGGGGGCAGAACTGTCCGATGAAGGATATTTTCATGCATTGCTGAGAATACATGTCACCATATACGAACGATTTCATCAGCTAGACGTCAGTATTGTTGCTGTAAATATATTTGACTTTGTTTTCCTGTAGCACGGGCAACACTTTGGTCGGGTTTCTTTGGGGATGAATTTTTTTTTACACGCGTTTGATTGCTAATTAAGAGTATTAGATAAAGTCAGTTTATAAAACTACGTATAGAACCTCGGGTTAATTCGTGAGACCTATCTAATGAGGCTTGTGACCGTATGATTAGATGATGGTTACTGTAGCATTACTGTAGTAAACCATGGATTTATTAGTCTCATTAGATTTATCGCGCAAAGTTACGCTCATCCTTAAAAAGATTTTATAAATAATTTATTTAATACTTCATGCAGGTAGGATTCTCCGGAATTTTTTTTTGGGAACGAAGAAACACGGCCTTTGTGTGGTAAAATAAAATAAAAGGTAAGATCGATGATGGATATAGAAATGAATATTAGTTCTCCGTATGTGTGTATTTGGCAGGCAAGAGCTGCTATTGCTATTTTTAGTATGGCGAGTTGAGGGCTCAAATTAAAAGCGGATATATAGATTATTGTTGAGGGATCGTGCAATATGGCTTGGCTTAAACTTGAAGATCTCAATCAGAATAGCATGCATGCCACCCAAAAGATCACACTCACATAATAGCAATAATTTGGCAACAAACCTAGTACCGACAGAGAGATGCCTGGGCGTGAGCTAGTGGTCCTGCTACTACGCACTCGCATAGTAGTCACATGACCTCTCCTCTCGCCAGCTCTCCTCTAGCAGCAGCAGTCGTTTACACCGGCCGGATCGGAGGCGGCGGCGCGCGCGCGGATCTAGCCGTCCGTCCGTCGGCCGGAGTGCAGAGCGGCGGGGCCCGGCCCACCTAGTACGGCTAGCTAGCCTTTGCAATTTGCAAAAGCGATGTGATAGCGAGGCGGACAGCTAGCGATGCGACCAGACCAGAGGCAGTGACGAGTGCTCGCTCTCGCCGAGTCGCCGTCGTCGCTAGCTCTCCCCCCGGCAAGGATATTCTTCTCGTGGCCGGGACGGGAGGGCGTCGAGGCCAGGCCGTGAGGATCGCGTGTCGACCAAGATACCTGAATGAGTGTACCACACGTGGTAGGTTCGATCAGCTGACGACTATACACGCCAATAAGAAGATTTGGCACAGGATTAATTGTGTGCTGAGACCATGCCATTCAACTCTGTTCACATAACACACGGCAAATCTCGGATTAGGGTGTACATAGTAGGATCGTGTACAGGGATAAGTACATGAACATATGCACATATTATACTACTTATATAGTGTGTTCCCGAAACGACTATACTCGAATATTGAAACACACCCAGATAAGGCAACTACAAATGTATAGGGAGTTATATGCAGGCCCAGCTGATCCAGAATAGCGGACGCAGGCCGATATGTGTGTGGTCCAGTTGTGTGGAGAAAATCAGGCCTTACGCAGCAATATCTTAAAGGTCGACGGGAGATTTCCAGCCCAATCAGGCCCAACTAGCAAAACCCCAAGGGTGGCCTCCCCGCCTCCTCAGTCCCCACCAGTTCGGATCGTCGGAAACAAGCTCAAGCGGCGGCGGCGGCAGCGCAGAGCGAACGCCAGGCGCGGGGTGGCATAGGGCGGGATGAGATAGAGTACTTCGGCTTCCCCCTATCCGAGGAGAGAAAGAGAGAGAGAGATGCCGCTGTACGACTGCATGCTGCTGGTGAAGCCGCTGGTCACCAGGGAGGCCATGGTGGCGCGCCGCGCGTACCAGCGCAGCGGGGTCGTCACCGACGTCAAGTCCTTTGGCAAGGTGCACCTCGGCTACGGCATCAGGAAGCTCGACGGACGCCACTTCCAGGTCCGCCCCCGCGCCCGATTCGCTCTTCTTTTAACTCCGATCCGATCCTCTTCTCTCATTCGTCACCGTCCGGCTAGGTAGATGCTTTGAAGGAATGGTGTTCGACGAAATGTCTAAGCAGGCCGAGGGTTCGGCGGTTTCGACATTTCATTTGGCGGTGGATGGTGCCTTTGACATGCTCGATGAAATGCCCAAATAGATTCCACCGTAGGATGGGATTATTTTTTTAGCGAAGGTATTAGTGTTGTTGCGATAGTTAGTGTTCTTTTGACCAAAAAACATGATCACTGTGAGCCATTCTCTTTATTCGTGGTCGCTGTGAGCTTTTCTGTATAATGCAATCCCCTCAGTGGTCCCTGATTGTCACGCTTGAGCCATTCTCTTTAAACACATATGTGGTAATAAAGCTGGAACCGATTTTCTAGTTTTGATTAGAAAGGAAAATTACACTGTTATAACTTTAGAGAATGTCAGGCCTGAGTGCGTTTTGGATTCTGCAAAGGACGCTTAATTTGCAAAAGGATTGCCTATGCGCATAACTTGTGGCAAAAAGACAAAAAATGCAACGAAATTCTTCTAACAATCATTCGGTGCTAATAAGTGGAGCTGACGTGTAAATAGAATTTATTAGCGTTTCTGTTCATGCATGGTTAATGGAAGCACTATGTGGTGAGCTGATTTACTAGCAAAAACAAAAAAAATATGTAGCTGCTTGGAGTGAACTTTAGACATTGCTGTGACTTTACCTGCATTGCTTGATTTATCAATTCCTCTTCTAAGGATTTGCTGAACAGCAGAGCAGATAAATGTAGAATGGCTAGAGCAGCTGATAGTGGCACAATGAATGCTTGCAGTAAACTTGCTATCGATGAAGCTTAAACCATTTTCAAGTTTTGTTCGAACCTATTGCCTGGATGGTGAAAAGTGGTATCTACGTGTATATATTTTCTTTTATTGAGCCCATATTCGTGTAGTGAACCTGCTCTTGTGTAGTGTCTCAAAGAGTGCTGTCCATTTACAGGGCCAGTTTATGCAAATGACCATGATGGTTCCACCTTCCTTCACTCAAGAACTCCACTATCTGAACAAGGAGGACAGGCTGCTTCGCTGGCTGGTTGTGAAGCATAGAGATGCTGTATATGGTCTAGAGTTCATCAACGAGGACGATGGGATGAACGAGATGAGCGGTTTCAATCTTGCTCAGACAAAAGATGACTATGATATCGAGATCGACTCCGATCAGTCTGAATCCGAGTTCCTCACCTCCTCTGACGAGGATTCCAACGGCTTCAAGTATGACATCGGGCTGGAGGATAAGTACAATTGCTTGCTTGTCCAGGTTTCTGCAGTTTCAGTTTGTATTGACAGATATCTTGTTTTCTTGCAAACATATGTTGTCCTCTCAATATCACTTGCTATAGTAGGATGAAAAGCAGAACCTATGAACTTGACTCACATATTTTTGCATTTCGGAGTAGCCTGTAATTTGATGTTTCAGGCGTGCTCTCCTTCTTGGAAGCATGGTATATGACTCTGTACGGTAGGTTTGAATAAGTTACAAATCTTTTACTGCTAACAATAGCTACAGGTTCTTTTACTCTTGCACCCCTCTCAGATGAGTTTTAACTATTGTGACAGCAGCAGTTTGATTGATCCATTCATACGGTTACAACACGTACAGATGTATCATTTATTTCATCTATATATAATGATTTGTACAAAGAGTGTTGCTGCTTCTACGATCTGCTCGTAGTAGTAGCTTTCAATGATACAGCCGACAGGGATCAAACAGTTGGAGCACGATGGGCGACGAGGATGATCAGAAGCGATCTGCCCGCCTCCAGAGCCAGCCCAAGACGCCGCCGTCTTCGTCCTCGTCGTCGGAGTCCGAGTCGCAATCAGAGTCCGAATCCGTATCGTACGGTCGCCCCACCACGTCGCCCGCCTTCTCCGCCTCCGCCTTCCCTGCCACCGCCGGCCGGACCCACCTGTCCGCCGGCTCCTCGGAGCTGCCCATGCCCGCCGGCTCGCCGCCGCAGCGGAAGACGAGGCAGAGCAGGAAGGGCCGCTGCCGGGGCTCCTCCTCCTCGCCGGCGGCGGTGGGGTCCTCCTCGGGCACGGCGGGCGCGGTGCCCTGCTCGGCCGCGTCGGCGCAGCCCGCAGCCTCCACCGGCTTGGGCCGCAGCGGCTCGGCGGCCGCCGAGCGGTCGACGGCGGCGTGGAGCGCCCCCGGCGGAAGGTCTACGGGGCGGCGCGCCGGCGCGGGGGCCACCAGGAGGCAGCAGACGGCGAAGGCGAGGGCGACGGCTGCGCCGGCGCGGGCCATGCTTTTCCTTGGTCGCGGTGGCGCAAACGGGACGGGAGCTAATAAGCCAAAGCCAACGATGAAATGGAGTATGAGATTAGCATCGGATTTAATGGAGAAATTTATTTGGTGCGAGATTAATTAGTCGCTAAGGAAGCTTCGCTCGTCGTTTTCGTGTTACGTGAGGTGGGGAGACGACAGCCAGGGGCGAGCGCGCGATGGAGCAGAGTGACCGAGCAAGCAAGCAGGCAGCGGGCAAGCTAGGTTGTTTGTTTGCAGCAAATGGATTTCAAACGATCTTCTACTCTGCTTGAGAGATCTACTAGATATGATGCTTACATCATCGTCGGACGTTTGATTGTGGTCCTGACTGTCTCCATAATACATGATATATCTTTAAATCTTGTACGCTATTTATATGATACATGTAAAGTGATGACCTTTGAGCTTATCGACTAAATTAAATATGATGCGGCCGGGCTGTTATGTCATATATATGCAGCTATATATTACTGTCATACTGTGATAGTACGTGCTACCCTTAGCTTGGAAGGAAAGCTGTTAACCGTTAGTGACAATGGATTGACTTTGTTCTTGCAGGCGTAGAATGGGCTTGGCATATATGCTACTACATCTGTTTCAAAATGTAGATCGTTTGACTTTTTTACTATAAGTTTGAGTGCTCGTCTTATTTAAAAAATTTGTGAAAATATAGTTAAATTTAAAGCATTTTTGAAGATTTTTATTAATAAAGCAAGTCACCATAAAAATATGATAATTTGTATAAAATTTTGAATAAGACGAGCGGTCAAACTTAGAGTCAAAAAGTCAAACGACCTACATTTTAGAACGGAGGGAGTAGCTAGGAAGGAAATGGTAAAAAAAAACTTGGGGATAGTAATGGACAACTACTAGCAGCAGCTTTCGTCATGTTCTGGTTGGGCACCATTCGTCAGACTTTCAGAGCTTGGGCACGGTGCATGTTCTGGTTACATTGTCAATGAAGTTGTTTTAATATACCTACACATCAGTTGCACGTATCTAGTTCTTATTGGCCACAGATTAATTTGTCTTCCATGTCACTGGTTCTCTTAGGCCAGTCTCAATGGAAGTTTCATGGACAATAAATTAACTGTCATGTCAGTATTTTTGATGATGTATTACTGTATTAATTAAGAGAGAGGTGAAATGAGTTTCATGGTAACCTAGACAGCTTGTGTCTTGCATGTGACCTAGGAAACAATAATTGATGAAATTATGCATTGAGAGGGGGGTGCTTCGTCCTAATTTCAAACACTTTTAGATGATGTGTCACTCTAGGTAAGTGTGTCCATAAAACTTCCATTGAGACTGGCCACTTCTTCATTGTGTTAACGTGTCAACTGTACATTGGAAAAGCTTGCTGGTTAATTACCATCTCAAAGGACAGCATGCACGCGAAAACTGACACTGCAAAATTCGCACCAACTGAGAGGGACTTCTAAAATTATCATATCCTCCCTCGAGCTACGAATAAATTTTTCAGGTTGTCTTTAGTCAATCATTTAAAACCTTGATTTTAAATTACTACTTTCTGTAGCTTGAGATTGGATATTTAAAAATGATAAGAATATATTTATCTGTAAATGTTATTTTTATTTGTTAAAAGGTTATTAGTCAAAGTTGTGTTTTGAAGAAAGTATCCATGTCTAAAACATTATTTATTTGTGATTAGAGTGAATAGCAATTTCACAGAAAAGCGGCCTAATTCCAAACGGGATATACGTTTACGCCTTTTTGGGCTTTTGGCGACATCAATTGGAGTCATGCTGAAGACATTAAAAGAATGAAAATCAGCATACACTATATTGATCGCCGTGTCACTGGCCAAGCATGTCGATCAATAGTGTGATGGACTGTGTTTGGTCTCTATCCGTTCCGAAGCACTGTGTCGGCTACAGCTCCGGCAGCCGGCATATATATATGTCCATGCCTCTACATACTAGACATGCTGTGTTTATCCTACTATATGGTACATTGGCATGACGATGATCTTTAGGAGAAGAGCCCTACCTCAAAGGATTAGTATTACCTCCGGTTGGAATTATATGAGATGTTCAAACGATCAATCTTCTTGAGGTAGTGTAGTATATACAGAGACATATGTGGATAAAAAAAATTCTCAAATAAAGAAATAACCGAGGAAGCTCTACTTAATATGATTGTAGATGTTGGGATATAAGCCACTCCAGTTCTTTTCTTTCTGATAAAACAGAATGGGTTGCCCCCTACTGATTATATATATTAATTGTGGAAAGAAGAAAAATAGTATCAGATCAGGAGGAAGATGTTACAACAAAGTTATCTAGCCACTCCGGTTCATTGCGCTGGTCTCTACAACTAGTAGTTTCTTGAATGGATTGTCTTTGTTCTCGTAGCGATATATGGCACTATATATAGCAATTTTCAATATCTTAGATGGTTAATGAAGGTAGTTGTACAGTACCTTTTACCCAACACGGATCAGTTATAGTATTTGTTTCGGTGGTGGACGTTACGGATTTGTTAATCTCAACATGTTTGTTGGCCCAGTCTCGTTTACTCTTAGGCTGTTTATGCTAAGAGTAGTACAATCAGTGTTGAAGCTACTGGTGTGCAATAAAATTCCGGAAGGGACCAGTATGACTGATATATCGATTTTCAGCCAGAATTTTTGAAAATCCAGATGAATTTTGACTGAAATTTGAAATTTCAGTTAAATATACCAGCCAAAATATTACCAACATTACCAGTATAGCTATTTACCCGTCGTCACCGGTAGAACCGAAATTCGCTCAAAATCGACGAAAACCGGCCGAAATTGAGAACACTGAGTACAATAGCAGCTTTTGCAAGGTAGCTTTTTATTCGGACCAAGAGTGTAATTGAGTTTGCGCTGAGCTCGACTCGGCAGAGTTCTTTTTAAAAAATGTAAATACAATTATGCAAAGTATTTCTGTCGTATTTAAGAAAAAAAAGTCTCATGCACTCTTATATATAATATTTATAAAATAAGTAAATTACATATTGTTTATCAGGTACATGTTGCCAGACGGCACGTATGGCCGCAGACTACATTAGCTTGGTGTAGCTAGCTAGGCTCGAATAATCGAACTGCCTCCACGTGTACCGATATAGCTACGCACGTACGTACGTACTGCTTCCATCATCTATCGTCGTCGCCATTCTCCCCAGGCACACAAGTTTCAAGTTTGCATCGCTAAAAGATATATATGTGCTTTTTCCATGCATGCACGCGAGGTTTTTCGTTCTCAGCCCAGAGGCCGGCATCGAACTTTGCCATCTAGACGACCTCGAAAGCTTGCAGCCTGCCATTTAGGAATCATATCTGAGCATCTTCTCAAGAGGCCGGTTCGCTCTTCGATTCGTCTTGTTTCAACAAGTCAACCGATGCATGCAAGCTAGGCCTCAAACCACTCACATTTTGCAATATAGCTATATATGTATCGGCACCCAATGCAATGCAAATAAAGCATCCATGCGTATACTGTAGTGCAGTACATATCCACACAGAAGCAACACCCCAGAAATAAAGCCACTGAAGCCACAAGTTAAACATACACACACTGAAATAGTGTTAATTACTGCACTGCCAATGTTTCGACAGGAAGATCGGCAGGATTTATCTAGCTGATGATGAGGTTATACTATATATATGATACACACCAGTGTCACACCCGGTTTTAAAGGCAAAACCAGATGCATCTCATATGTGCGCCAGGATCAGTTTACACACATATGGTAGACGTCACAAGTGAATATCCATAATCATGCATAACGAAAGAGTATTAAAGTGTATTTATTACAGTCTCAGAGTTGACACCAATGTCATAGCGGAAGACTTAAATAAACGTTCATCTAACGAAGCAAAAGTGACTCCAACTCCACAAGCGTTGACTGGGGGAGACTCGCCTAGAACTCCTCAAAATCAGCTGTGAAATCCTCAAAATTCTCCCAATCTGAGGAGCATTCCGAGTGTAGTTGATGCAATAAAAGAAAGAAAACAAGCATGAGCACATGACGTACTCAGCAAATGTAATATGACATACAAGGCTGGGGCAAAAAGGCTGGCTGACCATACTGCAGTAAGAACTTTTAGTTGGTCAAGTTGTATTAAGCAACTATTTACTAGCAATTGAAAGTATATACCACCCACAAATTAATGAATGTCATAATCCCAACATAATCAAGTAACCACAATTTAATCCATGTTCAAGTATGATTATCATGTAAGGGTCCAGACCGCTCTTGACCGTGAGCACGGCTGTTATAACAGTTTTACACTCTGCAGAGGTTGTACACTTTCACCATAAGCCGTGATCCCCATTGCCGAAGCATGCACCCGTCCGACACCACGTGGACCGAATATTGAGTTTCACTATGAGACCTTTACAAAAGCACTCTAATAAATGATAGCCCGCTAAGGTTTCCGGTTCAGAAGCAAAGCATAACCCTCCCTAATGAGGTCTGTCTCTTACCAAAGCCCACAGCTCAAGAGGACCGAGCTATACCCCGTCAACCGCCGCCCCCCATGCCCCTTCTGAGTAAAGCTACCATAAACTAGAGCACCTAATTAGTCAGTCAAAGCCAGAGCCACATGGCACTCATGGTTGTACTGTTTTCCTGGGTGGTTCTCCATGTTCCAATTAAAAAGATATGATCTTGCCATTTAATTAATTCAAAGAGTATTTGGAACATAGAGTAGGGGTTCATTTAACCAATCCCAGTTGATCAAGCTAAGCATCATCTACCATCAAAGTTAATTAAATAACCCAGTTTCAGGGACAGGAAAATATAGTGGCTAGGCAAATCCTTAAATAGAAACCCATCAAATTAAGACACATGCATGGATGGTGAATTAATAGTTATTAGGACATTTGCATGACATAATACACTTGCCTTCTTCCCAACTCTGTTGCTGCTCAAATCCTTCTCCAACAGTTGGTTCTTCAGATAAATCCTCGAACTGCTCGCTTCCTAATCGCATCACACAATCGCATGCAAAGAAACAATACACTAAATGAGAAACAGTACACCAAACAATTCCAATAGAAGAAAACAACAGCACAAAACTAATCTACGCGTTACAACGAACGCGTGAGCGCGAGAATCACTAAAATCGGAGTTAAAACGCAAAAGATATGGCTTTTCTAAGGTTCAGGGACTTGCTGGCAAAGTTTTAAAAGTTCCAGGGGCTTAAATGCGAAAATCTGAGGGCTAAAACATAATTTTGTATTAAACTACGAGGGTTTTCATGTAAAAAGACAAAACTTGGACCTCGGGCATAATTTTAAAACTTGTAGGGGCTAAAAAAGAAGAAACAGGACCTAAATTGAAATACTTTTGAACTGAGCTGGACCGCGGGTTGATTTTCAAAAACTTCAAGGGCTCTTTTGTAAAATTGGCTTTGACTCGCGGACGGATCTAATCTGAGCCGTTGGATCACGATCCGATGGCCAGGGATGTTTTAAAAGTGCATCTAGGCATTTAATCTATTTTGGTGATTATTGGCAATAGAAATTTGGATATGATGTTGTGCATGAGTTGTGCAGGAATAAAATGAAATAAAAGAAAGGTAGCACTCAAGCAAGGATCCCAATTCATATTCATGTGGTGGAAGACTCAATTGGTGAATTTAAATTCTATTTTCCGTTTGAAATTGAGTATAGGACCACCGTACTATCAAGGGGGACGTAGTTGATGAATTCTAGTTGCTCAAAGTGCTTTGCTTGAGATGACAAACTTTTCAGAGCCACAAAAACACTTCTCAAACACCTTTTTTGCTCGGCCGGAACTTTGGCCGGAAGTTCCGACCGGAAGTTCCGGGCAGTTCGGTCTCGGGTTTTCCCTGGCCGGAAGATCCGGCCGTGGCTTCGGAAGATACAAGACTTAGCCGTTTTTCGAGCTCACGAGTGTCCTGTGTGCATGTTCCGACCCGAGGCCGGAAGATCCGACCGGAAGTTCCGGCTGGCTCTGTCTTGGTTTCTCGCTGGGTCGGATGTTCCGGGGTCTGTCGGAAGATCCGACACTCTGTCGGAAGATCCGACCCCCGGAACTTACCTGGAGTTTTTCTCACTCTTTTCTGTTGCTCATCGGAAGATCCGACCAAGTGTCGGAAGATCCGGTACCCCTTCACAGTGAACATAACGGTCATATTTTGGGGGGTTGGTATTTATACCCCTCACCCCCTTTCATTCGCTGCTGCTGCTCATACTGACCTAACTCGAGCCAACACTCCACTTGAGCATTCACTCCCTCTCTTTACTCCCCCTCCAAGCTTGATTCTTCCAAGATTCAACTAGGGTTTGAGTGAGAGAAAAGCTTCAAAGTGTGAGACTTGTGTGCCTCTTCAACTAGTTCATCTCTCAAGCACTTGAAGCACTTGGATTCGTCGATTTGCGTTTGTTACTCTTGGAGCTTGCTCCTAGACGGTTAGAGGTGCCGGTGAACTCCCATTCTCTTGTGGTTTGAGTCCCGGAAGTTTGTATTACCCTTTCCCTTTGTGGGAGCACATAGTAAGTAACTCAATCCTCCTTTGTGGTTGATTGGGAGAGACTTGGGGTTAGTGTGACAGCCCGGCTCTTGTGAGCATCTCAACGGAGACGTAGCTCCTTTGTGGAGTGAACTTCGGTAGAAAATCCTTTGTCTCCACTTTCATACTTTTCATTTCGTTTCTATATCTTGATTTGTCCCGATCTACTTATTTGTGGTTATACTCTGATATTGATCATATTTAGAAGGTTCCTTACATCATTTGTGAGCTTTGTATTCAAGTGGAATTGTTAAAAGGTCATTAGTTTTCAAATCTCGAAGTTTACTTGAACTGCCTATCGGAAGATCCGGCTTATCTTCGGATCTTCCGGATTTTCTGTTATTTTCGGAAGATCCTATACACTGTCGGATCTTCCTGTCGGAAGATCCGAGATTGTGTCGGATCATCCGACTGTCTGACAGATTTTCTGAGAATTATTTCAGGAATTTTTAAACAGGCCTATTCACCCCCCCTCTAGGCCTAGTGTTGATCCTTTCAATTGGTATCAGAGCCTAATCCCTTGTTTAGGCTTAACCGCTAAGGGAAAACACTATGGCCGGTATGGGAGAAGTATCCGAGATGGCTTCCGCCCACAAAGATAAACATCCGACGCCCATTGAGTCAAGCTCAAGCGATGATGAATTCAACATTAGCGATGTTGATGAGAGCTTGGATGAACAAGAGAAGAAAAAGCAAAGAAGGGAGAAGATAAGGAAGAAGATCAAGGAGAAGGCCGAAAGAGAGGCACAAAAGCTTTTCAAGAAGAAGATACGAGAAAGAGACGCTCTCGACGGACTTCACTCGGTGTCTTATCGATATGAGACATCTTCTTCTAACAAATCTTTTGACCCTTCTAGTCTTAATTTCTCATCCATTCCAATGGGCAAAGTCCCCAAATTCAATGGGATTGACTATGCCCGATGGAGTGATGATATGAAAATTTACTTGCATGGTCTTCATCCATCTCTTTGGACTATTGTGAATATAGGTATTGACAAGAGTGCAACGCCAAGTCGTGAACAAGAATACGACATCTTCCGCAACTCTCAAGCCGTGACCGTGCTTAGAAGGGCTCTAAGCGATTATGAGTACAACAAGATTAGGGGAATTGATAGTGCAAAAGAGCTATGGGACACTCTTCGAATGGCTCATGAAGGATCGGAAGAAGTCAAGGAAGGCAAGGTAGATCTTCTACAAGGAGAACTAGAAGCCTTCGTCATGAAGAAGGATGAGTCCTTGCAAGAGATGTATGATCGATTGAAGCTCCTTGTCACTGAAATTAGAATGCTTGGAAGCAATGATTGGGGCGAGAGCAAGGTCACAAAGAAATTGCTTAGAGCATACGCACCCAAGAACCCAATGCTTGCCACAATGATTAGAGAAAGTGACAAGTTCAAGACAATGGTGCCCATGGAGTTATTCAACAAGTTGCAATATCATGAGATGAATAGCTTGGATGTGACAAGATCAATTCAACCAACCGAAGTCAAGACCATCGCTCTCAAGGCCGAACCAAGCAAGAAGGTTGAGTCAAATGAGAAGACCTCAACTTCCAAGAAAAGTGAAGACTCAAATGATCATGAGAGCACCGATGAAGAAACCGCTATGATGGTTAGAAACTTCAAGAGATTCATGAAGTCAAGAGGTGAAAAGAAGAGCTACTCTCAACGAAGATGCTATGAATGTGGGGAGAAAGGTCACTTCATTGCCGATTGTCCTCACAAGAACAAGAACGATGACAAGGACAAGAAATACAAAGAGAAGAGTCGAGATTACAAGAAGAAGTTTGGAAGCGCCCACGTTGGTGAAGGTTGGGACTCATCAAGTGATGACTCTGGCGATGAAGAAATGGCCACTTGTGCCATTCAAGCTCCTACTTCAACTCCACGACTCTTCAACTACATCAATGAGAGTGATGACGAAGCACCCATGTGCCTCATGGCTCAAGGGTCTAAGGTATTGGACACCACATCACCTCTATCATCCACCCCTTTGTCATCTAGAAACATTGAAAATGATCTAGATAGTGAAGAAGCCGAACATGAGAAAAACATGATAAAGAAGTTCGGAAAAGATGGCTACAAGTTTATCAAAAAGCTACTAGAGAAAATTGAGAAAAGAGAGGAGTCTCTTGAAAGACAAGAAGAATTGCTCATTCTTGAAAAGGAGAGAAACCTTGTCCTAGAAGAGGCTCTAGTTGAGGAGAAACTCAAGGTTGAGAAGTTGGCTTGTGAGTTATCTCAAGCAAATGACTCACGGGAGATGATGTCAAAGAACTTGTCTTTGACAAATGACTCTCTAACTAACCTAAAGAATGCTAAAAGTGAGCTTCAAGAAAGGCATTCAAGCCTAGAGATCAAATACAAAGATCTAGAAGCCAATTTTAGCTCTCTTTGGGAAAGTACCAAGAGCAACTCCAAAACTATTCTTGACTCAAGTGTCTCTACTAGTGAAGGTTGCTCAAGATGTTATAAAATTGATTTAGATGCTTGTGCAATTAACATTTCTAAGCTAGAAGAGAAAGTAAAGGCTAAAGATGCTCAAATCCAAAAGTTGAACAATGCCATTGGTCAAGACCAAGGTAAGAGCAAGAGTGTATTCGAGACCCACCCGGCATATAAAGCCGGTAGATATGGTACTATCAAGGATGGGCTTGGGTACACTCGAGGAGGAAAGGCAAATGGCACAAAAAGGGTAAATGATCGTGATGTGACATTGTTCACCAAGGGGACCTATCTAGGTGAACTAATGGATGCGGCTCATGGGGTGGTAAGACCCACGGAGTCCTTGACAAAGGTAAAGGCATCCACTCAAAATGTCAAGATCAAGACCAAGAAAGAAGAGAAGGTCATTGAGCACAAGCCATCACCAAACTACTTCATCGACTATATGGTAACTTGGGACCAAAATGGGAAGATGGTGGTAAAGTATATAGGTGCTCATACTAGGAAGATGATGAGAAGTGTGTGGGTGCCTAAAATGTCAAAGGCTAACGCTCAAGGACCCAACCACTTTTGGGTACCTAAGTCCAAGGCTTAAAACTTGTTTTGTAGGCATATTCCTCCGGTGGACCTTCATGGTTGTTGGATAGTGGATGTTCTAATCACATGACCGGAGAAAGGAATATGTTTGCGAAGCTACAAGAGTATGACTCACCCGTTGAGAAGATCACATTTGGTGACAACAATCATGGTGATGTCATAGGCCAAGGTGAAATAGCTATCTCACAAGACTCATCCCTTTCAAATGTTTATCTTGTTGATTCTTTGGGATACAATTTGTTGTCGGTTTCACAACTTTGTGAGAAGGGCTACAATTGTCTCTTTACTAATGAGGGTGTGAGCATCCTAAGAAGGGAGGATTCCTCTATTGCTTTTACGGGTCGACTCAAGGGAAAACTTTACTTAGTTGATTTCACAACTAGTAAAGTGGAACCGAAGACTTGTTTAGTGGCAAAATCTAGCTTGGGTTGGCTTTGGCATCGCCGGCTAGCTCATGTTGGGATGAGGAACTTGGCCAAACTTCAAAAGGATGAACATATCCTAGGACTAACAAATGTTGTGTTTGAGAAAGATAGGTTGTGTAGTGCTTGTCAAGCCGGGAAGCAAGTTGGTGCTCCACATCTACCCAAGAATATTTTGACTAGCTCAAGACCACTCAAGTTGCTTCATATGGATTTATTTGGACCGATTGCATATGTTAGCATTGGAGGGAACAAGTATGGACTTGTCATTGTAGATGATTTTTCTCGGTTCACGTGGGTTTTCTTTTTGCATGACAAGAGTGAAGTGCAAACAATCATCAAGAGATTCATTAGAAGAGCTCAAAACGAGTTTGAATTGAAGATCAAGCATATAAGAAGTGACAATGGGACGGAGTTCAAGAATACAAATATTGAAGAGTTTCTTGATGAAGAGGGAATCAAGCATGAACTCTCCGCACCATATACACCTCAACAAAATGGCATTGTTGAGAGGAAGAATAGGACTTTGATTGAGATGGCACGGACCATGCTTGATGAGTACAAGACTCCGGACAACTTTTGGGCCGAGGCGATTAGCACGGCTTGCCATGCCATTAACCGTCTCTATCTTCAAAAGTATTTGAACAAGACTCCATACGAGATACTAACCGGTAACAAACCAAAGGTGCACTACTTTCGAGTCTTTGGTTGCAAATGTTACATTCTTAACAAGAAAGCGAAAAGCTCAAAGTTTGCACCTAAGGTCGATGAAGGCTTTCTACTTGGATATGGTACTAACGAACACGCCTACCGTGTTTTCAACAAAACCACCGGTTGTGTTGAGATCACGGTAGACGTAAAATTTGATGAATCAAACGGCTCTCAAGTAGAGCAAGTTATAAATGACCTTGTAGATGAAGTCCCGCCAAATCAAGCTATCAAGAACTTGAGCTTAGGGGAAGTAAAGCCTCAAGAGCTTTCAAATGAAGATGAGGAACAAGACCAAGATCCGGAAATCATGTTCAACATCGATCCATCACCATCAACAAGAGTTGAACCACCAAGCTCGTCACAAGATCAAGTCCAAGATCATGGTGACGATCATGACCATGACAATGATCAAGGGGGAGCTCAAGGTGAAGATACTCAAGATGTTGAGTCACATCATGAAAAAGATGATGGATCCATCCAACGTCAATCAACATTCTCACACCCAAGAGTTCATCAAAGTATTCAACGGGATCACCCCGTTGACAATATCCTTGGGAGCATCCAAAGAGGGGTAACCACTCGTTCACGTTTAGCAAATTTTTGTGGATGTTACTCGTTTGTTTCTTCTTTGGAACCTCTCAAGGTGGAAGAAGCTCTTGGTGATGCCGATTGGGTCATTGCAATGCAAGAGGAGTTGAACAACTTCACAAGAAATGAAGTATGGGAGTTGGTCCCAAGACCCAAGCAAAATGTGATTGGCACCAAGTGGGTTTTCCGGAACAAACAAGATGAAAATGGTATTGTCACAAGAAACAAGGCTAGATTGGTCGCTCAAGGCTTTACTCAAATTGAAGGACTTGATTTTGGTGAGACATATGCTCCGGTGGCAAGGCTTGAGTCAATTCGTATCCTTTTGGCCTATGCATCTCATCACAACTTCAAGTTGTATCAAATGGATGTGAAGAGTGCATTCTTGAATGGGCCTCTTGGTGAGCTAGTGTATGTAGAGCAACCACCGGGATTTGAAGACCCCAAGCATCCCGACTACGTCTACAAACTCCATAAGGCGCTCTATGGGCTTAAGCAAGCACCTAGAGCATGGTATGAATGCCTTAAGGATTTTCTTCTCAAAAATGGCTTTGTAATGGGGAAAGCCGATTCTACCCTCTTCACTAGAAAAATAGACAAAGATTTGTTTGTTTGTCAAATTTATGTTGATGATATAATCTTTGGTTCTACTAACGAAACTTTTTGTGAAGAGTATAGTAGGATAATGACCAAGAGATTTGAGATGTCAATGATGGGGGAATTGAAGTTCTTTCTCGGATTTCAAATCAAGCAACTAAAGCATGGCACGTTCATATGTCAAACCAAATATACAAGTGATATGCTCAAGAAGTTTGACATGGCCAATGCTAAGCCCATCAAGACCCCTATGCCTGTGAATGGTCATCTTGATCTAAATGAAGAAGGTAAATCCGTCGATCAAAAGGTATATCGCTCCATGATTGGTTCCTTGCTTTACCTTTGTGCATCTAGGCCGGATATTATGCTTAGTGTGTGCATGTGTGCAAGATTTCAAGCCAATCCTAAGGAATGTCATCTAATGGCTGTTAAGAGAATTTTTAGATATTTAGTGCATACTCCAAACCTTGGCTTGTGGTATCCCAAGGGCTCCACTTTTGATCTACTTGGCTACTCCGATTCGGATTATGCCGGTTGCAAGGTAGATCGAAAGAGTACAACGGGGACTTGCCAATTTCTTGGTCGGTCTTTGGTGTCATGGAGCTCTAAGAAACAAAATTCCGTTGCGCTATCCACCGCCGAGGCCGAGTATGTTGCAGCCGGTGCTTGTTGTGCTCAACTACTTTGGATGAGGCAAACCTTGAGTGACTTTGGTTGTGAGTTCAAAAACATTCCACTCTTGTGTGACAATGAGAGAGCCATAAAACTAGCAAACAACCCCGTTCAACACTCAAGAACCAAGCACATAGACATTCGACACCACTTCCTTAGAGATCATGAAGCCAAAGGAGATATCGCCATATGCCATGTAGGAACCGAAAAACAATTAGCCGATATCTTCACCAAGCCTCTTGATGAGCAAAGGTTTTGTTCCTTGAGGAGTGAGCTAAATATTTTGGATTCTCGTAACTTGGCTTGACTTGTTGCATACACAATTGTTTGATGCCTAGACTAGGAGAAAAATTGTTTTATCTTAGTTTTGTGTGAGTATTTCAAAATATTTGATCTTGTGGTCGTTGGATCACATCTTGTCTCAAGTTGATCATGGTTAATTTGTTGATTGTTTGTTGCTGATCAACTTTGGGACAAGTGTCTTACTAGTTCATAAGCAAGCTCTCTCAAAATCTTCAATCAAATCAAATCTCATCTTGCAAAATCATCTTTATGTCATATCTCTTCTGGACCCTCGGATCTTCCGACATACCCCCGGAACTTGCCACTGGAAGTTCCGGGTAGTTCTGTCTCAAATCGCTCTCTCCGAAGAATTTTCGGATCTTCCGACCTGGTCGGATCTTCCGACATGTTGTCGGATCTTCCGGACCTGGGAGATCTCGGAACTTCCGCTCTGGTCTCTCTGGTTCTGTCTCGGTCGGAACTTCCGGCTCGTCGTCGGATCTTCCGGCCTGTGCGCGGATATAATTATCTGGACTGAACCGTTACGTGCCCCATTCTTCCTCTCTTCATCCACAGACGCCTACTCTCTTCCAAACTTCACCCCTTACGGCGATTTGGAGCTTGGACCGTGGATTTCTTCTTCAAGTGACATCTTTTGATTCCCCAACTCTCCAAGACTCAATCTCCATCGGATCTTCCGGAGTTCTCGCGGGAAATCTCAACGGTATTGATTCAAAATCCCCATCGCCCGATCTATCAATGTAGGAGGTTCTAGTTGATTTCCCTTGGTGAATCATCTCATATACATGTCTAGAATACTTCCCTATGATTTCACGAAATTTGGTGGGCTCAATCCACTGTTCCTGAGTCGCTAGGGTTTGGCCCGACTCTGTCGGATCATCCGACTATGGGCCGGAAGATCCGAACCTCCGGATCTTCCGACCCATTGCCGGAAGATCCGACCAAGTCGTGCCCTGTCCTATCAACTTAGTTGCAAATCCTTGTTCCAATCTCTAAACATGCTCTCTCATATCTTATCAGATGGTTAAAGAGAAGGTTACACAGAAGAAGACCACATCCTTGACAGTGCGCCCAAGTGCCGGTCGCACTAAAAGCTCATTTCATCCTCCCAGCGGTTCATCCTCTGATCCGGACACTGCTTCAGATGGGGAGATTAGAGAAGTTGGCAAGGACAAGAGGTCAATGAAGCAAACAACTTCTCGCTCTGTTCGAGGCAGAGCGCAGTCTAATGTGCAGGGGCGAAAGATTCCTCCTCGCCCCAGAGTTAAGAGAGCCGATCAAGGAGCAGGACCGGGCACACAGTACAATGATGATATTGATATATCTTTTCTTGGTCAGAACTTCATTAGCATTGCTATTCCTTTCCGGCACTCCCAAGACAGTCCTCTGGTTAACTTCAAACTAGCTCAGAACAGCATGAAGCCCCTCAGATTCAGTGAAGATGAGGATCCAAGACGCATACAGTACAAGCTATTCAAGGGTGATCCTCGCTTTTGGGTTTCTCATCAGGCAGACTGGTATGAGTCAGTCATTTTGAAGATGACCCGCATTTGCACTCCAATGTATTGGGTCGATTGGAAATACTTGAAAAGTTTCCCACCACCGCTCAAGCCAGTGGTTGATGATGTCTATAAGCGGTGTGTGGAGATGGACATGGACCAGCTGATGGCATTTGAGTGTCCATATAATGAGGAGGTCATCGCCCAGTTTTATGCCACTTTGTGGGTAGACGAGGACAGGTATGAGATGCATTGGACCTTATGTGGAAAACGCCTCTCTATTTCTTTGCATGACTTTGCTGGTCTGTTTGGGCTTGCTGAGGAGACTGCCTATGCCCATACAAGCAATGATCGTAGCAAGGTTGACCTTCATCTTGGTAGAATTTTAGATGACACAAAACTGGCATTCATGTATGATCATGCCTATGGTGAGGTGGTTTTTGGGAAGTACAAGGGTCTCTCTCCATACTATAAGTTGCTGAATCAACTTCTTAGAGGGACCTTGTATCCGAGAGCAGGAGATGCTGACAATATCTCTAAGAGGGCCAAGAACTTGCTGTTTCAAATGGCCCCCGGGAAGCCCAAGTTCAAAGTATTCAATTTTATTTGGAATGAAATCATCTACTGCTCCTATGATGCTTCCAGTGGCTGTCACTATGCCCCATACATCTTCCATATGATCAAGCATGTGTCTGGGGTAAACATCTTGACTGACAAGCTTCATCTTCCATACAAATCTCCTCAGGGCAAGATTTCCCAGCTCTTGAAGATAAAGTCCAAGGCATATCAGGGTGCTCCTACTTCATCCTCTCGAGGTGGTTCATCTTCCCAAGCTCCTCCATCTACCGCTCCGGCTTCCTCTAGTGGTCCTTCCTATGCCCCCAAAGGCAAGAAGAGCAAAATAGATTTTCTACTCCAAGGCATGTTCTCTTGCTTTAATATGTGCAAATATCAAGTCAAGAAATCTCATGAGCGTGAGCAACGAGCCGAGAATGATAGATACTTGGCGGATAAGCGCCACAAAGAACTTCTTGAGAAGTTAAACTTGCCACATTCTCCAGTTCGCCCACTCCGGGAAGTCACCCCTCCACCTCCTTTTGCAAACCCTTGGGAGGATTATTCTCAGGAGTATGTCTTTGGTGCCTCTCAATACCAAGGACAAGGAGAAGAGGAGATAGTAGAAGAGGAAGAAGAAGAAGAAGAAGAAGTGGCAGAGGAAGAAGAATCTGAGGAAGAGGAAGAAGAATATGTCAGTGAGCCCGAGACGGATGAGGATCGTCGCAAGGGCAAGACCGTTGTAGCCGATGATGATGAGAGCGACGATGATGAGGGTGACGACTACGACGACGACGACGAGGACGAGTAGCTCCCTTTTTGGTCTTTGATGACAAAGGGGGAGTGAATTTGGGCCTTATCTATCGTTTATTTTTTTTTATTCTTGTGAGCTTGTGAACTTGTAAGACTTTAATTTGTGTTATGAATGGTGTGACAAGTGAAACTTCTATTTGTAAGACTTATTTATGGTTATTGCTAGTGTGATATATTTCTCGTTATCTTCTTAGTGAAATGCTTATGGATGATGTGATGTTATTTCTCACTTTGTTGTTGTGAATATCTTGTCATATGCATCACGATGATTTTATCACACCATGCACAAATTGAGGGGGAGCTACATGTATTTTATTCCTATTATGAACCCAAATTTGTATTGTCATCAATCACCAAAAAGGGGGAGATTGAAAGTGCATCTAGGCATTTAATCTATTTTGGTGATTATTGGCAATAGAAATTTGGATATGATGTTGTGCATGAGTTGTGCAGGAATAAAATGAAATAAAAGAAAGGTAGCACTCAAGCAAGGATCCCAATTCATATTCATGTGGTGGAAGACTCAATTGGTGAATTTAAATTCTATTTTCCGTTTGAAATTGAGTATAGGACCACCGTACTATCAAGGGGGACGTAGTTGATGAATTCTAGTTGCTCAAAGTGCTTTGCTTGAGATGACAAACTTTTCAGAGCCACAAAAACACTTCTCAAACACCTTTTTTGCTCGGCCGGAACTTTGGCCGGAAGTTCCGACCGGAAGTTCCGGGCAGTTCGGTCTCGGGTTTTCCCTGGCCGGAAGATCCGGCCGTGGCTTCGGAAGATACAAGACTTAGCCGTTTTTCGAGCTCACGAGTGTCCTGTGTGCATGTTCCGACCCGAGGCCGGAAGATCCGACCGGAAGTTCCGGCTGGCTCTGTCTTGGTTTCTCGCTGGGTCGGATGTTCCGGGGTCTGTCGGAAGATCCGACACTCTGTCGGAAGATCCGACCCCCGGAACTTACCTGGAGTTTTTCTCACTCTTTTCTGTTGCTCATCGGAAGATCCGACCAAGTGTCGGAAGATCCGGTACCCCTTCACAGTGAACATAACGGTCATATTTTGGGGGGTTGGTATTTATACCCCTCACCCCCTTTCATTCGCTGCTGCTGCTCATACTGACCTAACTCGAGCCAACACTCCACTTGAGCATTCACTCCCTCTCTTTACTCCCCCTCCAAGCTTGATTCTTCCAAGATTCAACTAGGGTTTGAGTGAGAGAAAAGCTTCAAAGTGTGAGACTTGTGTGCCTCTTCAACTAGTTCATCTCTCAAGCACTTGAAGCACTTGGATTCGTCGATTTGCGTTTGTTACTCTTGGAGCTTGCTCCTAGACGGTTAGAGGTGCCGGTGAACTCCCATTCTCTTGTGGTTTGAGTCCCGGAAGTTTGTATTACCCTTTCCCTTTGTGGGAGCACATAGTAAGTAACTCAATCCTCCTTTGTGGTTGATTGGGAGAGACTTGGGGTTAGTGTGACAGCCCGGCTCTTGTGAGCATCTCAACGGAGACGTAGCTCCTTTGTGGAGTGAACTTCGGTAGAAAATCCTTTGTCTCCACTTTCATACTTTTCATTTCGTTTCTATATCTTGATTTGTCCCGATCTACTTATTTGTGGTTATACTCTGATATTGATCATATTTAGAAGGTTCCTTACATCATTTGTGAGCTTTGTATTCAAGTGGAATTGTTAAAAGGTCATTAGTTTTCAAATCTCGAAGTTTACTTGAACTGCCTGTCGGAAGATCCGGCTTATCTTCGGATCTTCCGGATTTTCTGTTATTTTCGGAAGATCCTATACACTGTCGGATCTTCCTGTCGGAAGATCCGAGATTGTGTCGGATCATCCGACTGTCTGACAGATTTTCTGAGAATTATTTCAGGAATTTTTAAACAGGCCTATTCACCCCCCCTCTAGGCCTAGTGTTGATCCTTTCATGTTTGGGCACTCCGGCGACGATGAGAGCGGCGGCGCCGCTGTTGGACGCGGCGGAGCTTCGCGGGTGACACGCGAAACTGCGCTACGGCCCACCAATCGCGACGGGAATAGGTCGAGGAGGGAGAGGGGAAGATGGCGAGCGCACCCCGGGGGTTCTTGACGGCGGAGGAGCGACGACGGCGGCCGGCGATGGTGAAAGGCGGACGACGGCGCTGTGAGATCAACGGCGAGCGATTTCGCTAGACGCGACGGAAGAAACCAAGCACGAGCAGCACAGAGAGCTTCCTCACCTCGAGACAACGGCTGTCGCGGGGCCTAGCGGAGCCTGGGGGTGCCGGAGCGCGGAATCGACGGCGGCGCTGGAGCTTCGAAGGCGGCGGCTAGGGTTTGCGGCTTGGTTGGTTTGGAGGAGAGGGCAAAGGCGGCGGCCGCAGGTTTATAGGCGCGGGGACGGCTCGGGCCCACGCCTTGGCGTGCGTGCCACGGAGACGGCGCGGAGGCGGCGGCGCTCGGACTCGGGTTCGAGTCCGGCTCGAACACGACGGGGAAGAAGGGCCTGACAGGTGGGACCCACCTGTCAGCGACTCAGGAGAAAAGGAAAAAGAAGAGTTCGGTTGGGCCGCGTCGGGCCAAAAAGGAAAGAACGGGCCGAGCGAAAGGAATTCGGCCCGCTAGAAAAAGAAAAAGAGCGCGGGGAGGAAAATCGAGCTGGGCCGAAAATTCAGGGGTGCAAAGTGGACTTTGCAAAGAGTTCAGGGGTCTAATCTAAACTCAGCCTATTTAACTTTTCTAGAACTCAAACAAAAGCAAATCAAATTCGAATTTAAACAAAATTTAAATTCCAACTTGATTTACTAGCAACCAAAAATATATGCAACAGCATGAATGCAACAAAAACTTATTTTGACTAAAATAATTATTTAATATGATGTTTAAATTGATAAAAGGCTAGAAATTCCAATTAAATCATAGAAAATTTATTTAGGCCTTAATAAATTCTAGAAAAATTCAGAGAGTTACTACAATTTAATTGTGATGAATTTTAGGGTGTTACAACCGGATAGCTTACTTCTTAACTAACAATCATAGATAATTAGATAGCCAGAATTACAGGGTTCAGACTTAATTAAAGTCGCTGATCCGATCCTCTCATGAGTATACATATATATAGTATATATTACTAGCTACTAAATAAGTAGCAGCAGCAGCAGCTAAGTTTGACTTGGGAGTCAACAAAGCCATGGGAGTTCACACACCACACCAGAGCACACACGCAAAGGCGATTGACTGCTTGCTTGCTAGGGAGAACTCAACGACTCTCCTTTGCCTTAGTAAACTACGCTTATATAGCTGCATAGCCATAGCTGATGCCAAAGCATCTATACATAAAACTAATTAATCCCGGCCGTTTGACTGGTAGCTAGGTCGCGTGCGTCATCAAGCCAGCTCCTGGTTCTTCTCCACCACTCTCACCTCCTTGGCCGATCTCAGGACGTTTGCCTGCACCGTACCATATTTTTAGTTCTTGTCATGATGTTCACTAATTCACACACACAGCTCTCATATATATCATCAGCAGAGATCGAAGACTACACTTAATGCATGTAAATATATGGAGGATGCTTTTAAGGGTGGTGTGATATCATATATGGGTCATCACCTGATCTTCAGTTATCTCGACGGCGAAGCCATCGACGATGGCGAGCGACGACCTCTTCAGGTAGGAGTTAGGCTGGAGGAGCTTGGAGAGCAGCTTGTCGTGCTTGTGGCTCAGATACGCGTCCAGCGTGGCCGACCCCTCCTTGGACCTGATGATGAACCAGAATGAATAGCAATGTATATATACTGCATTATATTACGATAACGATCGATCGATCGATCGATGTGTTCTATCATCTGTTCTATATATTCTCTATTCATGACGATCGATCAAAATCATCAACTAGATTAATTAATTAGTTGGGCATGCATATGCAATGAATTGAAGGCGGGCCGGCTTACCGATCAGCTCTGAGGCGCTCGTACACGGGGTCAAAGTTCATGAACACGAAGTACACCTCCTGCTGCTGCTTCGCCATCGTTCTATAGCTCGAGCTATCTAGCGGTCTTCTCTTCTTGCCTCTGCAGTTTATACTTCAGTACTATAGTGGAGCACTGCCTGTTGGGAGAAGAGCTGGCTAGCTAGCAACTTGAGCCTGCTGATGGCTTGGTTCATATCATTGCAATGGGCCGGTATTTATAGCCGGTGGGGATCGAGTGGAGGTGCAAGGTTAGTAGTTAACTGTACCCAGATTAGCCTAGATCTAGAGACGAGTTAACTAAGCACACAAGCAACCAAACCAACAAACAAACCGGGGTTGATTTGGTCAAGGTCGCGCCGCGCGCGGTGAGAGCATCTCGCATAGAATAAGCGCTCGCACATGTGTCCCTAGCTAGTCAGAGATCACTGCTTGTCGAGAGATCGAGATGATCTGTATGCACAGTGAAGTGCGTCCATGTATATTTTACGCCGCGCCTCTTTGCTGCAGAAGCCAGAAGATGTATATATACATGCATGATGTTTTCTAATTTGTTCATTCGTGAGCGAGGGATATCCTCCAAAAGAACGTCTTCGATAGATGATGGATATGCATCGATCGATGGCATTGCATATTGCAGTAGCGGATGGATGGATGGATGGATGGAGATGCATATGGAATCTTGCACAGGGCTAGTAGTGGTCAAGGACTCGAGATCTCTGCCCCTGCACCTGCATGCTGGGCAACCTGATCGATCGACCACGGAGCCTGAGGCCTTGTTTTGTTTAGATCCCAAATTCCTCCAAGTTTACTATGCAAAAAAAAGATTTTCATCACGTCAAAATATCGACACATACATAGAGTACTAGATGTAGATGAAATAAAAAAACTAATTACACAGTTTTGTTGTACTCTGCGAGACGAATATTTTGAGCTTAATTAATCAATTTTTAAACATTTTTTCATAAATACAAATGAAATGATACAGCACACACTGTAAGGGGCCAAATTTGAGGTGTAAATTTGGTATCTAAACAAGGGCCGAGAGAGAGACGCTATAGGCCGCGTGCATGCATGCGTGGCATGTGTTGATCGATGTAGTTGATCGGAATCGGATCGATCATCATCTCCGCCGACGATGAGGGGATGGCTTGCAGATGCAGCTAGCAGATGCCTGGGGGGCCTGGCTGCTGGGCCCGGACGACGACGTACGCATGCGACCGATGCCGTGTCGTGCGGCGGCCGGCCTCCAGATCCATCCGTCCCTCTTTTGGTATACTGTGTGCGAGTACTTGCTTCTTCAATTCCCTCCATGCATTGTCATATATGATATATATGCATATGCGCTAGCTGCTTCTTCGATCTTGCATGCATGCAAGCATGCGCGGCGCGCGCCCACGTACATATATATACATACAATGACCTTGTTTAGTTTCTAAATTTAGGAGTCAAATTTGAGTCTTTTGGAGTGCCTGCGCTACCGTAGCATTTCGTTTGTATGTGTGAAAAATTGTCCAAAAATTGATTATTTAGGGTCAAAATGTTCCTCTTGCAGAGTACAACAAGACTGTACAATTAGTTTTTAATTTCATTTATATTTAGTACTCCATGTATGTGCCGACATTTTGATGTGATGAAAATCTTCTTTTTGCATAGTAAACTTTGGAGGTGGAATTTGGGATCTAAACAAGGCCAATATATAGATTCCATGCACTAGGGTTTGCGACGACTGTGCGGTAGGTACATGATGTGCATGCTGCCAAGTGTGTGTACAGTGACGCACGGTACAAAGTGCACAGTAAACTGAATGCACGGTTTCTGAGAACCAAAACACTAAATACTGCGCGCGTGTGTAGTCACGACATATGCATGGATATGTCTCTGCATGCATGCATGTCTGAGATGTCTCCGCCTTGTGGTTGTGGAGAGGTTTTGGATGTACCCGTAGACCGGTAGACATACTCCTTAGTCCTTATGCATGCCACACTGCATGATAGTCATCTAAATAATCAATTTTGTATTTGTGACATGACACTTGCAACTGCTATTGACACGTACTCATCTTGGAATCACTGTGAGGATATATAGATACAAACACACGGATGAGATAGACCATACCCTCCTAGCTTGAGTTTACTTACACTGTCTTTGAGTAAACAATATAATACTGATCTTCCATTTAAGAATTACCATATATACATATACTAAACTACTGTGCAAGTACAAGGTACAAACTACACTGCATATATGCATGTGACCTGTGGCCACCCTGATCTCAATCTCCGGGGCCCCATGCTTTGTTTTGCCACGGCCTCGATCAAGCACAGCCAAGAGAATCGTCCTCCTAATAGCTACACAAACCAATAAACTCTGTTACGAAAAGGAAAAAAATGATATATATGCTTGCTTGCTACATACATACTACCGTGTTTATTTATTGTATACTAGCTAGGTCTCATGCTTGGACACCATCCAATGTGATGAGAGCGTCGTCGGAGATGTGGGGGACTGGTTTCCTCCCGGGGAATCACATGCTTGCTGCTACACCTTCCATTTGGCTGGCCTCCCCACTTCCAATAACTTTAGGGTCTTTTCCAGGGGCCCAACTCCACAAGATAGGGTTGCATATATGGCTCTTCTTTCGTCGGCACTTAGCTCCATGGGCTATGAGATGCGTCCAAACCAACAAAATCTGCGGCCATGCAGGCAGGGAAATGTATATATCTGCGGAGTATGCTATCTTCTAGACCATATACTATATATAAATGAATGAATCTTAGACTCCCAAAAAGGTAACATTTATTTTACCTTTTTGACGTTAGCCTAGCCCTAGCTAGTATACATACAAAGCAGATATTGTTGAAGTTCATCTCTAGCAGAGAACTCCTTGAGGTTTCGCCCAAAAAAAAAACAAACTCCTTGAGGTAGTTTCGATGTGTTTAATGCAATTCATGATTTTCAAACAAAAGATTTCAAGGAAAGATCCTCTACGAATTGAAATAAGTACCATTTTGGCCCTGAAACATGTATAGTTTCATCATAGTTTTTCTTTGGTATGTACATTGTGAAACATGAGCTAATACTACAATTGTAATACTATAAGAGTAATTTTCAAGAAAAGTCTAGCTAGACATACTGTTATTTGTCATAATTCGATCATATGGCTGCTATATGGCCATTTAAAACAGATATTGTTGGCCAAAGTTTAGATGTTATGACTGCAATAATAACTCTAGCTACAGATGGCGATACTTTTAATTTGCAAATTTGGTTTTGCCCCTTCACAACATAGAATATGTAGTATTGTATTGCAAATTACAACTAAGGACGATGTCCATAACGCTTTAACACAAAGGTACTACTGGGTATATTTTTGTGGTACCTCCGCCAAAGGACAACAAAATTTAAAATGGGCTTTGCTAAGGTACTCTGAAATGAATATTGGCCATGTGGTACATTCGTTTTAGTAAATATTTTTGTGTAAATATTTTTTTCTGGTCGTGTGGGCGTGTGGCTGGTAACGTGTTGGCCATGACGTGATCAGTGATCATAATACCTTAACTAAAAAAGTGATCATAACACCTAATATGTGAATGTAGTAATTATTTATTGGATGACATTCCCAGTTCTCATCTATATGGACAAAAACTATCGAGTGACAAGGTATACTCCCTTCATTTCTAAAAACCTGACGTTTAGGATAAGGTTTGGGTCAAATATTGAGAATATAAATCATCAATAATTTTTAAGTTGTTGAGTTTGCAAATGTGAAAACTATATGAATATATTTATCTTGAAAAATTCTTTCATAAAAGTATACATATATCACTCTTCGATAAATATTTTTGTAATAACAAGAGGTCAAAGTTGTGTTTTGGAGACCGTGTCGTTATTCTAAACGTCAGATTTTTAGGAATGGAGGGAGTAGTATATTTGTTGAACTATGGCCCATAGTGACGAGTTGACTAATATTATGATGCATCTCACGGTGAAAGTAAAAAAACATATAGAGAACCGCCGATGGATAAAAGAAAGATAAAGCAGACAGCTGTCACACCCGGATTTACACAAAACCCGAATGCGGCCATATGTGTGCCCAGGAAGTCCACCGACACATATAGCGAACAAATATGGTAAAAATCAGAGTACAATGCTTCATTATTCAACATAAAGTAGCGATTACATCAGAGTTTGCATAAAAGAAATACATGGACAGCGGAAGACTAGTACAACTCTCTAGCGTAGCCGCAATCCCACAGGGACTCTGACTGGGAGAATGCCAACTCAGAAGTACGGCAAGTCCTCGGGAAACTCCACCTCATAGTCAGCCTGACTCCAATCTGTTACCCGTCCGGGATTTTGCCCAAAAATAGTAATAATAACAAGTGTAAGTAACAGAATTACTTAGCAAGTATAGCACGGGTTATGAAGGCTCAAAAAGGCTAGACACTGGCTTAACTGCATTAGCACTTTTAGTTGGTTCGTTTTATCATTGTCCAAGTTACTACATGTGAATGAATACCTGGTTGTAACCCAATTAATGGTGTAAGTGACATTAAACAGGAATAAATACCATATTCTAATCAAAAAGGATCCAGGCCGCTCGTGACCCTGAGCAAGGCTATCATGATAGATCGTACGCTCTGCAGAGGTTTCGCCCTTTACCCACCAGTCGCGTAAAAGTTCAAAGAACTTTGCACCCAACCACGCACATCAACACTTCCGAGGTGTGACTGCATAGGGACGCTACGAGGCTTTCACAAGACACCCTAACAAGATAGTAGCCGCTGCAGTAATACAAGGTGGTGAGTCCTTAGGCACCGAAATCGACGTTCGCCCACGGAGTCCACCGTGAGGGGGTCGATGGCGTCCAGAGCGCGGGTATCCACCCCAAAAATGCGCAACGTGCGGAGTCCTCAAGACGCTGAGACTCCCAACACGGGACTAGGTCTAACGAGACCTAGCCGACGGGGCTACCGTCCTCGGTGGAATCGGGAAAACACCCCGTGCCTTGCCTCCCACAACGCCGCTGGCCCCTCGGTAACCACTATCCAGCTAGAGCCGTACAAGCTACTTGACCAAGACCAGAGCCCATGTAGTTCCGGCGGTGGCGACAGGCTCCTGGGTTGCCGCTTTAAGAACCGGTCCTTAGAGGGAGACACTAGAGCAAAGCACACAGCACATGCTCTAGCTCCCTAATCCAAGTTGCTAAAAAGCAAGTTTTATCATTAATGTTGAAGTGGACCATTAAGTCAATATTAACAATTAAGTAAAAGTGACAGTAGTTGCGCCTAGCAAAATACTACCCATATGCAAAAACCCATAGGAATACAAGGACAGGGAAATAAATGCTAGGAAATAACCTTAATGGTAAACAATATTAGACACATGTGTATGTAAAGAACAGTGTATTAAATGAGTGAGTAGGTAGCAAGGATTGTCCGTGCTATAACTTGCCTCGAATCCAGTATATTTACTCATAGTCTTCAGCTCTTGATCTTGAAATCTCTCGAACGGCCTTCCTCTACTCGCAACAATCATCGAGCACAGCGTGCTAAACAAGCAAACAAACAATATACAACTAAGAACAATACACCAAATCAATAGAGAAGGCTTTAAAAGAGCGCGCTAAAGGATAGGGCTCGGTTCGATGGTCACGTGAGCGCAAGAATCACTCTAATCGGAGCTAAAACGAGGAAGATATGGCTTGATCAATTCCCGTCACCATCTGACTCAGTCTGCTTGTTTATTTTATATCTCGAGTTCTAGACATCCGATTAACGTGATTCCAATTGGGTTAGCTTCATAATTTGATAACCTATCTTATGAAAAAATAGCACGATTTTAGGAGCTACTGTACAGAAACGACACATGATTTAGTGGACCTTTAAGAATCTGTTTTTGAGGGTAAAAATCTGTGCAGAAATCTGTTTAAATATTTTCGACTTAGTTACAGCCAGATTTTGACCCGACGTCTTCAATAAAAGTTGTAGGAAAGTTCCTGTAGATATCCAAAATGTATTTATTTGCTGGATTTGGTTAAAGGGATCAAAAGTTATGGTCAAAACAGTAAGCAGCTCAGGAATCTAGTCGAATTTTCAGAAAATGTTGGAAACTATGGACTAAACAAGATTTCCGGCACTTAAAGCTAGCAAGGACTTTTCTACGAAAGAGTATATACTAAACGAATATGATAGAAAATTACAAGATTCGCTGAGGGTCTTACTGAAAATCCATGAAGCCAGAAACGACGGAAGGTTCGGCGCGACGACGAGATGAAGAATAGGCACCAGCTGAAGATATGGTGGAAGGAGACTACCTTAGGGAATCCCATTCAAGGGGCCTCCCTGTAAAGGAGTCGATGGTGGTGTGTCTTTTCTGGAGAAGATGTGGTTTGTATATATAGAGAGAAAACCTCTCACCTCCACGTCCATTAGCAATATGGGACTAAAACTTGGTTTAGCCTCTTTCAATGCTAATAGGCTTTTAGAGACACTAATGGGCTTTGGAATTCGGCCCAACAAAGTGATGGGATGGATTTGGGCTAAAATTGGGTCAACTCTGGGCCAGGGCTGGTCTACTAAGATTTAATGTGATTTTAATTTTCGGAATAATTAATTTCCTGGTTATAAAATAATTCTAGATAAGTCTAGAATTCATATTTGAACCAAGAAAAATACTCCAAAAATTCCAAAAATCTTAGGAAAACTCCTAGAGATAGATTTGGACATGAGGAACCCAAATAATGTATTTGGAACTCATGAAAATAACTTTTGATTATTCTAAAAATTAGAATATGCTCTAGGAAAATGAGAATAAATTTCAGATAAATCTGGAAAAATTCTCATTAGGCTTCTAAACACATTTTGAAAACTCTACACACATAAAACCACTAAATGCAAATGCAAGGCACTCAATAGTAATCCTATATTATTTTCGAAAACAAAATTTTCCTATACTAAATTCCCTGTTAATTATATAAAGCTTGGAAAATTTTAGAAAATTGAGAAAAATATTGTATTAATTGCGTTGGAAATTCACATCCCAAAATTCGAAAATTTTGGGGTGTGACAACAGCCAGCGTATGAATAGAAGCATTGTTAGTTTAGCGTGATCTTTTCCACCGGTTAGTTACCGTGATTTGAGGAGGGAGTGGACGGGTTTATTTATGTAACTGTATCAATCAAGGGCTGTAATTTATTTTAACTCTTACCTCTTAAGAGGTAAGAAAAGACAGTTTAGAGTACTGTAGCATAGCCCTAATCTCTTATATTTACATCAACTCATACTGATTAGAATTTGGGTGGGCATGAGCTAGACACCAATAAGACTAGCTGATCGACTAGGTACCAATAAGACTAGCTGATCGACTAGGTACCAATAAGACTAGCTGATCGACTAGGTGTCACACCCGGATTTACACAAAACCCGAAACGTGGCCATATGTGTGCCCAGGAAGTCCATAGACACATATAGCGAACAAATATGGTAAAAAAATCAGAGTACAATGCTTAAATCTCAACATAAAGTAGCGTGTACATCAGAGTGTTGCAAAAATGAAATACATGGACAGCGGAAGACTAATACAACTCTCTAGCGTAGCCGCAATCCCACGGGGACTCTGACTGGGAGAACGCCAACTCAGAAGTACGGCAGATCCTCCGGAAACTCCACAGCGTAATCAGCCTGACTCCAATCTGTACCCGTCCGGGATTTTGCCCAAAAATGAAGATAGCAGCAAGTGTAAGTAACAGAATTACTTAGCAAGTATAGCACGGGTGTATGAAGGCTAAAAGAGGCTTGACACTGGTTTAACTGCATTAGCACTTTTAGTTGGTTCGTTTTATTCATAATTACTACTTTAGATGAATCCCAGTTGTATCCCATGATAATAAATGTAAGTCATCATTAAACAGTAATAAATGTCATCTTCTAATCATAAAAGGATCTAGGCCGCTCGTGACCCTGAGCCGGGCTATCATGATAGATCGTACACTCTGCAGAGGTTTCGCCCTTTACCCACCAGTCGCGTAAAAGTTCAAAAGAACTTTGCACCCAACCACGCACATCAACACTTCCGAGGTGTGACTGCATAGGGACGCTACGAGGCTTTCACTAGACACCCTAACAAGACAGTAGCCGCTGGAGTACTATACGGTGGTGAAAACTTAGGCACCGAGATTGACTGACCCTCAGGGCGCAACGTGAGGGGGTCAATGGCGTCCACGCGCCGGCAATTCATGCCAACAAAAGTAAATGGCGCAACGTGCGGAGCTCCCGCACTCACGGGGGCTCCCAACACGGGACTGGGTCTAACGTGACCTAGCCGACGGGGCTACCGTCCTCGGTGGAATCGGAGATCACCCAGCGCCGTACCTCCCACAACGCCGTAGGCCACTCGGTAACTACTGCCAAGCTAGAGACGTACGAGCTACTCAACCAAGACCAGAGCCATTATAGTTCCGGCGGCGGCGACAGGCTCCCAGGTTGCCGCTTTTACGAACCAGTCCTTAGGGAGAGACATTGGGGCCAGGCAAAACACACAAGCCCCAGCTCCCTGATCCAAGTTGCTAAAAAGCAAGTTTTAACGTTAAGGTTGAAGTGGACCATTAATTCAAGTTTAACAGTTAAGCAAAGGTGACAGTAGTTGCGCCTAGCAAAATACTACCCATATGCAAAAACCCATAGGAATACAAGGACATGGAAATAAATGCTAGGTACAGCCTTAATGGTAAGCAATATTAGACACATGCGTATGTAAAGAACAGTGTATTAAATGAGTGAGTAGGTAGCAAGGATTGTCCGTGCTATATACTTGCCTTCCTCGGAGTACGGCTGCTGCTGAAAGTCCTGCTCCGGCACGTCCTCAATGTACTCGAAGTCCAACGCTACGGGCTCACCGACTGGACACGAACATCACGCACGCATTCCAAAACAATCATTACATGCAAACAAAATTAATCTATTAGAACAGTACACCAAACAGTAAAAACAGTACAAAAACAGGAGCTAGAAATGTTCTACGCGTCGCTACGAACACATGAGCGCGAAAATCACGCAAATCGGAGCTAAAACGTGAAAGTTATAGCGTTTCTAAGATTCGGGGGCTTGCTGGCAAAGTTTTAAAATTTCCAGGGGCCTAAACGAATAAAACAGGACCTAATTGTAATTATTTTCGAAATAAAATGGACTGCGGGTTAATTACCAGAAAGTTCAGGGGCTCTTTAACAAAATTACCAACGCTGACCGATACCCGGGCGTTGACCTGGGACGTGGCGCGCGGTGGGCCATTGGATCAGAATCGGGCGGTTGAGATTTAAATATCGAAGGGGTATCCGGCCGATCTAATCCTGGCCGTTGGCTGGCGATCGGATGGCTGAGCGCAGGTGCTCGCCGGGGAAGAAGGCCGTGCGGTGGCGCTGCTCGGAACGCCGGCGAACTTCGCCGGAATTCGGCCTAACTCGAGCTAGGGTCCACCAAATGGGACGGGGTTGGGTGCTACGGGCTCAGGGGAGAACGGCGAATCGGCCTGCGGGGTTCACGACGAGCGTCGGCCAGCGAATCGAGCCGGCGACGACGGGCGGCGGAGCGGAGCTCCGGTGTACCGCGGGGGAGGGGTTCTGGCTCGGGTTAGGATCTGGTTTTTGGTGCTGAAGCTTCTGGGGAGTGCCACGAGTGCAACCAAGGTGAAAAAGAGGCGCATTGGGTGGTGTAGCGTCCGAACGACGACGGCCGGCGGTCGGCCGACGACGGCGAGCGCGGGGATCACAGGTACCGTGCTCTAATGCTGGAATCGAGGACCGGGAGGGACGGGTTACCTCCCGAGGAAACTCCTGGCGAACGGAATTGGCCGGAGATGGCTTGGGGAGGCGGGAACGGCAGTCGACGACGAGCGGCGGCGTCGGTGTTCGTCGACGAGGAGGTTCCGAAGCGCGGAACAGGGCTCGGAGCAGCTTGGCGGGGTCCTCGTGGCCTGGCGAAGCTCCTCCACAGCTTGTTCGGGACGAAGGTGTACTGGGGCGAGACGACGGCGGCGGCGAGCGGCGGCGGGTGTGCTTGCGCTCGGGAGCGGCGCGAATGGGGCAGTGGCGGCGCTAGGGCTGGAGTGAGGGGTGAAGGGAGGAGGGTGCGGTGCGGGTCGAGTTAAGAAGGCGCGGGGGAAGGGCCTCGGCGTGCGGGCCCGGATGCGGCAGGGGCGCGCCATCACCGGCGAGCAAGAAAGGAAGGTCGGGGGGAGGAAGAAAGGGAAGTGACGCCAGCGTGGCGTCATCGCCTGACGCGCGGGCCCGGGCTGGCAGCGACTCGGGGAAGAGAGGGCGCGGGCGTGGGCGTGGGCCGGTGCTGGGCCGAAAGCGGGGCGGCGGGGCTGCTGGGCCGGGGGGGAAAAGAAAGGGAGAGGGGGCTGGGCCGAATTGGAGAAAGAGTTGAGGGGGCTCAATTGGACTTGAGAAAAGTTCAGGGAGTGAAGTCGAACTTTGGGCTTAAAAAAACTTTTCTAGAGCTCCAAACAAAGTGATTTAAATTTGAATTTAAATATATTTAAATTCTTGTTTGAATCACAGGCAATACAAAAATAAATGCAGCAGCATGAATGCAACAATAAATGTTTCTATCACCTATATTTGATTTTAAATTTAAAAAATATTTATTTTGCCTATATTAATTATGAGCACTATCAACAAGAGGGTAAATTAATTACTAGATTCAGGAAAAACATTTTCTCCTACATTGATTCAAATTTTATTTTAGAGAATAATATTTTTCCTATACTAAATTCCCTGTAAACTTCATAAATCTTAGAAAATTTTTAGAAAATTGAGAAAAATATTATTTTAATTATGTTAAAATTCACATCCCAAAATTCGGAAATTTTGGGGTGTGACAAGCTACCCCCCTTAAACTGAATCTCGTCCCGAGATTCGCAGAGAGTAAGAACAAGGCGGAGAACGGGACAACAAGATTTGAGAAAGAGAGCTCTTCTGAAGTTGAACCATCGGGCTTCTTCGTCCTCTTGTGTTGATATAGGTCGCGGAGCCTCCACTCCAGAAATTACGGTGATCACCTTCTGTCTTCCTTCTTGATGATTAATTAGGAGGAGATAGCAAGAGAATCAAGGAGGTACGTGGGAAACATAGAGACGCCCTCTGCTATCTAAACATTAAAGTCCTTAAGCCTTATTCTAACATCTAGATGGTTGCAGACTGGTGTCTACGCCCATCACAATCATTACAAAGAACCAAATCAAACATATGCATAATAACAATAAGTACAAGCAGGTAAAGACATAAACTCACACAAGACTCGACTGTTAGATTTTTTTTTTAAAAAAAAAAAATTTCAAAACATGGGGGTCTCCTAGTAATTTGTCAGCTGTACTATCTAGGCTGCGTTCCTACAGTCAGCACGGCTCTGATACCAATCTGTCACACCCGGATTTACACAAAACCCGAAACGTGGCCATATGTGTGCCCAGGAAGTCCATAGACACATATAGCGAACAAATATGGTAAAAAAAATCAGAGTACAATGCTTAAATCTCAACATAAAGTAGCGTGTACATCAGAGTGTTGCAAAAATGAAATACATGGACAGCGGAAGACTAATACAACTCTCTAGCGTAGCCGCAATCCCACGGGGACTCTGACTGGGAGAACGCCAACTCAGAAGTACGGCAGATCCTCCGGAAACTCCACAGCGTAATCAGCCTGACTCCAATCTGTACCCGTCCGGGATTTTGCCCAAAAATGAAGATAGCAGCAAGTGTAAGTAACAGAATTACTTAGCAAGTATAGCACGGGTGTATGAAGGCTAAAAGAGGCTTGACACTGGTTTAACTGCATTAGCACTTTTAGTTGGTTCGTTTTATTCATAATTACTACTTTAGATGAATCCCAGTTGTATCCCATGATAATAAATGTAAGTCATCATTAAACAGTAATAAATGTCATCTTCTAATCATAAAAGGATCTAGGCCGCTCGTGACCCTGAGCCGGGCTATCATGATAGATCGTACACTCTGCAGAGGTTTCGCCCTTTACCCACCAGTCGCGTAAAAGTTCAAAAGAACTTTGCACCCAACCACGCACATCAACACTTCCGAGGTGTGACTGCATAGGGACGCTACGAGGCTTTCACTAGACACCCTAACAAGACAGTAGCCGCTGGAGTACTATACGGTGGTGAAAACTTAGGCACCGAGATTGACTGACCCTCAGGGCGCAACGTGAGGGGGTCAATGGCGTCCACGCGCCGGCAATTCATGCCAACAAAAGTAAATGGCGCAACGTGCGGAGCTCCCGCACTCACGGGGGCTCCCAACACGGGACTGGGTCTAACGTGACCTAGCCGACGGGGCTACCGTCCTCGGTGGAATCGGAGATCACCCAGCGCCGTACCTCCCACAACGCCGTAGGCCACTCGGTAACTACTGCCAAGCTAGAGACGTACGAGCTACTCAACCAAGACCAGAGCCATTATAGTTCCGGCGGCGGCGACAGGCTCCCAGGTTGCCGCTTTTACGAACCAGTCCTTAGGGAGAGACATTGGGGCCAGGCAAAACACACAAGCCCCAGCTCCCTGATCCAAGTTGCTAAAAAGCAAGTTTTAACGTTAAGGTTGAAGTGGACCATTAATTCAAGTTTAACAGTTAAGCAAAGGTGACAGTAGTTGCGCCTAGCAAAATACTACCCATATGCAAAAACCCATAGGAATACAAGGACATGGAAATAAATGCTAGGTACAGCCTTAATGGTAAGCAATATTAGACACATGCGTATGTAAAGAACAGTGTATTAAATGAGTGAGTAGGTAGCAAGGATTGTCCGTGCTATATACTTGCCTTCCTCGGAGTACGGCTGCTGCTGAAAGTCCTGCTCCGGCACGTCCTCAATGTACTCGAAGTCCAACGCTACGGGCTCACCGACTGGACACGAACATCACGCACGCATTCCAAAACAATCATTACATGCAAACAAAATTAATCTATTAGAACAGTACACCAAACAGTAAAAACAGTACAAAAACAGGAGCTAGAAATGTTCTACGCGTCGCTACGAACACATGAGCGCGAAAATCACGCAAATCGGAGCTAAAACGTGAAAGTTATAGCGTTTCTAAGATTCGGGGGCTTGCTGGCAAAGTTTTAAAATTTCCAGGGGCCTAAACGAATAAAACAGGACCTAATTGTAATTATTTTCGAAATAAAATGGACTGCGGGTTAATTACCAGAAAGTTCAGGGGCTCTTTAACAAAATTACCAACGCTGACCGATACCCGGGCGTTGACCTGGGACGTGGCGCGCGGTGGGCCATTGGATCAGAATCGGGCGGTTGAGATTTAAATATCGAAGGGGTATCCGGCCGATCTAATCCTGGCCGTTGGCTGGCGATCGGATGGCTGAGCGCAGGTGCTCGCCGGGGAAGAAGGCCGTGCGGTGGCGCTGCTCGGAACGCCGGCGAACTTCGCCGGAATTCGGCCTAACTCGAGCTAGGGTCCACCAAATGGGACGGGGTTGGGTGCTACGGGCTCAGGGGAGAACGGCGAATCGGCCTGCGGGGTTCACGACGAGCGTCGGCCAGCGAATCGAGCCGGCGACGACGGGCGGCGGAGCGGAGCTCCGGTGTACCGCGGGGGAGGGGTTCTGGCTCGGGTTAGGATCTGGTTTTTGGTGCTGAAGCTTCTGGGGAGTGCCACGAGTGCAACCAAGGTGAAAAAGAGGCGCATTGGGTGGTGTAGCGTCCGAACGACGACGGCCGGCGGTCGGCCGACGACGGCGAGCGCGGGGATCACAGGTACCGTGCTCTAATGCTGGAATCGAGGACCGGGAGGGACGGGTTACCTCCCGAGGAAACTCCTGGCGAACGGAATTGGCCGGAGATGGCTTGGGGAGGCGGGAACGGCAGTCGACGACGAGCGGCGGCGTCGGTGTTCGTCGACGAGGAGGTTCCGAAGCGCGGAACAGGGCTCGGAGCAGCTTGGCGGGGTCCTCGTGGCCTGGCGAAGCTCCTCCACAGCTTGTTCGGGACGAAGGTGTACTGGGGCGAGACGACGGCGGCGGCGAGCGGCGGCGGGTGTGCTTGCGCTCGGGAGCGGCGCGAATGGGGCAGTGGCGGCGCTAGGGCTGGAGTGAGGGGTGAAGGGAGGAGGGTGCGGTGCGGGTCGAGTTAAGAAGGCGCGGGGGAAGGGCCTCGGCGTGCGGGCCCGGATGCGGCAGGGGCGCGCCATCACCGGCGAGCAAGAAAGGAAGGTCGGGGGGAGGAAGAAAGGGAAGTGACGCCAGCGTGGCGTCATCGCCTGACGCGCGGGCCCGGGCTGGCAGCGACTCGGGGAAGAGAGGGCGCGGGCGTGGGCGTGGGCCGGTGCTGGGCCGAAAGCGGGGCGGCGGGGCTGCTGGGCCGGGGGGGAAAAGAAAGGGAGAGGGGGCTGGGCCGAATTGGAGAAAGAGTTGAGGGGGCTCAATTGGACTTGAGAAAAGTTCAGGGAGTGAAGTCGAACTTTGGGCTTAAAAAAACTTTTCTAGAGCTCCAAACAAAGTGATTTAAATTTGAATTTAAATATATTTAAATTCTTGTTTGAATCACAGGCAATACAAAAATAAATGCAGCAGCATGAATGCAACAATAAATGTTTCTATCACCTATATTTGATTTTAAATTTAAAAAATATTTATTTTGCCTATATTAATTATGAGCACTATCAACAAGAGGGTAAATTAATTACTAGATTCAGGAAAAACATTTTCTCCTACATTGATTCAAATTTTATTTTAGAGAATAATATTTTTCCTATACTAAATTCCCTGTAAACTTCATAAATCTTAGAAAATTTTTAGAAAATTGAGAAAAATATTATTTTAATTATGTTAAAATTCACATCCCAAAATTCGGAAATTTTGGGGTGTGACAAGCTACCCCCCTTAAACTGAATCTCGTCCCGAGATTCGCAGAGAGTAAGAACAAGGCGGAGAACGGGACAACAAGATTTGAGAAAGAGAGCTCTTCTGAAGTTGAACCATCGGGCTTCTTCGTCCTCTTGTGTTGATATAGGTCGCGGAGCCTCCACTCCAGAAATTACGGTGATCACCTTCTGTCTTCCTTCTTGATGATTAATTAGGAGGAGATAGCAAGAGAATCAAGGAGGTACGTGGGAAACATAGAGACGCCCTCTGCTATCTAAACATTAAAGTCCTTAAGCCTTATTCTAACATCTAGATGGTTGCAGACTGGTGTCTACGCCCATCACAATCATTACAAAGAACCAAATCAAACATATGCATAATAACAATAAGTACAAGCAGGTAAAGACATAAACTCACACAAGACTCGACTGTTAGATTTTTTTTTTTAAAAAAAAAAAATTTCAAAACATGGGGGTCTCCTAGTAATTTGTCAGCTGTACTATCTAGGCTGCGTTCCTACAGTCAGCACGGCTCTGATACCAATCTGTCACACCCGGATTTACACAAAACCCGAAACGTGGCCATATGTGTGCCCAGGAAGTCCATAGACACATATAGCGAACAAATATGGTAAAAAAAATCAGAGTACAATGCTTAAATCTCAACATAAAGTAGCGTGTACATCAGAGTGTTGCAAAAATGAAATACATGGACAGCGGAAGACTAATACAACTCTCTAGCGTAGCCGCAATCCCACGGGGACTCTGACTGGGAGAACGCCAACTCAGAAGTACGGCAGATCCTCCGGAAACTCCACAGCGTAATCAGCCTGACTCCAATCTGTACCCGTCCGGGATTTTGCCCAAAAATGAAGATAGCAGCAAGTGTAAGTAACAGAATTACTTAGCAAGTATAGCACGGGTGTATGAAGGCTAAAAGAGGCTTGACACTGGTTTAACTGCATTAGCACTTTTAGTTGGTTCGTTTTATTCATAATTACTACTTTAGATGAATCCCAGTTGTATCCCATGATAATAAATGTAAGTCATCATTAAACAGTAATAAATGTCATCTTCTAATCATAAAAGGATCTAGGCCGCTCGTGACCCTGAGCCGGGCTATCATGATAGATCGTACACTCTGCAGAGGTTTCGCCCTTTACCCACCAGTCGCGTAAAAGTTCAAAAGAACTTTGCACCCAACCACGCACATCAACACTTCCGAGGTGTGACTGCATAGGGACGCTACGAGGCTTTCACTAGACACCCTAACAAGACAGTAGCCGCTGGAGTACTATACGGTGGTGAAAACTTAGGCACCGAGATTGACTGACCCTCAGGGCGCAACGTGAGGGGGTCAATGGCGTCCACGCGCCGGCAATTCATGCCAACAAAAGTAAATGGCGCAACGTGCGGAGCTCTCGCACTCACGGGGGCTCCCAACACGGGACTGGGTCTAACGTGACCTAGCCGACGGGGCTACCGTCCTCGGTGGAATCGGAGATCACCCAGCGCCGTACCTCCCACAACGCCGTAGGCCACTCGGTAACTACTGCCAAGCTAGAGACGTACGAGCTACTCAACCAAGACCAGAGCCATTATAGTTCCGGCGGCGGCGACAGGCTCCCAGGTTGCCGCTTTTACGAACCAGTCCTTAGGGAGAGACACTGGGGCCAGGCAAAACACACAAGCCCCAGCTCCCTGATCCAAGTTGCTAAAAAGCAAGTTTTAACGTTAAGGTTGAAGTGGACCATTAATTCAAGTTTAACAGTTAAGCAAAGGTGACAGTAGTTGTGTTAACACCAAAAATTGGCACCAGGAAGAGGCTGACATGTGGGCCGGAGTCGTCGAAGAGATATCATTCGGCAAAGGAGTTTTTCCCCAGAGGCATTCGGCAAAGACGTTCTGCGGTCGGGAATGCGTCGTCATTCGGCAGAGGCATGGTTCCGCAGGTAAAAGCGGTAGCATTCGGGAAAGCGCGATGACGTGGAAAAACATAAGGAAAAGGCCGGTTCGAACAAGGAATGCAATATGGGCACGAAGATCCGTCATTTATTTTTAGAAACAAGTATTGTAGTCGTGTCCGACTAGGAGTTGTATCAAGACCTGGGTATAAATATAAACCCATGGCATCTGTAGAGAGGGACAATCAATCATACAACAAACCGGCCCCGTGCCAACATCGAGTCCTTTAGTCGAGTCGTCGAGTTCTTCGAGAGGAGTCATCGATCCGTCGACCTCCGTAAGTACCGGCAACCTTGTATCATGCTTAGTATCATGCGGTGGATTTAAGCTTTGATGCAAGTAGTCTTGTTACCATGCTTAGTATCATCCGGTGGATTTAAGTTGTGGTCTCAAGAAGGTTCCTCTGTTAGGTCATGAGCCATGCGGTGGGCTAAGATCTAGTATGGACCAAGTTATCGGCTCTGTTAGATTTCGGCAAGATCTAACAGATTCATTAAGTTACCCCGTGTTGCTTCGTTTTTACTATGTGCTTAATTCATGCAACACACCTTTGCCCAATCTAGATCGGCTAGAATCGGCTCTACTTCACGATGTGACGAATTATCCCCTCACAGCCGAGTCCGAAACCGATCTAGGTTGCCACGTGTCGCGGGTTTGAGCTTGTCGGCATCGTGTAGATCTTGACAGAACCGGGTATCATGCGGTAGATGCAGGTTTTTGGGTCGTCTTAGAGCTAATCATCCGGTGGATTAGAATTCGATTCGATCTGATAGATTTATCTTTACCGATTAGGCTTGTTCCTTCGCCATGGACCCCGATTCGGCTAAATAGCCGCATTCGGTAGTGCTCTCACGAGTGAACGTGTGTTCGTGGGTTTGCATTGGACAATGAATGCTTTTAGCCTTTCACGATTAGATTGTATCATGCGGTGGATTGATTTAATCTGATTGGTGGTGTGGCCACAAACGAGTTGTATCATGCGGTGGATTAACTCGTTCGTTGCCATGCTTGACGGGTGCTGCTTTCGGCCTATGCATTCTTGTTTTCAAAGTAAATTCGTGACTGTGTTGTGGGTTCGTAATTAAACATTGAATGCTTTTAGCTTTTCATGATTAGACTGTATCATGCGGTGGATTGGTCTAATCTGATTAGTGGTGTGGTCTCAAACAAGTCGTATCATGCGGTGGATTAACTTGTTTTGTTATCATGCTTGACGGGTGCTGCTTTCGGCCTATGCATTCCTTGTTTACTGCGAATTTATGATCATGTTTCACCCTTTTATTTATCTATCATGCTCTGTTTCTCGTTAATCGGCTATGAGTATGTGTTACAATGTTCATTCGGTTGAAAGCCGATCTTTCGTCATGCTTACGTCACGCATTCGGCAGTGCGCTCCTTGTGTGCCTTGCCGATTGCCGAATGTGGCTTTAACTGCCGACAGATAGCTTGTCCGTAGCTATATGTCTCTCGAGATTGGCTTCAACGCCGCAAATATGGAACTGTCTGGTCTCACCCGGCACGTTCCAGGTTTTGATCTAAACTTTTTTGTCCCTTTGTTAGTTTTCAGGCAAACTGACTGGCACGCTTCCGGATTCAAAAGCCCGGGCCACGTGTGAAGCCAGCTAATTCGGCTTGCTGTGTGCTTGGCGTGTGGTGCAGATTTTACGTCAACACACTTTTTGGCACGCCCGGTGGGACACACACAAGTTTTCAAGATGCCTGAGTTGAGCGACATCATGGATGTCACTTTGGAAGAGTTGTCTGAAGAGCATCAACAGATGGTAAAGGCTGCTGCTGGCCAATTCATTAACAAATGTTTACTGTCTTTCGCCAAGAACATGAGTGGTGCACCGTTTCTCAAGTCCGACTTGCCAAGAGTTCTCCTTCCTGGGCAGTCTGATTTTACTGAAGAAGAAGAAAGGGAGAGATTCTCGGGCTTGTTATACAAAGCTTTGGGGGAAGCAATGACCAATCACAATGCTGCGTTCTTGAACAGTTTTCGGCATATAATGGTAAGCATTTTTGGTCAGCATGTGGATAAACCCTTCGAGCAGATACATGGGCAATTGGGTGGTCCGACATACTTCAATGTTCAAGCACCAGTTCAGAAACCACATGGTAAAGGAAATGCTGATGAAACTGGAGGTTCTGGTGCTAAAGATACAAATGGACAACCGATTCGGCAAGATCCTCAGCCTGCACTGCCGAAAACTCGCACATACGGTGATATGGCATTCGGCACCACAGGGAATCCGCCTGCTTCTGCTTACAAGATATCTCCCTTGAACAACAGACTGCAGAGGGATTTATATGGAAACGGATATTCAGAGTTTATGGATTACAATGCTATCGACGCTCTCCCGAATCCTGGATATGTTGGTACTGCAGGCATGCTTGCTGGGAGACCAGGGAATCAAGATACCAGTATTGACCTCATGGTGCGAAAAATGACCGATGTATTGCAAAATCAATTCGGTCTGAAGCCTAAAAATCAGGGGTACATGTACTCGTCTCCTTTCCCGGAATGGTACCAAAGGGTATCATTGCCGAATAGAGTCAAGGTGCCTACAGAGTTTACTAAATTCTCAGGACAAGATGATACTAGCACTGTGGAACATATAGCTCGATATCTGATGCAGCTTGGAGAGGCTTCGGCAGATGAGGCTTTCAGAATCAGATACTTTCCTTTGTCACTGACGGGTCCAGCTTTTACATGGTTTGCTTCTTTGCCTGCTCAGTCGATTTGTACTTGGAAAGACCTGGAGCAGAAATTCCATGCTCATTACTACATTGGCAGTACCGAGAAAAAGTTGGTTGATTTGACCAGCTTAAGGCAGAGGAATAATGAAACACCTACGGAGTTCCTCAGGAGATTTAGGGAAACAAAGAGTATGTGCTTTTCTCTGAACATACCTGATGATCAACTGGCTGGTATGGCTGTAGCTGGCATGTTGCCTGCCATTCGGGAGAAGCTATTCGGGATGGAGTTTGATGATCTGGGCCAGTTGTCGCACAGATTGGCCTTGATGAGTAACCAGGCATATGGTTTCAAGAAAGATGCCAGATTTGCTAAAAATAATGATGTAGCTGACATCTATAACCAATTCCTTGAAAGAGCAGATCAAGAAGATGGGTATGAAGATAGCGAGGAGATAGCCGCAGCAGAGATAGTGTGGAGCAAAGAACCAGTTACAATGACTCAAAGATGGATCAAACAGATGAAGGGAACATATGATTTTGATGTGACTAAGGCGGATAAATTGTTTGAGTTCCTGGTGAAAGAAGGCCGAATCAAATTGCCAGAGGGGCATTCTATGCTTCGGCCCGATGGAGTGAAAGATAAGAGGTACTGTGGGTTTCATGATAGAAATTCTCATTCCATTAATGAATGCAGAGTCTTTAGGATGAGGATTCAGAAAGCTATCCAAGAAGGACATCTGAAATTCGACAACAAGATGAAACTGGACAGTAACCCTTTCCCTCAGAATATGATCGGGTTCTCGGTTAATATGGTGAATGCTGTTCCATCTGGAGAAAAGGGAAGATTGAAAGTTTTAACCCCAAAGAAGGCAAGACAGGATGGTTCAGTTGATCCCACTCGACAGATCACAATTGAACAGATTCGCCAGAAAGATCTTCGGTTCCCAAATAGCCGATTTGAAGTGGGAGAATCCTTTAAACATAGAGTTACTACACGTATTCTCCTCAACAAATGGCAGCGTCAGCAAGAAAAGGAGCGTTTTCAAAGGCGTGAATACGAGGAGGAGAAAAGAAGGCGCGAAGAAGAAAGGTTTGAGGAAGAACAAGAAGAGTATGCTCGAGAGCAGGAACGTGCGCATTGGGGGTGTGCATTCTTCAGACACTGTTGGAACGAAGGTTTGAAACTTCCCACATGGAATAGTTGTCCTGAATGCAATAATAGGTATGATGAATATAGGCAGGGAACTGTCAATCGCCGATCTGTCCATGAAAGAATTGGCAGGATGCATCCTAGTGATGATCGGCGTTTTAATGATCAACCAAGAAAGAGACATGCTGATTACAAGTGGGTTGATCGTGAAGAAGAAGAAGATCATGCTTATGTTTGGCAAGAAGGACAATGGTGCCCACCTGGTTTGAGGAAGAGCCAGAAGAGAAGAGTACAGCGCCTGAGGAATCAGGAATTGAAGCAAGCAAAGGTCAAGGTGAAATCAATATGGCTCCCAAAAGACAGGCCTGATGAACATGATCATTCGGCTCCTACATGTATGGTATGTTTTCTGCCGAATGAATTCATGGCTCCAGCTAACCAAATTGTACAGGAAGAGATATTGCCCGATATAGATGATGCCGAACGATTTGGGTTAATGGCACAATTGATGTTGAACAAACAAGCTATTTTTGAGAAGCCAGCCCAGAATCGGCACATGAAGCCACTATACTTGAAGGGATATGTTAATGGCAAACCATTGACCAAGATGTTTGTCGATGGAGGAGCTGCTGTCAATGTGATGCCATATACCACATTCAGGAAGCTTGGTATGGGCCCTAGAGATTTGACACCAACGAGCATAATTCTAAATGATTTTGCTGGAAATCCTTCGGACACCAAGGGATGCGTGCACGTTGATCTGATGATTGGGTCCAAGACTCTGCTTACGACTTTCTTTGTCATTGAGGGCAAAGGGGCATATAGCTTGCTGCTTGGAAGAGATTGGATTCATGCAAATTGTTGTATTCCATCTACTATGCATCAACAGCTTATTCAGTGGATAGATGATGAGGTGGAGATTGTCCAAGCAGATGATTCAATAAGCGTGGCAAATATGGAACCAGCTTTCTGGGAATATCAAGGCATAGATTGTTTCTCAGGCAAAGACTGGGGAGAAGGTCCTGTGGCACCAGCCAGCAGCGATCAGCAGCCGATCGAAGCAGTCGGCTCTCATAGTAATTTTTGATGGAAAATCCAATTGATGGAACTGATGGAAAATTAGGACGTGGATTTGTGTCGGCCGATAAATTAGAAGAAGTGGACATTGGAGATGGTGACAAGCCAAGACCGACATTTATCAGTGCTAACTTGGATTCGGTTTTCAAAGAAAAGTTGGTGACATTGTTAAAAGAATACAAGGACTGCTTTGCTTGGGATTATTCGGAGATGCCCGGTCTAGACCGTTCTATTGTTGAGCATCGGTTGCCAATCAAACCTGGATACAGGCCTTACAAGCAACCACCCCGAAAAATCTACAAGGAAGAAGTGTTGGCCGATGTGAAAAAGGAGATTGAAAGATTACTAGATGCAAATTTCATTCGGCCATGTAAATACGCGGATTGGATCTCTAATATTGTTCCTGTCTATAAGAAAAATGGAAAGATGAGGGTTTGCATAGATTATAGAGACCTAAACAAGGCTACACCCATGGATGGATATCCAATGCCTATTGCTGATTCATTGGTTGATGCTGCTGCTGGATACAAAGTGCTCAGTTTCATGGATGGTAACGCAGGATACAATCAGATTTATATGGCATTGGAAGATATAGTAAAGACAGCTTTCAGGTGTCCTGGACACATAGGGTTGTTTGAGTGGGTTGTCATGACCTTTGGATTGAAAAATGCCGGTGCAACTTATCAAAGGGCTATGAATTATATTTTTCATGAGTTGATCGGCAAGATTGTGGAAATATATATTGATGATGTGGTGATCAAGTCATTGGATCATGAGTCTCATTTGGCCGACATAAGGAAAACTCTAGAATGCACCAGGAAACATGGGCTTAAGATGAACCCGAACAAGTGTGCTTTTGGAGTTTCGGCTGGAGAGTATCTGGGATTTTTGATACATGAAGGAGGAATAGGAGTTGGTAAGAAAAGCATGAAGGCAATTGATGAAATTGTTCCTCCAACTAATCTTAAAGAGCTACAATCACTGCTTGGCAAGATAAATTTTGTGAGAAGGTTCATATCAAACTTGTCACAAAAGGTGTTGCCCTTTTCCTCACTGTTGAAAATAAAAAAAGATCAAAAGTTTGTATGGGGTGACGAACAACAGAATGTTTTTAATGAAATAAAGGAGTACATGAAGAAACCACCAGTATTGGTACCTCCACAATTGAACAAGCCTTTCAAGTTGTACGTGGCGGCCGATGCCCAAACTATTGGATCGGCCCTCATTCAAGAATTTGAAGGGAAAGAAAGAGTAGTTGCATACCTTAGCCGAAAGTTACTAGATCCAGAGACAAGGTATTCGGCTACAGAGAAGCTTTGCTTATGTGTTTACTACTCCTGTACAAAATTTCGGCACTACTTACTACATGCCGAATGCATTGTGTATTCAAAGTTTGATGTGATAAAACACATGTTGTCTATGCCAATTTTGAACGGAAGGATTGGCAAATGGATTTTAGCTTTGTCTGAATTTGAGTTAAGGTTTGAATCGGCAAAGGCTGTTAAGGGACAGATTATTGCCGACTTCATTACTGAACATCATGATACATCGATAAATTTGCTTAACATTGTTCCTTGGGTGTTATTCTTCGATGGATCTTCATGCAACAAAGGTGGTGGAGCAGGTATCTTATTAATTTCACCCAAAGGAGAAACATTTGAGTTTGCTGTTCCCATTCAATCTGCTGTTACTAACAATCAAGCTGAGTATGAGGCATTGCTCAAAGGGCTCCAATATTTGAAAGAAGCAAATGCCATTGCGGTTGAAATTTTTGGAGATTCAGAATTGGTCATAAAACAATTGAATGGTGAATATGAGTGCAAAAGTGATACCTTGAGGAATTACTATGAAGAATGCAAAGAAATATTGAAGAGCTTTCGGTCAGTAATTCTACAACACATTCCTAGGGGGGATAATGGAGAGGCAAATAGATTGGCCCAAAGTGCATCAGGTTATAAAGAGCTTCGAGAAGTTTTTGCTAATGATGTATACGCATTCGGGAATAATCTGGCAGAGGATGATTGGAGAAAAGAGATTGCCGATTATCTAGAGAATCCATCCCGAAAGGTTTCTAGAAAGCTCAGGTATAAAGCTTTAAAGTTTGTTCTTCTTGATGATAATTTGTATTATAAATCCTTGGATGGGGTGCTGTTACATTGCTTAAATCATGAAGAAGCAAAAAGGCTGATGAGTGAAGTACATGATGGGTTGTGTGGAGCACATCAATCGGCCTATCGAATGAAGTGGATTATTAGAAGAACTGGATATTACTGGCCGACAATGTTGGAAGATTGTTTTGAATATTATAAGGGATGTCAAGACTGTCAGAGATTTGGAAACATTCAGAGAGTTCCGGCATCGGCTTTGAATCCCATTATCAAGCCATGGCCATTCAGAGGATGGGGAATAGATTTGATTGGCCAAATAAATCCTCCATCTAGCAAGGGGCATAAGTTTGTGCTTTTGGCAACCGATTATTTTACCAAGTGGGTTGAGGCAATTCCATTAAAGAAGGTGACGTCGGAGAATATGGTTGAATTTGTTAAAGAACATATCATTTACAGATTTGGGATTCCTCAAACAATCACCACAGATCAAGGGGCTCAATTTACATCTTCAGAGTTCAAAGATTTTGCTGAAAGTATGGGCATCAAATTGTTAAATTCTTCTCCTTATTATGCCCAAGCTAATGGTCAGGCAGAGGCTTCTAACAAGATTATGATTAAAATTATACAGAAAAAGATTGATCAGAAGCCGAGAAAGTGGCATTCGGTACTCAATGAGGCTTTATGGGCTTACCGAATGGCTCCACATGGGGCTACACAGACGTCTCCTTATGAGTTGGTGTATGGGCATCATGCTATCTTGCCATGGGAAATACAATTAGACTCAAGGAGAATAAAGTTGCAAAAGGATTTAAGTTCTAAAGAATATAATGATTTAATGATGGACGAATTAGAAGATTTGCATATGATTCGTCTCAGGGCCTTGGAAAATATCGAGAAAAATAAAATGCGAGTTGCTAAATATTACAACAAGAAGGTACAAGTTAAGCAATTTACAGAAGGTGATCTAGTTTGGAAAGCGATATTGCCGATTGGAACCAAATATGCAGCATTCGGCAAATGGTCTCCAAATTGGGAAGGCCCTTTCAGAGTAGTTAGATGCGTGCCTGGAAATGCATATATTTTGAAGACATTATTGGGAGAAGAATTTGCTTCTGCTATAAATGGAAGATATTTGAAGAGGTATTATCCCAGTGTTGAAATCGATCGGTGATTGATATATTAAATTGCCGAACAGCCGATATTTGGGAAGAAATCGTCTTTAGAAGAAAATTGACAGAAACGTTAGAGAAAAAGAAAAATGGCCAATACTGAATGTATTGCCCTTAGCACAAAGAATGTTACATCAAGAGTTCATGCAAAGGATAAGTTTTATTGCCGAAATTCCATAAATCCCTAGTACAAACTACTGAAAGAGCCTGTTCAGAACAGACTGGGGATGAATGGAATCGGCAATGGCAGTGCCATGGCCATCAAGACGATCAATAGAGGCGTCAATATCGTCGATGTCTTCTGGGTTGTTGTTGGCGAAACCAACCGGCATTCTGGAATAGTCGGTGCCGGTGTGCGTCGACATAGCGACGAGACCCGCAGCGACGCCCAGGCGAACGCCATGGGAGGCCACTTCGTCGACACGACCTGCCACCGCACCAAGGCGTGCCTCGGGTGTGTCCCCTTGGGCGTTCACCTTGTCCGCCAGCTCCTCCACCAGCGCCTTCAGTCGATCAAGTTCAGCATCACGCGCTGCAAAGTCACAAGGGGATAACAGATTAATATCATTTGGAGGACGAGAATTGAGATTGAGCAGATTGCAGGACTCACCATCAATGACTTCAAGCAGCTGCTTGCGCTCGGCCTGCCATTCGAGGTCCGCAATCCCAGCTTGCTTGGAGATGATCTCCAGTTCGCGACGAGAGTCGTCGCGCTCCGCCTTGAATCGGCGAGCATCACCGTCTGAGTAGCGGGAGTCGTCCGATGAACGAGTCCGATTGGACGAACTCGAGGAGTTGGGCGCCGCAGGAGCAGCGGCTGGAGCCGCAACTGGCGCACCAGCGCCGGCAATCCATTGGATTACCCTGAAAGAACAAAGAAGATTCGTCAAAAAAAAAAGAGAAAGGAAATCTCGAGAAGAACAGAGAGAAGCAAGCAGCCAATCACCTGCGGCGAGCGCCGGCGCGACTTCCTTCGGCCTCATCGACGGCCGGGCGCCTCCTGTTGTTGTCGGCCATTGGAAGTTCCTCGGAGTTACTGTGGATGGGGAAAAGAATGACTTGAGCCGGCAAGGACTTGGAAGACGAAGAACTTGGTGAAAAACTGTGGGCTGCCTGGGAGTTTATTTATAGAACCCGCAGAGGAAATCGTGGCCAAAGATCGTGGCGCGTATTCCGAAGAGTTCGGAAGGTGGAAAGGATTTTCCAGCTGATCGGTTCTCATGTCGTTTGGGATTCTTATCGAGTCGTATTCGGCTTTGACTGGATGAGATTCGGCTATGTCATAGTTGAAGCATTTTCGGGTCTGACGCTATTAAAGCTAGCTTTGCCGAATGAGTTATCCACAATGGAGAGAAAGCAAAGATTGATGAGATTATGGGGTTGATAAAACATTCGGCTATCAAACTATTTGACATAATTTACACACCCAAGAACTTTGAGATTACATTTTTGGCATTTGATATCATATTGCTAATGTTCTCTAATAAGTTTTTGTCAGCTTCTTGGGTTCTAGCCAGGGCAGCAAGCTTCGCCTTGAGTTGTTTGTCTTCGTTTAGAGCTGCTAAGGCTTCCTTTCGCCTCCTCTCTGTTAACTTAGGAAGCTCGACTATCTTCTTCTTGTCAGCTTCAATTTCGGCCGATAGATTTCTCAATTCGGCTTCAAGTGCAGCTTTTCTGATCTCCTTCATTTCAAGTTCAGATTCCAGTTTGGTCAATGATTCCTTGTCATTCTGGACTTGAGTATGCAGGTCTTTTACAGATTGCTTTACCAAAGTTCTCCTTTGCTCCAAGGCTGGTTGAGCAGATTGATTCTTCAGAGCTTGCTTCACTGCGATAAAATGATCATCCAATCGGGAAATTGGATCTAAAGAAGTCTTGATATCGGCAGGAAGACCTTGATCGAATGATTCAAGCAAGTCTCTTAAAAGATCAGCATTGGTAACTTGTTCTCGAGTGTCCTTATGCAGAAAAGAGAGGATTTCCTTCAGTTTTGCTTGGTTCTCCTCTGATAAAGCTTGACCAGAAGAAGTTTCTTCTCCTTGTTCGGCAACTAGATCATCCACAGCAAATGAATAGCTGGGTGAAGAAGTGGTTTTCTCCTGGAAAAAGATTCTGCCGAATTATTGATGATCCATTGAATAAAGAACTGGGAAAACTGGGTAATTATCTCTACCTCATTCCTGATTTCTTGAATGGAGAAAGAAGGCAGCTCAAGCTCAGGCAAAGGTTCTTGTGTGATATGCTGAAGAGGGCTTGGAAGATCTTTTGGTGGAGAAGAGACTTCTGGCTGAGGAACATCAGGTGAAGCTGAAACTGGTTCTTGATGAGAAGAAGAACTCTCCAAGATTGGGTCTATTGAGATTTGCTCTGAAACTGAAAAAAGAATCAATGCCGATGGAGAGGAACTTTAAAGACGAAATAGTGAGAAATTTTACCAATCATTGAAGCATCGGCAGGACCTATACTGATTGCTGGCTGCTGTTCTCTGGCCTGAAATCAAAAGAAATAAAGCTGAGCAAAAACACCAAAAGCATTATAGTCAAAGAAAAAAGACTCTGACCTTGATTTTGCTACTTGTTCTTTTCTTCTTTACAACTGAGGGAGCAGCTATAAGGAGGGTTTTCCTCTTGACAGATGATGGTCTAGTGAGTATTGGATCTGAAGAAGCTTGTCTAGCCATCAGCCGAGCCAAGGTAGGAGATTGATGCCCCAAAGCAGATATTGGGCCTGCGGTTTTGTATAAGATTACTCTGGCAAGGGGGGCAGGTGTTATGTCCTGCAAAATAATAGAGTCAGAATCGATTGGAGTTAATGTTATGAAGACAGATAAAGGAATAAGCATATTACCTCTGCAGTTGGCTGATAATCAGGCATTAATTCAAGGCAGAAGGGATAGATTGGCATATTGAAGATATGATCATGGAATTCTTGCCACCAGAGAGTGAAGGAAGGATGGGCAGATATTGTTGGCACAAAAGGATCAGGTGCATAAATAGTTCCACAGCATTTATAGGTGAAAATCCTTCTTGTTTCTGTGGAATCCTTGACTATCTCCCTAGGCCTGAGGAATTCATGGAGAAATAGCCTAGGGGGCACTTGGCCACATCCCAACTGTCTAGCCATCATGTTTGGCTGATAATATTCATAAGTGCTTTGGACTAGCCTCCCTCCACAGAATTCGGCTGGCAGGATGCAGGGCTGGATGAAGGCATTAAAAATTGCTACAGATTGTACATCAGTGCATCCAGTCTCAAAGCTGAATTCGCAAGGGAGAGTAAGATTGTCATTGTCCGAATAAGGGAACCAAAGAGGATTGGCAAAACCTCTGAAGAAGAGCTCAAACAGTTCACCAATGTTCTTGTTGATAGGTACAGTGGAGGCAGCTTCTCCATAGGTTTGACAACCTTTGGTTCTCCGGGTTTCTCCTTCTTTATAATTGATTGAAGGGAAGTCTCGGCTGTTGAGATCAATAGCAACGATTTGGTGCATGTATAATTGCAGCCACATTTGGACAAACCACCAGGGACCATTGACACAGGGGATCTTCTTGCTAGTGTGCATCAGGTGGGTGGTTTGGTTGAGCATATGGTAAACACTTCCCAGGAGGTATTTCCCAAGTGGGATGACTTTTCCAGCAGCCAGCTCTTCGGCCATCACGATATGATTCAAGGTTGGCTCATTGGCTTTGCCACAAAAGACTGATCTGCATAGCCACATGTTCAGGAAAGCTCTGTATTCGACATCAGTCAGAGGACCATCAGACATATGATTCTGGATATATCTCTTGTATCCAACCCCTGTTCTTACTCCTGTCTACTTGGAGGAACCTTTATGGTCATATGGGTACACAGTTCCTGTAACATTCAGGCCGGTCATCATGTAGACATCGGCTAAGGTAGGGGACATTGGGCCATGGCCGAAAAGAAAAGCATTTGCACCATTGGACCAGAAGTGGCAAGCTGCGATCAAAAGGTTCTCATTCTTTGGTGTTTCGGCTAGAGATAGCTCCAAGCAATGAGAAATACGAAGACTGTCCCAATTCTGCGTCTGGGGACTTTTATCGTCAGAAATCCTTTTGTACCAATTTCTCCATCCGGCAATTGGGGGCAAAGGCCAGTTCTTGAAGGCGTCTTGCCACTCATGAGGTTTTGTCAGTGAAATCTTAAAAGGAATCCGCTGAGATTCGGCCGCGATGATTTCAGAAGGATCTGAATCTCCTACGGGACCGAGGAAGTAGGATGGAGATTTTTTCTCAACAGGGATGAGGATTTCGGTAGCTAGGGCCTATCAAGAATGAAAGGGGATAAGAAGAAATTTAAAATGCAAATCGAAAGAAGAGTGCCGAACATGCTTGAGGGGATTGAAGTTTACCTGGAGAGCAAGATCTTGGTCCGCCATTTGAAGGTTGGATCTTGGAAGTCGATGACTTAGGGTTCGGATCCGGATGAGAGCTCTGAAGATTCAAAAGGAGAAGTGGGTGCCGAGCAGAACTAACTTGGAAATGTTAAGTGCTTCTGGTCAATTCCGAGATAAAAGTTACCTCTTATCCCGAAATTGAAGGGGCATGTGTTAACACCAAAAATTGGCACCAGGAAGAGGCTGACATGTGGGCCGGAGTCGTCGAAGAGATATCATTCGGCAAAGGAGTTTTTCCCCAGAGGCATTCGGCAAAGACGTTCTGCGGTCGGGAATGCGTCGTCATTCGGCAGAGGCATGGTTCCGCAGGTAAAAGCGGTAGCATTCGGGAAAGCGCGATGACGTGGAAAAACATAAGGAAAAGGCCGGTTCGAACAAGGAATGCAATATGGGCACGAAGATCCGTCATTTATTTTTAGAAACAAGTATTGTAGTCGTGTCCGACTAGGAGTTGTATCAAGACCTGGGTATAAATATAAACCCATGGCATCTGTAGAGAGGGACAATCAATCATACAACAAACCGGCCCCGTGCCAACATCGAGTCCTTTAGTCGAGTCGTCGAGTTCTTCGAGAGGAGTCATCGATCCGTCGACCTCCGTAAGTACCGGCAACCTTGTATCATGCTTAGTATCATGCGGTGGATTTAAGCTTTGATGCAAGTAGTCTTGTTACCATGCTTAGTATCATCCGGTGGATTTAAGTTGTGGTCTCAAGAAGGTTCCTCTGTTAGGTCATGAGCCATGCGGTGGGCTAAGATCTAGTATGGACCAAGTTATCGGCTCTGTTAGATTTCGGCAAGATCTAACAGATTCATTAAGTTACCCCGTGTTGCTTCGTTTTTACTATGTGCTTAATTCATGCAACACACCTTTGCCCAATCTAGATCGGCTAGAATCGGCTCTACTTCACGATGTGACGAATTATCCCCTCACAGCCGAGTCCGAAACCGATCTAGGTTGCCACGTGTCGCGGGTTTGAGCTTGTCGGCATCGTGTAGATCTTGACAGAACCGGGTATCATGCGGTAGATGCAGGTTTTTGGGTCGTCTTAGAGCTAATCATCCGGTGGATTAGAATTCGATTCGATCTGATAGATTTATCTTTACCGATTAGGCTTGTTCCTTCGCCATGGACCCCGATTCGGCTAAATAGCCGCATTCGGTAGTGCTCTCACGAGTGAACGTGTGTTCGTGGGTTTGCATTGGACAATGAATGCTTTTAGCCTTTCACGATTAGATTGTATCATGCGGTGGATTGATTTAATCTGATTGGTGGTGTGGCCACAAACGAGTTGTATCATGCGGTGGATTAACTCGTTCGTTGCCATGCTTGACGGGTGCTGCTTTCGGCCTATGCATTCTTGTTTTCAAAGTAAATTCGTGACTGTGTTGTGGGTTCGTAATTAAACATTGAATGCTTTTAGCTTTTCATGATTAGACTGTATCATGCGGTGGATTGGTCTAATCTGATTAGTGGTGTGGTCTCAAACAAGTCGTATCATGCGGTGGATTAACTTGTTTTGTTATCATGCTTGACGGGTGCTGCTTTCGGCCTATGCATTCCTTGTTTACTGCGAATTTATGATCATGTTTCACCCTTTTATTTATCTATCATGCTCTGTTTCTCGTTAATCGGCTATGAGTATGTGTTACAATGTTCATTCGGTTGAAAGCCGATCTTTCGTCATGCTTACGTCACGCATTCGGCAGTGCGCTCCTTGTGTGCCTTGCCGATTGCCGAATGTGGCTTTAACTGCCGACAGATAGCTTGTCCGTAGCTATATGTCTCTCGAGATTGGCTTCAACGCCGCAAATATGGAACTGTCTGGTCTCACCCGGCACGTTCCAGGTTTTGATCTAAACTTTTTTGTCCCTTTGTTAGTTTTCAGGCAAACTGACTGGCACGCTTCCGGATTCAAAAGCCCGGGCCACGTGTGAAGCCAGCTAATTCGGCTTGCTGTGTGCTTGGCGTGAGGTGCAGATTTTACGTCAACAAGTTGCGCCTAGCAAAATACTACCCATATGCAAAAACCCATAGGAATACAAGGACATGGAAATAAATGCTAGGTACAGCCTTAATGGTAAGCAATATTAGACACATGCGTATGTAAAGAACAGTGTATTAAATGAGTGAGTAGGTAGCAAGGATTGTCCGTGCTATATACTTGCCTTCCTCGGAGTACGGCTGCTGCTGAAAGTCCTGCTCCGGCACGTCCTCAATGTACTCGAAGTCCAACGCTACGGGCTCACCGACTGGACACGAACATCACGCACGCATTCCAAAACAATCATTACATGCAAACAAAATTAATCTATTAGAACAGTACACCAAACAGTAAAAACAGTACAAAAACAGGAGCTAGAAATGTTCTACGCGTCGCTACGAACACATGAGCGCGAAAATCACGCAAATCGGAGCTAAAACGTGAAAGTTATAGCGTTTCTAAGATTCGGGGGCTTGCTGGCAAAGTTTTAAAATTTCCAGGGGCCTAAACGAATAAAACAGGACCTAATTGTAATTATTTTCGAAATAAAATGGACCGCGGGTTAATTACCAGAAAGTTCAGGGGCTCTTTAACAAAATTACCAACGCTGACCGATACCCGGGCGTTGACCTGGGACGTGGCGCGCGGTGGGCCATTGGATCAGAATCGGGCGGTTGAGATTTAAATATCGAAGGGGTATCCGGCCGATCTAATCCTGGCCGTTGGCTGGCGATCGGATGGCTGAGCGCAGGTGCTCGCCGGGGAAGAAGGCCGTGCGGTGGCGCTGCTCGGAACGCCGGCGAACTTCGCCGGAATTCGGCCTAACTCGAGCTAGGGTCCACCAAATGGGACGGGGTTGGGTGCTACGGGCTCAGGGGAGAACGGCGAATCGGCCTGCGGGGTTCACGACGAGCGTCGGCCGGCGAATCGAGCCGGCGACGACGGGCGGCGGAGCGGAGCTCCGGTGTACCGCGGGGGAGGGGTTCTGGCTCGGGTTAGGATCTGGTTTTTGGTGCTGAAGCTTCTGGGGAGTGCCACGAGTGCAACCAAGGTGAAAAAGAGGCGCATTGGGTGGTGTAGCGTCCGAACGACAACGGCCGGCGGTCGGCCGACGACGGCGAGCGCGGGGATCACAGGTACCGTGCTCTAATGCTGGAATCGAGGACCGGGAGGGACGGGTTACCTCCCGAGGAAACTCCTGGCGAACGGAATTGGCCGGAGATGGCTTGGGGAGGCGGGAACGGCAGTCGACGACGAGCGGCGGCGTCGGTGTTCGTCGACGAGGAGGTTCCGAAGCGCGGAACAGGGCTCGGAGCAGCTTGGCGGGGTCCTCGTGGCCTGGCGAAGCTCCTCCACAGCTTGTTCGGGACGAAGGTGTACTGGGGCGAGACGACGGCGGCGGCGAGCGGCGGCGGGTGTGCTTGCGCTCGGGAGCGGCGCGAATGGGGCAGTGGCGGCGCTAGGGCTGGAGTGAGGGGTGAAGGGAGGAGGGTGCGGTGCGGGTCGAGTTAAGAAGGCGCGGGGGAAGGGCCTCGGCGTGCGGGCCCGGATGCGGCAGGGGCGCGCCATCACCGGCGAGCAAGAAAGGAAGGTCGGGGGAGGAAGAAAGGGAAGTGACGCCAGCGTGGCGTCATCGCCTGACGCGCGGGCCCGGGCTGGCAGCGACTCGGGGAAGAGAGGGCGCGGGCGTGGGCGTGGGCCGGTGCTGGGCCGAAAGCGGGGCGGCGGGGCTGCTGGGCCGGGGGGGAAAAGAAAGGGAGAGGGGGCTGGGCCGAATTGGAGAAAGAGTTGAGGGGGCTCAATTGGACTTGAGAAAAGTTCAGGGAGTGAAATCGAACTTTGGGCTTAAAAAAACTTTTCTAGAGCTCCAAACAAAGTGATTTAAATTTGAATTTAAATATATTTAAATTCTTGTTTGAATCACAGGCAATACAAAAATAAATGCAGCAGCATGAATGCAACAATAAATGTTTCTATCACCTATATTTGATTTTAAATTTGAAAAATATTTATTTTGCCTATATTAATTATGAGCACTATCAACAAGAGGGTAAATTAATTACTAGATTCAGGAAAAACATTTTCTCCTACATTGATTCAAATTTTATTTTAGAGAATAATATTTTTCCTATACTAAATTCCCTGTAAACTTCATAAATCTTAGAAAATTTTTAGAAAATTGAGAAAAATATTATTTTAATTATGTTAAAATTCACATCCCAAAATTCGGAAATTTTGGGGTGTGACACTAGGTAGTAGAAGTATATATGTACTAGATGTATGCATGCATGATATTAAGAAGGTTAGATCGAGTTCCAATGCAAACTCGACACGTAGCGCCACGCACGTGAAGGTTAAAACTTGAAACGTGGTATGCAGCTAGCTAGCACGCACGTCGTTGATCGTGGCTATGGTGATGCAAAATCCAAGTTGGCGGGCAGTGCATGCATGCATGCATGTAGCGCGAGCACGCCTGGTAACGACGGGACAGGTTAAGGCAATAATCAGGCGGCACACATAAGTGGCCAGCGCGTCCACGTGGCCTCTGCGACGGGGCGGGGCCCACCTACAGGATGGAACAGCTAGCGAGCAGACGGCCAGGCCGGCTACTAGCTAGGCTAGTCGTCCAAGTGTGCATGCGTACGTAACAGTGCCCTATCCAGAGAAATCGTCAGCTCCATAAACAGTTACTAAACACTGATCAGCTGATGAGCCCTAGCTAGAGATATATATCATATATAGTATATACCTGTAGATCACACCCACGCAGTGTTTGCCCGCTGTTTGCCGACATATGCAGGGGAACCACCCTCCTCCGTTTCAGACATATCCAAACAATGTGTAGCTAGATCGAGGTGCAGCCATATATTGCCCAACTTTAGATAGTGGCTGCATGATGGATATACGCACTGCTTCTACTTTAAACCTTGTCTAGTGTCTTGATCGATCCGACCCGGGCTTACATACATATTTGGATACCTTGTTTTTACTATAGCAGTCGATCTCTTGATGAGGAATGAATCAAGCTAGAGTCATCTCATCTCGGCCGGCATATATATTATATGCAACGACGACGTACTCTTCCAACATGAGCAGTCTATTAATTGCATTGGGTCATGGACGTGCTCGATCTAGATAGGTAGATAACCCTAGCTGCTAGCAGCACGATGGGTGTGATCGATCGAGCACGTGCGCAAACCGCAAAGGTCAACAATGGCAGTGCCCAGTGCGGGGAGCATGTCGACGAGCTCGATCACGACGCCGATCGAGGGCCGCACGCAACGCAACCACGCACTCCAATATCTATCTATCATCCGCATGCTTGCATCATATGCAGGCCGGCCCACTCATGGAGTATAAATACAGTCTCTCGAATCGAATCTCAGCTGGATCAGGTTAGGTAATTGCACTGGTTCACATGCATGCAAGTGCCCGGCGGCGATCAGATCGACACTTGATCGAGATGACATACATGCAGTACGTGTGGCCAGCAGCCATTTACAAAGGCATATATATACACACGCCAGAGAGAGAGAGAGAGCTTATTCAGAGAGGAGACGAAGGTAATTTTGGTTGTTGATACGGTCTCGATCGGCTAATGAGACGATGCACCCGTGATCGTGAGCCACATCTATCAAACGTATGTATGCAGGCGGCTGCTATGCCAACATTTCCTGAAGTTAATAAGCAACTTGCATGCATTGGTTCCGCGCTAGCTTCTGCTCCCGTTCCAGAGAAAACACATCAATCTTGTAGCTCTCAGTCTCTGACATACGACAGCTCGCTCTCTGATTTCCTCCCGGCCGGCCAGTTATCTCCTGCGGAGGCATGGTTACCACTACCACTTTATTTCAGACCACATATATCCCTGATCGGTGTCATGGCAGCTGCTCCCCGGCCGTCTATGCCCTTAACAAGATGCAAATTAGGGGATGAAGAATTGGAGGAAAAATATTACTTCACCATAAATGTGTCACTGTATTATTTCGTTTGTATGTGTGAAAAATTGTCCAAAAATTGATTAATTAGGTTCAAAATGTTCGTCTCGTCGAGTACAACAAAACTATGTAATTAATTTTTAATTTTATCTACATTTAGTACTCCATGCACGTGCCGACATTTTGATGTGATGAAATTTTTTTTTGTATAGTAAACTTTGAGTTACTTTTTGGATATAAACAATACCTATATCTCTTCACTCCCTCTTGTGGACGCAGACATGCAGTGCAGCATTAGTTGATTGACGAACCGATCAGACATGAAACACCACCCTTCTCGGTTCCTTCCAATACTATTTCTTTCCAGAATTTCTACGGAATCTGTCCTGGGCCTTTTACGGGCCTCTACATAAGGTGGTCCTTATACGGGCCTCCACTCCACACATGGGGGAGGCAATAATGGGCTGTGGGCCGCGACGAAAGTAACTAGTCAGCAACATTCAGGCCCAACCTCTCTGCTGCAATAGCAGGCTACAAGAGTCTGGCAACATTTTTCTGACGGAAGTCAACATCGTTTTGTGCAAATACTATACTGCTACCAGTATCAGAGAAAGCACATCAATAATCTCATTTCTGATCCTCCACCTCCGGCTTCATTCCAGCTTTATCCTGCGGGTTCATGGCTACTGCTGCTTCCATGCCCTTCTCCTGATCGGGGGCGGTGGCGTGGAGCTTTCCAGCTGCCCCTTCGCTTCTCCTGTAGATGCAGTACAGCACCAGCTGAAGGATGCCCATTGGAACACCGATGAAGTTTGGAGACTGCATCGAATCGAGAAAAGCATACCAAAAATCAGAGTGATGATCGGTTTAATCGAGTTCCATTTTATCTGTGAGCTTGATCAGAATCTTGCACTAACCGCGATGAACAGATCGCTCCCAAGGAGCCCGTATATCATCCACAGAGAGCTGGACAGGAAGGAAAAAAGTGACAGGTAGAATGGCATGAACTCCACGCTTTTCGTCCTGATGACTTGCTTCTGCAAACGGAAAGTCAGTTCAGAATATTCTTAATTACAAGTTTAGAAGCTGCAGTACTAGTACATCGTTTTCTTCATCAATTTGATTTGGTTTATATACTACCTTATTCATTGACGCTGAATCGGCCTTTTTACATGACAGGTTCAGACTAAATTCAGTAAAAGGTTTCATCATGAACTTTTACTCTGCTAGTCTAATTGGACCTTTGGTCTGTGTGATTCATCATTGCGAAGGCAGTGTATAGCATATGCTTATGACAGATACTCACAGCAGCCACCATTGGAGAGCTGTACATCGATATCGAAGCCACCAAACCAACACTACCAACAAAAACCTTGCGCATATGGTGTGTATGGACCATGAAGCTCGATAGACATGCTGTCAATCCAAATAGCGTCAGAACAGGAAGCACCAATTGCAAAGCAAACCTCTGCAAAAAGACCATCGGATAGCGTGTTAACAATATTCAGCAGTTTATACCTATCAATACCGTATGAAAGAAGACAATTCATCAGAGGTCACTTGCCTTCTTAACTCTTGGCGCAAACCATACGTATATGCTGATGAATGCTATCTCAAGCAGTATGCCCAATCCATTGATGGTGGACACTGTCATGTTCTCCCATCCAGAGCTCACTACAGGAAGCCCGTACCAAGTGTACAGGAGGCAGTTGAATAGAGCTAGTATGTACGGGACACATGAGAACTCTTCTACTTTGCCCTTCTTTATCACCCTTCTGAATGTCAATCTGTGAAACATCAATTGCAGACATAGGATTTAAGCGATTGCATAGGCCGCATCAATTTCTGATCATGCATAGTAGTGCTAGTTCTGAGTATGACGCGTACATTGGGGCTGCATAGAGAAGCATAGATGCAGCATTTCCTGCAACAACAAAAAGAGAGATGGGTTTACAGTCATTCATGAAACCAAATGACTTCAAAAGATATGGTAGATGATGAGTACCTAGAATTCCAACTGCTACACGGACAGTGTTACGAACCATTGTTGCTGTGCAGCGAAGGTTTCAACCTTCAGATGGACAAATGCTCTATCTGACAAAGACTGCCTGAATGGCTTTGTTTGTTTGCCTGAAGTGGACGCTAGCTATTTATTTATACACTCCCTGCGGCATAACTGAATTGTACAATGAGTGGGCACAGCACAAGAAGCAAAAGGCCTGGCTGCGGCTGCATGAGATTTCAATTGGGCAGCCCTAGAATTTTCAATGTCTTCTCCACGTTCGACCGCTCAGGTAATTTGTCCAGAAAGGTATTTTGCTGCAGCTGAGATTGACGACAACTTATTTTCGTGATTTTTGTTTCTCCGTACTATATGCAAATGTAAAATATTTGCAAACTTTGAAAGAAATAGAAGGCGAATGTTGCGTTTGCATCAGTCAGCAACCTTAAAAACCAGCTCCATCGATGAGGACTTGCCTTTGGGAAAAAGTTGACGAACTAAGCCTGCACAAACATACATGCCTACTCTGAATCCACACGACCACACCAGCCACTTCCTTAGCGATGAGTCACCAAAAAATTCGCAGGTGGTGGCACCACAAATTGGCCTATGTGGATTCAGGATGAGAACGTTTAGTCATGGGGATAAAGCCATTCAGCACTGGAAGGCACATTATTGCGCCATGATTCTGCATTATGCACATTGTTTAGTCGTTGGAGGCGCCAAGTGTAAGTTTGTGTCAGGGTCTGCTCACTAAAGCCAATGTGCGCACCATCACCTCTTAAAAATTCAAAATGGCACCAGCACGATCCTCACTATCTTTGTAACAAGGTGTACTCAAGCCTCTTCCAGGAAGAGATGGAAGCCGGATTTTTCTTCCGTTATCAAAAAAAAAATCAATGTTTCACTAGTACTACTACTCCAAAAAAAAACAGAGGTCTCTAGTTTTGTACTAACCGTGGGCTCTAGTTTTGTAATGCCGTTGTTTTGTTAGTGGACCTCGCATCAGCTCTGTTGACCACTGTGGAGGGGCTTAAGCGGCCCAACAAATCCCACGCAGATGGGCCAGCAATCACTGCGGTCCACGGCCTCTAAGTGGGGGAGGTTGAAAGCCTTTTACCGGCCCGTTCGGTGGACCAACCAAAGCGTGGCCTGCTCGTGGTTCCCAGGCCCAAAGCGTGTTTGGTGTTCCTTTCCGAATCGGATCCGGAGACGGGGCCCCCGTCCTTCGGCGTCCGACTAGGAAACCGAACGTGCCGGCTCAAGAACAAAACTCCCGTGCATCGGTATGATATAAACGTTTATATTTATATATCAGAAGAAGTTGTCGAAATCAAAAGTTGTATATCAACGTCGCCGCCGCCGTGTTTGTTGGCATCGATCACGTACGGCCGGCCATGACCACTCCGGCGAGCCCCGCCGGGGAGGAGGCGGGGGCGGCGCTCAGGGAGGGCCTGCTGCATCGGCCGTCGTCCGCGGCGACGTCGCGCCGCGAGGCCATCGAGCAGCTGCGGGAGCGCGCGGACACGCTGCGGCGGGAGCTGGACGCGGCGAACGACGAGGCCGAGGCGGCGGCGCGGCACGCCGAGTTGCGCGAGCGCGCGGCGGCGGCGGAGCTGCAGGCCACGGCGAGGACGAGCGAGATGCAGGGCCGGAAGCTGCGGGAGCTGGAGGACGAGCTCAGGTACAGGGACGGGCGCATCAAGGTGCTCGAGGCCATCGTCAACACCATCACCACCAAGAACAAGTGAGGTGAAGTGAAGGCGCGTACAGTACTCCGTACTAACCAAAGACTATACTAGGCAGCAGTAGCACTCCGTCAACTCTTTTCGACGAGTAGTAGTTGGAGAAATAAAATAAGGAAGACGTGTTGGCACATGTAAATATATGTAATTCTGCATACAGTATGTGGCTGCACGAAGTTTTGACTGGAAATTAGAATTGCGCGTGTGACTACAGCCGCTGGTAGGGACCGGGATTGAGTAACTTTGCTATGTAAAGTCACACCTTAACTTTCCTCTGCACACGAGCCAGTGAATCTCCATTCAAAGGCTACCAACGTTCCCAAGCTAAAGAAACACTGGAGTCAGATTTTTTTCAGCGCATATGTGCCCGCGGGACGGCGTTGTTTTTGGCCGCAGCCCGGTACCACGGCACGCGAGAGATGCAGCTAGCCCAGGCAAGACAAGCCGCGTCGTCAAGTCGATCCATGGATCAGTCAGTGGCCATGGAAAGGGACGGTGACGTGCGCGACAAACGCCGTGTTGTAGAGGTCGTGATTCTTCTCGTCTTACTCCCTTCGTATAGAATTTAGATATCATTTTAGACAAGATTTAGTCAAACATTAAAAATATAAATCACGAATAACTTTTAAGTCGTTGAGTTTAGAAATGTGAAAAGCATATGAATAGATTTGTCTTAAAAAATATTTTTATAAAAGTATACATATATTATTATTTTAATAAATATTTTGTAAAAATAAGAAGTCAAAGTTACGTTTTGAAGACTGTGTCATTGTCCAAAACGATATCTGAATCATATACGAAAAGAGTATCATTGCACTCGACGGCCACGTATTGTCTCACCTGCCGCACGGCGCACCTCGCTTCCATGGCAGTGTCATGGCCGCGTTCGTGTAACGTCCGCAAATGATGAGTCGACGACCATGCACGGAAACAATACTAAAGACGGCCTTGGTGCTATTCTTTGCCGTTGTATCTTTGCCATCTTTTATTTTCTATATATCGACTCGAAGCACAAGCAACCAGTGGCCGATGCCTATGCCTAACAGGAGAGCAGCGTTGAAAACAAACTAAGTCTAGGCTTCTTTTTCTTAGAAACTTTGGCAGCCTTTGGATGGAGACTTAACGGTTTAGATGTAGAGGAAAGTTAAGACGTGACTTTACAGAGCAAAGTCATTCAATCTCGATCCCGCTAGTAGTAGCGCGTGTGACATAATGCTCGATCAGTTATATTTTTCCGAGAGCGTGTTGACATGCTACATGCTCGATTTCCGCGGGCTCACCTTCTTAACCCCGGCCCACCTCGTTTGGCGTGCGCACAACATCCTTCCTTTCTCTAATTCCAGAAAATTATCTCAGCAAATCTGCATCCCTTATCCTTTCTCGTGAAAGACGCGCGCGGATCGAGCCTAGTAAAACGAATAGATGAGCTAACAAGGATGTATGATTTTGTCAATCTTCTACCGGTCTTGATATCTATATTTATACTAGTTGAGTACACATGTTTTTAAATAATATTTTAAGTTTTAGGGTCTGAAAAAATTAGATAGAAAAGGACATTGTTTTGACGTATAGCCGTGGCGAGCGTTGCGAGGGAGGCCGGGTCAGAGGATTCCGCTACGAGGATGGCCATGTCCTCAGGCGGCTGCAGCATGAGGAGGGACTGGTTTGACGAAGAATTGATCTCAATGATCGGTAGTTTGGTTGTCAAAACAAAGAATCGATTTCAATGACCGATAGATCTCTCGGTTGTCAAAAGTTTGTCAAAGCAAATAATTAATTTTAATGACCGATGGGTTCATCGGTTGTCAAAAGTTTTAGATCTTTATATAAACTAGCAAATATGTCGGTGCGACACGCACGTGCTACTTTTATTATGCCAGCCATTACGGCACTGCTGTTTTGACGATGAGGAGTCCTGGGTTCCTACTTCATAGGGCATGGCATGTCAGGTTTGGTCCCTGTATATTTTGACGATGAGTAGTTCTGGGTTCGGACTGTTTCGTCAAGGGTGGTTTGATGAAAAAAACCTGACAGGTGGGGTCGTAGGAGGGATAATATTTCAATGACGGGTGGGTCCATCGAATGTCGAAAGTTTTGAATCTTTATAGTATAACTAGCAAGAACTCACGTGCGGCACGCACGTTTATTGATAACACGTAGATACTGAAACCGTGCCACTTGAGTGGACCATGGTAAACAGACCAGTCATGCGAAACGCTTTTAAAAATTATTTATATTCGCTCTCTCATGTATAGAGAGCTTTAGGTATTCTTAAATCTAGAAGAATGTCATTTTCGATATAGTTGGTCTTTATATATATGGAGAAAAACTCTCCGATCTATTGTCTATTAGCAATACGGGATTATTATGTATAGACGTGGTTATAAATGTGGGTATATTTAGGTGGACCTTTTTTCTCTTCGAAGTTTTGATATCCTTGACACTTCCGCGTAGAATCGTTCCATATTTTTTCCTGGTGCTTCGTGCGACTTTTGTTGGTCTCCTCAGATTAGCAATTTCGAAGAGAAAATTTGGAAAGCTTATTTCTTGCTCCTGCTTGGCTGTGGACTTTATTTTTGTTTGTGCCATAACTGTGTGCTTTCCTTCTATTAATATCCAGCAATGACAATTAAATTTGTTTCGGCTGTAGGAGCCATGCGTTTCGGTTGATTCATTTCAAAAAAAAAGCTTAGAGGAGGTTTCACGGTAGAAGAATTGTTTTTCAGTTTGGAGGTTGTTTCATTTCCAAAAAAAAAAGTGGGTACAAAAAAAACACCGGTGAAAAAAAGGGGGCTAGGGGTGAACTCACGCGAGGTTTTTCGCTCTACCAAAAAAACTTTCGTAATATTTCCTTTTTTCCTATATTGTGGGTCCAGGTGGGTCCGTTGTGAAGGGTATGAGGGTTTTCGTTGGTAGCAAAAGTTTTTAAAAGAACTCATTCTTTTTAGTATAGATATATAGATAGATAGACTAGTATATATATATATATATATATATATATAGCTAATTGTGCGTGTAGTTATTCTTTAAAAAATGCGCGTGTATGTGAATATCTATAATTATATCTGCGCGCATACATAATGCACCATTGAGGTGTGACAAATGCAGTAATTGGATAACGATTTACATGTGTGTGTCAATCGGCTTGTGAACCGACCGCGCGCCTACACACATCACTGTGCATATGAGATATGATAACCTTCGTTACATCGTGACAATCGTCACCATTTTAATAAGCAGTACTCCCTCCGTCTCAGTATATAAGCATTTCTAGAGTTCAAATTTTGTGCCAAAATGTAAGCATTTCTAGATATATGACAAAATTAAATGGGTTGGTAAGGCGGGTGGAGAGTTGGTGGTAGTGTAAAATGAGGGGTATAGATGTCTTTTGACAGTTCTGTTATTTCTTGAGTTTGAATGTTTGAAATGCTAATATTACGGGACAGAGGGAATACCTGGGTATCTCACAACTGATCAAAGGACGCATCACGCTACTTCAACTGCCTTTGGTCTTTTATTTTGTCCCCATATGCTGCACGCTACTTCAACTGCCTTCGGTCTTTTAATTTATTTTATCCCCATATGCAGCACGCTACTTCAACTGTACTGCAGCTACGTATTTACTAGTATGTCACAATAATGTCGTCTCTGGCTCTGGCTATCGTCCCATCTATAAAGCTTGTGCAGAGCTCCAACCTTGTTCTTCACCATTACCAAAATAAGAAACGATAGACAGTGCTCTCCCGATCGAATTAGTACTCATCATCACTAGCTACAGTACAGATGGCGGGCAAGGGCGAGTTCAGTGGGGAGATGGTGATCGCCGAGTTCGAGCAGTTGTCGCGGGACGCCGCCGCCGTCCAGCGGGAGACGCTGCGGCGGATCCTCGCCGGCAACGCCGCCGCCGGGTACCTCCAGCGGCTGGACCTCGACGGCCGCACCGATCCGGACAGCTTCCGGGCCTGCGTGCCCGTCGTCATGCACGAGGACCTCGAGCCCTACATTGCGCGCATCGCCGACGGCGACACCTCCCCCGTCCTCACCGCCACCGCCACGCCGGTCACCTCCATCTCCCTCAGCTCCGGCACGACGCAGGGGAAGCGCAAGTACCTGCTGTTCAACGACGAGATCTTCAAGTTAGCGATGCAGACGTACCAGACTTCCTTGGCTTTCAGGAATAGGTACGGCAATTAGGTTGATGCCAGAACGTCCGTATCTTTTGTCTTGCCATTTCATGCACACCATGTTTTTTTTTTGCACTACTTGTGGAGCTGTTTTTTTTCTTTCCTAGCTCCTTTGTCCCTTTGATGAGATCAACCCTACGATAAGTTCAATCGTCACCTGGCGATGGGCTCCCGGCCCCCTGTCTATCTCAAACGATTCTAGAACAACTCTTAAACTATTATTAAGAGAGGGAGCTATCTAGCTAGGGTGTTTTCTACCGGTAACATACTATGATACTAGGCAACTTTCGTATAAGATAATAAGCGGTACGTTACTGGTCCTGTTTGGGTTTAATCTTATTATAAGTAAGTGTACGTTATCAACAGTTAATACAAGTACACATAAGCTAACTTGTTTTTGTTATGTTTAGGAAGTCGATGTAACCCAACACGATTGATAATTGTGGTTTTTGTTATGTTAAAGTCCCTGAACGGTGGTTAGCTATTCACCAGAAATCGAAGTACACATAGTATACTAATAGAAGTACACCTATGCTAACTTGTTGTTATGTTTATAGGAAGTCAATGTAACTACAATTAAACCACAGTTAGCAGTTACTAGTGGCCTGTTGGGTTTAATCTTATTTTAAGTAATAGTGGTATCAATCGTTAATAGAAGTACACATATGCTAACTTTTGTTTGTGTTCTCGTGTGCGTAGGCAGCTAACCACATTTTAGGTAACCACATTTTAGGCATGTGTTAAATATTTAGGAAAGGTACCTATTTTTTTTGTTTGCTTGTTGCTGTTTATAACTCGTTTAGAAGGTCTACGAGCTCGCAGAATACAATAGTAGCATATTAGCATATTAAAATCTAAGTCTATGTTCTAAGCTTGTATAATAGGAGTATACATGCTACTAGCACAGAGTCCAGATAAGAGTCGATAACTTATAGGTCTAGCCGATCATGTACCCAGGACTACATGAGTAAGGACATGTAATAGGATTTTGTTACTTGAGAAATAGAAAAAAAAAGAAAAAAGACTAAGATGTCACCGGCAATCTTTGTGTTCTCGTGTTTCTAGTGTTTACATGCATGTGTGTAGATCCCGGTGATTAGCTAACATTGGTACCAGGTCGGAGGTCAAGATGTAGGGGGTGATGTTATCTGATAGCTCTATTGATTTGTTGAGAAGTGCTGACACTGGCGGCATGACAGCATGCATGGCGACATCAAGGTTTGAGTTGAGAGGTCGAGGATGGCGAGGTGATCGGGCGAAGCTATGATTTGTCATCGGTATCTGTGGCGCTATAGAACCGGTGGATATCTCGTTAGAAAAAGTCCAATACTAGTTCTAGTCGATCAGGGCCTCGTCGCCATGAGGATGGACAGTGAAAAGACAACCGAAACTAAGGGGTGAAATAGGAGTAGCATTTAAATATGTCTTGGTGATGGTGGTGACCACGAAGACTGCTCGGTGATGATGAAAAGGAGCTTGTTTTTGGTATGTTTAGCAAGTCAAGGCCGTGCCCATGTTGAAGTAGTGCGTGCTAGCGTAGGCAGCTAATCACAGTCCAGGTATATGTCAAGTAATTAGAAAAGGTGGTTATTTTTGGTTTGCTTGTTGTTGTGTACGACTCGTATACAAGCCCACGTAATTAATACAGCAGTAGAGTATACTCCCTCCATACTCGTAAAGGAAGCCGTTTAGGACAAGATTTGAGTCAAACTTTGGGAATATAAATCATAAATAACTTTTAAATTGTTGAGTTTGAAATTATAAAAGTTATATGAATAGATTTATTTTGAAAAATATCTTCACAAAAGTATACATGTATCACCTTTTTGACAAATATTTTTATAGAAATAAGAGGTCAAAGTTGTGTTTTGAAGACCGTGTCGCTGTCCTAAACACCTTGCATATTTGAAATGGGGGGAGAGGCTAGCACATTTAACATTTATGTTGCTGGAGATGTCCTAATTGTTTAGCTCGTCTGGCCTCTAACACACACAAACACAGGGCTTTCCCTGCCGAGGACGGCAAGTCGCTGCAGTTCTTGTACGCCAGTAAGCAATTCACCACTAATGGCGGCCTTACGGCAACCACGGCCACCACCAACTTGTACAATACGGAGGAGTTGAAGGCCAGTATGCTATCCATGAGCTGCAGCCCCTGCGAGGTACTCTTCTGCCCTGACTTCAGGGAATCGCTCTACTGCCAGTGGCGTAGCCAGGGGGGGGGGGGGGGGGGGGGGGGGCTGGCAGGGGCCCTGGCCCCCCCTAAGGTTCGAGCAAATGTAACATATATAGTTAGTGCTTATGATATTTTTTAGTAGATAATCACATAAACTAGTAATCGATTGGATGATTATTGTTCCGGCTGTGGAGTTGTGAAGCTAATATTAACTGTACTAGACATGTGGTAGTATTTTTAATCCCAATGTCTACTATATTTGAACTATTTTTTTAAAACTTACGCTATTACACACTCAATTAGAGATATATAATCAAATAGCCATAGAGAAAAAATTGCTAACTATCAGAAAATAAAAATGAAAAGAAAAGTTAGGTAATCCTGCTCTACTAAAATTATCTCTCACCATTTTATGACACGATAATATATATTCTATTAAATTAAATTTATACTAAAATTAGATACTCGTATATTGTTTACATGGCCCCCCTTATGCTAAAATCCTGGCTACGCCACTGTCTACTGCCATCTCCTCTGCAGCCTCCTCTTCTCCGGCGAGGTCCGCACGGTCTCCGCCGCCTTCGCGCACAGCCTCGTGCTCGCGCTCGAGACGCTGGAGACGGTGTGGGAGGAGCTGTGCGCCGACATCCGCCGCGGCGCCCCGTCGCCGGCGCGGGTCACCACGCCGGACGCCCGGCGGGCCGTGTCGGCCCTCCTCGCCGGCCCGGACCCGGCGCTCGCCGCCGAGGTGGCGCGCAAGCTCGCCGGGCTCACCAGCAGCGGCTGGCGTGGCGCGATCCCGGCGCTGTGGCCCAACGCCAGGTACGTGTACACCATCGTGACGGGGTCCATGGAGCACTACGTCAAGAAGCTCCGGCACTACGCCGGCGGCCTGCCGCTGGTCGCCGCGGACTACGGCGCGTCGGAAGGGATGATCGGCGCCAACGTGGAGCCGGAGACGACGCCGGAGTCGGCCACGTTCGCCGTGCTCCCCAACATTGCCTACTTCGAGTTCATCCCTCTCAAGGCCATCGACGCCGCCGGAGCTGATGCTGCCGACGCGTGCTGCACGGAGGCGGAGCCCGTTGGCCTCACAGATGTCACCGTGGGTGAGGATTACGAACTTGTCATGACCACATTCACAGGCATGTACATTACATACTTCTTTCACGTTCATTCAGCAATTAGCTAGCATTATATTGGTCAAAATACTAGCATTATTTTTATGAGTTGGTGGCATATATAAGTATTATTAACTGGATAATCTAATAATAAATGGCTAATAATAAGCAGGATTATACCGGTACCGTCTTGGGGACGTGGTGAGAGTGGCTGGGTTCTACAACTGCACGCCCAAGCTCAAAATCATAGGCAGGAGAAAGCTCACGCTGACCATCAACATCGACAAGAACACCGAGCACGATGTCCAATGCGCCGTCGACGGTGCAGCCAAGATCCTCGCCGGCGAGAGCGCGAGCTTGGAGGTCGTGGAGTATACCGGCTACGCCGACTTGTCCTCCAACCCCGGCCACTACATCATCTTCTGGGAGGTCAGTACTGACGATGCCATTGACGACGATGGCAAGCTACTACTACAGAGCTGCTGCAACGAGCTGGACAGGGGCTTTGTTGACGCCGGGTACTTGAGCTCCAGGGGAACAAACGCCATCGGGCCATTGGAGCTGCGGGTGCTGCGGCGGGGCACGTTTCAGAAGGTGCTGCGCCATTATCTATTAGAAAAGATATAACAATTAAGTTATACAATTACGACATATTACTTATCTACATATTACTATTTTTTTGCTATTTATTACTTTCTCTTTCCTATTTACTCTCACATCTACTCTTATTTGGCCCCACCTCTATATAGCAGCTTGTGACCAGCTTGTTGCTTGCATGAGAGACAAGTTCTCTTCTCTCATCATTTTTTTCCTCCACATCACCAAAAATGCTGACTAGCTTGACTATAAGCCCACTATTATACTTTCTCTTACGAGGAGGCTCTTTACGTAAACAAAAAGGCAGAAAATCGTAAAATGGCTTAGAAATCCAAAAGGAGGAAGTACAGGGACGATTTTTCAATAAAAAGGGGCATAGAAAATAAAACGAATTGGTTAAGGGGTTGTGCACTTCCGGTGCTTAGGGGCCTTCATCTTACATGTGAGTTTTGCCCAAGTACAAGTATTGTAAATTTGTGCTTAGGCTAGTTCCAACCCAAGACACTAGCAGTGATGTCCATAGCCTCCACATCATCAATAAACTACAAGTAGACACTACACTCCCAATGCAAACACCATCATTCTACATTTCAATTTAATGCTACTCATCTCACATGTTGTCTTAGATGTCGTATAATCTCACATGTTGTCTTGGATGTCGTATAGAAACCATGTCTCATGCAAGACCCAGTTTCCTTCTCTTTCTTCATTTAATCACTTGCCACATCATCTTTTATCATATGTGGCACCTCATTTAATTCTATGGACACCATCCTAGTCATTGGGTTGGGACTGCCGGGGCCTGCGCATTAATGGTTTTTGAGCCTTTAAGGAGCCTTGTTTCCCTTCTCGTGGAAATAGGTGCAAGAACTATTTTCACAGAGCAAGGACAGGAAAGGCCGGTTCTTGATTCACGTATACACCCAATGAAAGCTAGTGGGCAAATGCAGTGCATATGGTTGGTACTTGCGTGATTGGCGGCCGCGTGTCCTGACACCTTTTTTTGAGTGGGGTTTGCCTAAGAGCAAGGCTAATAAAATATAGTCAATGTGGGCTTTATATTATTGTCATGCCACTTATATTCAACTAAAAGCCCATCCATATATTGTATTAAGTTGGCTAAGAAACATGTTGAACCATTAATACTTGGTCCACTATTTTTTCTCATAAAATTTCTGGAAATCTATGTCTCAGCCGGCTTTGTTCTCTCTCATCCTCTCTCTTTTATATGTATACAGTAGAATTTATCTTGCTTGCGGCCTCTAATAATACTTACTCTAATAGCTCTAATACGGATATCTGACACGGTGCCACGCTGGCGTGGCTGGACTTGGTGACACAATTGATGGAATTTAGGGGCTTGGCCCATTAAAGCCCATGAAGAAATTCCTAAATTCCTAAATAAATCTCAAAGGCTCATATGTGCATGAGGAAGTGATGGATGGGTGCAACCTTTAGTCCCACATTGCTAGTTGAGAGGAGGGATGACCAACTTAAATATGGAAGTTGTCTCCACTCCTCCAAGCTATGTATGTGGGGAGAGAAGGGAAGCTTCACATGCGCGCGCTAGCTCGCCACGCCGGGGCGAAGGGCGCGGGTGCACGACGTCTGCGTGAATGGTCCGCCGAAATCCGGCCCCTCGCCTTGGCTATTAAGTCGGCGAGATATACGGAGTCCTTATCAGTTCGGTTTAGAGATCCGTGGGCTACCGCTTCCCTATATAATCGACCCGTCATCTTCTGCCAAAATACATCTAATCGAGCTAGGGTTTCTGCCTTCTCTTGCTGCTACGCCGCCGCTCTAGTCCTACTCCATCCCGATCGCCGGCATGCACCGGCGAACGGGAGGGCAGGTCTCCGGAACCCTTCGTCCTTGTGATCCTGCACCAGGAGAGGGCGAATAAGGTTTTTGGGAAGCGCCCGCGCAACTGCTCCAAGTCTTCGCCACGGCTCGTCTTCCGCTAAGGTCCGGCGCTGTACGAGCTCGTCGTCTGCAGCGCCGATTGTTGCGCTCCGTCCACAACGTGAACGTCACTCCTTCAACACTCGTCACCACGGCTGCGCCAGCGCATCCACTGTACGTACACCGTGTTCAGATCTATTTCTACATCATGTTTTATGAGTTAATCATGATGATCTTGATGGTTACTAGTATAATAGAGTGTTGCATGCTACATTTAGTTCGTGCCATGATTAATGTTGTTTGGATTTTGATCAATATATTGTCTAATATATTAGCCGAATCATCTGGATCCCGTCCCTACTATAAATAAATCAACCCTCAAAATGGACAAGACGTTGTGACTGACGTAAGGCCGCACTAAGTACGTCCACTCCTGCTGGTCATTTCTTCTCCAACGCGAGGATGGATGGAGCACAAGATCTCTCTTTGCTCATTTTGTTTTCTTCTTGACCTAAGGATGGAGCACAAGACTTCAACTAGGAGCATGACCATGTTTACGACCTGAGACGATGCTCATCTAGTCCTTTTGTTTTACCTTCCATATGGTGGACACGGCGCGCCCAAACATGTTGCATCATATCTAGCCAACGAGACGATCGAGATAATAAAGATAACGCGAAATATCAAACGTTATCGAACCTACCAGATCGACCTAGCAGCTAGCCTTGAACTTCTGCTCCTTTCCTGCTATAAATCCAATCTTTTTTATCCAAAACTAGAAGTGCAGTTCTTCAAGGAGCAGTATATTGTGGCAAGATATGATGTTGGGGAAGAAGAAGGTCGAGTTCAGCGGTGATGAGGTGATCGCCGAGTTCGAACGGCTGACGCGGGACGCCGCCGCCGTCCAGCGGGAGACGGCGGATCCTCGCCGGCAACGCCGCCGCCGAGTACCTCCAGAGGCTCGGCCTCGCCGGCCGCACCGACCCGGACGCCTTCCGTGCCTGCGTGCCGCTCGCCACGCACGACGACCACGAGCCCTACATCGCGCGCATCGCCGCCGGCGACACCTCCCCCGTCCTCACCGCCAAGCCCGTCACCTCCATCTCCCTCAGCTCCGGCACGACGCAGGGGAAGCGCAAGTACCTGCCCTTCAACGGCGACCTCTTCAACCTCACCATGCATGTCTACCGGACTTCCTTCGCTTTCAGGAACAGGTACCTTAATTATCCTACCTTTTCGGTCGATCACCATGCAATTCGCTACTGCTCCATCTGATCTCTTTCTACGTTCATCAGGGCGTTCCCCGTCGACGGCGGCGGCAAGGCGCTGCAGTTCGTCTACGGCAGCCGGCGGTTCACCACCAATGGCGGGCTCACGGCGACCACGGGCACCACCAACCTGTACCGGAGCGAGGACTACAAGGAGGCGGTGCGCGGCATCCAGCTGCAGAGCTGCAGCCCGGACGAGGTGATCTTCGGGCCGGACTTCGCGGAGACGCTCTACTGCCACCTCCTCTGCGGCCTGCTCTTCTCCGGCGAGGTCCAGACCGTCTTTTCCATGTTCGGGCACAACCTCGTGCTCGCGCTCGAGACGCTGGAGCGGGTGTGGGAGGAGCTCTGCGACGACATCCGCCGCGGCGCTCCGTCGCCGGCGCGGGTCACCGACCCGGCCGTCCGGCGGGCGGTGACGGCCCTCCTCGCCGGCCCGAACCCCACGCTCGCCGGCGAGGTGGCGCGCAAGTGCGCAGGGCGGCGGCTCAGCGGCAACTGGTACGGGGTGATCCCGGCGCTGTGGCCCAACGCCAGGTACGTGCACACCATCGTGACGGGGTCCATGGAGCACTACGTCAAGAAGCTCCGGCACTACGCCGGTGGCCTGCCGCTGATCGCCATGGATTACGGCGCGTCGGAGGGGATGATCGGCGCCAACGTGGAGCCTGAGATGCCGCCGGAGTCGGCCACGTTCGCCGTGCTCCCCAACATTGCCTACTTCGAGTTCATCCCTCTCAAGATAAGAGACGGCGGCGCAGCCTGTAGCGACGCGAGCTACGCCGAGGTGGAGCCCGTCGGCTTGACGGAGGTCACCGCCGGCGAGAACTACGAAGTTGTCATGACCACCTTTGCAGGTATGTACGTTCTTCTCTTTCATTTTACCATCAGATCGATACGTTTCTGAATCTCTGATCGTTTCGCACGCCGGCGCCGACACACACGCCCCTGCCTCGTCGCTCGAGCATTTTAGGTTGGCTGGCATTTGGGTCATTTGGTCGATTTAAATTTGGTAAAATAAATTATAGTGTCATGGCCAGTAATTATTTTAAGGGACTGAAATAAACTAAAATGAAAATTCAACGTAATAGCCTACAAAAAAATTAAAAAATAATACTAGTTCTTCCAGTCTCCAATGCATATGTGGAGTGTCTTTTAAAAATAAAAAAATGTGCAAATAATACTATAAAATCACAACGGTAGTAAACTTTTGAATCATTTTGTCACATGATCTGCAGAACAATAATTCGTAGATGTAATTTCAAGAGATAATTTAACTTTTTTGCTTTCCAGAAATGTCATTGTCAAGATAAACTATATATGAGAAACTCATTGCTATATAATTTATTTTGTTTCTCTGAAATGATAAATTTATTTTGTCATGATACATATATTGTCCCGTAATTTTTACTCAAATATCTATGGTCTTATTAATGAGTTCATCGGCCCGACATCGTATTTCCAAGGCTTCCTTCATGTTGGTATTTGCTACCATGTATCATATAGGTGCATAACCGATTACCGTATATGTGTATTGTTGAAAATGGCAAGCAGGGTTATACCAATACCGTATGGGTGATGTGGTGAAGGTGGTTGGGTTCTACAACTCCACACCCAAGCTCAAGTTTGTATGCCGAGGGATATTCACGTTGTGCATCAACGTCGACAAGAACAATGAGCAGGATATCCAACTCGCCATCAATGGCACAACCAAGATCCTAGCAGCTGAGAGGTTGGAGGTCCTGGAGTACACTAGCCATGCCGACGTGTCATCTAACCCGGGCCATTATGTCATCTTTTGGGAGCTCAACGCTGAGGCTAACGATAGTGTGCTACAGAGTTGTTGCGACAAGATAGATCAAGGCTTCATTGATGCAGGGTATGTGAGCTCAAGGAAGACGCGTGCCATTGGGCCCTTAGAGTTAAGGATCCTAAAATCGGGCACATTCCAAAAGGTGTTGGACCATTACCTCTCTCTCGGAGCTCCTATTAACCAGTTCAAGTTACCGCGATGTGTTGCCCGGTCCAACACCAATATTCTCCAAATTCTCTCTGGATGCACCGTGAAAGTTTTCTTCAGCACAGCCTATGAATGAAGTTAACATACGACCGTCCTAGACCAGTCAATTGCAACATACTCTGATTCGTATGTGCTCGCCTCACTGGGATTAGTTGCAAGTAGTTGCAAATCCTTCCTAATTAAGTGTGAGTGAATGGCTTCTCTATTGACAAGTAGCGCTCGGTTATGCCTATATGTTTTCTACATTTTCCAGTATTATATTTTTTTCTTTTTTTCTTTTCAGTATGTGGTTTTCGTTTGCTTGTAAAAACACATACAATCGAACAAAACATTTTATTTTTAAACTTTTGTGGTAAAATCTAATAAACTTTTGATATGTCAATGTAATATTCATTTCTGTCTATATATCTTACTTTCATTTTTTTTATCTTTTTTCTTTTGAACTGTCAAAGAAGGAAGTCGCTCCCAATCAACATGACATACAATCTGTTTTAATAGCTAGCAGTTTTTCCTTTGAATGACAAGTAAATAACGTGATTACAAAAGTGCATCAATTGTCGAAGATTGATCAATTTGTAAGGATGCCCCAACAAACAAATAGCTAATGGGCCGCAAAGTCCCTTAATGGACTATGCACGGCAGCACAAGTGAGGGCCGTACCCTCATGTCCGTGTGAATTTTGGCCCAACTGAGCGCAAAAGTGCAATTTCAAACGATTCACAAACCAACCCACGCCACGACCGTATCACCTGCCGCCGGCGCCGGGCAACACCGCCGACGAGGCGAATGCCCGGTGACGGCGGCACAACGTGGCCGGGAACACGAGGGCCGGAGTACCCGAACCGGACACCGTTCTGTTCGGCTGTCCAGCGGCAGGTGGCTGGTGCTGGTTTGTACTAAGAGAAAAATAGTACTAGCTGACTGATGGTTGATGATGGTTTATACAGATAGAAAAATACTACTGGCTGACCGATGATAAGTCAGGTGAACGGGACGGTTTCTTGCTGTGTTGTTGCCGGCTTCCGCTCTAAATCTGTCAAGTCACGTTGTCACCTGTGTTCTTGCTGTTATATATACATCAATTCTTAAAATTAAGGACTTGTTTAGATCTCAAATTCTACCCCAAAGTTCACTATGTAAAAAGAAGATTTCCATCACATTAAAATATCATAACATGCATGGAGTATTAAATGTAGATGAAATCAAAAACTAATTGCACAGTTTTGTTGTACTCTATGAGACGAACATTTTGAGCCTAATTAATTAATTTTTGGACAATTTTTCACATATACAAACGAAATGCTACAGTGCGTCTCGGTTTTCCAACTCCGAAATTTGAAGGTGCTAAATTAACATCTAAACAAGGCCTAATTCTCGATCAGATATGCAATGCGCCGTGACGAGTGACGACAGTGGTACGAATTAAGATACTTTTTCTACGAACTCAATGACTACTCGATCAGAGATTCCAGAGAACTCACTGCAGCATGTACTGTTCCTGTCGATCGATGTCCAAGCAGTACAATCCATTCGGGGTCCAAGAGAGAATGAGTTGTTTTTTTTTGTACGTCTAGTGTCCAAACTCCAAATTAACCGTTGCCATCTTCAGTGGTGTACGTCTAGTGTCCGCCCCTGTTTGCTTTCAACAACAAGGCATTGTTTAGATGTCGAATTTGTGAGGTCGAATTTGGAAGTTTGATGTCACTTTATAATCATTACGTCACTGTAGCATTTTCGTTTGTATTTGTGAAAAATTGTCTAAAAATTAATTAATTAGGCTCAAAATGTTCGTCTCACAGAGCACAACAAAACTGTGTAATTAGTTTTTGATTTCATCTACATTTAGTACTCCATACATGTTATGATATTTTGATGTGACGAAAAATCTTCTTTTTCATAGTAAATTTGAGAGTTACTTTTGGAATCTAAACAAGGCCGAATAGTGGTCAGGTCACCAAAAGCTACTAACTGCTGCCCCCCAATGGAATGGATAAACATTCAGAGGTGCAGGAAAGATTAATTATCAGGTTTATTACGTTCACTCGATCCAATACTACTACTCGCAAACATGCCACATGCGATGCCTCATGCACAACTGGTAGTTACAGAACACTACACTTGACCGGCGGCCACTTTGCAACAGATCATAAGACACTGCATCTGCATGCATATCCAGCTGAACTGCAACTACCAGCTGATCAGTAAAAATAAAAAAAAATGACTGGTTATAGCGGCACGGGCATTGTTTGTACTAGACTACTTAGTATATATATATAGTCAATATAAAATATCAAAAAAAAGCCTAATGTCATGTCAATTGGGCCCTGTGCTCTCCGGCTCCACGCAGGCCGCCCCCACATATATTGCCAGCCGCCGCAAACCCTAATTAAAGGGTGTTTGGTTCCCGCTGACTAAAGTCTCGTCACTAAAGATGTTAATTAAAAATATTAAATATAGATTAATTAAAAAATCTATGACATAAACGAGGGCTAATTTGTGAGACGAATCTATTAAGCTTAATTAGTCCATGATTAGACAACGTAGTGCTAGAGTAAATATAGAATAATTGTGTATTAATTATAGCTTAATTAAGCTTGTTACGTTCGTCTCGTGAAGTAGACATTAATTAGCTTTATAATTAGTTTATGTTTAATTAAGCTATATTGCGATACACATATGAATAAATATGACAATAATAATAGTTTATATTGTCACGGGCATGTGGAACAAAATATTTGCCATGTTTTTCTAAATAGTTTTATTTTATTTGAAAATTATGTGCCCCTAGCTACATGAGACTAAACTTTAGTCCCTGGATCCAACCACCGCCTAATAATCGTCCTGTGCCAAAATTAAAGGAGACGGTGGGCGACGAGGGCGAGAAGCCCTTGGCGGCTGGAACGCGCCGCTGCACCTTGGATAGAGCCCGTAGCCGCGCCTCCACCACTGTTAGTTCCAGGTCTGAGTTCTCAGCTCCGTTGCCGTCCGTCGCACGCGCATGGCTCCGATCTTGATCTCAATGGATGCTGGCACGTTTAGCTATCGAGTCTTTTTGGTGCCGGCCGGTCTGTTTCTAGCTTGAGGTTGTAGACATATTTTTGCCGCGGTAAGGATCCATATGATATTAGCGTTGTACTGAACTTGCTGCATCCTAGCTAGCTTGATCTTTTGATTTGTCGAGGTAGTCAATAGCACCCTATGAACGAATACTATTTCTTTGCTGCGAGGCATCTAATTTGTTTTGTTTCTATTCTCACTGATTTTAGCTCGTTCTAACGGCTCTGTGATGACTAGTTACCCCTGTTTGAGTGTACAGTACTTTTGCTACGAGCTGACCGAATGACTACTCGAGCAGCGATTCAGAGAACTCATTGCAGTACTAGCTAGCTGTTCCTGTCGATCGATGCATGTCGAACCAGCAGAATCCATTCGGGCCGGGGTCCAAGAGAGATACGATTAATTGTTCATCCAGCAGCTGCACACACACACCCACACTTGAACGTCCTCACATCTGCACGTGCTGGAAAGCATTGGCCATTCCAGTTCCAAAGGCAACAACACGTGATCTTTCCTTGGCAGGAGCTAGCTAGCAGGCCATGCCCATGCATGGTCCATGGCGACCGGTCGATCACTGACCTGATCGACCAGCTCCAACAAGCATATACATATACCAGCAAGTGTTGTTGCTCTGGGCCCTCCATCCATCCGGTTCTCTTGTCCCGTCGCTGCCGGCGCTTGCATTGCTCGTGTGTGTCAGTGTGCAGCCGGGCATGTGGATGGGGGAGCCAGGGTGCTCTCCCAACTGCAGGCAGAAAGGATTTCCGGCTTTGTCCCTTGCTTCCTGTCCAGACGTGTGTGTGTGTTTCTCCCGTGTCGATCACATATGGCGTCCAAACTGATCCAAACCGTTGCCATCTTCATTCAGTGGTTTCTGTTTGCTTTTCACCAAGCTAGTCTAGTGGTCGATCAGGTAGAGGTAGGTCACCAAGCAAGCTACTAACTGCATGCCGCAATGGAGTAATGGATAAACATTCAGATCGAGGCGCAGGAATGAAGATTAATTAACAGGTTTATTTCATCATCCGACCGATCCAATATATACTAATACTACTACTTGCAAACAGGCCACATGCGCCGTTGTGTCATGCACAACACTGGTAGTTACACAACACTAGTACATGCACTTGGCCGGTGGCCACTTTGCAACAGATCGATAGACACACTGCATGCATATCCTGCTGAAGCTGAACTGCAACTACCAGCTGATCAAGCTCACTGCGTCACCGTCTGTCACATGCAGATGCAGGCATGCAGCACCAGCAGGAGATCGATCGAGATTGACGGTGTCACCGGCCGCGTCATATCTATCCGTCGTCTCCTCCTCCGTCCCGGCGCCCGGCCGGCCGTCACCGTCAGCGTCGTCAGTCGTAGGCGGCGCTGAAGAACACCCTGACGACGTTGCCGGAGAGGATCTGGAGCACGCCAGAGTTGTTGGACCTCCCCACGCACCGCGGCGACTTGAACTGGCTCACCGGCGCTCCCAGCGACAGGTAGTGCCGGAGCACCTTCTGGAACGTGCCCCGCTGCAGCACCCGGAGCTCCAGCGGCCCAATGCCGCCGGCCTTCCTGGACCCGACGTACCCGGGGTCCGTGAACGCCCGGTCCAGCTCGTCGCAGCAGCTCTGGAGCACGTCGCCGGTGGCGTCGGCGTTCAGCTCCCAGAACACCACGTAGTGGCCCGGGTTGCTCGACATGTCGGCGTGGCTGCTGTAGTCTACCACCTCCAGCTTCTCCGCCGCCAGGATCTTCGCCGCGCTGTCCACCGCCAGCTGCAGGTCGTGCTCGCTGTTCTTGTCGATGTTGATGCTCAGCATCAGGTTCCGCCGGCACACGAACTTGAGCTTGGGCGTCGAGTTGTAGAACCCAGCGACCTTCACCACATCTCCCAGACGGTACCGGTACAGCCCTGCCAAATTTCCATTATTTATCTCATCATCAGGTAATTTCTTTCGCAAGAACAATGATCGTAACACATTCCACTTGCGAGATTGCGATCGAGCAATTCTTATCGGATTCTCTGACAGGGTCGTCATAGCACACACATCATGTCCTGTAGTAGGCCCTTCATGACGTGCTCATGCCCATCCATGGAGTAGTCAATCAGTGGAACCCTCTAGGCTACTGTACTACTACTACTCTCTGCAGCGGCCAGCAAAGTCTACCGATTGACGGGCTCAGAAACATTCAAAATCTTGATAGCCGCAGCCTACAAAGTAAAGAAAGCGAATGTTCTTGTCCAGTAGCTGCTTGGACTGGTAAGACGTACAGACTGAAAATTCAGCCACTTCTGAATAATAAGATGCAAAGAAGCACAGCGTTATTAGTTTGACAGTCGCGGCCGTTGCATTCAGATGTGAATGCACGCCACCTGCTGGTCAGATTCAGTTAGACTATGGTTAAGGTTCGGCGACAGGGGTTCCAACAGCTGCAATGGGCCAAAAACAATGAACGGCCGGCAAACCGACAAATCTCCATAAAGCAGCCCTTTTGTTTTATCATATTATTGGGCGATCTACTACTTCCACACCTAATCCATAGTTTAGTGATAATGATTTCTACTGTGATTTTTAGTCGCTAGTAGTAGTAGGCTAGTAGCTCTAGAAGTATTTGATCTGGTCAGCGTCTTTTTTTCCCCTCTTGAAAACAATAATACAGCATCTCACATCAAATGATTAATTTTCAGTCTAAAAATGCTGAATTGGTCTTTGCAGGTGCATCACCCTTGTCGCTTGTCAAGCAGTCAGGTTTAATATTCAGGCACCGGACAGTGTAATTTCCACGGAGATAAGTATAACTAATAGTAAATATCAGGCGTAAGTTATCTTGTGTGATCGATTTTTTTTAAGTGATATCAATGTGACAGTAACACTGTAACTCATGATATGTACGTATGGATGGATGATCATGCGCAATATTGTAGTCCTTTTCAAGATTGTATTATATATAATAACTCATTTCTTTCTTTTATCCACGTGTTTATTCCGGATTAAACATACGTGTGTCACTCTGCACACCTCATGGTGCAGAAAATCGAGAGACTTTGGATTAACTTAATTATACTACCATTTCAGGGCCGGATTTGGATTGTTCATAACCTTCGGTTGAGTTGCTAACATGTTGTTTCCGGTTTCCAAGATTGATCAGAACCTGCTCCTCCTGTTCTGAATTGGTGACCTACCCAATCGACTCCAATAAAGAAAAATGAAATTTCATTAAGGAAAAGAAAAGGGAGGAGAGATTTGGAAACATAGAAACTAACGTCCTCTTCATTAAAAAAACAAAAATACAACGTCCTCTTCAGATCTCCTGATGACGTTTTTCCAACTGGAATCCATCTACTACGACGGTCGCAACGTACCAAAAAGCCATCTCCTTTTTGTTTGAAAAAGAAAAGGAAAGAAAAGAAAAGGAGATCTCGATCCGTGCATTGTTAAGACTAATAGAGCGATCGCAAAAGCCCGAGGGTTCGGACAACGGAACTGCGACTATCCCTTCTTCTTCTTCGGCGGTCGTCAGAGGTGAAGTCAACAAAGAGGACCCCAACCAAACCAAAGCTCTCTCAGTCTCTCTCTAGCTACTCTCTCACTCACGTAATACTGTATGCCCACAGATTAATGACATTGTTAGCTTTGCTAGGAAAGCAACTGGCTACTTACTAGGGTTATTTTGATCCATGCCACCGTAATTTTCCCGGTTTTGAAAAACGTCATTACAATTCACCTATTCTGAAGAGTGCCATTACAATTCTTCCTCTCTTTAAAATATGCCATGCTATACGTAATTTGAGGCTTTGGGCCCAGCTGCAGCATACGGCGCGCACGGGTATTTTCGTATGGACAATGTTACCCTTAGCTCCTCTTCTCACTCTACTCACTGACACGTGGGCCCCACCTGTCATCACCTTCCTCACCTCTTCTCGCTTCTCGCAACAGCCGCCGCCTGTGCCGCTCCCGGCGTGCCGCTGCCATCAGCCATGCTCCCCCTCGCCCGCGCACTCCGGAGGCTCGGCCCAGCGGCGGCCACGCGCGAGGGGCCCCTCCTCGCCTGGCTCTCCTTGGCGAGATCGGCCGCCTCCTCGTCCTCCACACCGCCGGAGTACGAGATGCCATCGGTGACGTGGGGCGTGATCCAGGGCCGCAAGGCGCGTCTCATCTCCCGCGTGCTGGCGCTCGACTTCCTCGGCTCCGTCGACGTGTCCAACCCCACCGGCGAGCTCCCCTCCTCCCTCGAGGTGCTCCAGGAGTGCCTCGACTTCCTCCTCCGCCTTGGCCTATCCACCGACGACCTCTCCAATTACCCGCTTCTCCTCGCCTGCTCCCTTCGGAAGAACGTCATCCCCGTCCTCTCCTACCTCGAGAAGCTCGGTGGCCCGCGTGCTGCCGTGCCATGGCAGCTGCGCCACATACGGCCGGAACAGGGGCACCGCGCAGCTCACCAGCTACCGCGCCTCCGCCTCCTCCTCGGCCGCTGCCCACAGGGAGGAGAGGAAGGCGACGAGCGGGTTGGCGCCGCCGCCACCGGGCCGCTCGAAGGACGCGTACGCAGTGACGGGGGTCGCCATGGTGGGGTCTGGGTGGGGATGCGGCAAAGGAGGACGGGCGTGGGGTTGAGCTGGAGCGCCAGTTTGGAGGATGCCGGCGGCGGCGCAGAAGGCGATGGGGAGGAGGAGAACGAGACGACCTGGGGGACGGGGGAGGGAAGGTGAGGAAGGTGATGACAGGTGGGGCCCACGCGTCAGTGAGTAGAGTGAGAAGAGGAGCTGAGGGTAATATTGTCCATACAAAAATACCCGTGCGCGTCGTACGCTGCAGCTGGGCCCAAAGCCTCAAAATACGTATAGCATGGCATATTTCAAAGAGAGAAAGAATTATAATGGTACGCTTCAAAATTGGTGAATTGTAATTGCGTTTTTCAAAACCGGGAAAATTACAGTGGCTGAATCAAAATAACCTATCATACGTCGTGCATGACAACAAACGTGCAAGGAAGAGAAATGTGTAACAATGGGGTACCTGCGAATGTGGTCATGACGACCTCGTAGTGCTCGCCGACGGCGACTTCGGTGAGGCCGACGGGCTCGGCCTCCGCGAAGCAGGTGTCGGGTTCGGCGGCGCCGCCGTCGCCGGCCTTGAGCGGGATGAACTCGAAGTATCCGATGTTGGGGAGCACGGTGAACGTGGCGGACTCCGGCGGCGTCTCCGGCTCGACGTTGGCTCCCACCCACCCCTCGGAGGCGCCGTACTCGGCGGCGACGAGCGGCAGCCCGCCGGCGTAGTGGCGGAGCTTCTTGACGTAGTGCTCCATGGACCCCGTCATGATGCCGTGCACGTACCTGGCGTTGGGGAAGAGCGCCGGGATGACGCCGTACCAGTTACTGAGCGCGGCGCAGCGGCGGGCGACCTCGTCGGCGCGCGCCGGGTCGGGTGCGGCGAGGAGCGCCGAGACGGCCTTCCTGACGGCGGGCGCGGTGACCCTCGCCGTGGACAGGGCGCCGGCGCGGATGTCGGCGCAGAGGTCCTCCCAGACGCGCTCGAAGGTCTGGAAGGCGAGGACGAGGCTGTGGGCGAAGGTGGCGGAGACGATGCGGACCTCGTCGGAGAAGAGGAGGCCGCAGAGGAGGTGGCAGTAGAGGGACTGGGCGAAGTCCGGGGCGAAGATCACCGCGTCGGGGCTGCACACCTGCGACTGGATGGCGCGCATGGTGGGCATGAACTCCTCGCTCCGGTACACGTTGGTGGTGGCCGTCGTCGCCGTCATGCCGCCCTTGGTCGTGAACTGGCGGCTGCCGTAGATGAACTGCAGCGCCTTGCCGTCCTCCACGGGGAACGCCCTGCATGCCGGCCGGGCCATCAGATCGCCGTCGTCAGAGTTCAGAGTTCAGACAGGTAGCTAGATAGGACTATATGCAAATCAGCAATAGTGTTGTTGTTGTCGTAGGGGCGTTGATCTGACAGGACACAACAGAGAGATTAAAAGTAGCTGTACCTGTTCCTGAAGGCGTAGGAAGTCCGGTATATCTGCATCGTGGACTTGACGAGCTCCTGGTTGAAGGGCAGGTACTTGCGCTTCCCCTGCGTGGTGCCGGAGCTGCAAGAGAGACAGGCAAGACGGCTGAGCCGAGACGAAGAGCAGCGGCGGCGACTTGTGACAGACGGGAGAGCAGGCGACTGACCTGAGGGAGATGGAGGTGATAGGCTTGGCGGTGAGCAGGGCGGAGGTGTCGCCGTCGGCGATGCGCGCAATGTAGGGCTCGACGTCGGCGTGCGTGGCGAGCGGGACGCACTCCCGGAAGCTGGCGGCGTCGGTGCGGCCGGCGAGGCCCCGGCCCCGGAGGTACTCGGTGGCGGCGTTGTCGGCGAGGATCCGGCGCAGCGTCTCCCGCTGGGCCGCGGCGGCGTCCCGCGTCAGCGCCTCGAACTCGGCGATCACCGCCTCGCCGCAGAACGCGGCGCCCTCCTCCTCCTCCTCCTCCTTCTTCTCCGGCATCTCGTCACTCCGCTCTAGTCACAGCTTGCTCTGCTCTAGCGGCCTCTCTGTACCTGCGAGCATTAGATAGATAAACACAAGGAACAAGAGGAGTGAGGTCACGACGCGGGTGGGTTGTTGAGGGCGTGCGTGTGCGGCGTGAGCTAGCTTTGGGCGCGCGCGCGCCAGAGAGAGTGAGAGAGATAGAGAGAGGAAAATGACGGCAGCAAGCAGCAGCAGCAGCAGCAGCAGCAGCAATGGAGGTGTTTGAGTGCACGTCCCACTTTGCCAAATTGCAGGCAAGGGGGGGAAGTGATAAAAAGGGGCTCCCCACCCCGAAGAGGACAAAAACCGGCGAGTGGAAAGAAGCTTTGGAGGAGGCAGACGATCGGGATCATGAGAGCGGCGCCGGCCGGCGAGTGCCGACGAGGACGGCCACGGCGGCGGGCGGGCCAAGTAAAGCGCGCGGCGAAAGGGGAGGAGGACAAGGAAAAGGCAGCCCCAGGTGTAGTGTAGGTGTAGTTTTCGCAGCCCGTGAGTGACCGTGCGCAAAAGGCCAGCCAAATGATAGAGAAAACTCAACTCGGGGACGGAGCTGCTGGATGAGACAGACAGAAAAACACCTCTCGTGGTTTGCCAAATTGGCTCAAACAATCCATCCACTGGGGAGCGGGGGGGAATTGTTCTCTCCATCCTCCCCATGACTATATATGACCAAACCCGGCGGCGGCGGCGGCACGACGCCGGCGATGGAGACAGGCAGAGCTCAGGCAAGCTGGAACAGAGCGAGGCCGGGACAAGGCCAGCGAACGCGGAGAGAGAAGAGGATGAGGAGGAGTAAACAATAAGCACCTGTGCTGGATTCGATGCCGCCGCGCCGGGCTCCTTCTCCTCCGTCGCCGGGCTCGATCGGCGTGATCGACGACGACCTGACCACTGTCTCTGGCTGGCTGGCTGGCTGGCCACACACACGACTGACAGACTAGCTAGAGCGAGGGGAAGCCAAGGCCCCTTGCGCTGCGCCCCATATATACACCCGGTCACCCGCACGCGGCCAAGCTAGAGCGCCCAACTGCCAAGCAACTGTGCCCTGACAGCAGCAGCTGCTGCTGCCGCCTGCGAATTACTATATTACTACTTGGCGGTAACTGTGATTAACTTTACTTGTTCCGGTCCGGTGCAGGGAATTACTACTAGTGTTCTTACTTGGCGGTGTGTGTCCTGTTGTGGTGGAAAGGGTTATGATGGACTAGTCACCCCCAACTAGCGACAGCGACGCCATGAATTTTGTGCTGGTGATGGAGTCCGAGTTGGGGGAGGAAGATAAGGCCAGGCCACCCCGCCCGCTGACAACTACGTTTGCCATTAGCTTACTACTATAAACCAGCCCCATCCATTGTGTATCGCTGTCTCGTCTCGTCTGTCAACGGTAGCTTCGGTGACTTACGGTGTACGGTGTAATAGTATGCTCCACATGTCAGGAATAATCGGCGGCCGAGAAATTGTGGCCTTGTCAGATTTTGTCGGGTTCAGATTTACCGTGCAAAGAGAAGATTCCTCGTCACATTAAAATACCGGCCTATATATGAAGTATTAAATATATATGAAATTAAAAAACTAATTACACAGTTTAGTTGTACTTTGCGAGACGAACGTTTTAAGCCTAATTAGCTAATGTTTGGATAATTTTATCAAATACAAACGAAATGCCGTACAGTGCATTTTGTCATCTTTGCACATCCCAAACGGGGAACTAAACAAGCCCTGTATTTACCGGGGTGGAATTCGGGGAGTTGTTACAGTTGCAGGTGCATGAATCTACTACGTCTTGCTACTGTCAGTCACAGACACCGTCCACCCCCCGGGCCTTGAATCTTGAGAGAGCAACTCTTGTGTTGGTTGTGGTGTGGCCGGCCACTCGCGCCCCTTAATTGGTGAGCCCGTGACTTTTCCTGAGCCACCACTTCAGATCTTATTATGCAAAATAAACGTCGACCATGATAGATAGATAATGATGCACGTGGAATTTAGCGTTAAACCATGCCGACTTCGTGCAGGAAACACCGATAATCTTTAGAATTTGGCTCAAATGATAGGGGTTACCCCCTCTTGCATCCATCTACTCCCATTCATGTTTGTTTTCGTATCACTCGCATTATTTAAATGTTCCGATAGCGATGTATTCCAAAACAGCAGAGTACTAAGCTCCAGCCGAGTCAAATTCCAAAAAAAAACAAAGGCCATGCTTGTTTTTTGTTTATTTTGGACTCGGTCGTATTTAAATCCTTCCATCGTGTCACCCCTCCAGTCCTAGAGAAAACAGAAGCCACAAAGCACCAGAGATTTGCTTGCCTTGTTTCGCGCGATCCTGTGCAGCCAGGGACCCGGCATGACATCTAACCAACCCGTTGCCTCGCCGCTTTCCAACAGTTGAAACCGTGGCATCAGGGGCTCAACAGCGACGTCCCCATGTCCCAACCAGGAAAGGACTGGCTGAGCCTGATGGCCTTCCCAGCTGATGAGCATCGCCAGGAGGGGAATGGATTGGATTGGATGAATGGATGGTGATGCAGCCAGCCACTGCTGTCTGCTCTGCCTCCATCAGCTTGAGTTGGGGACTTGGGGGTTTGGCCTCTTGTCCTGCCGAAAAGATTTCTCTTGGACACTATATGCTCCCTGCTCGATCTCCAGAGGAAAAGGGAAAGAAACAAAATGCAGATTTGCTGAGATTTTCTGCAAATGGAAAAAGGACATGGCGTATCTCTGCTTACGCGAGCCAAGCAAGGTCTCAGAAGATGATGGTGGAGTCAGTGGAAGAGATCCATCATATCGAGGACCAGTTTCGTAGTAGGACGAGTACATGCCTGTGGCTTGGGTGTTTGCTTCTCCCTTGGTGCTTGCTCGTTCATCCAGTCCAAATCCATAGCACGTAGTAATATCTGAAAGAGTAGTGTATTTGCGTAACAGGCTGTCTGGACCCCATGGCAACATGCCATCCATTGAGCCATCCTCTCCTCCTCCTCCTCCTCCTCCTGGTGTGGTGCGGGACAAGGAGAGAAACAAAACAAAGACAGCATGGTCAGGAATCTGATTGAAAGTGTGTGTGGACTGTGCACTGGTCTGCGCCGAGGACCATCCTATGGTAGCTGGGATCAGTCAGCAGCCCTTAGGCCAGGCCCAGAAACAAACGCCACTGGCCGGTGAGCTCTCATCACGACGGCACAAGCAAGTACCGCCGCCGGGTCTCCGGCTCGCCGGAAAAAAGCTTGTCCGTCGGACCCGCACCGTGGTGTCCTCTGCCCCACCAGGCACCAATGACGTCGCCGTCGCCGGGGGTGGAGCCGGCCGTCGGTGGAGGTGGTGTTTGGAGGGACATGCCCCGGCGCACAACACTACCATTGGCCGGCGTGTTCATGTCACGGGCAGACATACCAGACGATGCCCTCTGCTGGGGTCGAGGCCGGGGCCGTCCCCATGGGCATGTGAGCTTGGTCCCTGGAGTGAGGAGCGAGTGACCTCTCTGCGTCAACCTGAATTCTGAAACCGACCGGGGCTGCCTGCCTGACTGCTCCAAACAGTGGTGTGAAGACCCATCAGAAGCGAGCCTTGTGTACACTGGTCCCGCCTGCCATCTGATTGATTGATGAGTGGTTATTACTTCATCACGTAAAAAAAATCTTCTTCTTGCTCGGGCATGCCAGTCTATGTGTCCGTCTGACGATCAGAAGATGAGATTCAAGGACAATCAGTGGTGTGTCAATGGGTAACAGGTCAACCAAGCCATGAATGCCCTCTCCACATTCTATTCAGCTCCAGGGACAGTGTCGCCCCGCCAGTGTGTGTGTGTGTGGTTCATGCTGCGGGAGAGAGACACGACATTGACAGCCAGGCTGAGATCTCATTATCCTGCCCTACCAGAGGTCCCAAGTGGTGATCTGTCCGGTGCCTCGCATTTGAGGCGGTTATCTGTCCACAACCGCAAGTATTGTGTCCCATCAGGCAACAACATACTAGCTTTTTTGGAGTAAAGCTATGGCCTGCTCTCTTCTTCATGTCTTGACAATGCCCCTTGCAACTTGCACGAGGCCGTCCAAGCCCAAACGCAGCACAGCAACCTGTAACGAACACGATGCCTGCCGGGAACATTAACTGAAAGTCAGACTTGACAGATTGTTCAGCTGTTGCAAAGAATCCGGCCAATAGTTTCTGTAATCCACACGGAAATAAGTTCCAGAAACCACGGATCAAAAGTGTAGTAAGTACAGGAGAAGAGCAAGAAACAATACAATTACATTGTTACTTGTAGTATAGTGGAGCTCAGGTAATGCTCAGATTTTTAGGGGCACTGATAATAAATGCATACCAATGTGTAGTATCTGTTCAGCTGGAGCTGGCAACATTTCTCAGCTCACACTGGATACATGCCTTAGTGTGCACACAGAGTGCTGAATTATAATTGAGTTAAACGTCTAGCTAGTCAGGAAGAGAGTGGTGCAGATTATGGTGGACCCTGTGTTAGGTACAGAGATACTTGGAAAGGGAACACAAGCTCTGCTTGGTGCAATGGCGCCTTTCCTTCTAATCAATATGACAAAGAAATATAAGTTAATACGGCTTATGTCATGATAAAACACACTTGCAGGCCCATAACTTCTGAAGAAACGAAGCGAATCCTTGTCATATTCAGTATTAAATTGCTGACAAGAGGTCGTGACCGTTACATATTTCTAGCTCGTGCGTTTTTGTTAGTCTTAGTGAAACAGAGGAACCGAATTACTCTTGTAATTGCTATAGAAGCAGTCACATTGATCAGCTGAATAGCTATCAGTCTTTATCACGGTTTGCACGGAGGGGTTTTCGCCACCTAGTTGTACAGGCATGAGCTAACCACTCCAATGCTTTGTGTATCTAAATGGAAGTTATGCCTCATATCTGCCAGCTTAATATATGTGGCCAGGACCAAATCCATAAGATATGTGGCCAATTCGCAAGTTCCATAAAGTTCTTCATGTTGCGTTCCTGCTAGGAATACAACAAGAACTAACTTATAGGTTATGAGGGAAACATCGTACAGCCCACCAGCCAAGATCCCTCGTTAACTAAAGTCTGAATTCAGTATCAACCTGGACAGGTAAAATAGTGGGGCCCATCCATTTAGTATGGGTTGGTTTGCTTCCGAAGCAACTGACGCTGCTAAAATTACATTACCATTAACCTAGAATGTATTTCATGTATAAATTGTTGTAATAAGATCAAAAGCATAGAATGCACAGGCATGAGTTAACCACTCCATGTTTTATGCATCTAAATGGGAGATTATGCCTCATATCTGCCAGCATAATTGTTGGTCCTACACTGCAGGACCCAATGCCTAAGATATGTGGCCAGGACAACAACTAAAATAGGTGGCCAATTAGCAAGTTAAATAAAGCTTTTGATGTTGCTTTCTGGCTGGGAATGCAGTGGGAAATAAATTCTGTAGGTTATGACGGAAACATCATGTGGCTTGCTGGCCAAGATCCCTACACACATTACCTAAAGCTACATTTCGGCTACTCTAGCAAAAAATCATGTTCTCCGTAAGCCTGAAATCACCAAATCAGTATCAACCTGGCCAGTTTCTGGCCAGGTAAATTATTTCCCTTCCATTTAATAACATTGAGTCGCACCGAAAGCAACTGCAGGGCTCTGGTGAAATTATATTACTTATTAATATCATTAACCTACACTGTAAGTTCATCTCATTGTATGAAATGTTGTAACAAACTTGAGATCAAAAGTTTTGATAAGTGCATACAGATTTGGAAGTAATAGTAATTTGGCCCTGCATCATTTGCAGGAGAGAAGGCTTCATGCCCCAACTATCACCAGAGTATCTGTATATTAAAGATGTCTTTAAACAGGACGTGCAGCACAGGAACTTAAGTGCCCAAAAATCCACAGCACAAAGACCATAGGACACTCGTTTAGCTTTAACAGGTCCTAAGTTCTCCAGAAAACCCAACAAATTAACGCATATGTACACACAAAAAGTCAACCTACACTGTAAGGTTTACCAGGGCTATGGATGGAAGTAAGGGTCCTCCTTGTTCTGATAAATTGCAAACAGTTGTTTTGAGTATCTTGAAGCCATATTGCGACAGATTCGAAGAGCACAAGCATCAAACTTCTCCAAATCAGAGATGGTCTTCTTCAGTGGACCCAGATCACCATCCATAAGAAATTCTGCTATGTGAGATCCCCTACAATAAACAACACAGTGCGATGAAATATCATCAGACAAAGAACACCAAAAACCTCCCTTAGTGCCCATCATTTCACTCTACTTTACCATTAAAGTGGAATATTGCAGTAGATTAGTACCTACAGAAAATACATCCATATGGTTGTGCAAGTTACACTGCACTGAAATTTCCCCTAAACAACACCGCCAACCTAAAGCTTTTAAATTTAAAAAAACCATTGTCAGCCTTTTTTTGCATTATGGTGAAGCAATCTTTCAGGCAAATTAATTAATCTATAAGCATTTTTTGTAAATAACTTAATTCACAGAGTCTATGTGCATCAAATGTTCATTAATACCTCAGTCGCAATGCAGAGTATTAAATTAATCAATAGGACAACAGTGATTTCTGAGAAGGGAATTTGTGGCATTTAGCAGTACAGCCTGCCATGTTTAGGTATCTTGCTAAGAGCCTACAGTAACATTGGGGCAAAAATAGGTACTAGTACTACTTTACAAATGGAAGTAAAACAAATAAACAGACAGTTGAAGTTGCAACTTAAATCCTTTTATCACCCAAAGGAAAAGTAGTGAAATGAGTATATGCACACAAGAAAGTTCCTACTATACTGAAATTCAAATTGCTTCCAACACCATCCCCTTGCTTCTTCTGACAAGCAATGAAGCTGCAAGTAAATAAACTAAATAGCTAGTGTGGCAAACCGATGAGATGCATTTGCACATACCTTGTGGCATCTATGTGGTTAAATCCCTCCTTATTATGAACTAAAGCAGCCTTTTCCAACTGTTCCTCGTGAGTTTGCTTCCTATAGAGGGCGCAAACAGCCTTCAGGCAGAGCTCAGGATGCTCAGCAAATGATGCTAGCATATCACCCTCAAATTTCCAGTCTTTAGCTCTCTTTTTACGACCTATGCAAGCCATAACATCTGCATAGTCTGCCACACTGTCAGACTCATCAGGTCCGAAAGAGGATTCTTCATTCATAACAGATGTACCAGTCATTTTGGGCTCATCACAGGATTCTTCAGCAGAATCACTTGCATTTTCTGAAGAATCCTCATCATTTATGAACTTTTCCATATCATCGTCCTCTTCCATATCATCTTCACTCCCTTCAGATTCCTTGGGTTCCACAAAGTTGTTCACCCGGCTTGAAGCTCGCCCCCCTTTTGACTGATTTTTAACCAACCGAGCCGAGCGCCTTGTTGGAGTAGAACGTCCTCTTGCTTCACGAAATCCGTCATCAGCATCATCTTCACTCACCCTCTCTTTCCTCATCTTCTTCAGCACTTGACGAATGGGAACCATGTCATCCTCATCCCCACTTTCAATCTGTGCCGCAACTACAGGCGAAGCGCCCACATGAACACCCTCAGTAACATCCTCATCCTCACTGTCACTGATTCCACGCAACCCACGCTTCCTGCTGGGCTTAACACCTTTCTCCTGATCATCAACATCATCCTCGCCACCCCCAAGCTCACCACCGTTGACATCCTCATCCTCGCTATCACTGGTGATCACCCGAGCCGCCGCCCGCCTCTTACCCCGTCGCGCGACCGAAACATCATCATCCTCCAGACCCGCACTATCTTCCCTGTTGCTTCCGCCGCCTCCCTCTGCGTCCTCCGCATCGGCTTCGTCCTCGCTTTCGCTGATCACCACCCGCTTCCGAGGAATCGGGGCTGCAATGACGCCATCCTCCGGGTTTCGCCCCTCGTTGGCATCAACAGCAGCCCCCTCTTCGTCGTCGTCATCGAACATGAAAACGTCGCTGGTCGCAATGCCGCCGAACTCATCGACTGGACTGTGCTTGCTTCCGCGTAAACCCTCCGCGAATCGCCCAGATTTTGGATCTCTCGCGCCTGCACGATCCGTTGCTTCTCGCCTCGCCAAGGCCTCCCTCAAGCGCGCGTTCTCGGCTTCGAGGGCCGAGGCCCTATCTTCCAGTTCGGAAATGCGAGAAGACTTGGCGGCGTTCTCGGCATCGAGGGACGGGAACTTCGCCGCGTCCATCTCCGGCGGCCGCGGCGGCGCAAAACCTTTGGGTGGAAGTGGGGGGATTTTCCGATCTAGACGAAGACGTTTCTACGCCTTCTGGGCTTCTGGCCTTCTGGGTAACAAGACGGGATGCGAGTTGGGCCTTGAGAAACGGGCCGACTAATTGCGATGAGATGGGCCACGTATATTTTCGTCGTTTGTTGTCGTGAAATGAAATATATGTTGGGCTCCTATAGTCTTACGTGCCTACCGGGCTATGCTTTCTATTTTTGCTTATTATTAATACCGTTATTAACCTACAATACAATTCGTATCCTATTATCCTGTATAAAATGTTGTGATAAATTCGAGATCATAACATAAGTGCGCATGAATTTGCTAGCAATAGTATATTGTCCATGCATCCATTTGCTGTAGAGGAGGCTTCATGATCATAGCTCCATAAACATCTTAAGGGTGGTGGTGTACATTAAACAGGAAGTACAGCACAGGCACTCACAAGACCACAACACAGACGGAATAGGACGCTAGTTTTCCTACACAAGCATCCTAGTGATACATCAGGGCCACTGTATTCAACCAAAGTTAACAGGTCCTAGCTTCTCCAGAAGATGGAACAACTAAACAGTAAACACATATGTACAGATGAGCAAAAAGAGTAGAGCATACAGTGGGCAAAACACTGCGAGGGGCACAAAGGGTCAACCTAAGGTGTACTCTACTACTCTTTACCAGAGCTATGGATGAAAGTAAGGATCCTCCTTGTTCTGATAAATTGCAAACAATTGTTTTGAGTAATGTGAAGCCACCCTGCGACAAAACTCAAGAGCAGAACGATCATACTCTTCTAATTCTGAGAAGGTCTTCTTTAGTGGACCATATAGATCACCATCAAGAAGAAATTCTGCTATGCGAGATCCCCTGCAATGAACAGCAGAGTGCAATCGAATGTCAGTAGACTGAGAACACGAGAAACATCCCTTAGTGCTTGGCACTTCATTCTACTTCACTCTTTAAAGTGGAATCTTACAGTAGACTTCGGGCTAAACAAAATCCATGCATCTTGTAGTGCAATTTACTAGCACTGAAATTTCCACTCAACAAAACCCTGAACCTAAACCTTTTAGATGAACACAAATCATAGCCAACCTTTTTGAGAATTATGATGGTCAGATCTTTAAGACAACTTAATAAATCTATATACACTTTTTTGGTTAATTTACAATGTCTGTGTGCATTCAGTGTTAATTAATATCTCAGTGTGATATAGAGCTATTAATTCATCATCTATTCCTAACATGAAAATTTACAATTTTTCGTAGTTCAACCTGCATAACGAACCTTGCTAAGAACCTACAGTAACATGGGGAAGAAAATAGGGTACCAGTTGTACTTAAAAATGAAACTAATAAACACAAATAAACAGAGCACACAGTTGAAGCTCCAACCAATCACAAACTAAATCCTTGTTTCACCAAAAGGAAAAGGTGCAAAATAAATATACATATGCAAGGAGCTTCCTACTGTTGAAATTCAAGTTGTGTCCAACACCATCCTCTTTTGACAAGCAATGAATCTGCTAGTAAATCAACTAAATAGCTAGTGCAAAAGGTCAATGAGATGCACATGCACATACCTTAGAGCATGTATCTGGTTAAATCCCTGCTTGTTATGAACAAAAGTGGCCTTTTGCAACTGTTCCTCCTCGGTTTGCTTCCGATAGAGGGCACAAACAGCCTTCAGGCATAGCTTGGGATGTTCATCGAATGCAGCTAGCATATCTCCCTCAAATTTCCAGTCTTTAGCTTTCTTCTTACGGCCTATGCGAGCCATGACATCTGCATAGTCTACCTCACTGTCAGTGTCAGACTCCTCTGGCCCTGGAGAGGATTGTTCATCCAGAACAGATGTACCAGACTCTTCCGGTTCGTCGCAGGATTCTTCAACAGAATCACTAGCATTTTCTGAAGAATCCTCATCATTTATGAAGTCTGCCATATCACTGTCCTCTTCCATGTCATCTTCACTTCCCTCATGTTCTTTGGGTTTAACAAAGTTGAGAACCCGGCGTGCAGATCGTCCCCCTTTTGTCTGATTTTTAACCAACCGAGCCGAGCGTCTTGTTGCTGGAGTAGAACACCCTTTTGCTTGTTCATCGTCATCATCATCGCCGGCCGTCTCTTTCCTCGTCTTCTTCAGCACTTGACAAATGGGAACCATATCATCCTCATCCTCCCCACTCTCCATCTGTGCCGGAGAAGCAGCCTTCGGAGTAACCACATCGACGCCCTTAGTGGCATCCTCATCCTCACTGTCACAGATTTGGATTCCACACAACCCACGCTTCTTGCTAGACCTAAGACCTTCCTCCCTATGATCAACATCATCCTTGGCACTCCCAAGCTCGCCGCCATTCACATCCTCATCCTCCCTATCACTGGTGACCACTCGCGCCGCCTTCCGCTTCCTACCCCGTGGCGCGACCGAGACATCGTCGTCGTCGAGACCCACACTGTTCACCTTGCCGCTTCCGCCGCCTCCCTCGGCCTCGGCGTCGTCTTCATCCTCGCTGTCTCCGGTCACCACCCGCACCGCGCGCTTCCGAGGAGTCGGGATGGCAGCAACGAAGCCCTCCTCCGTGCTTCTCCCCCTTTGGGCACCAACAGCAGCCACCTCTTCGTCGTCACTGACCTCAATAACATCGCAGGCCACGCTCTTGCTGGGCTTCTCGACTGCCTCCCGCTTGCTTCCGCCTGAACCCGCCGCAAATCGATCGGATTCCGGATCTCTCTCCCCTGCACAGCCCGTGGCTCCTCCGCTCGCCAGGGCCCTCCTCAATCGCGCGTTCTCGGCTTCGAGGAGCGAGACCCTAGCCTCCAGCTCAGCGACGCGAGAGGACGTGGCGGCAAGCTCGGCATCGAGGGCCCTGAACCTCGCCGCGGCCCCCGCGGCGTCCATCTCCGGCGGCCGCGAAATCCTTGGGGGCGAAAGGGAGGGTGTCGGGTGGAGGATGGGATGGGACTGTGTGCTTGTCGATTGCACGGGAGACGGGGACAAGATTTTACGCCTTCTGGATTAACAAGACGGGCAGTAAGTTGGGCCTGAAGGAACTGCCTTTGGGCCTGTGAAACAACAACCCAGGGGTGGACAGAAAATACAAGCTGGAAGCAGATCTACTCGTGAACTAGACAACCCAAATCATGGGCACTTGACAGTATCCACGGAACACTCTTGCATTCCTTTGCCTCCAGACTTCCCATGTTACTAGCACAACCAATGTGTCAAAGCCCTTTTTCTTATGTCCTCTCCATCCTCTTCTTGCACGCAGCCACCAATCTTGCAGGGAGTCATGTGCCTCAGGTTGAGGGCATTGTTTTCGTAACATGGCTGTGATGGATGACCAGATTTGCCTTGTGAATGAGCAGAAAACGAAGAGCTGATCATTGGTTTCTGGTTCCTGGCCGCATAGGAGGCAGGTCGCCACGGCGTTCAGATCATGTCTGTGCCGGCGATCAGCTGTCCAGTGCATTTTCTTAAAGGCCAACCACAGGAAGATCTTGACTTTCTTTCATAGGAGCCCAGGCTTTCCAGATGAGGTTGGATCGCTCAAAGGCGATTGATCCCTGGTGCAATGCCTGATATGCCGAACGGGCCGTGTACTCACCATTGGATGTTCACCGCCAAATTTAGAAAAATATTCAAACAAATTTATTTGTTGAATGAACGGGCACAGGATAGTGCCTATTTCATTGATATAGAAGAGAAGTTACAGACCGGCGAACCGGTTAGGAAAATATTGTCAAAAAATTACAGGTAATTAGTTATACACAAGAAGGCTCGCGAGGTCCTTCGCCCCCGCCGCTATCCACAGAGAAGTCTCATCTTTAATTCGGGCAACAAGGGTTGGGACCAAGGATTCCTTAGTCCTGAAAACTCTGGCATTGCGCTCTTTCCACACTTCCCAGCTCACGAGCATCGTGAGGGTTCGGATACCCTTTTGTGGTGTGCCGGGGATCGTCGTAAGGTTTGACCACCATCGAAGAGTCGTCCTACTCTGAGCCCATTCCGTCGGTTGCAGCGGCAGCTGTCCTACCCAGACGGCTATTAACGACCAAACTCTTCTTGTGTAGCGGCAGCCAGCGAGGAGGTGATGGGTCGATTCCATTACTTGCCTACACAGCGGGCAGGTAGGGCTATGATCCCACCCACGTCGCGCAAGTCTGTCAGAAGTCCAAACACGACTCTGAAGAATTAGCTAGGCAAAGAATTTGCATTTAGGTGGCGCCCAAGCCTTCCATATCGTTGCGCTCTGGGGCGTCTTTGTGCAGCCAAGGAATTGGGCCTTGTACGCCGATGCTGTTGTGTACTGACCGTGCCCGGTCAGCTTCCAAGTGATGCTGTCTTCAAGGTGTGGTTGTAGATGGGTGTTGCCTACCAATGTCCATAAGGTGACAAATTCACACAGGTGCGTGATGGTGAAGCCGTTTCTATGGTCGAGGTCTCGGATCCAGTTTTCATGTTGTAGCGCATCCGCCACCATTCGACTTTTCTTCTTGGACTTAGCGAATAAGTGCGGGGCGATGTCCTTCGGGCGGCGTCCTTGAATCCAAGCGTCGGTCCAGAATCGCGCCTTTATGTCCGTCTCCCAAGGTGATGTTCGTGCAGGCTGCGAACAGTAGTCTATCTGCGTCGTCACAAGGTACAGGCATACCAATCCAAGTCTTCTCCGGGCAGTTCCATTCTTGCCATAGCCAGCGGGTACGTAGGGCTCGCGCAAAATTTTCGAGATGCGGTACCCCGAGGCCACCATATTCTTTAGGCAGAGTCGTTTTGGTCCAGTTGACATTGCATTTGCCTCCTGAGATTTCCTTGTCTCCTGCCCATAAGAAACGTCGGCGGATCTTGTCCAGTTCCTCTAGAGCTTCCTTGGGCGGCTTCAGCACCGTCAGCATGTACACTGGCTGCGAGGTGAGCACAGATTTGGTGAGGCTTACACGGCCCGCTTGGGTGAGGTTTCTCCCGTGCCAAGTAGACAATTTTCCGGCCGCCTTATCTATCAATGGTTGGAAGTCGAGCTTTGTTAGTCGCTTGGTTGTGAGTGGGAGGCCGAGGTATTTGACTGGGAATTGTAGCCTTGCCAGCGGGAGATCAGCTAGCACCCTGTCGAGGTCGACATTATTGCAGCTGATGGGCGTCACACTCGTCTTTTGGAGGTTCGTGCGGAGCCCGGTTGCCGCTCCGAACCGAAGTAGCACCTCCTTCAGGTTTTTGGAGTCTTTGACCGTTGGTTTAATGAAGATGGCCACATCATCGGTGTACATAGATGCTCGGAACCGCGCCACCCTACCGTTGAGCTTGCTGAGGAGGCCTCGCTCAGTCGCGATCTCGAGAAGGCGCTGCAGAGGGTCAATGGCGATCACGAAGAGCAGGGGGGACAGCGGGTCACCTTGTCGCAAACCGCAGCCGTGCTGGATGGGGTCAAGTGGGAAGCCGTTAAGCAGAACGCGAGAAGTAGAGGATGTCAAGAGCGTTGTAACCCAGTTTAGCCATTGGGGGGGAACCCATCTGCTGCATGAGGGAAATAAGGTAGTCCCATCGCACGGAGTCAAATGCTTTGGAGATGTCCAACTTCATTAGGAGCGCGGGGGTCTTGTTTCTGTGGAAACGCCTTGCCAAATTGCGGACATAGAAGTAGTTATCGTGGATACTCCGCTTTTTAATAAATGCACTCTGGCAAGGGGATATTATGGAGTTCATGCGCGGTGCCAGGCGAAGGGCTAGTATTTTTGTGATGATCTTGGCGATGGAGTGTATGAGACTGATTGGGCGAAAGTCTCATATGTCCTCAGCCCCGTCTTTCTTCGGAAGCAGAATGATGTTGGCCTTATTGAGGAGGTTCAAGTCTCGACACCTTGCGTCGTGGAGTGAGTTAATGACCGCGACCACATCATTTTTAATGATTTGCCAACATTTTATGAAGAATAACACTGTGTAGCCGTCTGGACCTGGCGCTTTGTCTGTCGGCATTTGCTTTATTGCGTTCCATATTTCCTTCTCTGTGAATGGGGCATCAAGTGTGGAGAGGTCAGTTCGGTGTATATGCAGATCAGGCCAAGAGAAGTCCCACGTTCGGGCTTCGGGTGCTGTAATAACGGTTTCGAAGTGGTCTTGGATCAACCTATGCTTATCGTTGTGAGAAAAGGCCCAGGTGTCCCCGTTGCGGAGCCGTTGAATAAAATTCTTACGCCGCCTTCCATTCGCACGTAGGTGGAAGAAGCATGTATTAGCATCCCCTTCTTTGATGTAGGCGATCCTGGAACATTGTTTCCTCCTGGCCTTCTCGATCACCAGCCAGCGTGTGAGTCGCTTTTTGAGTTTTGCCCGGAGGGAGAATTCAGCGGTGGTAAGCTCTCTGAAATCCTGTGCCTCGTCTAGGTGCAGAATGACCTCTTTTGCCATGTGATGTTTAAGCTTCGCATCCGAGATTAAGGATCTACTCCAAGATTTTAAAGCAAATGCGGTTACGTGGAGCTTGTGGCCGAGTCTATGGAAGGGCTCGGTGTGCTGCGTCGGGGCGTTCCAACTTTGCTAAACGATGCCCTCAAAGCCAGGAATCCTCGTCCAGAAGTTCTCAAACCTGAAAGACGCCGGCCTGCGCGGTCCCTAATGATTTGCGAGGAGGAGCGGGCAGTGGTCCTAGTGCGATGAGGACAGGGCATGTAGGACGCAATTATCGAAAGTTAGGTCCCAGTTCTGATTGCAGAAAACTCGGTCAAGTCGGACGAGCGTCGGTCGTCGTCTTTCATTGCTCCAGGTGAATTTGCGATTTTGTAGGTTGATTTCCTTGAGGCCGCAAAAGTCAAGGGCACGCCGGAAGGCGCTCATTAACCTTATATTTAAGTTTCGGTTATTTTTATCTCTCGCCCTGTAGATGAGATTGAAGTCGCCTAAGATTATCCACTTCGCGTCGTCTGCCGGCCTTAGGCGCCGTAGATGTGCCAAGAAATTAAACTTTTCCTCTCTTCTGGACGGTCCATAGACCGTTGTGATTTGGAAAGAGGTGAGGCAATGGCGCAGTGTTGCATCTGCCGTTAGAGAGTGACGGTCAATGGTAACGTTGGTGAGATCAACCTCATTGTCGTTCCATAGGAGGAGAATGCCGCCTCGTGTGCCCTGCGCAGACTTGTATGCGAAGCAGTTGAGTCGGTAGGCGGCTAAGAAGGTTGCTAATCACACGTCAATTGTATGGAGCTTAGTTTCCTGAAAGCAAGCTATTTGGCAACGGTTGGCCAACACTGTTTCGTGCACCGTTAAGCATCTATCCACGTCGTTCAGTCCTCGCACGTTCCAGGAAAGGATCTCTAGATTTTTTGCTTGCATTGTGAAACAAAGGGAGCTCAAGGCGTCACAAAGTGTGGGGAGCTGAAAATATCGGAGTTCGTTACGATGATGGATGCTATAAAGCGTCGTTGTCCTACGGTCGAAGCCAGTAGGACGCACAGAGTCATGACAAGTCTAGGATGCCCGAAGGTCGATGCCAGCAGGGCCGCAAAAGTCCACCCGAAGGTCGTAGCCAGCAGGGTGGTAGAATGCAACGTGTGAGGATACATGGTAGATAATAAAATCGCACGCAGTGTCGCCGTTCATGCTGAAGGTGGTGCTTCAACCACCCCTTCCTCACTTTGCACCAGCTCAGGTGCTGCATGACCCGCGTGCGCGAGCAGGGCGTCATCCAGAGCACACTTGTCATCGTCGTCCAGGTTGAAGAGGGCGGTTAGCGCGGCGATGGTGTGCTCCGGCAGAGGGCCACGGAACATGTCGACGTAGTCACGCAGGACGTCTTCAGTGGGGGGCATGTCGTCAGTCGCAATGCCCAGCTTATTCCAGAGGTTTCGTTGCGCACGTTCGGCCACCGGCATCGCCGGCTTCTTGGCCAGCCTCACGCTGCGCCTCACCGCCGTCATGCCAAAGGCGCGTCGTTGGCGCGTCCTGGCCTTCACCGGGAGCGGCAGCACCGGGGGATCCGGCACTTTGAACAGGGCGTCAACACCCCCGACGTGCATTAGTGTTGCTGCTCGGGGTGCTGCTGCCCCGTAGTGGTGTGCAGCACTGGGGCCTCCTGGCCCAGGGGGCGATCGCCCAGCTCGCCCTGCTCCAGGTCGGGGCCGCCTTGAGCCTGCCAGAGGTGCTGTTTGAGGGCGTCCAAGGCGAGCCCCACATCCTGAACAGATGGTGCCGCGCGCAGAGTGCTCTTCAGAGTGCCGAACACCCTGGCGAGTGGCACAAGCGGGTTGCCGCCGGGCGAGCCATCCCGGCTGGACCAGGCTACATTCTCGGGTGAGCCCTCCAAGCTTAGATTGTCCGTCAGCTGACAAATTTTCTCGAAATAGCAGTCAGCTCCAAATGAAGCAATATGGCAGGAGGGTTCCTGAACCTGAAGTGAAGGGGCCGCCTGTAGCGCCACCATAAATTGGGCTTGAAGCTCGGCATCCTGCACCACCCCCTCGTGTCGACGAGAGTTGTAGCTGCACCGTGGCAGGGATCGAGACCGCTCCCGCCAAAATGACTCTCCCTAGAGGTCGATCTCCATGAAGCCCTGTCCCTCGCCGGGATGCTCGTAGTCACCGCCGTCCTGGTCGTCGTCGCCGTCGTTTCAGCGTGGCGGCCAGGTGAAGCTAGCCGTGCGGCAGGAGTTGCGGCCGGGCCCCTTGCCGCGCTCGCGGCTCTCCCGGCGTCCGTCCGCGCGTTCGCGGCCTCGCGCGCCCCGTTCGACGCGGCTGTCATGTTTGTCGCGGTTGAGCTCCTTCATTGCGTCTCGCGTGCGGTCGCGACGCGCGTCGTGGTCGAGGGCGCTTGCCCTGCTTGCCCTTTCCTCCTCCTGGCCGCGCGCGGCGAGGTTCCGTGGTGGCTTCGGAAGTCGGATAGGGAAGCGGGAACGCGCGGTTGGGGGCGCCCCGTCGACGAGCCCATATCGCCAGTCGTACCGGCGACGCGCCGACATGATGGCCGCCGAGTTGTCCACTACGGCCTGCAAGTTCGCCTTCGCCGCCGTGTAATCCTCCAGCAAGGATAGGTGGATGAAAATCTCATACCTTGCCCCTTGATGCCACGACTGCGGCGGAGGATCGGTGTAGACGACTGCCATCGAGGAGCCGTCCGAGGGCTGGTGCGTGAACCCCAGCCAGACCTTCTTGGGGATACTGCTCGGATCAGGCATCCACGCCCACAGCTCGATGTGCCTAGTATCCGCCGGCTGCACCAGATCACTCACTATGCACTGCACAGCACATCGGTGGTCGACGACTCGCTCAACGATTGCTGGCGACCACGCGTGCGACGGTATGCCATCAAGGCACAGGCGCACCCTATAGAAGATGCGGAAGCCGAGGGCGTGGGTGAGGCTACGCCAGCCACGCAGGCAGATGTCGATGCCCCGCCCGGTGAAGCGCCGGTCCCGCGCCGCCGCAGCATGCTCGGGCTTCTCAAACCTGACGAGATAAGGTTCTGGCTGATGAATGGTGACGACGACATCGTCGCGCTGCAGATGGAGTTGTTCAATCAGCAGGTCCTCGATGTCCCTCGCCCCGGCGTTCCTTGGCAGGTGCATTGCCCATGGCACCAACGCGCAGGCCTCCCATTCCTTGGCGTCGTGCTCGAGGTGGAACGAGTTGGGGACGAACACCGTCTCCTCCTCAGGACGCGAATCCGGGTCCCCAATCGCCATGGGCGACGGCGGGGGCGGAGGGGGAGGCGGAGGCGGGGTCGGCGGAGGTGGGGGCGGCGGAGGAGGTGGCGGCGGCGGAGGTGGGGACGGTTGTGGGGGAGACGTTGACTTGGCTTGTGGGCAGCTCCGCTCCTTGTGCCCCGGCCGGCGACACCTAAAGCAGCAGATTGGGTCCCTGCAGAATGCCGCACGATGGCCCTTGGCCAAGCATTTGAAGCACCGCCCCCAGGTTTGGCGGTTGAAGCTCTGAAGCGCCGCGGTAGCTGGGCATCTTGAAGACACGGCGCCTCTGCCCCGCCATGAATCCGGGTCGCGTCGCCCGTCTTGTCGCCGAAAGCTGGCCGAGGACGCGCAGCTCGAGTGTTTCTTGGCGTAGCTGACGTAGGTCCAGCCGGCCTCCGCCTCACATCGCATCTGGCGAGGCCGTTGGGAGTGAATGCGGCTGTCCGGGGCAGTAACTCCGGCGCCAGTGTGGCCGCTCGGCGGGGGTTGACGCCTCTCCTTGAATGCTCCCCGCCTGGCCACCTCGGCGTACGAGGGCGCCCCTTCAGACCCCGCTGAGGCCGCCGAAAGCCCGCCAGGTCGCGGCCGGAACCATGGGCTGGATCCAGATGCCGCCGGTCTGGGGCCTCTGGAGCTCTTCGGTGCTGCGCACGGTGGGTTGAAGAACTCCGCCCAGGTGCGCTAGGGCAGGTTGGAGTCGATGTGGCGGTGTGGAGCAGGACGGCGGTGGTGGGATTGGGGCAGTGGGGTGGCCGGATCTAGCCACGACCGGCGGGGTCGCCGGCGGGGGTGGTTAGGAGTCGGGTGGCATGGCTTTTTTCAAACAAATTTATTTGATTCGTTCATAAATTGTACACAAATTACTTTTTACAAAAAACCTAGCTCACATTACTTTTTACAAAAAATTCAAACAATTTGATTTAAGAAGGAGTTGCCACCACCGGGAAGCTTATGGTGGCGACGAAAGAATGGGCGTGATAACACCTGTCAGCCTGAGTTGTTGAGCCCTCTGGATTTTCCGCAGCCCATGATGGAGTTGGGCAGGCGTCCGACCCTGTCGACGCCCTCCTCGAACACCACCCCCATGCCCATGTACACATGCGCCTCGATGTGGCAATGGAACAGCCACACCCCTGGGTTGTCCGCCACGAACCTCACCGCCGTCCACCCAAACGGGTGCAGCGCCACCGTGTTCTTCATCACCGGGTCCCTCAGGTTGAACTTGGCCGTGTCCCTCCCCGGCTCGAACTTGCCGTCGCCATAGCCGAGCACCCAGAAGTCGTGCCCGTGGAGGTGCCACGGGTGCGTCTCGCTCTTCCCGTTCAGCGCCGCCGTGTTCTGCAGCACCACGTCCACCACCGACCCCAGCGCCAGCCGGTACGCCGCGCTCGCCACCGTCCCGTTCGCCGCCGGCGGCGCCGCGATGTCGTAGCCACCGTAGCCTTCGTACGAGTCCGGCGGCGGGCGCTGGTCGTCGTACGCGCCGCGAAGGCCGCGCTTCATGGAGACGAGGAACGGCGTCGCCGGGAACCGGAAGGACACGCCGTTGATGGCCCACTTCACGTGGTTGTCGATCCTGTTCTGCGTGTTGAGGAGGAGGAGCGTCCGGTCGGCCCGCGGCGGCGCCGGCAGGACGTGGCCGGGGTGCGCGACGATGGACCTGCTCTGCGCCACCCTCGGCGCCGTGTCGTTCCACGCCGGGCCGACCGGCGGCATCATCCGCGGCGGTGCCTGCGGGTCGTTGCCGCCGGCGTAGCTCACGATGGCCAGGGCGCTCGGCGTCTTGCGCTCACGGCCGACGACGTGGGACGCGGCCCAGTAGTTCCGGGACGGGTCCTGGTCGGCCCTAACCAGCACGGAGTACGTCTCGCCGGAGTAGATGAAGAGGCTCTCGACCTCCACCGGCCTCACGTAGTGCCCGTCGGCCTCCACGATCGTCATCAGGTGGCCCTGGATCTCGAAGTTGAGCGCCGAGAGCGACGTGAGGCTGCCGATGCGGAGGCGGTAGGTCCTCCCCGGCACGGCGGTGAACAGCACCGGCGGGGCGCAGCTTGGGAGCGAGGACTTGCAGGGGCAGTCCGGGCGCGAGGCGTTGCAGGCGCCGCCGGGAGCACGTGAGCAGTTGTACATTCCCCGGCCGTTGATGAGCAGGGACTCGGGCTCGCCGACGAAGACGAGTGGGTCGGACGCGAGCCCGACGGCCTGCTCGTACACGCTCTTGTGCCACCAGTCCATGAGCAGCACGGTGTGCTCCTCGTCGTAGGTGAAGGGCTCGGCGGCGCCGTCCGCCGGCGACACGACGAGCATGCCGTCCAGCCCGGCCACGCGCTGCATCCCGTAGTGCGCGTGGTACATGTACGTGCCCGGCTGATCGATGGTATACGTAGCTAGGTTAGTTTGTGTACAGTTTTTTCAGTCAAACAGAAAATGGACAATTAATGGTGTAATACACGTAGCATGCAGTTGGTTTATTACGTACCCTGTCGACGACGAATCTGTAGGTGAAGGTCTCGCCGGGGAGGATGGGGCACTGTGTGACGCCGACGGTGCCGTCGGCCCACGGCGAGCCCCGCTGGCGGATGCCGTGCCAGTGGATGCCGGTGTTCTCGGTCTCGAGCTTGTTGTGCACGGTGACGACGACGGTGTCGCCCTCCGTGGCGCGGATGGTGGGGCCGGGCGCCTCGCCATTGATGGTCACGGCAAGCTTCTCGAAGCAGTCGAGGGACTTGGTGTGGTAGGCGATGTCCCACGTGTGGTGGTGCACCTTGGCCTCCGCGGAGAGCGCCGCCAGCGACCACAGGCAGGCGGCGAGGACGACGCCGAGCATCATCGGCGGACGCCGCGACGGTGCCGCCATTGCCGTCCCAATCGTGAAAGAAAGCTTCTTGTCGATCGGCGGCGAAGAAATGCAACCCCAGCCGGCCGCTACCTAGCTAGATGGGGGCTGAAGGAAGAACGATCGAGCTCGATATGATCGATCGGTGCTGAGCGATTGCTGTGTGTGTTCGTCCCCTGCAACGGGCCGGGGCCTTTTATACGTTGTGCCGTGCGAACCGGTCAGTTCGTCGACTCGCATGGGCATGTGGTCGTTTTAGCACGTGCTCGTGGAGAGGATATGATTAAAGTAGTAATGGTGAAAGCCACCGAACGCAAGTCCATGCATCTATGCGTATGCTAAGTCAAATACTTTTTCCTTTTGCATTTGATCACAGCTAGACAAAAATTTATACAGACTAGCAACACAATAACGATACTATTAGTTTCACAATATGTAACTCTTTTCATTTAGACCTTCTCTAGTGGCTGCACCACCCTTATCCGATTTGGCAGAGCAAAATCGAACCCACTATACACTACTAGAGAGAACGAAGCTTGGAAGTGAGAGAAAAGAATCGGCCCCAAAAAAGAAATCGAATTCTAGTGAATAAAATACAATAACATCCACCTGCCAATGAATATAGAAAGTCCTGATTGAGACATAGAGCTGCTACCGATATAGAGACAAAAGTTTACTTTAGTTTGTAACACCCTAAAATTCATCACAATTAAATTATAGCAATTTTTGAATCTTTTAGGATTTATTAAGGCCTAAATGAGTTTTCTATGGTTTAATTGGAATTTCTAGCCTTTTATCAATTTAAATATCATATTAAATAATTTTAGTCAAAATAAGTTGTTGATGCATTCATGCTGTTGCATTTGTCTTTTGCTTGCTGTTTAATTAAGTTGGAATTTAAATTCTGTTTAAATTCGAATTTAATTTGAATTTGTTTGGTGTTTAGAATAGTTGTTTTCGGTCGAGTCTGTTTTTGTCCCTCGAAGTCTTGCCCAGTCCGCTTTTGCTCCCTTTCTTCTTCTCTTTTCAGCCGGCCCGTCTTCTTCTTTCTCTCCCTAGCCGGCCCAGCTAGCCTCCCTTCGCGGGCCGTCTTCCCTGCGCCGGCCTGTTTCCTCCCTCTCCCTGTTCGACCGCTGCCAGGCGGGGCCCGCCTGTCGGGGTCGTCTCCCCCAGTCAGACGCGACTCCGACTCGAGCCCGAGCTCGAGTCCGACCGCGGCCGGGCGCGCACGTCGAGGGCCAGCCTCTTTAATCGAGCACGTGGTCTCCTTTGACTCCCCGCTCTCCGATTTTCGCGCGCCAACCGAGCCGTGAAGCCCTAGAGCATCGCCCCGCCGCCGCTTCTCCAAGATTCGCCGCCGCCGTCGAACTCCCTCGTCGTCGTCTCTCCATCGTCGGGAAGCGCTCCTTGAGGTTCAACTCGACGCCCCGAAGATCCTCCCCCGACTTTCCCTCTGTTTTGCGCCATCAACCCGCGCTAATTTTGACTTGGGCCGACTTGCAGCGCCGCCGCCGCCATTCGCCGTCGCCGGCCGCCGACGAGGCTCCTTCCTCGACGTGGTCAAGCGGGGTGAGTTCGTCTCGTCCCCCTCTCGCTCCCCGTCCAACTCGCGCTCGTTTTGGTGCCTTGTAGTGCCTGGTCGCATCTGCTCCGGCGAGCCGCCGCCGTCTTAGCGAGCGGCGCCGCCGTCGTGGGTTTCCCTCGCCGGCGAGCCTTCACCCGATCCAATCGTGGCCGTCGGATCAAGATCCGACGAACCACAGAGCCACGAGCCCAAGTCAATCCCCGCGACATACCGGTCAACCTAGAACTTTTGCAAAGAAGCCCTCCAAGTTTTGGAAATCAACCCGCAGTCGTAGCCCGTTCAAAAATATTTCAATGTAAGTCATTTTTCTTTCGGTTTAGCCCCTGCAAGTTTTAAAATTACGCCGAGGTCCAAGTTTTAGCTTTTTGCATGAAAACCCTCGTAGTTTAATACAAAATTATGTTTTAGACCTCGGATTTTAGTGATTCTCGCGCTCACGCATTCGTGGTGATGCGTAGAATAGTTTTGTGCTGTTATTTTCTTCTATTGGAATTGTTTGGTGTACTGTTTCTTATTTATTGTATTGTTTTCTTGTATGTGTTCGTGTGATGCGTATAGGAAACGCGCCGTTCGAGGAAGTGGTCGAAGAACCAGCTAATGAAGAGTTTGAGCAGCAGCAGGGTTGGGAAGAAGGCAAGTTTTCCTTGATCATGCCCGTTTATACCTAAATGACATGCATTTTAATTACACTGTTTATTTATCGCTTGCATTAATATTGCTGGGTCCCATTAAGGATTTCCTAGTCTGTTTTACCATACCTTGCAGTTGGGTCATTAAATTAATTTGACTGGTAGATGATGCTTAGTTGCTCAACTGGGATTGGTCTGATGAAACCCCTACTCTATGTTCCATTATTATCTTTTAATTAAATAATGACAAGATCATCTTTTAATTGGAACATGGAGCGACCACACAGGAAAACAGTGCAACCATAAGTGCTATGTGGCTCTGGCTTTGACCGACTAATTAGGTATTCTAGTTTGGGATAGTTTTACCCGAAAGGGGCAAGAGGTGCGGCGGTTGATGAGGTATAGCCCGGTCGTCTTGAGCTGTAGGCTTTGCTAAGATACGCGACTCACTAGGGAGGGTTATGCTTTGCTCCTGAACCGGAAGTCTTAGCGAACTATCACTTATTAGAGTATCTTTGTAAAGGTCTCAAGTGAAACCCAGTATTCGGTCCACGTGGTGTGGGAAGGGTACATGTTTTCGGGCAATGGGAATCACGGCTTACGGTGAATGTGTACAACCTTTGCAGAGTGTAAAACTGTTATAACAGCCGTGCTCACGGTCGTGAGCGGCCTGGACCCTCACATGATTAATCTATCAGAATATGATCTAAATTGTGGTTATCTGAATTGATGGGTTTATGTCATTTATTTAATTGTGGTTGGTATATACTTATATCTGCTGGTAAATATATGCTTAATAAAATTTGACCCACTAAAAATGCTTAATGCAGCTATCCTTTCAGCCTTCCACTTTATAAAGCCTAGCATGTCGTTTATTTCCATACTTTGCTGAGTACGACATGTGCTCATGCTTGTTTATTTATACTGCATCGACCACACTCGGACTGCTGCTCAGATTGGGAGAATTTTGAGGATTATACTACTGATTTTGAGGAGTTCTAGGCGAGTCCTTCAGTCAACTGCCCGTGGAGATGGAGTTATTTCGTTTCGTTTAGTTAAACGTTTATTTAAGTCTTCCGCTATGACATTTGTGTCAACTCTGAGATTGTAATAAATATACTTTAATACTCTTTCGTATGCATGGTTATGGATATTCACCTGTGACGTCTACCATACGTGTGTAAACTTGATCCTGACGCACATATGCGATGCACCTGGCTTTCTTTCTAAAACCGGGTGTGACATAGTTTTATGTGGGTCCCATACTGCTAGTTGATTCCTAGCTACGTGGCTGTCCTTTTTTGTGCAGGGACGGATTCTACACTGGAGAAGGCCTTAAGACAACATATACTTTTTTGTATATATATTTATTGCTAGTCAAAGCATGAAATAAGAGACTATGTCAATATCGGTTGTTGTTCCGGTCCTCAGGAAGCTTGATCCTCCATTTTTTATGTATTCTTTGAACGTGCTCCATTTTCTATTTCTTTTATCGTGTCCAATTAGTTAACACGTACGGTTGGGTTTAATTAATGAAATGGATAAATAAAGGAAATAGTCGTTCATTGCACCGTGTTGTGAACTAGTAGTGATGAACGGTTGATCGATACTGCTAATTAATCGGAGGAAGTATGCAAGTGTTACAGTCCTCCGGAACCTCGTCCCTCCTCTTGTTCATGTATCTATTGAACAACGTTCTTAGTTTTATATTTGTTTGATCGATTCGAGCCCAAATAATTAGCGCGTACGGAAAAAACACGTACTATCATTAGAGTTTGATTAATGAAATGGACAAAGAAAAAAATGGGAAATAGTCGTCCATTGCAGCGTGTTACACGGTTGATCCGGTGTGCAATCGATGGCTCGTGCACGCGGCGAGCCAATAATTATCGGCGCGCACACGTTTTCTTTCCACTTGTGCTATACAGTATATATACTACAGTATTATATATTGATTTGGCCCTTGTTTAATTCTCAAAAAGCAACCACAAAGTTCACTATACAAAAAGAACATTTCCATCACATCAAAATGTCGGCCCATGCATGGAGTACTAAATGTAGATGAAATAAAAAACTAACTGCACAGTTTTGTTGTACTCTGCGAGACGAACATTTTGAGCATAATTAATCAAATTTTAGACAATTTTTCAACCATACAAAAGAAATGCTACAGTGACGTAATGATTACGAAGTGACCCCGAATCTCCACCCCTACTTTTGCATCTAAACAAGGCTCGGTAGCTGTGCTTTTCTCTGGGAACGGGGATCCTTGATCCTGTCAGCAAGCACAAGTCCCCAACAACCTGAGTGCAACAGCGTAACCACCCGTTTGAAAACCGTGCAGAGACGTGTAGTCGGCCACGCCGGCGAGCGGAAGCGCAGCCGCGCAGCTGGGCAGGTACTCATCCAGTATGTATGTATCTTCATCACCACCGGCCTGCACCTTGACCTGATCATCCTTCTTCAGTAACTGAGACAGACCACCTCTGCGCAAAGGAGATGCCAAAATATAACACGTCCATTGGACTTTTAGGGAATTATTCCTTCTCGATAGCCATCTTGTTTGTAGCACGCATACAGCCCAAGCAAAACCTGCAAGCCTCTTGTAATTGTGCAACTCCCCAATTCAGCCAGTCCCCCATGCAAATAAATCTGCCCATGAAGTTGGGAAAACCATTCCATCCAAAGCAATCTCTTACAACACATGCACCATATAAATGCACCAAGAGGACATTTATTTGAAAAAGATATGATATATATCCAGCCTACCACATAATAACAGCAGTTTGGATAATTCTAGGCCTTCCTGTAACGGATAAATACTACAATGACATAATTCTGTTCCTTTGTTTTCTTCAGGTTGTCAGTTCTTGTGAATGTCCTCTTATCCGTTTTTTCCATCGTTGAAGCTAGATTATGGATTGAAAGTTCTTGAATTGACTGGTGATCGAGATGGTAGCTTTTTTATGCTGAAATAATCAGGGTATCTCATTTTATCAACATGAGAGTGTAGTTGTGTCAGTGGCGGAGCCACCAGTGTGGCGAGCCCTAGCGGCCGCCACACCTACCACCGGCGAGCATCTTCTTCTTCTTATCTTAAGTATCCATGAATCCGTTATCTATGTAGAGCTGAGCTATCGTAATAGTGGATTCGCCATAGGTGGATTTTGGTTCCGGCTCCGCTACTGAGTTGTGTTGGCTGCTACTTTTTATTAGAAGGCATGTCGGCTGGTGGCTTACTATTCATATGATTTTATGAAGCGACCATTTTATTTACATTTAATTATTGGATAAATCTAGCAGCTTACTAGGACGGAATAGGATTCCATTGTAGTGGGTTTTCATTCAATATTAGTCTTCTCCTATCATCTATCTTCAAGCCCTTTTTGCAATACAGAGTTCTTTTTGTCCTCCGTTTTTGTATTTTCAAACCACATGCACTGCACTTTTTTCTTACAAAAGCTAAAACTAACCTCAAATGAATTGGGATAACACAAAGATTCTTGTGAGTTCCGTATCTGGTCCCTTAGCAGTACAGTGTAGTCACTGTCATTTCTTTGACTGCAGCTGTGTTGAGAAATGGGAGGCAACCAGTTACAATACATTTATTTGTTAAGCAATGCCCATTTGACCATTCACTTACCAAAAAAACAATTCATATTTTTTATATTATGAATATACCATCTTCAGATGCCTATAAGATCCCTGAAAATCTATTAAGTATTCTGTCAATGAATTTAAATCCACCTGCACACTGCTATTGAAATGGTCAATGACTCAAGAATCAAGATAAACCAATGCTTTAGATGTTTCTAAATATGCTCTTCTCCTAAAACAGCACATCATTTACAAAATTAAGTGCAGAACGCTAAAGACAACATTACTGTTCAAGCTGCTAGTATACACAGTGATAGTCTGAAGATGAAGCTAAGACAGGGAATGGGAAACATCACATCAATCTATACGTCTCTGTATATTGCCGAAATGATGTTGTTAGTTCAGTTCAGTACTAAAACTGAGTAAAGTTGTCACATGTGTTAGACAGTACAAAAGATTACATTAAAGATCTTTGTGATAGTATTCTTACTTTGATGGTTTTAGTTACACACGAATATATAGTACGATCTTAGCAAACCAAGCAAGTAACGTTTGTTTGTTTTTTTCTTCTAAAAGCCCTCCGAACACTTTTTTTTTACTAATATTGGTTTTTTCTCGTGAGATCCAAACAACTCGCACGCGCAATGTGTATTCCAAATCCATCATAGTAACTTCATGGTTCACAAAAAGGTTGGGGGTATAATATGCAAGATGCATTGAAATCAACCAGATAGAGTAGAGCTATGTCTATGTATCGATTTCGATCTGTTGGTGAGCCACTGACGAAAGGTATGCCGCGCAATCCATCTCAAAGCCAACAGCGTTGCCCCACGAGTCGGCTGCCAGCTTCTCCACGGTTCCCTCCCGGAGGTTCAGCAGGTGTGCGCCGCCGTGTCTTCCACGGTCTCCCACTGTGAACAAGACCATGCCGCTCTTCTCGCCGATCCACCGCAGCTTAAACGTGGGGTAGTCTTTGTTAACCAGATGAAGATTGATTACCCAGACCTCCCCACGCTTAAGCTGCGGTGGATCGGCGAGAAGAGCGGCATGGTCTTGTTCACAGTGGGAGACCGTGGAAGACACGGCGGCGCACACCTGCTGAACCTCCGGGAGGGAACCGTGGAGAAGCTGGCAGCCGACTCGTGGGGCAACGCTGTTGGCTTTGAGATGGATTGCGCGGCATACCTTTCGTCAGTGGCTCACCAACAGATCGAAATCGATACATAGACATAGCTCTACTCTCTCTGATTCCAGATGTTGAGGTATATACGGCCGTGTAGATGTCCACGATTCATTTAGAAGAGAAAAAGTTTTAATTGTAATAAGCAGAAGATGCACAAAAAAAGCAATGAGCAAAAATAGGAATTGGGATTATATATTTCCGGTTGATTTCAATGTATCTCGCATATTGTACCCCCAACCCTTTTTGCGAACCATGAAGTTACTATGATGGATTTGGAATACTACACATACACATTACGGTTGTTTGGATCTCACAAAGCAAAACCAATATTAGTAAAAAAACAAGTTTCCAGAGGGGATATTATCACAAAAATTATCAGTGTAATCTTTTATACCTGCAATTATTTTCCTTGAGATAAATATCAGATACAACTATACAAGGTACTATTTGAGTGGAGAAATTTGGATTTTTACTCTTCCAATTGTTGGGCTTCGCATAATTACCATTGCAATGTGGGCTTCGCAAAGTCGCCACCTAAATCGTTGACATTGTTTTCCCTACCATTTTCCCCTTCTATTGATTTATAGTTCCCCTTTTCATTTTCCACAACTTGAAAAGACCAAACTTTCCCTTGTTATATTTAGATGAATACCTTGATTGATTGAATTGCAAGAAGCGACGATTTCACGACCTCAAAGGAGGCGGGCAAGCTGGAGCTCCACCCTGTGCAAGCTCCGCGGCCGACCCGGCAAGCCCGAGCTCCATGGGTTCTTATAGATGACATGTATGGCCTAATGATAGTTATGCCTAACGGTGTTAAAAACATCATCCATCTTATGTTCTCATTCATCATGCCAAAAAAAGAACTAGGATTGTACTCTCATAAGCGAGGCTATCTCAAAAAAAACTAGGATGAACTCATTCCTATCAACTAAACACGAAAAGGGATCATCCCATTCAAAAAAATAGGGACAGAACCATCCTCATCTCATTCACAAAACCAAACATACGCCACACTACAAGAAACCCTTTAATCCATCAAAAAGCAATGTTTGTGACGTTTTCATATTTCATCGTATATTGAGCGTCATAGATTAAATCACATGATGGTTTTATAAAATGGTCATACATCAACGCAATTTGTGACGTTTCTTGACCATCACATAACAGCCTTAGGCCCGCGTAGCCCAGCCCCAGCCTAGATTTAGTGATAAAAATAAACGTCGCAAACATGAGATAGTTTCGTCTAGATTGTATAGCCATGTGACATGGCTGCTGACATGGATGATGATGTGGCTGTCAACGTGGACAATGACGTGACTGCTGACGCGGACGATGACGTGGTTGCTGACATGGACAATGACATCACCATCAAAAGTGGGCCACGGATGGGCCACATGCTTTTCAACCCACTAGTTATTCTAGTCTGGCCCACTAACCAGGCCACAAAATTTGGCCTTTCCCATTGAGCCCATAAACAAAATCGTCCACCAAATTTAGCCCTTTTTAGGCCATTTTCATAATTATCATTCCATTGAAAACATTCCATATAATCAGCATTGTATCTTTGTGAACACAATAATTCAACAAGAACATAAATATGGATTCATGAAGTACACATAATAATTACATTCATCTTAATGAGTGAATAAAATGACTCTATCACCCCTGATTGTCGCACCGAAGGCCAGTCTCAGCGCACAGTTTCATGGCACAGTTACTTAGACCAGAAACTAGGCAACCGAGTCAGATGAGTTTCATGGTGATGAAACTCCTCTCACATCCTATGAAAACTCTCAATTCTCTCTCTTCATAAAAAATATGTCACATCAACATATTTAATGCCATGAAATTCCTTATGAAACTTCCACTACACTCATCATCATCATCTTCTTCTTTTTGCCAAATGCATTCGACTCTTTATGCGCTGCATGCAGCCATGTATTGGGCGCACCTATGTCACTTAGGCTAATTCCAATGGAAATTTCATATTGATGTTTCCAAGATGACCACATCGACCAGAGAAAATAAAATCATGTTTGAAATCACTCTTACAATGCAATAGTTTCATGTTGTTGTTTTATAGACACCCTCTACCATTTAATTTCATGACTCATCCATACTTGGTAACCGTGCCAACAGAGTTTCATCAGGATGAAACTCTTTCTCCCTCTCTTCATAATTAACATGACATGTCATTCTGATTACTGATGTGTCACCTCATTTAATGTGCATGAAACTCCCACTGAGAATAGCCACGTCATTCATGTTGCGGCCAAACAAAAAAAACTGCATGTATTCTCTGATTATTGGGTAGCAAATTACGTTCAAAGGTCCACTACTTGGTTCAAAAGCTATAGCAACATGTTTCTTTCAAGAAGTTTTTTGAAGCTTAAAATATCTTGTTTTAATTTTGAATCATATAGTACTGTTGTTAATTTATTATACGCAGCGAGTACGTATATCCATCCATCCATGGAGCAACTTTATATTCCGTCAGACCTGCCGTGTCCGTCCTCTTTTCGCCCGTGTACAGTACGTGCTTACTACATGGCCAACAGTTGAAGTTGATGGAGAAATAAAGCAAATAAACCAGCATGGGCTCTGGTCGAGTGGTGTCGTGGCTTCTCCACGGCCCTCCGTACGTGTCGCCAAATTAAAAGCAAGCAACTAACCTCGCAGTAGTACGTCGTTGCAGATCACGGGACGCCGCCGCACCATGCATGCATGGTCATCACCTGGCCCGGTACGTTCCGGTTGGCTGCTTCCTTTTGCCGTGGACGCGGCCGCCGCCGCAACCGATTGGTTGGGCGGCCGTCGCCGGCCGGCCGGTAGATTTTATTCGATGTGCGTGCTCCAGTTTTAGAGCTGCATGCGTGCAGACCGGCCGCCGGTGCTAGTTACTACTTACTAGTTGTACTCTAGCTAGCGCACCCTTTCGGTTGCTACCTTTTGACAAGCAGGCGCCTTTATTTGCATATACGGAGTATATGCTGAGATGTACTGTACTGTACGGAGTACCGATGATTTGTTTCCGCCAATGCAACTTGGTTTTTCGCTTACGCATCCCCCATTTTGGACGATCCATATATACAAGGTCAGTCTCAATGGAAGTTTCGCGGACACAATTACCTAGAGTGACACGTCATCTAGAAGTGTTTGAAATTAGGATGAAACATCTCTCTCAATGTATAGTTTCATCAATTGTTGTTTCCTAGGTCACATACAAGACACAAGCTGTCTAGGTAACTGTGTACATGGAGTTTCATCACCATGAAACTTATTTCACCTCTCTTTTAATTAATACAGTGACACATCATCAAAAATGCTGATATGACAGTCAATTTATTGTCCATGAAACTCCCACTGAGACCGGTCTAAGGCTAGTCTCGGGACACAGTTTCACTATACGGTTACCTAGATCAGAAACTAGGTAGCTGTGCCAAAAGAGTTTTATGGTGATGAAACTCCTCTCACATCCCATGAAACCCTGGCTTCTATCTTCTATACCACATCAGCTCATTTAATGCCATGATACTTCCCATAAGGCCATTCTCAGTGGAAGTTTCATGGACACGATTACCTAGAGTGACACATCATCTAAACATGTTTGAAACTATGATGAAACGTCTCTCTCTCAATGCATAGTTTCATCTATTGTTGTTCCCTAGGTTACATGCAAGACACCAACTGTCTATGTAACTGTGTATGCAGGGTTTCATCTCCATGAAACTCATTTCACCTCTCTTCATTAATGCACTGCCACATCATCAAAAATGCCTACGTGGCACTATATTTATTGTCCATGAAACCTCCACTGAGACCGGCCTAAAGTGCATACAAGTGATCGAACACGTCATTATATTAATTTATTGCACGGCACGTACTATCATCTGCAGTGTTACCTGCTCCATCATCCACGTAAACCGTACGTGGAGCTAGCGATTTGGTTGAGATGTACGTACGCGTCGTCCGATCCTCCACTGACCACTAGCTAGAGCATACAATACGTACGTACAGATGCTCCAGAGGCAGCACGCACTGGACCATATACAGGTGCATTGCATTGACCACCTGACGCCGGTTGGCAACTAGCAGCGCGCGTACTAGTACTTGGCATCTCTCGCGCGTACGTCGGCCACCGCACGCCACCTGACCGAGACCGGCCTGATGAGCTAGCTAGCTACCCCAGACGACGCCTGCCCGCCGTGCTGGCCGCTCCTGGATCCATCAAAATGACGTGATCGTATATGCGAGCGAGCAAGCCAGCGGGTGGCAACCGCCACTGGCGCGCCGGCCGGGCACACACGGGCGTGCGCCGTCCACCTGGCCGGCCGTTGTCTCGTGAACGCCGGCCCGAGAGCTAGCGCTCGAGCGACCCTGAGATATTTCCAGCCCGCGCGGCCCTATAAAAGGCGCCCACCACCAGCTGCTCCATTTCCCTAGCCAGCCAGCCACTGATCGAGATCTCAATTCTTAATTTGTGTCATATATGGAGACGATGATGTCAGGCCAGGAAGCGGCGGCGGCGAGGTCGTCGTCGTCGTACGGGAACAAGAGGGAGCAGCAGCAGGGCGGCGTGGGGTGCGGCGGCAACTGCTTCCAGATGCCGCTGCACTACCCGAGGTACAGCAGGGAGGAGTACGAGGCCATGCCCGAGTGGCAGCTCGACCGCCTCCTCTCCGAGTACGGCCTCCCCGCAACCGGCACCATCAACCACAAGCGCAACTTCGCCATGGGCGCCTTCCTCTGGGGCGGCGCCGCCGGCAACGTCAACCACTGATGAATCACTTATGTAACTAGTTTTATTCCTCTATTTCTATACGGCCGTGCTATATATAGTATCTAGAGAGCGGGAGATGTAACTAGTTTTATTCCTTTATTTCCTACCTTGCATTATTATGTATATTGTTTGCTGTATGCGCACTGTGCACGTTGTCAGGAGAGGTCATCGTCAACACAGGTAGTATCTATTTCTGCGCTCAGGTCTCGGCAGGCATGCATGTATCTTTGGCCAAGATTGATAATAAGATGAAAGAGCTCGATCTTAATCAGCACTACTGGCGATATCATTCCGTTATTACTTAGCCTATCTAGCAGCTAGCTCTAGATATAGATCTCGTACGTTTCTGGTAAAATAATGCGCCGGTTTATATGTATGCACTTTTTTGCCGCTCGACTATTTATACAGATTATAATATAGATATATTTTTTCTATATATATGTTATATATGTGTGTTTTGGAAATGTGTGCTTTCATGCTCATGTCATGCTTGATGTTAGGTGATCAGCGAGAAAGGCATTCAGGTCATGTTGATCGAGCCTACATGCACGCTTCCTATATCTGCAGGACGTATATATAGTGGCGTTTTCAGAAGCAAGCAGGAAGTGGATCTATAAATTTGTTTTTTCACGCTTGATATGTGACTGGGCAGCTTCATTTTGTGAAACACGTCACTACGTTTGTCCGATCGAGCTAGCTGATCGATCCAAAGCCCGGATCGGAGCTTGTTGTAGTTTGTTCGGTCCACAGCGAGTATCATCTCTAATCTTGCATGACAAGGGTAAATGACAAAATTCTAACATTCTAACTTGGCTAATAAGGTGCCCACACTCATGAACATGCATGGCGCCCACATCAGCCCAGCGTACATTTTTAGCCAACAAGGAAATTTAGAGGACTTAAATACATAGTTGATTTAATACTTTAGCAATCAAAGTGGCCCTTGGGACAAACCAAAGGGATTTATTTTCAAAACATATATGCAGTCACTCACATATACACAAAGGCTCGTCCTTATGAATTCACACAACCTACCCCACCTCAAAAAAGTTGAGCCGATGGCTAGATAAATATTGATACTGATGAATGCACTGTATAGGCGTCTTGATGTCGATGGTCACCTGCAGCCATAGGGGCCAAGGGAAACAATGTTGCGGTGGGTGGGAAAAATTCTGGATGGTTCCTGGGCGATGACAGAAAAGTAACTGCAGTTGTGATTTTTTATTTCCGTTGAGGCATGTCTTTTTCTCGAATTTTCTGCGGGTAAATTTAATTAATCTATTGTTGGTGGGCTCCACACTAGGTGATATGTGCTAGAGTTACATTTTTGTGGGACAAGATTCAAATCTTAGAATTACATTTATTTCGGAACGGAGGGCGTAGAACAACTTCCGAGCGGCTATATTCGAAGGGCGCATTTTTTTGACAGTAAAGAGGGTTTTATTTATGATGGCATCATGAATTTATACAAATATAAGATTAATATAAAATTTTGAAATTTTTTTTAACACTATGGCACCCTCCTTACACCTCATGGCTCACCGAACTATCCCTTTTGAATCTTAAAGCCTGTTTAGATCCCACTAGATTTTGGAATGTAAACTTTCAAAATTCAGTTATAAGGATCCAAACATCCCAGTTTTATGTATTATTTCCAGAATCCATGTACCACCAGATTCTGGAATCCCTCTAGTTGAGCAAATCCAGACTTTTGCCGCTTCTAGATTAGAAAAGAGAATGCTGCTCTTTCTGTTTTTTTACAGCCAAGCGGTTACTATTTCCGTAAGGGCGTTGTTTTAATTTCATAATATTTACACAAATGGCATCCAAACAGCTCCCCATAGCTCTTACAATACACTATCTTTACTATCAGGCTTTTAAAATTTACTAACTTCTACAATTCAGTGGGATCCAAACACTGCCTCATCAGGTAGCGCGTGGCTGGAATCGCAGGCATTCCTGACAGAAGAATTATCGGTGCTTTTGGGATGTCGGACAATATGCAAATCCTCTCTGTATCCGAATTCCCTCTATATCTAGTTATAAAACGGACTGACCCTGAATTGAAATAGTATCACTTGCCATCAGAACACAATTACAGTTGGTCCAGGCCCTCCAACACAGCACAGGAAAACTCTGCAATGCTTCCTTTGAATATTTATCGATCAACATCAGCAGCCAATCATGTATTTATCCCGTAATTCCTCTTCGCATGGGAGCAATAACTTCTCGTAGCATAGAGCGGGCATTCCACGACTGCATGTTGTTCATCTTCCACTGTAGAACCACACAGAGCAGAGTCTTGCGATTCAGGGGATCCATGCGACGCATGACAGTGTTGTGGACAACATCTCCCTTTACTTTTTAGAAAAGCAAGCAGGTCCCAAACTTTTTGCTTTGATTCGAAGCCAAATAAATGGAATATATCCTGGTATATATATGATGCATGCTCAGGCATTCCATCCAGGATTGAAAGAAGATTTGCAGTTGACTCGAAAGATACCGAAGCCAACACCGACACACCAAAGTCATCCACCGACCTTGCTGGCCGGACCCATCACTGCTTTGCTCGTACGCGGTCTGAAACTCTGAATCTGAACAAGCCAGCAGTGAACAGTCTTCACTTTGCGCCGCGTCCTCTGCCGATCATTTTGAGAAACTTTTCCAGAAAGCAATCACACGTCGAGAATTCATGACGTGAGATCGAGCGAAGTTTGAACGCTGAAAAGTCGTCTTATTAGCATCTTTCAATCTCGCGGCGACGATAAAATCGGAGTAGTAGCTTAACAACACCAAATCAAACTAGTCGAATCAGGCTAGCTGGTTGGGTGAAAGAAGCCGCCCGTTCTTAATAGTTGGAAAAAGGTCTGTCAGCTAACCTCTCTTCTCTCCGGTCGTTTTCCAATGGACGATGAGCTCTCCATACCGGCCCTCGTGGCCTCATCTGCATCAGTCTTGCAGTTGCGGTCGTAACCTCGATGACGATGGCCATTTCTTGACGAGACATACCAGGCCCAATGAGCTCATGCCTTTTTGCTGTTCATTCGCTGCGAACGAAAAGCATGTCGATGTTTATTTTTCTAACTTTATCCCTAAATTTTACTGTGTAAAAAAAGATTTCATAATTTTATTGTACTTTACGAGACGAATATTTTAAGTCTAATTAATCAATTAAAAACTAATTATACAGTTTTGTTATACTTTACGAGATGGACATTTTAAACTTAATTAATTAATATTTAGATAATTATTTATAAATACAAACGAAATGTTACAATAACACGTTAATGACAAAATGTCAACTTTAATATGTTAAAGTTGAAAACTAAAGGAGGCATGGTATGGAAAACAGCAATTCTAGCAGCACTTGGCAAGGCCGGATAGCGAATGCAAATCCAGCTCCACAAATCTGTTAAAACTATCAAATTCATGATTTTTCTGTGCGCTGTGAACTGTGATGACACTTTTTTTTTTAATCCTCGGCGATCAAATCCATTTCTGGACCCACAAACAGTGACGCATTTAGGAGCAGCGACAGCCGGAACAGATAGATATTCGTGGCGTGTCAGCTTCAGGAGAGGGAGAGACGGGCACCAGCACAAGAGCGCCACTTCTCGCCTCCCGAGAATATCCACAACCCATAAAAAGGCATGGATTTTACTTGTACTGTGCAATGACGCTTCTCGCCTCTCTCATACGGTTCACACACTCCTCCCTCACCACCAGGGGCAGGGACAGCCGAAACCTAATAAGCACGCGGGAGGAGGGGAAAGGGTAAAACAGAGGGGAGGAGAGAGCATGTTTCAGCTCGTGCACCTGCCGGACCTCGCGGCGGCGCGGCCACCGCTGAGGAGGAGGAGGGGCGTGGCGGCGGCTGCGGTGGGGGGCCGCGTGAAGCAGCAGGGGGAGGCGGGGAAGAGGCGGGTGATCAAGGTCGCCGACCCCGTGCGGGAGGGGAGGCTGCTGGTCCCGCCGCCGCCGCCGCTCCTCGCGGCGCCGGTCACGCCGTCGGAGTCGCCGGCGGCGGCGAGGCGGCGGGAGGAGGACGACGAGGAGAGGCAGAGGTACTACCTCAACATGGGGTACGCGATCCGGACGCTCAGGGAGGAGCTCCCCGATGTGCTGCACAAGGAGCCCAGCTTCGACATCTACAGGTTCGCCTCCCTCTTGAATTGATGAAAGTTTGATTCTTTTTGGGTTAGTTGAGCTGCTTTAGGCGGATTCGAGCTGAATTTATGGGTAAAAGTTCGATCTTTTTCGGTGACGGACGCTTCAATTGATTATTAGGGAGACTTTTCAGCACCTGCTAAGATTTGTCACTGCACCTACCTTCTAATTGGAACATGTGTGTACCTGAACTTGCGCTGCCTTGGCATGTAGCTTGTGATTTACTCTGGCTGCCATTTCAGATTTCAGAATGCGGTGTGCTAAGCAGCAGTTGTGAACATACGGATATTGCAAAGGACAGCAATATTTTGCTTCTTGACTAAGTGTGAAGTTATCCTGTCTCACGATGTTGTATTTGGCTGGAAGTAATAGTGTAGCTTAGCTAGAGTATCATTATTGTTGATGCAGTGTTTTTTCATGGAGTTGGAATGGCAGCTTGTTGCTGCTTGGGCCAATATTCAGATATGAGGCTCTAATATTAATCCATACATAATGTTAATTTACTCACGGGCTCTACTGGGGTTTGTATATAAAGCTATGACCTTTAGCTACCAGCAAATGGGGGCATTTTGAGGATATGTGATGATCCTATAGTCCTAAAGTGTCAATTTTGAGTCGAACATCTGCACGATGAACTGAAATGCTGACCGAAGTCTGGAGAAATTATATGTCTTAAACTTAACCCATTACTGACAGTACCATGATTAGATTTATTATAATATGAGTATATGACATCTTTATTCGGTTATTTTTGTGCTTGTGTCTTTTAGTGGCTAGTTGATATTTGTCACGTTGTCTTTCTGTTGTTAATTTAGTTCTCAACTCAGGGCCTACTGATAAGTACCAAAAAAAACTCAGGGCCTACTGATTATCTTTTAAAAAAAAAATTAAAGTCAGGAGCACTGCCATATCATTTAAGTAGAGGAAGCCTATTGATTATCATCCAACCTTAGATTGCATCTGATGGTTTTCGTAGTTGGGTTGAGGCCTGCTACCCTTTCTCATTTTTCAAGCGGCATGACTACTTTTTTTGTCCACAACAGGCGCACCCGAATTTCATTTCCAAATGGTAACAAAATTACAAGAATAGTTCTTCCTGGTTCTTCCGGTTTCTCAGACGTTTACCTATCACTGTCAATGCCTCTACACAGAGGGTAGATCATTGACAGCAAAACCAGTGGCGGAGGACCAATATGGCAAGGTATGGCAACTGCCATACCTTGTTTCTTCCACAATAGCCACAGCTCTTAGCCCTCCGGCCTTTTTGTTTAGTTTTGCTATGTTGTTTTCATGGATACGTGTAGCTCGGTAAGTGGCTTATGCAACCAGACATCCGCGCTACAAATAATAAGTTTTATTTCTTGACTTGAAGATCAACTCCGCCACACCTCATTTCTTGTCCATTCTCCACCACTGAGCAAAACACTACTGAACTGCCAGAGTCTACAGCAACATGACTACTTAAAAACATCTTTGCAAAAAAAGGACTACTAAATGCATCCTCAATCATTTGAGTTTTCTATTTTTCTGCAGTGTTATCTTCTTATATTCCTCAGCAAAAGGATTCTCTATCAGTGTTTGGTTATATTTTATTTTGGCTAATTTTTATCAGTATCTCCATTTTCATGTTTAATCTTCTTACTTTCCTGCCAACACAATGCTAGGTCCTTTCTTTTTGTGAAAGAAATGAAGTCTGTCCTTGCCCCTGCTGTAGTATGTAGCTTTGAAAGATTTGATTTAGATTTGATTTACATGCAACGCCTAATATACCACTGCTCCTTGAGTATTTTCTGAACTGTGTAATATTAACTTCACTTACCCAGAGGAGCTGCCATTAAGATAACAGAAAATTATTGTATTTGTTTTCTGTACCAGCATGTGCAGCTGTTTCTTCAATCTTCAGTCTTTACTGTGTACTGTACCTACTTGATGCTTGACATTAGTTCTTGGTTGAATTGGGTAGTTTGACCTGCAACCATAGATGTTATTTTGTGGCGACACTTAAGTATTATGGTTGTGTAGTGAGTAATCTACATTATGTTAAGGCCACGTTTTCTTTGGAGCTTGTTAACTGTTGTGTCGGATCATTTGTTTTTCTCCTAATTCCCTCTGTTACTCTCTTTCAGAGATGACATTGTCTTCAAAGATCCTCTGAATACATTCAAGGGCCTGGAAAATTACAAAAGGATATTCTGGGCACTACGTTTTACTGGCCGGATCTTCTTCAAAGCACTGTGGGTTGATATAGTTAGTATATGGCAGCCTGCTGAGAACCTTATCATGATTCGCTGGATTGCCCACGGCATTCCTCGAGTCCCATGGGATGGGCATGGCCGATTTGATGGCGCTTTTGTGTACAAACTTGACAAGAATGGGAAGATCTATGAGCACAAGGTGCACAATGTTGCTATGAATCCACCAACGAAATTCAAGGTCCTACCTGTCCATGAGCTGATCAGATCACTTGGCTGTCCTTCTACTGCAAAACCAACTTATTTTGAGGCTTCATCTCAATATTTGTGTGCAGCGCCATCTTATTTGAGATTGGCATGGATAAGATGCTATATTTCATTGTGTCGTATGCTTGCGCTAGCAAATCTGGGAGAAGGATAGTGTGGGTGTAGCATTTTTTGTCTTTTCTTTATATGATAACGCACAAACTTACTGAGTACTATTGAGTCATGACAGATGTATATATGTACAGTGATAGTTTATGGAATAAGAATCCCTCTTCTTGGTTAAGGTGTACTCCCTCCGTACAAACTAATATCAGTCAGCAAAATAGTCTGACATGTTTCTATTCCCAGTGTCAGACTCAGAGTGGATGTTCTCTTGTCGACCCTGCAAACTCATTTACATTTACATTTGTCACGTTATACTCCTTTCTTTTTTAAATATACAACATTTTACAAATAAATTAATTTATGTTCGAACTCAATAGTCCTAAACTACATTTTTTGAGGGATTCCTAAACTACATACAGTATATTTGAGAATGCTAAAATAAGAAGGAATGAAGGCCGTTGGCCCAACTGAAGAGCTATGTAACATTGGGCCGGCCCAACACGCAGTCACGCCTATCCAGGCCCATTCGCGGGAGCGGAAAAGGAAACCACCCGTTCGTTCGAACTCTATCCACTCGCAACGGCCGAGAGAAAGCGGAAGGTCCACTCGATTACTCCCGCGGCGGCGCGCCATGGCCTCCGTCGCCGCCTCCTCCTCCTCCTCCTCTTGCTCCTGCTCCACCGTGTTCGCCTCCTCCTCCTCCTCCACTCCCATACGAACAAGGACGCCTCGCCCGTCTCTCCGCCCGCCGCCGCGCCGCGGCAGGCTATCGCTACCCGGCCACTTGGTACAGCAAGCGCCGCTTCGCCCATCCGCCCTCCTTGCTTTTGGACTGTTGCTGAACACCTTCCGCCAATCGTATGTTCGTATCTGCAGGTGCTGAGGTGCCTCCCGAAATGCGGCTCGGGGAAGACGCCGTCGCCGCCGCCGGTTGGAAGAGGCAATGGGTTGTCGGTTCGGAAGGCGGCTGAGCCAGAGGGTTGGGGAGGGCTCCGGGCCGCGCCGTTCGACGCATCGTGCGGGCTCGCGTTCGCGACGGTGGCGGGGGTGCTCATGCTCCAGGGGTCGCAGCAGGCGATGGCCGCCACGCAGTTCGGGGGCCTGCTGCCGGCGGACGTGCTGGGGGATCTCGGGGACATCAGTACAGGTTTTGCTTCAGTTAAGAGAACTGCCTCTGCTCTGCTCTTTTCTTCTTCAGTTACCGCAAGATTGATTGCGATTTTTTAATCTTCGGTGCATTTTTGTATAAGAATTTACTGCTCATTAACCTTCGTATCCACATTTAATCTGCATTTCAGGCTTTCCTGTTGATCTTCTTTTCTGAGCTAGGGGACAGAACGTTCTTCATTGCGGTGAGTATGAGTACTCACTCCAGAAATACAGTGGGGTTATTCTGCTGCAGTCAAATGTGCTTACCAACAGTTCATTGTTTAGACTGCATTGTTGATACGAAGAGCAAACTTTTACAAAACAAATGAAGCATAAATTTAAATTGGTGTTCCTAATACTGACCACCAGTGTCCACAAGTTTCTGCAAGACAGGTTGACCTTAATGTTGTTTTCTGTTGATTCATGTTGCAATGTTGAATCTCCAACTGTATCCAGATTATTTTTAGAAAATGGCCGATAAACGGTCTTGGGCCACCGTATGTTATCATTGGAATCAGAGTACATATGCTGTCAGCATTCCAGAATGCAAGATATTAGAAAAGCAGCTTAATATTCATTAGCAATATTTTCAGCCCCATAACAGATGTGGCGGCACAGATATGGGTAATTTAAGGGAGCCTATGTGTTAGCAAATGATATAAATTTCATGAAAGAAATGTTCCTGTTTCCTAAAATAGGTTGTCTTCTTGCTAGTTCCTTTGCTTCCCATCTATACCATACAAATAGTTGTCAGTAATATATACTAAAATGAGTCATTGATAAATGCTGCAGTTGCATGTGTTTGAATAGGCACTTTTAGCGGCTAGAAGTTCTGGAGCAGTCATTTTTCTTGGCACATTTGGAGCTCTTGCGTAAGTGCTATGCTATGTTTCTTCTTCAATTTTGTCACAGGCTTTATATGCTTCTAGTTACATACTTAAGTTCCAGGAATATCTGGCATTACATAAATGAGTTTTTTTTTCTGAGTGATTAACAGGGTAATGACCGTTATATCTGTAGTTCTTGGTCGAGCATTCCACTATGTTGATGGAATCATTCCATTTGGGTAATTATCCTCATTGTACAAGAACAGTTCCTATGGAGTGCTATTAGGTACTGAACATCTTGTTACATGCAGCTTTGGTGGTAATGATTTCCCAGTTGATGACATCGCTGCTGCTTGTCTCTTGGTAAGGATCTTTGATATTTGTTACACAGACAAATTGAGATATCTGCTCGGGTTTGTTAAAGGAATGAGTGGTTATTACTCTTGCATTCTTGTGTTAGGTTAAAACTTAGAACATGATTTATTATTCCTGACCAATTTTAATGATTCTAGGTTTATTATGGGGTTACCACATTACTTGATGCAGCTTCAGGTGACGATGAAAAGATCAACGAGGAGCAAGAGGAGGTAGAACTTTAAAGCTGTGCCAAGATATCATTCCAAGTTTTTAAGTTTAGAAAATATATCAAATTCCAAGTATTAATTCATCGCCTGGAAGGCTGGAACTAAGCAAAATCTCTTTTGTGCCTATATATGATCTGAGTCTTTCCTGATTGAATATTATGGTCTCCGAATATATTTTTTGCATGCTAATGTTTCATATTCTGCAAATTTTATATACCTGAAAGCATAGTTCAATCCATTCAATACTTGAAAGTTATTGAAAACTATATGCATGCAAGTTGGACTAAGAGAAAACAAAAACAATACCTTATGGCAGACCAGAAACTTTCATAGTTACTTTGAATAAATTTGTTGTGCTTGAATATAATTCTCTCTCCTCTATAACACTGTTGAACAATTGTAGGCTGAGCTAGCAGTATCAAAATTTTCTGGAAATGGTGCGGGGGTCATGTCTGCTGCTGGTACTATAGCTAGCACATTTGTATTGGTTTTTGTTGCTGAATGGGGTGATAAATCATTTTTCTCTACTATTGGTATACCTCCTTACTCCATTTTATAAATGATCGGATTTCTATAAGCATAATCAACATTGATACTATTTTCTTATACCTTTGCACTTTGCAGCACTTGCTGCAGCTTCGTCCCCTCTGGGTGTCATTGCAGGGTCACTTGCTGGTCATGCCGTTGCAACATTGGTAAGCTAAGCATTATAATAATAATAATTTATACTTGAGACAAGATAATTGACCTCAAAATTTCACACAACGAATAGCATTGATTTGAAGGAACACTCATTAACGTAGTCGAGCAATGAGCGTAATAATATTTTAGTGGAATTCAGACAATTGTTTAGTACTTCAACGAATGATTGGTTTGTTGGTCTGTTTTCGCCTCATGTTGGAGTATAAGGGCCAGAGGGATAGGAATTTAGGTTCCTGCATAGTTCACAAAAAGAACTTCTGTTAATAGATTAGGAGAATAGTATGAGAGCAAATGCATGATTATGTACCAATCAGTTAGTGTGCTATGATTTTTGTATCCTGGCTGCGGTTTTCCAGGGAAAACTGATATTAACAGATTTCTTCCTACAGATTGCAGTTCTTGGTGGTTCTTTGCTGGGAACATTCTTGTCTGAAAAGGTAAATTGTTAAACTAACAGTACCAGAGAAACTCAAATTTCCTGTCTAACAGGGTTTGGTCCTTGAAAAATTAAAATGTGATGAATTTGTAAATTGGCTTCCGATTTGTTATCAGTTTCATCTATGACAAGTGTTTTAGCAATTAAATTTGTAATTGAAATGGAATCCCTTCCATTGAACGAATTATATATTTTAGGGTAGAAAATAGCTGTTGGCTTACTGATAAAGGCTTTGATAAATTTTGTCCTGTGCAGATTATAGCATATATTGGAGGGAGCCTATTTTTAGCCTTTGCTGCCATTACTATAGTTGAGATTGTGACTTGACAAGGAGTTCTAGCTTCCATAATTGTTCAAAGTAACTAAAGGTGTGCAATGCTACCTTGATTCTCTTGTTTTTCTCAAAGCATAGGAAAACCAGCTTTGTTGATTTTAATGATATTAATTGCTTTGTTATCTAATATGATCCTCTACAGGAACTTCCATTCTCCAAGTGGAACATCCCCAGCTTGCACATAATGGTTTGCTGTTGGTGATGAGAATTTATTCTTCCTTATCCAAGACATTGTTTTGTCAGCGTGATTTGTAGTTAAAGCACTACATGCTGGATATTTTGGAGCAGAAGATGAGATTGGGAGAAAAAGTATGAATTCCATGAAGCTATTTCATTTCCTTAGATTATTTACATGTATATCAGTAGAATCATTGTAAAGGAAAAAGACTAATAGACCACACACCACAGTGAGGTTGAATTCCAGAAACTCTGATGCACCAGATGAACTATTTCAGGCTCTATGTCGAGTACAGTACAGTTTTCTTGCTTTTCGTTTCCCATGGTAATATATTGCATCTCGCGGACATTGGTGTGAGTCCGGATTTCGCGGCCTGGCGATCGGGGGGCGATCACCGTTCACCGTCCTCCGGCGCTCGGCGTCTCCACTGCCGGCGGGGATTCCCCGCCGCAGCAGTGATTTGGTCGGCTTGATCGTGCCCACAGGGAATGCATCTCGCTTCTGGCCATGGATCACCGCTGATGGCAGAAGAGTGGACAACGGCGGAAGAGCAGGATCGGTGTGGGCAGGGGGGTTCAGATCCCCTTGCTGACAAGCGTGGTTATTCGAAATTTTGGGGCTATGGCGACGATCCAGAGCCGATTGGGAGAGCTGCATCGGAGGAGAAGGGCATTTCATCATCTCCGAGTGGACGGGAGGTCAGTGCATCTTCTTCTTCTTCTTTGTCAGGTTCCTGTAGCCAGACCGACAACAGCGTCTCCTCGTCGGAAGTACCTGCTGTCAATAGTGGATCTACGTCGACGCATCCTCCTGCCAAGGGACGACGCCGAAGACTCACCATGGCCCCATCTCAGGTACGTTCTATACTTCCTGAGTTTTTGAATGACAGTGCTAGAGATTATGATGGAGGAATCCCCAATTCAGAAGCTGACATAACTCAGGAAGTAGCCTCACATGACCTGAGCATGGAGGATTTCTCTCCTGTGAGTAACGCCGCTGTCAATGAGATACAGGAAAACGTCGTTCCATGTGCTTTGGACAGCAGCTCGACGGATTGCATCACTGAATGCTGCCATTCTAAAGAGGAGGCCTACCAGGAATGCATCCTGGCAGGATTCACTCTAGATGAAGCGCATGAATATGTCAATTCGACAACACGGGAGGAAAAGAAAACCTTCAATCGGGAGAGCGATGAAACGATAATTGAGAATTTTTGGGACCAAGTGGGCTTCCCGAAAGGGATGCGTTGGTGGGAATGTGATCAGACATCCGATGAACCGGTGTATATTGATCAACCTCATGCGTTCGCTCATCAGACTTCCAAAACGAAATCGAAACCAAAAGGTTTCTGTGTCCGGTCTTGGAAGGGTCCCCTACCAAAAATCAAACGGCCTCAAAACACCTTAAACGCTTTTCTCCCGGAACGTTTGCGATGCAATTTGGACTCCCTAGCGGCCGTATCAATACAATCGCAAAAGGGACTGAATTTGCGGGCCCGGGAGTGCGGACGCGAACCTTGGTGGGCGGTCTTTTCTGATCGATCTACCAACGCCCGATCCCGCAAAACCTCGATATCGCCATCTAGGGTTCCTGTAGGGGGCGGCTGCATAGAGGCACCGAGGAGATCCTTCGCCGAAGTTGCTGCGACGAAGGCTATGCCTCCGAATCATCCGAGGGCTCCTCCCTACGGGCGCCGTCCACCCGGAAGGAACGACCGAGGCGATGGTGGTCGCTGGCCGGTGGGCCGCCGCGGGCCGGCTGGTCGTGGCCGGGACATGGCCGGCCGTGGTGATGGTCCCGGCTGTGGCCAGGCCGGTGATGGACGTGGCCCAGCCGGGCGTGATGGTCCTGGCCATGGCCAGGCTGGAGATGGGCGAGGACTCGGCAGTGGGGCTGGCGGCAGCCAAGGTGGTACTGGCCAAGGTGGCGCGGGCCAGGGACGTGGCCAGGCGGGTGATGGCAGTGGCCAAGGAGGTCCAAACCAGGGACGCATAGTTGGAGGAGGCAGAGATGATGCCGCTGGTCGGGGTGATGATCGACGTACTTGGCAACCGGTGCAACGCTTTGCCCCTGATCAACATGCTGAATCCAGTGCTCAAGGGGCGGCAAGACAACAGCAGCAAGGGATGGAGCAGAATTGGAAGAAGAAACGTGCTTTCTGCTTTCGCTGTAAGTGTAATGGGCACGTCAACGATGAATGCCGGGCAGATCTTGATTGTGTTATTTGCAACAAGAAAAATTCTCACTTGTCTGCCAAATGCCCCATCCTGAAGTGGTCTAGGGACATCACTACTCTTCACGGATCTGTCAAAAAGGCGCTAGCATTTGTCCAGATAAATGATGCAGACTACAAATTGGAGACACCAGAGCCGGCTCCAACTGGTCTGGTGACTGTGACTGGTCCTGAGATTACTGCAGCAGCCCTTCAGACAGAGATTGCCAGAATTACTCGAATGGAGTGGAACTGGGAAGCCTTGCCCCATGGTGAAAATTCCTTCCTGGTGGCCTTTCCTAATGAAGAGACGCTGCGTAGCATGGTTGACATCGGATATCAGCTGAAGAATCATGGTGTCACCATCACAGTGTCTGAGTGGCAGATAGACCAAGACATTGCTCCAGCCTACCAGCTAGAAGAAGTATGGGTGCACATCACGAATGTTCCACATAAACATAGACATTTTCTGGTGTTTTGGGCTTTGGGCAAGGAAATAGGAAGCACAAGAGAGGTGGATATGCTGACTTACAGAAGGAAAGGTATTATCAGGGTGAAGGTTGCAATGGTTGACAAAAGCTTCCTACCTATTACTACTGATGTGGTTTTTGGCAATGCTGGCTATCACATTACATACACTATGGAAGGTAGTGATTTTCTGCCAGCTGTTCCCCCACCAGATACTCCTGATTATATGGATCAGGATGGCTCTGAGTCGGACAAGGGAAATGGGGAGGATGATAAAGAACCCTCTGCTGCAAAGAAATTGAAAGGTGATGGAGCTCAAAATGAGTCTACTAATAGCGAATCAGGAACACAGGCAGGGAGAGGTCCAGCTCCAATGCAAATGACGTGTACTCCATTGGGAACAAACAGGTCATGCCCCCAATGGAAACCTCTGGTCATGATGAAAAAGGGTGAAATATTGCCACAAATTGCAGTGACTCCACCGAGGGGAGGGTTTCGCAATAATGGTAGTAATAAAAATAAGTTTTCTGACCAAACATCACCTCCTTGTCGCTCCAATTTATATAACAGAATCTCACGTTGTGAAATTGGAATTGCAGGCACAATTTCTGTAATTGCAGCAGAGCAGAGTACCGATTGGAGGGTCGAAGGATCAATGACCAAGGTTGGCCAGGACATCAGACAGCAGGCCGCGGCTGGCCAGGCCATAGCCGCAGCCGGCCAGGCTGATGGGCCGCTGGCCACGGCTGGCCAGGTCGCAGTCACTGCTGGCCAGGCCGCAGATGCATCTGGTCAGGCAGAAGGGTTGCTGGCTGTGGCGGGTCAGGCTGATGCCACTGGCCAGGCCGCAGTAGCCTTTAGCCAGGAAGGGCCGCTGGCCGTGGCTGGCCAGGCTGCATCCGCTGGCCAGGCCGCCAACGCTGGCCAGGAAGCCGATGGCCAGGTCGCAATCGCTGGCCAGGCCGCAGCCGTCGCTGGCCAGGGCCAGGCCGCAACCGGTATTGGCCAGGCCATGGCTGGCCAGGCTGTGGCTGGCCGGGCTGAGGTAGTAGTGGCTGCCGGCCATGTTGAGCGGCAGGACGTGGCCGGACGGCAAATTTCAGCGGCCGGCCAGGGTGTCGAGAAGTTGGCAGCAGCAGGCCAGGCTCTGGTGACCAGATCGGCTTCGAAGACAGGAGGGGAAGGTGTTGGGCATACCAAGGCTACGACGCTGTCGAGCTTGGCCATTGCAGGTATCCCACCTGACTTATCCCCGAGTCAATCATTGCATGAAAATAGTAACTCTTATCAATGTAAATCACCACAATCTGCTTTGGCTTCAGATGGCCCAACAATGCCGAGTCACCCGACTCCTCGAAGTGGGACGGCTTTGGGATCGACTGGATCAGGTTTGGATTTTAATACTCCTAATAGTGGGTCGGTTATTATTGATGGCAGACGCCATAGTGCAAGAGCTAATTATACCATGTCTATGGATGGTCTACCGAGTGCAGACGAATTGGTTTTGGAACGGGCTATGAAGCGTACAGCGGCTAGGAACCTAGATGGCATCCCAGCATCGCAGGCATCAGCTTCTCCGAAACAGCATAGCAGCGGTAAGCTTTCCAAAGATCAGTGCATTTCTAATCTAAATTCTATTGGGGTGTCACTAGGTAGGAATACAGATGCAGTCAGTATTTCATATAGTGCACTAAATAAATTAGAAGTGAACAAAACAGTGGTCCAACCGAAGGCGCAAAGTTTAGGAAAACCTAATGACTTAGCAAATCCCTTCGATTTTAGTGATGGAGAAGATCTTGATGATAACAATGATCTTCTATCGCACTTAGTTAAAGACCTAACAGATGTGGATCTAGATGACCTAGACCTGGACACGAAAATTTGTGATTTACAGGTTTCGGGTCGTAAAACTAAATCCGCATCTAAAAAGAATAAGGAACGTATTAAGAAACAAAAACAAAACAAGTGTTCGCAATGAAAGGATTCTACTGGAATAGCAGAGGTCTAGCGGACTTGGCTAAATACCGGTACATTTCAGAGGCAATTAGAGAGCTTAATCTAGACTTTGTAGCAATCATGGAAACGGGTAGGCAAGATATGTCGAGAGCCAATCTTAATCGGTTATCTGGTAACGCTGATTATGTGTGGCACTGCTTGCCACCCAGAGGAAGGTCGGGGGGACTACTATTAGGAATTAATGCTGCAATTCTTGATATCTCTATTATTGTGGAAGGGGAATTTTTTGTAAAATTTCATCTCCGCAATAGACAAGATGATTTTAAATGGATTCTGATGGCAGTCTATGGCCCAGCTCAAGATGAATTTAAGTCCGCCTTTTTAGCAGAACTAGTACGAACTTGTCAACAAAATCCTTTACCGGTTCTCATTGGGGGGGACTTTAATATTATGCGCCATAGTCGTGAAAAGAACAAAAATACATACAATCCGAGATGGCCGTTCTTGTTTAATGCTGTCATTGACAGTTTTGATCTCCGGGAGATAGAGTTGTCCGGTAGGCAATTTACATGGGCAAATTCACTCCCAGATCCAACTTATGAGAAACTGGATAGGGTTTTGATGAGTACGGAGTGGGAATTAAAGTATCCGCTAGTTTCGGTTCGGGCACTCGACCGAGGAATTTCGGATCATACACCCCTTCTTCTGGAGACTGATGATGCTGCCTTCTCTGGACAACCCAAGCAGTTTAAGATGGAACTGGGATGGTTGGCACACGCGGATTTCAAAGAGAAAGTAAGGGAGATATGGAATTCCCCAGTCCATGGTCAAAACACCGTCCAAAGATGGAACAGGAAGATGGGGGCGTTGCGGAAACACCTTCGGGGGTGGGCACGTCATCATCATGGGACATACAAAGCGCAAAAGATCATCCTCCAGAATGTCGTGCAATCGTTAGACACTCAAGCGGAGCATAGGAACCTATCTGATGGAGAGCGTGAGCAGCTCGAGATGGCTCGTGAGGACCTCACAAAACTCTTAAGAGAGGAGGAACTGAGGTATTATCAACGGGCTAAGATTAACAATGTTCTCTTGGATGATAGTAACACTAAATTTTTCCAGACGATAGCTAATGGAAAGCATCGGAAAAAACGAATCTTTTCGCTAGATCATGAAGGAAACAGTATAGAGGGACAACAACACCTCAAAGATTACATCACTCAGTTTTACAAAGGACTATTCGGCCCTCCGGATGAGAGCCATTTTAGTATGGATGAAAGACACGATGACATATCACAAGTTAGCAATGCCGAAAATGAATTTCTCACGGCCCCTTTCACTGAGAAGGAGATTCGAGATGCAATTTTCAGTATGGAACATAATAAGGCCCCAGGACCAGATGGTTTTCCTGCGGAATTTTACCAACATTTCTGGGATACGATTAAAGGGGATTTGCTGAACATGTTCCATGAGTTACACAATGGGGATATACCACTGTTTAGCCTCAATTTTGGTGTAATCACACTGTTACCCAAGATCAAAGAGGCTAACAAAATTCAGCAATATAGACCCATTTGTTTACTCAATGTTAGCTTTAAAATATTTACTAAAGTGGCAACAACTAGGATTAATGCGGTGGCAGATCATGTTATCAGTCCATCTCAGACCGCCTTCATGCGCGGACGGAATATTTTGGAAGGGGTCATAACTCTACATGAAACTGTTCATGAAATGCATAGGAAAAATCTCAATGGGGTCATATTTAAAATTGACTTCGAAAAGGCCTATGATAAAGTTAAATGGGATTTCCTAATACAAACACTTCGGTTAAAGGGTTTCTCATCCAAATGGATTGAGTGGATTAAAGTCTTTATTTCAGGTGGTAGTGTTGCAATTAATGTAAATGATGAGACAGGACCTTTCTTCCAGACAAAAAAAGGACTTAGACAAGGTGACCCACTTTCCCCCATTCTATTTAACCTAGTTGCGGACATGCTCACTCTTCTAATCAATAGAGCAAAAATAAATAATCAGATAAAAGGTGTGGTACCTCATCTTGTGGATGATGGTCTCTCTATCCTACAGTATGCTGATGATACTATTCTGTTCATGGAGCATAATCTAGAGCAAGCTCGAAATCTGAAAAACATTCTCTGTGCTTTCAAACAACTATCAGGCCTCAAGATTAATTTTCACAAGAGTGAGATCTTTTGTTTTGGGGATGCCAAGAATTCGGAGGATCAGTACAAAGAACTGTTTGGATGTAATCATGGAACTTTCCCGATTCGATATCTCGGCATTCCGATTCATTATCGGAAATTGTCGAATAACGATTGGTTGAGGGTCCAGGAACGATTTGAGAGACGGCTTAGCAGTTGGAAAGGGAAAAACCTTTCATATGGAGGTCGGCTCACATTAATAAATTCAGTACTTAGTAGCTTACCGATGTATATGATGTCCTTCTTCCAAATTCCAGCAGGGGTTCGTAAGAAGTTGGATTACTTTCGGTCTAGATTCTTTTGGCAAAGTGATAATCACAAGAGAAAATACAGACTTGCTCGTTGGAATATATTATGCTTACCAAAAGATCAGGGGGGGTTAGGAATTCACAACCTGGAACTCAAAAACACAGCTCTGCTTAGTAAATGGCTGTATCGTCTGTTGACATCAAACGGTACCTGGCAACAGATCCTACGCAACAAATATCTAGGGGCCAAACCTTTGGTTCAGGCTCAATGGAAAAGCGGGGATTCTCACTTCTGGGCGAGCTTGATGAAGGTTAAAAATGATTTCCTAAAGTTTGGATCATTTACTATAAAAGACGGGTCACAGATAAGATTCTGGGAAGATAAATGGCTAGGAAACAGGCCCCTTCGTGACCAATATCCACAATTGTTTAACATAGCTCGCAAAAAACAGGATACGGTGGCAGACGTGCTTAGCACAACGATCCCAGTTATTTCCTGGCGCCGAGACTTGATTGGTCCTAAATTGGTTATGTGGAATAATTTGGTGGCACGATTGGGCAATATAGAACTCACAGACGACAGAGATGATTTCAAATGGGCTCTAGAACGGACAGGCGTGTTTTCGGTTAAAACACATTACTTGGCTTTAATCTACCAAAATATTCCAAGAACAAATACTAGGCTGTGGAAATCAAAAATTCCACTGAAAGTTAAAATCTTTATGTGGTTTCTCCGAAGAGGAGTTTTACTTACTAAAGACAACCTCGCTAAACGTAATTGGAATGGAAGTAAAAAATGTTGTTTCTGTAATGAAAACGAAACTATTCGGCATCTATTTTTTGATTGTAGACTCACACGTATGGTATGGGCTTCGGTTTATGCGGCTTGGGGCTTACCTAAACCAACTAGTGTGAATAATATGTTTAATGGGTGGCTGAATTTAGTTCCGTTAAATTTTAAACCTCTTGTGTTTGTAGGCGCAACGGCCTTATGTTGGACGGTCTGGCGATGTCGCAACGCAGTGGTTTTTGATAATAAAACTCCCAATTTCTTGCAGGTCATATTCGCAACGTCGCATTGGCTCCGTTCGTGGGCTATCCTTCAACCGCCATCATCGAAGGACACTCTTGTAGCGGTGTCGCTCTTCTTGGCTCAAGTGGCCAAGGTTTTTTTTGGCCGGGCGTTTGGTTGGCAGTCTAGTCATAGGATTGACTGTTAGTGATGTACTGGCTTTTTTCTGTTTTCCTTTTTGTTAGGGCTGTGTGCTGTAAGGGCAGAGGCCGGGATTCGTTTTCAGGTGAATGTATCACCTCGATGTATTCAGCTGAAAATCAATAAAGTATCCCTTTTCCAAAAAAAAAATGGTAATATATTGCCAGCGGCTGAAACTACTCTGCTGATGTACTTCAGAGTACGCATTGTATCCTTTTTGTGTTATTGTATAATGTATTCAGGAAATAAAATAAGTTATACCCCAAAAATGTCACCATCAGTTTCCAAAATATGTGTCTTTCAGGTAGGGATACAAATAGGAATTGGGAATGCTGGACTGCTGGTCAAGTCTCACGCAAGAGAACTGGGCTAATCTGCTTAGTTTGACAAGATAGGAAGAACAAGAGCTGTGTCTCCAATCTTCGGATTTCCTCTGTATATTGTCATCGTCGCCTCATCAAGATCAATCAAAACGGTGCATAGAGTGTGCAAGGTCGGACCTGAAAGGTAATTGCAGGAAGAAAGCGAGTTCAGTTCTGGTTGCAAATTTACAGTACTCACTACTCTAAACACACGAAGAATGGTTGAACAGATTGAGGATCACCTGTCATGAAGATTGGGTACTTGTCATCCGCTGTATCTCCCAGCAGTGAAAGTGCCGTTTCCTTGGAGTCCACTGAGCACTGTGCTGCTCTCTTCTCCCTGCTCATGGAGTTCTCGTCCTGCACCTTCTCAGAGCAATGGCAATTCACTCGTCAGTTCGTCAGTCACCAGTTCAGATCAGATGGTTACATAAGTCAAGCAACAATAATCTTGACCGGAGACGGCGATCATCTCCTACCTGCTTCACTTGGAGATGCCGGTACATGTTGGCGTGAAAGAAGGGCGCGGCGCCGGCGTCGTGGACGGAGGACCGGTTGCCGGAGGCGGTCTCTACGTTGACGATCCTCCGGCCTCTGACGTCCATCAGGTTGTAGCTGTGGCCGACTGAGACGCTGGGTGAGCGGATCCTCTGGTCCAAGGAGAACCATGTGTGTACATACACTGGCATCAATGAATGGCTTTACTGACAAAGAATGAAGTGGCAGCGTTCAGTTGCAGTTACGCACGTGCATTGCGTCCTCGAGGTTCTTCGCCTCTAGCAGGTCCCGCGACACGAAGTTCCGGGCAATGGCGCCGGCGACGATCTCGTCGTTCACCGGTGGGACCGAGTCGAGCGTGAAGGCCTGGGAAATCGGTGTTCATCATCAGAGCTCTTTCTTTAGTTTGTCTGAACGGAATTAATCTGACAGTGTAATAAATGGAAATTCAGAACCGTGGTGTTGCTGCGAGAGCAGGCGCTTATTAGTTATTACCACTCCGCTGCTGTTGAAGCCGAAGGCGCAGCTGGGGAGCTCGCCGGCGTAGGTGTAGGCGGTGAAGGACAGGCCGTCCGGCAGCGTCGCCCGCACCAGGTACGTGTGCCCGAGCAGCGCGGCGTTCCCGTCCTCGTTGTGCGCGGCGATCGCCGCGGCGTCGCTGACGAGGAGGACGTCGGAGCAGTCGCCGTCGGGCTCCTCTTCCCGGCCGTGATCACCGCCGGCCGCCTTCGGGATGAACGGCAGGATCTCCTTCCTGAAGTTGACCAGGATGACCTGCTCAGAAGTCAGAAGCAGTCAGCGGCGGCGGCACGGCGAGGCCGCAGCAATGAAGAAGAAAACGTACGGCGAGGGCAAGGGCGTCAATTTACGTGGAGGAGCGGGACCCCGCTGCCGTCGGCGGTGCCCAGCAGCTCGTCCCAGTAGCGCGGGTAGCTCTCCCTGTTGGCGGCCTGGAGGGCGGCGAGGAGTGGCCGCGCCGCCGCCGTCGACGCGAACGGCAGCAGCTGCTCCCGGAGCACGACGTCCTGCCGCATCCTGCTCCTGATGACGTCGGCGAACCGCCGCCCCACGGCGAGACCCAGCGCGTACCCTTCGGCGCAGCGGCCGGCGTCGAAGACATCCAGCTCGCCGTCGCCGCCGCCGGCCATGGTTCGCGCCTAGTCAGTCTAGTGAACGGGCGCCTTATCTACTTCACAAAGCGCTAGCGAGTGAATGGGAGCGACCAAGTCAAAGTTGTACGAGTACTTTTTTTTTGGGAAAAGTCAAAGTTGTACTATGTGGGTGCAAATTGGCTGGGCTGAGTGTGAAATTGGGCCGGACTATACCTTTCACCCAGTATCACACACAATCCTCTTGTTTGTATATCCGGCCCAGGCGATCTCTGTAATGGCTGGGCTGAGTGTGGAAACGGGCCAGACTATCCCAACTAATATCGCATTGTTTTGCTTGTGTGGTTATTTGTGTATCCGGCCCTGTAGACGCTCACAATTTAGCTACAAGTTCAGTTTAATTTGCGTTAGTTAAGGTAGACAAGTTTCTGTGGGAATGTTGGAACTCCTAACCTCCTCCTCGTACTTAAAAAAAGTTTGAATGTCTCGTATTCATCTACTACAAATGTAGGTCGATCCTATTAGTCTTGCTTGTCTAAAAGAGCGACGATAATCCCAGGTAGAGTAATTTAGATAAAGAGTTTTTCAAGCACACTTCTACTCCATCCATGTTTGAACCTTTAAACCTTTGAGTGGTTCTATTTTTGATATTCTTGTATGCAACTTAAAAGTTTTCAAGCACAAGTCCGTACAACCTGCAACCTAATTATATTGGCAAGGCCATTTGGATGTTAAAAATTGGAGAATCTAGAAACTGTCAGTAGTTTAGAGGCCAGATGTGTGTAAAACCATGATTTGGAAAAGAAAAAAAAGTTACGGAGTGGAGATTCTAAAACCAACAAAAGACTACAGTTTACACAATATCATGGTTTTCAAAACAACAAAGTTTGTAGCATCCGAACAACCCACAACTTTTCAAAACCAAAGTATTTCACAAATTGTAGTGTTGTTCCAAAACATCAAAACTACTTGCATACATTTAGGGCCTCAGGGCCTGTTTTGGATGTTGTGGTTTTGAAAAACCCCAGTATTAAAAAACTGTAGTTTTAGAAGCCAGAGGTGTGCAAAATCATGGTTTAGAAAAAAGAGATATGGAGTGGAGTTTTTAAAACTTCAAAAGGCAACAATTTTAGCAATACATGGTTCTCAAAATTAAAAAGTTTGTATCATCCAAATATACCCCATAACGTTTTAAAACTAAAGTATTTCACAAAACCGTAGTGTTGTTATGAAACTCTAAAGATACTTTCTATTCTAACGGAACCTTGGACTTTGACTAGTTATGGCGTTTAGGGCCAGAAGAGGAAGGTGGGGTGACTGAAATGCTCAAGCGTAATTAAGATGATAGTTTCATCTGGAACAAAAAAAAATGAAGAAAAACAAGCACTTTCCATGTCCACTCCCAACTGCCACACCACCGCCAAGTGCAAAGCCATCTAAAGCCTTGTTTAGATTCTAAATTCCATCCCAAAGTTTACTATGTAAAAAAAAAAGATTTCCATCACATCAAAATATCGGCACATGCATGGAGTACTAAATGCAGATAAAAGCAAAAACTAATTGCACAGTTTTGTTGTACTCTGCGAGACGAACATTTTGAGCCTAATTAATCAATTTTTGGATAATTTTTTATATATACAAACAAAATGCTACAGTGATGCACGTATCCCAAAAGGCCAAAGTTTGCTCCCAAATTTGAAATCTAAACAAGGGCTAAAGTTTTTGAGGTTGCCCTCCATTGCAGATCTCTCCAGGAACAATACTGTATATACTCCCTCCGTATTAGTAAAGGAAGCCGTTTAGGACAAGGTTTGAGTCAAACTTTGGGAATATAAATCACGAATAACTTTTAAGTTGTTGAGTTTGAAATTGTAAAAGTTATATGAATAGATTTATTTGAAAAATATTTTCATAAAAGTATACATGTATCACTTTTTAACAAATATTTTTATAAAAATAAGAAGTCAAAGTTGTGTTTTGAAGACCGCGTCGCTGTCCTATACGTCTTCCTTTACTAGCACGGAGGGAGTATATATATATTTCCATAGAATATATAAATTAAATACCACTCTCTCTCTCTCTCTTCAGTAAAACAAAGATGAGTTGCACTTGAATGACCCAAAGACCAAAGTACAAAGCCAAGTATTCCAGCAACTGGTTCATTGGGAAAGGGAGCCCATGCACCTTGGAATTTGGAGATGCCCACATCTGAAGCCAATTTTTTAGTTCATCCAATGGGGTTTAAAAGGTGTTTAAGATTGTAACGATATGGAGTTCAAGGTTGCAGACACGAGGTGGGAATGGGTGCAGGCCTCCACATGCACAGCTCTGTGAGTTCCAAGCCCCCGCTGCCAGCCTCGCTGTCTGCTACTGCCTTTGGCAACTTTAGGGTTAGGGTTTCACACCCTGACAAATGCCACCACTGTCTCTCTCTCTCTCTTCCCAGCCCGGCCGATCTTGTACAATCTCCTCTCGTCATTGTTGACAAGTTGCAGAATAGACACTGAAATCATCCATGGGAAGAAGGGCAGTGTTCAGAAATGAGCCGGAAGAATGGCAAGTAGCAGGGAATTGAGTGGCCTTCACTTGCAGTGAGTTCTGCACGCAGAAGCATGAGTGAGAAGAATTGCAAGTTGCAGGAACTGAGTGGCTGTCATGGCTCTCAGGTTTCAGAGTCCAGGGCCTTGTTTAGTTCCCAACTTTGGCATGTTAAAGTTGGGACTTCGCCATAAATGCGTTACTGTAGCATTTCGTTTGTATTTGTGAATAATTATCCAAACATTGATTAATTAGGCTTCGTTCGTCTCGCAAAGTACAACAAAACTGTGTAATTTGTTTTTGATTCATCTACATTTAGTATTTCATGCATGTGCCGATATTTTGATGCGATGAAATTTTTTTTTTTTACATAGTGGAATTTGGGGGTGTAATTTGGGATCTAAACAAGGGCTAGCTCTGCTGCAAATGGCACCAAATGAGGTTCCAGGCCCTGCATATGAAACTGTTACTTTATTACCCTTGCAGGTTCTTCAGTGTTCTCCTTTTCATGGAGCACTGGTAAATGTCGCACATGTGGACATGCCGCTCTCTGTTTCAAACTGCAAGCAGAGATCAAACTACCCCAGAGATTTGAACAGCCTATATTAAGATTTACGCATGGTTGCGCATCGCACAATCATTGAAGTAGTTGCTTGTTATTTTGGTGTTGTGGATTCCTCGAGTCATGGGTGACATAGGCATTCCTGACAATATCAGAAAATTTCATATCAAAAGAAAATTGGAACCTATTGCACAATAAACATGATTCAAGGTCATATGAACCTACTGGGATTGACTGTCCTCAATACGTAATAGATAGCCATATGTAAGCACGTACGCGCGTGCGGATCTAATAACAAAGTGATCGAACAGCGGGATATTAGCTGTGTAGTCGATATAAAGCACGTATTTGATGCAAACGTGGTGATGTAAGAATAAGTTCTGAGTAGTACATGTTTATCTTTTTAATTATGATGAATTCTGAATTATATTTCAGGGGCTTTCTACTTCAATGTTTTAAACAAAATTTAGTTATCAATTATATTATTACATCCGGAACATACACACCACAGTAAGTTTATGATCGAGCTGCCCGCAAATTTAACAAGAAATTTTACTATTCAAAAGAAGCATGCAAGGTTGCACATTAACGACTGCTGATCAGTCAATCACTGGCCAT